>BSDF01000019.1:936505-2288570 GCA_027925045.1 Hypotaenidia okinawae | reverse complement strand
ACGGCAGCAGAGGCCAGGCTCACCCTGCCCACTGCTCTTGGACCCAGCACGCCCACTGGAGCTTTTCCCTCTCAGCTGGGCGCTGCTGCTGCAGCAGGAGCATCATTTCACACAGTCGATAACAAGAGCTGCCATGTCACACGGCACCTGCCCCATCAACAACCAGCCAAAACAAGCAGGGGGGCAACAGCTCGCTGCTTTTCAAGACAAATGGACCTGGGGGGCTCCAGAGGGGGCACTGGCTGAACCATCCTGGACTCTGGTGTGTAACCCCCGTTTCTGGCACTTTCTACCAGCCTGCAAGAGGTTTTCCATAGGCAGGGGTAGATGCCAGTTTAGGACACAGCCATGAACGATTCTGAGCCCCAACTCCAGCCACAAACTGAATACTTCCAAACAGGAAGGAAGGGAGGAAGGAAGGAAGGAAGGAAGGAAGGAAGGAAGGAAGGAAGGAAGGAAGGAAGGAAGGAAGGAAGGAAGGAAGGATAGATAAAAGTGGTTGAAACAACTGGTGCTGTAGCTAAATATCCTGTGTTTATAGCACTGCTGAGGTACCTACAGCACTTACAGCCCCTCAGAGAGCCCCAGGCATAACCCACCTTTCGGGATGCCAGCTACCCAGAAACTGCTGTCTGCCAGGCTCACCTCAGCACATGCACAGCCTGGGAGACCAGTGGAGTTTTAGGCAGGGTTATAGTGCACAGGGCCCTGCAAAACGTAAGGCTTTTCAGCTGCTCCCTTGCGGTCTGGTTCCTTACACATTGAGCTGCTTTCAGGAACAGGCTGCCCAGGGAGGGGGCCCCTGGATGTGTTTAAAAAAGGGCAGATCAGGTACTCGGGGATATGGTTTAGCTTAGGATGGCAACGGTTGGACTCGATGATCTGAAAGGTCTTTTCCAACCTGGTGATTCTGTGGCTTATTTTACAATAGTCAAACCCTGGCAAAGAGCGTTTCTTTCCTTTTAGTCAGCTCTGCAGCAAAGAACACCTCTCTCTACACATGGGCAGGACCAACAAGCCCCATTCTCCTGCTGGAAAGCTCCAAAGGCCACGGATGGGACGCAGAGAGAGGCAGACAGGCTCTGCCTGCGAGCTGCTGGTCCGGCCCCTTGGTCCTTCCCCTAGTCGATGCCAGATGCTCACAGCCCCTGCACCCTCTTGGAGCCAAGCCCGTTTACACCGCGTGATAAGCAGACACTGCAAGTCATTGAACCGCAGCTTTCCCCGCCTCTGGCTACGGGGACAGGTGACCTAAGGGATTCCTGGGAAATGGAAAGGCTGAGCACCAGAATGACAGGGGCTGCTTGTGTGTTCCCCGGGGAGATTTAAGGCCAACTATGTCTTTCAGTCCTGGCTGCTTTAGTTTGGGAGTTATTGCTGGACGTTTAGCACATTTTGAATTGCAGTCTGCTCTGGCTGAGAGAAACAGCTTTACAAGGTACATGGAATGTTTCATGATCCCTGGCAAAGGAAAAGGCTGAGCACAAGGGTTACAAGGGCCGATTGTGTGTTCCCCGGGGAGATTTCAGACTAGCTATGTCTTTCAGTCCTGGCTGCTTTAGTTTGAGAGTTATTGCTCTGAGTTTGACATGTTTTGAATTGCAGTCTGCTGCAACAAAGAAAAACAGCGTAGGAGTTACCTGGACTATTTCATGATTCCTGGGAAATGGAAAGGCTGAGCACCAGAATGACAGGGGCTACTTGTGTGTTCCCTGGGGAGGTTTAAGGCCAGCTATGTCTTTCAGTCCTGGCTGCTTTCGTTTGGGAGTTATTGCTGGGCGTTTAGCATGTTTTGAATTGCAGTCTGCTACGGCCGAGAGAAACAGTTTGGTAGGTAATAGGGACTTTTTCATGTTTCCTGGCAAAGGATAGAACTGAGCACCAGGGTGACAGGGGCTACTTGTGTGTTCCTTGGGGTGGTTTCAGGCCAGCTATGTCTTTCAATCCTGGCTGCTTTAGTTTGGGAGTTATTGCTGGACGTTTAGCATGTTTTGAATTGCAGTCTGCTACAGCTGAGAGAAACAGCCTAGGAGGAACTAGGAATGTTCCCTGTCTCCTGGCAAAGGTAAAGGCTGAGCACCAGGGTAACAGGTGCTGCTTGTGTCTTCCCTGGGTATTGGATATTTTTTCTGTTGACTTGAGGCTGTCTGTGGCCAAATTTGACTTTTCTCTTCCAGCTATAATAACATTCGACGCACTGCGCCACGGTCTTGGTCTGAACCTGTTGGGAGAGAAGCAGCAGCAGTCTGTACCGGCACTTCTGTAGCTGAAAGATTCCGGGCAGAGGCGTACAACAAAAGCATCTACAGGAGGATTATCTTTCACCCTCCAGCTTAGTGCAAAACGGGTCCCAAAAACAGACCTTCCTCTCCTGCCGGGCAGAATTGTGTGTTTCTAACCGGCTGTCAGCATGAAGAATCGTTAGTTCTGTTCGTATCTCCAGGGTTTCATTACCAGAGACGTTCAGTATCCCCGTGCGGTTACACATCGTGGCAAATAATCTTGGTTTCAAAGAACAGGGGGGTGACAGACAGCAAAAGCTACCACTTCCTGGGTTAAAAGCCTCAGCCGCCCCACCCTGACAGCTTTGGCTCCGGTGCTCTGGGATTGCCTTGGCCCAGGGGAAGCATTTCTTTCCTCACCCTGCAAGGAATTTCCTCAATCCCATTTAAGAAAATGAGGATCCCAGGAAACCTCGGAGCCATGGGATCCCCTCTTGCCCCCGAGCCCCAGGAGAAGACTCTTCTGTGTAGGTTCCCTGGCACTAACGAAGCCTGAGCTAGCCCGTTAATTATATTCAGGTGAACTTATTGTTCCTTACCATGAAGTTGCCCTGTGCTTTGTGCAGGCAGTGCACCGCTTGCTCCTGGTTCGCCTGTCCCCCCAGCATGATGCTGGAGCAGGCCATGTCGAGCAGTTGGGTTACTACAAATGCAACGAAAACCAAGGGAAAGTCAAGTTTCAGCCCAAGGGAAGAGGAAAAAAACTCCACGGGAGACAAGAGGGAGGGGGAGGAACAGGTCGTTAGTCATTCTGCATTCCACCAGAACCGAGTGAGATCCCCTTCCCTTAACACCTGAGGAGGAGGTGAAGGAAAAGCGGAGAAGCTGCGGTGGGGACGCCAACCCATCAGACCCAGGTAAGCCGTGGGGACGGGGGAGGAGGAGAAGCGTTAAAGGAAAAATCTCTGTCCTGCATTTCAGGGTTCAACTCGATGTCTCCCCATGGCTTCCACAGCAACGTCGCACCGTGGTCGTCGTTGTCTGCCTGCGACCTGTCGCAGAGCTCTGGCAACTCTGTTTGAAACTGGCTTCCAATGTTGATGTGCCTGAAGTCGAGGAGGAAAAGAGGAGATGAGGAAGGCAAGCTGGGAACAGCCATGGCACAAAGAGTGGCAATTCCCTTCTGGCTAGCACAGGGCATTCCCCAAGCCCTGAACCACGGTCCCCTCATTGCCCCACTCTCTTAATTTCAATTGTTACACCGAGGACTCACGGCTCCACACTGGCATCTTCCTCCAGAGAAAATCCAAGGTCCCTCTCCATTCTGCCTGGAAAAAGAAAACACCCGCTCAAGATAGAAACTGCTTTGCCGAGATCGTCCTCTAGCCTTACTTCCTTCACCCTTGCTGCTGCAAACTGACGAGCTTGTCCCGGAATCCCCTAAATTTCAGGGAAATTGCTGGGTCTTTGTCTCTCCCCCACTTGGAATATGCGCACCGGGATATTATTTCACAGCACAGCTCAGAAATCAGCCGTGGGAATGGGCCGGGGGCTGCAAAAAACAGCAACAAAGCAAAACCCCAGGACAGTGTTTGCACACAAGACCATAATCTTTTTGGGGTTTTTTTTTTTTTTGGGGGGGGGGCCGGGGGGGTGTTTCAAGCTTTTCTGGGGCCGGTAATTGTAGGCACAGCTCCCCAACTCAGCTGCAGTCTCCCAAAAATTACAGCCAACAAGCCAGCGGGAGGAAGTGGGGAGCAAAAAAATTTCATGGGCTCAAGGTTCACCCGGGATCGCCTGGACAAAGGATTCCAAAAGATAACCCCTCAAATCCCTGTTTCTAGGTGAGCTAAAGGCGCCTGAAAATCCCCAGCGGCATCGGATCGTTAGCTGCCCCCCAAAACTTGTGCGGGGGAGGAGGTGTGGGGTGCAGTTAGGAGCTCTGCAGGGTCCCGCTGCCGGCCGGACCCGGGGCGGGGGCGCGGCCCCGGCAGCTCCTCGGGCGCCACTTGTGCAGCGCGAGTTTCAGTCCCAGCCAGCAGAACGGTGCACAGGTCACAGCGCGACAGCAGCGCAGCGCCCGGCGCCGCGGCACAGCGCGCCCCTCCGCGCCGGGAAGGCGGGCAAGGAGGGGGAGCCCCCGCGCCCCCCGCCATCCTCTGCGCCGGCCGCCCCGCCCCGCCCCGCCCCGCCGCGCACCCTCGTCCCCATCCCGGCCGCTCCGCGGGGACCGTGCGCTAGTTCCGCGCCTTTCCGCGCCGGCGTGCGAGGCGGCGAGCGGAGCCCGGCGGGGGCAGGCCCCGGCGCGGCGGGGACGCGCCGCAGCCATTCCCGCTCCGCTCCGTTCTCCCCGGCGCTCCGTGAAACGCGTGGGGAACCGCGCCGACAGCCCCTGCCTGCCCCGCACCGCGGGGCCTGAGGTCACTCATCCCCGCTTCGGGAGCAGCGCCGAGGGAAGGCGGCGTTGAAACGGTGTCGCTCCGACAGGCGGCTCTGCCCTGCCTGTGGCACCGCTCCCCTTGGGGCTGCTGGGCTGAGCTCAGCTGCTCCGTCGGACTTCACGGTGCCGTTCGCTCCCCTCTCTTCTCCAACACGCTCCTCTCGGCAGCACAGGAGGGCGCGTACGGTACGGTCACCAGGATCCGGCGCCCTTTCAGCTCGGGCACAGCAAACCCTGGAACAATGGGTACCAGGCTGGTCGTGTTCATGTGCCTGAGATCGAGCTGACCTCCTCTTGCCCTGCCCTGCGCATGAGAAGTCACCGCTTCAGTTACATCCCTACTCCCCTCAGCGACTAAAATCTCTCTGGGTGTCATCATCTCCATCCCGCGGTGAGAACCCTCTTTCTGCAGCCCAAGGGTATCTCTCAAACGGCCAGACACAGTCTTGTCCTTTGCCCTTGGTGAAGCTGATCTTGTGCAGCCACAGCGCTGGCTTGTGCAGAAAGCGTTTCCTATACAGGTGTGTGTGTGACACAGCAAAGGAGCCACTTACAGGTTGTTTTTAGGAGAAGAGCTGCAGATGCAGGAAAGTTTCCATCAGAAATTAGGAATGGGACACTTGTACATCATTCTTTCTTTCACAAAAATCCACAGCAATTTGAACCTAAATATGGTGCAGGAACATCCACTCTAGAGGCAGCACCAACAAACTTGGGAGATACTGATGCTGATAACCAGGAGAGGACGATGGGCCAGAGGGAGCTCCATGCTACTTGGTTGCTTCATTTGCCTCTGGTTTTGTTTTGGGCTGCTCCAAACAGTTCTTTCCCAGACTAAGCCCAGGTACAGAACCTGGAATCATTTCCTTTGGTTAATCCTGTGAAAGGATGAATGGATGAGATGGCACCAGGTTCCATCTCTCTCATTCTCTCCCACCCAGCTGAGCACCGCACGCCCCTCACCACCTCTTCCTGCCAGTCCCTATGGGTATCACAACCTCATCCTCAAGGTCTGAAGAATGTCACTTTAGTGGCTCACACGGGGACCTCAAACACTGCAGTGGCCCACACCTTTCCCTCACAGATCAGGAGATCAGCTTGAAAAGAGAGCAAACTGAAACGCTGGTGTGCTACTGACTGTTCAAAGCTGAGAGAACATGTAGTATTTCCCTGGCTCACCGACAGGCTGTTCATGGCTTTCAAGTGTCCCTACCACAAGTAGTGCTATAGAAATACCGTCTTCAAATGTGAAGATGAGGAAACTCTCCAAGAGAATGCACATGAAGATGATCATGCTGACAGCTCCAGTTCCATCAGCAGCACACATTTCTAGTACAAACACACATCAAAGTGTGATGCAAGTAAGAAGCAGCACGTTTCCACTACAGTACTGCCCTGACGCCGTCATGTGCCATAGAAAGGCATCATAAGATGCCAGAGAAGGCAAGAGGATGGTTTCATATATTCTGGGTGCAACCCAGCAATTACATACCCTGAATTCTAATGACTAGGTAGAGCTACATTATTAAGGAGAGAATTTAACTTTATTTAAAATGATAACTGCCAAATCCAGTGACCTCTGATCAGCTGAGTGAATGAGAGTTGCAACATTGATTCTTCTGAATTCAAGCAAGAAAATAAACACTAAAGGAAACAAGGCTCAAGAGAATCTATATTAGAAAGGGTTTTTTTACAAGGGGTATCAGTGAGAGTTTCTTCTGCTTCTTCATTTGACATTTTAAATGACAATTTTAAATACCAACCAAAGGAAAACATAAAGGACTAGAATGCTACTCAGAAAAGTGCTTACTAATTACCTTTATAACAAACAGTTACCATCAGATTGATCTACAATCTTACTAACTAGATATTTAGCATTTTCCATGGAAGTTGTTATCCACATTTCAAAATAGTCAACATAAGAATTGGGAGATTTTTTTTTCCTATTGCAATTCAGAGATCACAGCTTGTCTCTTCAGCCTCAGATTTCGTTCAGGCTCAGGGGATATTCAGCAGTAGTAGGATTCAGAACACATGAAAGGATCAAACATAAGAAATACAGGGATCACAGAATATTATGGAGGAACTAGAGACAAAACTAACCAAAGAGTTTCATCAAAAAAATATTGAAAATTATTGACCTTTCATTTCAATGAGTTTTGTAACAGCACAAAGGTGATAGAATAAAGTATTAATGGCTATCAGATGCAAAAAAGAGCTTACATCAGTCTAATACTTCCCTATAGACTTTTCTCAGCTCTACCAGCATTCAACTAAAACCATGCTAAACATCCAGCAGTGGCTCCCAAACCAAAGGAGCCAGGACTGAAAGACAGAGCTGGCCTGAAACCTCCCCAGGCAGCCCCTCTGACTCTGGGGCTCAGGGCTTTCCTTTATATAGGAACGGTCCTAACGTTCCTAATAATTCCCTATGTACTTTAATAGGCTCTACCAGCGTTCACATCCAAACATGCTAAATGTCCAGCAGTAGCCCCCAAACCAAAGGTACCAGGACTGCATAACTATCCTGCACTGAAACATCAACCTGTATCACACAAGCAGCCCCTCTGACACTTGGGGCTCTGCTTTCCTTTCACTGTGAACAGTCCTAACAGTGCTCTAAGACACTTCTCCACTGTACCAGCATTCACTTTCAAAAATGCTGAATGTCTAGCAGTAACTCCCAAACCATCCTGTGAGAAGCCAAACCGTTTCCTCCACATCAACTTGCATCACACAAGCAGCCCCTCTGAAAATAGGGGCTTCTTGCTTTCCTATCACAAGGAACAGTCCTGACAGTGCCTAAAGTCACTCCTGCGCTCTACCAGCATTCACTGGCCGTGGTCAGCCCCAGCTGTTCTCACTGTCATGGGAGCTGATTCATCCAAACGTTCAAGGAAAGAAAACTTCTGAATGTCGGGAGAAGTCTCCAAATGCAGATCCTGCAGAAAGGTGGGGACAGTAGTGACCTTTTTGTGGAGAGCCCAGAGCAGGGAGGCATAAGGGAAGAAGAGTTTGTTCTTGCTGGTGCTGAGCTCCCTCTGGTGCCAGTTTGTTGTTTTTCCTCCTGTGGTCTGTTGTGGACTTGTGCTTTGGAGTAACCCCAGCATGGAGGCTGTTAGAAGAATGGGACTGAGTTTTGCTCTCATTTAATCAAATATTCTTGGTCAGCTGTATTGGAATGAGGAGATGGGAACAACTTGTAAAGCAGGCTTTCTTTTGCACTCACTCTCTCGCAGCTCACAAGGCTCTTCTCCTTCCATTTGTGGACTTCTAGACAGAGGAACTGTTGCTTGCCTGGCCTTAACGGCATTCTGCTGCTCCTCTTTCAGGTCTGCAGCAGGACCCCTGCCTGGCTTCTCATTTCCTGAGCCTCAGGCCTTAGATGGTACTTTCCCTTCAAGACTTTGCCTTGCTACCTTTCCCTCCACACCATCAACAGCCAGGATAACCACAGGGCTTTTTACTGAGACACTTTGTTCTTTGGGCACATACTCTTTCCCGCAGCAAGTGCAGCACCTTTCTCAAACCCCAGGTGCCTCCCTGTGCAGAAACATTTCCCTCTTCTCTCCAGCAAAGGCTAACACTGCGTTTGCCAGTCCTGTGGTGCTGGGGCTGCCCATCTCTTACCAGCTGGCTGTGTTCTCCCTTCTTCTGTGTTGTCCTTCCACCTGGGCAGAGAAGAGGCTTGGACCATGAAGGCTCACCCTAGCCAACTACTGGCTTAGGAAGGTAGAAATCTCTTCTGCCCCTCCCGAATATCACACTGCAGATCACTTGGATTCTTACGCACACACTGGATTTCTCATATATTTTGCTATAAAGTCCTATTATTGTTATTTCTCCCTCTGCTGTCCCAGTAAACTGTCCTTATCCCAACCCACAAGGTTTGGGTTTTTCTGGTCTCCTTTTCCCTCCTTTCCCCCGGCCTCCAATCCGCCCCCCGCCACACACTCACCCCCTCTTAGTGAGAAAGCAGCTGTGTGGTAGCCTGCCTGCTATCAGCTGCCTGTAGAAGGCCTCATCAACTTCCTCCTCTTCATCAGGCGACCTCTAATAGACACCCAGAGCAGTATCACCCACGTTTGCCTATCCTTTAATTCTCACCCACAAACTCCCAAGCACAACTAAACACTGGGCAGAGAATGGATTGAGAGCAGCCCAGAGGAGAAGGTCTTATGGTTGCTGATAGATGACAAGCTCAACATCAGCTGACAGTGTGCACTTGCAGCTCAGAAGGCCACTTGTGTCCCAGGCTACACGAAGAACAGTGTGGCCAGCAGGTCGAGGAGGGGATTCTGCCCCTCTGCTCTTGTGAGACCTCACCTGGAGTCCTGCGTCCAGCTCGGGGGTCCCTGGGACAGGGAAGATGTAGAGCTCTTGGAGAGAGTCCAGAGGAGGCTACGAAGATGATAAGGGGCTGGAGCAGCTCTCCTGTGAAGACAGGCTGCGAGAGTTGGGCTTGTTCAGTCTGGAAAAGAGAAGGCTCCAGGGTGACCAAATTGTGCCCTACGATGGTTCAGCCAGTGCCCCCCTTGAACCCAGGTCCATTGGTATTGAACAGCAGCAAGCTATTGGCAGCAGTTGGATCACAGCAGAAGAAGGTAAGCATGGAAAAGGGGCGATCATGCAGTGATGGCTCAGTCAAATACAGGAAAGCACATGGATTTCAGGGAGAACTGGTCCTTGGAGGTCAGTCCTTCTTCCTGACTCTGTGTCAGACCTGGTGTTTGACAGCTCCACATGATCCTGCCCCCTCCAGTGATGCGCATGGCATCACATCTCTACCATTAGTTCATTTGCTTTCTCCTTTGCCAACAGTAGCCAGACCTCTACTGCTGGCAGCCAGGTCAGGGCCTGTGGCCCATCTGGCCCTAAATCGAGGTGAGTTCTGTTTCTGTTGTTGCTGTCAAGGTGCGGTGTCACTGTTCTTCCTCCTCTCTCTTCCCCATCAGCCCTGACCTGAAGGATGGGCTGGAGCTGTAGAAATGCCAGCAAGGTCTGTCTCCTTGCCGAGATGTCTTTTGGCAATAGCAGCAGCGCTGTGTGGGTCTTTACTGATAGTTTTCAGAGAAGCCAAGGCCGGGATCAGGAAACTCTTTTCCTCTCTTAGCAGTGAGGACTCCAACCTCCCTTTCTGCCCAGGCCTGGCCAGTGGATCCCCACAAAGAGGGAAGTGAGCAGCGCTGCCCCTGCATCTGTTCCTGTGAGGGACATGCAGAAGAACAGCAGGATGCCTGAGGATCTGTTAGCCTCCCAGAGAGCTAAGGCAGGAGCCTGTCTGCTCTCCTGCGAGAAGAGGGCTCTGGGGGGGGAGGGGAAACCGCTTTGCCAACTCTGTGAGGAGACCCTTCCCCCTTGGCCAGGATGCTGGCTGAGGGAACATCCCAAGAGCCCTGACCTGGTGAGATGGGGAAGTGACTATTGCTACCCCCCAGCAGAATGCTGAACCACTGGGCTGTCTTACTGGGACAAGAGGACATGGAATTAAAAACCACAATAGTAAATCCAACAAGGCTTGTAAAATTTGGTTTTCTTATTCAATTTTATTTATTATAAAAGATGAACATTATAATTACTATAATTAATGAAATATTAATATTAGAATTAATAATATCCAAAATACCATTTTATTCTAGTACCACAATAGTACATATTACCACAATAGTAAATCCCACAAGGGTTATAAAATTTTGTTTTCTTATTCAATTTTATTTATTCTAATAAATATAAATATTGTAATTAGTATAATCATATGCTATAAATATTAGCATGCATAACATCCAAAATCCTATTTTATTAATCAAAATAATTTATTTTCTAATATGATTAAAGAACCAAATTTTTTTATTTAAAGGAGAGGGGGAAAAAAACAAACACCAAAAAAACCCCAACCCTAACCAAGAAGTTTCAGTACAATGAGTGCTGTGCCATGGGGGTGACACTGGCAGGTGCTTCAGTCGGTGATTCTTCATATCCATGTCCGCAGTCTTCAGGTGGGGTGGGGCTGGGCAGACCTGAGACTAGAGGCTTGAACACTTTCACAGCAGGGCATGCCGTTGCCTCGAGAGCTTTGGCAGGTCCCAGGGTGGCTGCCTGCTCCACTTTTATATCCTCCAGAGTAGAAATTACAAGTCTTCAAGCTGTAGCAAGTCTCTTTGCCTTCTTGTCTCCTCTACTGACCACATCACATAGTTCACCCCCCACCCCTTGCCAGGTGTTTATGCTGAGCACCAAGTGTGGTTCAATTCAAAATCCGTGATCATGACACCACCGCAGCAGATGCCTCAGCATCAGCTCATCATATTTCATGCCTCTCTTTGAAAGGATGTTTACTAATACCCTGATTATGGCCTTTCCTTCCCTAGTTAAATTATTCCCCACAGTCGCACCAGGTGCTCACATTCTTGGGTGTACCACTGCACTGTATCGCTTTCTCTTCACGGGCTTCCCTGCTCTCCCTGCTGAAAAGATGTCTTTAAGAATGGCCATTGGATCAGGAGAGGTGGAAACACTGGAATGACGGATGAGGAAGGTGAAAGAGACAGGCTAATGGTAATGCCCCTACAGGGGAAGGCATTTCTTCTCCTGCCACCGGTACCAGTTCTGGAAATTCCCATTCTGTCATGGTGAGGAAGCATTGCCATATCAGACAAGTGATTCAGCTGATGAAGTTGTGCTTGTAAATTGTTTATAAATGTAAGGAAAAACAAAAAAGAAGTGACCCTTTGCAGGCAGACAGGATGCAAGGAGAGCACAGCTCATCATTACACAGCGTCTGGGACACGCAAGACAGAGATACTGCACTAGGGATGGGATGAACATGGACCATGCTTAGCTTAGACAAACTAGAAGAAAAAAACTCAACAGCTATATAAAAACCTACTAAATACAGACTGGTCCTAACATGAGTAACATGGCCAGTGATATGCAGAAGATGAGCAGTTTATTGCTGCTTAGAAACATCCAGTCATCTGTTTTTACACAGCATCCTTGAGCTCCTGGTTCCTCATGCTGTAGATGAGGGGGTTCACTGCTGGTGGAAACACTGTGTAAAGAAATGCCACTACCAGGTGCAGAAATAGGGAGGAGATGGAAGGTTTCAGGTAGGCAAACATGCCAGTGCTGACAAACAGGGAGACCACAGCCAGGTGAGGGAGGCAGGTGGAAAAGGCTTTGTGCCGTCCCTGCTCTGAGGGGATCCTCAGCACAGCCCTGAAGATCTGCACATAGGACACCACAATGAACACAAAACACCAAAAAGATAAGCATGCATCAACCACAATGACTCCAGTTTCACTCTCTTGACTGTGAGCAGGAGAGCTTGAGGAACTGAGGGATTTCACAGAAGAACTGGTCAACAGCATTGCCATGGCAGAGGGGCAGTGAAAATGTACTGGCTGTGTGCAGCACAGCATTGAGAAACCCACTGGCCCAGGCAGCTGCTGCCATGTGGACACAAGCTCTGCTGCCCAGGAGGGTCCCGTAGTGCAAGGGGTGGCAGATGGCAACGTAGCGGTCGTAGGACATGACTGTGAGAAGAGACTACTCTGTAGAGATCAAAAGTAAAAAGAAAAAGAGCTGAGCCACACATCCTGTGTAGGAAATGGCCCTGGTGTCCCACAGGGAATTGGCCATGGATTTGGGAACAGTGGTGGAGATGCAGCCAAGGTCAGTAACAGAGAGGTTGAGGAGGAAGAAGTACATGGGGGTGTGGAGGCGGTGGTCACAGGCTATGGTGAGGATGATGAGACCATTGCCCAGGAGAGCAGTCAGGTAGATGCCCAGGAAGAGGCAGAAGTGCAGGAGCTGCAGCTCCTGTGTGTCTGCAAAGGCCAGGAGGAGGAACTGGCTGATGGAGCTGCTCTTGGACATCCGCTGCCATCATGTGTGGAGACTTGCCCAAGGAGGAGTATATAGTGAGAAGTTAGGGACCTCTTCTTTGAGGAAAACCTCTCCCAATTATTATGGAATACTCTCAGATTGACTCTCTGTATTCAGGAAGACTTTTGGCAGGTCCCTTTTGGGAGGTCTGCTTTGTGCTGGCTTGAGCGTGTGTCACAGTTTTGTGTAGCTGGGTTCTGGTGGAGCAGGGCCCTGCGGAGATGGTGCCTGCAAGAAGCAGCCAGCAGCTCTCTGCAGGCCCCAGCAGTAAACGTGGGCCGAGTCAAGGCCGGAGTCGCTGCTGCCCAAGGCCGAGCCCATCAGTGAGGTCACAGCACCTCTGGGAATCACAGTGAGGAGAAAAACCCACCAGCAGCTGCTGTGTGCCCCAGAGAAGGGAGGGAGAAGATGTGAGGAGCTGTGTGGGCACCAAGGCCAGGGAAGGGGGCGAGGAGGCCTCCCAGGTGATGGAAAGAAAGATGCCTCTGAACCCCTGGAGAAACCCATGGTGGAGCGGGGGTCCCCCCACAGCCCATGGAAAAGGCCCAGACCCCACCTGCAGCCCCTGGAGAGGCCCCACGCTGGAGCAGGGGGAAACAGACAGGAGATGCTGTGACCCGTGTTGGAGCCAGCCCCTGCCAGCACCTGCAGCCCGTGGAGAGACAGAGACACAGAGATGAGCCAGGGAGAGACCTGCACCGGAGCAGGTTTGCTGGGGGGAGGCTGGTGACCCCGTGGGGGGCCAGGCTGGGGCAGTCTGGGCCTGAGGGACTGAGAGACATTGTGTGATTGATGACTCTACCCAGAGCAGTGACCCATGCCGGGGTAGCTGGGGAAGAGCTGAAGCCCTGTGGGAGAGGACTCACACTGGAGATGTTGGTGGAGGACTGTCTGCCATGGGTGGGACCCCAGGGTGCAGCAGGGGAAGGGGGTGAGGAATGTCCAGTTGAAAATGGGAGTGATAGACCAACTTTGGTGGGCATCTGGCCTCCAGACAGGCCTAAACAACCACAAGCCTTTAATGCAAACGCTTGTGTAGCTCTTGTAAAGAGTGTTGTAAAACATGCTAATATTACTGATCGTTGGGTATGTGGGCAGGCTGATGACTTTAATCCTCCATTTTTTGGAGTTCCAGCACAGACCTGTCAGCACTGCCACCTTCCTCCTTCCCTCCCATCTGCTTCACACAACACATGCTCCAGGACCTTTGGTGGCATCTCAGCCTTGCCAAGCACTTCCCACCACAACACAGGTGCTGATGGACCTAGAGCTACCTGGCTCCAGCCACTCCTCCAGGGCATGTTTCTAGATCTAATTCTTTCATCACTGTGGACCAAGAACTGGATACAAACAGCAACGTGTGGTACTACACTACAGTAGTCTCACATCAAGACTTGAACAAGTGGACATGATGGGGCAGTTGGGGAAGAGCTGAAGCCCTGTGGGAAAAGACTCATGTTGAAGAAGTTCATGGAGGACTGTCTGCTGTGGGTGGGACCCCATATTGGAGCAGGGAAAGAATATGAGGAATCCCACCCCACCCTCCCTGCTCCCTGCTAAAGAAGGGAAACAACTGTTGATGAACTGACCACAACCCCCATCTTCCCATGTGCCACCTCTAGGGGGAAGGAAGGGAGAGAAATCATGAATAAAGTTGAGTCTGTGAAGAAGGGAGGAGTAGGGGAAGTGGTGTAAGATTTGGTTTTACTTCTCATTACCCTACTCTGGTTTCAGTTTGTGAGTGTTTGTGTGTGTGTAATATTACTTTTTTTTATTTCTGTGTTGAGTGTCTTTTGACTGTGACACTAACTACAGAATCACAGAACGTCAGGAGTTGGAAGGGACCTCAAAAGATGATCCAGTCATACTGTGTGTTCCCCCACCAGAGCAGGAGCACTCAGACTAAATCACACAGGAACACATCCAGGCAGGTTTGAATGTCTCCAGAGAAGGAGGCTCCCCAGCCTCTCTGGGCAGCCTGTCCCAGGGCTCTGTCACCCTGACAGTGAAAAAGTTTCTCCTTACATTCATGGAGTTTCCTCTGCTCCAGCTCACACCTGTTGTCCTATCGCTGCCATCACTGAGAAGAGCCTGGCTTTGTCCTCCTGACTCTCACTCTGCCAAGATATTTATAAACATTAATAAGATCACTCCTCAGTCTCCTCCAAGCTAAAGAGGCCCAGCTCCCTCAGCCTTTCCTCACTCCCTTATCTCAACTCCTCAGCCTCTCAGTATCTGTTTTCTCCCTGTCCAGATGGAAAGGGGAGGGATTGAGCAACTTTGGTGAGCGTCTGGCTTCCAGCCAGGGTCAAACTACCATAGTGTCTGAGCACAGCACACACTGTCAGTGTCCCACAGTCCCTTCCCCATCTCCAGTTCTCTCTTCTCTTTTCTCCTACTTGCAGTCAGATGTGCCCTCAGAAGAAGCAGGAACAAGGTCCCACAGCGTGCAGTGGTGTCACACAATCAGACGCTGATGCTGCTGTCCATGAGCAGCTTCTCAGCGAGGCCCAAGGTGCTGGCACAGACAGACTCCTCTGCACTCAGCTGGTGCTGACCTAGCGAGAAGTTCTGAACCCCTTTTCCCTGTTCCACTCTATCCTCTCTTACTACACAGAAGCCTTCAACATTTAAATTTCCTCTGTGAAGGACACTAAAGTCAGAGGGATTAAGAGCACATCAAGAACAGTTTCCTCAAGCCCATCTTATGAACATTGCCAGACTGCCACCTGACAGAGGAAATACTCAGTTGGCTAGATACACATACACACTATCAGAGCTCTCACCTCCCCATAACGGACGGGTTACCACTCTTCCACCAGGTCTCATGCCTAGGGAAAGAGGCAGAGAGCAGACTTGAGATGTCCTAAAGGAATATGCCCTCCAAATGGTCACGAGATCATCCAGTGCCTCTTGTTTTCCACCCAGGAGTCCCCAGAAGAAAAGCAAAACAGCCCCAGCCTGTGACTGACCCTGGCCACTGCTCATCTCAGCGTTTTCTCTATGGAAGGGAAATCATTTCACTTTGGTTTGGACCTTTTGGCTTATGGGCTGCTGGGGTGAAGAAGATGAATCCAACACCCTCTGCACTATGCTTGTGCTGCTTCTGGTTTTGCTGTGAGAGTGTTGAGACACGGGAACTGGTTGCCCAGGGAGGTTCTGGCTGCCCCTCCCTGGAAGTGTTCAAGGCCAGGTTGGATGGGGCTTTGAGCAGCCTGGTCTAGTGGGAAGTGTCCTTCTCATAGCAGGGGGTTGGAACAAGATGATCTCTAAGGTCACTTCCAACCCAAACCATTCTGTGATTGTATGATCTCATACCCTCCCAACTAAAGCAAAGGGGTGACTTCAGACACCAGGTGACCCTACCACTGAGGGCACACAGAGGCAATGGACTCAAAATACCACTCTCTCAAAGGTAATACTCTTCTGTAAATTACTTTTAACTAAAGGTTTGCTCTGCCAGCTCTGCTGATAGAGCATGAAGATGTTTATTCAGTTGTGCTTGGTGCCTTTGTCTGGAAACCTGGCATTTTGGCAGCACCACTCAGCAGACTCAGGTTGATGAACTACAGCAGCCAGGGCTGATGTGGAAACGAACCACTAGACTTTATTCCAAAATAGCATTTATAAAAACAAAGACACAATAGAGGATGCAGGAATGCATGGCCCATGGGGCACAGCACCAACAGGTCCATGTCAACAGCACCAGCAAAGCAAGTAGCCAACAGAGGAAAGAGAGGCAGAGTAGGCAGCTCCTGGTCAGGTCCAGCAAGGGGGAGCCTCATACACCGCCCAGATCCTCCACCCACCACTGCAGTCACTTGGACTCCAAGACATGAAATACAACCACTGACCTGGACTTTGTTTCAGCCTGGTATCAAGAAGCCAGGCCCTGCACTCCCAGCACAGCGGCTCATACCTAGAGGACATCTCAGCAAGTTTCCCATGCTCACCTCTCCCTCCAGCTCTGGCCAGTGAAGAGAAACTTTTGGTCCACAAGATGCAGCAGACAAATTTCCAAACCACCTCTGTTCTCTGCAGACTCTCAAAATTGGCTTTTCTAGTCCACATGGTGCCTGCAGATAGTCATGGTCCCACCTGCCTTGCAGCAGGCACCAAAGGCCCTTCTAGCAAGGGCCTGATATCATTTGGTCACCTGAGATCAAGCATATGGACTCACTGCAGGAGTGGATGGGCCACGTGGCAACCCAAGAAGAAACACAGATGTGATCTGTTGCAGCTCAGCCCATGCTGGCTAATGCTATCCTCTGTGCAGAAAGTAACCCCCGTTCCAAATCAGTTTAATCCTTGATCAGGCTTCTTACCCCTGAGCAGATAAACAAAACCAACACATCTTCCTCCATACACAGCACCACCAAAGGTTATGCAACTCCACATGCCTTTTCTGTGTCTCAGCCCCACAGCATCTGCTCTGCAGGACCAGAGTCTGGTGTACAGCTGGAGGATCAGGCCAGCTTGCAGTAGGGTACCACCAGCTCTGAGCCTTGCTGGTCCTGGGAATGGGGAGCAGCACCTTGAACAGGACACCCTGAGCCCATAGCAGGCCATCTGAGGGACTGGCATGTTGGTCTTGTACAGAGTGGGGGCAGAGCCAGAACAGACTGCTGCTTGGAAACCAGGCAGTCTGGGGAAGGCTGGGGAAAGACTTTGTGAAAGCAATACATCTAGCCAGTGCCTGAGCCAAGGGGGACAGCTAGCCTTCACCAACAGCCTTTGGAAGAGGTTTTGTGTCCTTAATGCTTTGAGTGTTAGGACATACTGTTGGATTCCTCATTCTCAAGCCTGTTCCTCTAAGGAAGAGCCACGGGGAGCCTGGGAAGTCTTGTGAAGTTGCAGTTGGTTCCTGGAATCCCATATACACCCTGTGATTTTTAAGCCAACACATCGCTGGTGGTAGCTGGCTCTCACTGAAGACAAACACACATATCAATGCTGTTGGCACTGCTATTGCAGTCCATTTCAACCCAGTGTAAGTCAGAAAGTGGCCACTCTCCCTCCTCCGGGTTGAAAAGCATCCCTTACCTTCAGTCTCCTAATTCTTGATGTTTTGCTTCCCCCACTGGCAGCATCCAGCTGGGATGAAGCTGTTTGCTGGGCCGTTCACTGTTGAGCAGGAGGTTATTGTGCATGGGAGCCAGTATCCCACAGAAGCACAACAGCACCTCTGGGGAATGAGGACCTGCAGGTGCCCCCTGAAGATGTGGCTGAACATTCAGTCCATTTTGTGCCAGCTCCCCCTTCCTTGTGTGCCCTGGGGAAAATGAATCATGTTCCTCCACTGTGTCTCTGTCCCAGCACACCACTGACACCACCTTGTGCAGGCATCACAGCACAGAGATGCTGGGCTATCTATGACACCAAATTAGTCTATATATTACTCCAAGAGCTTGAGACGAGGCACCGAGGTAGGACTACCACTATGGGGGAGAAGAGCCTTCAAGCTGTAGTTTGAAGACCCACTGTACAAATACTTTTTGGTAGACAGATGAATGATCCTTGCTTCAAGAGCTTAAAATCTACAAGAAGGGAGCCACAGCTCCACCACTACACAGGCATGACACCTATTTACACCCATAAACGTCTGGTTCCAGCAAATAACATCTTGGCCCAGTGATCATCCTGTCTGGGGAGCAGGGACTTGACTGCTCACCCATTTCTCTTAAATATACAATGCCAGACTATTTCTAACCATTATTCTTTCCACCCCTGGTTTGGATCTGCAGCTCAGCACCCTTCTGTGGCCCACAGAAGAAAACACCGTATCAAAACAGTCCTTTCCTGGCTGCCTGAGTCCAGGAGCCTGCAAGGGTGTCCTACATCGCTGAGGTGATGGGTGCTGGGCCAGAGAAAGGGGTGAGACACTGGATGATGCTGGACCCCATTTCAGCCTCCTAGGCTTTTGTCACTGTGTTTGCAGCAGGACAAGAAGGGGGGAGGCAGACCTCTCCATCTTTAAGCCCCAGTCAAGGGTGGTGGGGAGGAAACCAGACTGTCTTGATTGTGGAACATGTGTTTGACAAAGCTCTTCTGAGAGGAGATGTTAGTCAGTTAGTCTGTATCTCAGTAAGGCACATCCTCCTCACTGCCTTGGCCAGTGCAGGTCAGCACCCTGTGGGTGGCTCGAGCTGACTCCAAAGCCTCACCAGATGCCTCCACACACCTGGATGCATCCCACACATGATGTCAGGAGACCCAGCCAGAGACAAGCAGAGCTCCTGCAAGGCTGATGGATGGGTGCTTTAAGGCTTTGAAACATAAGGCAATTCCAAGGCTCACCAGCACCCCAAAGCCCCTTGCCTTCAGACCTCACAGATGCCAGCCCCCCAAGAGGTGATTCCCCAAGGACATGGGGATAGAGAAGGGGAAGGCCCTGGGTCTGTGGGGGCACAGGGAACCAGGAACAGATAATGTTTCTGTCAGGGATTTGAAAAGCATCCTCAAGGGAATTCTGGGATTGTTTGCTTTTTAACAAGCAAACAGACAAAAGCTGCTCAGTGTCCTAATTACATCTGTTAAAAACATTAGTTAGGAAAAACACACCCCTGGTAACTCCCCTCTCCTTTTTCAACTGTCTTTTCCATTCAAGAAACTGCAGACTGAAACTGTGATTCAATAAACAGCATCATGTCACTTAGCTCTTCCCTTCTCCACCTGCCTTCTTCCCTCCTGAATGCCCAGACAGTTTGGGTGATTCCCTGCCAAGCCTCACAGGAGGCAGGCAGCTCAGCCTGACAGCTGATTGTCTCTCCTAGGTTCCAAGGTCTCCACGACATCCTCCAACTCATCCAGGATCTCAGAGAAAGATGGTCTCTTAAATGCTTCCACCTGGAACAAGAAGGAAAAGCTGAAGAGGGCACCCTGGACAGGGAGTGGACACTGCAGCAGCTGTGCTGGGTCCCCCAAGGCTGGGCAAGGGCATCACCCACCGCTAACCACACACCTGCCAGTGGGATTGTCGTGGTTTCCCCCCGGCTGTGGGCCGAGCTCCACGCAGCTGCCTGCTCCTTAAAGGAAAAGAGCAGGGGAAGAGGGAAAAAGGGGGAAACAAGGGAAGGGAAAAGGAAGGGGAAAGAACTCCAAACCCAAGAAACTAAGAGGCCCGTGGGTTGGGATAAGGAGAGTTTACTGAGAGAACAGAGAGATCAAATATCCCAATGCTAACAGGACTTTAGAGCAAAAGAAGATGAAACTCTTGATCCCCACTGCAGTTTCTCCCCGACCCACACAACTCAGGTACCACCCAGAGCTGTCCCGGAACCCGACCGTCCCCCCAAGCAGCACGCGTCCCGCCACCGCCCCTCTTCTTCCTCCCCTCAGCCCCCCGTTCTCCTGGGCAGGACGTCATTGCCATGGAATACTCTCTTTGGCCCCTCTGGGGCACCTGTCCTGGCTTCGCCCCTCCTTTCTCCTGAATAGAGAAATAGGAAGAAGCTGAGAAAGTCCTTGACTGTCTGACTGCAACTAAGAACATCAGGGTGTTCTCAGCACTGCTTTCATTGTAACTCCCAAACACAGCATCCCATCAGCTGCTACAGATGGAGTTAACTCTATCCTCACTGAAACCAGGACAGGGATCTTCTGCCGTCACCCCCTGTCTGGCGACCCCAGCCCAGGATGCTGCAAATGAGCAGCCACAGGACAGGCCCTGTGGTTTGGTACGGCCCCAGTGACGGCAGCGAGATGCTGAAAACCTGCCCGGGCAGGGACAGGCTCCTCCCAAAGCCCGTGCCACCAGCACAGGGAGAAGCTGCAGGAACGTATCAGGAGGGAGACATATCATTCCCCGAGCTTCTTCATGACAGCCAAGATCCATCTGTCCAGTCTCCCTGATGCAGCTCACCCTCAGTGGGCTGTGATGCCCCAGCCCTCCCAGTGCCATCAGGGTGCCCACTCCACACCCCCGCTTGTGCCATCCCGGAGCTGCCCTTTGTGCCTGGGGATCTGCACAGGAAACTCCCCAGACCTGCACATCACACGAGGCAGAGAGCAGCTCCAAGGGCCATTTCTGGCAGAAGCTCACTATTCTTAGGAAGCTGCCCATCAGAGATACAAGATCTGAATAAATAAATCTGAGCCGGTCGCTGACGTGAATCACTGCTTGGATTCAGGGCAAGTTATTCACAGGTCCTTGAACCCATGCAAGGATTTACTTCCATCTGCTGCCTTCAGGTCCTAGCAAGTTCATGTATTATGATCACTCAGCTCCTCCACTCTCTGTCCAACCACTGCCTTTGGTTTTTCTTCCTTTCAGAGATTAACTTGCATCCTTGCTCTCTCTCTCTCTCTCTCTCTGCTGCCTCCCAAGGCTTTGGGCAGCATGGGGATGCCCTCAGTTTTTGCCATTATCTTTTATGCTAAAGCAAGAAAAGTTGGAGAATTTTGCTCTGATGATACCTGTAATGCCAGGGCTGGGAACAGCAAGGTAGTGACCTCCAGAGAGGATCAGCTGGGTGCCTCTGCCTGCAGCCTGGCATAGGGAGGGACTAGACATCATCAACCTGCTTCCAACTCCGGGATCAACATGCAAGGGAACAGGCAGGACTTTGGGATGTTTCAGGCTATAATACAAAACCTAAACACTTCACCCAGGGGTAAAACTGTGTGGTGGGTGAAAGCACACACTGGCCCAGGAAGATCTCATCACTGCACAGCTCAGGTGGCAGAGCCCTGTGAGCCAGTACTGACAGCAGCAACTTCAAGCTTTCCAGGACTCAGAACAATTTTGGTCTCTACCATACAAAAGTGACACAAATCCAATAAAACAAAAGGAAAAAAACACCCAACAAAACAAACCCTGGTGATAATCTCACCCGACAGCAGGTAGCAGCAATGTCCATCACCCGCCTGGGGCACTCACTTATCATCCCTTGGAAGGCAGCAACATCCAAGCCATAATCCTTTGAGGAAGGGAAAAGAGTTCATAGTAAAAACTTCAGCTATAAATAAAGTCCTTTAAAAGCTCTTAATACTTCTAAAGGTGTTAAAGGGCAGAAGACTCATGTTTTAAAGCTTTTAGGGTCTTCATCACAGCTATTTTACTGATGGCTATGCAAAGGTGTTGGGGCAACATCAGCTCCCACAGGACTGCATGGACAGTAAAGCATTAGCAGAGTTACAGAATCAGGGAATGTCAGGGGGTTGGAAGGGACCTCAAAAGATCATCTAGTCCAGCCCCCTGCCAGAGTAGGATCACCCAGAGCAGGTCACACAGGGATGCATCCAGGCAGGTTTGAATGTCTCCAGAGAAGGAGGCTCCCCAGCCTCTCTGGGCAGCCTGTCCCAGGGCTCTGTCACCCTCACAGTGACAAAGTTTTTCCTTATGTTTACATGAAACCTCCTCTGCTCCAGCCTGCGCCCACTGCCCCTTGTCCTATCACTGGTCATCATGGAGAAGAGCCTGGCTTCCTCCTCCTGACACCTGCCCTTTACATATTTATAAACATTAATAAGGTCACCCCTCAGTCTCCTCCAGGCTCAAGAGCCCAGCTCCCTCAGCCTCTCCTCACAAGGAAGGGGTTCCACTCCCTTCATCACCTTGGTGGCCCTGTGCTGGGCTCTTCCAAGGAGTTCTATGTCCTTCTTGACCTGAGGGGCCCAGAACTGGACACAATATTCCAGGTGGGGTCTCACCAGGGCAGAGCAGAGGGGGAGAAGGACCTCTCTTGACCTACTAACCACCCCCCTTCTGATACACCCCAGGATGCCATTGGCCTTCTTGGCCACGAGGGCACAGTGCTGGTCATGGTCATCCTGCTGTCCCCCAAGACACGTATGTCCCTTTCCCCTGTGCTGCTCTCCAACAGGTCAGTCCCCAACCTATGCTGGTTCCAGGAGTTGTTCTTCCCCAGATGCCAGACTCTGCACTTGCCCCCACTGTATTTCATTAAATTTCTCCCTGTCCAACTCTCCAGCCTGTCCAGGTCTCGCTGACAGGCAGCACAGCCTTCTGCTGTGTCAGCCCCTCATCCCAGTTCTGTGTCATCAGCAAACGTGCTGACACTCTGCTCCCTCATCCTGGTCCCTGATGAATATATTGAACAGTACTGGTCCCAAAAGCTGTGACTCTGCAGCATCCTTCTGTTTGCTGTCCCTGTGGGGCACTGTGTGTCCTCCCAGAAAAAGTCACACAGAAGATAAGAGCCACAAAGACATAAAACCAGTAGACCCAGCACCATTACCTGGGTTCTGGGAAGCACTTCAGGGTCAGCTGGGATCCTGCCCAGGATTTCACAGAGGACAATACCAAAGGAAAACACGTCCACCTGCAGGAAGGGTGGGAGAGCAAGAGGTGGGAACATGTACAGAAGCAAAGCATGAGAAAGAGGAGGTAAAATGACAAGGTCCTTCATTAGTTACACAAAAGCCCACTGGAGATGGAGACAGCAAACTCCTAATCTTCTTCTGGACTTCTAAATCCACCCAGAAACACCACAGCCTCACTTCAGGAAGCCTGAACCTGTGCTCTTGTCTGGTGCTTCTACCACAGCTCTGGCACCTCCCACAGATGGTACAACAGGCTTATCTGGCTGTAACTCATCCAGCATCTTCCTCAGAGAAGCTTCACTGTGTTTGTCCATGGCAGCAATCCATGTCCCTAAAAGTTTAATGAGGCCATGTAAGGAACTCCCAAGTTCCTAAGTAGAGCATCACTGAGCAAAGGTCCACGTAGCAGGGACGTGTTTCTTGGGGGTTTTCTGCTGTCAGGACATGTCAGAACCAGCAGACATCCTTCATGCTCCCTCAGGAGGTGTGAAGATGAACAAGGAGCTGGGAAGCAGTGCCATACCTTCCGGTCATAGGGCTCTCCCCGCAGCATCTCAGGAGCCATCCAGAAAGCAGAGCCCACCAGAGACAGCTTCCTCTCCACATCCTTCACAGGCAGCTCCACCACTTCCCTGGCCAGACCAAAGTCAGCCACCAGCGCCTCTCGGCCCCGCGGCGTCACTCGGATGAGGCAGTTCTGAAAGGAGCCCAGGAGGCACAGCATGAGAGGCTCGGTGAGGAAGGGTCTCTTCACTGAGCAGCACCTCACCAGCCCTCAGCACCACCTTGCCACTGCAAGCTCTCACCTCAGCAGAGACCTGCCTGCTGGCAGCACACATGGAGTACACAGGACAGATCAGGGACTAATCAATCCCACCTGAAGCCAGGAAGAGCCCTTGGCAGCAGTCCGATGGGCAGTATGACCCACATCCTTTTCTCTAAGAGAGACCTTGAAATGTGCACGTTGATCTCGTTCACCACTCAGCCTCAGCCCTTCTCACTACTCCCAGCTACCCATCCCAAACACAGCTTTCTGGAGATATTCCTCTAAAATTATCCTAAATTTTCTCAAAATCCCAGCAGTCTCAGCCTGTTTGTGTCCCCAGGATTTCCTCCTCAGCACCTCCCAGGGAGCTGGCAGAAGTGACAGCTGTCTTCTCCACTGACAGCTAGACTCCAAGTGAGCACATGCACACTTCTCTCCTTCATCACTACACATTTTCTACATTTCCCTGGGTTACTTTCAGGGTTGAACCACCACAGCAGGGATCTTTCAGCACACATTAACTTTACATAAACAGATCTGGAAAGCTCCTGAGCTCATCAGCTACCACTAAATAGGAAAGTACAACTCACCTGACTTCAGAGCACACTGGCCAAGAAGCCTGTGGTCTTGCCTTGTACTTGCCTGGTGTTAGCAACCAAACCAAGCAAACAGTGAGTTTACAAAGGGGAGTTTCATTGCTGTGCTGATGGCTCTCAAAACTGTAATGCTTGACTGGCTTCCTCACTGCTGACCTTCATCAATATTTCAAGTTCCTCTTAAAAAGCTCTCAGACTGCCAACAAAAATGACTAGTGAGAGATACACCTCCATCCAGTGCCAGCTGCAAGGACTCACAGGCTCCATTTCCATCAATCACCAAGCCAGCCTCTGGCATCAGCTAACACAGATATAGTTCTGGCTGGTAGCCAGCCCCTCAGCCCACATTCCCTGTGATACCATGGACATGCTGCAAATCTACCTGAGGTTTGGGTATTTTTTCCTAAGAGAGATCAATAAGGCACCACCCCACCATGATCCCACTGCTGCACTAGTGGCAGAGGAAGGGCTCTGTCAAAGCCTGTCCCCGTGGGCAAGCCTGAGATGCCTTGCCCCCACCAAGCAGCATGAGGCCGTGCTGAGGAAAGCAGCCCCAAGGCACCGGGAACCCAAAAGCCACCCAAAATTACACCCAAAGCCTGGCTTTGGGTGCTGCCACAGCTGCCACGCTGCCATGGTGGGAAATTCATAGTGATGACTATCCTAAAATTGGTGTCCAGGACCCTCTGGACATTCTGGATCAATGAAAAACAACTTCCCTGGGCTTGAGGGAGGAGACACACACATGTCCTGCTGATACTCTGCACACAGACAGGGACCATCTCACACACATCTTGCTCCTGGGGCCCAGGACCCACTCCTGGGCTTTCTCCTTACCATGAGCAGGAAAGGAAATCTCTAAACATGGCAGAGCTTCTCATGCCACTGGAGGCAAAGAAGACCACGTGCAGCCCTGCACACATTGCCATCTGTTTTCTTTCCTGATGGCATGAAGAGCAGTGCATTTCATTTTGCTCTCTCTGTGTCTCCTGCTTGGCAAGCAATGCATGCCACACAACGACAGGCTTTATCAAGAAAGCTTCCTTGCCTGCAGAGCGATCAGCACAGAGCAGAGGAGCAGCAGGAGGCCTGAGGCTTTCTGGTGGCAGCCCTAAGGGGTCCCTCACACAGGCAGCAGCAGCAGTGTGGGGGTGACATCCCCTTTCAGCTGCGTACCTTGGAGTTGAGATCTCGGTGATAGATGTTCTTGGAGTGAAGGTAGATCATGCCTCTGGTGATGTCAGAAGCTAAGTCCACTTTTTCCTTCCATGTCAAAGCAATGTCTTTGCTGGCCAGGAGCTCCTCCAGACAGCCTCCATTCACGTACTGTGAACAGAAGAGACAACAAACAGATGGCTGCAAGGCCCAGCATGGCTTCCCAGGAGCCTCCCAGGTGCTGAACCTCTCCTTGCCAACCCAGGAGGCCCTACTTTGGTTTGGAGGTTGGGAATGCACACAGGGCCCCAGATGCAAATGCCACTCTTTGCAGAGCAAGTCACTGTTGGTCTCTGGGCTCTGCCCCACTGCTGGGATGGCTGACAAGCCAGCTTTGGTCCTCATTCATAGTTTTGCCTCAAACTAGAGGCAAAAAGCCTGGCACTGGCTCAGCCAATGCCTTCTGCCACCAACAGCACAGAAACAAGGTGAGACCCCCTGGATTAGCACAGGCCACATGACCATTCCAGAGCAACCCTGGAGGTCATGCCACTCTCCATTTGCTTTACTTTTCACTCCTGCTCTCCATCTCTGGCTCCTCTTCTCCCAGCCAGCTGCTCCCTTCTGTCCCTTTGGTGGCACCAAGCCAAGTTGAAACATTTTTGGCCCTTCTGCTTGAATCTCATGGCCCTACAGTGACTGTGCCACACTCCAGCTATGAGCAGCTTTGGGGCAGAAAGGACCAGAAACCCCTCTGAAGCAATCTTGCCAGTCCAGAGCCATCCACAGGCACAGGAGCCAGGGATGCATCACATCGTCCCTGACAAAGAACAGATGGGTACTTGCCTGCCCACAGCACACTTAGAAGCAGGAAACCTTTACCTCCAGAATGGGGTACAGCTTGTTGTCTTTTATGCAGATCCCAAGGTACCTAAGCAGAACACACACCAAAAAAAGAAGCCATCAAGGTTCAGCTCAAAGCCTCACTGCAGAACCAGAACCAGCCTGGAGACACCAAGGACACTCCAGCCCCTGCCAGCGTGTCCTGGTTTCAGCTAGGATGGAGTTAATTTCTTTCTAGCAGCTGATGGGATGCCGGGTTTGGGAGTTGGGATGGGAGCAGTGCTGATAACACAGGGATGTTTCTAGTTGTTGCCAAGCAACCAAGGACTTTTCAGTTGTTCATATTTCCCTGCTAACGAGAAGGGAGGGGACCCAGCCAGGACAGGTGGCCAAAGGGGGTATCCCATGCCAATGATGTCATGCTCAGCTTAAAGGGGGCTGGGGGGGGGAGGAGGGAGGGGAGGAGTGAGGGAGGGAGGCGCAGGCAGCTCCAGGATGTGCATGTTGGGATGGTCTGGTTTGGGGCTGGCTCTGAGCTGTACCTGAGCTGTGTGGGTTAGTGTGACACCCCACCATGTGTCACCAGCCCCATGTGTTTTGCTCTGAAGTCCTGCCATTGTATTGCATCTCCCTCCCTGCTGTCCCAGTAACTCCCCTTACCCCAACCCATGGGGTTTTGGTTCCTTGGGTTTTCTTTTCCCTCCTTTTCCCCCTCCCTCAAACACACACACCCCCCTCACCACCACTCCCTTTTAAAGAACAAGTGGCTGTGTGGTGCCCAGCTCTCAGCTGGGGCAAACCCAAGACACAGTGCCCACCACTCCTGGCCAGAGGATGTGCCCACCTGACAATGTTGGGGTGGGACAGCTTCTGCAGCAGGCTGATCTCACGCACAATCACCTCTTGGTCCACGTCACTCTTGTAGATCTTCACCACCATCACTTTACAAGCAGCAGCCTGGGTCACCTGCAGCAGGACATCTCTTAGCTTCCAGCTTCCCCTCTGGAGAGCAGCATCCCTTCCCAGTCAAAGGCCCGAATCTCATTTCCCTTCTGCTTGGAGCTTTCAACAGTCATTTGCTGAAGTGCAAGGTGCATAAGCTTCCCCTGCCACATAAGCCTCACCTCAGTGATGTCTGCCTGGGTGGCTGGGCACAGCTAGGTCACTCCTGTCCCAGCGTATCACAGCACTATTTCTCTCCCAGAATTTGTGTGCTCATTGAGCTGGAGCAGTTTCTCAGCCCACACTGGGTTACTACAAAGCCGATCTCCTCCCTCCCAATGCCTTGCATTAGACACTTCTTCCACACCACAGCCTGCCCCACATCATCCCTCCTTCCTACTTGTCTCTGATCACTGCTTAAGGCTACAACATAACTCCTGTGGTGGTTTTGCATGGCTGGGTTCTGGTGGAGGAGGGGGCTGCAGGGGTGGCAGATGGGATTGATAGAGTAACTTTGGTGGGCATCCAGCTTCCAGCCAGGGTCAAACCACCACAACTCCTCATACCCAGTTCCTCCTGCAGCCCTGTCCAGTGCCAGCACCCCTCCACCCAGCCTCTGCCAAACACAACAAAGAGAGCACAATGCCAGCTCATCTCTCCCCTACATCCCAGGTCCCACGTTCACCTCCAGCCACACACTACCCAGACCCTTCATCACAGGGCTTCCCCTGGGCATGGATAAGCAAGATTAGATAAGAACAGAAAGCAAAATGCTCTCTCTCAACTTACCCCACTGATCAGACTGAGGACAGAATCTGCTGGTGCCTGTGGGGCAGCACTGAATGCAGGGCTCCATGCAGGGCTTGCCTGGCTCTCAGCCTCAGGCTCTGCAGCTGATGCTACCTGGGCTGACAGTCCAGACAGCAGTTTCTAGACCACATCACTGAGAACTGTGGTACCAGAACATTTCAACACTCAATTAACATCTGTTTTAAGGGGATTCATGTATGGGGTACACCCCACACTGATGTCCTGACAGCTTCTCCAGCGTTGGCAAAGAATACAGCCACCTGTTTAATTTTCTCTCATTTTGAGGTTTGTAGGGTTTTGTTCATCTGTTTTAAAGATAAAATCGTTTAGACACAGCATGAGCTGGCTTAAGAGCAGCACTCTGAGTCCAAAAGTGTTACCCATTGCTCTCTGTGATGGTCTAGAAGGTCACCAGCCCAGGTGAGGAGAAGAAAGAGCTGCAGGTAAAACCTAGCTGGCCTGGAAGAAAAGTTCCTTGTAATCAGGGTCACAAAACAAACTGTCTTAGGAGCAACATGAACTGCTGCTTCCTTTCTGAAGGAAAGCTATTGCTGAAACAACTTTGCCTCTCTACTAGAGCAGGTCAAAGGAAGCCAGGGCTCTGACGCCCTCACCTGATGGGACTTCATAACCACAGACAGTGGGTAACTCATCAGATGTAAGGGGTTAGTAAGTATATTTGCACAGGCACAAATGTAAGAGATGCTATCAGTCATCATTGTGCAAAGACTCTGACTGCCCTTATGCCCAGGACAGAGCACAAGGAGCAGCTAAAGATCTGGAAGATCTGAGTAACTTTAGGAAGAATATACTGATGCTCAGCATTAGCTCTGCACCAGCTCTGGAGGAGACACTGCACTGAACACTGAGCTTCCAAGTGAGATTGCATGTCCCATTTGGACTCCATCAGAGTTCACAAATACTGACTGGGCTGGTGGAGTCAGCAAGTTGGAGGTGTTCCTGGCCACAGACCAGTGCAAAGTCTGGTCTGGTCTGGAGAAGAAATGACTGGAAAGCAAGGGTAGACCCACACCCAAAACAAAGCAGTGGAAGAGATGTGCAAGGCTCAGAAGGTCTCTTCCAACACCACAGACCTTAAGACATTGCACTAGCCAACCTGGAGCAGTCCTCAGTTTGCTTTGAATAGTGCAAAGTGTCCAGTTTTGTCCTGGATTGGTGTGAGAACCTGGAAACTGCAGTGGGTCCTTCAAATTACTCTCATTTCATGCCAATGAGTGATGAAGTGTAAAGATCTGATGTCAGCTTTGAGTGGAGAAATAAAGGTGCAAATCTGGGACTGTTGCAGAAAGATGGGGAGCAGGACTGTGCTTCCCAAAGCTTGGAAAGATTTTTGAGGTTGCCCAGAGGGTCCCTTTGGGCAATGCCTCAGACAAAAAGAAGTCACACTGCATTTCTTTCCTGCTTTTGAGCACCTCAGACTCTTCTGTATGAAAGTGTCAATGAAAGAAGCTTTAAGTTTTCCTCAAGAAAAACTTACACTTGGACAGCTCCTTAGGGCACATCAGAAAACTGAGGTGTATAAAGAGGGAAGCTCTCCTGGGCACAGGGTCATGGGATGTGTAACTCCCAGAGCAGAAGGCTGTGCCCAGCATCAGCGACACCAAACAGAACAAGTGGATCCTCCTTCCTCAGAAACCCACATGTAACAGCCCCTGAGAAAGGGCTTAGCCACAGGACAAAGGATGGCAAAAGCAAGGAGCAGCCAGCACAGGCAGTGCCAGCACTCTGAGGAGCCTGTGTCCTCACTCAGGGATCCCTTTGGAAGGCAACATCTACTGGCAAAGAGCTTCCAAGGATCATTACCAGAAGTGCCTCACAGCAGGGGTGCTGCTGTCCAGTGCTACAGGTCCACAGGGGACCAGCTGATCCAAGTGGGCCACGAGTGATCAGAGCACTCTGTTGTGTGACAAATATCAAGTACCCACAAAGGACTGTCCTTGTCCCAAATCCTCCTCCTCTGTCCACTGACTAGTTCAGGCAGAGTTTTTCATTCAAACTTTTTTTTTTCCTACATTTCTCTTTCTGCTGCCAGAAGTTAATCAACTTTCATTCAGGATCCTCTTCTCCAGCCTGCCCACTGCTGGCATTCCACTCACTGCCCAGGCAGCAGGCAAACCTCAACACAAAAGAAACAGCAACTGTTACTGTGAAGCCCTGCTACAGAAAGTGATGGCAACAGCAAGCTGAGAAGGTGAGGAAAGCAATTCCTAGAGGGAGGCAGTGGTGGGGAGAGATATGCACTGCTCCAGTCTGCAAAGAGCCACCATAGGCTTTGGGCTCCAGATTTCCCTTGAGCAGCTTTAGTCCTCTGCCCCTGGACCTGAGGTCTACCCAAAGGCTTTATCACAGCACCGAGTGCAGGTGCAGAGGAGGAGGCAGAGCCTGGAGACAGCAACAGGTGTTTGTTTATTTGACTTGCACATTTCCTGCAGGTCCCTGGCCAGATCCTGCCAGCCCAGCTCCATGACTTTCAGCTGGCCACACTGCTTACACCAGGCAGGGATCTCACACAGTCAGAGTACTCCCCTGGCAGAAGCATCTTATGCCAGCCTAAGAGAAATGTGTGGTTGAGATGTTTATCACTGGGTTGGTCGAGTAAAGGAGCTGAGGGCACTGGTATAGAGTCAGGCCCAGTTTATTTCCACTAAGTCTGTGTCATGTCCCAACAACCAAGACCAGTGTCAGCAATCACGTCCTGGCATCTGCTGAGAGGAGAGACACAGTGGGCAAACTTGGCCACACTGCAAAGCAAAACAGCATCTGCTCTCAGGGATGAAGGCTGAGTCTCACTGTCTAACATGAAGCACCCCGTTTCCCTTTGCTGTCCCCAGAGCAGTGCTCCCCACAGGCTTCAGGGAAAGAGCTCCAAGTCCCATCTGCTGCCCCAGAGATGCAGCAGCACTCCTGGGCTGAAGGAAGGGGAAGCACGGGAGGGGGAGCAAAGCACCTCAGATCCTGCCATTGCTCAGAGAGGGTTAAACAAACGGCCCCACCACTGGAGCTTTGTGCAAGGAGTCACTCACAACAGCCCCAGCCATGAGGAGTTTTGCTCTGGTGACACACTGATACCAGCTTGCCAGAAGCCATGGGTCTCCTGACATAGAGACAGAGGTGGACAGGCTGTAACCCAGGGCAGCAGCTGAGGAGTTACAGCACCAGCATCTCTGCAGGGCAGTGGGTGTGCTGGGGACACACACAGTGTGATGATACACCCCTTTTCTCTAACAGGTCCTGCTACAGTTTTGACAACAAAACATGCACAGAGCACAGATATCCCCTAATCTCTCTCTAAACACAGTTTTGCTCCCTGACAAGCCTGCTGTCTGGCTGGATGGCAGTATCAGTGAACACTGCCTGACCAAGCCCTCCCATTCCCTTTCCTCTATGGAAGGTGAGACGAGCATCAAAGGCGATGTGCTGGGTGTGCAGAGGGCTTGTCCTTTCCTCCTTCACCCAGTCTATCCTGCCAGAGGGGGCCAAGAGGGGTGAAGATGAGGAAATAAGCTCGGGGACAGGTTCCTCAGATGAGGCACCATCTACACAGCCTCAGAAGCTGCTCTCACACAGGCCAGGGGCTGTCTGCATGTCAGTTTACCTTGTAGACCTCAGAGAAGAAGCCGCTGCCTATCAGCTCGGCGTTGAAGCTCTCCCAGCACTCCAGCTTCCTGACAGCCGTGCGCAGCCTCTGCCAGCGGCCTGCGGGGCAGTAGGTGTCTGACGACTCTCCGTAGAGCTGCACAGGGCCAGAGGGCTCCGGGGCCAGCAGCCCTGCCTCACACATCCTGGGGGCAGCAGCTGAAACACAGCGTTCCACAGTGAGCCAACAGCAACACCTGAGCACTGAGCAAATGAGGACTGACCTCAGGGACAGAGGAAGAGGAGATGAGGCCCTGAGATGAGGCCCCCTGCAACACACATTGCACTGGCAGCACCCATGGGCACCGTCTCCTGGATAAGCCACCCGGGGCTTAGGCCTGTCTAACATAGGTTGTATTCATCCATTTTTTAGACTGGGAGTTAAAGATGTCCAGTTGGCATATATTCCCTTATACTTTCTGAAGGTTCCTGATAGATAGGATGGGATGTATGACCTTCAAGACATGGCAGTGCAGCCCTGGAAGTCTGGGGGACACAGTCTGCTCATCTGGCTTAAAACCACTGTGTCTAAATCAGGCCTTTAGCATAGTTCCTGTGACACATACCAACAGCAAATCCATCCCCTCAGAGGTCTAGTCAGGGCTTTGCTACTACTGTAGACAGAGGGTCATGGTCTGAGTGTGCTAGGGGAAACAGTCTTAGAAGGGTCTTCCCTTGAGAGGTGCCTGCAGTTCACTGAGAGTTAAATGCACCAGCAACCCTCCTCCTGTCTGTGTGTCCCAAATTTGACTCCAACTCCTACTTGCCTCTGCTAAATTTTCTTCCTTTTCCACTGCTCTGATTGCCACACTCCCTTCTCCAGTCCCTTTTCAGTGCCTTTTATAGCACAAGGTTCCTCCAAAGCCGTATGCCATCATTCCCCTCCTCTCTCATCACTTGCCCCTAGTTACTTCCAAAGATGCAGAGAAAAATCCAGTGGAAAATGGGCCTCTGACACCGTGAGCCAGGCTGCAACCAGGTGGGACAATGGTTAACAAAGAGTAATTCTCCAATGCTTCCAGCTGAAGCCAAGGTAAGCTCTGCACTCCCTCAGTTTCTCTCCTAGGTCTTGCACCAAACAAGGAGCTGTATCAGGAGCCCTTGATCCCACAGATTGTTTCGTGAGGCAAAACCTGCACTGAGGCATGCACGAAGTATTTGCACCAGCCACCTCATCCACCCACAGTCCAGCCAAGAGCCAGAGAAACCACCCAAATACAGAGGGATGTGGTTGGACCAAGCAGGGCAGAAGCTCAGGGAGAGTCAAGGGCTGGCACACAGGGCAGGCAGTAAGGAGCAGGGCATTACCTGACATGAACAGATGGCAGCTTCCAGGCTGACACTTCAGGGAGCTGCAACACAGGGAAAGCAGGCAGACCCCAAAGCTGCCACCACAGGGAGTCCCACCGAGGCTGGGAATGCAGCCCCAGCAAAACCAACATGAAACACGGGCTCCTACCTGATTGTGTGGCAAACACGTGCAGGACCAAAGCTCCAGAACAGAGGGGCCCATGACCTTGATCAGCGGAGAGCTCTCAGATCAGGCAGGGCACAGGAAAGAGGTTACAGGGCCACAGCTTTACCCCTGCTCTGGGGTGAAGGACAGGCAACCCATGGGATGCAGCTGCAGGGACCTGCCAGAAGGTTTTTGCCTTGGGGCTGTCACTGCTCAGAGAGCAAGCACCATCTGAAACACACCTGTACCTGCCACCAGCCTGCACCCAGGTGCCACACACTGGCCCAAGGGAAGAGGCTTGTGCAGCAACAGGACAGGACTCTCATCTCACACACTAGGCACTGCTAAAGCCAACCTGCCCGGCTGTGTCACTGAAGACCTTTCCTTCCCACAGGGATGATCCATCCAGGTTCTGCAAGGACCTCGCTCCTGGCCTTGGGCAGGGCTTGGGGCACAGCCTGGCAGGGCTGGGCGCTGGTGCAGGCTGGTGGCAGGGTGCAGCAAAGGGCTTTCAGTGCCCACAGCCATGCTCAGCATGCAAGACCAAGGACCAGGAGACAGACACAGATGCTGCTGCTCCAGGCTAAGCATGTGGTGCTTCACAGCCGGTGAGACACGGAAGAGTCTGACTGTCCAGGTGACACTGACAGGGTCTGACTGCATCCTGCCAGCCCCGAGCCACCAACAAAACATAGGAAAGGATGGCAAAGGATTGCCCTGAGCACTGCAGTCACCTGTGCGGATGGATCCTGGGGATTTATCCTCTCCACCCAACCCCAGGACATGGGTTTGCCTTCCTGTGGTGTGCAGATGCAGAAGCAAGCAGTAGCACAGCAACCCAAGAGCTCACCAGAGTGCCAGCCACCCACTGCAGAGATGTGCCAAGCACCCCCAACTGCCGCTATACCCACCAGGACACCTACCAGTATGCTCCCACAGCCTCTCTCCACTTCAGCACCCTCCAGTAACAAGAGAGAGAGGAGTCTTGGTGGAGCAGTCCTGATGCCCACTGCTCCTTGGGCAAGGCAGGCTGCAGGCTGAATCTTCCTTTTCAGAGGCCCCTTTTCAGAGGCCTCTCTGTTCAGTGCTCTTCCTACATACCATCTCCTCCCACCATGACCAAGTTCATCAATTGCTACTTTGTGCAGTGAAGAATCACTGCAGCATCCCCAGCATGCTGGGAATGGCCCCTCACTTTATGCCACAGAGTGGGAGCGAGTCTCTCTTCTCATAGATGTGGCTGTTTGTTCCCAGACTAGTGCTGACATGCAGGCTGGGGAAGAAAACAGACTTTCAAAATTCCAAGACTTATCTGAAGGCTTCCCAGGAGCCAGGGAGGGGTGGGGAGGGAGTGGGAAAGGACATGGAGCAGGAGGGTGGTCATGGAGACAGCCTGCAGCCCCAGATTGAGCACATCCTTGTGTCACAGGCAAAGGTTAGAGCACCTAAAGCCACAATTTGTCTGGGAAGGCAAACTGCTGGGGCAGCTGCCTGTAGCTGCCCCCCCACTCCTCCTCCCCCGTGCTCCTGGCTTGAATTTAATCCAGAGGAGGGAGGCCAGGCCAGGGCACAGGAGGAGGCTTATCGCCTCGGGGCTGCCCTGCCTCCCACCGCCTTCCACCCCCCTCCAGGGAAACTGTCTGTGTTCCCAAGCTTTCAGTTGCACCCACAGCAAGTGAGGGGCTCTCTCTGCACCCTCTGGCCACCGGGTACCTCCCAACTCCCCAGGGCAGCACAAAGCACTGAGCTCATGAGCAGCCAGGACGTGTTTGGAAGCAGTGAGCGGCCGCCACAGGTAACCCACACAGACCAGAAGCATGAAAGGAGCAGCCATGCTGAAAGGCAGACATGAAGCACTGCCTTCCTCTGGGCTTTCCTCATCCAGAGACACCCAAGAGGTGCCCACAAGCCGTGGCAAGGTCTGGCTCTGCAGCATGGCTCGCTGGGGCCGCCCAGGCTTGCCACCATGCTGCAGGCTCAGCAGGGCTCCAGAAGCTGCCCAGGCTGCCAGAGGGGCCGTGATCAGCCCTGTGCACACACTGTGGAAGCAGCTACACAGCCAAACCACGGCTCTGGCCCCACCGCCATGTCTGGCTCAGTGCAAGGAAGGCCCAGCAAGAGCAGGCAGCTGTTGGGGGGGTCATCCCAACTGTTCAGCAATGCAGCACCCATGTCTCCCATGTAAGCTAGCACCCACGCAACTGACCAGCTCTCCCAGACCTGTGCACAGCCCCGAGCATCCACCCAGAGCCAGGCTCTGCTGCACAGGCTACAGTAACAGGCTACAGTAACAGGCTCTTTCTCCTCTCACCCACCAGACAGCCAACCTGGCACCCTGCCACTGCTCCCAGGACTCTTCTTCCACCCATTTGGAAAGCAGACAGCTTCTCCCCTGCCTCCTTGGCCAGCAAGCAAGAGGCTGGACTGGCCCCAGAGTCCTCCCTGTACCAGTAAGCCCAGTGCCTGAGGGCTGGGGCCTTGCCTTGGAGACCAGATGGTAAAAGCTTATCGGTGCTTACTGACAACATGCCATGCTAAACCCTTCTGTGAGTGTCATCGCTGCAGCTACAGTGCCTGGACAGCGGGGTGCCAGCACTGGGGTGCACAAACAGGGGACCTCCCCTCCTGGAAAAGGGGGTGGGCACAGCAAGGTACATACACAGGTGTGCACACACATGCAGTATTTGGCCCTGGGAGGATTGTGTATAGCAATCTGGAGGTACTTCAACACTGGGAAGGGCTTAGCACAGGGCTTCACTTACATGCCAGTGCTTTACAACTCATCAAAAAGCCAGTAAATCCCTTCAGTCCCCACATGGTTCAATCCCCATGACATGAGCAGCTTCTTTCTGCAGCACACACGTGGGGTGCAAGGAGGATGCTCCTGGCAGCCTGCTCCTTCCTGCCCTCCCACACGTGGCTAGTGAAGAGGGATGAGCATTCCTCCATTCCTGGGTGAACACACAAAGCAACTCCAGATAATGATGGTGACATGAGATGAGATCATCTCTCTCAGCCAGATGAACAAAACACTTCCCTATTTAGCTCTGCCAACAGAAATGGGACTTTATTCCATTCTAGCTTTTTATAAGAGACACCAGCAAACTTTCCTTGTAGCAAAAGGAAAGTTAAGTAGGTCAACCAAAACCTAAGTGTATTTGCTGACCAGCACTGCACTACTGATCACTAAAAGGATGTCACCAGCAGTTCTGAGTTCTTGTCCCATAAAGAGAAGGAGAAAGTATTCCCAAAATACTCCTGGCCTGCAGCAGAGGCTGAAGACAGACACAGCCCCTGCTGCACAGGGAGAAGATGGTTTTCCCATCTTTGATTTAGCTGCTCTGACTTCAGACCTATGCCTTGCCAGGTAAGAAAGAAACTTCAATAAAGATCTGAATTCTGGTTCCTCAGGAAAGTCACAAGAGGACGGAGAGTTAAAGTATCCTTTTGCTAAGGTAAAACCACCAAGAAATAGGGACAAGGGCCTTTGTTATAAAACCCAGCAAACGGGAGCTCAGATGGTCTGAGAGGTCAGCAGGTTCAGGTTCAGGTCAGCAGGTTCTTGGCCCAGGTTGAGGTCTTTGGTATACCTGGCCACCATGTGACATAAATTCCCTCTGAAAGCTGAAGCAGTTCAAAACCACAGCTGTTATGCTGAGGGAGTACCCAAGTGTTGGAAAACCTGAACAGGAGACAGTCTTGATCCCATCTAACTCACACACAAGGTGTATGTTATTCAGAAAGCAACCTAGCCAACCAGCATAAAGTTTCCAGATGAAGATTTCTGATTCTGTAACTTTAGCTTTAGCAATGAACATTTCTGAAGATAAGTGGTGATGTACTGGCTCCTCTAGCAATGAACGTGCCCCCTCCCCACATGATGAGTCTACAAGGGAATAAGGACACAGCCAGTCCTCCGCTCACTCGAGGAGCCCTGATCTCCAGCTCCCTTCCCCACCCCAACCAGTGAACTAAGTCTCCCTTGAAACAGCTTTCACAAAACTGATGATGACTTGTAAGACCAAAATGCATGAAATCATTTAAGCAGCCAAGATGCCATTTGGCCTCTAGCAGAGCTGAGGACCAGCAGGCACCTAAGTCCTCCAAGAAGAACCAGGTTTGGGGCAATCTCCTGCAGAGGTCTCTGTGTGGAGCGGGCCTCCCCAGGCACTGAGTACCACAGCACTCCTGCAAGATGGGGAATTAGTGGGTGTCCTGAAGGAAGAGAAACAAGATGAGGGAAAACATACTCACCTGGTAATCAGCAGGGAAGGCTTTGAGTTGGCTCACCTTGCCAAGTGGATGATGATCAACAAGGCACATGGACTCCTTTGAGATGGCAAGGTGCAGAAAAAAAAGTCATTACAATTCAGCAGTCACAAGCCCAATCCCACACATTTACTGTCTATCTCTGCTCCTTTTGATCCACTCTTCATGCATTTTCTGGGATTCTTATTTTAATTCTGAAGTCTGATGGTACAAGGCCCCTAATTGATGTCATATGGCACTTATTTCACCAGCACATAGAAACCTCGTTTTCCCCTGATCTTTAATTGACATTATACAAATGAAAAAGCAGAGCAGAGCACGTGGGTGTTTAAAGGAAGCTCAGCATGTGGGAACTGTCAAGCACTTGAGCTGGTGAGAACATCCCAGCCCACCTCTTCATCAAGAAAAACGCATTAAGGTGAGAAAGGAAACCATGGCGTTACTTTTAACATGTTTGAGGCAGCTTCTGAGAGTGATTAGCATAACTTGCTTCTTGTTACAGTCCGGGGGGGCGGGGCTGGAGGATGTGGAGGGACCCAGGGAGGGGAGGGAGGAGGGGTGTACTGTCAAACAGCCCAGGACGAGCTGGGCTCCTTGCAGACCCAGATGTGCTCCAGAGAAGGTGAAAGCTGTGCCCTGGATCTTTGGGGTTTCCAACTGAACTCCCAAAGACAAATCTCAACCACTCTTCCCAGAAGCCAACTGATCATTTTTAGCTCAAGGATTGTTCCTGGTGCTGGTGGCCAGAGTCCTAAGCTGGAATAAAGGTTTGAGCTGTCTGCCACGTGCAGCTGGCAGGCTGCCCCATGGTGAAAGAGCCTCTGTGTCCATCTCTCCTCAAATGCCAAAACGCAGTAACAGCACTTTGCTGGCTCTGCAAGGCATCCTGATACCTCTGCAAGGAAAAGCCCATCTGCAACAACCAGCATTGCTTCTCATCAGGGATAATGTGTTTCCTGCCCCTTGGGTCCTCTCCTGCTTATCTTGTTTGGTCTGCTGAAGAATTTGCTATCTTGTCTCCATGGGAACACCCTGGCTGGAGATGGCTGCATACTGGGGCACAGGCAGCAGCCACAGCAGTAACAGTGCATTCTGTGTTTGACAGGTGGCTGGAGAAGCATGTGGTCTTTGCCAGCCATGTCTGAGCACTTGCAAAAGCCACCCTGCTGACCTTCACACACTTGGGTTGTGACCTCTAAAACCTGGTCTATCTCCTTTCAAACCACTGGAAAACACCTGGTTCCTGCCAATGCATTAAACAAACACCCATAAAAATACTGAATAGAAACAGTAACATAATTCCTGAAAGCACTTAATTTTGGGGATGCTTAGAGGGCATTAACTGGGTTTTAGATTCTGGGAGTCAGGTGGGGAGACATTTTATTTAGTACATGGAAAACCATCAGGAAATGGCTCAAAGTCACAGAACTGCCACAGCACATCCTTCAGAAAGGACCTAGCAGACCTGAGACCAATGCTCTAGCCATGTCTCCATCCTTCAGACAACAGGATAAGTTGGGTGAAGAAGATAGCTAATGAGGACCCATCTCCTGTTGACTGCTGTATCTACAGACTCCCATGAAATGATGGGAAGAGTAGCTCCCTTGTGGCATCCTCTCACACCGTGGTGTTGGTTGCCACTGTGAGCAGACACCCTGGAGGGACCACAAAAACCTGCTCTTCTGAGGCTGTTCCTAGGAAAACACTAACTGCAATACACTGAATTAAATATTTTAAGGTCTTTGAAATCTGTAGGTGTGCAGGCACCAGGGTGAGCACTGTGATGACACTGTTTCATGAGATTATTCGTGTACAGCACAGAAAAGTCCTGCAGAAGTGGCGTGGTGAGCCCATGACTAAGGAGCTGACTTGGGACACCTCAGCTGCAGCCCCATCCTTGGCATTGCCTTTTCTTCTTGGCTCTTCTCAGTCCTTCAGGACAGGGACTGGCCTTTAACTCACACAGAGCTTGCAAAATGGAGCAAGTGCTACCAGAGTTAGAGGCTCATAAGGAACATCTGCTCCAGAGACAACCACTTCCCACCATTTCTCCTTCTCATCATGGCCCCAAGCATACTGAGAAGCCTGGTCTGGCATCCCCTGAACACCAGGACCCTATACCTGGGCTGGAAACAAAGGCCAGCCTACTGCCTTTGGGCACCAAGGGCAGGGAAGGAGAGGGGGAGGATGAGGCACTCCAGGTGCCAGAGAGAAAGATGCCCCAGCAGCCCATGGAGAAGACTATAGTGAAGCAGGCTCTCCCCTAGCAGACCATGGATAATGACTGGGAGAAGAGATTCCATCTACAGCCTGTGGAGAGACCGACCCACGCTGCAGCAGGTTTGCTGGGGGACTTGTGACTCTGTGGGGACCAGGCCGGAGCAGTCTGGGCCCGAAGGTCAGCACCCATGGAAGGAGCCAGGCTGAGGCCTATGGTGAGGAGATGACTCCCCGACAGAAAGGACTCACACTGGAGATGTTTGTGGAGAACTGTCTGCCGTGGGTGGGACCCCAGGGTGCCACAGGGGAAGGGGGTGTGTGTGGAATGCCCCCTCCAGCTAAGAAGGAAAACAACTTGGGAGGAACTGACTGAAACCCCCATTCCCCATTCCCTGCCCCTCCCCATGCCACAGTGTGGGGGAAGAAGGGAGGAGTGGGGGGAAGTAGAGGTGTTAAGATCTGGAGAAGGAAAGTAGCTTGTAAGGAACTGACCCAAACCCCCATTCCCCCAGTCCCTGCCCCTCCCCGTGCCACAGTGGGGGGAAGGAGGGAGAAAAATCATGGATAGAGTGCAGTCTGCCGAGAAGGGAGGGGTGGGGGGTGTGCTTTGAGATCTGGTCCCACTTCTCATCACCCGACTCTGGTGTCACTGGGGTGTAGTGTGATAAATTAGAGTTTTCTTTCCTTTATTCTGCATTGAGTCTGTTCGGCCCAAGACACTAACTGTAGAGTGATCTCTCCCTGTCCTTATCTCGCTCCTTAGCCTCTCAATATCTATTTTCTCCCCTTTCTGGATGAAAAGGGCAGTGATGGAGAAGCTTTGGTGGGTGTCTGGCCTCCAGGCAGGGCCAAACCACCACTCGCGTGCTTTGATACACAGTCTGAATGCTTAAATTGGGCATCAGTTCAGCCAGAAACCATTTCTGCAGGGCTCATTCTCAGCCATCAAGATTCCCTGACATGCCTCACCACCAGCACCAGGACCTCCAGTGCTGGCTCATGGGCAAGGGGCCAGGCAGGTTGGGCCTGTCCTTCCCTTTGCAGCCTAGACTCACACTAGGTGAGCACTCTCATCTACCACGGCATTAGTCTGGACCCAGGGGGCAACAACTCTGAAGCTGAGGACAGGCTGAGGCAAAGAAGCCTCCAACAGAGCCCCTGGTGGAGGGGCAAGTGGAGATGATGCTCTGAAGAAGAATTTCTGAAAAGACCATCTCCTCCTAACCAATGCAAACGCACCCTGAGCCAGCGTACTGCACCCTGCCCAGCACCTGACAAACGGCTCTTCACTGACCTTCAGCCCAAACCATGTTTGCAGCAAGCTGGGGAGAAAGGAATGCAGAGCCCTGTGGTATGTGTTGCTGGCCTTGGCTCTCCAGGAAAGCCATACTCAGCATCCTGCTGCGCAGATGGGAGGTGCAAAGTCACAGACACAGCACAGGGCATCCAGGTCTCCAAGGCTGGACCAGCTGCAGCAACCCAGCTCCAGCAGAGCAACATTTGATGATCTTCAGCAGGCAGACTCGTGCCCACAATGCGTTCAGACACTGCAACTGGCCCGCTGCTCACTTCCATCCAGAGAAGGAAGAGCAGCAGAGAGAAACCTAGCACCAACTGAGCAGCTAAGGAGCAGGAGGCTGGTGAAGACACAGTTCGTGCAGCTTACTTCTCCCAGGACACCAAAGCCGGTTCCCACACACTGTCATTCCAAACTCCAGTGACTTTGACGAACTCAACAGCAGCATGGAGCTGGCAGAGCACAGGTGCTTTATCTCATTACAGCCACCACTGAGGATGCAGGAGCAGCACAGCACCAGCCAACCACTTGCTAAACAGCAGCAACACAGCACTTCGTGTTCAGTGGCAAGAGATGTACACTTCCAGCCTCAAGCACTCGGGTTAGGAGGCAGGAGCTAAGGCATTTGCCATCTATGCTCAAAGTTCAAAGTTGCTTCAGGAACTGTGCTCCAAGATAAAACCCCACGGCCTCACTTTATGTCATGACAGGCTGCTGCTTCACCTAAAGTTTTCATTGCAAAATCTGCCTTTGGGGGAGAAGATTACCCAAGACTTAATTTGAACAGTAGGAATGACCCTGAGGTGTTTTCTTTAAAGGTTCTGATGCTTTAAATTCTGACTGCAGGAAGCTGCCGGGGTTAACAGTTCCCAACAGAAGAAAAACAGCACCTGTGCTGACCAGGTACACAAGGAGCAGCTTCTCCATAGAGCAAGAAGCAGGGAGATGGCAGAAAAAATCATAACTGCTGCCATAAGTGGGCTTCCCCAGTCACACCCTGTGTCCTGCAGATAACTCCCTGTGCCACTGCCCACCCGCTGGGACGTTTGGGGTCAGTGTGAACATGCTCCCACAAGCTCTGCCAACTGCTGCAGGAAGATGCTTTCATTAGGAGAGGTCCTCCAGCCCACGAGTTGACACATTTGTCCTGGTTTCAGCCAGGATGGAGTTAATTTCTTTCTAGCAGCTGATGGGATGCCAGGTTTGGGAGTTGGGATGGGAGCAGTGCTGATAACACAGGGATGTTTCTAGTTGTTGCCAAGCAACCAAGGACTTTTCAGTTGTTCATATTTCCCTGCTAACGAGAAGGGAGGGGACCCAGCCAGGACAGGTGACCCAAACTGGCCAAAGGGGGTATCCCATGCCAATGATGTCATGCTCAGCTTAAAGGGGGCTGGGGGAGGGAGGAGCGGGTTCCAGGACACACTGTTTTGGGGACTGAGCTGTGCTGTTCAGTGAGAAACCACACTGTCTATCACCAGTTTAATATATTTTGCTATAGAATCCTGCTATTTTTATTATTTATCTCTCTCTGCTGTCCCAGTAACTCTCCTTATCCCAACCCGTGGAGTTTAGGTTCCTTGAGCTTTCTTCTCCCTCCCTTCCCCCCCTACTCCCTCTTAAAGAACAAGCAGCTGTGTGGTGCCCAGCTCTCAGCTGGGGCAAAACCACAACATTCCTTTGGGATCCTCTCAAAAGTCACTAGAAAGCACCAAACCTGACAGTCATAGGGCTAATAGTTTAAAGAGAGAGTAACGACAGTGTATCAGGAACAAGCCTCATCAGTGGGGACTCCACTGTGCCATACAGACCTTGCCTGGTGGAGCAGCACAACAGAAATGCTGGGACTACCACTGCATCTCACCCACAGCCTCCACACCAGGTAGAGGCAGAACTGCTCTGACAGCACACATTTCCAGCAGAGTAAGGCTCAATGGGACAAATACATGCCAGGCCCCACAAGCGACCCAGCCCGAGCCCTGCCAAGGACCCTCCAGTAAGGTCCCTGCCAGGCTTGTCAGTGCTGATGGGCCCATCCCATGATGAGCTGACATCCCAGATGTGCAGCCTGGGGCACCTTTCCACCTTGTTGCTCAGGTCCAGCTTGGTTTCATCTTGTTTTTCTCTCCAGGGACGGGGGCAGTGGAACTCTCACCCTGTGATTTATAACCATCCATCTGCCTGGAAACCGCAGTCCCAGCTGGACGCTTGGCCCCTCGCAGGTCCCTGCCTTGCTGTGACAGACCTTGTGCAATAACAGCAATCTCCTCACTACTCAGTGCTGCCTTTTTACTGTTTGTTTACCCCACAAGTGTAGCTTTATCTACACTTGGCACACACAATTTAAAGAGCTTCCAACTCGGTCTTTCCTGTTGTCGGAGTGTTGTGTTTTGTTGTTTACAAAAAACCCATCAAAAACCCAAGCAAGATATATTTGGAATGGATGGTAAAGGCAGTTCCTGCAGTTCAAGCTCTCCTGGGCACTGTTTCTGTACTGGAATTGCTGAACTTGGCAAGGAAATGGAAGAAAGAGACCCTGGAGCCGTTGGGCCACAGATGTGAGAGGATGCTGAGCTCCCTGCTCCTGGGGCTGCTCTGGGGCAGATCCTTGTCCCCAGGCCAGACACACCAAAAAACGGTAGGGCAAGAGGGACCTTTTCTGCAAAGCACAGACCAGCCTGAAAAGACATCTCTTCTTCAGCAACCAGTCTGCACCAGCATGTGCACAGGATGCACAAGCAGCATCAGAGCAGCATCACAGACAAACTACTCCCTTGGACACAGAGCAACCGTCTGGAAACACCAAGCACAAACACTATTTATTTATTTTTTCCCTCTTGGGATCTACTTTTTCTCTCGCAGTCTTGCAACGAGCCCAGAGCCCCTCTCGGGGTTAAGCCTGAGGACAGTGGTGGAGACACCGGTCTCTGTGGATCCCCGAGCAAGTCCCGCAGGCAGGAGCTGCGGCTGCGGCTCAGGACCAGCCCAGGCCAGAACAGGTGGCCGAAGCTGCTGCCCCTCACATCACTGCGGACCAGCCCCAGCCCCTGCCTGCCCAGCCGCTGCCATCGGGAGGCTTCGGAACAGGGCACAGCGCACCGGCACCAGCTCCCTCTGCCTCCCAGCAGGAGCCAGCGCGGCGCTCAGCACCCGGGCAGAGAGGGTCCAGCGCTGGAGGTACCCGGCGCGCTGGGGCTCCTTGGGCCCGCTCCCTCACAAGAGACCGCGCTCGGGGGGCGGCGGGGCGCTCTGCGGCCCCCTCCGCTCCGCACCGTGCCGCGGGGCAGCCTCGGCCCTGGCTCGGCAACCCCTGCCCCGCGCCGACTCACCCACTCCGGCTCGGCCCTGCTGGGCCCGGGTCCTGCCACCGCCTCGGCTCGGCTCGGCTCGGCGCAACAGCCGCTCCCGGCTCGGCGCTCCCGGCTCGGCCCCGCCCGCCCCAGCGGCGATGCGCCACCCCCTGCGCCGAGCACCGACCCCCTGCACAGCACATCCCCGGCCCAGGACACCCCCGGCCCGGCCCCTCCCGGCGAAGCTGCCGCCTCCAGCACTCGGCAGCGGCACCGCTCGCGTCCGGCTCCGCATCCGCGGCCCCACGGCGTGCCTGGGCGCAGCGCAGCCGAGCAGAGCCCCAACCACCGCCCCTCCCGGCCCCCATCTCGGGTCGGGAATTTCGCCCGCCCCATGCGGGGGCCGGGGCTGAGCCAGACCCCCCGCAGCACCCGAAGCACACCGGCTCCTGGGCGCTGCCTGCGGCCCCTCGGAGCAAAAGCGGTCGAAACGCCCGGCACACACCCCCATGCACACATCTGCCTCACAAGGTCGCTGCTGTCGGATCCCAGACTCCTCAATGGCAGCAGATCCCAGCACCAGGACTTGCCAGTACTCACACAAAGTCAAAAGAGCTCGTGTGACCCCAGCCTGGCAAAAGTCAGCCCTTTCCATTCCCAGATTTGATGGTGGGCCAAACCTTCTCACCTCTCTTCAGCTCTATCACTTCTCCTAGAGCTATCCCATCCCTTCAGCCCTGGGATGCAGGTGCTCACGGAGGGCAGCCATGCAGTACCCACTGCCAGGGGCTCCAGCTCTCCATGGAGCAGCAGGGCAGGCACAGGGCAAGCCCCTCACTCACATGGCAGGCATTGCTCCATCACTGCAAAGTAGGGTAAGGGTCCCCTGCGGGTTACAGAGACCCCACCGTGCGAGCACCCTGACCTCTTTTTGGTATTGGATGAGGACATGCCAGACAAAAACCATTGGGTCATGCAGGAGGCAGAAGGTGACAAAGCTGGGCAGCCACTGACAGAAACATCCATAGGGCACTAGCGTGCTCCGGAGCAGGATGGGGGTCCTGGGACAGGTGTGTCTGAGTGCCATGGCTTTTCCCCAGCCAGCAGCTGAGCACCACACAGCCACTCTCTGGGGGTGGGGGGAGAAGGAAAAACAGAGGCAGACATGGTGGGTTGGGATAAGGACAGTTTACTGGGACAGCAAGGGAAGAGAGAAATAACCACAACAGGCCTTTATAGCAATATATGAACATGTACTGGTGATACACAATGCAGTTTCTCACTGAACTACACAACTCAGACCATACAACTCGGACCGTCCCAAAGCCAGACTGTCCCCAAAACTGTGTGTACCGTGTGCTCCTCCACCACCAGCCACCCCTTTGATATATGGGGCCACAGAGACATAGAAAGGATAAGCTAAACACAACTGTATATGTATACTTAAAAGAACAGTCATAGAATTTAAGTCAGGTAACCACACAGTTTAAAGAAACAACTAAGAACGAGGAGGCCCGTTTCTCATTACAGGGACTTGATTGTAGGAAGGAATAAAAGACCTTGTATTATCTCAAGGGAGTGATTGTAGGGAACAGGAATTGAAGAACAGGATGATATCCATCACAGATATGTCACTTAAAAAAAGAACGATGGCTGGATGAGGTCCATGGGCCTCCTTACAAGGACATAAGTGAGCTCAAACTGATAAGAACACTGCAAGCTGGCAAGACCCTCACATTCCAGGCGAAAAGTTGAAAAGTACAGCATGAGGAAGACCCGTGGCCTTCATCCCAAGGATCACCACCCATGTTCCAGCGACCCCTGCCCACAATTTTTGGAAGGATCTGCGCAAGCGCGAAGGACGATAAGCTGATTAGCATGAGAAGCGAGAGTAGGCGGGTTCAGGTAATGAATATGTACAGGCGTTAATGGAATACTGACTGTTGTGTTGTACCAGTGTGGGGATGGTTTGCTACTTCGGGTGTGCACGTTTTTGTGGTGGAGTGACCCCCCGTGCATCTGGCGCAATGAACACACCTACTGCGTAACTGAGTTACAGAGTCCATTGCCCTACGTCACCTTTACACTGAGCATGATGTCATATGGTATGGAATAGCCCTTTGGCCAGTTTGGGTCACCTGTCCCATCTTCCTGGGTGCTCCCCCTGCTCCCTTCTTGGGAGCAGGGCAGTGTGAGAAGCTGAAAAGCCCCTGACTGCTTGGCAGAGCTACAACATGGGGGTATTGTCAGCTCTGCTCATCCCAGCTCCCACACACAGCTCTGCACCGGCTCCTAGAATGGAAATTAGCTCTGTCCTAGCCAGACCCAGGTCACTGAGGCACATGCTCAGTCCTCTGTCCTTTCCACAGCACTCCTGTCCCCAGAGAGCAAGGGGGCCAGAGAGACACGCAGGTAAGGAGAGGCAGTCACCCCCTGCCCCATTAGCTCCCCAGGGATGTCATGACTGGAGGTGCAGGGAGCCTGCAGCAGTGTTTATCCCGGGCAGTAGTGCAGGCTGCAGGCACTTGGAGCTGCCACAGACTCTCTTTGGGAAGGATCCTTAATTCCCTCTGCAGAGGGATTAATCAGCCATGCCAGTTTCTTCCAACAAGAATGAAATCAGGAGGAGCACAGATGGCTGTTGGATATGGCAAGAAACTTCACTGAGGGGTGGTGCAGGTCTTCCCCTGAAGCACCAGCGACCCCCTCCATCAGAGCTGGCACAGGCACGTGGAGACCAACACCTAGCTGCTACAGATCCCAAGTTCTGCCCACATGTCCCCAAGGCCCCAGGTTCAATGTCCTGAAACTTCTACATGACAATGGCCAAGGAGGGAAGCAACAAAAATCCCCTCTCTCTGAGACGTCCAGGGATGCTCACCACATCAAAACTGTCTCCAGAGGCAGTTTCAAAGCTACTCTCAGTACAAAGAGACAACATTTAGATAAAACTAGCTTTTAGGAATCTTAATGACGTCTGGACACCTGACTTTAAGGACATTTACTGCCCATTTACTGCTACTTTGTAAACATGGTTGCTAAGATGCAGCTGTACAGTGAGAAACCATCTTCAGAAGTGTCTTTCCAGTGCACTGCAGACCTGAGAGCAGCTGGATGGGCAGTTACTGCAATGGGATCTGTGGCTCCGTTTCCTTTAGGCGAAAATGGGAAAGGGAATAACAGGGACTAAACCCAGCTCCATTCGCAGGGCAGATGTGTCAGCAATCCCAGCAAACCCAGCAGGTCGGCCAGGTAAGTCCATTTGTGGGGTGGAGCTGCCATGACCCAAAGCTCACATTGGGATGTGGATGCATGCCCAGTTACACTGGTGGTCAGTCCCTTGCTGCCCTGAGGTCTCTGCTGCCCAGCCAGCTGCCCTGTTTTCCCTGCTCTCCTCCCTGCCTGCTCCTTCTACAAAGTTGTCCTGGTTCAGCCCCAGCTGGCAGCTGAGCACCAGGCAGCACCTTGCTCTCTTCCCCAGAGGGGGAGAAGGGGGAGTGGAGGAAAAAATAAGAAGACAAAGGCAAACCTTTAAGGTAAGAGAACCCCAGCTCCTCCCTCCCATTTCACTTCCCCAGCACAGACACCCCCCCACAGGCTCCACACCCCTGTGATGCACCCAGCCAAGCCTGTGATCAGCTCCACTCTGCACAGTGCCCTGCTACATCACCTTGATTCACGGCTGAGCACCAACCCTCTTCCCTGCAACAAGCAGCAGGCAGAGCAGCCCCAGCAGCAGCTCCCTGCTCCTGCAGCCAGTGGAGAAGCTGTGAGCTACCAAGTGATGATCAGCAAGGGTCAAAGCAGAGTCCCTGGGCACATCGCACAGGGAGTCCCCACACCAGCCAGAGGGCTCAGTGGCCCCACTGTTCACAGCATGAAGGTAAACACACCTCCAGACAGATAAGGCAAAGACCATGATAAATATTATCTGGCCAGCAACAACATGTGTAAAGGATGTGCAAAGTTCTGCCTAAAAGAACCACAATGTTAGCACATTGTCAGTGAACAGGGCAGTGACAGAGTGACTTTGGTGGGTCTCTGGCCTCCACCACAGAGCCCAGGTGCAGTTCAGGGAGTGCCCTGAGCGGGGGAGAGCCTCTTTGCCCTGGGACCCCCAGCTAGGCCTGCAGACCAGGTTAAAAGAGAAGAACAGAGACCTGAGATGGTTCTAAGCACACAACCTTTTCAAACCCAAACTCACAGAAAGGTCATGTCTTCCAAAGCCCAGCATGACCTCACTCTCTGGGTCACTCCCAAACACATTGTAACTCCCAAACACAGCATCCCATCAGCTGCTACAAATGGAGTTAACTCTATCCTGACTGAAACCAGAACATGAGCACTGCCACGGCCCCAGAAACATCCACCTGCTTTACAGGGACAGTGAAACACAAGGTCAGACCTTTCCTCTGGCAACCACCAGGCAAAACACTTAAGGGAAGCCCAGCCTCTGCAGGGAGTCATTCTCCCAGCCAGATGCTGCATCACACCCTCTGCTGCACGGTTGCCCTGTGACTCGCCCCACGTGCCCTCATACACACATGCTGTGCAAGCTGAGACCTGCCCACAGCATTCACCCAAGCTACACCCTTTCTGCAACCCAGAAGAAATCCATTGGTGCATGGCTGCACCATCCCTCTGCTTCAGCTGCCCCTGCCCTCTCCCCAGGGCCAGCATCAGCCTCTGCACAGACCATTTGGTGAGCAAGACCTGGCAGCCCTCAGTCTCAGCCACAGCTCACCAGGGCACCAAGTCTCCATACACAGAGCCAAACCTGACTGCTGCCCCCACACCTCCACTGCTGCCCCACAGACCCCTGAGCTGAACATCAGCACAGCCCTGCTGGGTACAGCATGGGGCCTGTATCAGGTACTTCTGGGGCTCAAAGGCCCTTGGGGAATTTGTTATAAACACAGAGACATAAATCCTGCTTCCTCCAAGAGGGAATAGGAAGGTACACCATTACTACACGTGAGGCTGGTGGTAACTGCCTGTCCTGGGACCAGCTAGCACACAGTTCATTTTCTTTCTAGGAACTAGTGCTGTGCCCTGTGTGGGGTTTTGGATGAGAGCAGTGTTGGTAACACAGGGATGTTTTAGTTGTTGCCAAGCAGCCAAAGACTGCTCTTAAGGCGGTGGGGGACAGCCAGGTCACTCCAAGCACTCTCTGTTCTTTATCCCACCACCAAGGCCAAGGATCTGACCAAGAGAAACTGAAGGAAGTTTGTCCAACTGGAGCAGCTCAGGGGTGACAGTCTGAAAGCACCACCAGAGAGGGACTTGCCTTCTCAATTTAGTATCTTAGGATGAGTTTAACATTATTGTCAGGGGAGGGACAAAACCAAAAGTGGTGATTTGGCCCCAGCTGGAGGCCAGACACCCACCAAAGCTGCTCTGTCACTGCCCTTTTCAGCTGGACAGGGGAGAAAATAGCTACTGAGAGGCTGAGGAGTGGAGCTCAGGCCAGGGAGAGATCATCCTGCAATGAGTGTCATGGGCAGAGCAGACTCAACAGGGAATAAAGGACAGAAACTCTCTAATTGGTGACCCTGCCCTGCACCCCCAGTGACACCAGAGTCGGGGGATGAGAAGTGGGAGCAGATCTCAAAGCCCCTCTCCCCACCCCTCCCTTCTCAGCAGACTGCACTCTATCCATGATCTCGCTCCCTTCTTCCCCCACTGTGGCACAGGGAGGGGCAGGGGCTGGGGGAATGGGGGTTTGGGTCAGTTCCTCACCAGATGTTTCACCTCTTGGCCGGGGGGGTCATTCCTCACCCCCTTCCCCTGCTGCACCCTGGGGTCCCACCCATGGCAGACAGTCCTCCACCAACATCCCCAGTGTGAGTCCTCTCCCACGGGGCTTCAGCTCTTCCCCAGCTACCCCGGCATGGGTCACTGCTCTGGGTAGAGTCATCAATCACACAATGTCTCTCAGTCCCTCAGGCCCAGACTGCCCCAGCCTGGCCCCCCACGGGGTCACCAGCCTCCCCCCAGCAAACCTGCTCCGGTGCAGGTCTCTCCCTGGCTCATCTCTGTGTGTCTGTCTCTCTCCAGGGGCTGCAGGTGCTGGCAGGGGCTGGCTCCAGCACAGGTCACAGCATCTCCTGTCTGTCTCCCCCTGCTCCAGCGTGGGGCCTCTCCAGGGGCTGCAGGTGGGGTCTGGGCCTTGTCCATGGGCTGGGGGGGGACCCCCGCTCCACCATGGGTTTCTCCAGGGGCTCAGGGGCATCTTTCTCTCCATCACCTGGGAGGCCTCCTCCCCCTTCCCTGGCCTTGGTGCCCACACAGCTCCTCACATCTTCTCCCTCCCTTCTCTGGGGCACACAGCAGCTGCTGGTGGGTTTTTTCTCCTCACTGTGATTCCCAGAGGTGCTGTGACCTCGCTGATGGGCTCGGCCTTGGGCAGCAGCGACTCCGGCCTTGACTCGGCCCACGTTTACTGCTGGGGCCTGCAGAGAGCTGCTGGCTGCTTCTTGTAGAAGCCCCCCTGCAGCCCCCTTCTCCACTAGAATCCCCTACAGCAAACCACACCACCAGGCTTTTTCTTTCTTTTCAGATCTTGAAAAGACTTTGGCTCTCTGGCCCAGCCACCAGCAAGCATATTCACTTCTGAAGACGCCAAGAGGCTTTTCCAAGGCATTATTTTATTAGCATTGGTTTACACAGAAGGTGAAAAGCCTTTTCCTTCTCCCAGAACAAATGTCTTCGACAGTGTCACCTCCTGGATTTCCCTGATCTCTTCAAAGCTGTCAGTGAGCACAAATCCTTTCTTCCTTCCTTAAAGCCCTGGGTTACACACCTCACAGCCATTCCTTGCAGCTGAACTCTGCAAAGTTCTTTGGGACAGAATTTAGGTAAGCAGTGGTCTAAAAGCAAGATTTGAATCCTGCTGCGTGCAACACAGCCTTCACCCTGAGCCTTCACAGGGCCCACACCAAGCACCAGGTCCAGCCTTCCCTCTCTGCTGCAAAAGCAAACAATTCCCTGCCCGTGTGTTCAGCTTCCTGCCTATCAGGTCACATTTTATAGCGACACCTCCCAAGATGATCATGCTGTTGTTTAGGAAGGAGTAGAGCCTCTTCCAGCACAGCCTTCTCCTCTGGGGAAGTGGGAATAAAGTTGCAGAAATAAATCTGCTCGGGAGCATTAAGCCAAAACAGTCTTAAAAACAGGCCCAAAAATATCAGGGATTTCAGCAGTTTAATTGTAATGACACTTTACTGAAAGCACAAACTTGGGAGAGCAGGAAGTTAACTTGAAAAATAACGTAATACTGCTCTGAACTCTTCTACTATTTTCCTTCTGTTTCATTCATCAGTAACACTCTAACACACTTAAAAACATTTTTTTCAATCAAGTGAACAGTCTGTGAGGGATAGAGAGGATCTCTGTACCTTGTAACGTGGGAGCCCGAGTCCAAAACCAGCCTACAGCATCCCTGGCCAGAGCCACTCATGCATCCTCAGAGCCCTGTGCTGTCCTACCATGTCAGGATGTCCTAGATCTAACCTGGATCTCCAACCTGGTTTCTGAGAAGCCAAGCTCCCTCCTTTATCAACCTGGACAACATTCACAAACATCTTTTAACTTGTCTGCATCATCTTGAACAAGCTGACAGCGTCCAGTCTCTCTGGAGTAAACCCAGGCCTTTTTTGCACATCTTTACAGTATTTGGCATAAGAAGATGGAGCCACATCACACGTATTGCTGAGTTTTAGAGCCATACTGGCAGCTTCAGCCCTGCCCAGTTTGCAACATGATGTTCTCCATTCCTGTTTTCCCTTCAGGGCCACATGCCTGGAGATAAGCTGGGCTATCTGCAGAGGCCTCCCTCTGGAGCCAGAAACCCAGAGAAATCACCCCTGAAACAATTCCACACCACTCCCGACCTGCTCTCAGGGCAGCCCAAGCTCCCGCTCTCCCCAGGCCAACTATAGGGGCACCAAGGGGGCCACTCACTGCTCTCCTCACACACCTCCTGCCAGCGAGGGGCATCCCCCAGACCTCCTCTGCTGCTCCCTCACCACCACTCCTCACCGGCCGGGGGAATCACAGAATCCCAGGGCTTGGAAGGGCCCTGGAGAGCTCCTGGGGTCCAACCCCCTGCCAAAGCAGCTCCCCAGCTCCTATTGCACAGGGCGGCTCCAGACGGGGCTGGAATCTCTCCAGAGATGGAGACTCCACACCCCCTGGGCAGCCTGGCCCAGGAAGTTCTTCCCCATGTTGGTGTGGAACTCCCTGTGCTCCAACTTGCCGCCATTGCCCCTCGTCCTGTCCCCACAGCCCAACACACCCCATCCCCACACAGGCTCCTCCTGCGCTGCGCTCCCGCATCCCTGGGCTCCTCCGGGTCCAGGCCGGAGCTGCGCCCGCACCGGCGGGGCTGCCGCCCCTCCGCAGTTCTTCTTCCTCACACAACGGCACCACGGAGCGGAGGTGCCGCCACTTGTCCTTACCAAGGCCGGCACGGACCGAGCGCCGGGAGGTCTGCGAGGCAGGAGCCGGCTGCTGCCCCGGCCCTGCGCGGCCGGCGCCGTGGCCCAGCGCCGGCAACGAGCCCCTCGCCCCCGCGCCACAGGCTGAGCTCCCGGCCCCGAGGCAGCGCTGCGGCGGGCAGCCAGCTCGGGCAGCACCGCCCGCGGCGGCTCCGGGGCCGGGAGACATCGTCCGGGCCCCGCCGCGCCACCCCGAGCGCGCGCTGCAGCTCCGGCCCCGCGCCCGCTACGGGGCCCGGGAGGCGCCGCTCGGCACACCGGGTACGGCGCTCGTCCGGTCTCGTGAGAGAGGGCGTCACGTGATGAGGGCGTCACGTGATGAGGGCGTCACGTGATGTCGTGTGCCCCGTGATGTCATGTGCCCAGGTGCCCGGGATTCCACGCGGGAGGTTTGCGCGGTGCGCGTGGAGCGCGGCGTGAGCCGGATGGTTGCCATGGGGATGCCGCTGCCGCCGCCGCTCCTGCTCCTGCTGCTCCTCCCGCCGCTGCCCCCGGCCGGTGCCGCTGTTAGTGAGTGTCCCGTCCGCCTCCCTGCTCCTCAGGCGGCACCGCCCCGCCCGCCTCTTTGCTGTCGCGCCGGGACCCCCCAGCCCGGCTCCCCGGGCCCCGAATGGGGCCTTGAGCCGGGCTCCTTGGGCAGGAGCTCGCAGCCGGCCTGGGGAGAGCTGGGCGGGTGCCCCGGGCTCCCCTGGGCTCGTTACCGGGTGTGGGCCGGGCGGCGGCGCCGGTTGCCGGTTTCCCCCGGCGCTGACGGTCCCTCCTCCAGGTACCCGGGCAGCGGGACCCGGCCTGGTGGAAAGGCTCTTCCCGCAGGTGCGGGACCACTTCAGCTTTGAGACGTCTGGCAACGAGACCTTCCCGCAGCGCTACCTGGTCTCAGGTAGGTGCCGGGGGTGCGCTGCAGCCTCGCTGCCCGGCCCTGGCACGGCCGTGGCAGGGCCTTGCTGCTGCTCAGGGCTGCATTTCCGTCTGCTCAAGTTCTGACTGCTCCTGCGGTGAGGCAGAGCCTCTCCGGGGCTAGGAGAGCTGTGCTGAGCCCTGTGCTGGGTGTGGGTGGGGAACTGGCCTCTCCAAAGCAGACTGGGAGCAGCCGCTGCGTTTGGCTTGAAGCAGGGCTGGCTTCGTGCATGCATGCCTTCAGCTGGCCACGAACAGAGGGGCCTACAACAGCATGGGGCATCAACCACCTCTCTAGGAAGCCTGTTCCAGTGTCTGACCGCCCTTGTAAAGAAATGCTTCCTCGTGTCCTGTCTAAACCTCCCCTGGCACAGCTTTGAACACATCCTACCCCTGGATCCCAGGAAGAGATCAGCACCTCCTTTTCCACATGCCCGCCTCAGGAAGCTGAAGAGAGCCATGAGATTGCTCCTCAGCCTCCTTTTCTCTAAACTAGATGAGCCCAAAGTCCTCAGATGCTCATCACAGCACATGCCTTTCACCCCCACTGTCCTCCTCTCAACAAATCCAAAGACCTTCATGTCCTTCTTAAACTGTGGGCCCCAGAACTGCACACAGTGCTCCAGGTAAGGCATGCTGTATACAGCGGGACAATCCCTGCTCCTGACCAGCTGGTCCCACTATGTTAGATGCTCCCCAGGATACAGTTTGTCCTCTGGGCCACCAGGGCACACAGCTGGCTCCGACCAGCACTCCCAGATCCTTTTCTGCAGGGCAGCTCTCCACCCACTTCTCTCCCAGTTGATACTTGTGCCTAGCATACCTGTGCACAGCGTCTCTTCAAAGCAGAACCCTGCTCTGACACAGCAGCAGGAGCAAACAGTGGCACAGCTGTTCCACTCTGTACCCATCATTCTTGCAAGTGAAAGTTATTTAGACCCCTGCAACTTCAGGTAGCTTAAGCCATGCTGGGAAATGGAGGCTTCCAGCAAAGAGACTGCAGTTTTTCTTTTCTAGCCAAATAATGAGTTACCTTCTGTGCAACACAGAGAGAGAGGAGGCTTTTTAAACAGTGTGTGACTAAAAAGACAGCAACTTTAATAACCAGCATCCCATGTTTCTCAATCCTGCCTGCTTGGAAGAATCAGGAAGAGATTTGCAGGGAGTTCTCAAAGGGGAGCTGCCCAGCCTCTGCCTGCATCTGGGGCTTCATCTGCAGCATCTCACATTCTTCACACCCCCTGTTGTTCTGCAGCCTGTTCAGCATCTGCACCCAGTCACACATTTCCCCAAGTGTGAATTCAGGGATTAGTTCAGCCCCAGGAAGACCAGTGGATTTAGCACACCTAAGGCTGAAGTTTCACTGATTAAGTGGCCCTGTTTAAGCAGAACAGTTGGCATCCCCTGGTTTAAGGCATTGCATGACTTCTGTTTGTCTTCTTTTCAAAGCATTGGGTTTTATCTGAAATTCCTGTGAGTAGTTCCTTTCCCCTCCACTGCTTCTTGTGCAATACAAGACTTTTCAGCTTATCAGCAAGAGCCTGAAGGCGCCTCCTATTTCACAACCAGGCATCTGCCTGTCTCGAGGTTAGCTGGCAGCTCCCCAGGATTTCAGTCTAAATATAGATCACTGTTTAAGCAACCTGTCTGGTTTGCTTTTTGGGGCCTGTGAATGTCTATTACAGGAACCATGAAGCAAATCTGAAGCCGGAGTGAAGCCAGCACATCAGCTCCTACCTGACAGCTAAAGCAAATGCAGCACAGGAAGAGAATCAGCCTCTTGGGCAAGTCAGTGTTGAGTATACCAGGAATTCCATTCAGGCCTTTCCCTCATGGGGAATGGCTTCCTGTGACATGGTGCAGCAGCAGCTGTAGGACAGCTGGTGTTGGAGGGTCTCTTTGGGTGACAGGACAGGGTGCTGAACTCAACCAGCAGTCTGAGGGCTGTCGTTAGAGACCCATTTATTGCCCCTCTTAATTCCTGTGCAATTTAAGACCAAGTTAAAATAAAATCCATGTTAATAAGTCAGCAGGCATTAAAGCAGCTGTTTGATAAGCCAGTATTTACTCCATGGGTCAGCCTGTCATGCCAGTCTCCATCTGCATTCAGTTACAAACAGGTCAGGAGATGAGGCACATCAAGTATAATATGTCATAAATGTGTGTTTGTTACAGACATAGCACTCACCAGCATACATCAGTGTGTCCTGGGCTGCATCACCAGCAGGTCTGATGGGGTGTTGTGCTCCACTCTCAGGAGTTTCCCCCTGCAGTGCTGCTCAGGGGTCCCCAGGACACGGACCTGATGGAGCAAGTCCTGAAGAGCCATGGAGATGATCCGAGGGCTGGAGCCCCTCTGCTCTGGAGCCAGGCTGGGAATATTGGCTGGCTCAGCCTGGAGAAGAGAAGGCTGCAGGGAGACCTCAGAGCCCCTTCCAGTCCTTCAAGGGGCTCCAGGAGAGCTGGAGAGGGGCTGGTGCCAGGAGCAAGGAGGGACAGGACAGGGGAATGGCTTTAAACTAAAAGTGGGGAGATTTAGGCTAGATAGAAGGAAGGCTTTTCATTATGAGGATGGTAAGATACAGGAGAAGTTGTGGATGCCTCATCCCTAGAAGTGTTCCAGTCTATGATAATGTGATTTACGTCTCTCCTCTGTGTTATGCATCCCAGCAGGAGTGGTGGAAAGATGCAGGTGATTCCATAAAGTCCATTCAGTGGAAAAAGTAATCTGTGCAAGTGTTTTGGGATGGGCTGAGTTGGATTGAAAAGGGTATACAGTCAGAAAATCACACTGTTAGGGTTGGCTGTTGCCTTGCAGTACTGAGATTGTAGGGATTTTCGGGCAGAGGTGGAAGTTCCAGACCATCTGCTGATCTCACAGAAGCTCTTATTTACCCTTGCTCACATGAGAGGTTTCTGTAGCCTGGCCTCTCCAGCATCTTTATCACCCAGCTCAGGTCTCAGTTTGTTCAGAGTCCAAGCTCACCAGAAGCAGATTTGTTTCATGCTCTTTTTTTAAAATGATTATTATTTATTTGATGGGGAGTTGTTTTGATTTAATTTGATTTTAATTTATTTCTGGCAACTGTCTCACTCAGAAAAGTTCTGGAAGAAAGGATTTGGACCCATCTTTTTCTACACTGGAAATGAAGGCAACATCTGGACTTTTGCTCAGAACTCTGACTTCATATTTGAGTTAGCAGAGGACCAGCAGGCACTTGTGGTTTTTGCTGAGCACGTGAGTATTTTAGTCATGCTCCAGAGTCCTGGTCTGTTCACTGGTACCAAATTCAGCTTTCTGGAGGTCTGGAAAAACAACTATGAAGCTGAGGTATACCTGCTGGAAGCTTTCTCATCATGGTACCAGCTCTGCTTTGCTGAACCACAGCTTCTGAATGCTTTCTTTAACATGCCTGCCAGCAGTCTAGGATAGGGAGTCTTGTTTCAGTAAAACCTGTGCCAAAATCACACTGTTAGGGTTGGCTGTTGCCTTGCAGTATTGAGATTGCAGGGATTTTCAGGCAGAGGTGGAAGTTCCAGACCATCTGCTGATCTCACAGAAGCTCTTATTTACCCTTGCTCACATGAGAGATTTCTGTAGCCTGGCCTTTTTAATTTAATTTAATTTTATTTTATTTTATTTTATTTCTGGCAACTGTCAGAACTAAATTAAAATCTTTCTTTACATTTTCTTTCAACCTGCACTTTGGTAAGTACTTTGCATGAGCTTTGATCTCCACACAGGACTAGAGTTACTTGGTTGGGGTAATATTTAATCTCTGCAGCCTGCCAAGTCCCTTTCCCACCCCACTCTATGAAAATCTAATATTCCACGAGTTGTGCATGAAGAGATCACCCTGCTCCCTTTCCTAGTTGGGGATTTCAGGAGAGAGGGTGCATGTTGGGGGCCCACTCTGCACCCACTGAAGTAGCTTGTCATGGACAAGTTCCTCTCTACATGCTGCATCCTGAAGGTCTCAGTCAGATAGAGGAGACAAGGTGCTTCCTCAGGTGTGAACAACTCCAAGGATGCTCTGTGCTCGCTCCTCTCTTCCTGTTTGTGCACACTCATCCCAGTTCTGCAGTATAAACAGAGGAGACCCAGAGCTTGCAGTCAGCATTTCCTCATCATATCTCCTTCCTTTCAGAGGTACTATGGGAAGTCTCTTCCATTTGGACTGGAGTCAACACAGCTGAAGAAAACTGGTCTGCTGACTGTGGAGCAAGCCCTGGCTGACTACGCAGTGCTGATCACCGAGCTGAAGCAGCAGTATGGTGCTGCAGGCTGCCCTGTCATTGCTTTTGGAGGCAGGTACAGGTTCTTCCTTCCCTCCTCTGCTTCCTTTTCCAGCCACAGTCTTGTTCTCACAGGTCTGTTTGGCTCCCCAGTAGCTTCTAAAGGCAGGGCTTTTAAGCTATCCAGTACAGAGCAGATAGACATGTGCTTGAGCTCCAAAGAGCTCATTGCCAAGTCCCAGTCAGTTCTCCCAGCTGGTCTCAGGGTGTGATAGCTTTGGAGAAGCTCCACTGGCTGGACATTTCTAGGCATCTGCAATGTGAGAGTCACACAGAGCTGCAGAAATGAGAAATTCCTCCTGCAGGATAAGAACATTTTACACTGGAAATACAGAAAACTGGTAGGTGGTAAAATATTCTTCTCCAGAGGCCACCCAACTTTTTATTAACCCCAGTCTCTTTCACAACATCCAGCCATCGTCCTGGTCGGCTCCTTTACATTCTGTAACCTGCTTTGTGGTTGCTCCTCACTTCCCAGCAGACTCCTTCCCCAAAGCAGTTCCTCTGTGATGTCCTTGTCTCTTGAATGGCTCCCCTCATTTATTTGGAGGGATGCATCCCTTTAGAAGGTTTCCACCAAGTGCAGGGCTTGTAGTTCAGTTGCAGTGAGTAAAAAATCATTTGACCTGACTGTACCCAGCTCCCTGTGCTGGAACTGCACTGCACTGTTGATCCCAGAGGTGTTTGTACTGTGACTGTCAGGACAGTAGCTAGCATCAGAAGGGCCAGGAGCTGTCCCAGGGTTCAACAAGACCTGCTAGCTGGGCTGCATGCTAGACTACAGCTCCATGTGTGGAAGTCAGAGCTCAGTTTGCCACAGCCCTGAACAACACTAAGCCCATGTGAAGAACATGGAAACCCAGAAGTGCTGGAGCAGGACAGCATCTCCCATGTGGAAGGGAAAAGACTAAAAAAAGGGGGAAAAAAAGAGAAGAATCCCAACCTTATTCTGATGGTTGTAACTGCACCAGACTTTAAGCTGGGATTATTTGTGAGGGGCTCCAGCTCGTGCTTGTTTCCAAGCCCAGAGCAATAAGTACTGCTTTACATGTGGGTGGTGTGGGAATGGTATTTATCCCAACCACTCCAGGTAGAGCTGAATTCCTGTCAGCTTGGGTTGGACTGGGTGTTACTTACACTTTGGGGATGTCACTTGCCACCCCCAGGATTAACCTCCAGACTGTGGCAGGTGAATCACTCTTGTCACCTTGGGTTTATCCCACAGCCCTGAATACACCTGCATGTTATGGCCCTGGCACTGAAGCTGCTGAGGTGGTTTTGAGTTTTATTGTGGCATTTATTTATTGTGCTTTGGGGAGCAGGCAGCTGCGTGGATCTCGGCCCGCGGGCGGGGTGAAACCACGACAGTCTCCTGCTCCCTGGATGTGAGTTGATCTTCTGTCTGTGCAGCTGGTATTTGGAGTGCCCAGGGAGGGTGCTCTCAGTTTCCCAGCTCTAGAGAGGGCTGGATATTCTGTTGTGTTCAGGGACACCCTTTGCTAAGAGCCTTGCCAGTCTTTCTAATCTGTGTGCAAGGTGTACCTCCTTCCTCCATGGGCCAGTGGCAACTTCCCTTGAGCCCCTCTTGGCTCTGCACTGAACCTCTCAGGATGCTCTCAGGATGGTCCAATTAAATCTTGAGGCAGGGTCCACATTTGGCTGCACAAGGAAACTGGGCTGCTGTGTCCCACCAGAGTTGGTGTGAGTGTTTGGGAAGGGACCAGCAAGAACACACCCTGTTCTGCCCATTGACCCCCACTGGAGCTTTTTACCTGAGGATGGCACCTACTAGGTATCCATACCCTTCCTTATTGCCTTGGGTTAGGTGACCCTGTGGCCTGCTGGCCTGAACTTTAAAGCTATTATGTTCTAAGTTATCTATTAGAGGAAATAACTCTTTTGTCTCTCCTGTGGCAGCTATGGAGGAATGCTGAGTGCCTACATGAGAATGAAATACCCAAACATTGTGGCTGGAGCATTAGCTGCCAGTGCTCCTCTGCTGTCTGTGGCTGGGCTTGGAGACCCCACCCAGTTCTTCAGAGATGTGACAGCAGTAAGTAGCACCTCTTTTCAGGATCATTATTTTCTTCCTTTAAGAAGGCTGGATTCTGTCCCTTTTTGCAGTGTTTAAACAAACAGACACCTGTCTTCACAGCATCAGTGATGGACAGGGAATGTAATGAACCTGCAAGGAAAAGCAGTAGCTGAGATGTGATGACTGAGCACTGCCTTAGCAGCACACCTTGGCTGCAGCACCACTAAGGACTCACTGTCCTATTTGTAGTGACTCCACCAGATTACAACCTGAAAGTTTTCCTGTGTGCCTGGCTAACCCCCCTTTGGATGATTTATTCTTCAAATCTACTCCCAAAATACTGTCATTTGCTTTGATATCAGTGATTCACAGCAGCTTCTTAATCCCAAGATGCTTGCATTTCAGTGAAGAGCTTGGAAATCTTCATTTTGCTAATTAAAAACATGCAGGGTATCCTTAAAGGCAGGTTCCCTTAAAAGGGATATCCTTAAGGGGGTATCCTTAAGGGTTCCCTTAAATCCAAAGTGTAAATGTTCACATTTTAAGGACACAGGACCCACAGGAAGGAGATATTGCTTAGAACTGACTTGTGTTTAGTTTATAAGGAAAGAAGTGTGCTGTCTGGTACTACTGCAATCTTTTGATGGTATCTTTTGTCTCTTTTTTGATATGAATTTCTAGATCTGGAGAGCACAGGTGGTTTTGCATGAACTGCTTGTGTGTGGAAGCTGTGGTCTTGTTGCTCTTATTTACATATATGAGAACTTTATGTCAGTGAGAGACTTACAGGACAGACAGCCTTGCTGCTAAATGTCAGGAAGAGGCTATCACATGAAAATAAACACAGTAGCATTTGAAGCACAAAGTACATAAGACAATAAAAACCATCTTAAAACTACACACTTTGAAACAAAAATTGTAATGCCACAGAGCCAGCTAGCAAGTGTGGCAGTGGGAAATCTTCCCTGGTGAAGCTCATTCCTTCTCAGAAGCCCTGACCACCCTGTCTTGCTTTCACTGTGAATAAGCCATGAGTCATTACACACCCCAGAAATCAGGTCTTTGACCTTGTCATACAGAAAAAACCTTCCCAATTGATTGTAAAACATCCTCTCTGCAGTGCTGAGCCAACCTCTGCACTTCACAGTGATTCCTTCCACCCTCAGTGTGTGTGCATAAGAGCAATCTGAAACCTGAATCCCATTGCTCTTGGTGAGAGAACACCCCTGAGATCTGCCACTGCTAATGAAGGCACAGACCTTTCATAGATCAGTGCAGGAGCTCTCTGTTCCTGAGGGGCAGCTGCCTTGTCTCCAAACACCTTGTTTGTGACTTCTCCTGAGGGTTTCCAGCTCAATCCCCAAGTTTCATCAGCTCATGGAGAACGTGAGCAAAGGGCAGAAAGCTGATTTTGCAGATGAGGTTGCATGTGCCAACTGCCCTGCCTGCAGCCAGGCAGAGCCCTCTGTGAATGCCACACATAGTGCAGGCTCCCCAGAAGGTTACTGCTGCTGGGGCCAGCAGCTTTGGTCAGCGTAGTCCACCCCCAATGAGGTGTGATTCAAAAGAGCAAAGCTCAAAGGCTGGAGGGGGAACAGCTTTCCCTGGAGTGGCTGCAATGTGGGACAGCTCCACTGAACTGTTCCTGGCTGTGGAAGGGTCTGCAGGGCACAGCTGGGATGGGTGGTGGCCCCTGAGCATGCCAGGCACCACTCCACTGTGGCCCAGCTTTGTCTAGTGGGAGCTGAGCTGAGAGCAGACCCCAATTAGAGCCATTAGGAGATGAAGATCAATAGGAATCTTCAGAAGGAGATTTGGAACCACTGAAGCACTGCCCAGGTAAAGCATGGAAAACTCCACAGTGATTTCTCCAACCTTAATGACCAGGCAGAGGCAGAGTGAGGAACAAAGGGAAGGTCTCAGATCTGGCTTTAGTTGAGGTTGGGTATATGTTAGAAAGATGCTTAGTTAGTGATTTGTGGTGATCTAACCATTGCTCTAGCAGGGCATAGCCACCTCAAAGAGCCCTAATCATTCTTATTACAAATCACTGGTTGTCAGCAGACATCAAACTGTCTGAGAAGCTGACAGAAGGGAAAGTTTGGGTTGGTGGAGCCTTCAGTACCAGAAACAACTTGTGTCATCAGCATCATCAACCTCAGCTCTTCAAACATTCTTTAAGCCACTATTTCAGGGTCAGTGCTGGTTTTCCCAGCAAACAGGCTGTATTCTTCTCTGGCAGGTCACTGGCAGGCTTATGAAGAAAAGCAGGTCTTGGTTCCCAAACCAGTGTTCTGCCCCTCATGCATAACTGCCTTCACCATGGCTCCTTCTCACAGCCAAGTGCAGCTGGAAGGACTCCTGTCTATAAAACAAAACAACAACAAACATTTGGGCCCAGCAGCCTGGCACCTCTTCTCGTGCCCCAGCCAAGGCCTGTGTCTCTCCTGGTTTTGTGTTCAGCCCAATGGCTCCACAAACAGCAGAGTCCAACAGCTCAACTCAGCAAGACCTGGTGAAATGCTTGCTGCTTGGACTGAGCTGTGCAGACTGTTGGGTTGTCCAGAGGCAAGGCAGGAGCACTGATGTCACTGCTCCTGGAGGTGCAGATGAAGTTCTGACCAGTGGGACATGACCTCTGTTATGTCCTGGTGCTTCATGAACTTCCAGGCAGGGCAGCTTCCACATGGATCTTCTCTGAGCAACCATAATTCTTCCTCTTTCCTGTCCCATCAGGACTTTCACAGGTCCAGCCCAGGCTGTGTCGCAGCTGTCCGCAGAGCCTTCCAGCAGATTAAGGATCTGTGTCTCCGTGGAGGTAAGGAGAGGTGCAGACTGCTTCCCCAGGGCAGCCAGCACGCAGCCCACTCACCTGGAGAACGCTGATTCAGTTTTACTTCACTTTGGTCTTCAGCTGGTTGGGCTGAGTCAGTGCAGATGCCACCCTGCTGCCTCTCCCTGCTCACACCAGTGATTTCTGAGGTAATGAGCAGTGTCAGTGTGACAGTTAGGAACCAGCATGACAATGGCAGTGTCCATGGGGGGTTGCACAGTGCTCTTGGAACTCTCTGTTCTGCCCTGAAGTATAACAAACAGCTGCAGCTGCAAACTGTCCCCATTTGATGCTGGTAAAGCCTGGTGTTTCACCAGATAATGGTCCTCAGCACCCATCCTGCTGAGAACTGCTCAAGGTGGGTACCACAACTGCATAGCTCAGCCCACTGGACATATCTGAGAAATATTTGGAAAGCAATGCAGGTTTTGAAGCAGCCATCCCAGCCTGCTTCATCTCCTGGAGAGTCCAGTGGAGGCCTGGCCTGCAGCAGAGCTCTGCAGGGTCTCAGCTGCACCAGGCTAGATACTGGGAGCTGATGCAGCACCTCCCAGGAGCCCTGCATAGCGTTGGCACCGCTGTGGTGGGCTGCTGGTCTGTCCCAAGGATTGGCTTGGTCTGTGGTGCTGCACACCAGGGACTGGGTACCTCTGATGGCAGCTGCTGCTGCCTCACTGCAGGATCTGGTCCTGGAACTGCCCGGGGTAGCTGTGGGTCCAACACCCCATTTAGCTTTAGGACACAGCAGGAAAAAAATGGTGGAGTTGAAGAGCCAAGGCCTTCAGGGTCTCCCTGGGGCCATGCTTCCCACAGCAGGGTGGAGAAGGTGCTCAAGTTTAGGCTCTCAATTGAGTGTCCAGAGGCAGGTCCCAGGCCGTGGCTCCCCAGTGAAGGTGCCCTGTAGGGTGCAGCAGTGACAGGCAGGAGCTGTGCCTCCAGACCATGGGGGATGGACCAAGGGGGCGGCTCTCCCCAGCAGAAAGGCAGTGCTGCAGGGGTGCAGCTGCAGGCAGTGCTTCCAAGACACATTTCCTGAGCTGTCTGCAGGCAGAGGCACATCTGGATCTCTCTGTGACTGTGCAGGCTGCTCTCCTTGGCAGTTCTCACTGCAGATGCAGCCAGCTCCCACAGTGTGCTTCCCCTCAGCACCAGTCCTGCCACCCCACGGGCACGGTACGCTGCACCCTGCTTGCATGTCAGGGGACACTGCCCCATGGGGAGGGGCCTGCAGGGCAAGGGGGAGGCAGCCATGCAGGGTGCCACCAAGGACAGGCTCGTACCAAGCCACTCCTCTCGCTGTGCCAGCCAGGATGGCTCCAGTCCTGGTGGGTGCTGGTTCCTCTGGGGAAGCGATGGTGGCTCAGTGAGCGGCAGGGTCGGGCTGTGACACTGCACAGGAAGGCTGTGCCTGACACCCACCTGTGTGTAAACTTAGACATACTGTGTCCTTCCTGCTTGAAACATGATCTCTGTGTTCCAGCACCTCCTTACTCACAAGTGAAACCAGATGCAGAACCCCAGTGTTACCTTCCTCAGTTGACGTTTGTGTGTGTTTCCTTCCTTCTGCAGCCTATGATGAGATCAGCAACAAAATGGCCACGTGCAAGAAGATCTCTAGCAAGGAGGATGTTTACCAGCTTTTTGGGTTTGCTAGAAATGCCTTCACCATGATGGCCATGATGGACTACCCCTACAAAACTGATTTCATGGGTCCCCTCCCTGCCAACCCAGTGAAGGTGAGTGCCAGAACGTGAGTGACAGTCATGCTTTTGGATACCACCTCAGGGACCACACAGCCTAGGGGGCTCTCAGCAACACCCCATCATCAGTGGGGCAGGGGGAGGTAGAGGAGGGTGTTGCAGCCCTTTCACTTGGACAGTAGATCCACACATTTTGAACTTCCCTGTGATGCTGACTGCTGTGTTTGCAGTGTGTTGCCGTAAAGCTCATTGGGGGTTTGCTGGAGCCACTCCTACTCTGTTCTGCTGTTACCTTAGACACAGAGTCCTGTGCACACTTGTTGGCTTCAGCTTTTAAACCTATAGCTTTAAAAAAAAACCCATGGGTTTGTGCTAGCCCAGCTCAACATGTTTTCATAGATGTGTTTTTCTTGGTAGGGATGGAGTTATAAAAATCAGGCTCCTTTCCAGGTATCACCCAGGAAGGTACCATACCTTGGTGTGTAATGCAGGGAAATTGCTGCTGCTGTGGCAGCTGGAAGAGCTGGGGACTTTCAGGAGAGCTAAAGATGGCCAAGTGTGGGAAAAGGGCCTTTCAATGAACCCACAGTGGCTGTGCCTGATCCCCTGCTTGTCCTGTACGTGCTGTGTGGGATGAACTGCTCCATGAACCTCCCTGGTACCAAGATCTGACTGCCAGACCTGTAGTTCCCTGGATCCTCTGTCCAGAGCATCATCACCCAGAGATGCCATCCCTGGATCTACTGGGCATCCAGGTCCCTTTTCCAGATCTGTTTAACAGCCTGTAAAATGGAAATAATTATTGTGCCCCATCTGGAGAAGGGCACTAAACCATCCTGAGTATAGGAGGAAGAAACTTGTGTGTCACTGTGGCCTCTGCACAGCTGCTTGGCTTGGCAGAGGACCTGTCTGTCCCAGCTCCATGTCCCTGTTTCTGTGTAGCTTGTTGCTAGAATGAAGGGGGAGATACATGCAATATTTGGTGCATCAGGCCCTTCAACAGCTGCTCAACATCTATGTGATCATTGTGATGAACTTTCCAGCTTAGCCCTTCCATGGAACAGAGGCTGTTAACTCCTGTCTGCAATTTGCCTGTAACATTTCTCATCCAGGTTGGCTGTGAACACATCCTTGCCCACACAGACCCAATTGAAGGCCTGGCTGCTCTTGTTGGTGAGTTAATAGTACCAGTTTGGTCTTCTATTTAACACCCTGTTTCCTAGGCAGAGCTGCTGTGGGCTGTGTATCATGGGAGCTGGTCTGACTCCAGTCTCCCACTGGGATGTTTTGCCCCATATTGGCTTTCTCTGCTGGGATTTCCCATGCTAGCCTGTGGGTTCATTCTCTCACCTTTCCAAACTGCTGCTCATCAGGTGTCCAAGCCATTGTAGCCCCACAGCCTGCCAACTCCCTGTGAGATGTGGACTTCTACAGTACTTGCTTCTTTTCTAAAAGCTTCCCCACACTCTGGCTCAAGCAGTCACAGGTTCAGTGTATGTTCACTGAAGGAGGATTTCTGGTCTGCTTGTTGAGGACAAGGTTGTCATCACAGTGCCCAATGCTCTTCATCTGGTGGCAAGACACTTTGTGTCTAATTACCTCTGTGAGTTCTTTGTCAGTCAGCAGTGGATATTAGAGAATTCACAGCTCTTTTGAAGACTTCCTTATAAAATCCTTCAAGTTGCTCATTAAAAACAAGTCTACACAGATCATTATTGAGAAAAAAAGATTCTGAATGACAACAAGTTCAGTAGGTGAATCTGAGGAGTTTAATGCAGCTTTAGTAGGACTGGGAACTTTGGGGGGTTTTTGCAAACTATGCAGGTCACAATGACAGCATCAAGTCAGAAATGAACCGATTCCAAACCACTGCAAAAGACAAACATCCTGGCAGGCAGCTAGAAGAGTTGTTAGAAGAGTAATGCCAGATCTGCTCGATGTATTCAAGCCCTACTGCTTCTCTGAGGCAGAGTGGGACTCTGCTTTCTCTGTGATGAACAGGCCAAGGGTAGATTTCTTCCTTCTGCCCGTGGGGGAGCACTCTGTGCCTCTCTCCATCTCACCAGCTGCATTCACTTGGGGCAGCTTAATCATGCAAGAGGCATGATCCACCAGAGCTTTAGGCAGGGCACTGGCTTCCTTCCACACCCCCTGCTGCGTGTCGAACAGGAAAACACCGTCCTCTTTCTGCATGTGCTGGAGCGACCCACCTCCTGCCAGGTAGAGTGTGGACTCATGAGCTGTGATGCTGAACTGGCAGCACCTGAATGGGGACAGTGCCAGCGTTGTCCACTGGTTGCTTGCAGGGCAGTAACACTCTGTCTCACTGACATGGATCCATTCTTCCACCTGCAGAGAACCAGACCAACGCTCACCCAGCGTGACACCGCCCGAGTGGGTGTCGCTGTCATGTCCACCAGTGTCTCAACAGCTATTTGAATACTAGGGGACTCAAGGTGCCAGACTTCCAATACCCATCCAGCAATCAGAGCCTCCAGAGAAACTGAGTAAAACCCCAGAGTGGTGTGACTTCTAACAGATCTGCTGTGTTCTTGGGAAATCAGCGGGGTGAGGGGAGCAGGGTGCCATAGGGACCTGCTGGACCTGGCATTGCCAAAGTCCTGCCCGGTCTCCAGGCATTCAACACATTAGTTTCAAAGGCAATAATCTAAAGAGGGCTGTATGGCATTGAATTGTGGACAGTAATTACATCTGTGTCACCTGGAGGAATTTGATGTCAGCCTTGATGTGCAGTTTCACTTCACACATTTCCAGCCCTTCTTCAGGGAGCAGTTAAGGGCCCTGAGACACTCACTCCTTCCAAAGAAACTGGGCTCATCACATCAGAGCCAGGCCCTGAGTCATTATATTTTCACATGGGAATTGCTGAATGATCTTTGAAAACTCAGCTCTCTCAGCTTCAGGGAATAGGATTATTCTCCCAAAGTGATCCTTTCAGCCCCTGCCAAGTCTCTTCCCAGCCTGCCCTCCCCAGAAGCCTGGGCAGTGCTTTCCCTCCTCTTTCAGAGATGAGAAATCCAGGTTTGAAGAGACTCTCTTTGCTTTCCTGGACTTGAGCCCATCTTTCCTAAAGTCTAGGTTAGAGTCCTCAGCACAGTCCTTTCCTCTTCCTGGCTGCCCACATTTTGCCCCCTCAGCTCGAGCCAGGTGGTCAGTTGGTTTGGGGCAGGTACGTGACTAGCTTTAACTTCAGCTTTCCTGTGGGCTGGCAGTGCCTCCACTCTGTGATTTCTCTATTTTTAAAAAAAACATGCTTCCAAGAGCCTTTGTCCTTTATCAGACAGAACTGTGACCACACTGGGCACGACTGCAGCGGCAGGCAGGTCCCATGAGCTCACTGGCCTCACCTCAGCTGTGCCAGTCCACTGAGGGACTGAAGATAATGAAGCTAATGGCCAACCTGCTGGAGTAAGACATCTGGCTCCTAGCAATAGAGACCCCCTTTTGGGTCAGGTTTGGGATTATAAGAGCAAGTGAACTTACTCCTTTCAGTGTCCTTCCTCCCAGGCAGAAGATCCTGTCCCTGGCTGCAGCCATCCCGTGGCCGCAGCGCCTGAAGGCCATGGCGCTGTTGCTGACCCAGCGCCGCAGGCGGGGCAGGTAGCTGTATGTGTCTCCTAAGGTTTCACCACCAGAGAAGCCTCCTGGAAGGAAAGCAGAAGCCTTGAGAATTTGTCATCCCCCCTGAGGGCAGCAAACCCTCTGCAGGTATCAGCTGAGCTGATTTTGGGGTGTTTTTTCTTTGAAAAAGCAGCTGAGGTTTAAAAGGTCCCAGCAGAGCTGGTGCAGTGGGAGGTCTCAAACCTGAAATTTATTTTGAAGAGGGGAAAATAAAACCCCAACAACCCAGTTCCAGCTCTTTCTGCAAATAATTTTCCACAAAAGATTTTTGAGTAAAGCTTTTGGGATGTTTCAAGTGTAGCCAAGAACAGCTTTAATTAGAGAATCTCCTTCCAGCACACAGTCACAGGCCAGTGGTTTGAGGGGAGAGTGTTCAGGTTTCTTTGAACAGCTCAGAGCCAGTCTGCCAGGACTGTTTGCCAACGGTTTCTCTTTACTAGGCCCTTGCTGGTGTTATTTCAGGGGGCATTATAAAAAGCTCCTAGGAGAAGGAAGGTGCTGCCTTGGGAGGGGTAAATGCCTCCAGCTGCCTGTTGAAGTCCAGCCTGCACAGAGTGATGTTCCAGGTTGTCACCCAGGCTTTGGTGGCTTCTGTGTGCAGACATGTTTTCTGTGCAGAGCTTGTGTTAGAAGCTTGTACCAAAGTAATGAACTGATCTGTTCTGTCTGTTGGGGGGATGCTGTTAGTCTGGCCAAATCCTGTTTGCAGGTACCCACCTGGTTAGAAGGTGGGATCTACAGGTGTTGTACAGTGTTATCCAGCCTAGATCTCTGTGGTACATCTGAAGCTCTCTGAGGCAATTTTGTCCCTGTTCTTTGGTAGGAATCAAGACCAACAGAAGTGAAATGAGCTGCCCATGTCACCACAGGCCAGCTGAGTCAAAGGAGGGACTTGATCCTGAGCCTCAGCTATTCCCCAGCTGAAACATCCCCCTTCCTTGGTGAGCATGTGCAGGAGTCCACATCAGTGTGTCACATCAGGGCAGGGTTGCCATGTGCCCCTTTCCCTGCCCTCAGGCTACAGGCCAGCACAGAGACTTTCTGTCACTCAGCTGTGTGCCTGAAGGTAACCTGGAGTCCATCTGTCCCTCACTGGTGCGTGCTGCAGGGAGGCTGCAGCGGTGGCAGACCTGCACCCGCCGGTACCTGCGCAGCCAGGCGCCCAGACAGCACACTGCTGTTCCTGGCACAAACCAAGGACTATCTTTCAAGTCCAGATTAGTAGCTACAAAAGGAAAATGCCTGACAACAATTCCCTGCAGTGTTTAAGTCTGTGCTGCTTTATTAAACACCCCCTGCCATCTGCCAACAGGCCCTGCAATGACCCAGGGTCCCTTGCAAGGGAAGAGTTGTACCGGCTCTGGGGGTGAGAGGGCAGGAGCCTCCATTATACTTCTTTCTGTACAGCTTATCAAAGCAAAGTAGTGCTGTTCATCCCACATCTATCGTTCAGATTAACATCAGGGTTTAATCACATCTCATCTCATCCCATGGCAGCCTGCCCCTGGTTTGCCTTTTCCAACAGCAAAGTGTTCAGATTTAACCAGAATTGTGAGCTCAGAGGTGAGCAGGGGTGTGGAAGGCCAACAGCATCCTGGCTTGTGTCAGAAATAGTGTGGCCAGTAGGTCTGGGGAGGGGAATGTGCACCTGTACTGGGCACTGGTGAGGCTGCACCTCGAGTGCTGGGTCCAGTTCTGGGCTCCTCACCATCAGAAGGACATTGAGGTCCTTGAAAGAGTCCAGAGAAGGGCAACCAGGCTGGGGAAGGGGCTGGAGGGCAAATCCTCTGAGGAGCAGCTGAGGGAGATGGGGATGTTTAGTCTGGAGAAGAGGAGGCTGAGGGGAGACCTTCTCCCCACCTCCACTGCCCTGCCAGGAGGGTGCAGAGAGGTGGGCGCTGGTCTCTTCAGCCAGGGGCCAGGAGCTGGGACAAGGGGCAATGGGCTCAAGCTGCCCCAGGGCAGGGTCAGAGCAGATGGGAGGGCAAAGTTCTTCCCTGGCAGAGTTGTGGGGCTGTGGCACAGGCTGCCCAGGGAGGGGCTGAGTCACCTGCCCTGGGGGTGTTTAAAAAGGGGAGATGAGGTGCTCAGGGATCTGGTTTAGCTCAGGATGGGAACGGTTGGACTTGGTGATCTCAAAGGTCTTTTCCAGCCTGGTGACTCTGTGATGCTGTGGGTGGCAAGCGGGTGATGTCACCCTTAAAGTTTTGAAAATAAAATCACTCCTGCCATTCAGGAGGGCAGCAGGACTGTGCTGATAGAGAAGGAAGCTGTGGGTGTTACTGGTGTGAGTGCAGGCTAGCCTGTGGTGGTAAGATGCCAGCAAAGATCCGTGACACTGTGAAAACACTCAGCTTCCTGCCGGCTGTGTCACCTGAGATGTAGAGGATCCCCCGGTGGGTCGTCCCTGCGTGGTCAGCCACCGGCCTGGGCAGAGGAGCAGCGAACTCCCACCTGTTGCCCGCGGGCTGGTACAGCTCCACGGAGCGAGTGAGGGTGCCCAGCAGCGTCCCGCCGCCCACGGCCAGGATGCGGTCGGCCAGCACAGCGGCGTGGAAGCGCGTCCGCCTCTCCAGCATGCTGGCAACCTGCAGCCACGCAGCGCTGCGGGGGTCGAACCGGAACACCTGGGTCACAGGGGAGGGGGTGGTTAGCAGGGCCGGGGGCTGCCGTGCACCTCAGGTGGCCCCACGAGCGGGCAGACCTTTTCCCTGGGCTGAGGAAGGTTTTACACTCAGCCCTGGACAGGCACAACTCTCGGTGCTGCTGCAGCAGCAACTCGGCAGTGGAGCTGGACGCTCGGTGAGGGCTTTTCTGCAGGTCTGGGAGCAGGCTGTGCTCACAGCTTGCCAACAGCAGGACGTGGAACACCTTGGCTTCATGAAACACTGTTGTTTCAAACACCAGCGTGTGTGTGTGTGTGTGTCAGCTGAAAACAGTTTGGGTGGGAGTTAAACAAGCACATTCTGCAGCTCTGCTACTGTCTGAGTGTGTAGTAAAGAAAGCAGCTGAGCTCTGCCTGCTGCTCTTGCCCAGGAGAAGTCAGGGTGGCTTCTCCTCCTCTTGTACCTGGTGGCGTCACCAGTGGGCACAGCACCCCTGCTGAGGCTAGGCTTCCAGCCACATCTTGTTCAGCAGGAAATACCTTCACAAGCTCGGGTCATCAGTCCTGGTTAGGAAGCCCAGGACACTGAGCAAGGGCAGTATCTGCAGAACCACGTACCCTGAGTGCTGGGTTTGGGCAGTCAGCGATGCAGCCAGGCAGCGTCAGCACCCTGTGCTTCACTGCTGCTGAGGTGCCTCTTAGCTGCATGGCAGTGGAAGGGAGCTGCTACGTGTGCTGGCACTACTGAGCTAAGTACAATGCTGAAACCTCCCTGGGAGCCTGGGAAAGAAAAGCATGCAGGTTTTTGTAGCAAGCTCACTGAAGCCACCTAGGAAAACCTGCATGAGTCTTTTCTTACTTCTCAGGCAGAAAGGGAAGGTCCTGGGACCTAAAGCAAGTTTGCCTTTCAAGGGCAAAACCAGGGAAGGAGCAGTTCTCAGGTGAAGTGGTGGGCTTTAACCATGCCCCCCAAGCACGAGTCCCATGGCAGCAGCAGGTGTGGCACTCATGGGGTTGCTTGATGGACTGGTGTGGACCTGGCAGGACCTCTGATGTGGAAGTTGTGTATGGATCAGGATGAAAATTCACAGCAGGAGCAAGGTGAGAGCAGGGCAGGACCTGACTGCTTCCCAGAGAGTCTGGAAGCTGTGTCCCTTTCAGCACTGCACAGGCCACTGAGAAATATAGAGAGGTGGAAGATCTGTGGTGGGCAAGAGGAGTGACCGGCTCCTTCTCTCCCTCCCTCCCTCCCCCAGCTGTTTTTTTAAGGCTGAAGGTTTCCTGTGTCTTACCTCATTTGAGGGCTGCTTCCCCTTGGGATCGAATCTGTGCTGCCCCCCGATGACAAAGAGGAAGTCATTGATGATGGCCACACAGTGGTTGTACACAGGCACACAGAGGTCCCCCACTCTGTGCCAGGTGCTGCAGCTCTGGTCTGCAGCCCACATCTCTCTGCCCACGCAGTTGTTGGTGGTTCTGCCGCCGGTGACAAGCAGCACGGTGGCAGCGGAGCGGAGCCGCGTGTTCTGGTTCTGCAGCACCGGCTGGGCGTACAGCTGGGAGTGGTAATGCAGAGCCTCCTGCAGGTACCTGTGGCAGCCTGAATCCAGCCTCATGAGAGGTGTTTCCTGCACATATCTCTGCAGGTCCCACAGAGGGATGAGAGGGAACCTTATGCGCCTTAAAATACCCGCTGCATCCTTTAGCCGCCCGGGATCGTGCTGCAGCCAGCTCACAGCAGCTCGGAACAGCTCCAGCTCACTGCAGCCAGTGTGGGTCCTGTCCAAAATCTCACAGAGGGTTCCTCGGTCCAGGTCTTTCAAGCACTGAGGATCAGCCAAGATCTCTTTGTAGTGCTGCCCTACGTAGCACATGGCTTTCTGTCTCAGCTTGGCTGGGCCGAGGTTGTTAGCAATGGTAAGCACATCCCTGCAGTTCTCACAGCTCAAGCAACCCTCCAGAAAGCCAAAGCACAGCTTGAGCACCTCCCGAACCAGGAGGGCTTCTGCAGCTTTGAAGGTCTCCTCGATGTTTTGTAAGGAAAGCTCCAGTTTGTTGGAGTAGATGAAGTCAAGAACGTTCCTCAGCCCAGCAGCACTGACTGCTTTCAGCTGGATGTTGCTGTCTGGGCTCCCTGCTCTTGTCAAGCTGTCAACAAACAGGATCTTGCAGTAATTACTTGCTGATGCCAGGATGATCTTGTGGGCTGGAAAGCAAATCCCTTCAGCTTCCAGTGTCACATCACACAGCAAACTCTGTGAGCGAAGGCTGCTGAGCCCTTCCATGAACCTGTCCAGGTAGGTGTCAGACACCAGCCTGGCTGTGCTGGCTGCTGAGCTCAGCAGCATTGCTCCGGGAGATGCCCTGGAGCAGCCACAGGACTCCTGGTGTATCTCCTGAGTGGTCTCTGCCGCTGAACAGGGGGTTTCATGCTTCAGGGCAGCTGAAGCCACAGAGCCATCGTGCAGCAGCCCTTCTCAGCCTGGGGCTGTGAGTGGAGTGGTTGGGACTGGTTATCACACAAAGCGCCCAGTGTTTGTGGGTTTTGCCTGTGGGCTGTGACACTGGCAGCAGAGGACAACCACCAGCACAGAGCATTCCTCTCCTTGCTATCTGGTAACTATCCATCTGCATAAGAAAGCAGCTCATTCTTCAGCTGCTCCCCAGCTATGCTTGGCTGTCCTGCCTGGCCAGGAGCTCTTTCACCTGGGCAAGCCTGGGCAAGCCTGGGCAAGCCTGCACACACCCGGCCTGGCCCTCTGGAACAAGTCAAGCAAAATCCTGTCTGTGATGTGCCACCGTTGTCCTTGTGACTGAATTTGATGCATTTAGACAACAGCCCCTTTCAGGGAGGGTGTGAGAGGTTCCCAGCAGTTGCATCCTGCTCTGTTGGAAGCATTCAGCTCCTGTCCAGTGTGGGTCTGTGTCCAGTGCCTCGGCAGTCGGAGGGCAGGGCATTAGTCACTTGGCTTGTGGCACAAGCAGGGACAGCAGAGAGCACCTGGGAACGGCTTTGTTCCCGTGGATACAGAGAAGCAAAGAGACCATGGAAAAAGCTTTGGCATAAAACTGGGATAGGTACCTAACATGGGGGCAGACCCTGGCATCCCTGCCCCAGCCTGACACAGTCCCCTAGCTGGGAGAGCTGCCCCTCTGCTAGGCCGTGGCTGGGAGCTTCATGTGGGAAGCAGAGGGTGGGACAGCAGAGACATCTTGACAGGATGGCTTTGTGCTCTGTTCCTACATGGCAGGGGTGTTCTACAACTCCTCAGGCTCTGCACAGTGTTATGACATATACCAGCTGTACCAGTCCTGTGCTGACCCCACCGGCTGCGGCACCGGCTCAGATGCTGAGGCCTGGGACTACCAGGTAAAGTCTTGGAGACACATGGGGAGTCAGCTGCTGCCCTGGTCACCCCCTCTCCCTGCCTTTGACAGCTCTGGTACCTCTCTCAGGTTTGCACCGAGATCAACCTGACTTTCAACAGCAACAACGTGACCGACATGTTCCCTGCGATGCCCTTCACGGAGCCCATGCGGGAGCGGTACTGCCAGCGCAGGTGGCACGTGAAGCCACGGGCTCGCTGGTTGCACACAAACTTCTGGGGAGGAGGTGAGTGGTGCTTTGCATCGCCCTGCAGTCCCTGCCCGTCCCCCTCTGCCCAGCTGAGCGCAGCGTGGACAGGCACAGCGCACAGATGAGTCCTGGCAGAAAGGCACAGCCCTGTGCTGACCCGAGCCCAAGAGGCCTTTCTGTCCCTCTGAAACAGAACAGCTACAGACTGCCAAGGATTTGCTTTGTTCTCCTGTGTTTTCTGTTCTTACTCATGTTTGCTGCAGGAGCCCAACAGGTTTGGGTAAACTGGCAGGGAGGAGCCTTCTCTAATGTCACCTCTCTGAATTTCAGACCTGAAAAGCACAAGCAACATCATTTTTTCAAATGGAGACTTGGACCCCTGGGCTGGAGGTGGGGTAAGCACTGCATGCAGTGTGCGGGGCAGAGAGAGCAGCCTTCCTAGGTGATACACTGCCCCCCTTTCCAAGCACCACTGGTGATGTGTCTTCAGCCCATTTGAGTATCTGCAAGTGGCTGCTCTGTGCTGAACCATTCAGGAACCTCAGGACACTGAATAGTGTCCATCAGCCAGGAATGCTGAATTAGCAACGGTGGTTTCACTAATGCAGACACAGCAGGACACTTCTACCCCCCCCCCCCTCCCCCCGCCCCGACCTCCCCCCCCGGAGCCAGTCCTGTTCCTGAGCTGAGACTTGCTCCCTGTCAGGCAGCTCATTGCTCCAGAGCTGGTGCGACCAATTGGTCTCTGTAAGCAGCAGCCTGAGCTCAAGCGTGTCTGGGTTTGGGCTGAGCACAACTTCAGAGTGGGGTCTGAGGTCCTGTTTAAAATTTAAAACCAAAAATGACCCAGCACTGGAGTTTGAATTAGCCTTGCTCCCCCTTGCAGTGCTGGAGTTCCTTGGTTTAGGCTGGCCTGGCAATCCCAGCTGCTTGGGGCACCAAAGGAGCCTGGTACTTCAGACTGTCTGTGCAGCAGCAGGCTGCCAGGCTTCACCCTGGGGGAGTCTTCACTTCATTAGAGACAGATGAGGTGACTCACTGGGCCTGTTACCCGTGCACACGGTCTGAGCCATACCCAGGGTCTCTTCCTGCGCTTTCCCTCAGTCCTGCCCAACTAATCCCATGTCCAGATCTTCCTGGAAATTTGGTGAGTTTGTCTCTGCTCCTTCTCCTTCCAGATTAACAGCAGCCTCAGTCCTTCCCTAATTTCGTTGATGATCAAAGGAGGCGCCCATCACCTCGACCTCAGGTAGGTGCTGCAAAACCCTCCTGCCCCAGGCACTTGAGCTACAACCCACAGCCCAGAGAGCCAGGAGCCACGGTACTGAGGGACTGCACAGCAGTTGCAGCCTGACTGCAGAAGAGAATCATCAAATGTGTTGGGTGGGAAGGGACCTTCAGAGGCCATCTAGTGCCACCCTGCAGTGAGCAGGGACACCTTTCACTAGAGCAGGGTGCTCAGAGCTTCATCCACCCTGACCTGGAATGTCTCCAGGGATGGGGCCTCCACCACCTCTCTGGGCAACCTGGGCCAGTGTCTCACCACCCTCAGAGGGAAGAACTTCTTCCCAGTGTCTCATCTAAACCTGCCCTGCTCTAGTTTAACCCCTCAGCCCTCGTCCCATCGCTCCCTGCCCTTACAAACAGCCCTGCCCAGCTTTCCTGTAGGGCCCTTCAGGGGCTGGAAGGGGCTCGGAGGTCTCCCTGCAGCCTTCTCTTCTCCAGAGCAACCTTCTTCCCCAGTACAGAACTCCTGCAGCCAGCAGGGAAAGAGGCTGTGTGGAGCTCAGCACTGAGTGACACACTCTGGCAGGGGGACTGGCAGAACCTGTGCTGGTCAGGCACACAGACAGTCCAGGGCCTCTTGGCACAAGGCATCACCCTTTGGCCCAGGGCAGCAGCCACAGCTGCAGGGGAGGACTGAGGGCTCTCCAGCCTGCCTCCACACCTCCCCAGCAGTGTGACACTGCACCTTTCCAGGGCATCAATACAAAGAGCATAAATACCAGATCATTTTTGTCTGTCAGTTCCCTGTGCAAGAGGCAAACAGCTGCTGCCCACTGAGGTGTCTGCTCTGTTTTGTCTAGAGGACGCAATCCTGCTGACCCCCCGTCTGTCACTGAGGTGAGGAAGCTGGAAGCGACCATCATCAGCGGCTGGGTACAGGCTGCAAGGAGGGAGAGAGCCCGGGAGGAGCACTGAGGAGCCTCAGCAGCAGGGGGGCTCTGATGTCCATCCCCATGGCCTCTGGCAGAGCTGTGAGCTGCCACCGCCATACAAGATGAGGAGCCAGATGAGGAGCCATGCCTGTGCTGAGGCAAGTCTGCCCTGGCCTGAGGGTGGAAGTTCACATCTCTGCACCCCTAAGCAAAGCCCCAGAGACAAACAAAAGGAGATCAGTGACTGAACCCCCCCCCAGCACGTGGCTCCTGTGCTCACCCACTGGGAATGACAATGCATTATAAACCTGGAAATAAAGATCTTACCTGAAGGCCCAAGAATTGTCACTGTCCTGAACAGCCAGGCTGCAAGAAGCACCTTAAGGTTGAATCTACATTATTTTTACATAAAAGTAAATAGCAGATGACTGGTGGAGCAGCAGTGGTGTGGCCAGTGCTCCCACAGGTGACCACCAGCAACCAGTGTCCTCAGCTGGTGCCGCTTTGGTTTGGTTTTACCTTGCACAAGAAATCCCAGAATCCCAGCCTGGTCTGGGTTGGGAGGGACCCCAAGGATCACAGAGCTCCAACCCCCTGCCACAGGCAGGGACACCAACCTCCAGGCCTGGAGCTACACAAGGTTGCCCAGGGCCCCAGCCAACCTGGCCTTGAACACCCCCAGGGATGGGGCACCCACCCCCTCTCTGGGCAGCCCCTTCCAGCCCCTCACCACTCTCTCTGCAAAGAACTTCCCCCTAAGATCTCCTCTCCCCCTTCCCTCCTCCAGCTTCACTCCAGCCCCCTTGTCCTGCCAGCGTCTGACCTTTTAACAAGCCCATTCCCCTCCTGTTTGAAATCTGCAGTTACTGAGCTGGGGCTGGATCCAGCACATGCTGCTGTCCCCCCAGAGCTGTGTGTGAGCAGCCAGTAAAGCACACTTCCACTTGAGACAGCTTCAGGTGTTTTTAAAATAAATTACAAGTTTATTAAAGCATTTGAGATAGTTTCATGGCTTGGTAGTACAACCAAAGATAGAAAAGGATACTTCTCATCTTTCCAGGTGGAGTAAACTCATATTTGCACATAAACAGGTGGATTCTTACCTACTAGAACTGCTATGCACCAATAAATACTAGTGGAATTGCAAAAAAATTAAATCCTGGTAATCTATTGGATGCCTCAGTTGAGCCATTTACAGTGACTGTATGAGCTATCCAAGGCCTCCCAGGTCACCAGAGGCTTACATTAATTACCCAAAGTCACAGCATTGTTTCAGCATCTGTTGACACTGCTCAGACACAAAGCTTTGCACTGCTGTGTCCAGCTGCCATCACCCAGGGCTGGTTCCCAGCGCTGCAGTGGAACTGCTGGGTGTTCTGTCACAACAGCCAGATGCTGACAGAAGCAGGTTTTGCACAGAACCTGCTTGCTGCTTCCCTGTTCTCGGCCAAAGCTGCTCCCCACCCCTCACCGAGGGGCACAGGAGGAGCAGGGACAGACACATCCCAGTGTCAGATCCTCCACACAGGGTCTGAATGAAGGACAACACCTGGGAGACCCAACCAGCCCAATTCCAGCCCCCAGAGAAAAACACCTTAAGACTGTGAGTGGAATTTCATCTTAAGACACGAATCTTACGACATGAGAACCTCCAGACCTCTGCCAGCAGCTGTGACTGTCTCTTTTGCTTTCACTGAAGTCAGGCTTACAGTTTGTTGCTGGAACTACAGCTTATACGATGCTGCCACCTGGCATCTGCCCCCACTCACAGGATCCCCCCTCAACCTCTTCCAAATTCAGAGCAGCTGTCCCTGAGGTACAGTCCATTCAGGACAAGAAGACTGCAGTGGCTGTGCCTGCAGAGGGTTACATCTCACTTGTATCACCCAACAGCACCAGTTTAACCAGCCCAGCAGCCTGTTCAGGCAGCCAGTTCCAGTGAGTCTCTTCGAGAGCCACCTTGGTTTGTGCCTTTGGGTGAGCAGAGGTGTCTTTTGCCCTTCCAGAAGGATAACAGCTCTTTAACCCTCTTATGATGGGCTACACGGATCTCTTCCTTTCCTCTTGCAGACAGTACTTGCCCCAGAGGAACCCACAGAGAAGGAGGGGCACAAATGGGTTCACTTACATGGAAGGATGAACTAAAGGCTCTCAGGTGGCAGAGGGATAAACAAGATACACATGACTTCCATGACAGGGGAGCAGCCCTAAGGTTATCAAAGCCAGACACTAAACCGCAGAAGTCCAAAGCCACAATCCAGCCCTGCCTTGAAGCCTTGGGCAAGGAAGAACGGGCTCTAAGCAGCAACCCCAGTTGTGTGGTGCTCTGTGAGCTGAAGTGCCCAGGAGCAGCACCACAGGGACACTGCTTGTGGCTGGACTTCAGGGAGCACAAAAGAACAGAGTGCAAGCAGTGCCAGTGCCTTGCAGCACCATCCAGACATGAAGCCCCCAGGCTGGTGTAAGACCCACACCAAGCTCATTCACTCACCACCACAGAGCAGCAAGCCCATCATGATGATGATGGGAATACTGTCCAGAGCAGCAACAAGTGTCTCGCTGGTCACCTGCCTTGAAGAGAGAACTTAACAGCTGATCATGCAGATCAGCAGGTTTCCCTGGCAAGCCCACCTCTCCCACTGCTGAAGAACCTGAGGTGGGTTTTTAGTGAGGCCTCCAGACTAAACACTTCAGAGGTAAGAAACCCCAGGTGATTCCTTCTGAATCCAGTCAGGACACTCTTAACCCTCCTGTTGAAGCAACAAGCTTGCCTGGCAGCATCACAGAGCTGACACATTAGTTTCACAAGCCTTCTTGAGTACACCACGTGCAGCAACCAGGAGCCTTCAGTACCTGTGGGGTCACTCTGGGCCTGCCCAGCTGAAGGACAGCGGTCTTCAAGGGCAGGAACTCACCACACCACGTAAGCATGTTAGTTGCAGAACCCCCTGTCCTGTCTGCAGTGCAGTGCCACACAGGCACAGAGCAGGAAACAGAGGGGATTCTTTGCCCAGGATTTGGATGAGCAAATGGGGCTGGATCTGAGCACGTGATGCTACAGGCAAGAGAGGCCCCTGTCAGCCAATACCACAGAGCTGCCAAACCAACTGTTTCCAAGCCCTGTAGTGAGGTTCAGTTCTCAAAGCTCAGATATGAGATGCTCACTGTGGCCCCAGCCACCTGCTGAATTTTCTTGGAGCAGGTCTGTGCTTTTCCTGAGCTGTGGCCCCAGCCCCCATCATGTGCCCAGACCCATTTCTGTTTGACAGGCAGGGTGAGAGGAGCACTACCCCTGGGGGGGTGGGGGGGCTGGCATTTCCCTTAGCTTAGATTGGTGAGGCAAAGACACAAACTCTTGAAGAGAAACCAAGGCAGCTCCTGGTGCAAAAGGTCAGAATGATGACTGCAGAGATGGTCTTTCCAGAGCAGCTGCTGTGAGCACCAGGAGTGTGCCAGTGCACAGGAACTCCAGCTGGATTGCAGATCCTGCCAAGAACCAGAGTGCTCAGAAGAATGCTGCTCAGAATGCTGGGGGCACACACAGCAGAGCTGAGGTGGGCTGCACAGCTCAGGCTGATCTGACCCAACATATCATGTTAAAGAAGTAAAAATAAAGTGACCTTTGCAAAAGAACAGGATGAAGGAGATGAGGTTTGATGAAATTCAGGTCTTGTGCCATTTCACCTGTGGTAAGAGGAGTCCAAAGACAGCATTTCTTCTCAAAGGCAGAGCTGAGCAATCTTCACTTCAGATCTAGAGGGTGAGGACAGTAAAGCCAGAGTTTGCAAAAAGATGGAGTTCCCCAGGAAGGAATATGTAGAGAGGAAACCTGGGCCAACAGACTCCACTACAAGACAAGAAGTATGTTTGGGAACATGATCATTTATTCTTCTCTCCTTCCTTTAACTCCCCATGGAATGGATTATTACCCTCAAGCCAATCACAAGGCAAAAGCAGGGTCACAGACTGCCCCAGCCCCAGCTCTGGAGTCCACTGTATTGAGACTTGATCAACAGGTTTTTGGTGAGCACCCGTGTGCACCCCACTGTCTCAGGAGTCTGTCTCCACAGCAGGGCTGCCACACAGGTGCAGTGCCTGAGACTGAAGTGTTAAGGATCCACAGCAAAGTCATTACTCAGCAGTTCAACAGGAGCTACAATCAAGGGCAGTGACACAGGCCAGGAGGGGCTGGGGGGCTCCATGAATCTTCTAACGTTTCAATCTTTGCCTTTCTGCCAAAGCTCAGCTCCTCAGGAAGATGAGCCTGCCCCACCAACAGCAACATGGAAGGATTCCCCCCACCTTCCAACAGCATTTTCTTTCTTCACTGTTACGTCAGCAGAAGTCACACAAGGAGCAAACCACTGGTGCAAAGGCTGCAGCTCCTGGTGAGCAACTGATCTTCAGGGTTCCTGGGGCACGTGAACAGGAGGAACATTAACATCCTGCACAGGCTTGTCATGCCTTGCAAATCCCAGGGTCCCTCTGATGACAGGTAAAAGTTGCATTTCAATAAATAGTAAAATTTCTCCCTTTCCATCCCCCATCACCAGTTCATGGAACGATAAAGAGGCGTTAAGACTTCAATAGTGGTCCCAAGGGTGACTCTGACTCCAGCACACTTGACCTGCTGAACTGACCAGCATACAACAAATAAAGGTGCCTCTTACTCTACAAATCAAAGGTTACAAATACCATAAAATGCACATGACCCCCCCAGCCACTGGACCATTAACCATTAGTCAGATTTAATTAGTGCCATTTAGCAGCCCTAGATTTAGAGGGGCTGGACCTCACTCAATGTGAGGGGAAAACAACCTCATTAAGAAATATGAACAAGCATATTTCTGAGAACTTCTACATTAAGACTGTCCAAGTAACTACAACTCCAGAAGGAAAAGCACTACAGAAAGCTGATTTCCAGATTTATGGTTTAAAATCTGTTTGCAGTTACAAAGATGAAAAGTCCCAGGGCTCTACTAAGATTCCTTAAGAAACCCCTTGGTCTGCTTTCTCTTCAAGCAACTTTCATTAATTCTCCTGAGACCAAGAGCTGCTGGAATACGTTCAGTCTGTTAACTGCTCTTAACACTCATACCCAGAGTGCTCCTGAGGGAAAAAACAGAACAAAACCTGACAAATTCTCCACAGTTCAGAAAGCAGGATGGCCACCAGGCCCGTGCTGTACAGCAGTAAGCCTGTTTTGAATCAACAAACACCTTCTAATGCAACACCTGGACAGGAAGGGGCAGGAGGCTGGCTTAGCATTACACTCATGTGTTCACAGGCTTTCCCAGTGCCCAACCTCAGAGAGCAACTTTCAGTCAGAATACCTGAGTCTAACTGATGCAAACAATACAAAAAACATAGGTGGGGTTTCACCTGCATTTCACATTATCTCCTGAATTCCTGCAGATAAGTTAAAAACCTGCAATACCTCTACAAAATTATCTATCACTCTGAGCCAAAACAGCAGCAGATTCTCTTCCACCATTCATGTCACCCACAGCTTCCACAGCCTGTTCAAAGTGCTCTGTAAAACTAAGACACTGCACAACAGATGCTTTGCTGCCACTCCCTCCTTCCAGCGTGAAGCAGCAGAGCTGGGTGGTTTGGAATGAGCTCAGAATACCAGTAGCGATACTCACAGCCTTGCTCCTCATCACTACAGTTCCCTGTTTATTCCACATCCCACCTGAAGCACTGTTGGTGCTGATGGAGGAGTGGTGCTGTACAGTGTTTCGGTGAGTCCAGAACTGAGCAGAAGCCTGCAGGCTGGTTTCCTCTCTGCAGGGACAGTCCTGTGCTGCAAGACAACTTGTTGCATTCCTGCTATTTAATGAGTGTTTAGTAAGACTGACACAAGGGAGTTCTGGTTCCCCAGAGCCTCCTGAATGTCATGGTCCACACTACAGGTACTCTCTGAACCTCGTCATCGATACCAGCTCGGTCTGGCACAGCTTGTCCATCCCACAACCAGGGATTCTATTTAAGACTGACATGACTTCTCCAAACCAGAGATGCTTTTCCCATGGGTTTTGTTTGTTTTAAGACAAAAAAGGTGCAATACAGCATCTCTCCTCAAACCCTGAAAAGTAAAGTGACTTGAAGATAAAAATGCCCCCACTGGAAGGTGTGCTGGCACCCAGTCTACGCTGGCACCCAGATGGGGAGGGGGTGAGCTTCTGTGTTAAATACGTATTTGTCAAGATTGATCAAATCAATGTCATCTGAGAACAGCAGAAACATGTATTTAAGTGTTTCCCCAAGGAAGAAGCTCTCCATCTTATCCCGTGGCTCTGGATTGCTGGGGTTCTGGACGTTGTTAATGGAAGTGTAGCCACCTGTAGGAACCTGGGCCAAAAAACCAAACAACAACAACAACAACAAGCAGTTGTTATAGATTTCCACAACCTAAAATTGTTTTCACTTCTTAACATCTAGATGCACTCAAGAGAAAATAAGTGCTAGGAAAAAGATCAAGTTTTTCACTTCATACCTGTTCTTCATTTACATATAAAACTGAGGTTATAAAAGGATCTGACTGCACTTTGAAAGAAGCCATGAGGAAGCAAAATGTCCATCTATGCTTAAGTTAAAGATGTGTCACAAAGAACATCTCCTGGAAGCTTCTGGGCAAATGCAAAGACAGTAATGAGTGCCATTTCTACATTCAGGTTGGTCAAATGACCATACCTGTTTCTTTAGCCACCAGAGATATTACATGACCTGGGTTCTGAGGCACATCAGAGGGACACTGCCATGAGACTGTTAGCAGAATTCATCTAAAAACATCCTTTGGAAATGTTAATGCTGGCTGGGGGGAGCAGGGTTGGCAACCAAAGGGTTCTTTTAATCTAGCCAGGCCCTTCTCAGCTTCTGAATGCTAACAAACACTGCAGTAGGGATTCTAGTCAAGAAGGTACAGAAACACTTTGATGGTCTGCATGTGGCTTCTGCATTTTACTTTTTAAACAGTGCAATACCAGCTATTTCCCTGAATGTACTAAGCAGTGTGTCTCAAACTGCAAGGCATGGCAGGAACTGAATTTCTCTGTGTGTTGCTACAAATTCCCCCAAAGGTATTTGGAGACTCTGGAAAACCAGCAAGTTTCCAAGTTAGAGAGCAAGTGAGTGAATCCCATCCTGGCAAGTCCTCTCTAAGATGACCTTACCCGTGTGTATTTGTTGAAGTTCTGCAGGATTTCCCAGCCCCAGTCTTGGTATTTCTTATCTCCTGTGAATCTGTACATATAAAAAAGGCTTTCCACAGTTTCTGGTCGCAGTAAGTTGTGCCTGTCTGCAGGCTGCAACAGGAAAAAAAGAAAAGCAAGAATAATTCAGACAGGGAATTTCCTCAAGGACACACAGAGGAAGAAAAACAGTGGCTCCCATCTACCCCAGAGTTTATTATGCACAACTTAGTTCCTAAATACACTGCCAAGCTAATTAGGAACACAGGCTAGGGTAGACCAAGAAAGCAAAGCAATAGAAGAGCAAGCTGTTCCCCAACAAAGCACACCCCTAGTATCAGACTGGGAGTTTCAACAGCAGAAAAGAGATACAGAAGAATAAGGGAATGACAGTTCAGGACAGGGAGCTGTTCACCTTGATTTCCACATCTTTGTGTCCCTTTTGTGCATGAAGATTGAAGTGTACGATCTCTGGGCTCAGGCCTGTCTCCACTTGAGCATACATCTGGTAACAGGTTTCAATAAGGGCTTCAGCCAGTTTCATGTGATCAGCAGCCAGTCCATTGTGAGCTCCTAGTGCCAAAGTACCAGGCAAAAAACAAACCAAGTGATCCTGCAAGACAAGACAACTTTTACTGGGGAGTTGTGTGCACTTCTCTGTCCCTATGTGCATGTCTTCTTCCTCTTTCTTCCTCCTCCTATTCCTTCCAGACACATTTCAGGTACCAAGGACTCAAGGGTGACTCTAACAGCCTGATGAAACCTAGTACAGGGCACCAGCATTGGTGCAGGAACCTTGCTGAGTTGGGAACTGCACACAGCTGGGGTTTCATGGCCAACTGCTGAAAGGAAAGTCTGAAGCCATGGCATGGGAGGAGAGTGCCCTCTGCCTCAGCAGAAGCACATGCTGCACAGCAGCTCATGACAGGGTGGTAGGCTGAACCACCACAAGCTTTCTCAATAGAGACAACAGACATAAGGGACAAACTGATCATCTGAATTTAATTTTAAACTATAAATAGAACAGGGATCAGAGTCAGCCACAAAAATCCAAACTCTGGAGAAGGGGGAGAGGTCAGCTGAAGGAGATGGTCATCATTTTCATCAGCCCTTGGCATTGCTGAGAGAGGCACAACACCTGCAAACATCACACACCCACACATGCTATCTGCACTGGCATGAGATCTTTAACTGAAAGATCTTAAGATGCATCTGACACAATAGGGATCTAGAAATTAAGAGCAGGGTGTTAAGATCAATCAATTTTCCCTACAGCAAATAGGATACTGGTTTACTCAATAACCCTACCTGCAGGAAAAGAAACAAGTGTCAGGAATGGGCAGAACCCTCCAAAATGATCAGATTTTCTTTTTTACCCAGTAATACAGTATCAGATCACCTGCTTCTTTTGAAGGTAAATCTGAAAAGCCAGGTGTGTGAGTGTCCACATCTATTTTTGAATAATAGAAAATAAGTAATATATAAACCAGCCCTTGTCTCAAGTGTTTCACACTGGAATTTTAGGAGCAAAACAGGGGAATGGGGGGAGAAAGAAAATTTGACTCCAGCACCAAAATGTTCAGTCTCACAGGGACATAAACAGAGTTACTGTAGTACCCCAAAGAGAAGTCCCCAGGTTTGCAAAGAATAGAAACTAGTTACTCAGTAGCTGTTGCTTTTTTAAAATGCAGTTGTGCTTCTTACCATCTTGGCACTGAAATGGCCATGAGCAAGTTCTCCTACAAAAGTAAGCTGCTTGGGCTGTGATCTCTGAAGAAGATGGTTTTTCACTCCTTCTATGGCTCTCATGTAGTCTTCCAACAGTCTGTGAATTAAAAGTAGTTCCCAGTTGGCTTACACACACACACACAGAACACATATTTAATCACATCTGATGTTCAGCACAATCTTTTGAGATAGTTATTTCAATCCAAAGACCAGTATTTAACCAGATGTGAAGATTGACACCTCTCCCTTCCCAAATTCACCATCAACTGAACATTAATTAGCAACTGCTACGATTTAGCAATATTGACTTTACTTTTCAAGTAAACCCTAAGTGTAAGTGTTACCAACAACATCCCCCAAGTCTGTCTCTAGGCAGTACCCAGATACTACTTCAGGAATCCTTACAAGTACAGTAACTGAAATCCCAGAACATCTGGGCTGGTGAGGACCTCTTGGTAAGCTCTGCAAACTGTCCTGGTAGAGACATGCACCTGCTCTGATGCAAAGCAATGCCTCAGAGAGGCACACTGTGCTCTTCATGCATTAAGCCCCTCAACATGAACCAGTCCAGGATAAGTAGCTTATACACAAAAACTGCTTGGACTTTTTGTCTTGTTTTGGAGGAAACCTTTTCCAGCACCTCTAACTCCTCTGCTCTTTGCAAACATTCTCTTCCACATACCCAGTGCAGAGAAGAAAGAGAGACCTAACAGCAAAGTTTACACAAGCATTGAACTCTAAGAAGAGTTATTCCTTTTGGATTAAATCTCCCACTTCAACCATCTTCTAGGACTCATCTTTCCCTACCAAACCCACAGAAAACACAAGACACCACTGGTGAAACAAAGCACCATCAGAATTTCAGAAGCATCTCATTATGCTCCATACCTACTACAAAGACTTGGTTCTCTTCTAACACTCCTCACACCTGATGTGCTAAAAAAGGAAATGTTTTCTGAGGAATTCTGAGACTAAGCCTAACTCTTATGCTGGTTTTATATCAAGTTACCTCAGGTCCCTCTTGCTTGCTGTCCTGGTTTTGAGCTAGGATTAAAGCACACCACTTCTTTAGAAAAACACCTGTATTGTCAGTGGACTGCTGGACACTTACATTAGTTTTACAGCTCCCACAGTTCTCACACCACTATGAGAAGTGGAAACAACTTACTCATTTTCTTTTTTTCCCCCCTGAATCCATTGCTTGAGCAAATACTCATAGTAGCTGTCAGCTCTGGCTCCCAGAGTGTAGACACCCAGGTGAGTAAACTGCCCGCTGTTGGTGTTGATGAACATGGGCACTAGGCCATCATTTTTCCCTGAGAGTGTGTGAACATGCTTCATCACCTCATCTACAGCTTTCTGAAAGAAAGAAAAGAGCAAACAAATTACAGGTATAAACAATGCAGTGACTAGCCAGTTACTCTGGCCTCAGGCTGGCAACAAATGTTTAACTATTCTTCTTCAAATCAGCATCAGGGGCATCAAGTTCAGTTCATGCACATATTAAATACAGGATTTCCAAAGTTCTGGCTTTCCAAACATCATGTTCTGGGTATATTTAACTGTTTCCTTCAATAAAGCCCACTCACAAGCCAGTACTATGGCAAAGGGGCTATGATCTGACTTACTCATATCTGCAAAGAGAAAGTGCAACTAAAATAAAACCTACATGAAAATCCAACAGCCCAAACGTCTCTAACTGCATTCCTCACCTCCTGAAATGTGGATGCAATTTAAAACAATAAAACAACATTGCCAATTAAAAAGGAGAGTGGTAAACCTTCTTTTCTCTGGAATTACTTTTATTTCAACTAACTTTTCCTTATTCCTTATTTATTGTCTTCTCTAGTGAGTCAAATTTCAGTCCCTTGGATGGCAACACCAAGGTTTTGTACTTTGCATTTGGACAAGTGAATCAAGAAACTCCCCCGAGTTCTAAGGCAGGCACAGCTCCACAGGCTCCCACTGAGCTCAGTGCTCCTTCAAATTCAGATAACCCAGTGTTGTGGTTTCCCCCCGGCTGTGGGCCGAGCTCCACGCAGCTGCCTGCTCCTTAAAGGAAAAGAGCAGGGGAAGAGGGAAAAAGGGGGGAAACAAGGGAAGGGAAAAGGAAGGGGAAAGAACTCCAAACCCAAGAAACTAAGAGGCCCGTGGGTTGGGATAAGGAGAGTTTACTGAGAGAACAGAAAGATCAAATATCCCAATGCTAACAGGACTTTAGAGCAAAAGAAGATGAAACTCTTGATCCCCACTGCAGTTTCTCCCCGACCCACACAACTCAGGTACCACCCAGAGCTGTCCCGGAACCCGACCGTCCCCCCAAGCAGCACGCGTCCCGCCACCGCCCCTCTTCTTCCTCCCCTCAGCCCCCCGTTCTCCTGGGCAGGACGTCATTGCCATGGAATACTCTCTTTGGCCCCTCTGGGGCACCTGTCCTGGCTTCGCCCCTCCTTTCTCCTGAATAGAGAAATAGGAAGAAGCTGAGAAAGTCCTTGACTGTCTGACTGCAACTAAGAACATCAGGGTGTTCTCAGCACTGCTTTCATTGTAACTCCCAAACACAGCATCCCATCAGCTGCTACACATGGAGTTAACTCTATCCTGACTGAAACCAGGACACCCAGTGTCAACCAAAAGTGTCAATGAGAAAAACTGAGGAGCTGGGGAGGGTCGGGGTGTTGTTTGCTTTAGTTCTGTTGTGGTTTGGATGTGGGTTGGTTGGGTTTTTTAAAATCAAAAACTGCTCCTGAGGGAGAAAAATAATTCCTGAGCTCCAGGGCTGTGCTTTGGTGGTTCAGAAAATAATGGGAATTCCTTTTCTTCTCCTTCCCTCATCTAGAGTTTAACAACTCGTTTAACATCACTTGGAGATTACAGAGGCCAGTGTATGGATGGAGAGTCGGTGATGGTGCTGCAGAGAGGTGGAAAAGGAGAAGAGTACCGACTGGTTCTTCCCTACCTGGAATTTCTCATCTCCAGTGAGACGAGAGAGCTCCCTGAACTCCAGCTGGATACTGGTCACCTCTGCCACGGTGCTGTCAGACGTCCAGCGAGGCGGGTGCGCGGTGCCGCGGCCGATGTTGACATCAGAATATGGGATCTTGGAGGGGGTCTTGAACGCTGGCATAAGCCTGTTCCCAATGTCTTTCTAAAGAGACCCCAAGGGCACAGGACAGAACACCAAACACAAACATTAAACACACACACTCCTCAAATACCCCTTTAGATTGTCCCTCACCAAGCAAACAAAACAAAGAGAAAATAGCAGCTTGATTTTAGATGGTGCAAGAAAAGCAAGCATGGAAAAGCCATGGATTTATTCATGGTAATGTCTGCAGTTTCTACTTTGCCCCTGGTATGGCATGGCTCCTTTGAGTCAGCCATCCCTATGTGACATGAGCTCATTCTGAATTAACTGACTGCACCTAGCTAAGCCAGAGAGGAGGCTGATGCTGTTGAGACAAACAGAAAGGGCAACAAAAAAAGAACTATTGGTTTTTTCCAACTATTTATTTAATCTTTTGTTTCATGGTTATTATTATGGTCAGCTCTTCAACAACAGAACAGGCATAGAAGAAGCAAACATAGAAAGAGAGCAAACAGAAGACTGAGACTTTAAATATGAACCTGTTTCAAACCAGAAACGTTTCATTTTCTCATGAATCTTCCCTCAGCTCTACCCAACATGAAATACATGATCTGCTTTCATTTGTACGAGTAGTGACTCACAGCTTTCTCCAGGAAGAGGCTGTCTCCAGAGAGGTGGTAGGTGCTCAGCAAGCCCCCCAGGATACGGATAGTGCTCTCAAAGAGGTTCACATCCACGTTTTTATCAAACACTAAATCACTTGCCACCCATTTCCTAGCTTCTTCAAACTCTGCAAAGCATAAAAGACAGTTCAGTTAGGAACTTCTGGTGTGTTCCAACAACCAGAGGCATCAGTACTCTTTGTATCCATGACAGTTACTTGGAGGTTAAAACTAGAACAATTGACACATGCTGGGAGAAGTTTGACTACCATTGTTTTAATTCTTATTAAAGTTCTAAGTAGTCTAGAAGAAAGGAGAAATTGAGGAATTCTTTATTATAATACTCAGAAATTGAGATATTTTAAGTCCATCCTGTCAGACAATCAGTTACATTTCCACAAGAGCCTTTGGAACTTTTTAATTCAATGTTTTTAAACCAAAAGCTGTTATCTACTAAGGTACCAGGTAACACTCTCAGTTAACAGCCATGAAGCCACTGGCCTATCAACATCCTGGGCAGACTGCCTCCTGCTTTAGCACTTAGCCTATAAAATCCCAATAGTCTTCATTTTTTCCCCACAGAAACAAAAATGGTAGTTTATCACAATACTACCTCAAAAAGGGCTGTAAAAAAAAAAAAGCCAATTTAAATTCAGGAGTGCAGCAGCTGCATCACTCAGTGATCACTCTGCACTGGGTTTCATGTCACGGTGCATGGGAGTTAGATCCTGCCTCTAATTGTGAAGGCTAAGTTATCCCAAATTATCTCACACCTTCCAGAAACTCTTCAGTGTGAGCAGGCACAGAAGAACAACTGGTTCCCAAAACAGAAAGGTTTTCCACAGGAGATTAGCTCTAAAAAAACCACCAAAACCAACCCAATTCTTCTGTGTCCTCATAAGAAAACCCATCATGGGTGTTGGGGAAATCCTGGGCTGAGGAACCACAGGAAAGTCTCCACTGCCAGACAGTAACACTGTGTGCCAGTACAAGGGTAAAGGGCAAGTTCTTCCACACAAGCATTAGCCTGCAAGAGCTGATAGGAAAGATGAGCAACCTCAAACAAGACTTTCATTCAAACACCATTTATTATTCAGAAGAAGCCCCAAGAGCCAATGCAATCAGCATAAGAACTGCTGTGAAATCTGGAGAAGCCTTCAGGAAAAGCCCATTTTCAACACATCTCAACTACTAAAAATGTATTTTATAAGCTCTGTGCAGTTCACCAGGAATGTTTTATGGAGAAAAAAACCAAACCAGCAGCACACTGTTGACTTGATGACTCTCTGAGACAGCCTGCTCAGACCTGCTGCCAACACGGGACATGGGGAATTTGCTTCATTTCATGTTTTACACAGACTTCAAAACGTAGAAGACACAGAAGCATGAAGACTTTCACTGCTTACTGTCCCCTTAGTAGCAGCTCTGTCCTTCCTATGTTGACAGATGAAACTGCATGATTGCCAACTCTGTAAACTTACCAATCTGCAAAGGTGAAATAGGTGCAGTCCCAGAAGTGTTTTAACACCACTAAGAAAAGCCTGCACGACACAAAACCAAACACAACGCCCCCACAACCAACCAAAACAAATCTTAAACACTGATTAAGCAAGAATTTTTGCAATAGAATCGCAGATTTTTTCTCCTAGTTTTTTAAATGTTTGAAAGTGTTCTGACACAGCCACTTCCAGAGTAATGGAAGGACTGAGCAGCTCAGGGAAGAGGTACTGAACCCTTCCCTTCTCCAACCATTGATTCCTTACAGAAACAACCTTCAATGCAGATAGGAAATACCAACATCAGGTGTAATAACACACCACCTAGGAGCCTTCAGGCCAACTCTGTAAGACTGATGGGGAGAAGCCTGCCTTTACTATGAGCCAGGTCCTTCTGGTTCCAGGAGCACCAGGGCTTTAGCACAGACACAAACATCAGAAGGCAATAGACACAATACACACTGGACATACCTGCCAGAACTGAGGAATTAATCTATGGAATAATAAATCCATCAATTAATGAATGGAATAATAAATTCATCAATCTATTAATTTCATTAAATTAAAATAATAAATTTTCATTAGATTAAAATCATAAATCCACATTGATTAATGGATTTATTAATCTGTTCCTCAGTTTTGGCAGGTATGTCCATTATTATATGCAACAGCAGAACATTCAAAGAAAAATTATGTCCTTTAATATAGCTGTGGGGTTTTTAGCATTTATTTTCATACATGCTGGGGTGTGTATATTTACCATCAGAGGCAAACCAAACTTAGCCACCACACATAACAAATGTTCCCCCCAAAGAGTTCTGAACATGCACTGCCCAAACACAGAGTAAGGAGTCAGTGTAGAGGAAAAAAACTGAGGAGGGGGAGAAAATTACCTTCTTTTAAGCCTAAAATCCACATGGTATCCAAGGCATCGATTAAGGTCAGCCCAAGCCCAAACCACTCACTGTAGGACTTGGACAGTGGCTTCAGCTCATCATGACCCCAGGCAAAATCCTTGTAGCCTTTCCAGGCGTGTCGGAAGGCCTCGATCACAGCCAGCTGGCGGTCATTGATGGGCACTGCAAGAGGACAACAGCACCTCGCTCAGCACCTCTGCAGGGCAGCTAGAACAAATGGCATTTACTCTACCCAAAAGAAACTTTCTTCCCAACTAAATGGTCAGTGCAATGGAAAAATCCCCCTCAGATTATTATTTTCAGTGCAGACTTTCCTCTTTGGAATAACCAGTCAGGGTTTCTAGTCAGCAGTTCAGCCCAGTGGAACTGGTTACTTCTCCTTGGGAAGGAAAATAAAGGGGAAAAAAAAAAAGGAAACAAAAACCAGAAAAAAAACTAAAAAAGAAAAACAAAACAAAAAAACCCTTGCAAATAAGACAATAAAAAAACCCCAACCAGATGCACAGCTTTTAGCTGAGTATCACTAAAGTTCAAAGACCTGTAAACTGAGAAATTCCAGGATTAAGATTGCTCAAACCAACTGTATGCATTCAATTATGCTGAATGCATAAGTTTAACACTGTGATTTTCAGGTAATTTACCACATGGCATTTTTTTCTTCACATCCCTTATCTTGTTCATTGTTACCTGCTCAATTTAAATTCAGTTATATAAAATTATTTTTTCTTGAGCTTTTCACTTAATACAAAAAAGGAAGAAAATTCCCATTCCCATCTTGTTCCATGGTTCTACTGAAATTCTTGTTCACAACTGGCCATAACACTGTGCTTAGGTTACACATCCAGCAGGGAACCTTCAAGCCCCTTAGCTGAAAACCTGCAAAACCCTAAGTTTTTGTAGACTGGGAAACACCAAGCAGCATCACTAAGCCCATGTATCTGAAGCTGGGCAGAGCCAAATCCATCACATGGTGCTATGCTGCATTTATGAGACCAGAGCGTCCCAGTGTGAGCCTAGAACAAACAAGCTCTTTACCCCACAAGGACAGCAACTGACAAACAGCTTCTACAGCTTTCTGGAGAGCCTTAGAACAGTTGGATTCAGGGAGGAAATCACTTTCTCTGTATTTGCTGAAAGAGGGAGCTGTCTTTTCTAAGGCCTCTCTCTTTAGGCTGTCCTCTCCTGGAAGGACAGCAATGCCTGCCTCCTCCCAGAGGAGCCATCTCAAAGGGTTAGCAATAGCATCTATTTTTAAACTCTGAAGACTAATAAGCTTGAAGGCTGCCATTGTGGAATGCTGATGGTCTACAGAAAGAATCTTTTCTATGTTGTTTTGTTTAGATTAACAGATGTGTGTGAGGAGGGGTACTGGTTTCATCTGGGTAATAACTGGTATGGGGCTGTTTTGGGTTTGTGCTGAAAACAGTGCTGCTGTCCCAGGGATGCTTCCATTACTGCTGAGCCTTTCCTGCTCCTCACACCACTCCACTTGCAAGTAGCTGGGGGTGCACAAGAAGTTGGGCAGGCACACAGCCAGAACAGCTGACCCAAGGGATGCTCCATACCACATGACATCATGCACAGCACAGAAAGCTGGGGGAAGAAGGGAACATTTGGAGTGATGACATTTGTCTTCCCAAGTAAACATTACCCATGATGGAGCCCTGTTGTCCTGGGGATGGTTGAATCCCTGGCTGCCAAGGGGATGTGGGGATTTCATGCCTTGCCCTGCTCTGCTTGCATGCACAGCTTTTGTTTTACCTATTCAACTGGCTTGATGTCAACCCCCAAGTTTCACCTTTACCCTTCTGGTTCTCCTCCCAATCCTGCCATGGGGAAAATAAGTGAGCAGCTGCATGGGGTTAGGTGTCAGCTGGAGGAAAATCACCAGAGGAACTGTACAACTTCCACAAAAGGCAAGTATCATTAACTGTGCTGCTTACCTGGTTCCTTCTGGTCTTCAGCTTCCACAGATGAAGGTTTTTCTGGTTCTTTTATTTTACTAGATGGAGGCTCAGTGCTTTGGTCAGGTTCTATCACTGCTCCTCTCCAGCTGAAAATCCAAGGGACTGTAATTATGACTTAATTTGATCACAAAGTCATGCAAATGAGTAAACTTATCTCTGCATTTCTTTTTTTCTTATGATACTTTGATTAAAAAGGAGTTGGATTTTGTATCAAGTATCAGAATAGCTACATTGTACACTAGAGAATTTTTCTTTTCAAAGAAAGAAATTTGCACCAGAGAAATTTAACTGGATTAAGAATCATTGAATCTTTAAGGTTGGAAACAACCACTGAGATCATCAAGTCCAACACCACCACGTCAACTAAACCATGTCCTGGAGTGCCACATCCATATGTTTTTGCATGCTGAAGGAAGCCAGCTATGCAGCCCTCCCACTGCCCTGCTGCAGAGCCAGCCTCTGAGCTCACAGGCACCACACAGGGGTCGGCTGGAAGCCACCTCTGGAGATCTGGAATACACCCTCCTGCTCCAAGTGGGATGAGAGAGCTCTCTACAGGGATACCAGTGCTGATGGGGGAACTCTGGGGATCTCAAATTTTCAGGAGGTCCCTGCATAGAGGGAGAAGCTTGAACAGGTTTAAACTTCACCTCTGAAAGGCACAGGCAGTAGCACTGGGTGAGCTCTGTGGCAATGCAAATAAGCACAAGTGCATAGAATCATCGCAGTCTCTTGGTTGGGAGGGAGCTTTCAGATCATCAAGTCCAACCATCAACCTAACCTGTCAAAACCACCACTAAAGCACATCCTCCAGCACCACATCTTCCCATCTCAAACACCTCCAGGGATGGAGACTCCACCACCTCCACAGGCAGCCCCTTCCAAGGCCCAACAACCCTCTCTGGGAAGAAGTTTTCCTAATATCCAATCTAAACCTCCCTGGGCAACTGGAGACCATTTCCTCTTGTCCTATCACTTGTCACTAGGGAGAAAAGGTCAGCCCCTGCCTCTCCAGAACGCCTTCAGGTAGCTGCAGAGAGCGATCAGGTCTCCCCTCAGCCTCCTCTTCCCCAGGCTGAACACCCCCAGGTCCCTCAGCTGCTCCTCATCACATTTACTCTCCAGTCCCTTCACCAGCCTCATCATCGCCCTTCTCTGGACTCACTCCAGCACCTCAAGGTCTTTTCTGTAGTGAGGGGCCCAGAACTGAGAGCAGTGCTCAAGGTGAGGCCTCACCAGTGCTGAGCCCAGGGGGACAGGTACTTCCCTTGTCCTGCTCACCATACCGGCCTTAACCCAGGCCAGGATGCCGTTGGCCCCCTTGGCCACCCGGGCACGCTGCTGGCTCCTGTGCAGCCGGCTGCCCACCAACCCCCGGGTCCTTCTCTGCCAGGCAGCTCTCCAGCCGCTCTGCCCCAGCCTGTAGCGCCGCCGGGGGCTGGTGGGGCCCAAGGGCAGGACCCGGCCTGGGCTTTGTTAAACCTACAGTTGGCTGCAGCCCATCCACCCAGCCTGTCCAGGTCCCTCTGCAGAGACATCCTGCCCTCCAGCAGATCAACACTCTCACCCAAACTGGTGTCATCTGCAAACTCACTGAAGTAAGAAGTGCATCTATGCCTGGTGCAGGCATAGCTCTGCCACTGCCTTCAGCCCAGCTGTGCTGGTGCTCAGAAGGAAACAAGCACTTCTTGTACAGGTACAGAACTATGTACACACTTGGCTTCTGCCAGGTCAAGACAGGCTTCCTGAGCTCAGGGGCACTGTACTATTGACACTGGTGTAGTTTATAAAATACAAGCCTGTCTCAGGACAAAGACACCTGGACAGGTTATTGGATTGATACCGGTACATCACAGAATCCCAGCCTGGTCTGGGTTGGAAGGGACCCCAAGGGTCACAGAGCTCCAACCCCCTGCCACAGGCAGGGACACCAACCTCCAGGCCTGGAGCTACACAAGGTTGCCCAGGGGACACAAGGTTGCCCAAAACTTTACTACAAAAGAAGTGGTGAAAACATACAAACACTGAGAAGCCTCCTGAGCATAAAGAGTATTCAAGTGCATCAGGAAGAGAGACAGCTTCGTAGGGTTCCAAAGCCTCTGCAGTTATGTGATGCCAACAGAAAAGCTGCACATCCACTGAAATGAAATCCATCAGCCCAGCAATATCCATCAGCTGTCAGACCAGGCTGAGGACACATACACATCAACCTCAGGCACAAACAACGCTCCCAATTTTCACCCCAACATCCAGCAGATCTTGGGCACTGATGAGGACAGCAGCACTGCAGCTTGCAGGAAACATTTCTACCTGATAACAGATTTCTCTGTTTTCTCTTCTCTATCAGCCTGGACTGGCTCTTCAGCAGCCCTGCTGGTATCATGCTGGGCCTTCAGCCTCACATCCCTCCACGGTGGCTTGATCTGGAGATGGGAAGGGCCACGCCGAGCACGAGGCGGCTTTGGCAGCTTCTGAGAACATCAAGAAGAGAAACTGTGCTCAGTGTGCTGCAGAGATGGCAAAACTTCCAACCAGAAATTTCAGTGTTAAATATAACTTCAAATAAATCTTCCTTTGCTATCATACCAGCATGTGAGTTCTGCCCTGAAGGGAAGGTATGTTGAAGACCTTGGGGGTTTGTTTATTCTAAACTTTTGGTAAATTTACCCAGTTGTTAAGTTTACAGTGATAAATTACCTTTAAAATAGCTCTACTGCTACTAGATATTAATTTAACACAAGGCACTGCCAAAGGATTGTAAGGATATTTGATTCCATTTTCCTAGGCACAGGAATTTTTTATTAGAATTAGCAAAAAGCATACAAGGAAAAAAAAGCTTACACAATGCAGTGCTAGGTAACACCCAGAACTACTGTGCAGTAACACATGTACATCTGTGCATGATGAGAGGAAGATTTCATACAAAATTTCATATTCATTAACTGGAAATCACAAAACTCATGAGGCAAATACCTGAAGAGCACAGAGTAATCCCATTAATACACACCACCAGCTCATTTTCCTTTACCATCACCCCCACACCCTCAAAATCCCACCCACCTGTTCTATTTGCTGCTGTTTAACAAGCTACCAAACAAGCTGTTCCCATTCAGCTGTCTGTGTCCTGCATCTCATACTCAGCCACAGGTCTGTCTGGGCCCTCACAACAGCAAGACTGACACCTAGAGCACTCCAAGTCCAAACAGATCAGTCATAAAGGGGAAGTGAAGCCCCAAGTAAGGAGTCACTGTGACCCAATGTCTCAGGACTCACAGTGTTACCAGTGATGAAGAAACATCATACTGAACACACTTAGATAATAAAGGTAATGCCAAGAAATACTATAGCAAAGCCCTCTGGTTAGAGGGGAGTATTCTGCCCAGAGCAGGCTGTTATTGCAAATTATAACTCCTTTCTCCTTAACAACTGTTGGAACCAAGCGCTGTTTGCAGCTTTCACACTCTTTGGTCCTTGTTAAGCCCATTTCTTCTCATAGTACCTGTGGTGAAAGCTCTGGGTGTTCTCCAAGGTTGGCATCTGCTTTCTGGGGTGCTGGGAGAACTACTGGATTTGCCAGCTTTAATGCAGGAATCTCTGGCTCTGTTCTCTGATCATCCAGGGATTTGTCTGTTAGACCTAGAGACACACAAAACTGCTCAGCACCAGGAATCAACAGGTCAGGCTCCAGCTAAGAACTTGTAACAGTTTGTGCCATTCCAATACTAGATGAACTAGATGTTTCCAGCCACAAAACCTTGATAACTACTTATTAGCTGCAGAGTGTCTTTTGGTATTACCACTCTCCCTTATATACAACGCTGTTAAAACACACATGCTTTTTTTTAATTGTTATTTTAGCTTCTCAATAAGGGTGGTAAAATTATATCAAATGTAAATGTGCCTTGGTATTGCAGGAAAGCTTGGAGTTAATAAACTGAGGGACAATCAAAACCCAAGAAAAGGCTACCTTACTCTACTGTTTAGGTTCAGGTTACCAGTATCTACATACAAACACAATTTAAATTAACCAAAACACTCACAGCCTCCAAATCTTAACTCAAACAGAATGTTGCTCTAGTCACAATAAACAATAAAGAGGAATAAGAAAAATCTTCCTGATTGAGCAGAAATAAGTCCCTGAAGCATGTCCCATAACACCGCCCTACAACTGTGCTCCAATGCATGTAACACCCAGTCATTGTCAGTGAAACTTAAAGCTACAACAGCTTCTTAAACACAAGTCATATTGTAGTGATTGTGAGTTGGAAGAACACCTACCTTTCCAGGGCTCCCCCATGCTTGCGTAGGAAATGACCCCACAGACTGCCAGGAAGGCAAAGAGGAAGAGGATTACGCTGCGCTGCAGGCGAGACAGCTGCTTCCATTTCTTCACAACACAGAGAAGAGGAAGAACATTTAGCACGACATTAAAGCCTTACTTACTGCTTTATTCAGAGCAAGAAGCACAAACGGGTTTGATTTCACCCTGTTGCCAGCTGCAGAGATCCATTTCTTATTTCCTTTGATGACAGAGAAATACAACACTAGCTTGTGGCACAGCAAGCTCAGAGACACCACAGCTGCTTGGTGAAGAACCTGCAAGACCACCAAGATTCCCAGAGAGCATCACCTACAGCGTGCTAGCTTCTAGCACCGCCTTCGCTGGCTGTCCTGCACCTGCTTACATAGCCACTGTGACATAAAGCAAGAAGGCTCTTTCCTCCCTTCTGGCTTGGTAGGTACTGCAGAGCACCCATGCAAAGCAAGACAGGAAAAGAAAGCACTAGGAAAACTGCAAATGTTACTGCAGCAAAGACAAATAAGCAGCAGCTCCTGGGCAAGAAAAGCCAGGCAGCCTCTGACAAAGGTATCTGGGTTTGTCCCACAGAACAGGTCCCAGGTTTCCCAGATAGTCACCAGCCAGCCACGACATGAAAAATGAAGTAAACCAACAGAACAACAAGCACAACGAAACCACAGTGTTTTCAAGCTCAGTCCTGGGCAAAAATGCATGTTTAAAACTGAAGCACATAGAAAAAAACCCCCAAAGCCAGAGGGCAAACGCCCCATTAGCGGGGGAGAGAAGGTGCCTCTGTTCCTCCATTTAGAGGCAGCAAGCAGTGGAATTAAACATTAACTTTGCTAGTTTTATAACAGCCCTATCAGAATTCACCAGAGCAGCATTTTGGTTTCAAGTACTGGTTTCAGCAAAAAGAGCAGGTGCCTCACTGCCAATGCTACAGCTGGGAACAACCAGAAGTTTCCTACAGACCTCTCTGCACCCCACAGCCCTTCTGGATGTCCTGATCCTCCCAGTAACAACCAGAGGCTGAGACTGCTTCGGTGAAGAACTGCCCACGTGCTGAGCCTCAGAGCACACGTGTCCTGTTTTCCTTCCACACTGCTGACAGTACAGTTACCCTGAACACCAGCTCCACACACAATGCCAGGTGCTGATCCCACTCCTGCACCGGCAGCACCACCTGCACAGCCACCATCTCCCGGCTGCTCTGTGCTTGAAGCCCAGCACCGCTGTTTCCTCGGGGTAGGATGAGACAGAAGCATTGCCTGCAGTGCCTGAGGGTGGATAGGGATGAGGTACAAGGATACCTGAGGGCATTCACCGCCATCTGAGTTAGGGTTAGGCGTTTTTTCTGACAAAAACTAAGGATAAAAGGAATGGTGAAACATCTTGTGCCCCATCTAACATGAGAGGAACTGTCATGCTGTGTCCCTCAGCAAGTTCCTCACAGGCTTCAGCTGATCACCATACACCTCTGCAGGTGGCCATACCTCACCTCCTGCTTGGAACAACCCTGCCCCTCCAGCCCAAGACCCCCACCCAGTAAAGCCATGCACCCCACTCCCTGCCCCCGAGCCAGGGGTTCCTTCCACACAGCTCTGCCAGAGCCTCCTCAGTCGGCCTTCCCACAGCAAGCAGCACGGTTCTGTTCGCCCTCCTAGGGCAGGGAACGCGACACCCCCGTCAAGCTCTAAAAGGGCGTAAAGGCACAAAGACCAAACCTCAGCCCCTTCCATTCCCCCCGCAGTGCTCCAGCGAGGGGCGGGGGGAGGGCATCCCCTCAAACTCACATCACATGCCTCCAGCCCAGCTTTGCTCACGAAAACTAAGATAGGACTCAGAGCACCCTCAGCCACCCCGCGGGCCACAATCCCCCATCACGGGAGAGCCGCCACCTGAACGCGTCCGAGCTTCCACCCCTCCCCAAAGCCGCGGGCATCCCCCGGGTCGAGTGGCCCAGCCCGGGCCCCTCCCCAGCCCGCAGCCCCCGGTCGCCGCCCACGGCCCGTCCCTCCCCAGCCCAAGGCTCCCTCCTCAGCGGGTGCCCCCCAGCACCCGGCTCGGGGATACCCGCCGCTCTCGCGCGGCCTCCCCGGCCGCTCCAGGCCGGGTTCCCCCTCACGGCCCGGAGCCCCCCGCCCGCTGCCCGCCCTCACCCGCCAGCAGGAGCGACGCCTCCAGGCTTTGCTGTTATTATAGCCGCCGGCCCCCACCGCCTCCTCCGGGCTGAGAGTGACGGAGATGAAGTCCCTTCGCGGCGGCGAGGGAGCGGCGGCGGCAGCCGAGTACATGGTAGCGCCTCAGGGGCCGCGATCCGCCCGCCCGCCACCCAGCGCGCCGGCCGCCATGATCCCGCGCCTCGCGGCCCCGAGCGGCACGGAGCAGCCGCTTCCGGGTGCCGCTCCGGCCCGGCAGCACTTCCGGGACTCCATGGCGCCCCTAGCAACAGCCCCGCCGCGGGGCCGGCACGGCGGCGGGCAGCGGCGGGAGCGCGGAGCTCCTCCGCCTTACCGCGGGCAGGGCGACGGCAGCTGCGGCTCTGGCCGCCCCGCGCCCCCCGCCGAGCTCTGGGCGGGGGCTCGTCCCGAGTCAGGGCGCTCGGGCGGAGGGCTGGCGGCGGCTCGGGGCCGGCCGGCCCTCGTCTCACCTGCTGGCAGGGCGCGGCCAGGCCCCGCTCGGTGAGAGCTTCGGCCCCCGGGTGCGCGGCTGAGGCAAGGGCAAGGCCGCGGCACCAGCCTGGCGGAGGAGACACCGAGCCCCGGGAAGAGGAGCGGCTGAGGCACTGTTGCTCCTCCGGCCGGGAGAGCCAGCACAGCCAAGGAGACCCTGCCCGGCCGCTGCCTCCCGAAGAAGAGCCGGCTGATGTTCGTGCCTGCCGGGAGCCCCCGGCGTGTTGGACAGCGAGCATCCCCAGCACGCTGCGCCACGCAGAGTCCCGGGCAGGCAACATGGAAACACAGGCCAAGAGCTGACAGCTCCGTCTTGTGAGAGTGAAAAGCAGCGGCATACACAAACCCTGCCCTCATTTGGCACGGAACGTCGGTACCCAGCAGCATCCACCTGTCCCTCAGACCCCTTCCCTCACCTGCTTCTCCCGAGGCCCTTGATCACTCCCTGTGCTAAAAGCTCTCTGCCCCTTCTCTAGGCAGGAGGGGTCATCAGGGGCGACGGGGAAGAGTGCTGGTGAGTGAGGTGCACATCCTACACGACATGCCTGGCTCTGGAGTAACCACTGCTCCTGCACAGGTCTGCAGTCCAACAGGACCAAGTGTTGAAGCGGCTGATCTCAGGCTACTGCTTTATGTCCTGGCTCTGAGTTCACCTCCAGCTGTGCTCTATCCAGTTCACACTCATCACTTGAGCCTTTGAATCAGGAATCCACACTAGATTTCCAGATAAACTGAAAATGGGGTTTTTCTCTGAGAATTTCATGATTAGGAAAAACACAAACTAAGGAAGCAAACAATTCCAGTAGATGCAAACACATGGCATATAAAAAATCAGAGAGGAACAATTAACAGAAGCCTGAAGCATGCGTTCATTTTTAGTATTTATTTTCCTGTCACAGGGAGCTAGTGATTCATGTAGCTTAAAAATACATTAAAAAACCCCAGCTACTTATCACACATGTTCCAAGGGGTGAAACAGGTACTTGAGGAATAGCTTTTGCTGGGTTCAACACTAAAGCTCCAAAAGAGAGGGACACCTGGCAGTTGTGAAAAGCTGCTATCTGCCCCTCCTGATTGCTCTATAAATAAGCACCCTGTTTAAAAACTTGGGAAGCCAAGCAAAAGCGGCCCCACAGCTCATTACACAACAGCTGTGCAAGACTCAGAGCCAGATCACTCAAATTTACTTTAAATAAAGAAAACACACACCCCACCCCCAATTAAGCTCCCCTCTGTAAAATGAGTTGAAAAGCTTGGGGGAAAAAAACCCCAACAAGATTGCAGGCAAGAACTAGGGTCTTGGATGTTTTCTGATGAAAAACATACATCCTACAATGTCAACCCACTCCCAGGATTGCCCTCTGCTGGGTTCCACATCCACCTCGTGCATCGTGCAGGCACCGCAGCTTCCAACCATGCCACCAGTGACACTGCCTCGGTGTCCTGCAGCTGTGGCCATGACACCCATGACACACAGGGACAAAGACAAGTGTATTTTCCTCATGAACAAGAAACACAGACACATAGAAATACAGGAATGTCTTTATTATAAAAATGTTGAGGTGTCCAAAAGTTTGGGGAGTTCTAAGGGAGCTCCCAAGCTTGCTTCAGGTGCTTCTTCTTCATTTCATGATACAAACTAGAATTACTTTGTTCCATACAGGACAGATTTTTCTTTTTTTAAAAAAAAAATTCCCTCCAAATTCTTCATATGTTCCAGTTTAAAATGGGAGGTAGGATAGAAAAGAGAATAAAAATCAACAAACAAGGCATGTAGCATTCCAATTCAGCTTCTCCATGAAAATATGTGTGTCAGCACACACGATTAAAGCACAGTGAGGTTTCCAAAGAAAAGAGCACTTTAGAAAGAGCAAAAGAAATATCCTTTCTTTATAGCACAGTGCAGATTGAAATGAGTGTGTGACTCAACAGACAAGCAATACTCACACAGACAGGACACCGTTTGTTCTCAGTATAAAACTCGACTGACAGGAACGACCCATAAAACATGGTGAAAGAAAAGACAGGACTGAAGGTCCAAGGAAGATGCTTCATTTGTACTCAAAATGGGAACTGCTGGCTGCACATGCAGTCTGAGGTAATCAGAGCTATCATTAGCTGGCTTGTATGTGCAAAAGGCTTGTTACTGAGGTACGTGCAGAGACCCTTCATACCTGAACACTCTGCCACTGCCACATCCAGCTCCTCTCTGGAGAGCATGAGCCTCCTTACACACTGTATGCACTCTCAAAGCCTTTTCTGTACTTCCCCAACATCCTGAATACAGCTCTGCATCCAGAATTACAGAAAGCCATGTCAAATATTTAAAAGATTGATGCTTCATAAAGCAGCATCAACGATTCCTCAGCAGAAGCCTGAGATAACAATGTTCCAGATGAGGCGTCTTCCTCAGCACCTGACTGAGGGGACACCGAGCGCTCCTTCAGCAAAGACCAGCCACGCAGCATACCTGCAGCAGCCTCACAATGCCTTTGGAGTGGGCAGGGCAGGGGCAGGCAGGACCCCACCTGGCACAGACTTGCTGGGGCAGGTCTGAAGGCTGAGCAGGAACGATCACTGGTGGATCACAACCACCTCGGGATCCCTCGGCCAGGGCTGAGTTCACCTGTGACCTATGGTGTGGCAATTAGTGTCCTTAATTAGCTGACAAATCTTTAGGTTACTTTTAGTAATGTATGTAAAAGGAAGGCTTCTAAAGAATCATTTTCTAAGTAAAAGAGTGCTGGAAAACTACCTGGCTGGACACTATAGAAGCAGAAGCTGGTGTTTTACTGTGTACACTGATTATGCTGGGATTAAATCTGGATTTTGTTAAGCCTTAAACTCTACCATTAGGATTTGTTCTCTTGCTACTTCTAAGTACTTTAAAGAGTCCCCTTTGAGGGGAGGCTATATATTAAACAGAAAAATGAAAAGTAAAATAGATGTATGTTATAGGCAGGAAGAGCAGAGGGTTGTGAAAAGATTTCTCATAATTTCTTTTGGGTTTTTTTAATAAAACCCCAGGGCACTGGAGCTGCACACAGCAGTCAGGCTGAACTGCAGATTTACTTAGTTTTCTTGGTATGCCACCAGCAAGCCTAGATATCCAAACCAGTCTGTTTTGCTTTGGCGTCCAAACCTGAAGCAACACCTCCATGCAGCAGCTTCCCTGCCCACAGCAGAGCCCTCTGTGTCACCTAGTTAGAGGATGCAACTGCTGAATTGGATCTTCTACCCAGTTCAGGGTTAGGGAAAAGTCAGACTGAGCTGATTCTCCAGCTGTGCACGTAATTTAAGAACAAACCAAAAGCAAATCCCAACCCCACCAGCACAAACAAAACACCTAACAAGCCACTGAGGAGAATTCATCTGGAATGCAAAGCTGATTTATCAAGCCCTGAGTGGCTCTTCTACATATTCATATGCACAGCAAAGAAGTAGAAAATCTGTTTGGTACCCAGAAGGTATTAATCTTCATTCACATTCAAGTCTACAAAACAGCCTGAGGTAAAAGGCAGAGACTTCAAAGTTACCAAACAGAACTGATAAGCACATGTGTGTGTGTAAACACAACTGCTGCCAGGATCTGGCATCCATCCCACACTGCAAAGCAATGGTTTTATAACGCTCCTCATGGCTGACACTTCAGTAATGTCAGTTCCTAGAATGGGTTTGACAGGTATCTTATTTGAGGGGGAAAGTTCTGCCTCCTCTTCAAGACTTTCCTAGCATTTCTGCTTTGCTTTCATCGAGCACAAATGGAGAAGGGAAGTCTTTGTTCTTCATGTACACCTCCAGACCCTAAGAACATGTGAAAACAGCACTGTTAGGTCATAGCTGCATCAGACTGGCCAGCTGCACTATTGTTAAGTCTATGTAGCCTCCCCAAAGAATGACTGACACCCAAAGTTAGAAGCTGGTAGGAGGGACAGGTGACAGCAACAGTTTCCCCAGGGACAGTGATGGAAAGTTTCAGCCCCAAGCTTGGGGCTCATGAAGGAGAGGCACAGATGAACCACAAAACAAAGGATCTCAAAGCAAGCTTCCTGCAGAGGGGCAGGCACAGGAAGGCCTCAGCTCACATCAGAATAATACTAGCAAAGAAAAGTCAGCTTAAACTGCCTTGTTTTGATGTTGTGCTCACAATGCATCGTTGTGATGTCTGCTGTCTGTGAAGATGTAAGTGAAGATGTAAGCTTTTGTGACCACCCTTCCCCACAGCATCCATGTACCATCCTGCCATCCACTAGTCCTCAGCCTGTCTGTCCAGCACAGGGAAGTTCCTCACTATTAAACAGAAGCAGCATTCTCAGGACAGATTGTTTTCAAGGGGATAAAACCTGAGAAACCTGTTCCAAGACATGGTTCCTCTAAAGCCAGTGCACAAACCCCATGTCTGGTTCAGTGCTCACTCACTGTGGGACACAAGCACAGACTGGCAGACAGCAGTACAGCGACAGGGGGTGAAGCTTGAGTGTTCTGCACTTTCCAGTCAGGAGATTTCAAAGTACTTGTGAGTCTTCATGTAACAGTGTGACCTCACTGCTATCCCCATGTTACAGACACCTGAAACCCAGAGCCAACAGCCTGCTGAAGAGTAAACCACAGCAGAACCGCTGAGATAACACAGAGCTCAAGTCCTAGTTCCCTAGATTTGACTGTTTCTTGCCAAGTCAGGCAAAAGTATTCCCACATCTGGAAGGAAACCCAATGAATACTTGCACACTCTGAAAAATACCTCCCCAGAGAGTCATTCTCACCTCTCCAAAGTAAGACACCAATGGAGAAATCTCACACACAGCTGGTGGGTCTTCAGCTCCTGAGAGACTAGAGCAAAGAACACAGGATTAACTTTGTGCTAGGCTTAAAGAACAGTGCACCTGCTTAGAAGATCATCAGGAATGTGATATGCAGAAGGATAAAATATTTGTTATATTCACATGCACCAGACATTACCTGAACACTAAGTGTGAAAAGAAAAATGGAAGTATCAGGCCCCAAATATTTCTCATCAAAACAAGAGCACTGCTCTTCCAGAGATGCTTTTCAAGTAAAATTAACAGCTTGTGGGTGGATTACACTATGAGTTGATTAAATAATAGCCCCGGAGAATAAAAGCAGCTCCTCATTCACTGTGATGCAGGAAGCACCAGAACTGGTAACTGCTGTATTAGGTGATCCTTAAGCTCACCTGAGAATCTTGCTGGGCTTTAAGCACCAGGGCCATATTCAGAGAAGCTGGTGATGAGTACAAACTACAACTCCTTGGTCTGGCTAATCCAGAGTGATGGAGAAGGTTGCCCCTGCCCAACAAGCTCCCAGAGTCATCTCATGATCCCAAGGGCAGGAGTCTCTGCCAGAGACAGGGCCCAGAGCACCGTGCAGACTCTGCAGAGTACCCACGATCCCTGATGGGGCAGGAGCTGTAACACACACTAGTCTGCATGTTCAGAAAAGACCAGCTGGATGTAAACCATGCCCTGTTCTGCAGAGCACAGTACATGCTGCCAGCTGGATGGTGTGCCTGGGCAGCCACTTGCAGAGGAGCTACAGAGGTTCCTACCTGAGTTCCTCAGGTATCCTGCAACCGTTCTCATCCAGAAATCTGGCCCCGGCCTTGAGAGCCCAGCGGTAGTGCTGGGCCAGGAGCGCCTGCCGAGCCGTGCTGGGGGTGTCTGTGTCAGCTGTGTCTGCGTTCTTCAGTGGAGAGAACTCCTCTTCTCTCAGAACTTCAAATGCCACAAAATTCCTGTCAGCAAAGGGGAGAAAACAAGGATCATGCAAAACAAAGGTCCCCATCGGCCCTGCTGATGCAACACCGCCCTTCATGGGGAAAGGTTCATCTGCATTTTAGGGACCAGTGGTTTGTGCTGCCTTGGGGAAAGCCCAGCTCCCATCTGAAGAGCAAAGAAGTACCAGGGCTGTAGGATGGAAAAACACAAGCCCAGTCTCTTTGGGAAAATAACAGCAGCCTCCTGACCCTCCAGAGCTGTACACAAGTGAGGAGAAAAGTAACAGCTCTACAGAGATCTCACAGAAACCTCTCCAGGCACTAAGAGGCTCATGGCCAGTAAGTCTCAGCTATGAGCACAGTGGGATAGGGAGAGCAGCAACGCCTGGAGCCTGGGTACAGCGCTGAGCACTGCACCCCCACTCCACTCGGGAGTCTGTAGGCAAGGAGGAGCTGAGGGCTCCAGTTCCCAGGGATGAATAAGCAACATGGGAGGATTCACAGCTGAATGTTAAGTACAGCTGTTTACCAGAAATGGGAATGCAAATTAACAAATCCCACAGCAGCATCTGTGCCTTTCTACATTTCACATGTGAGGAGCAGCTGTCAAGCTGGTTTTGCAGCATTATGGAAGAGGCACAAGGAATCCCTGTTTGCAAATGAGCTTTTTCAAAGCTCAGAACTCAGCAGGGCTTTCCATCACACTGGTTCTGGCTTTGGTATGATACTTCTTTATCAAACACATGTCAGGAAACAGAGATCAGCTCAAACCTTGAGCTCTCTATCCTAAAGTAAACCCTCTAAACCCAAAAATACTATCCCCAACAAAGATTATTTTGTTTGCCTGAGGTCTCTTTTTCCCATTTATTTAAGCCTGAACCAGAATTTTTACTGCTGAATTCAAAGCCTCAGAAATAGGTCTGTAAGAACATTTCTGCCAAATTGCTAAATTAGTAATTTAAGTCCCACATTCCCCAAACACAAAGCAGCCCTGACTGGGCTAACACTGAGAGCACAGCGCTCTCAGCTACCTTGTGGAGCTTGGCAAGTCAACACTGACAGTTCCCACAGCAACACTAACTTGGCCCCACTGTGCTTAAGCAACCTGTTCTCTGAGCACAAAGGGTGCAACACACTGAAGACACAACTAGAGCTGCAGTTGCCATAGAAGCCACAACTCTGAAAGACCCAATTTCTGTGAGTCTGGACACTCCCCTCAGGGGCCTGTACTAAACCCTGGCTTTGTGAGTTCCTTTTTTCTTTCCTTTCTTTCACAGGGCTGGCAGAGGCCAGACCAGCCAACTTCCACCCTGCAGAATGAACAGTTCTGGGAGCACAGTCAGAGCAAGCCCAGCTCCTGCCAGATGCCCTGGGAATGCACCTTGCAGCCTGTAGCATTAATGTTGTGTTGGAGCTGGGTGTAGATCCAACAGCCTTTCTAACAAGCCACCCACAAACCACGTGCTGGTTGGCAAGGTCTGTTACAGCCCAGAGTCATTCAAAGAGACAGTGAGAAGGGGAGGGGAAAAATAAAATCATGTCTGCCACTAACTTAGAGAACTGGAACACATCAAACACAAACTTCTCCAGCTTTATCCCGTTCGGGCTTAGGGGTTTTACCAGATTTCCCTCCTCATCAATGTAGGGCACCTTCTTTATGGCCACGTGGTACCTCAGCTGTGGCTCGTATTTCCTGCAAAAGAAGAACTGAGTCAATTTAATTCGTGGCCACTTGGAAAAAAGCAGTGTTCTTCTAGGGAGCTGATGGCTTGTTACTGCTCTAGGTCATCTCTCAACTGCCTGTTGGTCTCTGCTTATTGCCCAGCCAGCAGCACTCCCTGCACCTCTGCAACATGACAGGGTGAAGAAGGGAAGGGGGAAGACCCAGCATCCAGCTGACATTGCAGGCAGAGGTAAGAAGATAACCCAGATTGATCTTGCATGCAAGGGTGAATCAAGCTCTTAAGGAAGGTGCTCACTTCCATGCTCATCATCACATCCCCACCACCCAGCACCAAGGTGCTTCACCCTCTCCTCCAACCTCTGTTGTCCCAAGGGATGGCAGGGGTGACATTCCTGCTGAAAATCCTCAGTGTGGGGCTGCATCACTGTCTTGGTTTTGGCTGGGACAGAGTTAATGTTCACCAGGGGCCAGCACAGGTGAGCAGAGCTGGCCAAGGGTGTTTTCCACCCCTTGTGAACTCATGCTCCTATAACAGGGGCTGCTCAGGGAGTGGCATTTGGCAGCTCTGGGACAGTCTGAGTGTGGGCTGAACAGGTCAGCAAACTGCCTTGTGTTGTCACCCATTGTGTACATTCTGTCTTGTGGTTGTTATTTCCCTGTGCTGCCCCAGTAAACCCTCCTTATCCCAACTCCCCATCCTGTCAGGGGAGTGGGCAGCGAGCGGAGCGTCGTGCTCAGCTGGGGCTAGGGCTGAGCCACGACAGTCCCTGACCACGCTGCAGCCCCCGTGGCTGCTCACCCTTGCAGATCCAGGAAGGTCACCCAATGGTATGTACCTCATCTACAGCAAAGCATGTTGCCTCCTCCTTGGGCAAGGCATGAAGAGCATGCTGAGGCTGTCACAAAGTGGGCAAAGCTGCTCTGAACGGATGAGAAAGGCGAAAAGCAGAGCAGGAGACAAACCACAGCCGAAACTGCAGAGCGGGCAGTGGGAACTCCTACTCTTGAGGCCTTTCTGGGCTGCACAGCTACCTGGCAGGGCTGCTGGAACTTACTGGGCCACCATGTCCAGGAACTCAACTGTGAAGAAATGGTTGCAGATGTTGCCAGCACTGTACATCAGCCCACCATCAGGGCTGGGCTGCTGCGCGGTCTCCAAGCTGATCTCACTATACTCCACCACCTGGTAGACACCATCCACGGAGCACACCACGCCCACAGGCTCCGTGGGGTACGCCTTCTCCACCACCTGCAGCCACAGGACAGAGGGCTCTGACAAGGACGGAAACCCCAGCACCATTCCAGCCCCCAGAGCAGGGCAGGGCACACAGAGCAGCCCTGATGCACCTTTTGCACAACAACCCAGCATGAAACCCAGAACTCAACCACTTAATTGCACAGTTGCTGTGAAGGCCAGCCAGTTCAGAGCAATCAGCACACTGTGGGACACTTTTCTTACTGAGGACTGGGAACTGGCATTAAATGAAAAACATTGGCAGCTACGAACCCAGGTGGCTTTCCCCACCTCCCCCAGGGAGGCACACAGAACGCTTCCGTTAGCCTTAAGGGTGTCTTTATATAACACAGCTCAGTTTAATACAGCTTCTAGACAGCCCAAGTGCTTCTGCAGAAAGGGCAGGGCACAAAGGGGAACGATTCCAGTTGGTGGCTTCCTGTGCAGTCACAGGCCCTGCTCTAGCTGAAGCTTCTTTTCCGTGGTACTCAGGAAAGAGGGGAGAGGGTGGCCCACGTGCAGGGCTTCTGAAGGCAGGCAGAAAGCAGCTCCTCCAAATCAGGACCACTGCTGGACAGGGTTCTGACCACTCCAGTTCAACCAAGTTCACCTTAACCAGCAGCTTCCCAGCATAATCAGACCATAACCAGGGCATCAGCACCACCTCACCTTGGCACCGCAATCTGCCCCTCGGGAAACACAGAAGCCGATGAAAACCGGATCTGCCATCTTCACAAGGATATTGTCCACACAGTACACATGGACATACTGGATCCCACGCTGTTTCATGTCATCCAAGATCTTATTATCCACCAAAGCACAGTATAAACCACCATTGCCATCTGTAATGCAAGAGAAGAGAGAAAGCTCTGCTTAATGAGAGACTTTGCAGGGGGTTTTGTGGCCAACAGAGCAGAAACTGGAAGCAAGCTTCACCAGCAGAGCAGGGAATGCTTTCTGAGCAAGAGTCACTGCTACCAGATTTTATTTCCAGCTCTACCACACAGTTTGGGCAAGCCCCTCCCCACCCCCACTGCCTCCCAGCAGATTGGGACCACAGGACCAGCCTCACAGAGAATCCTTATGGGACCTGATGAAGTCAGATCCTGGGAGGGAAAACAGAAAAGGGCAAAACATCATACAGAAGGTGGGAAAAGGCTGTTACATTTCTTCTCTTCCAGTATGGAGCAAAAGCATGTTCAAAACTCAGTCTGAAGAACTAAAATAAAACCCACAGTTTATCCTCCCCCCACAATGTCTCAATGTCTTTGTAAAGGCTTGAACCACAGCTGCACAAAAGACACCTGGTCAGCACAGACCACCCTCTCCCATTTCCTCTTCTAACACCAATGCCAGCTCAGGAAAACCACTCTGTAGCCACAAAACCACATCACTGCAACGTGGCCCTGACCAGGCTACTCTCACCAAATCTCTTACTGTGGCCTGGGTTAAGGGGAGAACTTCCCTAGGTGAGACACTGCATTTCATAAAGGCATCATCTTTTTTTGCCCATTTCACTCAAGTCAGCATTGAACTGGAGCATTTGTCCCAATGAGCTTTCTCCCTGGTCTAGTAGCATCATTCTGCTGAGGGACCATTACCTCCACGCTGGCAGGGTGTGTGGTGAGGAGTGGTAGCTTCACCCCTGGGAGCCAGCCCCAGCAGGGGCCTCATGCATAGCCCTGCAACACACACTGTTCCTAACCTGCAGCCGCCCCCTCTCAAACCTGCTGATACTCCCAGGCTCTGATAACCACCATGTGCTGTGGGCAACCATCCAGCAAGAGCTAAGCAGAGGTTGGTACGCTCTGGATGAATCATTTAACCCTCCCACACTACTCACAAGCATTAACATTGCCCTCCAAAGACTGCTCCAAGGCTAGCAGCAAGTATCAGCACCCATGGTGCAGGGGGAGCAGCAGGGTACCTGGAGCCATAGCAATTCTCCCCTTCTCCTCCAAGATGGCCTTCCCATCAAAGGTGACTGCGGGCAGCATCCTCTGCTCAAACATCACCACGTTGGATCTGTCCAGGTTGAAGTAGTTGTGTTCCATGAAGAACTCCTCCGTCGGCCCCAGCGTGAACTCGCTTGTCATGATGTACCTGGGTGGGAAGGAGTGCTGAGTGATGGGCAGTGGCAGCACCAGCCAAAGGCAACAACACAAATGGAACATAAAGGGAGGAAACCCAAGAGTGTTCAGTGACCCACACTGCAGCAGCCTGCAGCAGAGCAGGGAGCTCTCCTCCAGAACACATCCCGCAAGAAGGCTGCACAGCATTGTGTGTATGATCCTAGCCACAGGCTTAGCTCCAGCTGGGGGAGAAGAGCCTTTTCCTAAATATGAACGATACCTGGATGAGCTGAACACCAAGGCAGAGGACAGTACCCCAGCCTCGTTCACCCCAGATACAAACTGACATTGTCTAAAGAAGCACTGACAGGCATGAGGAGCTGAGAACGAGCCACGAATCCCCAGCAGGTCAGCTGGCAACTGCAAACCCTTGTGCCAAGAACAGCAGCCTTTTCCAATGTTAGCTGCAAGATTTGGTTTTCTCCTATGTTTCTCTATTTCCTCTTCTCCTTCCAGTTCCATGCTGCTGCTGTCTCTCCCTCCACTATCTTCCTTCTTTGATAGTGGCTAAAAGTCATCTTTGTCATCTACTTGTCAAGCACTTCAACCACTGTTGGCACAGGTATACAGGGTCCTGGCCAGTATGCCAAGAGTATCCAGAGGAGAGCCTGGACCTCACACACCCCCGATTTCTATCTTTGCAGCATGACACAGCCTGGCCTCTGGTGCACTGTAACAGCCTGGGGAGAATGGTAAACATCATCAGCAGATGTTACACCATGTAAATAACCCACCCTGGCTTCCAGCAGCAACAGGGATGATGCCTCTACAATTCAGGTCATGTATGCATGGCTTTAGGAAGCAATACAAGATGGATGGGCTAGCCTGAAGACCTTTGATGCGCTCTTTCACCCTCCCCAAGCCCTGGCTCAGACCAGTCAGTGATTTCATGAAGGTATCTTTTATAGTCTAACACAGAAAACAGCAGAAAACTCTCCCAGAAGTGTGCTGCATTGCTCCCTCTCTCTCACCCCCACATCTGTAGGGAATGTGCACCTTGCACAGAGCTGGCCTCCTTTAAAAGCCAGGAGCAGCCAGGAGACACAGCAGCCAGCTGTCAACAACAGCAGGAGGTGGCCTGAACATGCAGCATGACAAGCATTTCCTACTGAGAGGGGAAGAGATTTTTTTCACTGCAGAAGAAACTGAGGGCAAGGGGAGGAGGAGGGTGAGCTCAAGGCAATCTCACCCTTCAGACAGGAACTTGAGAAAGCACAGGACAGAGGGATGAAATCTCTTGCAAAGCATATGAAACAGGCACTGAAAAGTGCTGCTTATAGTGCTGCCCAGGTCTAAAGAGAGCACGCTGCAGCAGTGAGGGTAGCGGGCGATGGTGCCAGCCCCTCAGACACAGACCTGCCACTCCCCACCCCTGCTCCCCTGCAGAGCCTCCCTACAGCACCCAGCACAGTGCTTCCAGAAGGCAGCACAGGCAAGACTGCAATGCAAAGACCCTGCAGGGCAGGTCTGTGGCTCCAGGTCACCTACCAGGGGATAGCACACTTGCACTGGTGTCTCTGGCCAGCCAGTTGCTCCACTTTGCGGATCCTTTCTGCCTGGAGCTGGTACAAGGTCTTGCCACTGGGCAGCCCCACGTTGTACATGCCCTTAGGATAGCTCACTCCCAGGCGGGTTCCTTGTCCTCCAGCCAGGAGCAACACAGCCACCTTGTTCTGTGAGATCTGATGCAAGCCTGAACAAGAGAAAGAAGCCCAAGAGAACATAAGAACCACAAAAGCAACCAAGGTCCCATGCTCACCTGCTGAGCCTTTCTGCAGAGATCAGGAGCAGCCAGAAGCTGCCACTTCCCTGCCTCTGCTGGTAGTTCGAGAGAAATGTGATGCTGCACACAATCAAACAATTCCTTTCCCCTCTTTGACGCAGCAGTTTCCTCACCTAAAGCACTGAACGGTGCAATGACACAAACCAGCTATGAGTTGCAGATTAGGAGGCTCAAATTGGACATCAGCATAAAATCTCTTCCCTAGGAAGGTGGTGCAAAACAGAAAAAGATACCCAGAGAGCTGGGGGATGTCCTTCCCTTGAGGGCTGCAAGCCTTACTTTGATAAAGTCATAACCGACCTGACAGAGGGCTGGGTATGGTCCTGTTCCAAACAGGGGCTGGAAACCTCCAGAGGTCCCTTATCCCCAACATTTCTACATCCCAAAGGAGCAAAGTTTTGTCATCATCAGTAAACATAAGCATGTCTGGAATCTGCCTTAATCAACTGTTTGTATTTGTGCTGCACTTCTGTTTGGCTGCTGTCAGGACTAAACACAAAGCCAGGAAGCTCCAATTCCCACAGCCTGATTCAAACCAGGATATTTTCTCTTGATAAACCAGGGAAGTCTGGAACTTGGACTTGGGGAAGAATAAGACCACCTAATAAACACCCATCTCATTGGCAGTCTGTGCTCCCTGCCTTCTCTCAAGCCAGCATCACAGGAATAACTGACAACCATGAGAAAGATTTTTCCTTAGGGAACCACACATTGTGTTCCTCCAGGAATGCAGTGAGCTCTGAGATTGTCCAGGTAGAAACCCACAGCTCTGCTGCTGTACAGCAGCTACCAGAGCTTTCGGCAACCTAAAGCAAGAAGTCTACTGCACATCACCAAGCCTGGACTGCTACCTTTGGTGCAGGACACCCCCTGCTCGATTCCAACCCCCAGGGAGGTTTTATGCTCAACTCCAAATAACTGGCAGTTTGAAAGAGCAATAGAGGGGAAATACCAACTGCTGCTCTAACAACCTGACTTGATTTTAATTCTGTTAAAAACATCTAGATTTCAGCAATAAAAATAAGTTATTGGTGGCACTGTGGCAGTACTACTGCTTAGAAGTTTCAGTCCCACCCCCCAGTAACACCATGTTTCTGACACCCCATCTGAACAGGCTGGCAGCACCTGCTCAAGCACGCTGAAGGAAGCCAGCTATGCAGCCCTCCCACTGCCCTGCTGCAGAGCCAGCCTCTGAGCTCACAGGCACCACACAGGGGTCGGCTGGAAGCCACCTCTGGAGATCTGGAATACACCCTCCTGCTCCAAGTGGGATGAGAGAGCTCTCTACAGGGATACCAGTGCTGATGGGGGAACTCTGGGGATCTCAAAGTTTCAGGAGGTCCCTGCATAGAGGGAGAAGCTTGAACAGGTTTAAACTTCACCTCTGAAAGGCACAGGCAGTAGCACTGGGTGAACTCTGTGGCAATGCAAATAAGCGCAAGTGCATAGAATCATCGCAGTCTCTTGGTTGGGAGGGAGCTTTCAGATCATCAAGTCCAACCATCAACCTAACCTGTCAAAACCACCACTAAAGCACATCCTCCAGCACCACATCTTCCCATCTCAAACACCTCCAGGGATGGAGACTCCACCACCTCCACAGGCAGCCCCTTCCAAGGCCCAACAACCCTCTCTGGGAAGAAGTTTTCCTAATATCCAATCTAAACCTCCCTGGGCAACTGGAGACCATTTCCTCTTGTCCTATCACTTGTCACTAGGGAGAAAAGGTCAGCCCCTGCCTCTCCAGAACGCCTTCAGGTAGCTGCAGAGAGCGATCAGGTCTCCCCTCAGCCTCCTCTTCCCCAGGCTGAACACCCCCAGGTCCCTCAGCTGCTCCTCATCACATTTATTCTCCAGTCCCTTCACCAGCCTCATCATCGCCCTTCTCTGGACTCACTCCAGCACCTCAAGGTCTTTTCTGTAGTGAGGGGCCCAGAACTGAGAGCAGTGCTCAAGGTGAGGCCTCACCAGTGCTGAGCCCAGGGGGACAGGTACTTCCCTTGTCCTGCTCACCATACCGGCCTTAACCCAGGCCAGGATGCCGTTGGCCCCCTTGGCCACCCGGGCACGCTGCTGGCTCCTGTGCAGCCGGCTGCCCACCAACCCCCGGGTCCTTCTCTGCCAGGCAGCTCTCCAGCCGCTCTGCCCCAGCCTGTAGCGCTGCCGGGGGCTGGTGGGGCCCAAGGGCAGGACCCGGCCTGGGCTTTGTTAAACCTCGTACTTAAACTCGTAGACTTAAAGCTCCACCATACCAGATGCGGCACTGTTACTGCCCTGTGCCTGGGGAGTTGTTGGCCAGCACACAGCACCACTGTGGGAGAAGGGAAGGGCCTGAGTAAAGGGCCAGGGCTCCAGGCCTCCCAGCTGTGCCCGCACCTGGGCCTGGTCCAGAGGCAGCAAACTGAGCAGGAGAGGAGCACATGGGCAAGAGCCACACTTCACACACAAACCTGGCTACTGCAGCTACAAAGGACACAACTCTGGGTAAAACCTTCTTTACCCTGCTCCCTTCCCTTCTCTCTCCTCCCCACACAGATGCTCAGCAAAACCACAGCCAGTTCAGCACCTGACTAGCCCCAGGTGCTCAGCTCAACAGCTGACCCTTGAGTTGCCATCCCTGCCATGAGCAGCCCAGCATGGCTTCAGCTTGCACTGGTGCCTTGGAGCAACAGCTGTGGGATGGAGTGGGGAGGAATTACAGACAGGTGGAGGTGGGTCGGGATTCAGCCCAGCCAGTAACTGAGCACAAGGCAGGTGCTGACTCACCCCTCCATGCCCCAGGGGATGGGGAGAATAGAAAAAGACCTCGTGGGTTGAGATAAAGACAGATTAATAGGTTAATGAAGGAAAATATTAATAATATTAATAATAAAAACAATAACACAAATTATACAGAAATGCAGTTGCCACCACATGTGAAGGGTAAGTAACACAGCGATGCCCAGCCTGGTTCCAAGCAGGGAATCTGCATCCCAGCCACGGATGGAGCAGGACACTCTATCCCTGTCCTGCTTTCCACAGGGCTTACAGTCAGGTCTCCTTCTGGCAGCTAGTGCAGTGCTGTGTTTGGGAGGAGATGGGAACAATGTTGATAACACACTGATGATTTTAATTGTTGCCAAGGACTTTTCAGCTTCTCACACGGCCCTGCCAACAAGAAGGTGGGGATGACCAAGGAGCTGGGTGGAGATAGAGCCAAGACAGGTGACCCAGCTGCCCACAGGGATATTCCATCCCACACCATGCAGTGTATATCACCGGAGGGTGGCTGTGAGGTGAGGCAGCTCAGGGACTTGCTGAGCATCAGCTTTAGGTGGTAAACAGTTGTGCTGTACATCCCTTGGTTTGTATGTTATTATTGCCATCATCTGCCTCAACACATGAAGTCTCTCAATTCCCTCCCCCGTCCCACTATGGGTGGGGGGTGAGATCATGGCCACATCACTCTGACAATCCCTTTGGCCACCTAGCTTAGCTGTCCTGGCTGTGCCCTGCCAGCTCCCCATGTGCCTGGCAAAGTGTGAGAAGCCAAGATGTTCTTGACATAGTGTGAACACTGCAACTACCAGCAACAGATAGAACCATCAGTGTGCTATCTGTGTTATTCCTGTACTAAACCCAAGGTAGGGCACCACGCCAACTGCTGGGAGAAAAATTAACTCTGTCTCAGCCAAAACCAGGACAAGGTGTCAGCAACAGCCACGACAAAATCACCAGGGGGGTAGAAAGGGAAAGTGATTTGCGTTAGAAACCAGAGCCAAAGATTTGAGCTCACCCTGCTGTGGACACTCTGTGTCCTGGGGAAGGGCAGGGCAGGGAGACAGACACACATGGCTGGAGCTGAAGCAGTGAGCAGTGCTACCACGAGCAAGGACGTGCATGCACAGATCCTGCCCATTCCCTTCCCCTGCTTTATCCCAGGAAAAGGAAGAACAACTGTCATGCTCCAGCTGAGCTCAACCAGCTGATTAATGGCTCGGCAAGGACATGCCTCTCACTTGGCCAATCTGTCCCCAAGCAAGCATCATCTTGGCCCCTCAACGGCAATGATAAGAGAAATTACAGTGTGGAGTGTTCACAGCTGCTTCATGAGTGCCACATCTGTACCCCACAGCACCAGTAAGGAGGGTCATGAGGGCAGCAGTGTGTAAAGAAACACACAACCTTCCTCCAGCATGAAGCCCAGCAGTCCCCCAGGAAAACAAACCTGAAGCTTTCTACTCAGACTGCAGCTGAAGGCCAAGGCATGTTTGTAAAATCAAAGCACCCACCTACACCCCACTCAGGACCACTCTAGGCAGGGATGCTGCGTGGGTAACACCAACCAAGCAGGGTGAGACACTAAGATGCAGGGTAGACAATGGCAAGACAAGAGGGAATGGATTAAAGCTAAAGGAGGGAAGGGTTAGATGAGATCTTAGGGGAAGTTCTTTGCAGAGAGAGTGGTGAGGGGCTGGCAGGGGCTGCCCAGAGAGGGGGTGGGTGCCCCGTCCCTGGGGGTGTTGAAGGCCAGGTTGGCTGGGGCCCTGGGCAACCTTGTGTAGCTCCAGGCCTGGAGGTTGGTGTCCCTGCCTGTGGCAGGGGGTTGGAGCTCTGTGACCCTTGGGGTCCCTTCTAACCCAGAACATTCCATGATTCTATGATTCTATGCCGTGTAGCTGCAGCACATCCATTGCCTACCTCCACCTTCTGCCTCCATCACCAAAGCACTGCCCTGAGCTCTGAAGCCAAGCACTCAACAGTGCTCACCCCTACCTGAGCCTTGCCTTTCTGCAGGGTCCCAGGGCTGGCACTACCCTGCTGCAACAGGGATGTTCCAGAGCAGGTGGCACTTCTCAGAAGTTTTCCACACAGTGACAAGAGGACAGGATCTGCCCAAGGATCCTTTGGCATTTCACATCCACCTCATGTCTCCCTGTGAGGGCTGAACCCTGACCTAAGCAGGATGGAACCAAGTCCAAGGCAATACCACTGATAACATCAACGGTGTAATTCTCTTTTCCTCTTCCAGCAGACTTGAGGGCTGACCACAGTGCACATCAACAGCCCAGCAAGGAGACTCTCCTTCCTGTCATTCATGGCATTCCTGCATTCACAGCACAAGCCTACGCCTGCCAGTGTTCTTCCAAGTTTCTTGGTCCTACATCATCATGAAAACATGTATCCCCAGAAATGTGTGTGTGGAGGTCTGCTCTGACTTCCCAACTGGGAATCTACAACTATTCAGGACTAAACTTCCTCACAACTGACTCCTCTCTCTGCACATTCCTGCAATAAATCTTTGTCCCACTTGAAAAACCCTCTCCCTTATTTTGTGCAGCATGTGAAACACAAACAGCTCAACCACACAGGGGAGACGTGTGGGCTCTCTGGTGCCTGCCAGCGCTGCAGGGAATCTCCTGCTGCAAAACCCAGCAGGAAGAACAGACTGATCCTGCAAGTGCAGCCTGAATCCCCCTGCTGAACAAGCCAATTACAACAGCAGCCAGCAAGAGAAGAATAAAGGAAAAACCACCAAGTTCTGAACTCTGCAGAGCTGTCAGATAACCAGAACAGCTCATCAAACTCTGGAGAAACAGGAACTACACCGTGGCAAATACCCAGGGGGAGATTTCATTAATAAAACATTTACAGATGCAAAAGCATCTGTGCTGATTCACACCATCAGCCCTAAGGCTGCCTAGAAAGTGTGAGTGCTTAATGTTTGTGTTTGGAATCCGAAAGCAAATCTGACCACACTGTGTTATCATCTCACAGACAATGCCAATGATGTTTTTCTTTTAAATACTAAACAAAACTCAAGTACTCTCAGGAATAAGCTTGAGTTGCCTTGTTCTTTATAACCACCTTTTTAATCACAAAATAAAAAAGGGGAGGGGGTTAATAAGGAGACTCTGCAGCCTTGGGGATACCAAGCAGTGGGTTGGGACAGCTCACTCTGCTCTCATCCGACTCGACACGAGGGCATCACTGGATGGGTAGAAGAAGACAGAGCAGTGCATGTTGTCTGACTTGCCTTCAGCAAGGCTTCTGCTCTGGTCTCCCGCAGCATCCTCATAGGCAAGCTGAGGAAATGTGGGTTACCTGAATGGTCACTGGGGTGGATTGAAAATTGGCTGAAAAACAGAGCCCAGAGGCAGTCAACTGCAGTGGCACAGCATAGCTGGAGGCCTCCAACAAGTGGTGTTCCTCAGGGGTCAGTGCTGGTCCCAGCCCTGTTCCATATATTCATCAGCGACTTGGATGAAAGGATAGAGTGCACCCTCAGCAGGTGTCTGGATGATACACAACTGCGAGGAGTGGGTGACATGCTAGAGGGCTCTGCTGCCATCCAGCATCTGCACAGGCTGGAGAGCTGGGCAGAAAGTCATCTTACGAATTTCAGTCAGGGCAAGGGAGGGGTCCTGCCCCTCAGGAGGAATAACCCCATGCACCAGTATGGGTTAGGGCTGACCTGCTGGGAAGCAGCTCTATGGAAAAAGCCCTGGGAGTGCTGGTGGAGAAGAGGCTGGCCATGACCAGCAGTGTGTCCTCGTGGCCAAGAAAGCCAACAGCATCCTGGGGTGTGTCAAGAAACGTGTCCCCAGCGGGTCGAGGGAGGTTCCCTGCCCCTCTGCTCTGCCCTGCTGAGGCCACATGGGGAATATTGTGTGTGGGGCTGGGCTCCCCGGGTCAGGGAGGACAGGGAGACACTGGAGAGGGGACCAAAACGGCTGTGGAGATGCTGAGGGCACCAGGACATCCCTCTGATGAAGAGAGGCTGAGGGACTTGGGACTGTTTAGTCTGGAGAAGACTGAGGGGGATCTTGTCAATGCTGATAGAGCCTTGAGGGGTGGGCTCAGGAGGATGGGTCAGTCCGTGTTCAGTGGTGCCCAGGGACAGGACAAGAGGTGATGGGCACAGACTGGACTAGAAGTTCCACCTGGACATGAGGAGAAGCTTCTTTGCTGGGAGGGTGGCAGAGCCCTGGGCCAGGCTGCCCAGAGAGGTCAGGGAGTCTCCATGGCTGGAGACATTCAAACCCCGTGATCCTGGATGCAGTTCCATGCAGCCTCCATGAAGTAACCCTGCTGTGGCAGGGGGTTGGGCTAAATCATCTCCAGAGGTCCCTGCCAGCCCTGATCACTCTGAACTGCTCCAGCACTGCGAGCAGCTCACTGGAAATGATCGTTTCAAGCCTGCATCCCCTCACAGACCCACAAGCCATGCAAACCCTGTGCCATAACACCAGCTCTGCTGGGAACTGCCATGCCCCAGCACCAGGATGCTCCCAAGAATGAGGCCACATCCTCAGGGATATGAAGCATGCCAGTGGTGCCCTAGCAACAGGCACTGCAGCAGAAGTCTGGCTGCTGATTGCCCTCCTCAGGGAAATAAAACCGAGGGCCGTTTCCCAGCTCCAGCATTAAACAGGATCATAAAAACAAGAAGAGCCACATCCCATCTCCTGGTAGACATTAAGAAATGTTGCCTGCTGGACTGAGGTGGCTTGAGGCCAGGTGACCTGGGCAAGGTGGTGCTGGTCCCAAGCACCCAGCACCTTCTGGTCTCCTGCAAGCACTGCTGGCAGCAAGCAAGGCCAGCCCCACGTGTACTGCCTGCCCTACCTGGCTGCAGACGGCAGCACAAGGCAGACATGCCAGCTCCTCGCTGGCCTGGCAGAGCTGAGGATGAGGGACTCAGTTTGGTCGAGCCCCAACATCGACCCACCTGCTTCTAGGATTCATGGGTACCTTTCCTCCTCACTATGACACCCTCAAGCAAGAGGCAGTGACCACCATCAGATCAGGTGTCCTACCAAACCCCACCAAGTTACATCCTGGCAGCTGCTGTGGTGCTGGCCAGGCGCTGACACCCTCCCCTGCTCTACCAGAGCTGTGAGTATGGCTGGTGGAAACCCTGGCTGCGCCAAGCACATGTGGCCCCTGGGTCACCAGTTTCCTACTGCCACCTCCATCACCAGACAGCTCTGTCAGTGGAGTCTGACACGGCAGAAAAGTTCCTCTGCCCCGTGACACCACCTCTTCTATTTCTGCTCTTGTTTGGAAATCTTTACTCCCCAGCCCAGCCATCTCCACCTCTCTCTGGGCAGGCTGGGGCTGACTGTGCCACAAGCCACAAGTTAAGCACACAGACACCACTATTTTTTCTGGCTTCCTTTTATTATTCTGGTTGGTTTTTAACAGTGGTGTTATGTTCTATGAAGAAGGAGGGGAGACATAGCTGAACCTCTGTAAATGAAAGAAATCACAGAGTCACAGAAGGGCCCTGGAGAGCTCCTGGGGTCCAACCCCCTGCCAGAGCAGCTCCCCAGCTCATATTGCACAGGGTGGTGTCCAGACGGGGCTGGAATGTCTCCAGAACATACAGTTTTAAAAAAAGCACAGGATGTCTGTGTGAGACACACGTGCTGTGGAGGGAGCACAGCACCCACATCCAGCACCACCTTCTCCGTTACTCCCATCTTTCACATGCCCATGGGGTGACCAGGGAAAGCTGTTAGGATCTACGGGGCTCCAAAACAAAGTATGAATGTTGGGCTTTCCTGGGCTGCTTCCACGCTCCCGCTCTGCTCCCAGGCCTCATCTCTGCGTCACACATGGCACAGCCCGGGGGGTCTCGGCGCCAGCCCCACTCTGGACACCGGGGGCTGGGAGGCCGCCCTCTGCCCCTCTCCTTTGGCAGCGGTGCAGCTCCCAGCTCCCACCCTTCCCACCTCCTCCTGCAAGGCACCTTGTCACCCACTCTCCTGTCCACACGCACTCTCCAGCCTCGGCCAAGAGAGGAAACTCGCTATCCCAGCTCCGCAGAGCCGCCACAGCCCCGCCGAGCGCCGGGGGTCCGGCTGCCGCTGTTCAGGGTCTGCCGGTGCCGCCATAATCCCGTGAACCCACCGCGACCGCCGGCTGCCCCGGCCTCACCCCGAGGCGCAGGGCGGAAAGCCCGACCCAGGGCTCCGACACGAACGGCCCCGGGCTCCCGAGCACCGCAGCCCAGCACCCGGCCCGCCCAGCCGCTCCCCGCTGGCGCCGGGCCGCGCTCCGCGGGTTCTAATCCAGCCCCGCCCGGTTTGCGGAGCGAGCTCGGAGCTTGACACCGAGCCGCGGGAGGGCCGCGCTGGGGAACGTGCCGGGAGCGGCCGGCGGCGCTGGGACAGGCGGCCCCGGTGTGCCCAACCCCCCTCGGCCTCTCCGGACCCCCGGCCCCGGGACGGAACAGGCGGCCCCGCGCCCCGCTCACCTTCCGCCTCCCAGCGCTCCAGCGCGGCGGGGTCGCTGCGGCGGGCGCTGCCCAGCAGCCGGGCGGGGAGCGGCTCCATCCGGCCGTCCAGGCGCTCCGGCGGACCCCGCTGCCGGGCCCCGGCCGCCGCCGCCAGCCGGCAGTGCTCCTCCAGGCCCGGCGGCAGCGCCGCCAGCAGCGCCCCGCGCTGTGCCGGGCCCAGCTCAGCCCAGAACCGTAGCAGGTGGCTCTGCCCGCACCGCGCCAGCCGCGCCTGCAGCTCCTCGGGCGGCCCCATGGCGCTGCGCCCTGCCGGCCTCTGCCTGCCGGCGGGACGGGACGGGACGGGACGTGACGGGCCGGGACGGGCGGGGCGGGGCGGGGGCGGTGACATGGCGATGACATGGCGACCCTCGTGTCCCGGGCAGCCTTCGCCTGGCTCTGCAGGCTGCAGCGCCTTCCCCGCCGGCTCGCTGTGCTTCCCGCACTCGGCTCGCTGCCCGCGCCCGCAGGACCCTGTCCGGGCCCGCCGGTCACTGCCGGTGCTGCCGCCGCGGGGCCCCGCCCGGGGCCGGCCCGGCCCTGCCCGGCGAGGCCGAATTCTCAGCCCGCGATTCCCGGCAGGGCGGGCGGCCGGCCCGGTGTGTTCCTGCCCCGGCCTGTGCCGGCTGAGCTGAGCTGTGTTGGGCTCGGAGATGTGCCCAGGGCACCGATGGCTGCTGGTGCTGGTTCCTCTGTCCCTGGGAAGGTCTCACACCCCGTTTGTACCGGCACTGCCAGATGAACTGGGAAGCTCCGGGGTTACTTCAGCACAGCCGGGAGCTGTGCGGGCCCTGCCTGCCCCGGCTGTGATGCCTGCTGCCGGGTCAGGCCCCAGCTCACAAGTCGAGTTCCCATCCCAGCTGCATCACCGGCGGGGCTGAAGCAGCTGCTGTGGCAGAGAGCAAGAACCAATTCCATAAACACATGAACAACAAAGGGAGAACCAGGGAGGATCTCCCACCTTTACTGGATGCGGGGGAACCATTGTGAAGAGGGTGAAGAAAAGGCCGATGCACCTAACACCTTTTTTTACCTCAGACCTCAGCAGCCAGACCAGTTGTCTCCTGATACCCAAGCCCCAGGAGTGGAAACTGGGGAACGGGCAGTGACCCGAAGCCCCCATAATGCTGGGGGAATGGGTTAGTGAGCTGCTCGGCCTCTTAGATCTGCACAAGTCGATGGCTCCGGCTGGGATACCCAAGGGCACTGAGGGAGCTGGGAGAAGTGCCCTCCAAACCACTTCCCTTTAGTTACCAGAAATCCTGGCTGGATTTCCAGGGTGGTTCTGCCTGACTGGAACCTGGCATATGTGACGCCCATCTACAAGAAGGGCCAGAAGGAGGACCCAGGGAACTACAGGCCTGTCAGCCTGACCTCGGTGCTGGGCAAGGTGGATGGAATAAATCATCCTGAGTCCCATCATGCAACACATGCAGGACAACCAGGTGATCAGGCCCAGTCAGCAGGGGTTTAGGAAAGGCAGATGGTGTTAGACCAACCTGATGTTCTTCTATGACAAGGTGACCTTCTCACTGGATATGGGGACAGCTGTGGATGTTGTCTACCTGGACTTCAGTAAAGGGAGATGCTGAGAAGGTGGAGATACTGAACACCTTCTTTGCTTCAGTCTTCACTTCAAAGACTCCCCCTCAGGACTCCTGGATCCCGGAAGGAAGAAAGAGTTCGGGAAATGAAGAGCTTCCTTCTGGTTGAGGTGGGGGTGGTCCAGGAGAGTCTCTGTGGGATCAACACACACAAATCCGTAGGCCCTGATGGGATGCACCCACATGTGCTGAGGGGGCTGGTGGAGGTGACTGCTGAGCCGCTCTCTATCATCTTTGATAGGTCCTGGAGGACAGGAGAAGTGCCTGAGGACTGGAGGATAGCCAATGTCACTCTGGTCTTCAAAAAGGGCAAGAAGGAGGATCCGAGCAACTATATGCCAGTCAGCCTCACCTCTGTCCCTGGAAAGGTGATGGAACAGCTTGTTCTGGATGCCATCTCCAAGCAATTGGAAGAGAAGAAGGTCATGAGGAGTAGTCAGCATGGATTCACCAAGGGGAGATCGTGCTTGACCAATCTCATAGCCTTCTACGATCTCATGACAGGCTGGGTAGATGGAGGGAGAGCAGTGGATGTCATCTACCTTGACTTCAGCAAGGCATTTGATACTGTCTCCCATGACATCCTGATAGCAAAGCTGAGGGAGCATGGGATAGATGAGTGGACAGTGAGGTGGGGTGAGAATTGGCTGTGGGACCGAGCCCAGAGGGTGCTGATCAGTGGAGCAGAGTCTGGCTGGAGGCCTGTGACCAGCGGTGTTCCCCAGGGCTTGGGGTTGGGTCCAGTCCTGTTTAACATCTTCATCAAAGACCTTGATGAGGGAACAGCATCCACCCTCAGCAAGTGCTGATGATCCAGAGCTGGGAGGAGTGGCTGACACACAGGACACTGCACTGCCATCCAGAGAGACCTGGCCAGGCTGGAGAGCTGGGCAGGGAGAGACCAGGTGAGGTTCAACAAAAGCAAGTGGAGAGTCTGGCACCTGGGAAGGAATAACTGCTGGAATCAGGACAGGCTGGGGGTGAGCTGCTGGAGAGGAGCTCTGGGGAGAAGGACCTGGGGGTCCTGGTGATGACAGGGTGGCCATGAGCCAGCAGTGTGCCCTGAGGCTGAGAGAGACAATGGGATCCTGGGGGCATCAAGAGGAGTGTGGGCAGCAGGTCCCAGGAGGGGATCCTTCCCCTCTGCTCTGCCCTGCTCAGGCCCCACCTGGAGTGTTGTGTCCAGTGCTGGGCTCCCTGGGATCAAACAGACAGGGATCTCCTGGAGAGAGTCCAGAGGAGGCTACGGAGATGATGAAGGGCCTGGAGCATCTCCCCTGTGAGGAAAGGCTGAGGGAGCTGGGGCTGTTCAGCCTGGAGAGAAGCAGCCTGAGAGGGGATCTGATCAATGGGTATCAATAGCTGAAGGGTGGGACACAGGGGGACATGGGCAGCCTCTTCTCAGTGACAATGGGCAATGGCCTCAAGTTGGAGCACAGGACCATGGATGATGGCCTCGAGTTGGAGCATGTTCCACACCAATCTGGGGAAGAACTTCTTCCCAGTGAGGGAGCCCTGGGCCAGGCTGCCCAGGGGATGTGGAGTCTCCTTCTCTGGAGAGATTCCAGCCCCGTCTGGACACCGACCTGTGTGCCCTGTCCTAGGGACCCTGCTTTGGCAGGGGGTTGGACCTGATGAGCTCTGGGGGTCCCTTCCAAGCCCTACAGTTCTGTGATTCTGTGGTTCTGTGACTTCAGCAAAGCATTTGACACCATCTCCCACAGCATCCTCTTAGAGAAACTACCTACCCATGGAACAGATGGGTGAACTCTCTGCTGCATTAAAAACTGGCTGGACAGTCGGGTCCAGAGAGTTGTGGTGAATGGAGCTAAATCCAGCTGCTGGCAGGTCACAAGTGATGTTCCCCAGGTGTTCCTCTTCAACATCTTTGTTAATGACCTGGACAAGGGGATCCAGAGCACCCTCAGTAGTTTGTGGATGACACCAAATTGTGTGGGAGTGTTGATCTGCTGGAAGGCAGGAAGGCTCTGCAGAGGTGCCTGGGCAGGGTGGATCAATGGGGAGAGGCCAGCTGTATGGGCTTCAAGAAGGTCAAGTGCCAGGTCCTGCATTTTGGTCACAATAACCCCAGGCTACAGGGTGGGCAGAGCAGCTGGAGAGCTGCCTGGAGGAGAAGGACCAGGGGGTGTTAGTGGAAAGCTGGCTGAACGTGAGCTGGCAGTGTGCCTGAGTGGCCAGGAAGACCAATGACATCTTGGCTTGTATCAGGAATGGTGGGACCAGCCAGAGCAGGGAAGTGATTGTTCTGTTGCACTCAGCTCTGGTGAGGCTGCACCTCAAGTGCTGTGTCCAGTCTTGGGCCCCTCACTACAGGAAGGATGTTGAGATGCTGGAATGTGTCCAGAGAAGGGCAGTGAAGCTGATGAAGATGGTTTGGAGCACAAGTCTTTTGAGGAGTGGCTGAGGGAACTGGGGCTTTTTTAGTCTCAAGAAGGCTGAGGGGAGACTTTACCCCTCTCTACAACTGCTTGTAAGGAGGGTGTAGAGAGGTGGGGGTCAGTCTCTTCTCTCAGGTAACAAGCAACAGGATGAGAGGAAATGGTTTCAAATTGCCCCAGGGGAGATTTAGGTCAGATATCAGGAAGAGTTTCTCTACTGGAAGGGCTGCCAGGCATTGGAACAGGCTGCCCAGGGAGATGGTGGAGTCCCCATCCCTGGAGGGATTTAAAAGGTGTGTAGATGTTGTGCTTGGGGACATGGTCTAGGGGGTGCTGGGCAGGGTCAGGCTGTGGTTGGACTTGGTGATCTTAAAGGTCTCTTCCAACCCAAGTGATTCTGTGATTCCATGACTAGATACACAAAAAGGAAGGCAGAGGCTGGGCCAGCCACAGGGTGCCAGGAGGTGTACAGCGAGGCAGCCCCTCTGCAGCCCTGCTGGGGTCACAGCTGCTGGGATGGGGGACAGTGTCCTGTGCTCCTGCCCTCCAGCCCCAGGGGGGACACCAGCATGGCCATGGGGCCAAAGGAAACACCAACATGCAGGTGGAACAGAAAATTAATTCATTAAAAAAGCTCCAGCACCCAGCAGGTCAACATACAGCACCCCTGCTCCCCTGGGGCATGGCACACTGCCAGGAGAGGGGGTTTAGAGCCCTGCCCCTCAATACAGGCACCTCACAGAAATGCAGTTTGACAGCATCCCCTGGGTAAGATGAAAGGCTGGGCAGGTCGTGGCTATGGCCTGGCTGTTACTGTACAGAGCCCATAGCCACTCCTGGGGTGGCTGGCAGGGGTACCAGGATGGAGCAGCTGCTGGGTGGGTTCTAAGAGGGGACCCTGCAGCTTCTACCACATTCCCATCCCAGCCCCAGGTGACTCCTTGTGTTTAAACCTGGGCTGAGACCCAGAGGGGTGGGGGGATGACACACACACAAGTGGCTCTCATTCCATACCAACACAAAGTCTTGCTCTGTGGGCCCAGGAGTAGCACAGGCCAAGCAAACACCACCACTGCCAAAGGCAGCTTATTCCAACTTCCCACTGACCACTCTCCCACCCTCGTGACGGCCCGTGAGCTGCCAGACTTCCTGCTTGCCATTCCTCTGAGGAAAACACAGTCTGCAGGGAAGAAAAGTGACTTTGTGGGAAGTGCCCAGCCCCCTCCAAAGCAAACAGAGCATGTCCTCGAGGGGCAGTGTCAGCAGCAAGATAGAAAACCTGATGGCATCTCCAATGTGGGAAGGTCAAAGCACTCCTCTCCCAAGGGAGAATCTGCTGCATCTCCTCCAGCGCTCTCCTGTCCCCATTGTTAGCCTTTGCCCAGACGTTTCCTGGGGACAAATGCATTTCTGGGTCAACACTTTGGTACCCCACTGGAGGAGATTCCCTGCACCACCCCAGCTTTGGGGCTGAAAGAAGGTGTTTCATGAACTGGGTAGCCGTGGGGAGCCTGGCCTCTGGACTGTTGTTTGCACAGCTCCTGCTCTGGTTTTAACCAAGCTCCAGGCAACTATCCCTGGGTATGGCCCAGAAACCCACACTGCCTGGGGACCAGCACACCCAGGAGGCAGCACTGCTGTGGCTGGCAGTGCAGTAACTGCTTTGCCAGTTGATGGGGTCAATAGAGAGGACACCAGCACCAGAAGAAATGGGAGGCGTATTTTACCATTTCAAGGGCAAACAAACATCAGGTTAATACATTTACTTAAACCAATAAGCTGATTACACTCTAGTTTTAAGCAGCCAGAATAATAAGCATCTAATCATTATTATACAGGACAAAGAAAAGTCATAGTGATTAAAAAAGGCACATCACCAATTGCCCCAATGCTTTACCATCATCCAGATCCACAGCTGCTGGGGAGCCCTGGTTCCAATAAGGATCTGGAGAACCTATCCCAGCAATTGGGAGGTTCTACTCAGTGCAGCCACGTGGAGGTGAGTCTTCCAAAATCACTGCAAGAGGGTCCAGCTTTTTATAGTGTTGAATAAACAAGTTTACATCACCTCAAAACCAGAATCACCTGGCTTCACTCTCCCTGATGGATTCCACCTGGCCAGGGCTCAAGGAGGAATCCAAGGGAGTATCTCTACATGTCTTAGCTTTAGATTTCTCCACAAGGCCAGGCATCTGGGCTCATGGCCTTGCAGTACAGTTCCAAACAAAGAAACACTGTTCTACTGGCTACAGGAAGAGTTACAGGGCTGTACGTGTGATCAACGCCACGCACAGAGAATGCTGCTGTGCTGGGAGACTCATCTAGGGGTCAGCTTTGCATGGGAACTATGGTTCAGGTACTTCAGATCCACAGAGGGGGGCTGTGGATGCTGGCTGCTCTGCACCGAACCCACAGAGGAGCTGGGTCCCCAGCAGACCGTGCTCTCCCAGGGGAGCACAGCGGCCCCAGCTCACGGCATCGGCTTGGACATCGTCCTCAGGAGACAACCTCACAGCTGCCATCACCACGTGTTCTCTGCAGGCCAGGGTCATGTGTGAGCTCCTGCCTGCTACTGACGTCAGCCTGGGGCTAAGTCTGCAGCCAGCAGCGCCCAGGGATGCCCAGTGTCATGTAGGAAGGTGCCCTGGTCTCCACCACCAGAACCTCCTTCCCCAGCACCCTGCAGCCTCTCCTCCCAAGGGGCACAGCGCTGACTGGTGGGATGTGCTGGCTGCCACCAGCCTTCTAGGGGATGTCAGACACCCCATGCCCTCCCCAGAGAGGGGCACGGCTGTGGGTGGTGCTACCACAGCAGAGCTGTGTCCCTGCCAGTCCCTCTGGGTCAGCAGTGAGAGGGTAGGTCAGGATGGAATGGCAGCGGGGGCTTCCCAGGGGCTGGAAGGCAGGAGAAGTGAAGGACTGCAGTGAGGAAGGGAAGGGGAAGGGGAAGGGGAAAGGGAAGGGGAGGGGGAGGGAAGGGGAAGGGGGAGGGGAAGGGGAAGGGGAAGGGGAAGGGGAAGGGAAGGGGAAGGAGAAGGGGAAGGGGAAGGGGAAGGGGAGGGGAAGGAGAAGGGTAAGGGGAAGGGGAGGGGGAGGGGAAGAGGAAGGGGGAGGGGAGGGGAAGGAGAAGGAGAAGGGGAAGGGGAGGGAAGGGGAAGGAGAAGGGGAAGGGGAGGGGAGGGGAAGGGGAAGGGGAGGGGAAGAGGAAGGGGGAGGGGAAGAGGAAGGGGGAGGGGAGGGGAGGGGAGGGGAGGGGAAGGGAAGGGGAAGGGGAGGGGAGGGAAGGGGAAGGGGAGGGGAAGAGGAAGGGGGAGGGGAAGAGGAAGTGGAAGGGGAGGGGAAGGGGAAGGGGAAGGGGAAGGGAAGGGAAGGGAAGGGAAGGGAGGGGAAGGGAAGGGAAGGGGAAGGGGAAGGGGAAGGGAGGGGAAGGGAAGTCTCTCAATCAGAAGAGCCTGGCCTGCCCCAAAATAAACTCTTCAATGAGAGGATAAAACCCAGAAGCCTTTCCCAAGAATTTTCAGCATCTCCCCAGCCTCATTCACCCGGTCACAATGAGGATGGGAACATTGTCCTGTCCTGGAGCAGCCTCTGGAGGGCATTTGGGTGCAGAGAGCGTGTCACAGCCAGAGCTGCGCTGGGCAGGGGAGCCCCAGCTCCCCGTTGCCAGAGCGGGAGGCCCCACAGGGAGGGGCCGGAGGGGTTTTGGCTGAACCACCAGCCAGCCAACGCCAGGGAATGCTGCTGGTGTCTCCAGATCGCTTTCGTGGTAGGACAGACCTGCCAGGCAGGGAAATTGGACGAGAGGTATGCTGGTTGTTTTGAATTCCTTCTGTAGCTTCTGACCGTCCCAGCAAGCTCAGAGATGGGGGAGGGACCTGGGGAAAAGTTAATTTTCCTGCAGATTTAACCTTTTCTGAACAAAAAGACTCTGTGCTGATGCTGCCAGGTTGAGCAGCATCACATTCACTGCCTTGTTTCTGGGGCAGAAAGGGGAGGGAGGAGGATGCACCAGTTCCCTCTCTCCCTGCCCTGTGCAGGTGTGAGCCTGTTCAGTCAGCCATGGCTGAGCCAAGGGGAGATCTCAGAACGGGTAGGACAGATCCAGGGAATGTACGAAATAGATGGATTCAAGAAAAGCAGGCTGTGACAGCCTGACCTGATCACAGAGAAGACCAGCCAGAGCAGGGCCCTGGCAGAGAAAAGCCCAGAGGCTGCTGCAACCTCCCTGGGGGCCTGGGTCTGAAAAGTCTGAGAAACTTCATGGAGAAGTGGCAAGCGTGGGCTGAGAAGCCAGGAGCAGGACCAAGGTGCTGAGGACACACTCCAGGATGGGGTCCCAGTGCCAGGCCTGGTTGGGGAAGCTGATGGCAACAGCAACAACCACATGGATGGGAGGGCTTAAGGGCAGAGCATCTTCCACCTTGCTCCTGTGAAGCCAACTCAGAGCTGAAGGAAATCACTCCTGGCACATGGCACAGGGAGATGTCTGTGACACAGGGGAGCATCCAGGGCACCAGCATCCTCACAAGCTGAGCAGCTTGACAGTAGCTAACGACCCTTTCTGGTCATCCCCCTTCTCCAGCACGCTCGCTCCCTGGTGCTGCTTCTCTCAGCACCATGAACATCACATCAGGATGGGGGCTTTGGAGGTGGCACATGGCTGCTCAGGGCCTCTCCTATGATGTGGGGGGTGTGACACTGGGGCTCTGCAGTCTGTGCTGTTGCAGCACACCATCTGATGGAGGGGGTTTGCAGAGGAGGGGAGCTCTTTTCACCAGGACTGACCTGCTGTTGGGCACAAGAGACACAGCACAGTTGAGTATACAGGAAGCTTCTCTTAGCTGGTTCACACCAAGTTGATGAGATATGACCCAAGTCCTGTTCCTCTCACATTTGTCAGCACTGGGACTGTTTTCTCCTGCCCACGGTTCCTTGGGGCCCCTATCCCAGCTCCTGCTGGCTGACTCTTGAAGCAGCTTCTGGTGCTGCACCAACTGCTAGATCCAATCCCAGCTAGAAGCCATCCAGAGGGATCTTGACAGGCTGGAAAGCTGGGCCTGGGTGAACCTGATGAGGTTCAACACTGCCAAGTGTCAGGTGTTGCACTTGGGCTGGAGGAATCCCAGCCATAGATCCAGGCTGGGAGAAGAGCTCCTGGGGAGCAGCCCTGCTGAGAAGGACCTGGGGGTCATGGGGGATGAGAAACTTCCCCTGAGCCAGCAGTGGCTCTGGCAGCTGGGAAGGGAGATGGGATCCTGGGCTCCATCAGCAGAGGGGTGGCAGCAGGGACAGGGAGGGGATTGTCCCTCTCTGCTCTGCCCTGGGGAGGCCCCAGCTGGAGTCCTGTGTCCAGAGCTGGGGCCCCAGGACAAGAGAGATGTGGGGCTGTTGGAGAGGGGTCAGAGGAGCCATGGAGATGCTCAGAGGGCTGGAGCAGCTCCCCTCTGGAGAGAGGCTGAGGGAGCTGGGCTGGGTCAGCCTGGAGAAAAGAAGGCTGTGGGGGGACCTCATTGCAGCCTGCCAGTCCCTGAAGGGAGCAGAGGAACAGGAGGGGAATCAGCTTGTTCAAGGGCAGAGCCTGGCAGGACAAGGGGGCTGGAGTGAAGCTGGAGGAGGGAAGGGGGAGATGAGATCTTAGGGGGAAGTTCTTTGCAGAGAGAGTGGTGAGGGGCTGGCAGGGGCTGCCCAGAGAGGGGGTGGGTGCCCCGTCCCTGGGGGTGTTGAAGGCCAGGTTGGCTGGGGCCCTGGGCACCCTTGTGTAGCTCCAGGCCTGGAGGTTGGTGTCCCTGCCTGTGGCAGGGGGTTGGAGCTCTGTGACCCTTGGGGTCCCTCCCAACCCAGACCAGGCTGGGATTCTGGGATTCCCGCACGGTCCCCGGGGGAGCAGGCAGGACTCTGTCGGTGCTGCCTCGGAGGAGATGCGCTTCCCTCGGCCCTGGGGACGCTGCTGAGGCGCGGAGCTGGACTGGCGCTTCCCGACTGTCGGCAAAACTGGGGGTGGGCCCGAACGCCCCTTCCTGGGCAGGAATCACAGGGTCCCGGTGCGTCGGTGGTGCGGAACCCACCAGCGCCCTGACGCTGGGGTGGTGCCGGGGGTAACAAAGAGGAAGATCGGCCGGTAAACACGGAGGTCTGCGCCCGGGGGGTGGGTCGGGGACGGGGGTTCGGGGGTGGGATCGGGGGGGCGTTCGGGCGGTCGCGGAGCCGCGATGGGTCCTCGGGGGCGGCGGGGCCGCGGGACGGGGCGCTGAGGCACCTCCCGCAGCCCGCCCCGCGGGCCGGGCCGGGCCGGGCCGGGGCGCCGCGTGGAACTCAAACCCCCTCGGCCAATGGTCAGCGCGACCGCCCGCCACCAGCCAATGAGAGCGCGGAGCCTCCCGCCGCCGGCCAATAGGAGCGCGGGGGCCGGAGCGGCAAGTAACGCTCGGGAGCGGCGCGGCGGCGTGATGGCCCCGGAGCGCGGCGAGCGGCCGCTCCCCGCCGGTACCGAGGGTCTTCCCCGGGCCTTCCTGCAGAGCCTGCGGACGCTCTTCGATATCTTGGATGACCGGCGGCGGGGCTACGTGCACCTCCGGGAGATCGAGTCCCGCTGGCGGGGGGCTGAGGCGCGGGAGCTGCCCGCCGGGGTGATGGAGGGGCTGCGGCGGGCCGCGCCGGGCAGCGGGTACCTCACCTTCGAGCGGTTCGTGCTGGGGCTGCGCGCTGCCCTGCCCGCTGCCGACCCCCCGGCGGAGAGCGGCGGCGGGCGAAGGGGCGCGGAGAAGCCGCCGAGCCCGCGCGGCGCCGAGGAGCGACGCGGGAAGAGCGCCGGGCAGCGGGAGCCGGGGCTCGGCCAGCCCCGCAGCCGAGGTGAGGGGCGGGGACGTGCGGGGTCGGACAGGGCGGGCGGGACCCCGCGCTCGGCCCGGCGCTCGGGCGGCCCCGGCCCGTCCCCCTCCCGCGGGAGCGCGTCCCGCAGCCCCGGTGTGAGACTCGCCGGAGGCGCTGCCGGGCTCGGCCTTGGCTCCGGGGTGCGGGAGAGCCGGGAAGGAGTGCGCGCTGCGCCCCGACCCGCACACGGCTCCGTGCGTGCTGCGCGCCCGGCCACAGCAGGGACCGAGGGCTCTCCCCGGCCCTGGTGTCCCGGGGCAGGCGGTAGGTGACCTGCCCCGGGGTGGGTAATGTCGCTGGGCATCCAACCCCTCCGAGAGCCCGGCAGCTTCGCCAGGGAGGAGCTGCAGAGCCGGGGGGTCCCGGGCTGTGCGGGGACACTGGGTGGTCTCAGCGGCTCCTCCACCTCTCAGAAAATAAGAAAGAAAAGAAACCCCTGATTCAGCTTTTTTGGTGGATAATTTAGGCTGCTTACAGGAATAAATAATTGAGCCATCATGAAATGGGAAGGCAGCATCAGGGAGATGTGCTTTGCTGCCCTGGGATGCTGTGGGCAAGAGCTCACCAGCACATCCCTGGGGACTCTACCCCCTCCCCAGAACCCCCAGCTGGCTCTGCCCACCCCAGGGAGCACTGGTATCTTGATCTGTTGCTAGTCAGTAGGAGGTGTGCTAAGGAAACCAGGATTCTGGACTTGCCTGGTGTGGGTAATAATTCTTTATCTAGACTTATGAAGTGCTTTTTGATCTGCAGACACAAAGGTCTGCTGAGGAGCTTGGTGTTTGCGATTGCAACACCTGAGTGCAGGAACTTCCTCTCCCTTAGGAAAGTTGTCTGGGCTGGTTTCCCTTCCCACCTGCTCCTTCCCCCTTCCTAGTCCCCTCTGCTGAGCAGAGGAGAAGCTTTCACCATGGCTGAGGTTCTCTGCTTTACATTTTGCCTCCAGACTAATCACTGGACCTTCATTTAAGGGAATGCCATTAACCAGGCTGGCTCTTCTAACGTGAAGAGTGTAAATCAGGAAAAACCTGAAAAAAAACCCTGGCTGGTAAATAAACAGCAGATTGAAAGCTCTGCCCTGGAGGAGTGTGAGCAGATGACTACATCACCTTTCTGGTTGCTGAGGATCTTTCCTTTATATGTTGATGTTAGACTGGTGCCTGGAGCCAGCAGGCAGGGTTAGAGCCACAGCCCTGGCTGCTGGCTTCCCACGGGCCCTGTTCTGGCAGCAGGCCTGCGTCCCAGGCTGATGCAGCAGCAAATGTGGAAACTCAGAGTTTCTGGGGTTTTTTAGCTCCAAATCCCATGCAGCTGCCCAGGGCTTCCTCCACAGCAGCAGGTTTCCCTGGGGTGAGGTTGAATGGGCAGATGTGAGGGAGCTGGGCACTGCTGTGGCAGGATGCTGACTGTGGAGGATGCTGGGTGCTGAGAGCTGCTCGTGGCTCCAGGAAACCACATCTCCATTGAGATCATGTTGTTTGGGCTCCAGACTGCACTGAAACTCGGTGGATGGTGGGGTTGGTATTGAACAAGTCACTGGGCATTGAAATCACCATGATTTCCTAGCACTGCTGCTCTGGTGGCCTGTCCAAGCAGTGCCCCAGCACCTCAGTGTGGGTGATCTGTACCCTGTGGTTCCCCTGGGAGCTGAGACCTGAGGAAGTTAAGACATGGAGCAGAAAGTGCCATGTGCTGGAAGTCCATGCTGGCCCTGGGTGCTGCCTTCTCTCCAGCATACTTGCCTTTGCTGCTTCTGGTGGCCTGGCTCTAGCAGCTGCCTGAGGAGACGGTGGCCTTGGCATGAAGGGAGGGATGGTTTCAGGCAGCTGTTATGTCTGGCCAATGCCAGGACAGGTGTGTAATTGTGTACAGTGACTGTGAGATACCTGCTCCGTTCTGAATGCTTGTTCTGGCTGGCAAACACTGGGGCAGAGGGGTTCTGGGAGGAAGGAGGTCATCCCATATCCCATGGTAGGATCTCCTCCACCTCTGGGGAGCTGTCCTTCTTCGTCTGAGAAGAACTGGTCCCTGCTCATGAGCAGGGATCCTGTTTTAGCTGCTACATTGTCAGCTCCAGTGCAGAGAGCCCAGTTGCTCGACCAGGAAGCACCTTACAGGCACAGCTCCAGATCAACCCAGCCTGGCACCTCCAAGTAGCAGCAGCAAAAAGCTTCTGGAAATGTTTGAACCCTTGCCAGGGCTGCTTCTGGGTTTGCTTTGGGGTTCTGCCTATTGAAGCTGCCATTGGTTTGGGGCTGTTCCTCAGCTTTCCAAGCAGGATGTGCTACACGTGTGTGGTTGCACTGGTCTTGTTGGGTTCCTCCCAGGTAGATATGAGTGTGTGAAACCAAAGACAGTTGGCAAAACAGATGATATCAGACAGGTGATGTCAAAGACTTTGTGTTTGTTAACATGCTAGAGACCTGTCTATGCTGGAGCACTTGCTGGTAGGAGAACTGGAATGCCATGATGGGTCAGGAGAATCTTTCCCACGCCACAGTGGCTTGTTTCTCCAGTGGCACCAAGTGCCAGGCTGAGCAGGGTGCTGGTGTAGCTTTGCTTGAGCCTGAGTCCAGCTCCTACTGCTGACCTGGTGCAAACAGGGCAGCGGTGCCCTGTGTTCACCCCAATATGATGTAGTTCCCAGACCTCACTGCCTTCAAGGCACAGTGTGGTTGCTGTGACCATGGTTGTCCTTTTGCATAGAGTCACAGAATGCTTTGGATTGAAAGGGCCCTTAGAGATCGTCTTGTTCCAGCCCCCTGCTATGGGAAGGACACTTCCCACTAGACCAGGCTGCTCAAAGCCCCATCCAACCTGGCCTTGAACACTTCCAGGGAGGGGGCAGCCAGAACCTCCCTGGGCAACCAGTTCCCGTGTCTCAACACTCTCACAGAGAATAACTTCTTCCTTATGCCCAGTCTAAACCAGTTTATAACCATTCCCCCTTGTCCTGTTGTTACATGCTCTTGTAAGAAGTCCCTCCCCAGCTTTTCTGTAGGCCCTTGTAGGGACTGGGAGGCTGATACACAGTCCCATGAAACCTTCTCCAGGCTGAGCAACCCCAACTCTCTCAGCCTGTCCTTGTAGGGGAGGTGCTCCAGCCCTCTGGTCATCTTTGTGGCCTCCTCTGGACCTGCTCCAGCAGCTCAGTGTTCTTATGTTGTGGACCCCAGAGCTGGATGCAGTACTCCAGCTGGGGTCTCATGAGAGCAGAGTAGAGGGACAGAATCACCTCCAACCAGGCTTCTCTTGATGCATCCCAGGATCTGGTTGGCCTTTTGGGCACATAGCTGGCTCGTGCTGAGTTTCACCTCAGCAGACACCCCCAAATCCTTCTCCTCGGGGCTGCTCTCAAGCCATTCTGCACCCAGTCTGGATTTGTGCTTTCACCCCATTTTCCACTGTGTCTCTTTGCTGGGCTGAGAAGACTCGTGGAGCAGTGATGGGCTAGGCCAGGCCAGGCCGAGCCCCCGCACCGTGGCCAGGCAGGGCCGGGCAGGGCCCGGTGCCCCAGGCCAGGCCAGGCCGAGCCCCACACCCCATCCTGCACTCACTGTCCTTCGTGCCTGTGCAGCAGGGAACAGGCCAGACCTCTGCCAGGCAGCGCCGGCGCCCAAGAGTAGCTCGCTGTGTGCCCAGCCCATGGGAGGTGGATGTGATGCTGGCGGGGGGGTTGCCTGCTCGATGTGTAGGCAGCGGCCCCGAGGAGATGTTTTCCCCAGCCGCCTTCTGCCTCTGCTGCCCTGCTGCTCTTCCTTGAGAGCTGGGTTGGGAAAGAGCCTCTTGAGAAAAGCTGTGTGCAGGGAGCAAGGGGAGGTGTGAGAGGGGCTGAGCACGAGGCAGGGTCTGCTGGGGACTGGAGGTACCTACCAGCACACCTACTGCCCAGGTATGTCTGGGGAGGGTGCTGCCTGCACCCTTGGCCCCACAGCTCTGGCACCTCATCCAGAAGCAAGGATCTGAGCTGGCTCGGCTGTGGCCAGGGGGCTGTTCTCTCTTGCTCCCCATGGTGGGCAGTGTGGGGCTTGTACTGACTTGTCTGCAGGTGCCAGGCAAAACCCAGCCTCAGTGCACAGGCAGTGCAGGAGGAGTTGTCTGGCCTGTCCCAAACCTGCCTGTGGGAACATCATCTGCAAAAAACCAGGTTATCCATGAATTAATTGGCACTGGGGTCTGTGGTGGGTGGGTCTCGTGCACAGTGGGATGGTGAGATTTTAGTGAAGGTTTGGAATCCATGCAGCCTGAGTTACTCCATGGTTGGAAAATGGGGGAAACATCAGCAAGCAGGGACTGCCTCCAGGAGGAGAGAGATTCCTGGCAGACCGGTGCCACCCAAGCAGGAGCCAGGAGTCCTGTGAGGACAGGATGATATCACAGGTGATATCACTGATGGTTTAGGTGCCTGTGCCAGGACTGAAGCAGCACTGCCTGGAAGGTGCCTGTTCTTTGCAGAGGGCGACTGCTGTGCTCTGCTGCCAGCCTGGCACAGCCAGGTGAGTCACTGCTGAAGCTAGTCCTGCCGAGATGCTGGTGGGTGCCTGGGCCAGTGCTGTGCTCAGTTGCTCTCTGCCCCATCTGTCCGCAAACCCCTCCTGCAGACAGTCCTGCAGCTGTGGCTGTGGGGAGGGAGGGGTTTGTTCAAGCAGCCATGTGCTTTCCTCTGTTACAGGTGGGGATGCTAAGGCTGCTGGGCAGCCCCAGGGGGATGGCAGCCATGCAGGGGCTGGGGATGCATGGAGACACCAGAGGGGACGTGCAGAACACCGGAGACACACCATCACCAACGGCGTGGACTTCAGCATGGTAAGGGCAGCTCCAGCAATGGGGCCAGTGGTCCCTAAGGGAAGTTTGGCCTCAGGAGCTCTTCACTGCTGGCACCCAGCTCCGTTGGGCTGTTGGCTCCCTGCTTCCCACCCTGCACATGCTGAGCTGGGGGCTGTTGGGCAGATCCTGCTGTCTTGGATACAGAGTGCTGCTGGTTGGGGTAGGTGAAGGTCCTGCCAAGGTGCTGTGTATCCCCACTGGCTCTGGGTTCCCCTGCCTTCTGCCTGAGTGGAGCCAGCGTGTGACTGCACAGGTGCCTTCCCTGGGGACAGAAACTCGGGCAGGGACAGGCAGATGTGCAGGTGTAGGAGCAGGTGGGTCTCTGGGCTGTTCAGGCACTTCAGCCAAGGTGGGGTACGCTCCGTGCTGGCAAGCAGGGTGCTGGGCTGTGCTCATTGTCAGATGTTCTGTGTAGGTCAGGGCTCAGGCTCGCTGATCCTCCTGGCTCCCAAGAGACTTTTTCCCAGTCATGCAGAGAAACCAGCACTGAATTTAGCCCAGCAGCCCAGGATGGAGGGGTCTGCTCCCCTCCGTGCCTGAGTGCAGAGGTGTGATCAGGTTGTCTGTAAGAAGAGATCTGCACTGCTCCCAGGTGGGATGGAGGAGCTGCCTGGACATGTTGCCCACAAGCTCAAGCTAAATTTTCCTGGGAAGAGAGCCAGGCCCCAGCCTGCAGGATATGTGGCTGGTAGTGTGAGCTCTGGCCAGTGCTGTAGCTGCAGACAAGGCTCCAACTGTCACCTCTGCACTTCCACCCCTTGTGTCCTGGTGTCACCTGGCTCCCTGAATCCAGTGGGGCTGACCAGAGGTGCAGGCAACACCAGTTACAGCCTGGCCTTGGTTGAGGTACAATGCTTCCAACGCCTCGCCTCAGGAGGAAGGATTTGTGCTCTCATGGTTTGCTGGGCTTGCAGCCATGCAAGGAGGGGTTGGGGTGCTCTTGGGCTGAGGGCATCTCTGCTGAGCGATGCTGGCAAAGATCAGTAAATGTAGATCTGGGTATCTTTGGTTCTCAGGGTTTTGGGGGCTGGGAGTTGCTGTTCCAGTGAGGGGAAGGTCCCTCCATCCCTGGCAAGGTTCTTCCCTCTGTGTGCAGCTACAAGCTGGAGCTCCTCATTGCCTCAAGCTCAGGGTCCTGTCTGATACTGGTGAGGAAGGGCTGGTGGCTGGCATTCTCAACTCTTCCACAAGCACTCTGGCTCTGGTCTTGGGCTGCTCTTGCCCTTTTTCCACAACTTGTTGTGGGGGAGTGGGATGGAGCTCCTCTGCCTTTCTCATCTGCCTCCCCACACACCCAGGGGCTGCACTGCCTCTCTCCCTGAGAAGGGATGTCTGTTCATGCTGCAGGTGAGAAGCCTTCCTGCAGGAGCCTTTGGCTCCTCATCCCACCTCTGAGCATACAGACTTGGAGGGAGTTTGGGTCCAACAAGGATTCAGTCCCTACACAGGACAGTGATGCCACCTCCCCCCAGTTTGAGCAGAGACCAGGCAGTCAGTGGTGATTAGGCTAATTTGCCTAAGGCCCAAGGAGGGATAGGAGCACTGACACCGTCCCTGCAGCGCTGGGATGCACTAGGACCAGTTTATCCCCGAGCAGCAAGGTGGGTTGGGGGGCTGTGCTGCAGCCCCAGGACCCTTTGCCCCACCAGAGCTGGTGTTTGTCAGTCAGTCCCTCATCGATTGGCCTCATTTCCCTGTGGCCACAGGGGCAGCTGTGATGAGACCTTCTGTGAGAGGCTGAGTGATGTCATTTGGAGGCAGCTCTGGGCACTGTCCCCTCCCCTCCTACCCTGGGTAGCACCAGCCAAGCTTCCCCTGCCCACAGAGCTGTCTGCCCCCAGTGCATCCCATCCTTAGCAAGATGCTGTCTGTCCCCACACCCAGCACAGCTGGTGATGTCCCACTGCTCTGTGGGATGCTGCCTTTTCCTCCAGTCACCATGCTGGCCAGCAAGCCTTGTAGGACCAGGACAGGACAGGCACTCCCAGGCTGCAGCCCAAGCTGGGTGGGGGTCCTTACCACGTACAGCACCTTCTTCATGCCCCTCAGCAACAGCCTGCATAGTACCAAGGCTCTGCACTTCTTCCTGTGGGTATGTCCCCTTTGGTCTGTCTGTCTGTCCGTGCATGCCTGGGGGGAGGCAGTGTCATGCTCCAAACAGCATCTGCAGGAGCAGTGGGAACAAGAGCAGCCCTGGGGTAAAGGGTGGTTGTGTGGGGCAGCTGGGAGGCTCCAGGGTGGGCGGTGGGGCTGGGGAGGTGCTGGCAGCCTGAAAATCGTCTTGGTATGGTCTCTCTTGTACCTGGGGCAGGGGATCTGTTCAGGGCCACTTCTGAGCTGAATTGTGCCCCTCGAGATGCTCAACAAAGCATCAAGAGATGTTCCTGAGCATCAACAGCTTCTGGGTGATCAAAGTCCCACCAGTGCCTGGAGGAGGCTCCAGGAGCCTGGTCTGTGCCCTGGGTGGTAGAGGCCAGGCTGTGGTGGCAGAGAAGGCAGAGCAGCTCTGTGTTCCTGTCGTGGAGCTGGGGAGGAAGGTTGACACAGCTCAGGAGCCCTGGGCTCACTGGTGAGGGCTGGTGGGAGAGTCGCTCTGTGGCTCCTCAGGGATGTCCCCTCTCCTCTCAACACCTCTGTGACTGCTGGTGGCAGCAGAGCAGGGGACCCCATGTTCCCTGGGGTACCACTGCTGCTCCAGCCCCACTGCCAGTGGAGGGGCTGAGCTGTCTGTCCTGCAGCAGCCCCAGCTGTGCCACACCACAGCCACTGCAGGTCCTGCTCTCTTGTCCCAAGGAGCTGGTCTGGGGACAGGAGCCCTGGGCACTCTTGTAGCAGTCCCTCTCCAGATGCTGCTGGTGCTTAGATAGATCTGAAAGATACATTGAGCTCTGCTCAGTTTGGAGATGCTGGGGAGGTTGGGGGTGTTAAGCAGAGGTGGGGAGCAGGGTGCTGGAGAAATAGGGCTGAAGGTTTTCCCCTGGCTGCACATTTACATCTCAGCTGCTTGCCCCTTGCTGCAGCCATGGCTGTGTGTGCTGCTGGCTGGCAGCTGCAGCCTTGGGGGCACTTGGGGAGTGGCTGGAAGCCCCATTCTTGCTGCATCACTGGATAAAAACAAGGCAGAGAAACCTGCTTCTGCAGTGGGGGGAAGCAGGGGGAGATGGCCTGACTCCTTTACCTGCTTGGGTTGTTCTTCCATATCAGAGAACTCTTCCTCCAAAGCAGTGCCAGGCAGCAGCCATCATCCCACTCCACAGGGAGAGGGGCTGAGTGCCCTGCCTGTGTCCACATCCTCTGCACCTGGGGCTTGGCAGGGGAGGGGTTAACCTCGCTGTGCACTCTGTCCTGTAGCTGAAGCACATGAAGGAGCTGGAACAGGAGAAGGATTTCCTGCTGCAGGGCCTGGAGCTGGTAGAACGCACCAGGGAGTGGTACCACCAGCACATCCAGCTCATGCAGGAGCGCCAGAGGCTCCTGGGGAAGAACAAAACCAGTGCTGTGAGTCTGGGGCTTATTGCTGGGGTGCCCATCTGCTTGGGAGGGTCTGGGACTGCTCTGTGGGCTTACAGAACAGGGCTGGGAGCTGGCTGGACCTGGAGCCAGCCCTGCAGTAACCCCCAGCCTCTTCTTCCCTGTACCCCAGGACTTGCAGGCTGAAGGCAACCAGAGCCAGCTGGGCTGCCTGGTCCCCAAGCTTCAGGAGGTGAACCGCTGCCTGGGTGACCTCCTTTCCACTGCTGGCAAGGTGAGAGCAGCAGACCAGCAGCTTGTATCTGGTTGCATGAGGATGCACCCTGTCCCTCCCCTTATGCCTGTGGCTGGGCTGATGTCAGATCTGCCAGGGTTTCCCCAAGCTCTGGGGAGGGGAATGGGGGGTGACTTGGCTCTGTGGGCAAGATGGGGCATGGCCAAGAGGACAGCACTGCTGGTCCCAAGCTGGGCTAGAGGATGCTCAAGGCATCTTGGGCACTAAAAGAGATCCCCAAAAAGGTGTAGCCATAAGGAAACCATCCTGCTGAGGGCTGAGTCAGCCTTCTCCAACCTGGCTGTCCTGTCAGGCTCCTGGCAGGAGATGGGCACACCATTCAGGCCTGATTCCCACCTCTTCCTGCCTTGCTGGAGAGCCTGTGATGGCCTGTTCTAGGGTCTTAATCCTGTGCTGGGCTTCTCTGAGAGTTGCCTACAAGCTTCAGAAACAGCTTCTGGCCTTGGAAAGAGCTGGGGAGAGCGACTGGGAAGGAGTCTCAGTGTCTCATCCCTTCCTTTCATTGTTACAGCCAGTGAACCCCTCCTCAGCTCTGAGCAGACTGGTGCCTGTGGTGTCTCTGGCCTCAGCAGGCTCCCAGCAAGCCATTAACATGCTGAAGGAGCAAAACCGGCTTCTCACAAAGGTGAGTGGGATGTGAGGGGAGGAGATCCCTTGGAATGGGGGCTGAGGAGGAGACAGGGTGGGACGGGGCTGGAGAAGGAATATAAGGCAGTGGAAGATGTTCCTTCAGCTTGGCCAACCTTGATCATCCCAGACAAGGGCATGTGTACCCCCCATTGCACAGCTGTGTCCAGCTGTTTGCTGGGGGGTGCCTGTGAGCAGGGGTGGGGCATCCCTGCCAGAGGAAAAAGACCCTGACAAGTGCAGATGGTGAGGGTACAGGAGTGGTGGCTGGGGTCTGCGAGCAGAGCTGCTGAGGGACGTCAGCCCTGATACCCCTGCCAGACCTGGGCTCACTCTGGGGTTCACATCCCAGCTCTCACAGTGCAGCACATGGCAGCATCTTCTCACCTGTCCCATGCAGGAGGTGACCGACAAGAGTGAACGCATCACCCAGCTGGAGCAGGAGAAGTTGGCCCTGATCAAGCAGCTCTTTGAGGCTCGTGCACATCACATCCATGAAACCAGCCAGCTGGACTCCACCTTCATCTAGTGCTCAGCTCCCCTGCTCTGGGTCCTCAAGCTTCCCTAAGGATTTTTGGGGCTCTTGCCTAAAACCCATGGCACCTCTTGCTGCAGGTGTCCTGTCTCGAGGGCTGGAGCTGCCAGTGGCATCCCAACAGGAGCAGGCCAGGAAAGCTTCTCCCCAGCCCTGCCCAGGAGCATCCCAGCACTGCTTGCTGCTGGGCTTCCAGCTGTGCTGTTCTCCAGCTGCTGCTTTCCTGTCTCTCAGCAGACTGCAGGGACTGTGCCCCCAGCTTCATGACCCCTGTGTGCTGCCTGTGCTGTCTGGTGTGCCCTTGACCTGGCTTAGGCTGAATTTTGGCTGCTCTCAGATAAGGATGATGCATCTTCAACACCAGGTGGCATCTCCAGGCAAGCCTGGTCCTGGAAGTGTGGCCTGTCCTCTGCTTGTCCTGCCACTGGAGGACAAGATGGACAATCCAATGGGGAATGCCTGGCCCATCTCTGCTGCCTGGGTTCTGCCTGCCAGTGTATGGGGCCAGATGAGTAGCCTAAAAGGAAAGGTGATGTCCTACAGCAGGAAGATGCTACCAGGAGCCTGATTTCACAGAGGGGCTTTAGGGCAAGATTTTGTGTCTATCTGAACGTGGGTGATGGAGCAGATGCTGCTGGGCTCTTTCATTTGCACATTTCCAAGCAGAGAAATGGCAGCTTTGCCTGTCCTGGTGGTGGATGGTGGCTTCCCAGGGTGACACACCATATGTGAACTGCACCCCTCTCTGGGTCTCTTGGGTCCTGTTAGACTGGTGCACCTCAGGATACCTCCTCCCAGCCCAGCTGAGTAATGATGCTGGAGCTGAACTGCCTCCTGCTGTGGCTGTACTTGGTATTTATAGTTCTCTCATAGGAAATCCTTGTGAATCTCTGCGTAGCACAGGCCTGGCCCTCCACAGCTCCTTGACCAGGACCTTTCTCCAGGATGTTCTGACTCTCTTGGCATGATGCTGTGGTGTAATGCACTGAACTGGGCAGAAGGTGCTGGACCTACTCTGCCCTGGGCTGGGCACCACGCAGATCAGCTCCTTTCTCACACCTGAATTACCTGTCCCATGTTGTCTGTCCTATCCACCTCCTTTCTTTGAGGCTGAATCCCTCCTCTACCCTTGTGCCTGCTGCCTCTGCAGGAGTGGTGATCAGCAGAGATCCAAGGAGAGGAAGGAGGAAGAGGGACAAGGCCAGGGTGAGTCAGGTCCCCTGTCTATGCCCTGGCCAGTGGTGCCTCCCATTGTCCTGATGACCAGTGCCTGTTTGCCCAAGGTTTCATTAAAAGCAGCCCTCTCTCTCCAGAGGGTCACCTGCCTGTAGGGATAATAAAGTGAACTATTTAATTCATCCCTCTGTGTCTCCACTGAAACCAGCCCCTCTGCTGCAGTGAGCCTTGGAGTCCCTGCCTAGCCTGTCCCCCAGGCCTGGGGCAAGCTGAGCACGCAGTCGCAGCCCGAGCACAGAGGAGGCCTCTGCTCCAGCCTGTGTTCCTGTGCCCTCCCTGGCCCCTTGGGGCTTCCCTGTGCTCCGGACTGTGTGGGACAGGGTCAGGAAGCCTCCTGCACCTCTTCCCAGTGCTGGCTGCTCCTCCAGAAGCTGTGCGGGGAGCTGGTGTCTGCAGGGGGTGCTGTTGGAGCTCACACCGCTCCTTCCCCATCAGAGCAGGCCCGGGGGCTGCGGCAGTGCTGGCCCTGGTGCTCTGCAGTTCCTCCGTGGTGCTGGGCAGCTGTCAGGGACCTGGCTGGCACGGCACGGCACGGCACGCTGTGGCACATGTCACTGTGCCCTGCACTGAGGGGGCAGCAGCCACTTGGAGCAATCCTGGGGCTCTGTGCAGGGGGGAGGCCCCTTCCCTTCCCTTCCCTTCCCTTCCCTGGCCCTTGGCACAGCTGGCTGGGGGCTCAGCTGGGCCTCTGGCACCCTGCACAGCCCTCTGGAGCCAAGCTGCCGTGCCCCCACGGACAGGAGCAGGGTGAGGAGGGGACCCTGAGCCAAGCCCCATGTGGGAGCCTCTGTCCAGTGGTGCTTGGGGCAGCTGAGCATCCCAGGTGGGGCAAGTGGGGGTGATGCTTGTGCTCAGTTCCCATCTCATGCCTCTGCTCTGATCAGAGCCAGGGCCCCCTCCCACCTGCTGCTGCCCCAGCCCCGGGGGAATGGCCTGGCTGTGGCTCAGCAATGCTGGTCCCGGGCCGGCTTCCCAGGGCTGCCCCTGGGGTGGTGAGGGAGCTCAGGGAGTTTAACGGGCCTGCTGGGACCCCCTGGAGCTGCAGGGCTGACCTTGAGCTCCCAGCCCTGGCCTAGCCATGCCATTTCTGGGCCCCTGATGAGTCTGGCACATGCCTGACCCCCATCTGTGTGTCTGGGCAGTGTCAGCTTTGGCACCCTCAGCTGGGGCTGGCACTGCTGCAGTGGTGGTCAGGTGCTCTGGGTATGTGGCCAGGTCTATAAACAGTGTGCAGGGTGACACGTGTGAACATCTTCCCTGCTCTTCAGTCTCTGTTCTGGCTCAAGCTGGGTTTGCACAGATATGCTAGCACACCTCCAGGGCTCTGCTCATACCTGGTACCTGCTGTGTGAAGCTTGCAGACCACTCTGGTAACAGGGGTCTCCAGTCAGGGCAGCTCCTGCCCCCCCAGATCACCTCAGCCCCTCTGTGCTGAGGTTGTCAAACCGAGGTGCAGCACTGCATGGTGAGCACTCCTGTCACTGGGCATTTATCACAAGCACTAGGATGACATGATATGGGGGGCCCCATGGCCAGCGCCTGGTGATGGGGGGCTGTTATGGGGGGCAGTGGGTGCTTGGGCCTCACCTGAACCGAACTCAGAGATGTGCGCGGCCCCCAACCTGCCCCAAGGGCTGACTACCTCATCTTCAGCATCCTCATCCATGTGGCTTGGGAAGGATCTTGTCAATCTATTTGTAGTTTCTTTCTTCTCCTGCCCAGCACCGTGCCCTTCTCACGCCCCTGAGGCTGGGCTGGGTGCCCAGCACAGCAATTACCCAAAGGCTGCAGGAAGGCTCTGGCCTTAGCCACATTCCCTGGCAGGTGCTCAGTGCTCCACATCCCCCTTGCTGGCTGACACCATGGGAGAGTTGTGGTTTCTGTCTACACCCAAGGCACGGTGGGGCAAAGATCCACTCCCAGGTGAGAAGGGAGCCAGTCTGGAGGGCTGTGGCAGAGGCAGCGGGGTGAATTCCTGCTGCACCATCCGGGCTCATTCCCGGCAGGGTCAATAGCTCTGCGGCTGTGCCTGGTGTCCGCAACATCTGCATCATGGGGCGGTCAGGCACAGCATCTTGGCTCTGCTCCAGCACCCTGCTAGGTCCAGTGTCCCCAGCCTGGGGTGGGTGCTCAGTGCTGCCTGCGCAGAGGTATGGCTGCTGGCAGCCTGCTGCTCGCTCCCCCGGGGAAGATCCCGTGAGATGGGAATGGGTGGGACTCCTGAAATTCCTTTGCTCTGCAGCTGCGTGCCATGGGGACTGTGACTCCTCTCTGTGTTACATGAGGAGGAAGCCTGGGCTGCTCTGTGCCTGCATGATTTCAGTATTCTTCCTTTATTCACTCCCATCTTGCTGCTCTGGCCTTTGGGGATGGGGCAGGGAGGCTCCCCCGTGCCAGTCCTGGTGCCAGCACCACAAGCAGCATGTCCTGCTGCCCTGGAGCCTCCCTAGGCACCTGTCCCACGTTCCCCCTCACCCTCATGCCATCCCCTCACCCCCATGCAGTCCCCACAGGCAGATTTGATCCCTTTTGGCTACACGGAGAAGGTCTGGGGGTGTCTGAAGAGCCACGAAGGCACCAGATAGGGCCAGGTGGGTGTGGGGATGTTCCACAGCCCTTTGCCTTGGGGAAAAGAAAAGCAAAGAAAAGCAAAGAAAAGCAAAGAAAAGCAAAGAAAAGCAAAGAAAAGCAAAGAAAAGCAAAGAAAAGAAAAGAAAAGAGAAGAAAAGAAAAGAAAAAAGAAAAGAAAAGAAAAAAGAGAAAAGAGAAGAAACAAAAAAACCCCAACCCCCCACCACGTTATCAAACCTTCCCTGTATGGACCTGAAGACAATCAGGGCTGCCCACAGTGCCTGCTCCAGGCACCCTGCAGCCACTCCCAGGTTCAGGGCCATGAATGCATGTCCTACAGCTGGGGACCCACAGGGCAGCAATCAGACCCAACAGTGACAGCCCAGTGCAAGCAGGACATCACAGCACGAGCTACCTGGACCCACGTCCTCAGATGCAGCCTCCAGCCAGACCCTTGCCAGCAAGGACAGAGCTGCTGTGGAGGGACTGGTGTCAAGCCCCAGGCAGGCACCGTACCTCATCCTGCCTGTGACCTTGGGGCTCACAAGTGACATGAGTTTGCTCTGTAACAGGCCTTGGCCCCTCCCCACCACAGACCTGAAACAGGTGGCAGTGTCATGGGTGGGCAACCCCAGCAGGTCTGCAATGGAGGGCAACCAGGGGAAGAGAAACCTGGCCACACCGTCCTGGCAGTGTGCCCCAGGCACGAGCGCTGACTTGCCCCACAACATGCATCACAAAATACTGCCCATGTTTATCACGCAGAGTCCCAGAAGTGATGTGAAAGTCTCTGAGCAACCTTTCTCTGTACAGGGGGGTTGCCCTAGGTGCTCTTTGGATCACCCTTCCAACCCAAGCTCTTCCACGCTTTGGTGTGAGTTGGGGGTGATGAGAAGTGCCAGGGCTGTAGCTCAAGCACCCCAGGCCTGGCAGGGCAGGGCTGAGCCTGCACTGGGGGTGCAGGCCAGGTCTCCCCGCAGCAGCGGCCTTCCCAGCTCAGGGCCTCGCATGGGTTTCTGTGGTGTTTCATTTCCACCAAGTGACTCTCAAACCACAGCCAGAGGGTGGGAAGCTGCTCTGAGGATGAACAGTTCCTACACCATACTGGGCAAACTGGGGAAGAAAAAGACTCTTTTGTCCTACTGACTTCACAACGAAACAAAAACCCATCGCCTCAGCACCCCCAGGTCTGTTTAGCCCAAAAGGAAGGTATTTTGTGTTGGTTTGGGTTCAGTTTGGGCTTTTTTCTTTCCCCTGTTGTATTAAGATCAGTACAAGTGGAAAAGCAGCTTCTGAGCAGCACACAGAGAAATGGCCCTGTGCTGACACTGCTGGCATGAGCTCTGCCAGGCAGAAAGCACCTGCTTCTCTGAGGGGCTTCCAACATCTTCATGAGCACTTAAAATCTTCAAAAACCTCTGTTAGTCCCCAGGCCAAAACACCTTTCAGGGTAGGCCTGATCTCATGGGCAGGTGGGATATCTGTGTGCCAGGCTGGGAGCTGTACTGGGCTCTGGGCTCAGAACTGTGCCTGTCCCCAATGAGGGATGTGCCCCGGCTGGCTTGGGGAGAGCTCAGCTGGGTGGGCTGGGAGGACACGAACCACAAAATCCAACAATTTCATCATTCAGTGTTTAATATGAATGCCTTAGGAAGAGAATTTGGCCTTTTGAAGCCATCCCAGTGCTGGTGCTCCTGCAGAAATCCAAACCTCTTCTCAGGCTGCCAGACTTGTCCACAGGGACCGATGACCCCAGCACCCCAGCTGCATCCCTGGCGTTGCAGCAGGACTGCAGCCCCAAGGAGGGACACCCCAATCCTGGTGGGGTTCTTTGTGGGGTCTGCTGGGGCAGTTTCGTGCCCACAGCTCCCTGTGTCTGCACTGCCCAGGACACCTGGACATGTCAGCTTCCACCACTTCCCTGTCTGAACCCCTAAGGGGGCTTTTCCAGCCAAGCCATTGTTCACATTTTGCTCTGGTGAGTAGGCTATTGCATCGCTGCCAGCTCCCAAAAAGTCATAAATCTCCCAGGCCCTCCTAAAATCATTAAATTAGGGGGAAAAGAAGAAAAAAAAACCCCAAAGCAGCTTTTGCAAACAATACTTTTAGGAGTGGCTGTTTATTCCTCTCCAGGGTTTCAGCCTTCATCACTCCCATCACTCAGCACTATCCTGCACCACCCACTTTTAGTGGGAGCCCCCCCTCCCTGTGTTACAAAACCAAAGGAGCTGTGAAAACCTAAATATTGCAAGTCTTAATTTGGTGAAGAAGAAATGCAAAGCTGTTGGGGCCGTTAGGGCTGCGAGGTTGGGAGCAGCTCACCCAGCAGCACTGATGGAAATGCCACAATGGTGTCTTGTCCCATGGGATGGCTGTGCCAGTGGGGCCTGTGGGGTGGGGGGATCCAGCTCCCACTGTCCTGCATCATGGCCTGGGGAGAGCGAGAGCTCAGAGCCCCACTGCCTGTGCTGCCCTGGGGCCCATCTCTGTGTCCTGTGGCTTTTCCAGGGATTCCACTGTTTTCCAGGGGCTGTGAGCTGCTTTTCCTCCCACACCACCTCCCCCTTGGATTGGCAGTTCTCCTCACTCACAGCGTGTTTGCATATCAGACTTGGGATGTGGGTGTGCAGGACAGGACATGTTGTCCCAGGTCCCCAACCCTCTGGGCCCTCCTGACTCTGCCAATGGTGCTGGCACCCAGCTCCTGGTGCTGTGACCGCAGGGCTGGCAGGTGGCTTTCCCCATCCCTGCTGAGGATTGGTGTCCAGCTGTGATAGATTCCCAGCCTGTGGCTCTGCAGAGCACCGCTGAGCTTCTAGAGCTGCTGGGATGCTCCAGCGCCACCCATAAGCCTCCTCCATACCCTCAAGTAACAGGCAGATGGTGGGGTGCTGGGGGAACACCAGCACTGACACCGGTGTGCCAGTGTTCAGGCACTGCTCCCTGCCAGGGGTGCACACACGGGCACAGCACAGCAGCACGCCTGGGGGTGCCCACGCTCCAGCTGTGCCAGGCTGTCCCAGGGCCACGCACACCGTGCCTGTGCTCACACCTTGACAGACTGTGCCCCCTGCCCTGGACACCAAGGGCCCCGCTTTTCCCCCTCTGATTCTGGCTCCCCAGCAGGGCAAAGAGGAAAGACCCCATTCATGGGCAGCAAACTCTGCTCGAGCTCCATGTCCACCACCTCAGCCCACTCCCATGCCCCACAGCCACCCACGCACCCTGTCCATGGGCGACTCTCCTGGCTGCACGAGCGTGGCCTGTGCCGTGGAACAAGCCAGCACTGGAGGCAGGGGAGGCACCTCACCCAGCAGCAGCTTGGGAAAAACAGGCTGAGTATAAAATTAGACAGAGTTTTATTGCCAGGGTTTTATTTTTAAATGCCATGGAAAATGCAGTGCTGGAGGGAGAATCCAAGAGGTCTGGGCCAGCCTGGGGGAGGCACACCTCTGTCCCACATTTAGGGTCCTTCTTGCCCCCAGACAGGATGCTGGGTGGGAGCTGGCTGCAGGGTGCAGTCAGTGAGGCAGCAAGGACCACGAAGGGTGGATCCTGCTCCCTGTCATGCACCCAGGGTGGTGCCTGAGGAGCAGTGGGTGCACTGTGGTGGACATAGGGTCTCTGAGGAACTCCTAAGGGAAAGGACCTCCCTATCTGAGCAGGATGAGAACCTCCAGCCAGAGAAGATACAACTGGGGGTCTGGAAACTCAGGGGAGGTCAGAGAGGGACAAAGCCACCAGCTCTTCCAGCTCATGGATGAGATGAAGGTGGGAGCCAGACTGAACCCAACCTGAGATGGACAGCCCTGCATGTTGGGGTGGCAGGAGCTCCTTGTTGAAGGATGGTGCTGATGCTGGAGGTTTGCCTGCACCCAAAGAGAAGGGGTTTGACAAATCCAAAGAGGAGGGATCTATTGAAGGGTGTAAATACAGAGAAATCAGAAAACCATCTCTGACTCAAAATCCCCCAAGCTAAGAACAGCTGGAGACTGGGAGAGAACTCCAGGGAAATCTGATGTATGCTTGATGTCATCCATCCCTGGACACTGCTGGGTGGCAGGGGGAATGGTGGGGACATCCCAGCTGTCCCTACCACCTGCTCTCAGGTTTGTTTGCTCAGAGAGCTGCATGTCAGCCACGTTCTGTGTGCGTGCCTGGTTCCTTGGTGTGCTGCCTTATTGCAAGTCTCTCGGTGGTTCCAGGGGGACCCAGGACACTGGAGATGTGTCTCCTTGCATGGACACCCACTGCTAAAGCCACAGACCCCACCTTCCACCCTCTATCTGCCAAGCTGCCCTCCCTCCCACAGGGTGACAGTGCTGGTAGAGTGAGGAGAGGAGCCTGAGCTGTACCTGCAGCCTGGCCCAGGGCTTGGGGTCACTGCCACAGACCCAGGTGCCTCTTGCTGCCACGGGCCAGGCTGTGGCAGTCCCATGGCAGCTGTGCTTGACCCTAGTTTGTGGAAGCCCTGCTGTGGTTGGGACCCATCTAACAACAGGAGAACTGAAAGCACTGGCCACAGGGTTAACTTCCAGAGGAGCACGTGGGGGATACCAGAAAGGGAAGCTGAATCATTTAGCAAGACAGAAGCCTTCTTACATGAGGTAGGGACAGGATGTGGTGGGAAACAGGCAGGGGCCCAGTAGGAGTTTGGCCCTCCAAGTCTGATCTGCCACAAGAAGGCAGAGAGGTGGGATCCTCTGTGGGCTGCAGGGGATGTCCACCACAGGGTGAACCTCCATGGTCTGCAAGGACACAGCCTGCCTTCCCCTGGGAATGTCTGCTCCAGCACCTGAAGCATTTCCTTCCCTCCTCCTTTACAGACGTTGGTGTCTGCAAGGCTTGTTTCTCACACATCTTCTCACTTCTCTCTCCCAGCTGCTGCACAAGCAATTTTTACCCTGTCATAACTCCATTATCACAAAAGTACCACCTCTGCTGATGGGCTCAGTTTTGGGCATCTTGGGGCCAGCTGGATCTGGCTGGGCCCAACACAGGGGAAGCTCCTTGTATCTTCTCACAGATGCCACCCTACAGCCCCCTGCTACCAAAACCTTGCCATCTCATCCCAACACAGAACCAAGGACATGATGATCCTCCAGCAGAAGGGATCAGGCTGGCCCAGAGCCGGGAGCAGGATGTGGTCGCTCATCTACACCAGCTCCTTTCTGGCTGACGCCCAGGATCATTTCTGCCTTGACAGCATCTTCCCACAGGCCTGGACTGGTTTTGGCTCTTCTGAGGACTCACCATCCCAGACAGCTCCTCTGACACCTGGTGCAGGGTGTGCTTCAGGGACTGGACCTCTGCAGCAGCTTCTTGGAAAGACAAGCAACTGCTGGCTGCAGCTCACACCTCTGGTAAGCTGTCCTGCTCTCTGCCATATCTCACCCTCATGCAGAACGCTATTTGCTCTGCACTAAGGGTTTCACTTCAGCCCAGCGTGAGGACTTCAGGCTGAAGCAATCACTGCAGCAGAGAAAGCTCTTCCCTGCAGCAGGGCAGCATCTTCCTGGGGCTCCCACCAGCAGCAAGTGAAGCCATGGCTGCTCTTCCACCCCACCAAAAAGCAAGTACCACTGAAGCTGGAAACATTGCACTCAGGAGATTCATCCAATTCTACTGCTGAAGCCTAAAAGCAGGAGTGAACCTGTGGTGATTTGGCCCCAGCTGGAGGCCAGACACCCACCAAAGCTGCTCTGTCACTGCCCTTTTCAGCTGGACAGGGGAGAAAATAGCTACTGAGAGGCTGAGGAGTGGAGCTCAGGCCAGGGAGAGATCATCCTGCAATGAGTGTCATGGGCAGAGCAGACTCAACAGGGAATAAAGGACAGAAACTCTCTAATTGGTGACCCTGCCCTGCACCCCCAGTGACACCAGAGTCGGGGGATGAGAAGTGGGAGCAGATCTCAAAGCCCCTCTCCCCACCCCTCCCTTCTCAGCAGACTGCACTCTATCCATGATCTTGCTCCCTTCTTCCCCCCACTGTGGCACAGGGAGGGGCAGGGACTGGGGGAATGGGGGTTTGGGTCAGTTCCTCACCAGATGTTTCACCTCTTGGCCGGGGGGGTCATTCCTCACCCCCTTCCCCTGCTGCACCCTGGGGTCCCACCCATGGCAGACAGTCCTCCACCAACATCTCCAGTGTGAGTCCTCTCCCACGGGGCTTCAGCTCTTCCCCAGCTACCCCGGCATGGGTCACTGCTCTGGGTAGAGTCATCAATCACAGAATGTCTCTCAGTCCCTCAGGCCCAGACTGCCCCAGCCTGGCCCCCCACGGGGTCACCAGCCTCCCCCCAGCAAACCTGCTCCGGTGCAGGTCTCTCCCTGGCTCATCTCTGTGTCTCTGTCTCTCTCCAGGGGCTGCAGGTGCTGGCAGGGGCTGGCTCCAGCACAGGTCACAGCATCTCCTGTCTGTCTCCCCCTGCTCCAGCATGGGGCCTCTCCAGGGGCTGCAGGTGGGGTCTGGGCCTTGTCCATGGGCTGGGGGGGGACCCCCGCTCCACCATGGGTTTCTCCAGGGGCTCAGGGGCATCTTTCTCTCCATCACCTGGGAGGCCTCCTCCCCCTTCCCTGGCCTTGGTGCCCACACAGCTCCTCACATCTTCTCACTCCCTTCTCTGGGGCACACAGCAGCTGCTGGTGGGTTTTTTCTCCTCACTGTGATTCCCAGAGGTGCTGTGACCTCGCTGATGGGCTCGGCCTTGGGCAGCAGCGACTCCGGCCTTGACTCGGCCCACGTTTACTGCTGGGGCCTGCAGAGAGCTGCTGGCTGCTTCTTGCAGAAGCCCCCTGCAGCGCCCTGCTCCACCAGAACCCAGCTACATCAAACAAGGACAAGGTAGGATGAGGGTCTTTCCATGCCCTGGCTGGGCACAGCTCCATGCCCACAGGCACAGCTCCATGCCCACAGGCACATAGGAGCACCTGGAAGTGTCACTGCCAGCTCCCCACAAAGGAACTTGGGGTGGATTTTCTTTTCCTTTTGTCCCAGCCACAAAGCACAAACTTATCATAACAGGGCAGGGTGGTGGCTTTGAGCAAAGCGTGAACAGCCCTGAAAGCCTCACATATCATCCCAGGACACAGCTATTCTCCATCTCCTTTCTCCCAGCTCCCTCACCTCTGCAACCCGCTTCAACCTCAGGCCCAGTGTAAGTGCTGCCCCCCAGGCATGGGTCCTGCTCACATGTAACACCCTTTGAGGCACCATATTTCTTCAAAACGTTTCGCCCATTAGTGGGGGAAGCCTGAGACCCTGCCACCGAGTGAGAGGCTCTGGTGTGGAACCTGGGCAGGGGACCTGGACTAGTCCCTCATGTGCTTCACCCTGAAGAAACACTCTTCACCTTCCAGAGGTTTGCACTGAGCCAGCTGACCTGCCTGATGTGGCTTGAAGGAGACCCACAGAGGGGTCTGTGTTGGGGTAGGAACTGGTGACCTTCAGCACTGGGCTGTGTTGGGGGTTGTCTGTCTGCTGCTGACGAGATCCCTGAGCATCCTCAGGATCATCTGGATGCTCACAAACTGCACTAATTCGTAGCATATGGAGAAAGAGGAAATGAATGGGGCTCTCAAGGGCTTCCTGACAGCTTCACAGCATGGAATTTCTCCATTGCAGGATTTTGGGCTGTAGGACTGCACTGCACTTACTCTGATTGGGGGCCAGGTGCCCCCCAGAGCCTCTCCTCAACCGGACAGGGGAGAGAAGGTGTGACAGCAGAAGGGGGGAGATAGTGCTCAGCACTGAACATCACAGGCCAAACAGACACAACTAGGAAAAAGAAAAGAATCTAATTTATTACCTCTCCCCACCCCTCCCTTCCTCCCAGGATTAACTTTACTCCCAGTTTTCTCTCCCCCCTGGCACAGGGGCCAGAGACAGGGGTTGGGGTTAGTGCATCACACACTGTCTGCTGCTCCTTCCTCCTCAGGAGGGCTCCTCACACTCCTGCCCTGTCCCAGTGTGGGGTCCCTCCTACAGCAGACAGTCCTGCATGACATCTCCAACGTGAGTCCTTCCCACTGGCTGCAGTTCTTCACCAGCTGCCCCAGCATGGGTCCCTGCCATGGGCTGGGTCCATCCCTCCTCCTGCACTGGGGCATCTGCAGACTTGTTCTTCTCACATCCTCTCACTTGTCTCTGGACTGCAAAAGCTGCTGCTGGTTTTGTTGGGGTATTTTCTTTCTTACCAGCTGTTCCCTCAGAGGTGCTGCCAGGGTGGGTGGTGGGCTCAGCCCTGGGCAGCAGGGCTGTCTTGTTCTTTGAGCTGGATGGTGACCTGGGGGAGCTTCTAGCAGCTTCTCACAGAAGGCATCCCTTCAGCTCCCACCAAAACCTCACCATGCAAACTCTGACTCCCATTTCTGAGTTTTATTTGAGAAAAAACTCTAAAGAGAGACAGGGGAACTGGGGGAGCCCCGGGGGGAGTGGGGGAGGCTGTCATATGAAAGGCCCCAGTATGGGCAATGGTAGAGAAGCAGGAGAGTTCAATATGGGAAACGATTTATTTAATACATTGATTAAAGCTGGTTCATTCCCTGGCCTGGGTACAGACCAGTTCCACAGCCTGATCCCAGTAGCAGGTGAGTTCCCAGCAGCCCTACCAAGCCCACCCATGCTGCCCATCAGCGCTGAGTCTGGGAGGAGCCCAGATGCTGGGGGCTGCAGGGAGGCAGAGGTGAGGGAGTGGCTCCAGGAAAGCAACCCCCCACAATGTGTGTCCTCCATGGGAGCCCTCAGCAGCTGGGAGACACCTTCTACCCTGTGCCCAGGAACTGGCTTACGCCTCTGCAAGCAGGAACCCTCCACAGTATTCTGGTCCTCAAACCCAACTGCAGGCACCAGAGGGGAGCAAAATGATCTTGCTCAGTGCAAAATGGGATGAGGCTGAACTGGCACCTCCTCACATCCTTCCCCAGAGCTCAGGAAGTGGGGTGTTGGTGCAGCAGCACAGTGCTGGGCTGGGGCACACTGATGGACAGCTGCAGGATAGCACTGGGAAGGTGGCTTATGCTCCAACAGAGTGGCACAGAAGGAGGGACATGGGTGCACAGAGCCCCCCACTACTCAAGTCCTCCCAAAGTGTTCATTTTGTCCTTCTCTAGGGGCTTGAGGGAATCTCAGAGCAGAGAGTTTCTCCACACAACAGCAACTGAAAAAGAACACATTGCCTGCTCAGGAGAGCTCATGGAGACATGGTAACACCCGGCAAGTCCCTCCAGGGTACCTGAATTCTCCTTGCAGATCAATGCCATAGCAGAGAATGAAGAGAAAGGGCTTGTTTGGACCTTCAAAGGGCAACATCCCTTTGTAGATAATTGGGGAATAAGAGACCACATCAGGTCAGGAAGTGCTGGGGGGCTGGGGGACAGTGGGTTGCAGTATTTGTATCTCCCCTGGGCAGAGGTCGCCCAGCCATGGGCACCCCCACGCTCCCCCTTGCCCTGCTGCCTGTTCTGCTGCCTGGTGATGCTCACAGGGCAATGTCTGCAACATCACCATGGTCCTGCTCTCCTCTGGACTTTGGGAAGCTGAGCAGTAGCCCGGGGGAGTCCTGCACAGCCATACCCCAGCCCCCTGCTTGTTCAGAGCACCCGCCCCCGATGCCCTGAGCAGGGTCCCACGGGGACAGCCTGTCTGTTTGGCATCCCGTGGGGCACCCACCTTCTGCATGAGAGGTGCTGCACCAAGCCTCTGGCTGCAGGAGCCAGGGCAAGGGCTCAGATCCATGTCACCCACAGCTCGCTGGCACTGGCTGTGGGGCTGGTGCTCAGGGTGCTGAGCCAAGGTCCTCCAAAGGCCCTGGGTGGCACCGGTGACTTCAAAGAAAAGTGACCGACAGCTGCCACCTTTATTCCAAGCAGAATGTCATTTCCCCCTCTGTCCTGCCAGCTCTGTTCCCTCCCTCCCATTGTGTAGAGGGATCAGCCCTGGGAGCCAGGCTGCCCACACAAGCCTGTGTGTGCTGGTCCCTTCCCTCCCAGCCAGGCACCCCATCCCACAGGCTCATGGAAAGGTGAGTCCATCGCAGCTCCCAGTCCCACTGGAATGTGACCACAGCCCCAGGGCTGCCAGCACACCCCTGCCCACGGCCACAGCCTGAGCAGAGGATGCTCCCCCAGTGAGGCCCATGTCCCATGCTGGGGTCCACAGTCTCATCTCATGAGCACAGGGAAACAGCTCGTGAGGCCCCGTGCCGCAGCGGATCCTCACTGCAATGCCTGCCCTGGGGCTGGGCACCTCTCTGCCACCAGCCCACCATGAAAAGGCTCCTGGCAAGGCAGCTGAGAGAAAGCAGTGGGGCTTTTCTGGGGAAGCCACCAATTTCCTGTCTGCTTCAGGATCCCAGTGGATCCCTGCCAGTGGGAGCCCCTCCTGTGCTGGCATCACCGAGACACTGCCCTGGGAAACAGGAGAGAGAAAAGCTTTTAGAAAGTAAGGCAAGAATGGAAGCTTGTGCTTGGGTTTGATCTTCCTTCCAGGCAAGCATCCTTGCCAGGAGGGGATTATAGCCGTGGATACCCTGGGCTCGTTCCAGTCCTGCAGTGTCTGTAGGAGGGAAAGCTCTGAACTTGCAGCTGAGCTTCAAGTGGAGGGGACTCCCACTCACAGGATGTAGAGGCAAAGCCACAGGTTCAGCAGAAGCAGCCTGCAGTCACATTGGGGTTTGTGCCACCTCCTTTTTTCTCCTCTACCAATAGCAGCACTGCTGGATTCATAGAAGAACCCCAAGAATGCCTCACGTGCATGAGCTGTGGGTTTGCTCAGGGCTGGGAGCAGTGCAAGCACGCCCGGCTGCTCCCAAGGGGCCCTCACCATATCAGAAGGTGGGGTGAAGGTGGACACGTGGGTGGGCATACCCCAGGCAAAAGCATCATTCTGGCTCCAGCTGGACACATGTTGCCAGGCTGAGGGATGCAGGACAGGGTGCTGGGAAGGTTTCCAGCACTCTGCACAGTTTTGGGACTCCTTGATGAGAAGCAATGAGACACTGAGCAGAGTCGGCACCAGCAGTTCGGGAAGCCAGGCACCCAAGTGCTTTGGCTGGGGTGGGACTCAGCCTGCCTGGAGGTCCTCAAGGGAGGGACAGCTCTTGGCTTGAGGGGTGGCTGGCCTGAAACCTCTCAAAAATACAGCCACTTGCTGAGATGAACCCCCAGGGTAGGGTCAGTGCAGGTCCTGACCCCAGCGAGAACTGTGGCACTCAGCAGGTGAACATGGCCCTGGGAGCAGGGCACAGCCACCGCCCCCGGTCCAGCACTGCTCCCAGGAAGGACTGGGATTGGGAGTGGGACTGGGGATTGAGAGCAGGGCTGGGGGATTCCCCCTCCCATGGACAACAGCACTTGGCCCCGTGAGCAGCCTCAGACCAGTCTGTGACCAAGGAGCAAGGCCTTGCCTTCATCCCTTGTTCACATTCTGCTCGGAGCTGCCTGCGAGGCAGACAGGGGCCATGCTCCTGCTGTGAACACCTTCACAGACTCACCCCACCCCAAATATACTGCCAGCTGCACAGGGACCATGCTTTCTCCAAACAGCCCCTCTTTCTGCCTGCTGTCCCTTGCCCTGGGTTTCTGCCTGAGTTACCATGGCACCTGCTGCCCTCCTGTGCCCCCTCGGGAGCGGGTTGGGACCACTCTGGGGCTCCCATCAGGGCCAAGATCAGCATTTTGCTCTAGCTGCTCTTGCATGCATTGTGGAACTGCTTGTGCACTGCTCATGGCTGGCCCATGCTGGTGGATCATCCTAATCCCAAGATGAATGAATGCTCCTGGATGCCTCTCCCCTGCACCGGCCTTTGGCTGAGGAGCTTGCAGATGGAGCTGAAAACCCTGTCCATGATCTCTCCCTTTGGACCTCAGATGGTTGCAGCGTCTCCAGGCTCAGTTTGTTCTTCCTGTTATTTCCCAAGCACATATGGAGCTGCAGTGCCGCCCACCAGCGCTCCCAGATGTGTTCATCCCTGTTTCATGAAAACCATTGAGAAGCCCTGAGCCTCATCACCAGCAAATCCCAGCAGCCCCAGGCACCGCTTCCCAAGGCCGGCCAGCAGGCCCCTTCTTGTGCTCCAGCTTCCCCAGTGATCACTCCCTCGAGCTGGGCAGCCCCTGTCCAGGTGGCCCCACATGTAGCTTTTGTTGGAAGGGCTGGATTAGAAAAACCTCCCTCCTTTGTCCAGGAAAGCAGCTGTCCCACACTGCTGGGTGAGTAATGCACTCCACCTTCCCAGCTTTGTTTCCCACCTGCCAGTTTGTCCCCAGCAAGTATTTTGCCTGCAGGTCCCTCGGGGTGGGGACAAGCTTTGTTGCCTGTCTGGGATGGGGCTGCACCCAGGACCCATCTTTCCTGGGGAGCAGGGAGCCCTGTCTGCCCCACACCGCTGAGCTGAAGCCAGTGACCCCTCAGCTGTGGGTGCTGTAGAAATACGTGCTCAGAGCCTGTAGATGCCTCAGCTGTGGTGATGCTACATCCTCATCCAGCTTTACCTGGGACCAAGCTCTTGGTGCTTTCCCAGGACCGGGGTGAGCAGAAGCACCAGCACAGCTGGAGTTTAGGCTGCCAACACGGACCCCCTTTGTCTGTGACATCCACCCGCTCCTCTGTGCCCCCTTGCCCTGCCACATCTCACAGGTACACCTGGCTCTTCTCTGCCTGGGCCCCGACACAGGTGACACCCCATACACAGACACTGGCATTACATCATGGGGAGCTCACTGCTGGTGCATGGCAAATCCTGTTCCTGGCTGACTGTGGGGTTATTTGAGGTTGCCATACTGAGGTGTCTGTCCCTCCTGTTACCAAAGCAGGCCTCCTAAAATTTCATTGTATGCCTGTGTCCCTGAGGATGCTCAAGGCAGGATGAAGGGGTGGGAAGCAGCCCTGTGGAGGACTTACAGATGCCAGTGGATGAACAACTGGATGTGAGGCAGCAGTGTGGGCTTATGGCCCAGAAAGTCGAGTCCATCCTGGGTTGCATCAAAAGAACAATGGCCATCGGATCAAGGGAGGGGGCTCTCCCCCTTTATTCTGTTCTTGTGATGCCCAGAAGGGTGGCAGAGGTGACAGGGCAGCAGGACAACCCAGCTGGCCTGGTCTGGCTCCCCACACAGCCAGGCATCCCACAGACGTGACATTGGTGACAGTCCCCCTGTCCCCAGCTTCCTCAGACATGGCTGTGCTCTCCTTCCCACAGTGCCAGGAGATGCCCTTCTCCACCCTCCATCCTGGAGAAAGCCCTCCCTGCCCTCCCTGCCCTTGCTTTCTTTCTCCCACTGAATTTGTTCACAACTGGAGCTCATCTCCTGCTCCCTGCCAGGCATTGCCCACCCGGGGTGGCCACTTCAGCACAGACAACTGCTGCTCCCCAGGGACTGGGCTCTCCCTGTGAGTGACGGCAGCTGTCTGCAGGGTGTGGGCAGAGGGGAAGGCTTTTCCCCCATAACTCAGCACACTGGTGCCTTGGCATTGCTTCACACAGGGGGTTAAACGCTTAATGAATTTGGGCAAGGGGGTAGAGATGCCTGCAAACACTCATCAGCTGAACCCACCACCAGTGCTAGAGAGAAGCTTGGGCTGCAGTGGTGGGCATGGACGAGCAAGGGGCGCTGTCCATGCCGTTCAGCCACCCTCTTCCCTGGAGCCTGCTGCTGTGCTCCAGGGCACACAACTGGAGCCTGTCCCTGCTGTCACCTCCAGCAGCAGAGCCTCTGCAGCGTGCAGGGACGGAGGGTAAGACTCTGCACCCAGAAACCACGGTGATGGGCAGGAAGCTCTGCAAGCTCCAGAGCTGCTGTGGTGTGTGTGAGGTGCACAGCAGCCCTGAGCAGCAGTAAAGTGGCTTGCTTAAAACACAGTTGGGGCAGTTGAAGGGTGACCCTCCAGCTGGGCTGGAAGCCGTGTCCTCCAGCCTCCTCTCCTTGGTGATATCTCCTTGTTTATTATTTTGTTCACTGTTTTATCCTGCTGTGTAAGCAAGCTCAGAACGGCCTATTCAGAGCCAGGGGCCCATCCTTCCTTGGCTCAGTGCTCCATGTGCATTGCATTATTCACTTGTGACCATATTTAAAACACTCAAACGTAGGTCTGGGCTCCTCAGGGCTGTCACAAGCTCCTTGTAATGATTAAGAGTGCCAATGCTAATGTACTTGTGGCTGTTAATCATGGTAGGTGAGACACTTTCTCAGAGCTTTCCTGTTGCTCAGGGTGTTCTCACCTCCCAGCAACCCCCTCTGGGCTGAACCCCAGGCAGGGGCAATGCCTGGGGGGCCGAGGGGGCAGGGAGGATGGGGCCGAGGCCAAGGTCACGGATGGTGCCTGCATGGGGGAGAAGATGGGACCGATCCCAGGGCCAGAGAACGTGCCCAGGGAGAAGGGAGCCGGCGGTGCCCGCGGGCAGGGGCAAAACAAGGCTGGTCCCAGGGCAAGGGGGCTGCGGGGGGCGAGGCGGGGCTGAGTTCCCGGGTCAGGGGCCGTCAGATGGGGCCGATCCCGAAGCGGGGGCGATGCCCGGTGCGGGGGAGGAGCAGGACGGAGCGAGCCCGGGTCCCGCAGCCCGGGGACGACCCCCCGCCCCTCGGCAGAGCTCCGCGTCCCGCCCGGGTGGGCCGGGGCGGCCGTGACTCAGCCGGGAGAGGCGGGCGAGGGGGAGGAGGCGGGGAGGAGGCGCGGGAGCAGCAGCAGCCGCCGCGGAGCCGCTCACCTGCCCGGCCGCAGCCCCGCCATGGCTCGTCGTGCGGCCGCCGTCCTCCTGCTCCTCGCCCTCGGCTGCCTGCTGGGCATCCTCCTGCTCTGCCTGGGCTCCGGGGACACGCAGGGCCCGCCGATCTTCAAGGTGAGCGGGGCCGGCACCGGCTGGCGAGGGCACCGGGAGAACCGGGGCTACCCGGACGAGGGGGAGAGGCGGCGGGCAGCCCGCGGGATGCTCGCTGCGGGCAGGGCTCCGGCATCCGGCGCATCCCCAGCGCCAGGGGAGGTTGCGGGGCTGAGGAGGCCCCGGACTGCGGGGCGGGGGTCGCGGGGGAGCCGCCCCCGCCGGGCTGCTCGGGAGTCGGGCTGCCCCAGCCGCTGGCTGCGGGGGCACCGGCGCGCCCATCCTCCGGCCCTCGGGGCTGCGCTTCGGGAGAGGAAACTTGCGGGCGCGCTGCAGGAGTAGCGGTGCCGTGGCTGGATGCTGAGCCCCCGGGGCCGGAGCAGCCGGTCAGCATCCTGCGGCTCTGCCTGGGGAGGGGGCACACGGGGGCACCCCGACACGGCCTGGATGCACTGCCCCGTCAAAAAGAGCTGGGGGGTTGATTCTTCTTCTTCATTGTAAATTCAGATGCTGAAAGAAGTTCCCGATCGATTTCTTCCTGGCCAGGTCCCTCAGACGGCTCAGTCACAGCCCTGGGCTTTTTTTTTTAAAAAGTCCTTTTCTTTTTTTTTTCTCTTTGGTGACAGAGCACTGTGTAGGGACCAAGCTCTTGTCCTGGAAAACCCCTTTTTTCCTCATCCCAAGCCATGTCCTTGGAAACTTTCTGAGCCAGCCTGAATGCCAGAGGTATTATTGCCTCCTCTCTGGGTCTGCCAGATGTAATGAAGATTAGTTTGAGAAAACAAACTGCCTCAGCCAAGCTGGTACTCACTGTGTTACTGTAACTGGCAGTTATTGGCTTCCCTGTGACACCATTCTTTACCACCCATCACCGTGTGCTGGGGTGTGTTAACCAATGCCCACAGCTGATTTCAAAACCGATTTTTGTCTCCTTGGACACAAGGGAATTGGATGGATCAGTGCTGAGCCTGCTGTGCGCAGCACCTGGGTCAGCCTGGGAAGCCCTTTCTCCTCCTGGTTCAAAGGTGGAGCTTTGCTTTTGAGCCAGATGTGCTCCCAGAAATTGAAGTTTTGGGCTTTTTTGAGCTTCTTTTCTCTCTCTGGCTAGTAGGACCTTCCAGTCTGCTGGCAATGCTGCAGTTTGGGACATCCCCAAACACCCATGTGGGTCCTGGCCCAGCTCTGCCCAAGGCTGCACCACGCTGCCCAGCCCAGGGACCTGGGGTCTTGCACCATTCCTGCATGTGCCAAATGCATGTGGGGTCCAGCACGGTGCATGCAGTGCGGTGCTGCCCGCTGCAGCTCAGCCCTGCTGTCATGGCAGTGCCTGGTCCCAACCAAGGGGCTGCTTTTGCGCAAAGCTCAGGGCTATTTTGAGGATGCAAAGCTTTGTTAGCCCAAAATCTGCAAACACAATTCAGAGGAGGATGGTCCTGCTGCAGGGGACCCTGGGCACATCCTCCCCATCTGCCTGGGCAAGTGGTCCTTGCTGGCTCATTCCACATTAGCAGCAGCTGCTGTTCACTGCTGAGCTATGGCTCCACATCTTCCCTTACCAGGTCCTTTGCTTGGACAATAGAAAAAATACCCTAGATGAGTTATCCTGCTGCTGGAGGGACTGATCCTGAGAGCAGGGAGCTCCCATTCCCTCGCAGCTCCGCGTCAGGGCTTATGGCAGCTTGGAGCTGTTGCTTTCTTTTGACAATCCTTTTTCCCTTCTTTTTCCACCATCTCTTTGCTGGCTGTTGGAAGCCTGCTGGGCTCTCCTCCTGCCAGCTGTAGCAGGGGAGTTGCAGCTCCCACGGCAAGAAGGATACTTGTTATAACCCACTGCAGACCTGGGGGCCCCACAGGTCTCACCACCCTCAAGGGAGCTGAGACCCCACTGCACTATGGGCCTGCCCAGAGAGCCTGTGGGGCGGGGGGCTGTAGGCCTGGGCACAGCCACAGCCCATGGTGCAAGTTGGGACATTCTCAGTGTCCTGCTCCACCTCCTCCTGCAAGGCGTGGGATGTTTCTGGGCAGAGCCAGACCTGAGCCCTCCTCGTGCCTTCACTGCCCTGTGGCCTGGGGGTACCCCTGCCCTCTGCAGCCCCAAGCCCTAGCTGCTGTGGGGCAGAGCCTGCAGGACCACAAGTGACCCAGGAGGCAGCAGGGCCAGGGACAGCACAGGGACACTGTCCCATGTATGGGACCCCCATGCCCCCCAGCATCACCAGGGTCTGGTCAGGAGATCCTGTTAGAAAAAATCTGTCATCCCTGTGCTCCAGAAGGTGTTGGGGTTGGGGACTGTCCCTCGGGCTGGGCCAGGGCCATCAACACATGTACAAGGCCCCACCAAGCCCCCGGGGTGCTGGCAGCCAAGCGTGCTGGGATGGATGAGAGGGATGATGGGAGCCAGGCACCAGTGCAGGAGTGTGCCAGGGCATCCTCCTGACCCACCAGCCCTCGCTGCCAGCCCCCTCACTGGCAGGAGCAGGACACTGGCTGGACGAGAGAGGGCAGTGCTCATGGGGAGTCACTAACGAGCTGGGCTTTCAGTCAGCTTCTCCCTCCCGGGCTTCCCATCGGCAGGGCCCCCGCAGAGATCTTTCCCGTGCCCCCCTCAGCGGGGAGCCCACAGCTTGAACCCCCTCAGCATAGGGGCAGGGACAAGGACGAGGCTGGGGCAGGAGCTCGGAGGGGCTGGCACCATCACAGTCCCAGTGTAGGTGACCCCATCCCCAGTTCCCAGGCAGGTGCTAGAGGCGTGTGTCTGCCCCCAGGGCTGGAGGAGGGGACAGGACTTCTTCATCCCCCTTGAGTGCCCAGGTCTGCCTCAGCCCTTCTGCATGCACACACTGTGCCCGTGGCTCAGGGCCACCCGCACCAGCCGGGAGGACGGCGGCTCCGTGGACACAGCCTGAGGTACAGACCCTTCTGTCCCCAGGCGTGGGGCAGAGGGGGCGGCACGAGGCCACGGCAGGTCCTCTCATGCCTGGGCAGCCAGGGAATGAGCCCCAGCGCTGTCATCTGGCTGGGCGCCGGGCACTCCCTGCAGCTGGCAGTGGCCACTCTGCTGCCGGGGTTCATGTTGCCGCATGTTGTTCCCTTGGCCGGGCCTGAGCGCTGCTGCCTGCACTGTTTGGGCCAGGCCAGCGCTGGCTGGAGGGTACCACGAGTCCTAGGGCTGCCTCCCACCTTTGCCACCCCCACAGATGACTCTCCCCCAGCCCATCAGGTGTCGGCATCGAAGGGCACAAGGATGTGCTTGCATGGGGCAGCTGGTTCTGCAGCCTGGCCCAGCAGGGTCACTGCCACCTCCAGAACGACTCCTGCCTGGGGTGCAGGGTCAGCGCTGCCCTTCGCTGCCAGCCACCCCGTTCCCTGCGCAGGCAGAGAGCTGCAGCTCCAGGCTGTGTGTGCTCTGCTCCCTGGACCTGAGCAGGCAGCGTGGTTGCCCCAGGCACCCTCACACGCCTGCACGGCCGCTTGCTCACTAAGTGCCCACAGCTCCATGTGCACACCAGTGTGTGGGCTCCCCTGTGTGCACACACTCTGCCCAGGCACCCCCACACCACACACCCCCACATGCATCTCCACACCTAAATTTGCACACACATGTTGTGGTTGAGCCCTGGCCAAAGGCCAGACACCCACCAAAATCAGTCCATCGCTCCCCTTCTTAGTTGGACAGGGGAGAAATAACATCATTGGGCGGCTCAAGAGACAAACTGGTTAACGCCGTGGGCAGAACAGACTGAACAGAGTGCAGGAGAGAAAGGGATCTGATTTATTACACTGCACTAAAGAGAAACAGTGAAAAACCAGAGTCAGGAGTGCAACCAACAGTCTTGAAACAAATACAACCAGGCAAACACTTTCCCCCCACTCCCTCCTCAGCAGGCTGGAGTTAGAAGTTTGCTCCCTTCTTCCCTCCCGGTCGCAGCCCAGGAGGGGCAGGGACTGGGGAAATGGGGGTCTGGGGAACACCTTCCCCCACCCCTCCATTCTAAAGCAGACTGCCCTTTCAGCCATGATTTTGCTCCCTTCTTCCCCTCTCCTGCTCGCAGCACAGGACAGGGGGGCAGGGACTGGGAGATGGGGGCTTCAGTCAGTCCCTTGCAAGATGGTTTCCTTCTCGGCCGGGATGGGGGCATCCATCCCACACCCCCTCCCCCTGCTGCACCCTAGGATCTCACCCACAAGAGCCAGTCCTCCAGGAACTTTCTCCAAGGCAAATCTCTTCCCACCGGGCTCCATCTCTGCTCTGGCAGGCAGCAATCAATCCCAGTGTCTCTCAGTCCCAGTCCTCCACGGGGCTGCGATGCCTCCCCCAGCAAACCTGTTTGGCTCATCTCTGTAGGTCGCTTGTGCTGGCAGGGGCTCATCCCAACGTCAGTCACGGCATCTTCTCTATGTCTCCCCCAGCTCCATCCAGCGTGGAGCCTCTCCACCGGGCAGGTCGGGTCTCTGCCTCCTCCATGGCTCCTTTCCTCCGGCTACTCCCCGGGCTTCAGCTCGGGCTGCAGGGGCATCTCTGGCCTGGGTACCTGGGGCCTCCTCCCCCAGCCTGGCCTGCCTGTCAACTGCTGACATTTCTATGCCAATAGCCATCCCAGTGCCCTGCCCGGGCTGGCACTGCGGCCTTCCTGGCACTCCGTGTTCTGGTGGAGTCTCTCTCTCCTCTCTGTGACTCTCAGAGGCGCTATCAGCAGGCTGCCAGAAGATTCCAGCAGCCATTCTCTGCAGCCCCTGGCCCCCTCTCTCTCTCTCAGCACCCAACTATGCACAACTGTGACACGTGCAATGTCTGCACACCCCCCACGTGCACACCTGCATGCACCCACAGGTGTGTGCACAGCCCCATGCACACTCGCCTGTGCCGTGTACCCCCGCGCCTGTCACTCCCCTGTGTACAGCTGTGGTAGGTCTGGCAGCACAGCACAGCCCAGCTGGCTCTGGTACAGGCAGGAGGAAACCCCCTGAACTAGGTTTCCCCTTGCCACAGGTGAATGGGGCTCCCACTGCTCACCCTGGATTTGGGGGGGGTCCCATGGCTGCCCATGTCCGTTCCTGCCGCAGAGTCAGTCTGGCATCCTGAGTGGGCTGTTCCCATCCCTGGTGTGTAGCCCAAGATGTCCCTGGCTCTGCTGGTCCAGCCTTTCTCATCCCCTGCCACCCTGGGAAGTTCAGATGGAATTTCTTCCATCTTTCAGTCCATGTCATCCTGCAGCCAGAAACCACTCCTGGGGGGCCCCAGCAGCACTCAGCACCAGGTTTGGGTGTGATCTGTCAATGCTTTCCCTTTGGGGACAGTCTTGTCACCTCACTGATACTAATGTCACTTCAGGTGATACCTGTGGTGGTGCAATGCCTTGCAAGGATACCAGGGACATCTGTGTGTTGGCCACAGAGTATATGGGCATATGTGTGGCAGAGGTGGGCAGGGGGATCTCCTGGAGCTGGACCCTCCCCAGGGACTCCTAGTAGGGACATCAGCACTCCCTTGCATGGGCTGGGACAGGGAAGAGGATGTGCTGAGGGGACTGTGGAGCTGGGAGCTGGTGATGATGTGCCAGCAGGCTTCACTGGGCAGGCTCAGCATCCTTCACTGGTAGTGCTTGTGCCTGACAGGTGATTGCCCATCTGGGGTGAGGCAGAGGTGCTAAAGGGACTGTGCCAAGGGCTGCATGGCCTGTGGCACACTGGGCAGAGAAGGGAGCTGAAAGCCCCAAGGCTGCCCAGGGCACTGACCCCAGCACCTAGCCCAGAATGGCTCACACTGGGGGTCCTCCTCCCCATTGTTGTGCTTTGGAGCAGAAGCCAGTGAGGGGGACTGTGAGAGCCCCTTCCTCCTCCCTGCAGGGTTCAGCATCCCCAGGAGCAGCTCCCCCACACCAGTGCCATGGCACACTGTGTCCTCTGGCTCACAGCTTAGCACAGGGCATGTGGCAGGCACTGAGAGCTGACAGGAGCTGGGGAGGCTGGGGGGATCACCCACTGGCAGTGGGAGCAGGGGGTACCTCTACCCAGCCCTGCAGCCCTCCAGGCAGGACCCCAACCAGCAGCTGGTGAGGACAGCAATGGGGACAAGGATGGGACCACAGTTCAAGCCGGTGTGTCTCCCCCTGGGGTAGGGGCTGGGGTGGCTTCTGGGTGCTGTGGGCAGGGCAGGAAACAAACAAAGCCTTTGTAAAAGCCAAGTTTAAGCCTCAAATAGTTTCACATGGAGATGCTCAGCTGCTTCCCTCTCCCCACCCACCAAGACCTGCAGCCTCCTCTCCAGCAGCAAAGCTCCAGCAGGGTCACAGGGGATGGGGGGCAGTCCCGAGCCTGTGGGGAGCAGGAGGTGAGGCACAGGGGTACCTCGAGGGGGCTGAAGGCAGCACGGTGTAGCCCCTCCCTGGGAGCTGGGTAACCTTGTTTGGCAGGAGGGAATGTGGTTATTTATAGCTGTAGAATGGCTGAGCCATACAAGGGCAGGAGACACGAGGTGCCTGGCTGCCCTTCTTTGGCAGGCTGCATCCCTGAGGGGCCACTGCTGGGCATCCCCCCATGCCAGCCCCAGGCACCCCCAGCATGGCTCAGCACAGGGAGATGGGAGCAAATGGGGTCTGGGGGCGGGAGAACCTCCTGGTCTGCGCTAAAGGACCAAGGGGGTCTCCACGCCCAATGAGCCAGAGTGCCCATGCTGTGCCAAGCAGCATCCTGGGGTGACTGGTATCCCAGACTGGGGAGGGCACCCACTCCCAGCCACATCCTGAGCAGGGCCCTGTGCCGGTGGATGTGGGCAGGACCATGCCTGTGCTGGGCTGAATCTCGCCTCTGCCACAGGATGTTCCTAAAGCTGCTGGGCAGGACCTTCTCTTGAGATGGCCTGGGACAGCCAGGGTCTCTTGTCTCTGGCCTGACCTGCTGCCTCCCCCACACAGTATGGCATCGTGCTGGACGCCGGGTCCTCCCACACAGCCATGTTCATCTACAAGTGGCCTGCAGCCAAAGAGAACGACACTGGGGTGGTCAGCGAGCACAGCATGTGTGATGTGAATGGTAAGGACTGCCCAGGGCACTGGGGGCTGGTGGCAGGGTCTGTCATGTCCCCCCAGGCAGGGCTCCATGGTCCGGCCCGACTGCCTCCAGCTGTACCCATCAGCACACTGAGGTGTTACAGGAGGTCCTGCTCTGTTCCCAAAACCTCCCCCATCTTTCCCCAAGACTTGTGGCAATGCATGTCCACGGTTTGTCTTTTCCTGATGTGAACTGAACTACCAGGAAACTGTCCAGCCCAGTGAGGAGTGAGGGATGGTTTTTCATTCTCCGTTTAAGCAACCTCTGGTGTTGCAAATGGGGAATTCAGCACGGGCATGGAGATGTGGCTGGAGTGTAGCTGGCTTCATGCCCACAGAAACCTGCAGCACCCACCTTTTGAACAGCCTGGCAGGGGTAAAGTTCCCTCCAAGCATCTTCCCACCAGCTGCAGGGAGCAATGCTGTGTCCTCTTCACAGGTCCTGGCATCTCCAGCTACAGCACCGACCCTCAAGCTGCTGCGGAGAGCTTGCAGAGCTGCCTGGAGCAGGCCAAGAGAGATGTACCCAAAGAGAAGCACATGGACACGCCGCTCTACCTGGGTGCCACAGCTGGCATGCGCCTGCTCAAGTGAGTGCTCCAGCCACACCAGCTGCCTGGCCTCCAGTACTGCCATGCCATGCTGCCCTGCCACCCTGCCATGCTGCCCTGCCCTGCCACCCTGCCATCTTGCCATCTGTGATAGTGAGAGACAGCTGCAATGTCTCCCCTTCTCCAGACAAAGCCCCAGCCCTCCTGGCTGCCCAGCTCCATGTCCCTTGCAGACCTGGTCTTGCCTTTCAAAGCAGCAGATGCTGCCCAGGGCACAGCCAGCACATCTCTGGCTGAAGAGGGGCTGGCATGGGGCCAGCACCAGGATCACTCACCCCGTATGTTTGGCTGGCCAAGAGGAAAGTCCCCCTGTGCCCACTACCAGCCTAATGGGATATAGTGAGATCACCCCCAAAAGCCACAGAGAAGGGAGTCCTGTCCCCTCTCACCCAGCCATGGGAGCTGGGAGCACACCTCTGTCTGCACCACCTGCCTCCTCCTCCAGCAAAGACAAGGGGAATTAGCTGCAGTTTGGGGGGGGGGGCATCCCTACAGGTCCCAGGGCGAGCACCTGCCTGCCTCCTGCCCTGTTCCTGCGGTGGGGCTGGGCTCCCAGGGCTGTGTGGGCAGCAGGACCCGCACTGGCCAGCGCAGCCCTGACACTGTCCCTCTCGCCTGGTCCGCAGCATCAGCGACCAGCATGCTGCCCAGGCTGTCCTCAGCACCGTGGAAGCCACGCTCAAGTCGTCCCCCTTCAATTTCCGGGGTGCAAAGATCCTGTCAGGGGAGGAGGAAGGGGTCTTCGGCTGGGTCACCGCAAACTACCTCCTGGAGAACTTCATCAAGGTGGGCAGGGGAGCACGGTGCCCGCTGGAGATGACTGCAGTGGCTGGGCTGTCCCACAGCTCATCCCATCCTTATGCCTGCTCTTGTCTTCCTTGCTCAGCGTGGGTGGCTTGGGGAATGGATCCGGCCCCAGAAGACGACTCTGGGGGCCATGGACTTCGGGGGTGCTTCCACACAGATAACCTTTGAAACCAGGGACACCATCGAAGACCCCGAAAATGAGGTGATGCTGAAGCTGTATGGCCAGGAGTACAAAGTATACACCCACAGCTTCCTCTGCTATGGAAGGGACCAAGTCCTGAAGAAGCTGCTCTCAAAGCTCCTCCAGGTACCAGCATGTGATTCTGTGTGCTCAGCGGGGATGGTGGCCATCGTGAGGCCATGGTTGCTCCATCACCGTGGTGTTCATATAGGAGTGTCCCCTACCATCAGTTCCAGGACAGCCCCAAACCCTCTCCTCTGGTTCCTGGGGTTCCTCCTACCCTCTCCTTAGGGTGTTGTACCCCATGGCTAGAGCCAATACACCCCGAGTCATCTCAAGATGCTTGTGGCACCCGTCAGCTCTGCATCCCACTGCCCAAGCTCTGCATCTCCCCATCAGGGAAATGGAGGCAGACAGGCAGTGGTGCCAGGGCACTGGGGAAGCTGGGGCCGCAGCATGGCTCACGTGTCCCCTGTCACTTTTCTGGCAGGCCGAGCAATATAAAGCAAATGTCCTCAATCCCTGCTGGCCCAGAGGCTACCACAGGAACCTGTCCTTGAGCAGCATCTATGACAGCCCCTGCACAGCAAAGGAGAGGCCCAGAAACGGCCCCAAGAACATCGCCATGGCTGGCAGCGGGGACGGGAGCCGCTGCGCTCAGCTGGTCAGGGAGCTCTTCGACTTCGGCAGCTGCCGCTTCTCCCGCTGCTCCTTCAACGGCGTTTCCCAGCCAGAGGTGTCAGGAGGCTTCATCGTAAGTCCCAGCACGGAGCAGGGTGCTGACCTGGCTGCTCTGTGGGCAGGTCTCTCTGGCCACCCAGCACCACGCAGCAGCAAAGCAGATCCCTGGCTCTGCAAGGGCGCAGGCGTGTGCCCACCTCACCAGTGACAGTGGCTGCTCGTGGCAAGAGGGCTTGCTCCAAGCCTGGTCCACAGCTGCCTCCTTTCCCCCATCAGGCCTTTTCTGCCTTCTTCTACACGGTGGACTTCATCCAGACAGTGATGAAGACACCTGTGCACTTGCCCCATGACCTGGAGAATGCTGCCATAGACATCTGTGCCACCAGCTGGAACGAGGTGGGCTCCTTGGGCATGGCAGGGAGGGAAGGGCTGCTTCATGTGGGGCATTTCTCAGGCTCTGAGTGTAGCTCTTGGAGAGGGCTGGGTGCCCTGGCACCCACGGAGTAGGGAAGAGGTGAGTACAGCTCCCACTTGGGACCAGAAGAGGCTGAGACAGTGCCCTGGCCAGCCAGATGCCACCACCCAGAGCTTCAGACCACAGAAACAAAGCTTGGACCCTGCTGACTTTACGCCTTTTCTCTGTCCCTCCATGTATCCCCCCCAGCTGCTCCAGAAAGCACCTCACCTGGAGAAAAGATTGCCAGATTACTGTGCTGTCAGCACATTTGTTTATGTGCTCATCACCAAAGGCTACAACTTCAGCAACCACACCTTCAGCAATATTGCCTTCCAGAAGAAGGTGGGTTGCTCACATCACGGTATGTTTGGAGTCAGCCCTAAAGAGCCCTGCAGGGAAGAGGATCCCACACCAAGAGAGAGGATGGAACTCCCAGGTTTTAGGTGGATTTTCTGAGAGATGGAAAAACATGAGCTGAGATAGCTGTGGAGTCAGGTCCTCCAGTCCTTCAGTGGCCCTCAAGACACTAGCTATCTCAAACAACTCTTAGCTTAGGCTTGATGGGAAGTTTTTTGGTGCAGGATCCCACTTTTGTCACTCTGGGCCAGGCAGTGAGAAGAGGACTGACCTGAGTAGACAAGATCCTGTTCCGACAGGATGAGCCCAGCTCAGCATAGTATGGTCACTGTCTCATCCCTGGGTTGGCTGGACCATTGAGCGAGGGAGGGATCAGGGCACTGTGGACTCTCCCACACCCATCCTTTCCACTGGGCTGACTCTGAGGTGGTCCTGGAAGGTCTCTTGTGGCCAGTGGAGCTGGGTTGACCGGGGTGCTGACCGTGCCGTACTGTTTCCACAGGCAGGAGGAACATCTATCGGCTGGGCCCTGGGCTACATGCTGAACCTCACCAACATGATCCCAGCAGAGGAGCCCTCTTCCCACAAAAGCATGCTGTACAACTACTGGGTCATCCTCATCCTGCTCTTTGTGTTCACCACCCTGATATCCCTGGCGACTGCCATCTACCTGCTCAAGCACAGCAAGTCCAGCGCAATCTAATGGTGGGGCAGGGTGGGCCCTCTCTGCAGGACTCAGCACCATCCTCCATGGCCTCAACATTTGGGATGTGTCAGGTGCTCAGAGATGTCCTCCTCCAATACCTGACACTGCCTGGCCCAGAAGGAAACCTGCCCTTCTCGTCCTCCCCTTGCTTTTACGCTTCAGGAAGGCAGTGGAGGAGGGAGGGGAGAGGAGCACTGCTGGCCCTGCACAGTGACTGAAGCGTTTCCCCATTCAGATTGGGCCGTTCAGACTGGGGGCATCTTTCTGCTACCAGACCTGGGCTGGGCCCCAGCAGCAGGATTTCTTCTCAGGCGAATGGGGTGGCTGAGGAGTATCACTTACCCCAGGCCTTACGGCTGAGCTCCCCAGCCTGTCCCTGGGATGCCAGCCTGTTTCCCAGGCAGCCCTGGCCATCAGAGCCCACGCTGGCTTTCTGGCTGATGCACAAAACCTGATCACCTTCCTGAGGGACAGATCTTGGCCTGGACTTCCAGCAGCCTCAGCGCAGGGGCTGTGGGCAGAGGCTTAGCACCAACCAGAGGTGAGGAGCGGGCAGCTTCCCAGGCATGGCACCCTCCCCATCCCCGTGGTTCCTAACCAGATTTGCCTTTGCCACAGCATCCTCTGTGCCCCTGGCAACAGCACAAAGAGTCCCCGTGCTCCCTGGTGCGTGGGGTGCCAGCAGACAGGACAGGCTGCTGTGGGCACGGGGCTCTGCACTGCCTTAGGATTTGAGCCCTGGACCACCTCACCTTCCTTCCCAACTGAGCATGGACAAGGACATGCCAACATGCTTTGGTTTTCTTTGGTTTTCTTTTTATAATCAGAAATAAATCTTTGTAACCACTCCTATGGCTCTGATCAAGCCTGGATGTCTACAGGGGTAGAGCCGCTTACAGGGTCTGCTCGGACCCGGCTGCAGGTCAGGCTGTGCCAGGAGGTCTCAATCCCTTGCAGCCTGCCCTGTGCTGAGACACCACCACGGCTTCGTATGCTGTACCAGACTGGAGAACCCCCCAAGACAGACCAAGGCGGGCTTGAAACTTCATCTGGCCATGGAATTTTCAACTAGCCACAGTTGCAAAGTTGAGTGCCCCAAAGGCACGAGCAGGCTCAAGCTGACTGCCCCATGCCTTCAGAGCTGTGCTCACAGACACAGGCTCTGTGCATGGGAAGCACACCTGAGGGTCTGGTACCCCAGCAGGGCAGGGGAGCAGCCCGCAGGGCTGTTGATTTGTTCACACCATCACTGGCAGCTGGGAGCCACCAGGCCACACACACAGCCCTGGGCAGCTGCACACAGGGACAGTCCCCACGTGTCAGCCCCATCTGGAAAGAGCTTCCACAGTGCCCTGCTCCTCAGCACGGCCCAGGTGAGGAGCAGCCCTCAGCAGAGCTGGGGTACATCGCTGCCCTCCTTGCTCTCACAAGTGCTGCCCCCAACTCTGGCTGAGCTCCCAGTATGTTGTGCTGGGCTCAACCCACTCACCTTCTTGGTTTTTAGCTGATCTGGTTTCTGCTCCACGTCACTTTGCACAGGTCAAGGGCGACACCAGCTCAGATGATGTTCTGAGCCCTCAAACCCAGTTTCCTCCCCGGGCCCTCCATCTCCCCAGCACAGGGACTCCCTCCCGTGGCCAGGCTCGGGGACTGTCCCCAGCCCGCACAGGGAAGGAGGCATTTCTGCTCTCTGAAGTTAAAAAGCTGCTGCTGTCCTTTAAGAAACCAGCTAGCTTCCAGAACTCAGGCTGGCTTTTCCCATCTGAGAAACTCAGCTGCAGCTGAACCAGAGCTGGACATCCACCCAGAGCAGCCAGAGTCACCGCTGGCAGTTTGCCATTAGGAGAAGATGAAGCCAAAGAGGCTTCTTTACCTTCCCACAGGCCCCTCTCCCTGTGGGATTCCAGACAGCAGTACCATTCCCTTGCTGGCTGGTCACAGATCTGGGTGGACAGCCTGGGGCTGTCTGGGTGACGTGTCTGAAGAGCAAGGTGGGCACCACACACAGGGCCCCTGGGCAGGCAGGGACCCCCTTTGGGGGTGCAGAGAAGACACCCCAGAGGCTGTGCAGCTGCAGGGCTCCGTCCTATTCAGGGAGGTAAGAAGAGCCCTGCCACTACGTGGGGGCAGGGACACTCTGATCAGCCACGGCTCAAGCACCAGAGAGCACGTGGCAACAGCTCTGTGTCCTCACAGCTTAGCTCAGACCAGTCTGTGCTGGCAGTCACTGCACAGCCCTGCGATGACAGGCTGTGGCTGCCATAGCCTCAGAAGGACCAGAGCTCTCTGCTCCAACACCCACCCCAGGGGCTGCCTCAGGGTGACACGTACCACCCGTAGCCCAGCCCTTCCTGTTCCACCACCAGCCATCGCTTCACCCACAGTGTGCACCTCCAGCTCTTGACTTTTATTGTGTCCCTCACGTGCGATGTTCAGAGGCCACCTGGGAGGCAGCAATCCCCACAGTGCCTCCACCACACTCTCACTGCAAGACCAGCTCATCCAAGCTCCCAGGCAGTGCCACAGAGCCCACCAGTCTCACAGGCAGCACAAGGAGGCCAGGCAGACAGAAAGGGGTGCAGCAGGACACGGGCATGGCACACTTGCTCTGCTGACTACTCCACAACATCCCCATATTTGTTCCTCCTCACCAGCGGTGCTGTGCTCTCACTGTCCTCTGGGCTGGGCAGATTTTCTGCAACAAAAAGAACAAGTTCCTTAGACCTCTAACTGTTCTGGTGTGTTTGCCAGGGGCCAACAGAGAACCACAGAACCCTGGTGAAGCGTTTAAAGCCCCTTCAGCTAGGCCCAGGTTTGGGAGCTCTAGGTACCCGTGGGAGAAAGCAGCCGTAGGAACCACCCAGCAGTTCTGGTGCCCCTCCAGCTCTGACCACCGTACAGAGCAGCTGAGGTGTGGTGGGATTTACTGCCTCCCTCCATCCCCTACTCTCTTCTTTCTCCTCCAGCAAACCCTTCATAGTAGCTCTCATGAATCAGGCAGGGCAGCAGGCAGAAGCGAGCACTCCCACCCCATGCCACCAGTCCTGCTGAGATACCTGCAGCATAGGGTGGGGGCCCAGAGCATGGAGACACGGGAGCCATTACCCCAGGCAGGGAGCTCCAGCTGCCCTGGCACTGCTGCCACCCCAGGCACCTGTTCCCAGCCTTCAATTGCAGGGTTGTGGGGTTTACGTGGAGATTTTGGCAATGACAGTTACCAACTTAGTGACGAGGCAGGCACAGAACACTGTTGTAGCAGGGAAGAAGCAGGCATGACAAGCCCAGGGCAGCAAGAGGAAAAGATGTAAACATACCTGCAGGCTGAGACACCCTACCAGCCACGGCGAGCTCCTGCGGGGACTTGCCTGTCTCCAGGTAAATCCAGAAGTCAGAGCATTTCTGGGTCTCAGCTCTGGTTACCACGTAGCTGGCGAGGGACCCTGCAGCTGGAGAGACCAAGATGCTCCCGAGCGCCCCGGCAGCAAGGGCACTTGCTAAGGGCAGCGGTGGGGAAAGCACCTGCCAGCTGAAGAGCTCCTGCCTGAGAGCCGCCCCTGAGCCCCCCGGGGCTGCGGGGAGCCGCAGTGTGACAGGGGCCGGGGAGAAATCCCCCAGGACGAGGAGAAAGCGCCCTTCTGTCTGCAACACGGCCCTGCCCGGGGCGGGGTCCGGCTGCGGGGCCGGCTGGGACACTCACCCCCGGCCAGCAGCAGGCTCCACTGCAGGCTGTACGGCAGCTTCTTGTTCACCAGCTTCTGCACGGCAAAGGCGGCTCCGCTGCCTGTGGAGACCCGGGGGTCGCTACCGGCCACGGCGCCCGCCCGCCCCCGCCCCCGCCCGCAGCCGAGCCAGGCCGCACCTGCCAGGAAGGCGCCCATTCCCTTCAGGAAGGCGTGGGACTGGCAGGCCGCGTACTGCTGCAGCGCCTGCGGAGAGACACTCAGCGCGGGACGCCGGCCCCCGGCCCCCGCCCCCGGCAAGCCCGGCCCCGGCCCCGCGCACCGGGTGCTTGGCAGCCACGCTGTCCTCCACCCGCCGCAAGCCCAGGTTCACCATGGCGGAGCCGGCGGGCCCCGCGCCGGGCGCTCCCGCGGAGCCGCCCGCCCCTTCCGGCGCTGCCGCCATGGCGGACCCGGCCGAACGCGTCTACCTGCTGCAGGCCGGGCCGCGCCGGTACCTCTGCCACTGCCGCCCCGGCGGCACCGTCCAGTGAGTGCGGGGCTGGGAGCGGGGCCGGGCTGGGGCCGGGCAGCCCCGCACAGCCCCGCACAGCCTTTGCCGCCGCTTCCCGCAGCGTGACCGACGCGCTGGAGGTCTGGGCCGGGGAGCTCGGCTCTCGCTCGCCGCTCGGCTGCGTACGTACCGGGGCGGCGGGAAGGGCCCGGGCGCTGCCCGGGGAGGGGGGCCGTGGGGCCCGGGCCCAGCCGTTTCGGGACGTGCCCTCTCTTCCGCAGCGCTGCCGGCCGGAGGAGCACGGCGCCAGGCTGAGGTGGGTGCCGGAGCCGCGGGGACGCGGCCCCGCTGCCGAGGGCCGCCCTCAGCTCAGCCTCCCCCGCGCAGGGAGGCCTTGGGCCGGGGGCCGCCTCGCTGAGCCTGGGCGAGGGGAAGGGCACCCTGCGGCTGCCGGAGGACGCCCGGTGCGCGGCCCTGGAGCTCGTTAAGCTGCCCGTGGCCGAGGCGAGGAGCCAGCTCCAGGCGCTGGTGTTCGGCATGGCGGAGCGCATCGAGAGCCTGGAGAGACGCGCGGAAGGTCTGCGGGGAGATTGGGAAGGGGGTCTGGGCTGGGAGGAGGGCGGGCAGCTCCCTGCCGCCTTGGCAGCATCACGCCCGCACCCAGAGGTGCCCCAGCCCAGCCGGGAGCAGGAGGCTGTGCCCCTGTGTGCATTGCCCAGGAGGGCCGGGCAGCTGAGGTGCTGCCTGTCACCTTCTGCTCTGCATCCTACCACCCTGAGCAGAAGAGAGACACTGTGGGACTGAGGGATGCAGTGTTGTGTCTCCAGGCAGAACCGCATGTCCCCATGGCCAGCACCACACTGTCATCTTTGGGGGGTGAAGGGGGAGTTGCCTTTTAAGGTCACCGTTTTCAAGGCCCGGGAAGAGCTTGGGGCAGCCTGGGCAGGAGTGCTGGGAGGATAACTTTGGATGTGGAGGAGTGGGAACTTGCTGGGGACACTTGAGGTGCTGCATGCCGACTTGAGGTGAGTTGTCACATGCTCTGGTTCCTGTGTCAGCAGTGATGGAGACACTGGCATCTCCCTGCAGCCCTGAGAAGAACAGTGCCCGGAGCCAGCAGCACTTCCTGCCAGGTAGGCAGTTGCCAGGGGATACTTCCCCTGGTTCTGCTGCTTGTTTGCTTTCTCTTTCCCAGGAGGCTGCCGGTTCTCTGTCTGTGTGCTCTTCAGGACACTCTTGAGTCCCCTCTGCTGTGGCCCCACTGTCCTGGTGCCCTTCCTGGCACCAAGGGGTCAGGGTGCCTCTTGGGTGCCTGGGAGGCACTGTGCTCAGCTCGGATGCCAGGCATCACGGGCAGGTTGCTCACTAGCCTCCAGGAGGAGGTCAGGCTTTGGCTCCCTTCCAGTCTGGGTGCCGTGGCAGGTCCATGGTTCCCTGTTTCTTTGGGAGAGGAGACCTAGCTTGACCCTTCCTCACCCACCACTGATACTGGGCCAGCCTGACTGACCTGCTGGAGGCTCACCCTGGGCACAAAGGGACTTGCAGGGCTGTCAGAGCAACTAGCTGACCTTTTGCAATCCTCGTCCTGCCTGTCCCTGACTGAGACAGACCCCAGCTCCAGGAAGAACAGGGGTGCTGGTTCAACGTTGCCTGCCAGGAGGAAGATCCCAGGAGAGTCCCTCATCAATCCTGGCTTCAAAAGGTGAGTGCTGCTCCCAGGCCCAGTGCTGGGGCTGGGCTGTGTGGAGATCCAGCATACTCTGTAGGTGCAAGGGAGCAGGGTGTGGGGCTTTGAGCTGTGATGCTCCCTCCATCCTAGCAAGAAGGCACCATCTGGAGTAGACTTCGAGGACTCCTGACTCGTGCTGTCCCGTCCCCTGATGCAGCCGCCCCAGAGCTTCATCAGCCGTGTGCATGGCTGGTGCCAGAGGTCTCGCTATACCCTGGGCCTTCTGAGCCCCTTGCCCCCAGGGAGGCAGGTGGGGCAAGCAGGACCCGGAGGGCTGGAGCCAGCGCCTGGCAGTGGCCAGGTGGTGCAGTGGCAAGGCCTGTGCCAGGGACAGACCAGGCAGGGGCCATGGAAGCGGTGGCTTTGTTCCTCACAGCTCTTCCCTGCTGGCAGGGCCTGCCCCTCTCCCTTGCTCATCATGAATTGGTGTTTTTAAACAACTTTTATATTGCTGTGTAACAGAAAGATTGCCTGTGCTTAACTGACTGCCAGTAAAGTGGATTCCAGCCAGCTGGTCTCTGGGGATGGGGACAGCACAGGTTTGCCACCCCATTCGGCTTTTCTTTTGCTCAGGAGCCCTGTGACCAATTTTAACTGAACCTGGAAGGTCAGGGGCTCAGAGGAGTTACTTTCCTGCCAGCTTTGTGCCAGTGGACTGGTGGGTGAGTGGTTGGAGCCTCCCCAGTTCCCTGGAGAGCTGGGAGAATGGGCTCAGTCCACTGAGAGAGGACTAGGAGGCCGGTTCAGAGTGCTGCAGCAGAGGAGAGCTGCTGGGGCTGGTCACTCCAGACTCACCCTCACACTTGTCTCAGTTGCAAAGCGTTTATTGATTTCTGGGAGCTCTGATACATTGCTTGGACTTGACCCACCTCACCCCATCCCAATCCCAAATCCCTGAGAGCTTCCTAATGGTGGGTTCCCGGGGGGACAGTGCCCTCAGCTACCCTCAACCAAGGCCGTGGGGGCCAGGCTGTGTCCACCACCTGTGGCGACACCCCCCACCCCCAGCTCCATTCCTGGTGCTCTGCTGTGGCTGCACTGGTTCCCCTCACCGCTGGCTCCTTGGGCATCCCTCAGTGCCTGCTGCCATGCACAGCCCTGCCTTGGGTCATTCACCTGGCAGATAGCACAGTGTGTCTCTGAGGGGGCTGCAGGGATGCTCATGGCGGTGCCAGCCCTCCCTGTGCTCTGCAGCCTTCTGCTCTGGGCAGCTTTTCCTCCCAGCTCCTTCCCTTGCCCTCAGCACTGGGCAGTTTGGTGCAGACAGGGCCCATGGCTGCAGCCCCGTTGCTCTCATCTGGATGCCTGAGGGCAGGGTGAGGGGTCCTGGCCGGGCAGGGAGGGTGGCACAAGAGGCAAGAACATGTTTGTGGGCTCAGCGCTGCTGGCACCTCAGGCAGGGAGGGGTGCTAGCTGGGGGACTTTGGGTGCCAGGGGCACAACTGGTGCTCTCTGCCTTCCCGAGTGCCGCGCAGGCAGGAGTGGTGGCTGTGGCAGGACTGGGGCGGGCCCTGGGCTGCTGCCCAGCACCAGCCCTGCACCCACCTGGACACGTGCCCGGCTCACTGCGGTGGCCGCACCACGGAGCGATAGGCTTGTACGATGTCCTCGCTGCTGGGACAGGTGTATCTGAACTCCCTGGTCTCGCTGGCACTGTTGAGGTAGCGCCACACGCCCCGCAGGTCCTTGGGGATCCCGAAGTGGCGGTAATGCTGGCACACGACCTGCAAGGAGAAAGGGGGTGAGCCCTGTCCCAGCCTTGCGTGCCTCTGGTGTGCCAGGGCAGGCCCTGCAGCCAGGCTGGGGTGTTCACGGGCAGGAGCCAGCCGTGAAGCGTGGCAGGGGCTCAGGGGACAGCCCTGGCGCTGCAGGGGTGCCACCTGGCAGGAGGTGCAGAGGGGATTTGGGTGGGGAGGCCCAGTGCTGGGCAGGAGGAAGCGGTGCCGGGGAGACTCGGGTGTGATAGAGGGGTTAGTGAGGGAGCGGGGGGAGCGCTGGGGGTGGGAGCGGCAGCGCTGAGAAGCCGGGGAAGGGGGAGGACGCCGTGCTGGGTGCCCACCCTCACCTGAACGATGTTGAGTTTGGGCAGCAGGTTGCAGTCAGCCAGCGTGAGCTGGTCCCCGTCGAGGAAGCGGCGCTGGGAAGCCCGGAGGTGGGGGTTGTGGGCCAGCTCGTGCTCCAGGGGCGCGCTCAGGTACTCGTCCAGCTTCAGCAGCGCCCGCATCAGGCTCCGCTGCAGCGCTGCGGGCAGGGCAGCCACCACCGCAGCGTCAGGGCTCGGCCCTGCGCCGGCCCGCACCCACCCCGCCCTGCCCGGGCTGGCGCTGGCCCCTGCCCTCCCAGCAGAGCCCTGGCACAGCCACACTGACCCGCCCGGGCAGGGGCACCGGCTCGAGAGACCCAGCTGTGGCCTGGGGCAGGGCTGGAAAGGCTCAGGGTGGCCTGACCGGGCTCTGGGAGGGGGCGGGTGGCACCTGAGAGGCTGCATGGGGTAACATCCTGCCCCCCTTCCCGCTCCTCACCCTCATCCTGGGCAGGCACTGGGTTCTTGATGAAGGCGGAGAACTTGTGGAAGATGTCATTGCCGGCCAGGCTCGAGTCCCTGTACTGGGGGACCAGGCTGGGGAACCTGCAGGGACACGGGCACAGCTCGCGTGCTGCCTGTGCAACCCCAGCCCCCCCAGCCCCCCCAGCCCCTTTCTGTCCCCTTGTCTCCTCTTGGGGCAGCGCCAGCCACTGACATGGGGGGGCCCAGCTTGTCCTCCAGGAAGTCCTCGATGGTGACGGTGTCGGTCTTGGGCTCTCCATTGTAGAGCAAGACAGGCAGCTGGGCACCCGGTGCAAAGTCCTTCAGCACATCCAGCGCCCTGTGGGACATGGGAACAGGACCTGATGCCCAGCTGTGCCCATGGCGCTGCAGGGCACTGCACATGTGTGTCCTGTGCCTGCAGGAAGCTCCTGCCTCTGTGTGTGCCCCTGGCAACTCTGCCCTGGAAAAATGCCCCTGGCCTCCCCCAGGCAGCAGCGGGCATCTGGGGGGTACCACAGGCTCTGTGCATTCCGCAGTGCCCACCCTTCACACCCCTTCCTGAGGGGTTGGGGGTCCACCAACCACCCCCATCAGTGTGCCAGGGCAAGGCCATCCCACCCTGGCTGTGACCCTGGCCCCTCGGGAGCAGGTACCACTCACCTCTTCACATCCACGGTGGTGAGGGTGAAGGGCACCCCCTTGAGCAGCAGCACCATGAAGAGCCGCTGGCAGAAGGGGCAGTGGCCCACGCTCTCCCCATCTTCACTTGCCTGTGGGCAGAGAGGGGAGCTCAGCTGCTCCTTTCCTTGGCATAGCTGCAGCGGGGGCAGCACCAGCTGGGCAGCCCTGGGGGGTGAGCCGAGGGCAGTAGGGTGCACCCCCCCAGCCCAGCCCAGGCTGGCAAGCAGTGCTGGTAGTGCGTGGCACTGGCTGGGCAGGGCAGGGTGCCAGCCCCAGCTCCTGCCTCCTCCTGGGGCCTCCACACCCCACCCAAGGGCTGCCTGCACGGCGCAGAAGGTCCTGGCCCCAGGGGGACGGGGTCCCAGTGCCCCCCAGCCTGGCAGTGCCACGGGGGCTGGGGCTTAGGGAGGTGGCACCAGCAGTGGCTGTCATAGGGGACAGTCCAGTGTGGCAGGGACCACGCCAGAGGAAGGTGAGGATGATGCTGGTGGCCCTGTCTCCCCGCAGGCATGATCCCAGGCCCGGCCCTGTGCAGCCGGACGAACTGCCCTGGCTGGGCAGGGCTGCAGGGCAGGGGGCCCTGGTGTGGGAGGGGGCACCCCAGTCCAACAGCCCAGGCTGAGCACCTGCAGCCCCCCCACAACCCGTGGGTGAGGCAGCAGCATGCTGTGCCCTGGAGAAGAGCTCTGAGGTGTCCACCACCTGCCCCCCGCCCCACAGCTGGGCACTGCAGTGGGCTGAGGTCACCCCAGCCTGGGCAATGCCAGGGTGGCAGCCAGAGATGCCCACCAGTCTGGGGGACCCCAGGCTCCCATCCCCCCCCCCCCCCCGGCTCCTGTGACCCCCCTCACCTTGACGAAGAGCTGGATTTGGGGCTTCTCGGCCATGCTGGGTGGTGGCTGCCGGCTGAGTGGCGCTGGGATGCAATCACCCGTGCTGGAGCCACGGCTCCTCCCAGCTCACATTCCTCCCCGGGGTGCACCCGCTCCCACCCACGCCTGGCCCCACGGCCCAGCTGGGGACGCCCTGCCATGGGGCCCTGGCCACTGCTAGCCCGAGCCTGGCGTGGGCAGCTGCACGGTCCTGCCTGGGTGCCCGGCCGGCGCCCCTCAGAGCCGCACACCCCTGTGGTGGTACCAACCCCTGCCCACCTGGAGGGTGGGGGTAACTCTGCCTTGTGCCCAGCTCCCTTTGCCCACAACAGGTGCCCTGGGAGCCCCAGCCCGTGCCTTGGCCTGTCCCTGGCTGGGCACCCAGCCCTGGCACTCCTGCTCACCAGCAACTGTGCAGCCCCATTGGGTCCAGTTATTTTTATTTTTTTTTTATTTAAAACGATCATTATTTTCACATTTCATCTTATTTCTTTTGCTAGCAATGTACAGGCTCCTCACGGCATCTCCACCCCGCAGCGCCCCGTGCCCGGGGCCGTGCGTGGCACTGGCGCTGTGCCTGGTGGCCAAGGACTTCCAGGAGGAGGTGAAGCAGAAACTGGGGCCAAACTCAACAAAGCAAATAGTGTTAAGGCAGTGGCCACCCCTGCCCCCTCCCACCTCCCTAACGCTCAGGGTGCTCCCAGTGGGGTTTGAGCCCCGGCTTGGGAACCAGAGCAGCCCCCAGGCTGTGCGCTGGGCACCCATGCTGGGAGGAGAACATCATCATCACCACTGACCGGTAGCCAGGAGCGTGGGGATGGCAGCACAGCAGCAGCAGCTGGGGGGGGGGGGGAGGGCAGCTCTGTGATGGGAGAGCAGGGGGCGAGGGGGGCTCAGTACCCAGGCTGCCAGTGCCCTCCCGGAGCTCAGAGCCACAGGGCAGTGGGGCAGGCACGGAGCAAGGGTGAAGCCCTGGCCAGAGCACAGCATCACACCTACTCTGGGGTGCCAAGAGTGCCACCCCAAAGGTCACAGCTGAAGGGTCCATGGGCAATACTGTCCCCTCCACCCACTGGTGACGAGCTGACCCCAGGCTGGCTTGTCCCCCAGCACCCACCTGGGAAGGCGTGTGTGCCCAGCAAGGGAGCAGGGCGATCCTGAGTGGGGACTGCCCACCTGTGCCACCCACCCCAGGCCCAGCCAGTCCCAGTATGCCATTAAAAAAAATATGGTCTGAAAAATCTGAAAATAGAGCTTCTCCCCCAGGGTTTCTCCCTATTGAAAATACTGTATATTGTATCACAATCTAGAGCAGGTGGCACAGAGACTGGCAAGACCAGGGAGCACAGGGACAGCAGAGGAGAAGCTGCCGCCTGGCTTTGCCCTTGCTCCTCTGTCCTTGAGTGGGACAGAGGCGCCCCAACCCACCTTCCCCCCATAGCATGCTGCCCCATGGCAGGGAGCTGGGTGACCAGGGACAGGAGCCAGCGCGGGGCCATGCCAAGGAGGCAGAAAGGGCAGCTGGGAGGGATACACAGGCAGCCTGGCCCTGGGTGCTCTCCAGGATAGAGGGGACTGCACATGAGCACCCCAAGGTGAAAGCCTGGGGCACCCAAGGGGTGAGTAGCTGGAGTCAGCATCACAGACCCTTAGAGCACCCCCTGTCTGGCCATGGCTGTAGGTCACTGGAGGGCTGCAGGGGTGCTGGGCACAGCCTCCACGGGTGACAAGTCAGCAGGACCCTCTGCAGAAAGGAGGGGCACCGCTGGCCATGGGGGAGCCCACTCCCAGCCCCTGGTGATGCTGCCAGCTCTGCTGCCACTGTCCATCCTCCCCTCTCCCTGGGCAGCTCTTCCAGGCTCTACCAGTGCCCAGCCAAGCCCCAGCTTCAAAAACTATCCCAGGGTACAGCAACCCCTCCCAGTACCACCAGGGACCCAACAATAAGAAACCAGCAGAGGTGGCTCCTTTACAGGGCTGGACACTGAGCAGGGAGTGCCAGGGCAAGGGAGAGGACAGCAGGGGGGCAGCACAGGCACAGCGATGCCCTGCAGTGGGGCAGCAGGGGCTGAGGCCAGGCAGGACGCGGGGTGAGCCGGGCTGGAAGGAGGGAGGCGGGTGGGGGCAGAGGGGAGAAACAGCTGGTGCCAGCTGGTGAAATACCCTGTGAAATACCCCTCTGCCCCACCACAGCCCCTCTGCAGGGTGCCACCCCTGCACCAGGGACAGTGCCGAGTGCCCACGTGTGGCACAACCAGACCCCTCAGCTGGCAGCAGCGCAGGCTGGCAGGAGCCACCAGCAGAGCTGAGGTCCCCATCACGGGCAGGCCCAGAGCCCCCTGTGACACCCCATCAGCGTGAACACCAGAGCTCCTGTCCCCAGGGCCACACCCCTCCAGCCCCACACACTGCCAAGGGCAGGCACTAAGCCCAGGGCCATGGAGACAAGGTGAAAGCAGCCATCTTCCTTCTGGCCTTGCCAGGGCCAGGCCTCAGGTGCTGCGGGTGCCAGGAGGGGCATCCCCATGGCAAGGGGTCCCCAGGGTAGGTGCAACGTGGGCGTCCAGCTGAAGGCACCGCTCACAGGCCTCGTCCCTGCCACAACGCAGGCGGGGCTGGCAGCACTGGTACCAAGCCACATCCTCCCCAGTCTGTCCGTTGGCACGTACTGGCCGAAACAGCGGCCCCAGCGCTGCGCAGTGACACTGCTCTGGAGCTGAAGGGGACAAAGGCCACCCGGCCGGCAGTGGCTTGCAGGGTCCATCCTGTGCTGTACCCGTGTCCTCCCTGCACACGCCTCTGGCCATGGCAGCTCTGCTTGACGGGACAAAGGGAGTGGAGAGGCCTACAAGGGTCGGTGGCTTCACAGCCAGGGGCCATGGCTGCACCCGGGAGTCTCAGCACAGTGTGTCCGTGTTGAACGAGAGCTGAGCCTGCAAGCACAGGAATAGGGCTCAGGCTGGGCAGGGGCTGCAGGCCCTGCCCTGCACACACAGAGCTCTTGGGGCTCTTTGGGGGGAGCGGCCACCCCTCTGTAAGAGCCCTCTCAGGTCCACTCCTGGCCCCACTGCATCCCCTTCCCTGGACAAGACCTGGTGCCCACTCACCCAGCCCTAGAGCCCCATGGCAGGAACGGGGCTGGGGCCAGCGACACCCAGGGCCAACCTCTCACCCTCTCCTCCTCGAAGCTGATGAGCCCTTCATCATCGGTCTCCAGGTCCTCCGGCTCCTCCACCACGAGGGCCCGCAGCTCCGTGGGGGCAGCCCGGGGGCGCAGCAGGCTCAGCACACGCTCCAGGGGTGACTGCAGGGTGCAGCTGGGGCTCGTCTCCTGCTGCTCCAGGTTGTCACTTTGCTTCTTGGCAAAATTCACAAACACCTAGGGGGAAGGGGCAGGAGGCTGTGAGAGACTCCTGCAGCACCTCTAGTCCCTGGCTGGCCCTCGCCCACCATCAGCACTGCTTGAGACAGGCCCTGGTGCAGCCCCCAGGCTGTGGCTGCCACTGTGCCCCCCACTTGGCCCCACCTCCTGTCCCAAAGGCTGTTTCTACCAGGGGCTGTGGCACAGCCACCCTCCCTGGGGACAAGCCTGCACCACCCATGGTCTCACGTTGTCCAGCGTGGTCTGGCTGACAGAGTAGTCTTCGATGCCCAACACGTCCACCACCTGCTCCATCTTGCTGAAGACCTGTGCCAGTGAGATCTGGTCCGACTTCAGCTGGTACTGGGCCTTGGTGTGGTGCCGCTCCTGCAAGGGACATGGAGGTGACACCAAGCCACCCTCCCATCACCCCATGAGGGGTCCCAGGGAGGTGCCCCTCAGGCAGGGGCGGCCAGGGGAATCCACCACCACTGCAGGGAGCTCACCTTGAGGATGGCTTCAGGGAAGTTGCGGTTGAAGAACCTCACCACTTCCTTGACATTGAGGCTGGACTTGGTCCGCACTGTGATCATATAGCCATCTCCAAACCTGTGCGAGGACAAGTGACCCGTGAGGACCTGCCCACCCCCTTTCACTTCTGCAGGGAAGGACTGACCCACGGAAGGGGACAATGCTCTCCAGCAGCTGCTGCACCCATCTGAGGCCAAGCCCTGCCCACCTTCCCAAGCAGCACCCACACAAAGGGTGCCATACTGTCTGCCATACTGTGGCTTGCCCCCTCCTGCCCCAGAGTGCATGTGGGGTGCTGGACCCCACTGGGCTCTTACCGGTTCTTCAGGTGCTGGATGCTGCCCAGACACTTGAGCCGCCCGTTCACCATGATGGCCAGGCGGGTGCAGAGCGCCTCGCACTCCTCCATGCTGGGGAGACAGGGCAGGCATCAGCAACAGGGCACGGGGACAACAGCGCCAGGGGCCACCCCTGTGGCAGGCAGGGAGCTGAGCTCCCCAGGCCACCACCTGGGTTCTGTGGCCCCACCACACCAGGTATAGGAGAAGGCAACAGAGGGAGCTGGGGTTCCCTCTGCTCCCCGTGCAAAACGCCACCCCCTTGCGCCCACGCAGCACCCGCGTGCCCAGGCACCACGGGCACAGCCAAGAAGCCCCCCTGGACCTGTGGGACGTGAGCACCACGGAGCGACCAGTTTTGATGACATCCAGGATGAGGTTCCAGAGGAAGCGCCGTGCCTTGGGGTCCATCCCTGTGGTGGGCTCATCCTGTGGGACAAACAGCACCCTCAGACACGCCGGTCCCCGGAGGCAACCTGCCATCCTCTTCCTGTTCTGAACCCAGCTCAGGACACCATCCCACACCCCACGACACTCATGGTGGAGCCAGGGGCAGGCAGCTCCCACCCTGGGTCATTTCTCCGCTCTAGCCCAGCAACAGCTCTGGAATATGGAGGGTGAGTAGGAAGCTGCAGGGAGGGAGCCAGAGCCAGAGCCAGGAACGCACCAAGAAGATGAAGGCCGGGTATCCGATCAGCGCGATGGCTGTGGACAGCTTCCTCTTGTTGCCTCCACTGTAGGTGCTTGCAGGTTTGTCAGCGTACTTGGTCAGCTCCAGCTTCTTCAGTGCCCACTTGACCACCTGCAAGGGGTGGGGGCTGCTGTCACCCTGCCCAGGCCATGGGTCTGGCAGAGCTGGTAGGTGGCAAGCAACTGGGCTGCCAAGAGGACCACAAGTGATGCACCAGTCAGGGGAGCCCCACAGCAGCCCGTGGTGACCTGCGGTGGTGACCTGCGAGCACGTTCCCAGCCCCAGCACCGCACGTGTGTGCACCATGGGGGCAGCACTGACATGAAAGTAGTGGCACTGGCATGGGTCCCCACTGGTACCCGGTGAGATGCTGTTCCCCTGGCCCAGAAGCAGGCCACAGGCACTGACAATCTCTTGCCCAGAGCCCTACCCGCTCCTCATCCTTCCAGGGGATGCCACGCAGGCGGGTGTAGAGCTCCAAGTGCTCCTGGGCTGTCAGCTCGTCGAAGAGGGCATCGAACTGGGGGCAGTAGCCTAAGCTCTGCTGGACCTGCAGGAGTTCCTTCAAGATGCTGTGGGAAAGGAAGAGGGGCCATGGGGAGAAGACACCGCTTTCTAGAAGCACCCCACTGCTCACTCCCTCTTGCACATGCCTTTATACTGGAGCATATTCTACCCAGGTGACCCACAATGGCCAGCCTCGGCCAAGCCAATGTCACCCACCACCCCCGACGATGGCCAGCCCGGCAGGACACAGTGCCGCAGCATCCCATGGAGCCACATGGGCAGCCTCATGCTGCTCCATCCTGGGAGACCCCCGAGCAGCCCCCGCCCCATCCTCCGCACGGGGAGGCAGGCAGCCCCCAGCTCCCTGACCTGTGCCCATTAACAAAGGCCTCTCCGCCTGTGGTGCTCTCGTCCCCCGTCAACATCTTGAAGGTGGTTGTCTTGCCTGCGCCATTGACACCCAACAACCCAAAGCACTCCCCGGGCCGCACACCCACGCACAGCCGGTCCACAGCCAGGATGCGCCCGATCTTGCGGGACTTGTACACCTGGGGGGCAGGGATGGGGGCTCAGCACATGGGCTCAGACCCCCCCAAGCCCAACCCACATCCCCTGGACGGGACGGCTCCGAGGCACCTCCCTGCAGCCCCCCCAGCGCTGCACCTTGGTGAGGTTCTCAATCTTGAGCATGTCATTGTCGGCGTCTCCGCGCAGGACGCGGTGCCGCTCGTTGGCCACGTCGACATCGTCCTCGATGGGCTTGGTGGAGACAGGCAGCCGCCTGCGGGGTGGCACACGGGGCAGGTGGGGGGCAGGCTGAGGGGCTGCTCGCCCACTGCACCGACAGCAATGGACAGCCCCCAGCCTGCACCCACCGGCAAGGGGTCCTGCTGGCAAAGCCCTTCCCTGCAGCCAGCCCCTGCCTCCCTCCCCACACGCCCCCCAGCCACTCACTGGGGCTTCCGGAAGAAGTTGTACTGGCACATGATGGTGATGAAGAAGCCAATGAAGCCTTCGATCGTCATGGCAACCAGCCCCCGTGTCACGATGTCCCATTCGAAGGGCGATTTCATTTTGTCAAACTGCCCTGAGTGGGAAGAAGAGCAGAAAGCTGCTGGAGACACCTTCTCAGAGGGACAACCTGGTTGTATGCCTTGAGCTGGCCTGTGACGATGACACTGTCCTGCTCCTGTGTCCCCTCCCCTGCCACAGCTGCCTGGGCTGGTCAGTGCTGCTGGCACCAGGGCTGGTCACAACAAGGCTTTCCATGCCTAGCACTCTGCCCTTGAAATCCTCTTGAAACTTTTAAGCCTCGGGAGGATGAATCAACAGAAGTGAAAGTGGATATTGGATGAATTTGTCAGATCCTGCCCCAAAACTGCCTCTCGTGATGCCAGCAGCACCTGCTTGAGAAGCAGAGAGCAGCAAGAGCTGAAGCTGCTAGTAGCAAAAGGGTTGTTTTGACTGGGCAGTGGAGGAGGGCAGAGGGGAGAGGGGAGAGGGCAGAGGGGAGAGTCCTTGCAGTGCCCATCCCTCATGTCACAGTATGGTCCCACCATGGCCCACCACAGTCCATCACACCTCCACCATGGCCCAAGATGACCCCACCACACCACCACCATGGCCTACTACGGCCCACCACAGCCCCACCACAGCCAGCGCACGACAGCAGCAGAAAAGCACAAGCGTGGCAGGGCTCACAGCCTCCTCTCCCCACTGCACCGCTCTGCTGGAGGCCCAAGGAACCACTTTCAGCATCGCTGGCACCACGCCAGAGCTGCCCCTCAACCACGTCCCTCCCTGTGCCCCAGTCTAGGTCACACTGCTCTGGGCCTCGGGGAGCCCCACGGGGCAGGTGAGGGGATGTGCCGGCACCGTGGTCCCAACAAGCCCCAGGTGCACTGGAGCAAGGGAAGGAGGGAACAAGAGGCCGTACCAATCTTGGCATAGTACTCGTTGATGTACTCGTTGTAGGCCATCTCCATCAAGCCGTGGCCCAGGTTGTAGTTAGGGAACACAAGGAAGCAGCTCTTCAGGTAGCTGTTAACCACCTTCAGATCCTGTGGGGATGGGCAGAGAGGACCTGACCATCAGAAACACCCCTGAGGACCACGAGTGCGTGACGCATCAGCATCCCCACCAAGGCACAGCCTGGTCAGGACTTGTAGGGGACCCTGCTGGGAGTGGAACTGAGGAGCAAAGACCTCCTGAGGTTCCTCCCAGCCCAGGCCATCCCGTGAGCCGATGGCAGAGCCCCAGGCAGAGCTGTGAATCCCATACCTTGTCATGCTCAAAGAGCTGAAGCAGGAACGTGGCAACAGTGGCCGTGATGCCAATGAAGAGGTTGATGACGATGAGGAAGACGTAGGCAGAGCTGGGCACCTCGAACCAGAAGGAGGCAGGGTACATGATGGGGGTGATGGACCAGCTGGGAAGGGGAGCGGCAGGAAGGTCAGCGTGGCAGGAGAGACAGTGCCAACTGTCAAGCCTTGGGATCACCCACCTCACAGCCTCAACTCCCCCGGGCTCGCCCAGCCCAGCCCTCACAACCCACCAGCTGTGGGAGCTCCAGAGTATCAGCCAGACAGGCAGCCCCGAGGCCAGACCCTGCCCAGGCAGCTGGGGCACTGAGGGGACCCAGCAGGGCATCCCCAACACCCCTCTGAGCAACGTACCCATAGAGCAGGAAGAGGGAGAGGACGGCGGGGAAGTTGGTGGGAGAGGTGTACGCTGGGAGGTCGAACACAAACAGGATGATGATGCAGCATGTGGCTGGCACCAGGTAGTTCAGCTGGAGAAGAGAGAAACCTTTGTGACTGCCCACTTACCCACCCACCCCTGGGGGCTCATCTGGTGGGGCCACGTGCCCTGCTCACCATGTCCCACACGTAGTTGGCCAACCAGTAGATGACAGGGTCACAGCCACTCACGAACTGCAGGTGTTTGGCCTTGGTGGCCTTTTCAGCCACCAGGAACACCACAAAGCTGGCTGGCACGAAGGACATGGCCACAATGATGAAGATGGCAATCACTACATCTGTGCCTTGCAGACTGCGTGGGGAGCAAGGAGGAGAGAGCATCACCCTCAACTGCACAGGGCAGGGCCACCCATCCTGCTGGGCATGGCACAGGGACCCCCGTGTTGGGGCCACCCCATGCAGCCTGCACAGCAGAAGCCTTGGCATTCCCCCCAAGCCACAGAGAGGAGCTCCCACCCTCCCTCAACCCCCTCTCTGGACCTACAGGTAATCCAGGGACAGGCTGGCGCTCGTCTTGTTCATAGGGTGGTTGGTGACTGTGATGCCTGCAAGAAGGCCAAGGAGAAAGAGGGGAGCATGAAAACCAGCTCAGGACAGAAAGTCTTGTCCCCAGCCAGGATGGTCCTGTCTCTGAGCAGGACAGCAGCCTGCAGCTCAGCTCCTGCTGAAGGAACAACACACCCTGGGGCCAGGCCCTCCCTCACCAACTGGCAGAGTATCCTCAGAAACACTGCAAATCCAGGAGCCAGGAGGAAGCACCTCAGGTGGTTCTGCCCCAGCCCAGGCCCTGCCTACCCCAGATCTCACAGCCAAGTGATGTGCCTCCCCTCTCCCCGATGGACACTAGCTTGCTTGGTCCAAGGGGGTACACTACACTTTAGAGCCTGGTGGAACCATGCCCAAGAGCTGCTCCTGACATGCTTCTTCCCTTAAATGCCTCCAGACCCTCACCATAGGCAGCAGGGTTGCCTTTGCTCTTGGGCAGGTTGGCTCGCAGGATGGCATTGTTGAGAGCATTGAGGTAGGTGGGCATGCTGTGGTAGCCCTTGTTGTTGTAGAAGACCTGGAGGAACAGAGAAAAGTGGTGGGAGGTGGCAAAGGAGCTGGGCCTATGGCACAAGCCTGGGAGGGATGGGATGGAGATGGAGTGGGATTGAATGGGACGGCATGGGATGGGACTGGACAAGATGGGACAGGGACAGGGCAAGCGTCCTGTGCTCATGGCTGTGGGAAGAGCACCTCACTGCTGACCATGCTGGGCCACTCACTGGGGTGGGAGCTGCTGTACACCCCACAGGGCAGGAGCCCCCCCAGATTCCTCTGAGGAAAGCACTGCTGCAGAGCCATGGGTGAGAGGTCCCTGCCATGCAGGCAGTGCTGCCTGCCCCCTTCTCCTCCCCACCCATGCCACGGCTGCTGCTGCCCGCTCGTGTCCCACCTGGGCCGTTCTCCGGACAGCGATCTTGCGCACGGTGGCAGGGGCCCTGGCCCCAAAGGAGGCTGGGATGGATTTCTGGACGTTGCCAAAGGTGAGTGCCCCATACCTGTGGGACAAGGCACCAGGGAGCAGCTGTGACAGCCATCCCCCTGTGCCTCCAGAAGCAGGGCCACACTTGAGCATGGCCCCGGCTCCCATCAGCACCCCAGGTGGGTGTCCCCAAGCCCCCAGTCCCTCAGCCCTGCCCCAGAACACCAGGCTGACCCACCCTCCCAGCCTTCCCTCTTGCCTGTGCAGCCGGAAGCGGTCTGAGGTGTAGAGCAGATACTCGGAGACGTTGCGCCCCGTGATGTCTGCCAGGATGTCCCCTGTCACCACCTTCATCTGCGGGGGGTGGCCCCCCACGCCGCTGGGGCAGGAGAAGCCGGTGCCCTGCATGGAGCACGTGCACTTGATGGGCTCGTGGACAACGCGGGGCAGCCCGGGGGCCGAGGTCACCGTCTCTGAGGAGCAGAGAGGGCAGCTCACAGCCAAGCTCTTACCTGCCCCAGCTACCTGGGACAACGTGGGGGCAAGAGGCTGAGCCAAGAGGTCCCAGCCAGGCAGAGCCCAGCCAGCAAAGGGCTTTTGTGTCCTGGGGACACAGACACGCAGCGAACAGAGAGATGGGTGTGGGCAAAAACCATGGGAGAAAGGAATGATTCAGGGAGAGGACATGGAGTGTGGCTGCAGAAGGCAATGGCAATGTGGACTGCAGCCCAGCAAGGGTGAGATGAGGCTGGACACAGGGCTCTCAATGGCGTCACCATCCCCGGGAGCTCTACCCGCACAGCCAGGACTGCACAGGGAGCAGTGCTCCACGGCCAGCACCAGCCCCAAGGCAGAAGTTCACCAGAGTGACGCAGTGCTCCACTGTGGTCACGTCAAATGGCCAGACACTGCCAGGAGTGCCTGGGCCTGCTTCTGCAAGGGAGGTATCTCCCTGCTGGAGGTAAATCCCGGGCCCAGACATGGCCAGGCACCAAGCGCAAGGTGATACCTTTGATGATGGAGAAGGTCGTGGAGTTCCAGGCACGGAGCAGGTCCTCATCCACTGAGACGGGGTAGTCAGAGGGGGCTGGGGATGGAGGTGGTGGCACAAAGTTGGAGAGCGGCAGGCCCTGGGTGAAGGAGTCGATGCACATGGCATCAAAGTACTTGGCCGCCAGCATCTTTGACTCGTTGCTGTTGAGGTTGAGGGTCTGCATGGGCTGATCCAGCGTGCTGTTGAAGGGTGTCTTGAGCACGCAGGTGGCCCCCACACCAGAGGGAAGGTGGAAGGTGTTCACCAGCTGCTGGGGGCTGGCATCAGGAGACAGCCTGATACTGTGGTGAGAGTAGCAGATGAGGGGGAGCAAGGAGCTGGAGACGTGGGTCTCACCACCTTGGCCATCTTCTGCTGGGAGCTCCCCAAAGCTTTGGCACTTATCATGGCTGAACAGGTGTGGCTGAACGGACACATGCAGCCCACGCCTGCCGACCACAGCCAGCATCAGGGCTCACACTGCTCCCAGGGACAGCCCGGGCAGGAGGGAGGCAAGGGGATGTGGCACCAGCCAGGGTCTGCTCCAAGCCTGAGCCAGCCCTGCTGCAGACAGCCCCCTCCCTCCACCCCCACTACTCCCCCATCGTGGCCTCAGGGATGGAGACAGGGATGGGATGCTGGTCAGCAGCACGCAGCAGCTCTCACCGGTACTCACGCCGCTCCTCGTTGGCATAAGGAATGAAGTTGCCCTTCGGCTGGGTGTAGTTGTGGTACTGCGACGGCGAGAGGATGAGGGGTGGCAGGTCACCTGTGGGGACAAGAACCCAGTGGCACCTGCAGCACTGCCCTGCACAAGCAGACCGGCCGAGCACCTGCAGACCTTGTCCCCAGCTTCCCCTCAGCCAGTGTCCCCACCAGCTGCACTGGGGCAGGCAGAAAGGGCCCCCAGTAGCCCCAGGGGTGCAGGTGTGGGGCTCGCACACACCTATTTCGGGCACAGAGAGCGCCACTGTCATGGCCACGCAGACGAAGAAGGCAGGCAGCAGGATCTGGGAGAAGAGGGCCTTGGTGTTGCGCTTGGCACAGTGGAAGCGCTTGACGATCAGCCCGTGGAACTGGCGCAGCTTCAGCCACGAGCCCTCCAGCTTGCAGCTCCCCTGCCCCACCAGGTCACAGTCCTCTACCTCCACCTCCGCCTCTTGCTCTGGGAGGGGAGAAGAACATCAGCCCCCTGGCATGGCCGCTCCTGCCTTGGTCCCTGGGAGCTGAGCTGGGCGCTGAGACGAGCGCGGCCACCCCCAAGGACAGGCCAGGAACCACCCCTGCAGCCCCCGAGCCAGGCACCGCGACGCCAAGCGAGGCAGCTGGGTGCTGGGCTCCTCTTGGCCCAGACTGGGAAATGTAGACAACAGGGTTTGGAAAACAATGTAACTTAGTGCTTTTTGGCAGACACCACCCCTCCTTTTTCCCACCAGCAACCCTGGCTGTGAGAGGTCAGTGCAGCCAGAGAGGGGGGACAGGACGTGTGGTGTGGGACCAGGAGAGGCAGCAGGCACAGGGCTGTGGCAAAGCAAGCTCTGCAACAGCTCCGTTTTGGCTCTGCCCCCCACAACCCAAATCACAACAGGCAGGCCTCCCAGCCAGGGAGCCAGGGAGGTAGGGTGGGATAGGAGCTGCTGGGATAACCCAGAAAAGGATTTGTGAATAAACCAGCAGCCCTGGAATGCCTGCCTGCATCCTGTCTTCCAGCCACCCCAGCATCCAGGCAGGGAGAGCCCCAAGCTGGGGTCAGGGGTCAAAGCCACCAGCTGGAAGGTGCCTTCATGTCCAAGGGCCAAGAGGAGACAACCCGAGCGGGCACAAGCGCAAGGAGCAAGTGTGTTAGTGGGGCCAGTCTGCAGGGTGGCACTTGTGGGATCCAAGGGAGGCAAAGGGCAAAAGCTAATGCCAGCTGCACCCATGCCCACTGTGGGTGGGTGCAGCACGGGTTCCCCACACATGCTACCAGCCTGGGTGCCAAAGGGTGGAAGCACCCACGCCCAGCCCTCCCCAACCCCGGCTGCGGTTCTCCGGGTGCATCGGCAGGTGCATCCCCAGAGCTCCCCAGGGGTCCGGCCCCGGCAGGCACAGCCCCCCGGGCCCCAGCACACCCGCCTGCCCCGGCCAGGGTGCAGGAACGGGTGCTGGAGCTGCCGCTGCCCTGGCCACCCTCCACGTCCCAGCCAAGCGCCTCCCCGGGCGCTGCCGCTGGCCAGCGGCACCAACCTTGCAGACTGATGTTATCGGGGTCCTGGCGGTTATGGAACAGGGGCGCGTAATCCCCAAAGAACTCGGAATAGGCCCCACCTTCCTCGCCCCGCACCGAGCCCACCGAGGAGGCTGAGTGCAGGGACGCCTGCGACTGCGCCAGCTTGGAGCAGGCCACCAGGTTGCTGAGCTCCACCTCAGGCTTCTCTGGCACAGCGGCTTCAGGCAGGGGCTCCCCGTTGGCCTTGGGCTTCGGGCCCAGCTCAGGGCTGGGTGGCTGCTGGGTGTCCTTCTTGGACTCCTTCATGTCTGGAAGGAGAAGCCAGGCTGTCACTTTATCGCAGCATAGCACAGAGCTGGGGGGATCTGCTCTGCGAGCCCAGAGTGGTGCAGAGACCAGCTGCCCTTGGCCAGGACAGGCTCCGCTCCTCCTCCTGGGACACACAAGGCAGAGGAGCCACCGAGCCCATGCAGAGGGACACAGCCCCTCACCAGCACCAGCAGCACCCTGCGTGTCCCCCGCCACCCGTACCCACGTCACTGTTCTCCAGAGACTGGTCCTCCTCGGACACCTTCAAGAAGACCTCCTCCAGCGTGGTGTCCATCAGACCAAAACTGGTGAGGGCCAGCTCCTCCAGGCTCTGCTCCAAGTGCTGCAGGAGCAAAGTGGTGCATGAGGAGGGCGGGAGGTGACCGCAGCACCACATCCCTCTGCAGCCACTCGCCTGCCCATCCCACCAAGCCCCACGGGTACCTGGAAGAGCCTCTCAAAGCAGCCCTTCTTGACAGCCTCACTGGGCAGGATGTAGGAGAGCTCCGTGTTGGTGTCTGAGATGAGGAGGCAGGAGGCCACGTATTTCTTGATGAACTGTGAGACACGGGGCTCAGAGCAGGGGCTGACGGAGGAGTGGGCTGGGGGGCTGTGTGGCTGGCCTGGTTCTGCAGTAGAGGGACAGCACCAGGTGGTCACTTCTCACCCAGCCTCCTACCAGGACGCACAACGCCCACACCCCAGTGTCAGAGGAGCTCCTCCAGCCTCCACTGCAGGGTGCTGGAGGCCTCCCAGCCACCCTGCTTGGCCCAGGGACGCTGCTTGGCACCACGGCCCATGCTAGAGGTCTCAGTGGGCAGCCCACAGACTGGGCAGAACCAGCACTGGGAGGCTAAGGCCGCCACATAGGGTCTAACCTGGGACTCAGATGGCACAAATCAGGGCTGCATGATGCCATCTCCTACAACCCTCCTCTGTCCCCCTCCACCCTCCATGTGGCCTAATGGAGCACTTGGGAACAACCCTTCTTTGGCCCAGAAGAACAAGGACCTCTCCCCAACTACTCCTCTAAACATGGAGCTCTGCTGCCCCAACCAGACCTGTGCCATTCCTGGCATCCGACTGTTTCTTCACCACTGTCAGCTTATAGCCATCACCGTAGGTGCTCTTGAGGAAGAGTGGGGAGCCACAGCACTTGAGCTTGCCATGGGAGATGATGGCAATGCGGTCACCCAGCAGGTCAGCCTCGTCCATGTGGTGCGTGGAGAGCAGGATGGTCCTCCCTGATGGTGGCACAGAGCTTCAGAGGAAGGGCTGGGGCCACCACAGCCAGAGAAGCAACACTGGACTCTGCCCACCTCCACTGACCTGGCTTGTACTTGAGGATCAGGTCCCAGATGGCCCTGCGTGCGTACGGGTCCACGCCAGCTGTGGGTTCATCCAAGATCACAGCCCGTGACCCACCCACGAAGGCAATGGCCACTGACAGCTTCCTCTTCATACCCCCTGAGAGGGTCTGCACCAGGGAGTGGCGCTTGTTGGAGAGCTCCAGGTCCTCAATCATTCTGGGGACAGAGGAGAAGCACCAGTGATGCCAGGGAGGCTGTACCAGTTCCCAGTGTCTGCAGGGAGTAAGCAACGCCTCTTCCCTGTGTGGAACCTGTGGCTCTCAGCTGCTGGGACAGCCCAGCTGCAGTGAGGCTATGGAATGATCTGGCTTCCACAGCATGACACCCCAAGTTTTGGAAAACACTGGGAACTGCTCCAGGGGACATATCTGCTCCCAGATCACCCACCACTGCACAGAAGGGGAGCCACTCACGCAACAGGCACGGATGGTGCAGAAAGAGCTGGAGGGTGCTTACTTGTCCATCTCCTTGCGGATCTCCTCCTCTGCCATGCTCTTGAGCTGGGAGTAGAACCAGAGGTGCTCCTCCACTGTCAGCCTGTCGAAGAGCACGTTGTGCTGAGGACACATGCCCAGGTTCTTCCGGATCTCGTCCATCTCTGTCCGGATATCGTGGCCGTAGATGGTAGCCGAGCCCGATGTTGGGGGGAACAAGCCAGTGAGGATGGACCTGGATGGGTGGAGAAAAGCAACAAGGTGAGGGACATCATGTCCCTTCACTTGACCCCAATTCCAATCATGCCCGCCAGAAGCATCTGCTGCCCCCAATGTTCCCAACACCTGCCCCCCTGTCGTGCCACCCCCACAGCCACACTACTGCCCCCTGAGCAAGGCACCAGCTGCCCTGCAAGGACATCACACAGTACCTTCCCCACCCACTGCAGCTGGCCAGGACATGGCCCCCATCCGCCCTGACAGCCACTCACATGGTGGTGGTTTTGCCTGCACCGTTATGCCCCAGGAAGGACACCACCTGGTTCTCATAAAGGTTGAGGCTCAGCTTGTTCAGCGCCAGCTTCTTGTCCGTCTTGTAGACCTTGGTGAGCTTGTCAATGCAGACCACCAAGGGGAGGTGGGTCGGCTCCTCCTCGATGCCCCGTGTCTCCTCTGCCACGAGAGGGGGATGGTGAGGAGCTGGGGGTTTGGCAGGGCTTGGACCAGGGCTCCCAGGGGAAGGAACCTCCCCGCCTCCATCCCACAGCGGCTGTGCTGGCTCGTGCCCCCCTTCCCTCTGCTTCTTGCCAGCTTCCCCCCTCCCACACCACAGGTGACAGACCAGCAGCAGTGCCTGGCCCAGGACCCTGCCCCAACAAGCGCAGAAGAGACAGACAGAGGTCCATCCAGGACCCTGCAGCAGAACCAGGGCCATCCCCAGGCCACCCGCTGCCACCCCACCTGCCCTCACCCAGCCTCCGGCTCTCCATGGCACAGGCCTGATCCTCCTCCATGATGCTGAGGCGGGTGGTGCGGGCCCAGGGCCAAGTCCACTCCCAGGTCTCCACTCGCCCGTTGCCCAGCCAGTAGGACTTCTGGAAGGGGAAGTACCAGGGCCGTGGCAAGCCGAACATGCCTGCAAGGACAACCCCTGGGGTCAGGGACAACCCCACACCCAGCACCGCGCACAGGAGGACTGGGGCAGAGCTCAGCATGGGACTGGGCATGGGCATGGACATGCAGGGTGGGGGTTGCAAGAGCCCTGGCCAGCTGGGCTTAGGGCAACGCTGCTGGGTTGCGCCAGGAATGTCCTCTGGGCCTGGTGGATGCTTCAGTCTCACCAGGAAGGCAAATGAAGCACAGGTGAGACCCCCCAAGCAGGTGATAAGCCATGGACGCTTTGCTAGTTGGTCAGTGAACTGAAGATCTTCAAGGAACCTGCTGGTGTCACCAGTGGGTCAGGGCATGTGGGCAGGTGTCCTAACCAGGACATATGGGGGGTGAGCACCATCAGGAACCAGCAGCATCCCCAGCAAGGAGCCTCCTGTAAGATCAGAGGAGCTCTCATGCCCCATTGCCCACATGTACCTGGGTGCACGGCCTCAATGTACCACGTGAGGACCCCATACACCACAGCATCCACAATCAGCATCATCATGGACAGCAGCAGGTTGAAATCATCTCCTTCCACGGGCGACTGGCTGAAGGTATGCCACTGGATGCCCACACCAGCCACTTCATACAGCGCAAAGTACTTGGAGCCCAGCCCAAAGGCTGTGGTGGACATGAGGGACTACAGAGAGGTGAAGGGAAGGGGATGTCAGCAGGAACCACAGGCCAGCTCTGGAGGAACAGGCTGGGGCAAATTCCTACTCAGTGCTGGCCCACCCAGACTCATGGAGATGGTCCCTGCCCTAGAAGGCACCAAAACTCCTGGGGATGCCTCCAAAGCCCCATGGGGACTTGGTTTGTACAGGCAGATATTCACCCAGGGCTTGGTGACAGCTTGGTGGCCTGTATACTCAACACAGGGTGCTTGGGGCAAACCTGGGGCCCAGCACCTCCCCAGGAACTCACCGCGATGCACTTCTCAAAGGCTGTGATCTTGTCATGAGCCACCTCCTCCCGGATGGCCACGTACATGTAGGGAACGTAGCTGAGGAAGTAGATGATGCCGCCGCAGGCGGAGGCCAGCTTGGCCTTGGAGTAGAGCACCGACACCAAGAAGCTGCAAAGGAAGACAGGGCCACCTCAGATGTTACCCCATCAGGGCTCTCCCTGCCTCGTGTGATTTTGTTGGTGTTGAGGTGATAAATTGCCCCCTCTAATCAGGGTGCTGGGGGGCACCTGTGCCCCTCTACCAGCCCTTGCCCACGCAGCTCCAAAATCCTCACCCCATGGCACAAGGACTCTGGTGCTGCCCACGCTCCCCCTGTCCCAGGCAGCTCACCAAAACATGATGGTGGCCACTGCGTAGATGGCAAGGAAGAGCCAGATGATAAGGACATCGCTGTGCATCAGGACCTTGCCGTACTTGAGGATGGCAGTGAGGGCAGTGACTGAGATGGAGAGCTGGATGAAGCCAGTGATGAACCAAGCCACCCAATGCACTGCGTTGTTCAATCCCATCATCTTCATCACCTGCAAGGCCAGCATCGCTCAGGGGGGGCAGTTCCCTACCCCCTGCATCACTGCTGCCTCACTGCCTGGCAGCTACAGCAGCACTGAGCAGTCCCAGGGGCTGCTGGGCGCAGGCAGGGCACAGCACCCTGGGCTCAGCTCCCTCCAGCGCTGGGCAGGGCTTGTGCTGGGGGCACTCACAAGGGCCAGTTTAGCCCAGGGCTGTGGGATCTTGCACGTGCCCCAACTCATACACCCTGGAGACACAGGGAAGGTGCCCATGGATGCCTCACAGAACTGGCTGGCTCCTCCCCAGGGATCTCTCCCATCATGCCCACCTCCTTCAGGCGATGCTCCTTCTCTGTCACGATGTGCTGTATCATCATGGCCACTGAGTAGACCCAGGATATCACCATGCACAGGGGCATCATATGCTCAATGACAAAGAGGAAGCTGGTGGGGTAGAGGAAGAGAGGGGAGAGTTGGATGGTGGCACCACTGCAGGAATCCAAGGAGACTCTGGGGCACAGGACAGTGAAGGGTCTCTCCCACTCCATCAGTACGGCTGGTCCTCCAATCCAGCACGTCCTCAGTGTCCTGAAAGAGCTTCTCCAATGAGCCCACAGGATAATCTAGTGTTCTGGCTGTCAGGTCTTGGCAGGCATGCAGGCAGCCATGGGCTCCTTTGTGTGGATGGGGCCCTGTCAACCCTCCTGCCTTGGAGGGCTGGTAAGGACTGGAACTTCTCTGGGTGCTTCTCCAGACCACTGTGTTCAATAACCATTGACAGGCCTTTGTGCCATCCATGTACCACACTCCCCCTGTTCTCCCCAGGTCTTTCAGCCTGCAACACTCCCCCCAGGCAGAGTTCCTCACTTCAGCTACAATCTGGGCTCAAAACCCTTCCCCTGCTTGCCTAGCCCGGTGGTTCAAGGAACAGGGAGGGCTGAACTGGTTGCTCATCACTCTCAATGTCACCGACCTCTCTCAGGACCTCAACTTCTCCCCTTCCCCAGCCACAGTGTCCTCACCTGTGCAGGGGAAGGGGGAATGTCCTGCCCCTGCCCCCCCCACCCAAGCAGGTATTACTCACTCGTCCCGGGTGTAACACGGGTACGGGAACATCTGCACATAGTTGCCTGGCTCCACCACATCATGGCCAACAAAGGTGTTGATGAGGGCACGCTCCATCATGTCTGGGGGAGAGGAGAGGCCAGGCTGAGCGGGCGGCGTGGCCTCAGGCCAGGGACGCGGGCAGCTGTGGCAGGCAGCTGGCCTCACCCTGGATCCAGACGAAGCCGTAGAGGAAGTAGAAGCGGCCGCCGGTGTTGGGGCCAGGCCGCCAGTAGGCCCTGCGGATCTCGTTGGTCTTCTCCGTGAAGCTGGAGTTCTGCCGGATCTTGTACATGACGTGTGGGGGCAGCGAGCCGTCCCTGTTGGTCTGGAAGATGATGCCTGCGGGCAGCAGCAGGGGCAGGGAGCCCGCTGTCACCACGGGAGGTGGCCACACCAGCCACCCCCCCAGCAAGGGGCACGGAGGGGACTCGGCGTGTCCCACCCAGCCGAGGGCACCACGAGATGCTCAGCCTGCTCACCCACCCAACATACACACCGAGGGAGCCAGGTCCCCAAGCCAGTGGCCCCAGGCGAGGGCACAGCTGGAGCGGGACATGGCTTTGGGGACCCCTGTGAAGGGATCGGCTCCCAGGGACGTACTGGCAAAGACCGTGACGTTGTCCTGGTAGGCCTGGTTCAGCGTGTAGTTGACAATGCTCTCCTCATCCGGGAAGCCTTTGAAGATGTCCACGCTGACCTAGTGAGTGAGGAAGGCCAGTGAGACCCAGGTGGACCTAGCATGCAAACCTTGCATGCCGTGCAGCGTGTGCCACCTGCAGCCACCCTGCAAGACCCCAAACCCTCCACCACTGATACCTACAGCCCAAAGCTCCTGACACTACAGAAGCCACAATCTCCTCCACGGCTCCTGTCCCGTGGTCTTAAGGGGGTTTCAGCAGACCTGACCCCCTCCTCAGCCCCACAGAGCCTGGCTGCAGGCAGAGGGTGCTGCTCATGCACCCACATTTCCACAGTAAATAAGTGGGTGAGGTACAACCTCACCTTGGCCATGAAGTGCACCCAGCCACAGGCAGCGTTGTCAATGGTGTCCAGCTGCTGGAGCAGGATGCTGGCGTTGGGCAGGGAGAAGTTGCCGTTGATGAAGTTGTGAAGAACATCGCTGTCAGAGACATTCAGGATCTCTGGATGCTTGTGGAGGTCAGCAGTGAACTGGGACAGATGGAGACATGGGGGGAAAAGTTGGGGTATGCCCTGCCTCTCAGCCCCCTGACATCCCCATGGACAGAGACAGGACCCAATGCTCCTCCTGGGGACCAGGGACAAGTGTCCACCCAGTGCGGAGAACCAGCGTGGTCCTCACAAGAGCAGGGTGGACACTCAGTAGCACCCAAGAGCTTCACGTGAAGAAGCTACAAGGTGCCTGGGGGCAGGACACCCCCTTCCCACCCCCAGAGCAGTAAAGCCCAGGCAAGTTTGCTCCTCACCACACCACCCTACCTGCTGGAGCCAGCGGATGCGCCTCTGCAGCCTGCCCTCCTCCAGGTAGGCACGGATCTCAGGGGAGATGTTCAGCCATGCCTTGGCGTAGTGGGTGACATTGCCCACGAAGGCAAAGGTCTCGTTAGCCTGGGGGATGAGGAAGGTCATACAGTAGGAAGAGGCAGGCCCCTCTGCCTCCACTGCTGGAGGTACCTGTGCACCTCCCAGCAGGCACCACCACCCTGGCAAGGGCCAGGGCAGCTGGACTCATCTCCCCCAGTCCGGCGCCGCGAAGCACCCCTGGGCAAAGAGCTCTGTGCAGAGTGAGGCTGGTGGGAGGGGAAGGACGGGGAGTCCCGGCCTCTGCGCGCTCACCTTCAGAATGACCTTGTCCACTTCAGTGCCCACGGGTGCATACAGAATTTTGGGGTTGCTGGTCATGAGGTGCACAAGGAGCCCCAGGTTTCGCTGCTCCTTGCTGGTGAAGCCCAGCGAGCTCATGTTGCCCTGCTTCAGCGCCTCGGGCTCAATCGTCCTGCAAAGGGGGTTCAGGCTGCCCACTCCAGCCCCGCGCTCCTCACCGCAGGCAGCCCCCTCCCCTGCCCAGGAGGGAGGACTTCAGGGTGACTCCCATGGCAGCACAAGGTGCTGGCACACTGCTGCCTCCCGCAGCCATGGCACAAGGATGTGCTGCTGCATCCGTCTCTCACACGCTCAGCAAGGGATGGCCAGTGCCCCTGGCCACCAGCAGAGGAAGGGTGCACTCTCCCACACCCCTGGCCTGAGCCCAGGGAGCACCTAGACCTGGCACTGGCCATTCCCCAGGGGTTCCTACCGGTTGTTGCCACAGAGGATGGGTTGCAGCCCAGCCCAGAGCTGCACGAACGCAGAGAACTGCCCCTGGGGGTTGTCACTGCTGGACGGGGACCCCCCAGCACCCTCCTCCTCCGCCGTGGCATTGCCAGCCGTGGTGTTGGTGCCAGCCCAGCCGGTGCTGTTGGCAGTGGGCAGTGGGGCCTTGCTGGCACAGGCTCCCCTGGGCAGCAGCTTGGCCAGCGCTGAGAGGATGTCCACATCATGGAGAACCTTCTCCATCTCCACCAGGTCCTCCAAGAGGGCACGGAGGCGGTGCTGGGCAGCTGTGCTGTTCACCTCATCCAGTTTCAGCTGCAAAGACAAGCAGGCAAGGCGTTACACCTGTGGCTGGGGCTCTCTGTTGGCCAGTGCGATGGGACCAAGGGGGACCCCAAGCAGTGGCACATCTGCTTTCCTGGTTAAAAGGTTGGAGCTGTGCCCCAACTGGGGCCATGGACTCAGTGCTGCATCTCCATGGCTATCAGGCAGCAGGAGTGCAGGTAAATGCTGGCAGGGTCTTGTGGGGGACACAAGATGTCCCTCAGGCAGGAAGGGCGGCCCTTTGTGACTGCAAGGGTCACATCAGACTCAGGTGGGATGAGAAGGGGTATCTCAGAGCCAGCCTTACGGACCAGTGCCACCAGTGACACTGCCAGTCCTGGGGAGAGAAGCCTGCGGGGATGTACTCTGGGGAATCTGGGGAGACCCAGCCCCATCCAGTAGGCAGCATCCAAGGGGGTGCCAGGAGGGAGCATTAACTGGGGTCTCACCGTGGGGCTGGGTGGGGAGTGCCCACGCGGGGTAAAGGAGTGATCAGGCAGGGCTAGGCCATGTCACAGAGTCCCCCCCATCCCCACACACCGCCATGAGTAGGGAAGCCCTACCCAGGGCTTGTCCCTGTCCCAGAGACCCCTGCAGCTGGCGGCTGGCAGGTCCGGCTCTCACCTTGCTGGCAATCTTTGGGGTGTCCAGCTGGTCCCGGAGCTCGCTGGCCAGCTGGGCGAAGCGCTGCCGGCGCGCGGCGCGGCTGCTGTTGCAGACCAGCGCCCGGTACGCCTGCAGCAGCGGCTGCTGCCCCGGGGCCACGCGCAGCAGCCGGCGCAGCACATCCGGGCTCTGCTCACACGTCAGCTGCTCCAGCACCGGCCCGGTGAAGAGGACGCCCTACGGGGCAGGGGTCCATGGGGATCCAGCCCTGGGCACAGGGGCACCGCGGCAACGCCCATTCTGGCAGAGCGGCTGCCCCCCCAGCTGCCCCACGCTCCCTGGCTCGCCCCGCAAGGCGCTCACCTCCATCTCAGTGATGAAGGCCTGGGGGCTGTTGGAGGTGGGGGGTGCCGGGGCCATGCTGGCAAGGCCCAGGGCCTGGGAGAGCAGGTGGAGCAGTACCGGCCGGTGTGGGGCTGCCATGGGGTCCCGCAGCGCCCTGTGGACCAGCCCTTCCCGCAAGCTCCTCCAGCTGCTGGGGAGGCTCTTCTGCAAGAGGACCAACGGGTGTGATGGGTGCTGGGGAATTCCTCTGGGTCCCCCTCTGTGTGTCCCCCCTCCATGCACATGCCAATGGCCCCACAGCATCCATGTCCATGGTCTCCATGGGGAGGGGAAGAAATGGGGATGCGCAGATGGGGGAGCACAGGTACCCTGCACCCCACCACAGGAGGGAACAGTCTCCTCCTCCCCCTGCACGGCCATTGTCTGGGCAGTGCCATAATTCCCTGCAATGCGAGACTGGTGTGCCTCAAAGCACTGGCAGAATTGGTGGCACCACCAGGGTGGGATCCAGCCATCCCCGCTGCTGCTCTGACCACCTGACAGTGTTCCATCCTATCCCCTCTGCTGGGATGGACACCCCCAGATCGCCCTGTGGTGGGACATGGAGGATGAGCCCACCCTGACTCCCACACTCAGCACCACTCCTCACCTCAAGCTTGGTCATCTTCTCACCAGGGCCAAACCCATCCCACAGGTCTCGCTCATAGTTTTCATCAGAAGCCAAGGGAAAGGAACCAAAAACCAGACGGTACACCTGCACCAGGGATGGGAGCGGGGCTGCCAGGCGTGCCAGGGGCAGGGACACCCAGCCACTCCCCAGCACAGGGGGGCAGAGCAGGACAAGTCCTGCCTGGGTGCCTGCTCACTCCCACCCTGTGGTTCTGGTGCTCAGGGCTGTCTGGGTCACATGTACCCATTTTCTGGGGCAGTGCAGACACCTGCAAAGCCCATCCCTGCAGCACCATAGTCACCCACCTCCCGCAGGTCAACCCTGGAGCCCAGGAGCAGCTCCACTGTGCTGTTGGGAAGGGACAGGTTCTGTGTCAGGAAGCGGTGCAGTTCGCCCTGGTCCTTGGCTGCCCATGCCAGCGTGAAGCCGGATCCTGGCGAGGAGCAGGGCAGGGGGTCAGAGCAGCCCGCCAGCAGTGGGGACAGGGCACACAGCTGGATGTGGGAGGGTGGCAGGGCACTACCACACACCATCACATCACTGGATGTCTAGTAGGCGGGCATCTTCACCCCTGCCCACAGAGGCAGCAGGGGGGCAGGCAGGACACAGCCTACCTGCTCTGCTGCTGAAGTGGGTCTCCATGGGGCTGGGCTCGCTGCTGCTGAGTGCCTCCAGGCGTCGGCGCAGCGACTCCAGCTCCTCCTCCAGCCCTGGGTGCTGTGGGTCAAAGAGGCTGCTCTGCTCCACCACTTCACTGAGGTGCTCCAGGAGCTGCGTCACCCTGTGAGAGCCCAGCATCACCACAGCTTCAGGGACACATTCCACAGAGCTCGGGGAGGGGACAGGGGACACAAGCCCCTTGGGTACATGGGGCAGCAGCGCTGCCTGCCACAGGTCACCACTGCCCCAGGAGCTGCCCTTGTCCACGCAATGAATCCACCGTGCCAGGGGCAGGGGAGAGCCCCAGAGCCTTGAGGCTGCAACAAGCCACCTCTGTCCCTCTCTCTCTGTCTCCTGCACCCCAGAGACATGGCCCTCTGCACCCAAGCACTCTGGGGAAACACAGGCTTGTGCTCTGTCCCAGGCAGGGCAGCGCCAGCACGGGAAGGGATGGGCTGCACACAGGTGTGTAGGAGCATGCAGGGCAGGAGAAGGAAACACGCAGCCAGGACACCACTCACGTGGAGTTGGAGTACTGCAGGAAGCCGAACTCGTCGCGCTGGCCATCGGGGCACAGGGACTGCATGACAGGCAGGATCCCGGCCGAGGTGAGCGGAGCCGCCGTGTAGAAAGCTGGTGCCAGTGAGAGGGCACAGGAGGTGTGGGCAGGGTGGGAAGAGAGGTGGGGAGAGGCAGGGGCCACCAGAGAGACAGACACTTAGTTCAGAGAAGCGCGCGGCGGGCCCTGCAAGCCCCACAGAAGGTTGGCGGCCAAGGTCAGAAGTCTGCTGCTTCCCCACGGAGGCTGTCCCCAGCTGGTGGTCCTTCAGGGCTGTGGGCAGCTCCTGCCACCCTGGCTCCTGCCCTCTTGCCCCTGCCCAGTCATTCACTGGGTGACAGGTCCCTCCCAGCCCAGGACAAGGGCGACTTCTGCTGCTTGACCCAGGATGGCCGCCAACCTCCCCCAGCCGCTTGGCCCTCTTGTTAGTAACCTCAGAGGCACCACTGGATCTCCAGAGGAAGAGGAAGAGGAGGAAGAATACAACAGGGAAAGTAAGAGTTGTCACCCACAGCTCCCTGAGGCCCTGGCCTCCCCCCGGCCCAGCTGCCCCGCAGTGCGGCTGCTGGAGGTGGGTGGACATGGAGACACGGTGGGGGAGATGGAGGGGATGAGGAGCAGCAAGGGGACAGAAAACCTTCCCCCCTCCACCAGCACTGAGCCATCAGCCCTGCTGGGATCTTCCCACAAGCTGCCCAGGACAGGGAAAGCCCAGAAAGGCCCTGCCTGAAGGGGACCAGAGGTTGTCATTGGGCAGTGCCAGGCAGGGACCCTCTCTTGCCACCCCAGCCAGGGTCCCCGTGGTTAGAGGTGGGTCAGTGCTGTTAGCACAGCTGCGACAGGGAGGGGCTGGTGAAGATGGGCTTCTGGCAGCAACAAAGGACAGCCCAGGGCAAGTGGGCATCCAGTAGCATGGGATGGGCTAACAGCCTGCTGAGGTGGTGAGACAGACTGTGGCCATGCCACACTTTGATGACAAAACCAGCACAAGGGTGGCTTCTTGAAGGCCTCCAGGCTCCTAGGAGTGCCATCTCCTGGCTCATTCCAGCTGCAACGGGCTAGGACAGGGACCCACTGGTGATGCAGGGGTGGAAGTTATCTCCAACCCCTTGGGGACCAGCCCAGGTGGCACACAGGCAAAGACTGGGTGACCACAGGCCACCACATGGGTGTCAGCACCCAACAGGGTCTGCCCAGGAGGGAGGCAAGAAGCAGTAGGACAAACCCCCACCTTGCCTAAAGAGCCCTTTGCAGCCCAGGGTGCTGGGGACATTACGGACAGTGGCCTCGGCACCTGGGGAACCTGGCATCAACCCAGTGGGGACGCCACCAACCCAGTGGTCCCAGCTGGGGTCCCAGCTAGTCCCACCCAGGGAGGGAGAGGCCAGGGGCCTCATTGTGCTGCCCAAGCTCATCTTCACCAGCTGCAGAGGAAGACAACAAGGTTAGAGGTGTAGATTAGGCCAGAGTGAGTTGATCCAAACTAGGCTCTTTGTCCCCAAAACACATTGCTGGCACAGGCAGGGGAAGGGGGAGGTTGCCCACCCGCCCCACCAACTTACAGACTGGTGCATGCAGTGGAGGCATGGAGGGCAGGCGGGCAGGGGAGATGGTGGGAAAGAAAAAGAAAACATGAGCAAAAAGAAAACTCAAACCAAAACCACCAGACAACACAGAGCACAGGGCAGTGCCAGGGCAGGAGCCAGGGCAGCACCCATCACCACCCGCAGCCGGACCCACGCTCGCAGCTGGGCCCTCCCTCGCTGGCACGCACTAAACACAGGCTTGCACCATCGTTACACCAGGTTTCCACCGCTTCCAGCTCCGAGTGCCTCCCCCTGCCTGGACCACCACGCCACTTGTGCAAGGGCCCCTGCCAGGGTGGGCATCCCAGGGGCCATCCAGATGCCACACAGAGCCCTGGTGAGGCAGCAGCTCTGCTCCGCTGCCTCGTCCCAGCAGCACAGCCTGCAGGCACCCACGGCCCTGGCCAGAGCTCTGGCTGTGCATCTCCAGGAGCCCCGAGCTCCAGCCCCATCTATTTGTTACTCTGACGGGGCCTCAGAGTCCCCCACAGCCAGACACAGGGCTCCATGCAGTGCATCTTCCCCCCAAGCACCACAAGAAGCTGGGCAGTCCTTCCCAGCACCACCCCAGCCACTCCTCCGGCACTCAGGCTGTCCCAGCATCATCCAGCTCTACACCCCTTTACCCCTCCCTACCCCCTGAACATCCCTGCCAATGTCAGCCACAGGCTAGTTGGCACTGCCACCCCCAGGGGAGGCTACCCCTGGCTGGGACTAACTCTGTGTCTGCCCCACCAGTCCCCAACTGCAGCCCCTGCCCAGCACTATGGCCCCCCAAAAGCCCTGCTGGGTCCACACCAGCTGCCACAGCCCCCATCCTGAGGTTGTCCCTTGGGGGCTGGAGCAGCTCTCCAGAGCCACTGGGTGCCCCCAAGTGTGGATGACCCCGCTGGCACTGACCTTCCTTCACAGGGATGGTGGGCTTCTTCTGCCGCAGACCCAGGAGGATGAAGAACAGAACCAAAGGGATGAAGATCTCAAAGGCCAGCACCCACTGAAGATGACACAAAGCAGAGGGATCATCATGCCTGGGGACAGGACACAACTACCAAGGAGGGGCCACACTGGGTCCCCAGTGGGACCATGCCCACGCTGTGCTGGTGGCATTGTCACAGCTCAGCCAGAGGTAAACAGGTCTCTGGGCACCTGTGGATCTCGGCTTGCCACAGCCTGCATCCTGCCCAGGAGCACCTCAGCACAGGAGGGGATGGATCTCCAGGCCAGCAACACAGAGGGGGTGCTGGGGCTGCCCAGGGAAGATAACCCCAAGTCCTTATGGCCAGCACAGAGCCACAGGCCCCACTGCTCACCCTGGCAGTGCCCTGGCAGCTGGAAGCCATGGGTGGGTCCCACCTGCAAGGCCATGCAGGGGACAGAGCCCAAGGAAATCAGGGCAGGGTTTGGTTCAGCCAGGCCCGGGCACTGGCTCCGGGTGAAACCGAGAGGCAGCGTGGAGGGTCCTGGCAGCCCCCTGTGCCCTCCCAGGAGGCTACAGCTACATGGGATTTCCACCAGCAGCATATGGTAAATCACAGCAAATCCCCAGGAATCCCTGACCCCAATCATGCAGGAGACCCAGGCTGGGCTCTGTGCCCAGAGGCCCTGAGGATGGGCACCAGCACCCTCACCCACTGGCAGCAGCAGCACCCGGCCCCTGCCAGCACAGCCGCTGCTGCTTTGCAGCCAGAGTGCCCAGGCCATGTCACGGCCCCACTGCCTTGGCTGTCAGCTGAGGGGGAACTACTGCAGGTGGGGAAACTGAGGCACAGGGTAAGGTGAGCCAACCTCAGCTTGCTTCAGGGTCAGGTAAGACCCTTGGTTGGTGTCGAGCCTCTGGAACCTGCTGCCAACCATGGGCAGGGCAGCAAAAGGGAGCAAGCAGAGGGACCCCCGACAGCTCGTGGCCACGGCCCTCCTGTGGGCATCACGGCTGGCAGGGCTGTGGGATGGGCATGGCTGCACCCACGGGTACCCCCCAGTGCTCCCCTCCCCACCCTCAGAGCTCCTGAATTTGGGCGAGGCAGAGACTGGAGGAAGAAAGCAAGGGACGGGGCTGGCGGACACCCCAGGAGCAGTGCCAGGGCTGGGCGACTCCCATCTTCCTGGCACACTGGTCCCAGGCACAGTCCATGGCGGCACCGTCCCCGTATCGAGGGGCATGCTGGGGGTGGGGTGGCAAGGGACACAGCCCATGGCTCCTGCTCTGCCACTTACTGCCTGCACCCACCCCCTCTGCTATTTACCAGGCACACAATTGGGCCTCTGTGCCCTGGCGCCTGTGGGACCGTCCCCCGACACCCACGCTGGGCTGTACCAGGCTCCCTTGGAGACTGTTTGGTCTTGGTGGCAGCAGGAGGGACTTGCTTGTTGTTTTGTTGGGGTTTTTTTGAAGTGGGTCATTGACCTTTTGCTCATCTTCTTCCCCAGAGACATCCCCTGTCCCCATTCTCTCCAGCACCACCACGTCCCACACACAGTGGGGGAAGGGATGCTGCCCCAAGGCAGCCTCAGGTGCCCCAGCATGGGCACCCAAAGCTGGCACAGCCCAGGGATGCCAGGGCTCCTGCCCGCCCATGGGGGACAGTGGGGAACATTATGGGATGGTGGGATCCGGGCAGCTGGGAGAAGGGATGAGAACTAACAGTGCCTCCCAGCTGCTGCCCATGTCCTGCAGTGACCAGTGCCAGGGCAGCTCCTGGACAAGCAGCAGAGCTCGGCTGCCAGAGGGATCCATCCTGTGCACACATGTCTACATCTTCAGCTCAACTGACCAGAGAGGTGAGCAGGATGAGGCCATTGGTGCTGTTTGGGTGTGACTGCCTGCCACCACCACCAATGCTGGGGTACACATGAGCCTGGTGGGATCCCACTTTGGGCCCTGCCACTGGCTGGGTGTAGGGGCAGCAGGATCCTGCTCAAGTCCCCCAGCAAGGGAGGCAAAGGTGAGCAGTGCTGGCCAGGTGCTGGGCGCAGGCAGGCAGCTCCCTGACCAGGGGACACTCAGCTTTGTGGACTCAGCAGCAGAGCAGTGACTCCATGCCTGCTCTTGCCCTCTGCCCAGCTAGATGGGAAGAGGGAGCTCTGAGGAGCACAAGCTGGGTCAGGTGCTAGCAGCACCCCTGGGGACATGGTGTTCCCATGCAGTCAGGCCAAAAGCATCAACAAGCCCCATGGGATAAGTGAGAGCAAACAGCCCAGCCTGGCACAGCAGTCCCACACAGCCCACCCTCTGGCCAGCACCAGGGGCAGCTGGGAGACACGCTGAAGCTGGTGTTTGCACAGCCACAGGCACTGGGACATGGATGTTGGTAGGACAACTCTGTCAGCATCCCCAGGGCACAGGGGCATGTGTGCCCCAAAAGCCAAGCTGGGCACTACCTGTGGTGGCAGCCAGGCCAGGCAGCAACAGCTCTCCCCATCCACTGCCACCACCACTTGATTCCCTCCTGCCCACTCCCAAAAACGCCCTGATGCCTGGTAGCCATCGCCTTTGGCCAGCACAGCATGGCAGAGGGGAAGGCAGGGGCTGGGACCTCCTGTCCAGAGACCTCCAAGCTGGTAACACCAGTGATGGCCTCACACCCCAAACCTGCCACACCAGCCCCCTCTCCCCATAGCCTGGCATCTATGACAGGATTTACCAGCCCTGACACGGGGCAAGTGGCACCACATGATGGGCAGGGTGTTCAAAACCTGCCTGAGCTCCTCCCTGGGGAGGAAAGAGGGCTGCTGCCCACTCCCTGCCAGCTTCTCCTGCAGCTCTCAGTGCTGCCCATGGAGCCAGCAGCAGGCAGCAGGTGCCAGCCCACAGGACCCCCAAGGGATGGAGCTCAGCTCCTGGAAATTCAACATCCCAACTCTTCCAACTGTGTTTTAAGGCTGGCAGACCTTCAGCTCTTTGATGGCTCCAGACTTTAATCGTTGTTAAATCCCCACCTAGAGCAGGGGAGCACAGGCAGGTGAAGCTGTGGTCGCTGGGAAAGAACGAGTGCAGGAGCTGATGGGAGCAAGGCCGTACAGCCAGGCATTCACAGGAGGCCCAGCCGAGCCCACAGCCCATGCTGGTCCTGCCACAGACACCCACCCATGGCCACTGCCTGGCTGGGCACCTGCCAGGGCTCCCCAAGGTCACCTGCCTGTGCCCTTATCCATGGGGACAGCCCAGGGACCGCCAACTTCCCCAACGAGCCTGGCTGCCATCACCCCCTCCTCTGGTCACACTCTTGCCCAGTGCAAGTTGTGCCTTTCACCTCTTGTCCCACTGCCACCTGCCTCCAGCAAGGACATGCTCCCCCCTGCTCCGCGCTGCAGCCCCAGCACAGCGACCCGGGGACACACCTCAGGGAAGCTGGAGGAGGAACCCCCGCTGACACCCTCCTCCCCCCTCCCAGAGCCAAGTCCTGCCATGGCAGAAGCAGGAGCCCACAGAGAGCAGAGCGGGGTTCCTCTCTGTGCCAGCCCCATGGTGCTGTGTCAGCTGAGCACCGGGGTGCTGGGCCGAGGGGGACACGCTGCCTGCAGCACCGGGCCCGTGCAGCACCAGCACACAGCACGGGGCCACAGCAGCAGGGGCCTGGCCTGGCGCAGGTGGGGCAGTCACAGCACACCACGCAGCCTCTCGCCACAGCCAAGGAACGAGGCAGAGCCCTGCAGGCCCAGAGCCTCATGGCCACCTGTCCTCTGAGCCACCACAGCCACCAACAGCTCTGCAACAGGTGCCCCCAAAGCCACCCCACGCACAGGGCCTCACTGCCTGGTACTGGCACGTCAGCACCAATCCTCCTGTCATCCCCCCACCCACCTCCCGCCACGCCAGCAGGAAACAGTGAGGGGGCAAAGGGCACCCTGAGCTCTGTCACTGCCATCCTGATCGATTCCTGTCGCGGGACCCAGCACCAGGGGCAGGACCCGGCAGTGCCTCTGCAAGCACAGAGAGCCCTGTCCCCCAGGAACACTGCACCTCGGCACGGGCGCTGCTGCAGCAGGGCCCTACCAGCTGTGTGGGCACTCCAGTACCCCAAATGTCAACCTTTTGTATTTTGAAGGCATTAAGATCCATGCAGCTCTGTTCACACTGGGCAGGGAGGAAGGGGCTGACCTGCCAGGACAACTCCTCTGCATGGCAGGAGCTTCCCTGCTCTTGGCCAAGCAGCAGGAGGCACAAGCCCTGCGCAGGGTGCAGCAGCCACACCGCTGCCCAGCTCCATCCTGCCCCACATGCATTTTCATCCCATCCAATGGCCCACACCACAGGAGCCCCACTGACATGCTGTGAGACCAAAGCAACACCTGGAGACTCAACTCCTGCTCGTCATTCCTCCCGAAACTTCCCCAGGGCCAGACCAAACCCCACAGCACACACACTTCCATCGCTGGCCCTTCAAGGCTGGGAGCTCCAGCTGCAGTCACCTTCCTGTCCCAAATGCACAGGCACACAGAGCTGCAGCAGCTCCCAACCCAGCACATGGCTGGTCCTCCAAACACCCCATCAACATGGGGCACCACTGGATGGGGAAGGGGGCATCAACCCTTCCCCTGCCACCCTGCCTGCAGCAAGCCGAGTGTTCTGGTGATGGTCCCCACACATGGGCTGGGCCTGGGCTCCTCATCCTCCTGCTGCTACCGCTTCCTGCCCACAGATCTGGGGAGAGTTAAGGATAAAGAAGTCCCCAGAATACATGTGCATGCCACCAGCCACAGCGGCCGGGTCCAGGGCAGCTGTCAAAGGCTGGGAGATGCCAGGGCACAGCTGTGCTAGCTAGCTCACCCTCATGGGCAGGGGTCCGCAGCACACCAACACTGGGCAGCCCCTCACAGTGGCCATGCAGTTCTGCTCCGGGTAAGGAGCAGAAATGACTCAGCCGAAGAGCATCCTCCTCCTCACCCATCCTGGGGGCACTCAGGCACCTGCCTGCACCACGGGCCCTAGCTCAGCCCAGGCCCTGCCCGGGCTGCCCCTGACCCAGGTGGTCCCCGGCACCTCAGCTGCTGGGATGGAAGCAGGGCCTGATGCTCACTGGGTGCTGGCGAGGGAAAGCAGGCAGGATCAGGCCTGCAGGATATTTGGGAGGGGGAAGAGGAGTGAGCATTGCCAGCTCTGGAGCAGCAGTTCGCTACCCTCCCCCACCCTCTAAAAATAACCCGCTTCCTTGGCACCCAGCGCACCCATCCCCCAGCCGGCAGCGGGCCGGGGGTCCCTCCCCGCGGGGGTCCCTGCTGCCCACCCTGCGGATCTGGCAGGGAAGCGCTGCACAGGAGCAGCCAGGCAGAAGAGGCGGTGGCAGAGCGACACCGGAGTCCCAGCCCCGGCGGGGAAAGGGCCACCCAGCCTTCTCCACCACCCCCAGAAGGGGACCGGTCCCCCGGGAACCCCACGTTCCCCAGCCCCGGGCCGGGAAAGCAGGAGCAGCTCCTCCCCAGCCCACGGGGGAGAGGCAGCACTGACCCACATACGATTTGGAAACCTATTTATAGCCTGCGGATACCCAGGGCTTGGAAAAAGGTCTCCCACCCGGGAAGGGTGGCCCTGGAGCCCCGGGACATTTGGGACACGACAGCGGTCCCCGGCAGGGAGGGAGATGCCGCACAGGGTGGACTAAGGGTCGGGTGGGAGACAGCGCCCAGCCCCGGGCCTGAGCTGCCGCAGGAGCCACAGGGCCCGCGCAGCTCCCACGGACACGGGCGAAAGCGGGGCGGGAGAGACCCAACTGTTGCTGTGCCACTAGCGAAGCCGCCGGGCCGGGCCCACGCCGGGGCAGGGGGCCGACACGCCGGTACCTGGGGCGCCCCTCGGCCGCTCCGCCGGCTCACACAGCCGATGCCCGCGGTTCTCGCTCCGCACAGCCCCGGGCGAGCGGCCGCAGCCCGGCCGCAGCGGAGAGAAGCCGGGCACCGGGGGCAGGCCCCGCACCCGCGGGGGCCGGCACCGCACCCCCCCCGCGCCCCCCGCCTGCGGCGCCGCGAGCTCCCCTCCGGCGCGGGCAGCTGCTCCGCGGGGCCCGGCCCGGCCTCGGCCGCCCCCCGGCTGCTGCCGCCCGGGGCCGCAGGGGAGCTCCAGCCCCCGCGGAGCCCCGCCGGGCCCACCGCCCCCGGCCGCGGCGCTCACCGGGCTGCGCCGCTTCAGCGTCACGTTCTTCCAGAGCAGGAGATGGAGCTGGTGCAGGAACCCCATGGCCGGGCCGGCCCCGTCACGGGGGCTCCCCCGCTCGGCTCCGCGGATCACCCGCCACCCACCGCCATGGGCCGCCGCCGCTGCCGCCTTTGTCCTCAGCAGGCTGGGAAGAGAAGGCGAGATCGCAGCGAGCCGAGGGGCCAGACCCCCGCTTCGGCTCTGTGGCGCCCGGCTCGGCCCGGCCTTGCGCAGTACCACCCCCGGCCCGAGGCCGCCCCCCGCCGCCGCCCCTTAAAGGCGCCGTCGGGCCGCCAGCGCTCCGCCGGGCCCGGGCCAGGGGCTCGGAGCCAAGCTTGGCTGCCGCGGCCCTCCGAGCCCCTGCCCCGGGCCGCGGCTCGGCGCCGGGCGCCTCTTCCGGGGCCCCGCGGGATTTGCCGTCGGGCGGGCTGGGGCACCCCGCTCCCCCGGGAAGAGCGATGTGCGCAGTCCCCGGGCACGGCTGGGCAGGGCGGGGGTCGCTGCAGCACCCGATCCCCTGGGTATGACCGGGCCGGGAGCGGGCTCCTGCCTCAGCGAGGTGCCATGTGGGAGAAATCCCCCGCGATGGGGTGGCATCGGTGGCATTGCTGTCCCCAGGTGCTGGCACCTGCCCACCCACTGCCCGCAGCTCCTGCCCAGCCCATCCCATGAACCAGTGGTGGGGGTGTCCACACGTGATCTTGGAGGGGACCGACCTGCCTGCAGCAAGCTGTACCCCCAGTCCAGCTGTGACTCCATGGCAGGGAAGGATGCCATCAATAGCAGTAGGCATTGAGCCAGACCAGTCCTCCCTCCCTCCCTCCATCCTTTCCCTTCCTCTTTCCATTTCTCCTGTTCTCTTCATTTCAAGACCTGTCCCTCCCTCTCCAGTTGTCCATAGCCTCTCCTCTCCCTCTCCTCTCCCTCTCCTCCATTAACCACCACCATCCCCATGCTGCTTTCAGGGCCAAGTGCAGCCGGGAGCCATGAATAACTCTTTTGGCTGCCCCAGTACCAAGTGGTGTTGCCAAGGGTGACTGTTTCGGCAGGCTCTGTGACAGCTGCCCAGGCACTGACAAAAGCTCCCCTTGTCCAGCCACAAAGCACCATTATTCAAAAAACTTCTGGGTGAAACATTGTGCTGAGGTGAGGGAGGGCAAGGGATGCTTGGGGAACGTGGTGGTGGAGAGGCATGGTGCTGCCCTGCTCTGTGCCCTGGGGAGGGTGGCTGTTTTGGAGGGGCTGCAGGTTTTGTGGGCAGCAGAGCTGCCTGGCATTGAGAGGAGCTGGGCACAGGGTGGCCAGGGCTGGCTCAGTGCCCCTCACCTGCAGCCTGCCAGCAGGAGTAACAAGGCAGCTGTGCTGGGAGGGTGACGAGGTTTGCTGGTGTCTCTCCAGCTTTGAAGTACCGCAGAGATAGGGTGTCCAGGTAAGCTGTGCTAGGGGTGTCAGCCGAGGGGCTGCCCAGCCCTGGCCCTGGCCCTTGCTCCATCAGCACCTTTTACTTGGTCCCCAAGGAAGGAGGGATGCACACACCCTGGGCTCCTCGCAGGGGATTGCATGGGGTTTGTTCCCTGTCTAGAAACTCCTTAAAAAAGCAGAGTCCCCAGCTCAGAGGTGCAGCAGAGAGGGCTGTGGGTGCAGCCAGGGGTAATGTGAGCTCAAAGCCCTGACCTGGGTCCCCCACCTCCCTCCCCTCCCCCCGGTTGAGTCCCAATGAGCTTTGCAGCTCCTCTTCTGCTTGGCATGGCCATGAAACCCTAAGAAGGGGCAGCAAGGGACAGACCCAGCAGCATACCATGAGGTGGCACAGCCCCAGGGACTGGGTGTTCATGTCCTCCATAGGCCCTAAGCATCTCACAGGGGACTTCACTGGATAGCCAGGCTTCTTCATCTGCATGGGGTTATCTGCAGATGGCAGCAACCGCCCACACAAAGCCTCCTGCCCTGTGCCGATGCAGTCTGGTGTTACCCCATGGTCCCACCGTCTGGCACTGGGGGCTTCTGCCAGGCAGAGCTGGCCCTGGCTCTTAGCCTAGTTCTGAGCCTCCAGCACAGCGCTGCCGCATCCCTGGGCCACGTGGGTCAAGATGCCCGGACAAACCAGCTGCAAGTACCCTCCAGGACAGCATCCCTGCAGCTGGGCTGTCCTGGGGTAACACCAGGCGTGAGAGCTACAAGTGCAGGGAGACAGTTCCTTCCTGCTCCACCATCCATCCGGCATCCCCATGGAAACCTTGTGGCTCCTGCTGTCCCCCTGCAGAGGGGAGTGGACTGGTGCCATGTAGACCTGGTCCCCAGGGCTGGGCAGGGAGCTCGGCCTGGAGCAGCCATCCTGGGAACAGCACCCTGTGGGCTGTGCAGCACCCAGTATCTGGGTTCTCAATCACGGGAGTGAAAAAAGATAACAGGAAACAGGGGTCATGGCTGGGAGGTAAAAAACAACCAGCCCTAGAGCTGCACTTGGCCTCTGAGGGCTCCCAGGGCGGCCCTGAAACCACAGAGCCCTGCTGCACCCTGGCCCTGCGCTGCGCCCAGCACTGCCTGGCCCCTGCCGTGGTGCCAGCGCTGCAGCCAGCCCTGCCAGGATCCCAGGCCTGCAGCTCCACATCTGTCCCTGCCAGCTCCAGGTATGGCACCGCACGCCTCGGGGCTCCACTCCCTGCCTCCCTTTACCCAGATTCTACCCCTGCCAGGGAAGACTTTGTGCCCAGACCACGACCCAGCTAAGCAAACAAATGGACCTGCAGAAAACAGCAGGTCTGGAGCCTGGGCACAGGAGGTGGCTCTGTGCAGACACAGCCACAGCACACAAGTGCCCTCTGCCCCTTTTGGCAACCAGGGTCCCAGCTGGGCCAGGTGCCCTGAGGAGCTGCGGGCTCTGCTGTAGCTGACAGTTAAAGATGAGGCAGTGGGAACCAGTCAAGTTGGCATCCTGTTTTCAACGAGGCTGTGGGTGGCAGATGGGAGGCTGAGGGCAGGGCCCTTCCCAGCACAGGCAGGGTACCCAAACCCCAGCACACGTGCCCGGGCCTGGCACTGCTCTGTCCTGGTTTTGGTCAGAGCCAAGTGAGCACCTTGCTGTTCAACTGTCCCAGGAGGAACTGAGTGTGCTGGGTTGTGCAGCTGGGCCTGACAATCCTGGTTTTGATGACAATGATGATGATGATGATGATGATGATGATGATGATGATGATGATGATGTATTAGTGGTCTCAGCAAGAGTGTTTGTGGGGTGTGCTTTGGTATGAAGCTGCCAGCTAGCAGGGCTGCCCCAAGGGCTCAGCACACCCCCACCAGGCAGCTTTCCCCATGGCACAGCCACGGCTCTACCAGGCAGCTGTGCAGAGGAGTGCCACAGGTAGAGCAGCCCGATGGGGCTCGGGACCCTGCCTCCATCCTGGGTGCCTAAGGACAGGGTGGGGGTGGCAGGGTTCAGCATGGATCAATGATCTCTACGCACTGTCCTCTCCTCCACGCCACCCTGTGCTTCCTCCCGGTCCCCTGGCACCCCTCTGCCATGGAGGCAGGAGCCCGGGGACGCAGATGGGGAAGGTGGACAGTGTGGGCATGGACCCAGACCTCACCAGCTTGGGAGGGGACCCTTCAATGCAATATGGAGGGCTGGAGAGACCTGGCCGTGTGCGGACGTAGGGTCCCCCAAAGTGGGGACAGGTGCCTTGGGAAGCTGCAGCCCAACTGGGACAAGGGGGTCTGGCTAGCAGCTGGGACAGCAGAGGCACTGGGTGGAAAGGAACCACACTTTGGGCTCAGTTTCAGCCCTGGCACATGGGAAACCCCTTTGGGGAACTGAAATCCCACATGGGGCCACACGTACCTGCTCCAAGGAGCTGCAGCTTGGCCAGAGGGTGGTGGGGGAAGCACAGGGGCTTTGGGTAGGATGCACAGGCACAGAGGTGTGGGAAGTACCTGCACCAGGAGTCCTTCCCAGGGGTGCCACAGCACTGCTGGGGGGTGGCACCATAGGGCATGCACTGGCACGGGCTCTGCACCCAGACTCATCCAGTCACATGTAGCACCAAGCCATGGGGCACCCACTCAGCTGTGGGATGTGCACAGGCCATGAGGCTCCTATCTGGATGTGGGGCACCCACATAGCTGTGGGGCACCTACCCGGCCATGGGGCACCCGCACCTGAGGCATGCATTCAGCTCTGCGTCACACACCTCCTTGCCCGCCCAGTGCCAGGGGGTGCTGGAGTGGTGCTGTGCCAGCTGCCACACGCAGCAGGAAGGACCCAGAGTGGGGCCAGGCTGAGGCAAAACCACAGCAAAGAGGAAGCCTGCCAACTGCCGAGTGTCCCAGCACGGCGCTGGCAGCCGCCCGGGCAGACACACGCAGCCACCCCGCACCCTGCACCCTGCCAGGCCGGCCCTTCAGCAGGTGAGTGTCTGACCACCCCAGGGAGAGGGGCTGGGAAAGGGGTCAGCCCTGGGCCAGGCTGCCCAGGGGGTGTGGAGTCTCCATCTCTGGAGAGATTCCAGCCCCGTCTGGACACCGCCCTGTGCAATAGGAGCTGGGGAGCTGCTTTGGCAGGGGGTTGGACCCCAGGAGCTCTCCAGGGCCCTTCCAAGCCCTACAGCTCTGTGATGATTCTGTGATTCTGTATCCCCCTCCCACGAGCTTCCTCAAAATGGGGGCACCAGGCCCGCTGCTGGGGTCTGGCAGGCAGAGAGACCCACAGCACCATGTGCGGTGCAGGCAGCTGGCAGAGCCTTCCCAACCTTCCCCGCTTCACATGTCAGGGTTTTCTGGAGCCTAACCTGAGCTCATGGAGTTCAGCAGGACAGCTGGAGCAGGCCGGGGCTCTGAAGGGACGTTTTGCTGCAGCTGGTGGGGGGGAAGCAGGCACTGCTTTCCAGGAGGCTCCGAAATCGCAGAGGAGCTGGCACAGCCCTGGCTGGCAGCAGGGCTGGGGCGGCTGGCACGTTCGCAGGGGTTGCCTCCAAGAGAGAACCACCTTTGGTGCTGAACGCTGTGGCCTGTGAACACTGAGCCCTGCACGCAGGATGGGCTTAAGCTGGTGCTAGTCCCCAGCCTGGCCAAGTGTCCCCATCGCCACCACCCCACTGCTCTGTTTCCATCAGCACCACTTATCCAAGTGCAGCCTTGCCAGCAAAGGCCTGAGGCAGGGAGATGGGCACTGTGGTGGGGTGAGCATCTCACAGCTGGGGTTACCACTCACTGAGCACAACCAGCACATGGTTCCCTGCCTGCGTGGCTCTCCCTCAACCCAAAAAGGAAAATATGAGTGTTTGGAGCACTGAGGCTGCGAGCTCCACCTGCCTGGGGCTCCCCAGGCCCTTGGTGGGTGAGATCATCCTGAACCCTGCCACCTCTGCAGGAACATGCTGGGGCACAGGCACACTTCACAGGAAGGACACTCCAGTCCAGCCCCAAGTGGGATTTTGGACTCCCAGTCACTCCCAGGGACTTGGCTCAGAGTTGGGGTCTTGCATGGGGTTATTCAGGCAGGACCTGGGGTGCTCCTCCTCTGGTGGAGGTGTGTGGCTTGGTGTGTGGCTCCATACTGCAAATCCCCAGCACCTTTCTTCCAAGCTGGGCTGTGGCAGGGCTGGCTGTGTTTCAGGCTCGGCCTGGCCTGGGCAAAGCAAGGATGGCTGTTTGGCATGTGGGGAAACTGAGGCACAGAGCAAGTATCGAGGACTACATGCCTCCTGCATGTACTGGGGAGCTGTGTGAGGCAGTTGGGGTGGGGGGCTGCTGCCCATCAGATCTGTGCCCCCCTTGGCAGCATCCCTGCTCCCCCAGGGTGACACAAAAGCCATTAGGTGCATGGGGGACCCTGGAGAGGGTATGGGGGCCAGCAGAGGGGCCAGGGGTGACACTGGGGCCCAGGTTTCATGGGGAAGCCCTTTCCTCATCCCTTCCATCTCCATTCCCTCCTTTCTGATGGCCCTTCATGGCTTCTCTCTCCCAGGTGTCATCTCTGTCACCCAAAAAGGTGACAGCATGCCCAGGGCCCTGCCGCTGCCACGGCTGCCGTGGGGCCGGCCAAGCATGAAGGCCGTGGTCACCACCGGCGTGTTCGTGACCACCCTCTGGAACCTGCGGCCCTTCCTCAACCCTTACAGGGTCTCCAGAGAAGTCCCCAACCACACGGAGCCGCTGGTGGTCCTGGTGTGGGAATGGCCCTCCAGGCCAGTCCCAAACATCAGTGGGGATGTTTGCCGCGAGCTGTACGGCATCGCGGGCTGCAGCCTCACCACGGAGCGCCAGCTCCTGCGCCGGGCGGACGTGGTGGTGTTCCCCCACACCAGGCTCCAGGCCAACAGGGACAGGCTGCCCAAGGAGAAGCCACCGGGACAGAACTGGGTGTGGGTCTCCCTGGAGTCCCCCTCCAACACTAAAGCTCTGTGGGGATGGAACCAGACCTTCAACTGGGTGATGACCTACAGACGGGACTCCGATATCTTCATCCCCTATGGCAAGCTTGTGCCCAACCGGTCAGCTACCATGAACATCCCTGCGAAGACCAACTTGGTGTCCTGGGTCATCAGCAACTACCACAGGACTCAGAGAAGAGCTGAAGTCTACAAAAACCTCTCCAAGTACCTCCATGTGAACATATATGGCAAAGCAAACAAAAAGCCTCTCTGCAAGGACTGCCTCTTGCCAGTGACATCAAAGTCCAAGTTCTACCTTGCCTTTGAGAACTCCATCCACCAGGACTACATCACGGAGAAGCTCTGGAGGAACTCGCTGATGGCTGGCACCGTGCCCGTGGTGCTGGGGCCTCCCCGCGCCAACTACGAGCAGTTCGTGCCTGCAGACTCCTTCATTCACGTCGATGACTTTGGTTCCCTGGCAGAGCTGGCCACCTTCTTGAAGAGCATGAACTCCAGCCGCTACCAGCAGTTCTTCTCCTGGCAGAAGAGGTTCAGTGTGAAGCTCTACACTGACTGGCGGGAGCGCATCTGCACCATCTGCACTGCCTACCCCAACCTGCCCCGTGGCCACGTCTATCCTGACCTGGAGAGCTGGTTCAACACCTAGCACAAGGCTGATGTGTGCTGGGAACCATCTGGGCAGTGAGAGAGCATGGGGCACCCTCCTTCAGACCAGGACATGGGGCAGGGAGGGACACAGCAGCCCCAACCTCTCCTCCCAGCTTGGCTGTTGCCACACTGGGACCTTGAGCAACTCCACACGACTTGATTTCTTGCAAAACAGGACTGAATGTTGTCCTGTGTCCCGTGTCCCCCTCCCAACCCAACACTGACCTACCTCACCAGGGTGCTGGCAGAACAAGAGGGTGCTTTACAAATAAATGACACTGCTGTGAAGGCTCTAACTTGTGGTGTAGGGGATGGGGGGGGTTCAAGGCTCCCCAACCTTCCCCTGCGATTGCTCCGTGTCCCTCCAGCATCTTCTGCTGAGCGGCAAAGCTCTGGTGGCAGCGGCCCCGGGGGGCTGGGGTGGAGGAGCTGAAATCAGGCTAGCACAGTGGGGCTCAGACCCTGTGGCAGGGACAGAGCACAGGGACAGCTCTGCCACTTGCCAGCATGGCCCAGCAGCACCCATTTACCCCATGCACCTGAGCTGTCAGTGTGACTGAGCTGGCAAGGACCGGCAGGACACTGGAAGCTCTGGACAGCAATCTCAGCACACCCAGTGCCAGCCTGAGCTGCTGTGGTTTCTCGGTGGCCTGTCAGTGTGCCCAGCCTGTGGCAGGAAGCCAGCGGGGCCACGGCACCCACAAACTTGCAGCCAGCCCAGAGCAACCCGGCCCCACGGGCACCCTGTGGCCATGGCAGCTTGGTCCCTGTGCCCTCAGCATGGCCAAGCCCCTGCGTGGACTGCACCCAGCACCCCCACATGGAGAGCAGCTGGAGCACTGCACCCTGCACCAAGCACACCCACACACCATGGGCACCCTGCACCATGGGCACCCTGCACCATGAGCACCCTGCACCACGGGCACCCCGCACCAAGGGCACCCTGCACCATGAGCACCCTGCACCACAGGCACCCTGCACCATGGGCACCCCGCACCACGGGCACCCCACACCACGGGCATCCCGCACCACGGGCACCCTGCACCACGGGCACCCCGCACCATGGGCACCCCACACCATGGGCACCCTGCACCACAGGCACCCTGCACCATGAGCACCCTGCACCACGGGCACCCCACACCACGGGCACCCCGCACCACGGGCACCCCGCACCACAGGCACCCTGCACCATGGGCACCCCGCACCACGGGCACCCCACACCACGGGCACCCCGCACCACGGGCACCCTGCACCACGGGCACCCCACACCATGGGCACCCTGCACCATGAGCACCCTGCACCACAGGCACCCTGCACCATGGGCACCCTGCACCACGGGCACCCTGCACCACGGGCACCCCACACCACGGGCACCCCGCACCACGGGCACCCCGCACCACGGGCACCCTGCACCATGGGCACCCTGCATCACGGGCACCCTGCACCATAGGCACCCTGCACCACACACCCATCCTGCACCACGGGCACCCTGCACCCTGGGCACCCTGCACCACACACCCATCCTGCACCGTGCACACCATGGGCACAGTCAATGCCCAGACACCAGAGGGGAAGCACCCACCTGGGCTCAGTGGCAGACAACAGGGCCGGGTTACAGGACCAAGGTGTGGGGCACGATGGCTCCATCCCTGGCTCCCCTGTGCCCCTCGGCTCAGCAGCACCAGCCCCCGCTGGGAACTGTTTATTTTGCCTCTCAGTGCAGCCCCAAGTCACCCAGCCCACCTCTGCCACCCCCCAGCTGCCCCGTGGGGCCCGCTCCCCCGTGGTGGGGGTGCAGGGGAGGGACGTAGTAACACCAGCTCGGCAGGGGACAGCCCTGCCCCCTGATGGCACTGTGCTGCGGTGCCCCTGGTCCCAGCAGCTGCTGAGCGTTCCCCGTGTGGCAGTTTGGCAGCCGATGCCTGTGGCTTCTGATTTCAGTCATGTTGGGCTTCTGGGTCAACTGAAGCGTGGGGCTCCGAGCACCTGCAGAGGGGCTCGGGGGCATCAGGGTGGGGGAGGGCTGGGGCTTGTGCCTGGCTGGCTTTTTTGGTGGAATGGAGAATCAGGGGAAATCTGGAGAGAAGCACACCCCAGGGAGGTGACACCGTTCCCAGGCAGTCTGCTGATTGACGGCACCCCTAGGCCCCCCACCTGCCCCCCAAAGCACCAGGCAGCAAAGGACAGCAGTGGCTGGGGGCAGCTCCCAGCAGGTGCGATGCCCCCACTCCGAGGGTGCACTGGGACGTGGCCCTGGGAAGCAGTGGGGGACACGGAGCTGGCTCCCCGCAGCCTTGTGTGCACCCCAGCCCTTCGCAGGGTCCCGAGGTGCTCTGCAAGCAGCTGCCTGCAGCAGCCCTGCTCCTGCCTGGCAGTGCAAGGCTGCAGACCAGCCCCAGGCCCGACCCAGCACGTACCAGCAGCAGAGCCGACCAAGGGCCTTTCAGGGATCTCCCCACAGGCTGGGCCATCTCATCACATCTGCTCAGGGGAAAAGCCCTCGGGGGGTGCAAGGGTGGTACCAAACCAGCCACAGGGGCCACCGCAGTGAAAAGCAAGGCATCACCCCCCAACACTTGGCTTTCCTGGCTGGGCTGACGCCCTGATGATCGCCACCAGCTCAGTTCCTGGTGCCCTCCCAGACCCGCCTCAGCTGGAGGGAGCATCCCTCAGTCACCAGCACCAGGCTGACAGCCGAGGGCAGCCCAGGCTTCCTGCACCTCTGGGCTGGGAGCAGGATGGCTCCCCACACATCCCCAGCCAGTCCTTCCCAAACTGCAGCATCTGATGGTGCCACCTGCAAAAGTGAGACCTCCCTGCACCCCCATACTTCCCAAAAGCTGCTATGGCCCCCAATCCTGACCACCTCTGGTTTGAGGTGGTGCAGCTTCCAAGAGCTGGCTGTCCCTCTGGGGCCAAGCTGCCACTGCTCCTGGTGGAGGGCCAGCTGCAGGCAGGCAAGAGCCAGGCACTGCTGGCATGATGACACATTGGCTGTATGAATGTGATGAGACATTGTGGTGCAGCAGCCCAGCCCCACCGTGACCCACACTCACCCCCAACCTGCATCCCCAGGCTGCCCAGGCAGGAGCAGGGCTGTACCAGGGGATAAGGAAAGGCTGAATTCACACTCAGGCCCCAAAGAACTGAGATTTATTTCATTGCCAGACGGAATGTGATCAAGAGAAATAAAAATGAACATCAACTACAGCAGGCTCCAAGACATGGGGGGGAAAGGGGGGCAGCAGCATGGGCAGGGTGGTATTGCCCCCTGGGAAAAGATGGTCCCTGAGCAGCCAGGCTGGGGTAGAGGGACAACAGCTGGAGTGGGCACACGGGACCTGGGGCAATGTTGGGCACGAAGGGCCAGGAGGACCCCCCACTGCTCCCCCAAAACGAGCCCCACCAGCTTGCCCACCAATGGGCAAAGTTCTCCTGCACCACAGGGTGAGGGGCAGCCAGGCCAGGGCAGAGGGCACGGCTCCAGCCACAAGCTCCAGCCCTGGGCTCACCCTGGCTGCCTGGGAAGGTAGGCAGAGCCATCAGGGACCCTGGCCCTGGGCACCCCAGCCCTGCTCTACTTGACAGGGATGAGGCACCTGGGAAACTAGTCATCACTACAAAGATTTTTGCTTATTAAAAACTACAACCAAAAAAAAACCCCATTGAAAAAAACAACCCCCCACCCACCCCTTTAAAAAATTTAAAAATACTTTTCTGGGTCTCACAGGAGAGTGTCTTGGTTGGGCTAGGTGCAGTCAGCATCTGCTCAGCACCCTGGGCACATGTGGCTTTGTCGGGGTGCAGTGGGGCAGGAACAGCTGCCCCCCAGGGGCGGTTGGAGGGGGCATCAACACCGCTGGGACCAGTAAACTCTTAACTAGGAAGGACTGGGAGCAACTGCAGAGAGTGGGCACCATCCCTGTGCCAAGCTCCCAGCCTTTCCCCCACACCCTAAAAGGCAGCACAGCGAGTGCCCAGGCAGGCCCTGGCACCAGAGCAGGGTGAAGTGGGGGGCAGCTGTCCCTAGAAGGCCAGCCCAGCCACAGCATAGGGGCAGCACTGCCACCAGCCCCCACAGCCCCCTGGTTCAGTGGTTGTTGTTGCTCATGGAGAGCCCAGGCTGCAGCGCCGGAGGGAACATCTCAGCTTTGTGGAAGGGTGGCATGTAGACAGGAGGGGAGGGTGCCAGGCTGTAGCCCTGGGACGTCACCGGGATGGGCAGGCCGGCGGGCACCAGGCTCTGATTCATGTCATACATCACTCCCTCTGCCTCGTTGCCGAAGGGCAGCAGCAGCCGTTTGCCTTTCTGACGCCGGTTGCAGAACCAGACCCGGACCACCTGAGGGAGGGAGACAGGACAGGGAGAGGGGGTGAGTCCAGGCAGGGGTGTGTCCAGTGTGGGTGACAAGGAGAGCCTTGTTGGTGGCATCTCCAGGGCACCCTCCCTGCCACAAGCTCTTCCTGGGGATGCGGCCTGACAGGCCAACGGTGGCACCAGCCCTGGCTACTGTCCACAACACCACAGCCTTTCCATGTGGGCACCCACCCCGTGAAGCACCCACCCCATGAAGCACCCACCCCGTGAAGCCTCCCAACCTACATCTTTGTCCAGGTTGAGGTCCTCTGCGATCTGGGAGATCTCCTGGGGACTGGGCTTCACACACTTGCGGAAGAAGCTCTCCAGTGTCCCCTTCACGTTGGTTTCAATGCTGGTCCGGCGCTTTCTCTTCCGGGCTTGGGCCAACACTTGCTCTGCATTGCACATCTGGAAACGAGAACAGGAGCACATGCTTGGTCACAGGACTCGCAATGTCCCCACCAGGCTCTGGGTACATGTGCAGCCAGGTGCAGAGGTCTGGGAGGGATGGGGACAAGGCTGAGTGTCCACCAGGAGTCACCCCGTTGCAACTGGGGCCATTCAGTGTCCCAGCACTGCCTACAGCTCATGCAGGAGGGTGGAGGACACATCTTCCTGCATCCCCACAGGCTCCCCAGCTGGCAGCAAATTGCACCTCCAGCTTAAAGAGGATCCCAGCAGGACCCAGCTGCTCCAAGAGGGAAGAAGCTGCCACAGTTGTCACAAGGGGTCTGCAGGGGGATTTGGGCTGCCCCCAGCTCGGCAGAAGGTTCCCTGCACAGTCGGACAGCGAGATGCTGCTATGGCACAGGGTGCCTGCTGCTCCCCTCCTCTCTCCCAAAACCCAAGTGTAAAAATAGAGAAAGAAAGATCTAGTTGATATGTCATCAGTGCACAGGACCCCAGCCCCGTACCTCTTGCATGTTGTCTGTGTTCTCTGCCTCGTTGAGCCAGCGCTGCAGCAGCGGCTTCAGCTTGCACATGTTCTTGAAGCTGAGCTGGAGCGCTTCGAAGCGACAGATGGTCGTCTGGCTGAACATCTTCCCTGTGCAGGCAGGCAAGGGCATCATGTGCTGCTCCTGCCCCCACGCTGGGGGGTTGTCCCACCCCCAGCAGCCTCCCAGGATCCCCACTCCAGCATCCCCTGTCCCTGGGGACAGGGCATGAGGAAAGGCACCCTTCCCTGCTGCTTCAGCAGGGATTTGCAGTGCTGAAACTGCAGTAGCCGTTTTAAACCAGTTCCTCGTTATCAAACCCTTCCCAACAGATCAAGTACTTAACCAGGGCTTGGAAGGCCCAGGAGCCCTGGGGCTGGTGCTCATCACCTCCTTTACAGGATCGTTAAGGAGCAGAAATCTCCATTGCCCAGGTGCTCCATCTCCCCCTAGGCCCCTCCCTTCCCCCGGGTGTGGAGGGGACAACAGGATCCTTACCGTAAAGGGTGCCCAGCGCCAGCCCCACGTCAGCCTGGGTGAAGCCCAGCATGATGCGCTTGTGCTTGAGGTCCTTGGCAAACTGCTCCAGCTCCTCCGATGTTGGCGCATCCTGGCAGGAGCAGACAGGGGTGAAGGGGGACAACTCGCGCCCAGGGGCTGCCAAGAGGGGGGTCTGTCAGGGTCAGCGTGGGGTTGGGAACGGGGGGCGCTTGGCAGTGCTGACACCCCCCAGCCCCTGGGTGATGGATGCTTGCAGCCACGGCGTGAGTGCCAGAGAAGGTTTCCCCGACCCTGAACTAGGGGCTGTGCTCAGGAACGGCAATGCACCTCTGCCACACCCACGGGGGATGCCCTGAACACCCCCTGACCATGCTCTGCCCAGGGTGGCACAAGGAGCTGAGGGCAGAGAGCCGGCCCCGGGAGCGCAGAGCCCCTGCTTTGCCTCAACACGCCCTGGAAACGCGCCCTCTGCCCCCAGGCTCAGATCCTCGCGGCCTGAGCCGAGGCAGCCCCGACGGGCACATTTCATGACTGTCCCAGAATCGCCTCACGCCCACGATAGGTCCCCACGGGCTCCCCTAGCCCGGGGCGTGGACACCCACCTCCCCACAGCTCTGGGGCAGGAGGCAGCCCCTCGCCAGCGCCTCTCCCGCCTGCACCCAGGGCGGGGGGAGAGAGGAGGAAGAAAGCGCTCACGACACAAGCGGGATTCAAACACTTCTTTCCCGGAACCAGTCTGTGCTGGGAAGGTCCTTACCCGGGTGCTTCCCCCCCTCCCCGCCGCAGCGCAGCCCCCAGCTGATGCGGGGGCACTTCTCAATCTCTGAGCAGATTCCCGCATTAGCACGGGCGTCTCTCCTACCACCAAATCCTGGCATGTATTTCCCGGCGCACATCGGTACCAAGAAGCCCGGAGCATCCCTGCGACGGGCAACCTTCATCCTCCCTCCGGGGTGCAAAGCGTTCCCCGCACAGCCCGCAGACATTTCCCCCACCCCGCGGCAGGCTGCGGCCCGGGGGACGCGCATACTTACTGCCCCCCACCCTCGCCCCCCACCCTGCCCCCCCGCCTGGTGCCGGCCGCAGCTGGGCACAAACCCACCCGCAACAGCTCGCGGGGACCCTGCGCCAAACGCCGGCATCCCCCGGCGCTGCTGCCCCCGAGCCGTGCTGTACTGCGAGGGACGGGCTGGCGGCACGCCACGGCTCAGGGATATTAATACCAAACCTAAACCTCAGCATGCGGATGGGCATGCGGATACCTACTGCCACCCCCTCCGAGGCTCCCCCCCACGCCTCCGGGCTGGCTCTGCCTGTGCCCCGGCAGCCGTCGGTGCCCGCGGAGCCCCGAGAAGGTGCTTCCAGGAGCCGGGCTGCGGCGGGGAAGAGTCGGGGGCGCCGCGCTGGGTGCCCGAGCATCCCGGTCGGGCCGGGCTACAGCCTCGCCTGCGCGGGACGGCCAGGCAGCTCCGCGGGAAACGGGCGGTCTGCAAAGTGGAAGCTGCCCCCACCCTCCGGCTCCTAAAAATACCCTTCTCACCGCCGCCAGAAGCCTCCCCGGAGCGTTATCCCCCCACCCCCGGCGGGCGCCTGACCCAGGACGAGCCGGGCGCCGGGACACGTCGGGTCGATCCGGGGCTTCTCCCGCCGGAGACCGGGCAGAACGACACCGGCCCCGTTCTCACCTGCCCCTGCCCAGGCCGGGAGCGGCCAGGCAGTTCCCTGCCCCGACGGGCTCGCCAGCGGGCGCGGAGGGCAGCGCGGGAGGTGGGAAAGGTGCCGGGGCACTCGGCTTCTCGGGCGGGGGGCAGAGCGGCCCGTCCCCGTCCCGTCGGGTCTCACCTCGTCGCCGCTGTCGCTGGAGTGCCCGCCCTCGCTGGCGGCGCCGCTGGAGCTGCCGCTGCTGCCCAGCCCGGAGAGGCCGCCGATGCCCGGCTGCGGAGCGGCGGGACACAGCTGTGGGCCGGGGAAGGCGGCGGCCGTGCCCGGGAAGGGCGGGCCGGGCAGGGCGGTGTTGGCGGGCCCGGGGGGTGCGGGCCCGGCCCAGGGCGGGGCGGGCCACGCCGGCCCGCAGCAGGCCGCGGTGCGGGGCTCGGGCGACGGCTGTCGGCACGGCCGGCTCGGCCGCGGCTCCGCCTTGGCGGGCGGCCCGGCGGGCGGGGGCAGCCAGGCGCGGGGCGGCGGAGGGTCGCGGGTGGCCTCGGGCTCGGCGGCGAAGGGGAAGAAGAGCGGCTGGGCGGCCGCTCCGTCGAAGCCGCCGCGGGGAAAGGAAGGTCCGGCGTCAGGCAGGAGGCCGAAGGGGGCGGCCGGCAGCCCCCCGTCCGGGCTGAACATGCTGCCCGCGGCCCTAAGGCTCCATGCGGGGGCTGCGGGGCTGGGCTCGGCCCGGCCGCCCGCCGGCCGCTGCCTCCCTACTGTGGCGCCGCCGGGGCCTCTGAGTGCAGCGGGGTCGGGCCGGGCCGGGCCGGGGCGTATGGAAATAGGCTCCGGCCCCATTGGCCCCGCACCGGTGGGTCGGGCGTGAACTTGATCCCCCCTGGGGGGGGGCGGGGGGGGGGGGGGCAGGTGCGAGGGAAGGTGGGCTGCGGCCCGCCCGCACCCTGCCCCCGGGGCCGGGAAGAGCCGAGAGCCAGCCGGGCCCTGGGGGGGCGAGGGACCCTGCTGCGGCCTGTCGGCCCACTCGGCCCCTGCGTGTGGACGGGCAGAGCCCCCGGTACGACTCCTAATTCCCCGAGGTCTCCCCACCCGGGAGCTCCGCAGTGCCGCAGGGAACCGGGGCGGCTTTGGGCACCGTGAGGCAGCTGCCGTGGTGCCTGCCGAGGCGGGAGGCAGGGATGGCAGCAGCCATGGCCACTTGCCCGCAGGGCAGAGGACGAGCCCCGGGGAGGCTGGTGCCATCGTGCAGCAGGACTGGATGAGGGCTTGGCCATCCCCTCTCGCCCCTCTGCAGTGTGTGGTGCCGGTGGCAGAGCCCCGCTGCTCTGTGGGGTGCCTTGCACAGTGCTTCAGGGACAAAGTTGAGGCTCCCTGGCTCCCACCATCCCTCTCCTTCTCCTCTCCCTGCAGAAGCCATGCCTGGGAGTGAGCGTGTCCTGCCCGGAGGCCTGTGCTGGCAGAGAGGCCCTGGAGCACTAGGTGTGCCGCAGGGGAGCTAATCGCAGCCTTGGCTGTGCTATCAGGCCCATCTGCTCCACAATGGAGCACAGTTGACATTTTCTCTATCTCCAGAGCTTTCCTCTCACGCTGCCCTTCACAGTGGTACTGCAGAGGCCAGCTCCAGCCGTTCCCCCTTCCCTCTCCCACTCTAGCACTGGGAGCTTCCCTGAGCCAGAGGCTGCCTCCACATCAGACTGTTGAGATCTGCCAGCCTGTTGCTGGCTCCTGGGTACCAGCAGACACCGGCAACACCGGTACCTCTGACCGCAGCCGGAGCCCAGCAAGGGGCCATCCTCCAGTCGGCACCCCTCCCTGTTTATTAACCCAGATTACCGGGACCCTGCTGCCGTCTTGCACTAGAGATATGCTGAAGAGATAGGCTGGAGGAGTCTTCCCCACAGTGGTGCAGTGCGGCTGCTCCTGGGCTCAGGGAAAAGCCCTTGGTGCTGGTTATAAAACGCTTTGGCTCCTGAGAGGACTGGCACCTTGGGGCTGGTGCCCAGGGGCTGGCACCCGCAGCACAAGCAGAAGCCCCTTGCCTAGCACGTGGCACTGCTACACATCAGAGGGAGTGGAACACCCCCACCCCCCCCCAAACCCCCACCTTTGTGATGATATTCCTGTGAGGAAAAATAAATCACCCTGAGGAGGAGCTGGAATGAAAGCCCATTCCCGGTTCCTGGCTGGAGAGGTGGCAGGCTGCCCATGCCAGCTGTGCCAGGCTGCTCTGAAGGGGGGGGGGCAGCCCCAGGAATATGACCTGAGGACGCCAAAAGCCCCTGGGCAGGGACACAGGCACCCCTGACAGAGCCCCGCAGCCGCCGGCCCTGCCTGGGGGAACCACAGGGCAGCCTGTGGGGCACCTCCTAGCAGGATTTGGCCATGCCAAGGGGATGGAGGCCTCCGGGCTGTGCTGCCCGGGGTGCCAGCACCCAGGCGAGGTGCAGGGAGGGCTGCCCTGCTGCCTGCCCTCGGCCAGCGGGCAGAGGAAGTCTCCCTGCGGGACTCCAATCGCAGCCATCAGCCCTGCTCCTCCCGAGTTCCCACTGCGGCCCGGGGTTTCAGAAGAGCCTTGGCCAGGCAGTAACTCCCCTTCCCTTTGATTTATTGTTCCCGACCGGACCCCCTCCTTCTGCCAACCTGCTCTTTCTCTCCATCCCCCCAGGAAGCCCCCCAGCCCGCCAAGGCCTCAAACGCATTCCTGCTCCCTTTCATATACAGGCGGAGGGGAAGGGAGACGTTGACTTTGAACTGCCCCCTTTGTAGGACCAGGGGCCATTGTGGCAGTGATGGTTTTAGCTGGGGGATGTGGAGGGAGTCAGTGGGGTTTCTGTGTGTGTGCTCCCCCCTACATTTCAATGGGGCAAGTTTGGGGGGGCTGTGTGAGGTGCCTGGTTATTGTGCAGGTTCCCTGTGCATCTCTGGCCAGGGCTGGGCCATCCACATCCTTTACAGTCTCCTGCCTGCTCCAGGAGGATGAAGGATGCATCCTTCCGTGGCTGGAGTTTGCTGATGCTCCAGGCTCTGCTGTCTGTAACCCAGCCAAGGACGGGTGGGATCCTGCTAGGAAAAGGGGAGCAGAAAGAAATGTGTCTCTCCTCCATGGCTCCCGAGATGGCAGCAGGCTGCAGGGATCAGAGCTGCACACCCGTCTGTCCTCCCTTTGCTGAGTGCACTGGTTTGCAGTGACTTGGCTTGGAGACGAGATTTTAAGAGACTGTGTGACCATGGGTGGTGTTTTATTTGTTGTCACCTCTCCTGGGGCAAATGATGAAGAAGCTATTGGGGCTGTGCTGGACTCCTCTGCACTTCCCACCTAAGACAATCACATCTTGGTGGTCTGCGCCCTGCACGGAGTGGGTTGGGACCCCATGGTCTCAGGAACTGGCCGGAGTCTTTGCCCCAGGTCTGTCAGAGCAGAGCTTCAGAGTCCCTGTGCCTGTGAGAAACACAAAAACTTCTCCATAACACCACACTTTGCTTGGCTGCTGGCCTGGGTGGGTGGCATTGAGGGTTGGTGCTTCCAAGACCCAGCTGAAATGTCCTGAAAAAGTCCTGGAGGATGGTCTGGTCCAGATCTCTCATGCATTCCAGAGCCTGGGGATCATTTGGCTATCACCTGTATCACTGCAGTGCCTGAACACACCAACTGTTTTTCTCTGGTGTTTTGCAGCTGGGGAAATGGAGGCACAGACAGGCTGGGGCTGAGCAGCCCTTAAACCCAACCCTGGGCTGTCCTGAGCTATCTGTGGCACAGATGTAGTGTCCCAGGACAAATTAATCTTCCCTCCCCAGGCAAGTGGGGACGCAGCTTCCTGGGGGCACCCTGGGCGAAGGGGGGTCTTCCCAGGAAAAGCAACTGGGTTTTACTCAAAGCTTCCCAAGACGACTTGGTGTGCTCTGAGAGGCTGCTGGGCTCCGAGAGCAAAGGGAGGGCAAATTTGAGGACCTCAGGGGGATGCAAGGCTTGGTTTCCCCAGGGTTGAGCCTTGGCGGGGGGGCACCGTGTCATTTGGGGCTGCAGCCGGAGTCCCCCAGGGCCACCCACCAGCCAGGCTGAGGGAAGCATCCATCGGGATGGTGCCCAGGTGCTTTGGTGGTGAGTCAGCACCCACCCTCCGGGCTGCCGAAACCAGGAGACAAGAGATTGTATCAGCCTGATGGGGGGCTGGTGTGATCAAAGAGCTGAGAGAGGAGCTCAGGCTCCACACAATGGGGAGACACGATAGCCCTTATCTGCCAGCCCCGACGAGGTGTGAAGGGCCCTTCCCTGGGAGCCTGAGGGGTGATGGGGGTGGGTGCTGGGTCCTCTAGTGCTGGGTGCCCGCAGGCATGGCCGGGGCTCCCAGCCAACCCTCCGCTGGGAAACCCTCTCCTGGCAAACACCGAGAAGCAAGGAAATGAACTCTGCTTCTTGGTGGGTCTGGGAAAAGCCTCGAGAAGGGTTTGGAGGCGACTCCAGCTGCACAACGGCTGCTCTCACTATTCCAGAGGGAAGGTTTTGGGACGGGGGTCCTGCAGCATCCTCCCTCCCTGCCTCCCCTCCCCCTCCCCTCCCCACTCCCAGACAGAGCACTCTGAGCTGAGGGGACCCTGGCCCCACACCACACACTCGCATGGGTCTCAAACATGGTTGTTTAATAAAATCTCCTTTTAAAAGAACTACAATCCATACAACAACGAGGGGCGTGGGGAGCGGGGCAGCAGCCCACGGGGAAGGGAGCAGGGTGCAGGGAAGCAATCTGTGCAGGGACAGCCTCTGCCAGCCACCCTGCGGGGGCCATTCCCACACCACCCCCGACAGGCACCGGGCCCTGCTGCTGCTGCTGCTGCTGCTGCTGCTGCTGCTGCTGCTGCTGCTGCCTGCACTGCCCATGCAGCGGCTCAGGCCTGGGGTGGCTCCTGTGCAGGCAACAGCTCCCAGGCCTGCGTGAGGCCACCCGTGTGAAACAGATCACCTGTGGCTGTGACAATCCATGCTGAGGTCGGGACATGAAGCCACATCTCTGAAAAGCAACCCCCAGCTCATCCCAGCCTTATGCTAGAGGGTCCCAGCCAGCACACCGGGGAGGTTGTGGGGAATGGTACTGGGCTCTGAGTAAGGACTAGTTGTTAGGGGCTGGTGAGCCTGGATACAGACACTGGCAGTGCAGGGGCACAGGGGGTCTCTGGAGCCCGGGAAGTGTCAGGATGGTGTGGTGGAGACTGTCCCTGGGGATGCCCGGAGACAATGCCAGGCTGGTTCTGCAGGAATGCTGCCAAGGGCATGGGCTCCGTGGGGCAGAGAAGCAGCACAGCAAAGCCATCATGCCTTGGCTACCTCTCCTGGCCTCCTGAGCGCCCCCCAGTCTTGCTCCGTCCTCCTCAGTGGCCACACAGGCTTTAAGCCAAAACCCTGTGCCTCTTCACCCACAGAGGCCAGGGGTAAGAGCCCAGATGGCCCCAGGACTGCCATGAGGAAGTCTTCCACCTCTGCAGACCAGCATGGGGTCACAGCAGTACCAGGACTGTCTGTGCCTCCAAGGACCAGCACCCCTAAAAGGGGATGGAGCTGGTGCAGGGCCCAGGGCAGAGCCTCTGCTCCTGACTGGGTGCTGTGCAGGGCGGCATCTGAAGGTGCATCCCAGGGAGCAGCACAAGGCCCACTCCTGCCCCTGACACCCAGAGCAGGACCCTGCTGCCAGGGGCTGCATGGGCTGGGGAAGTTGAGGCAGACCAGGCACAGGGGCCTTTAGCGATGCTACCCACTCTGGAGCCAGTCTCTGCCGCTGGCAGAGGGGCTCTGGGCAAGCTGGCAGCCTAGACACCTTCCCCGTGGACACCAGCATGCTCAGATACCCCCTGCCCCGGGCCCTTTCCTCTCTCCAACCCCCTTTCCAGCTCTTTCCCAGCTGCTGTTGCATCAGCACAGCCACAGCCAGGGCAGCAGCCCCCTCCTCAAAGCCAAATGCAGAGACAGCTCTTGCAGCCCCCCCAGTTTCTGTGCCAAGGCAGCAGCTGCCCCCTCCTATGGGGCTGGCACGTCCCCGAGAGCAGCGAGCAAAGGGCAAGGCAGGAACGCAATCACAGCAGCAAAGAGGACAAGGACGCTGAAAATGGGGGCGATCTCCCCCTCCCATAGCTGTTAGTGGGTGTTTATTGGGCAGGCGTTGAACAGTCTGGCAGAGCAGGGTCTGTGCCCCTTCTCCCGGCCACGGGTGCCCCCCTGGTGCGCCGCCCCGCCGGGCTTTGGCGTCGGGTGTACAGTCCGTAGCAAGCTCGGGCAGAGGAGAGGAGGGGTGTTACTGGTGTGACTTGGGGTTGGAGGGGTGTAAGGAGGAGTCGTCAAACAGCGGGTTCCTCACTTCCATTTCTCCGGTCTGCGGCGGTGGAGGGAGCGGGAGGGGGAGAAGTAAAAGGCAGGAGCTCAGTTGAGCCTCCCTGTCCCAAGGGGTTTGAATCTGAACCCCAGCCCAGCAGGGAGGGTGGGGGCGACCTCATGGGCTGGCATGAGGTGCCACACACCAGGACCCCGATGACACCCCCTGAAAGGCTCTCTCCCCACCAGGGGTGGACGGGGATGTTGGGATGGGATGATGGGATGGGACCCCTCAGCCTTGCTGGGGACCCAGGACAGGACCCCCAGCCTGGCTGGCAGGAATGGCATTCCTTGCCCAGACTGGGGACCAAAGGACCAGACCCCAAGGCAGGCTGGGGTGGTGGGTGAGGTGCTGCAGAAGTGGGGCTCCTTGCCCAGACGGACTGCCTACCATCAAGTGCCCTTTAATGGGCCTGTAAAGACCTAATGATGACCCTTAATCTGGAGCCTGATGGCCGGGCTCCGCACCATTACCATGTGAAAGGCTCCGTTCGGGTCTCTTTGTGCTCTTTGTAACCAGGGCTGTTAGGAGCTGCCCTTCCCCGCGGTCTCCCGCCAGCCACCAAATTCCACCCTGGCTTTGAGGGGTCGCACGTCCCTGGTCCAGGGAGCTCCAAGCCGAGCTCCCCCGCCAAGGTGCCCAAAAACACGAGGTGCCCAGGGCCCTGGCACCGCCGGGAGAGTGGGTTGGGTCTGCCACGGGCAGCTCCGGCTCCGCACTCCCGGGGCCACGGGAGAGCGATCCCCGACATGCTCTCGCCCACTGGAGACCTGCAGTGGGGTCAAGGCACATGGGGGGAGCAGAGGGGTCGGGCCCTCTCGGAGTCTGATGAAGGATGTATTAAAGAACACATCCCCGGGCGTGTGTTGGACCCCTCCCCGCGTGCAGGGGGTGCCCCCTAGCCGCCCCTCTCCCGCCATACCGGAGCCAGCCCGGGGCATTCATACACGGTGAAGTCTCCATCCTCGTTCTCCTCGTCTGAGGACGCCGAGTCTGGCAGCTTGGGCTCCTCTTTATGCCTGGGGGGAGAGGATGCAGGGAGGAGGGTGTGAAGGCCAGGGGGGTGATTAAGGGAACCCCAGTTAATGGCAGGGCACTGACCAGCAACCAGCTCTGATCCCTGCTGTGGGGCCCACTTACTTCTCCATGGAGAGCATCTGCTGCTTTTGGTGCTGGTAGTGGTACATCTGGGCACTCTGAGCCAGCGTCTTGTCCCCGGGCTGTGGAGCGAGCAAGGACAGTTGTGAAAGCAGGACTGCAGAGAGCCCCTAGCCCGGCTGGTGGGTGTCCCCCATGCTGGCAGGAGCCCCTTGAGCAGAGCACACCCTGGCCCAAGCACCAAACACCCATTCAGGAGGGATGCGGGCACCTTACCGAGATCTTGTCGTAGGGCAGGGGACTGGCCACTCGCTGTGCTGAGTAGTCGGCCTTCTGCGCCAGCCTGACCTCCTTCTGCAGCCTGCCAGGGAAGAGGAGAGTGGTCGACTGGAGCCACTGGCATTGTGGATGACTCCATATGGCAGCCAGCAACCCCCCGAGGGTCTCAGTCCTCCCATCCACATCCCTGTTCCCTGCAATGACACCCAGGACAGGTGGCATCCCCAGGCTCAGCCACCTCCACCCACTGGCGGCGTCACACTCGGTGCCGCAGCGATGCCTGCTCCCAGGAGCCTGTGCCTGGCATGGGGGTGTCCCACCACTGTCCTCCAGTCCCAGTGCCATATCCCAGTGGCACATCTGCAGGGAGGCTGCCAAGGGCAGCTATTGCCTCTCCTCCAAGCCCTGGCGCGTGCCCGCGACACACAGGAACAAGGTCCCAAGGGACTGGATGGTGCCAGCAGCCCCCTGGCTCACCTGCACCAGCAGACCGCAGCCACGATCAGCGCCGAGATCCCAGCCACCGTGCACACCACAATCAACCCTGCAGAGGTGGATGAGGGGACAGAGGGGCAGTGGGTGAGGCCGGCGGGACGGTGGGTGAGGCTGGCAGCACAGTGCCACTAGCCCACACATCCCCAGCAAGGACGTGAGACCCCCTCCCACAAGCCCCTCCCTGGGGTCTCACCAAGCACCACGTCATCATTTGAAGGGATGGGGGATGCCTCCACTGGGTATTTCTGGACTGTGGCGGTGGTGGAGGTGGGGAGGGTGGCAGCTGCCTTGCCACTGGCAGGACCCCGCTGCAGAAACCCCTCTCTCAACCCACTGGCCATGGGCTGCCTGCTGCTGGTGGGCACTGGGGTGGCTGCAGGAGAAGGTAGAGCCATGAGCAGAGCAGCACTGGAGGGCAGACCAGCCTGGGGTTCAGGCTTGGGCTGCGACGGCGGCCCCGGCACCGCTGCAGAGAGTGGTGGGAGCAGGGGAGCAGGCGCTTACTCCTGGGCTTGGCCTCCTGCAGCGGGTGGGGGCGAGGAGCCTCTTGCCTGGCCAGCACATCTGCCAAAAAATCGATCTCTTCCTCCAAGCTGGGAACAGACGTCCGCCCTGTGCCAAGAGAGAGTGGGCATCAGATGGGCACCCTGGGATGTGGCTGCGTGCCCAGCCCTGTGCTGGACCCAGCACCTCCCCAAGAAGGCTCACATTCCAGCAGGAGCCGATGTTGGTGGCTTGGAGTCCATCCCTGCTTGGATGCAGCCCTCTGACACACTGGTGGTCCCAGAAGCAAGACCCAGGACCTGCACGTGTCCTCACTGCTTTTGGGATGCTTTTTACCCCACAAAGGTTGGAGGCTGCAGGAGCACCAGTGGCTGCAGCTGCCCTCATGCCAGAGCCAGTGGGTCCTGCAGAGCTCCGAGGAGCGGGCAGGCTGCCTGCCGCTCAGGAGCTGCTCCGTGTCCCTGCACCAGGGGCCACACAGCAGCCCTGTGAAGGCGCATGGGCTGGACCATGAGAGACACCCTACAGCCACCCCACTGCTGAGGGTGCAAGGGGCAGCTCTGGCAGGGTGAATTGCAGATCTGCTGCAGGCAGCGGGGCCTGGTCAAGAACTGGCAGCAGACATCTGAATGCTGGTTGTCACTCCAAGTTACCCTGTATGGCCCTAAGGGTTGGAGCCACCCCAGAGTAGGGCTCTCCAGGAGCTGGTTGAGAACCCTCACTCTGGCTGAGAGGCCAGTGTTCACCCAGCACCTAGCAAGATGCAGGTGCTGGGGGAGGGAGGGGGTCAGGGTGTCTCTTTGATGGAGGGCCACTACGTATCCCCAAGGGGCTGGCTGGGCATTTCATGAGTGGCACACAGGACCCACAAAGGACTGGGTGCCCCTGTGGAGTGGAGCATAGGCAAGGACCCCCACACAGGCCTGGGGGCGCCCACCTCCAGGGTGACAGCATGGAGCAGGAGTGGAGCTGCTATCCTCAGGCTTGCTGAGCAGAGCCCAGCTCTGACACTCACCGGGATTAAGCTCAGCTCCAAAGGCAGGACTAGGCCCTGTCCCTGGCGCGGCTCCCTCCACCCTGGCGCTGCTGCATTCGGGCTGCCCCAGTGGGAACAGGAGGGGTGGGTCAAAACTTACAGAGGTGAGGTGGTAACAGCAGCTCAGTTCCAGGACATGTCAAGCTTCTAACAATTCTGGCTCTTCTGGAAGCTGTCCTTGCTCCCAGTGTTTGGAAATAAACCCTGATGGCCTCCAGCGCTGGGCACAAAGGCCCCTCAGCTGCCCAGGCCAGGGCAAAGGGGACAGGGAAATGTATGAGGAGCCTGGCCCCCATGTCCCTCAGCGGCCCCCCAGCCTCCCGTCCTAGGCAGGAGCTGGCAGCACCCACTTGCCCTGGGTTTCCCCATCCCCTTGCACCCTGCTGTTTCCACCACTGAAGCGGCGCCTGCCCACACACGGCGCAGTCTGGGGCTGTGCCCAGGGCCAAGGCAGGGGACTCAGCTTTATGACCAATTTCAGCGCCAAACCCCACTGTGCCCCCGCCTGGCAGCGGAAGTTTCCACATCTGCCACCCCCCTGCCCACTGTGTCCTGGGCAGAAACAGCCGGGCACCCGCGGCTGGGTGACAGGCCAGCCCAGGACTGCTCCCCAGGGAACAGGGGGCCGATCCCCAATTCCCACCCGCCTGCTCCCAGCCCTGGTTCTTGCTGCCGGAGGAGCAGAGATAGGGGTCTCCCAGCGGGCCCCCAGCCCCTCCTGCAGCGAGCACAGGATGCCGCAGGGCATGCACAGGGCACGGGTGCCCTCTCATGGCAGGAGGGGGGCACGGCCGGACACCCCAGCCCAGCCGCCCTCCCCGTGTGGCCCCAGTCTGGGGCTTTGCCCTCCCCAGGGTCTCCAGGGCTCAACCCTGGATCTCCCCAGTTACAGTGAGGGGCTGGGGATATCAGAGAGCAAAGAAGGGACATGTGTGGCTTCTGTCCCAGGAGGAGGAAACCTGCTGTTGACAGTCTCCACAGGAGGGCACAAAATTCCTATGAATCTACTGGGTTCTGTAGTCCTGCCCCAGGATGGCCGATGCACTCCTGGCTGCTGGCAGCATAGCACCCAAAGAGCGGGAATTGTTGGCCCCACAAGCCAGAAGCTTCTTTTCCCTTCTTCCCAAAGTACTTCTCACAGCCTGTCAGGGCTCAGTCCTGGCTCTGTGCCGGCAGGAGCAGGGACAGGACCCACCCAGCCCAAACCACATCACCCAAACCCACCACAGCACATTCCAACCCCATGCAGCGCCGTGGTGCTGGCAGCATTTTGGGGGCTGAGACCACTGTGCAGGCAGCTGCACATCCCATCTCATCTCCATGCTGGAGCTGTGCTGGGTATGCTGAGCCACCCCTGCATACCATCACCAATGGCAGGAGCATGCCATTCATGTGCACCGCCCTCCTGAAACCCCAAAACGCCACGTTTCACCCCAAAAAGCTGCTCTTGGCACCTGCCTGCCTACACAGGTAGGTGAGAGGAGAAAAGCCCCAGCTGCTGCCCACACTCCTGCCAGGAGCCACAACCAGTCATGGGGCTGGTGCAGCAGTGAGCACAGCAGCAGCTGGGATTCCAGGATCACAGGATGCCAAAGCCTTTAAAGGGGCTGCCCACACAGCAGAGCAGAGCCGTGTGGGCAGCCCCTTTAAAGGGGTTAGGCATCCCAGAGCTGTGACAGCCCCCTCTTTGCATTGCATCTCCCCCCAAACGCAGCTCTCACAGAGAGCATGCTTGCAGACTTCCTGGGTTGAACCAGGCAGCTGGGTGCTGCTGCAGGACCAAGGGACAGGTCAGATGCAAAAGAAATCAAGGAAAAAATTGGTGCCTCCCTGCCAAAAAGAGCTAGGCCTCCTTGGGATGTTGCTGCTCCCCCATATGCTAAAGTAGCAGATTTGGGAGGGGAGCCACCCCCACCCTTCTTTTCCTCAGCACCCACACTTTTGCTGCCAAAAGCTAGTGGCCTTGAGACCCTGGGATGGACTCAGTCCTTCCCAAATCCTCTCAGAGGATCCCCCTGACAAAGCTTGGAGAAGACACTGCCATGGCCCCAGAGAATTCAGCAGAGGATGTGACCATGGTCCCACATGTCTCTGCTGAAGCCATGTGAGGATGCTGCCCTGGTCGCATCTCCCTGCAGAAGCCGGCACAGAGTGGGGTTGCTATGGAGATGTGGGTGCATGTGCAGCCCATCTGAGAGGGGAATTTGCTTGCAAGACTTCACATGAAAAATAAACCACAAACAACTGTTAAAGCCATTTGGTGCCCATGGATGTGGAACCTGTGGCAGGGGGCACCTGCCCATTAGACCCCTGCTCACTGCCCAGTACCAAGTCTGAACCTCATCCCTGTACTGCCTTGTCACTCACTGCCCATCCCCCCCAGCCATCCCCCCTTTCAGTGCAGCCCAGCCTCTCTGCCTGAGAGGCAAAGGGCTGCACAGAGCCAGGGCCACGCTTTGGGTGTCTCCCCTCTTATTTCAGGGGTGATCCATCCTTCCAGAAGGCTGATGAGGCTCTGGCAGCCTCATTATGAGAGGGCTGTGCTATCCCTCATGTGCCCACATGCTGCAAACACAGGCTGAGCCAGCAGCAAAGTGGAGCTCTGGTTGCACTCCAGTGAGACCCTGAACATGCCCAAGACATGAGAACTAGAAGCAAAGCCACCCCTGCAAAAACCCAGAGGACCCCTCCATGCAGGCAACAGCTCAGGTGGGGGGTACCTGCCTCTCTTTGGTCCTGCCAGTGCTTGTCCTCCCCACTCTATGAAGGCTCACGAGCTCCCCAGACCTTGGCGTGGGGTCAGGCAGCACTGCTGGCAGGAGAATGAGTTCCAGGAGTGACCACAGGCTCTGCCTGCCATGAAGAAGGCAACGTCCCCTGAGCAAGAGGGCTTTGGGGGCAGCAGGAGTGAAGAACAGGCAGGTAAGGGCAGGTGGGAGGAAGATGCTGATGCACCTTGCAGAGACATGGAGGTGGTTCAGAGGTGCTTGAGAGCCCCCACACCCAGGTGCTCCCCTGGAGCAGTGTACAAGGGCACAGCCAGGTCCCTACACCTTCCCCATGTTCCACTTCAGTTAAAGCAAAGATAAGTGGTTGAAGCTGTAATTACAGCCCTAATTTGCCTGCTCCTTGAATCTGCAATAAGAACCCATGAGGTGGGGGCACAGAAACAGCTCTCTGTATGATTTTCCATGCTGCACCAAGAGTTAAAAATGCCCTAACAAATGCCCATGCTCAAGCCCCAGCACCCTCTGTGCAGCCAAACTGGGGTGCAGAAGCGCTGAGCACCCTGCCCATTGCAGCAGCAGGCAGGAGAGCCCTGTGCAGGGCAGCAAGAGGGGTCCCAGGCTGCTACTCCCCGGGGAGGCTCTGCCCATCTCTGCCCACCGGCACAGCACAGCCCCTCCAGGCTGCTGTAGCCCCAAGGCTCCCTTGGAAAAGAGCTGGGGAAGAACACCCAGCGCAGCTCTTGGAGCCCTTGTGCTGCCGATTCCAGCCCTCCTGGCCAGGATGGGGCATCACCCAGCAGCCCCAAACCACAGCCCGACCCCTCAAACCAACAGCAACCAGGCAGTGAGATCCCAAACACCACACAGCTCAGCCCTGGGGTGGGAAAGGCTCTGGACACCCATTTGCCTCAGCCATGGGGTCTGCACGAGTCACAGCTCTGTGCACTGAAAGCTGCTACCCTGTTCTTGTAGACTGGACTCTGTGTGGCCACGTCCCTGCTCTAAAAAGACCCCACCCCAAAGCAGATAGGCAGGGCCCCTGCATCCACCCAGGCCCCTCCCATCCTGGGCACCCCTTGGTGCTGGCAGCGTGGCTAGCTAGGAGCAGGTCAGGTCTGGCCAGTCCCAAAACCACCCCACAACTGTGGTGAGACGCAGCTTGGGATTACTGGGAGCAGAGCCACTGTCCCCATGGTTGCCATGGAGAGGAGAAGCCAGAGGATGGGAAGCAGGGGTGCTGCTGGGGTGGAAGGCTGCCCCCAGGCATGGGAACCTCCTGGACCACAGAGGTGTGGGGCAGGTTTGCAGGCAGGGCAGGGTGTTGCAGAAGGGGCCACTGAAGGGAGGATGCACCTACCGCTGGGTGAGAGCTGCTTCTGGACACATCGGCCACGGTTGTCCTCCTGGAAGGGGGGCAGGCAGGGGCCACAGGCGCCCGACCCCGGCGGGCAGAACTCGCGGCGCTGCAGGGCACAGTCCAGGCTCCGGGGACATGAGGCTGCTGTGGGGACCAGAGGAGACAGGTCAGGTGGAGGAGAGGGGTGAAACGCTGCCCTTGGCATGGGACCCAGCTGCCCGACGCCCTCTGGGGGCAGGTCCCTCCGCAGCTAAGGGTGCGGGTGTGCTTTACCGGCACTGCCCCTGGCCCTCTGCCCTCGCAAAGCTGTTCCTGACTCCAATTAAACACGGGCTCTAATGACCTGCGAGTTGGCCCCGTTGATTTCAACTCAATATCCTGTGATTTTATGACCTGTGCAAGGCTGCTGGCTGCAGCAGCATCTGTCCTCCCACACAGGACACCAAGTCCCAGGGTGCCACCATCCCCTGGGACACCCCAAGTCCCGATGTGATGCAGGGTACCCCATGTCCCACACAGCCAGCAGGAACAAGGGCCTCCAGCCCCGCACCATGCAGGCAGTGGCAGAGCAGGCTGCAGCTGATATCCAACCAACACAAACTGATGCCTGTGTGGCAGCTGTCAAACAAAAACCCCCAAAGCCTCAGCATGGCTGTGACAGGTCATCACAGGTGGTAAGAGCTTTGGTTTCCCTCCCTTTGACATCATGACAGAAAGTGGTGGGATCCACTCCTCCCCCAGCAACACAGCACAGCCCAAACCTCCTCCGCAGCTTTACAGGGCATCTTGTGTCTGACTCAGGCAAGGAGACTGCTCCACTGCCGGGCACAGGCATATAAGCCCCCATGCTCCGACCTCACCCAGCCCCAACATGCCATGGCAGTGCTGCCAGGGCCAACAGCAGCCCCAGTTCTTCTCTCAAGCCAGCAGCACCTCCTGGGGACCGGGAAATTCCCCAGGTCCTGTGTGGAGCCCAATCCTGAGACCAGGCGATGGTGGCAAACCAAGCACAGAGACGCAGAGAGCTGGGACAGTGGTGTGCAGGGCCAGCACACGGGTCTCACCGGTGGCATGGGGCTGCAGGGACGCTCTGGGGTCCTGGCTTTTGGCAACAGTAGCAGAAGAGCGTTGCTGTGGGCCCTCACCAGAGCAGGGCCTGGCCTGGCTGCTCCCAGCCCAGTGATGCACCATGGCCGGCACCCATCCCAGCACCATCCCAGGCCGAGCCACTCACTCCTTGTCTGCCCACACAATGCTGCCGGTGAAGCACCTTCCATCTGCATGTCCCCCCTGGGAGACAGAACCTCACTGGGGACAGCCCCAGGGCAGCACGGCCCCACAGAAAGGGGCACCTCAATTTTGGGGACTCTATCCCAACCCATCCCTGCAGCACACCGGGGGCGAGCAGGGCGGTGGGTGCTGTGTAACAAAGGGTCCTGGTACAGGATGGAGATGCCAGGACATGGCTCCAGCACCACTGCGGCAGCTCTGCTCCCCTGCAAGGCTGCAGGTGCTGAACAGGGTGCCACCCCAAAGAAACACACAGGCACAGCATGTTACCCAGCTCTGCCCAAGGCTGCCGAGGCTGAGCTGGAGTGGGGTGTCTGCTTGGTACTGCACCTCAGGGACAATGCAAACTGGGATGTGGAGAAGAGCAGGAAGAATGATCAGAGGCCTTGGAGCTGTGGTGGGTGAAAGGCTAAGGAAACACAGTGTTCAACCAGGGAAAAGGGCAGATAACGCTTTATTTCACTCATAAGCAGATGCTTTAACCAAGGGAATTTTTTTCTACTACTCATAACTGATGGGAAAGTTGTGTGCTGCTTAACAAACACCCCTTTGCATGGTTCAACCTGAAACTGCTCATTGGAGGGTGCGAGCGCTGCCAACGGCCCCTGACCCTGCCTGGACCCCTCCCCACTGCACCCTCGGGGCATCACATCCCCTGCACTCTGCTTTCGCTGCAGGGGTGTCTCTGGCAGGCAGCGTTTTCTTGGCAGCTGCAGTTAGTCAGGGGTGGCTGACACCCCCTCACACACACACACACACGTACAGCAGTGCCAAGGGGGGTTGCTCAGGGTGGGGTGGGGGTGTCTGCCTGTGTGTGACACCCCCCATGCCAGCATGAGCCAGGTTTGCTCCCTGGGGACAGTACAGGGAAGGATTCCTGGTTAATGGGAGAGTGTGCAGGCATCTGAGCCCGGGCCTGGCCTGGGCCTGGGCCTTGAGGCCCCCTGTGCCTGCCCCGGGGTTGCTCTGAGGCCTCTTCAGTTTAAATTCATAAAACAGGCAAAACATGTGGCTGCTGGGGGCAGGAGAAGGTTCTGGCACTGCTCAGCCCCCGGGGTGGGGACACACCAGACCACCTGCCAGAGCCACAGATCCAAGTCCCACCAAACAGGCCCTGCTAGCAGCTGCTCCGGCACAGAGCACCCAGCACCTGCAGCCAGCCAGCACCATGAGACTCTGGCAGGACCCTCAGCAGGACCCCCAAGGCCACCTCAGGACAGCAGGAGAAGCAATGGGAGGGGGGGGGTACCCAGCCCCGAGCCAGTGCCCGGCAACCAGTGAAATAAACCCCAGCCTGGAATATATAAACCGCTATTATCTGTGTTTGAGGAACGAGCTGTGCTCGCCCAGCTGTCACGGGCTGGGATTAGGAGCGAGACAAGCAGGCTCTGATCTAATTAAGCTCCCCATGTGTAATCAATGTGTGGTTAGCGCACAGATATTGGGTGTGGGCAGCATGCTCGGCCACTCTTCCAGTCCCTCCAAGCCCAGCAGCTGCTCCCTACATCTCTCTGCCAGGCCAGGTCATCCTGGAGTCATGGGGGCATCTCAGACCCAAGGGGCTGCCACCCACACCCCCTCACCTCTCTCTGCCCCATCCCTGTATGCCCACAATATGCCCTGGGTGGCCAGTGCCATCCTTTCCCATGCTCTGGTGGTAGGTGGTGGGGTCCAGCTTCTGCCTTGGGGTGTACCTGAACCTCCCCACCACTCCTTGGCTTCCCCTGGTTATGGGCCCCCTGTCCCTGCACACCCACCCCAAGGTGGGTGCTGGGCTGGTGCAGCATGTGGGTCCCATTTCCACCCCAGCAGTGGCCGTGCCACAGCCATGCTGCCCCCTGCAACTCCCTGGTCTGGCCTCTGCTCCAGTGGGCTGCTATTGAGTCTGGGGGGATCTAGGACCTCGACCCACACCCCCAGGCATGCTCCCTGCTTGGCATCAGTGCAGCTCAGCATGGCCAGTTCCACTTGCTGCTGGGCAGGATGGGGCCTGGCCATGGGCGGGATGGAGAGGAGGGACCCAAGCTGGTCCCAAGGTACAGGGACATGCCAGGGCAGCACAGCCCTGCCTGCGGGACGGGGCAAGCCCGCAGTGAGGTGAGAGTGCAGGAACATGAGGTCCAACACCAGCACCAGCTGCAGTACAGCCAGGACACTGCAGCCTGGGTGTACCGGGGGTGTGAGGGGAGGATGCTCTGTCCAACGGGTGCCACCGTGGCTGCCTCAGTGCCAGTGTCCCATGCAGGTGGGCACTGGGCCCAGCTCAGTGCAACCAGAGCTAACCATTCAGCAGGGCTTTGGACTGGGACAAGCCAGCAGCACTGGAGAAGGCAGAAATGCAGGCAGGAGCTGAGCCCAAGGCCAGCAGGTGAGCAGAACATGTGCAGCCAGCACGGAAAGACAAACAGTGGGTGAGCATGAGCCAGAGACGCGTGGGAGCAGGAACAGCCCCGTGCACAGGAGGAAGTGCTGGCAGGCAAGCTGCAAGGTGCACACACACCCCTAGGCTGGTGATCTGAGGGGGAAAGCCCAGCAAAACACCCCCTGCCCCAAGGACACACCCTGGGGACAGAGTGCCAGGCATCTGGGATGCAGAGTGCCTGCCGCCGGAGGGGCCAGCAGCATCTGGCCATGGCTGGGCAGGGCACAGAGCTGCTGGCAGCCCCGGCCCCGTGTGAGACGTTTGTTCAGTACTCTGCCAAAGCGTACAGGTGAAAAGCCCCACAGTAACCCAGGGAGGACGTCAGGGTGGCCAGGAAGGCAGGACCTGCCCTGCTGTGTCACTGCTGCAGGTACACAGAGAAAAGTTAACGTAAGAGCATAATTAATTAGCGCTTAGCGCTGAACACTTGTCTGAGTGCTTATGGTCTGCGCTCTGGCAACACCAACGCCCAGCCTCCTGGCTGACTGGCACTGGTGCCAGCAGCATGAGCTGGCAGAGCCCACTGGGCACCAGCCACGGCCGTCCTGAGTGGCCGTGGAGCTCGGCTCTGCCTGTTGGGACTGGGCTGCCTCAGGGCTGCGGGGGCTGCCCTGCATGGCAGCAGAGGTATGGGGCCACCCTGGTGTGTGGGGATATTGGGGTGTCTGGGGAAGGGGGGTTAAGTGTTCACTCCCATATTGAGCCTCTGCACGCTAGTGCACAGCTGCAGCTGGGGGATACCTGTGGGCAAAGGCGCAGCAGATCCTTAGCAGCAGCATCAGTCTGGGTCCCGCAGCAGCACAGCATCTGCCAGTTCCACTCCAAGGTCACTCCTCCTCCTCCAGCCAGGTGATGCAGGACCTGCTGTGGGACCTGCCTGCAGCCTGCCTGCCCTCCCAGAGCTTCCCCTGTGAGCTGGCACTGTCTGAGTCTGCCCCAGCTCTGCAAACTGCTCCTGGCTATGAACGGCTAGAGCCAGCACTGGGACGGTGGGCAGGCACGAGTGCCACCTCCCCACCCTACACCAAACCCTGAGGTCTTGCTTCCCTCTGCCCCACAGCCACCCAGGGGCAGGGGTCGAGCTCCCAGCCAGCAGCAGGCAGGAGGAGACCGGAGGGCCCCAGCCTTGCTGCCCCTGCACCCAGTGATGAGGCTTTGGGCTGAGCTGGCAGCAGCCCCAGTAACACAGAGCGAGCTGGGCTGAGCATTTGGGGTGGCCCAGGCAGGTGCCCCAGACTCACCAACACTCCCACTGCACTTGCTGATGGGACGGACACGTGCTGGCACTGCTGAGCTCTGCCAGGCTTCCTGCCCTGCTGCTTCCTGCGCTTGAGAGCAGGCAGAGGCAGAGGGGAGCCGGCCTGACAGCACGGCTGTACCCCCAGGAGCAATGCCCCTGCCCGGGCACAGCCATGGGCATCACAGCCCCAGCCAGTGCCATGCTGCCACAGCTCTGGCAGCCCCCAAGGGAGCCCGGCTGCTGCCTGCATCCACCCATGTCACTGCCACGCTCCTGCCCCCAAACAGGCAGCAGACAGAGATCCCTCCTGCACAGAGAGGTGGTGAAGGGGGCTCCCCATGCATGAGTCTGGAAGATGAGACTGGGGGGATGCTGGCCACAGCATGCTGCTCGCCCATCCCCTGCCACTCCCTCCCCTCCTGCAGCCGCCTGGGCGTGTGCCAGCCCTCCAGAGAGCCGTTCGAGGCTGGGAAGTGCTTGTTTGCCTTCTCTTGAGGCAGGTTTGTTCTGGAAAGGCCATGTGCCACTAGGCTTCCTGACCCATGGACACCACAGCTTGTTGTCCTGGCTTCCAGGTTTTCTGGGTTCAGCTGGGCAGCCGAGGTCTGGCTCAGCTGATAAAGCACACCAGCAGCGGTGGTCCCCAGTGCAGGCTGTGTCAGTGCCAGCAGCCCTGCGCTGTGGGCTGGGGGACAGGGGTGTCTCCGTGGGGATACCCCAGCAGCATCCTCCCTGCCTGCACAAACACCTCAGCTGCTCTGTGCTCTCACCACAGGACAGTCTCACTGCCATTGTCCCCCCCAGGGGTGATGGGAAACGCTCCGTCACATGGTCACCCATCTGAAAGGCCACTGCTGGCTGCTTCCAGCCGCTGCTATGGAGGGGGCTGCCTGCCCAGAGCACCGGGGTGCAGGCAGTCCCGGCAGCACGGGGTGCACCCAGTGCCAGGAAGGGATGGAGCGAGTGTGGGCAGGCCAGGGGCCTGCAGAAGTTGCTGTGTGGCAGAGCAGACGGAGACCTGTAAGGGAAGCTACCTGCTGCAGCCCTAAGGCCACCATAATGGGCACCTAGAGCCTTGTCCCCCTCCAGCTTCAATGCCAAGGAGAAATGGAGGGTGAGGAGAGGCTGAGTCAGGCTTCCCCAGAGGTGGAGGGATGCCAAACCCTTGGCAACTCCAAACGCTTCACTTCCCCAGCCACCAGCGTTACCTGTCCCCATGCTAGAGCAGAACCTGTCTATAAGCACCCCAAAATCTCCAGTGGCTCCTGCAATGCTGGACTGGGGGAAGGGGGAGCACTTGGCAGTCCCCTCCCCTCTGCTAGGCTGTGGGCATGGGATTTTGTGTCATTTCTACTCAAACCCCATAACCAGCCAGAAAAGTCCCTGTCCCTGCCCATGGCTGTACAGCTCGTGCCCCAGGGAAAAGGGAGCTGGCAGGATGGGGCTGTGGGAAGGGGAGATGACACCCAGGTGAATGGCACCCGCTCTGGCAAATACCAGCTTGACACCCTGGAACGTGAGGGGCATACCAAGCCCAGCGAGACCCCTGTGGTCTCCCAGCCCAGCCACCTCTGGGTGCTGCTGGCTCCGGCCCTGGCTCGCTCCCTCCTTCCAGCCCTGCAGAGGCTGTGCCACATCCAGAGGGTGACACGCTGCATCCCCGCTGTGCGGGAGTGGCCTGGTAGCACCAGGACCATCTCCGGGCACACGTGCTTTGCTTCAGGAAGAGAATGAACAATTTTAAACAGAAAAAAGTAAAGGAAAAGGAAATCCTGGTGCCATCTGCCCAAACCTGCCACTGGTGCGGTGTCACTGGCCCCCACTCAGCTGGGGGTGCACCCACAATGCCAAGGACCCCAGGCTGCCCCTGATGCCACCTCTTGCCAAGAAGCACCCTGCTGCTGTGTGCAGCCCCAACCACCCAATTTCAGTTCCGTTTATCAGGGTTTGCTTCGTATCTGCCCAGAGCCCACTGGGACTGGGCTTGGGTGTCTTTAAATTCCTGGTTTACTCCCTGGGCTCCAAGATTTGACCCAGCACGAGGGGCAAAACAGCTGGTGCTCAGAGCCAAGGTGTGGATGCCACCGTGAGAGCATCGGCAGGGCTGGCCCCGGGGGGACACAGTGTGCTAACGCTGGGCACATGGTGTGGTGGCTCCGTCAGCGAGGGGAGATCCCTCCTCGCGTCCCCACAGTGCTCTGGGATGCCCCAATGGGCAGCACAATATGGTGCCAGCCCCTCACTGCGCCAGCATCGCAGCACCGGTGGCCCTGGCACCACCGCTGTGTCCATGCCAGGGGGGCTGTGCCCTGCAGCGCTGGGGGTTTTACAGCTCTGCTCCCACCAAGGACACACCCGAAGCCCTACGCAGCCTCCAAGGAAGGGCCTGGGTCCAGATCACTGCTCCTGGCACTGACCAGGCACTGACTCATTAGCTGGGGCAGCACCCACAAAGACTTGCGTGCCAGGGTGCCTGTCTGTGCCATGAACCACGGCAGAGCTCTCCCTGCAGACCAATTGCTGCTGGAGGGGAGGGGGCAGAGGGCAGCAGCCCCCACCTCCCCCAGCCAAGCACCCAAGGAGCTGCCCAGCCCAGGGCTCGGCTGTGAGCAGCCCCATGCTCCCATACTGGGAGCAACACCCTGAGGTGGCAGCTCAGGAGCAGCACTGCTGCACCCACAGGGGACAGATGCTATAAGGCCAAACCCTCCCACCCTCACTGCCATCCCACACCATTGGGAGACATTCTGCAGCTTTTGGTAAAGACACACTGGCATGACTTTGCTGATTGAACCCCCTCAGGTAGCTCAGAGGTGGTGGCAGGAGCACAGGCGGCTCTGCTTGGCATGGGAAGTGTGTCTGTCCTGCCCCCACTGTCCACCTGACACCAGCCATGGTGTTCCCACCAGTCCATCGCCCTGACATGGTGGCTTGGGGACACAGCCATGTACGTGCCAGGGGCTACAGGGGCTGAACCTTGTGGCTTTCCAACGAGTGGGGACCCCTGGACAGGCAGCCTGCACCCCAGGGAACACACAAGGCGAGACACAGGCAGGAAAGCTGGAGCTGCCTCACCCCACCCTGGCTGGGCTGCGCCCGTGGCTGCTCCTGCACTGACTCAGCTGCCACCAGCAATCAAGACCTGTGGGACACTGTGTCCTGCCGAGGCAGAGAGCCCAGCAAACAGAGGCACCACTAATGCAGCACTGCTTCCCTGGGCACCTGTGCATGCAGCACCCCAGGGCTCCTGGAGACGGGCTGTAGCCCAAACAGCTGGACCTGGAGATTTCTTCTGGGTTTCAGTTCTATCCCTCCCAAGAGTGGCACAGAAACCCTCAGGGGAACCCTCTCCTTCCCAGCCAGGAAGCCAAGAGTTACTGCTGCGGGATGGGTGACGTTCCTGGCAGCGTTACTGGGGCTGCTCTCCTGGCTTAGCGGGTCACTCGGAAATAATCCCTGACAGATGCGAGCCGATGAGCTGCCCCAAGCAGAGCTGCTGTGGGGTCCTCGGGAGTGCTGGCACCTTCCTGGCCTTTCTCCCTCCACCTCTATGGTCATCTCCTCTCCACAGGAAGGAAACAGGGGCCATGAGCTCAGGTGACCTCTGTGTCACAGTGAGCGGTGACACCCGTGCTAGCACCCCAGCTGACATGTGTCCAGTGCCCCATGCGAAGCGACGGGTCCTCCCCACCGAAGAACAAATCTCCCCACTGCAAAGGCTTCGCCCCCTCCCGCCCACACAGGGCAGAGCCCCACGACACGACACGACACGGGGTGCCCTGGTTCGGGACGCAGCTGCCAGCCCCTGCTGCTCCAGGCCGGGAAGGGGCAGGGACAGGAGCTGCTCAGGCTGCGCTTCCTTCCTCCAATTCACTGTGCGCCCCAAGCACTTAACGGCCGGGTTCTTCCCATTACAATTAGCTGAGTGGCTAATTACAGGCCCGCTGCCACCATTCAGCGCTCTGGTCACCCCGCAGCAGCAGCAGTGGGTAGAGCCCAGGAGAGGGCACAGAGCGGAGGGACAGGGGAGGGAGATGCCTTGGCACTGGCAGCAGCACTGGGGCTGTGTCCCAGGGTTTTGGGGGGCAGCTGGCCCCGGCAGAGTCACTGCAGTCCTGGAGGATCAGGCCCAGAGACCCCACAGGCATGAAGTGCAGGGGCACCGTGCTGATGGGATTAATGCAGGGGTGGGACCGATGGCAGCTCCAGTCCCCGGGGATGCAGTCTTGTGCCTGGGGAGAGGCCATCCTGTCACCCCTCCTGTCCCTGCAGGACACCCTGCAATCCCTCCAATCCACAACACCCTTCTCCTTTGATTCCTCTTGTCCCCAGCACCCTCCATGACCCTTCCTGTCCCCAATGCCTCCACCGTGCTGTCATTCCCTCCTGTCCCAAGCATCCCTGTATCTCCCCTGTCCCCAGCACATGACCACGCCGTGTCCCCTCCTGTCCCCATTGCCCCTGCCACCCTGTCACCCCTCCTATCCCTGGGACCCCTGCCACCCTGTCACACCTCCAACCGCTACGTCCCCATCATCCCTCTAGTCCCCCCAGCACTACTGAGCTCCTGTCCCCAGTGTCCCTACTGCACTGTCCCCCCTCCTGTCCCCACACCCCCGTCAGCACACAGCAGAGCTAAGCCGATTATCCCCTAATACCCCCATGGCCCAGAAGAGCCATTCTAGACAAACATCCTGGGCCTATCTTCCCCTCTGCGCTGCGGGAAGGGCCCCGGCCACCCGAGGGGTCTCTAGGGAGGAGGGTGATTCTGGGGCCATGGCAGGCCAGGGTCCTGCTCCAGAGCCCTGAGAAACCCCAAATGCAGCCAGAGCTGCCAGGGGAATGGTGGGGTGAACAGGCTGACCATCTCCCGCAGCCATCTCCCAGGCCTCACAGCCAGTGTCCTGCCCCAAGCCCCAGCTCTGCCCACACCAGCACCCGCAGGGCACAGCTGGGGCTTGCGTGTTTGGGGGTCCCCAACAAGCTGCAGCGAAAGTTGAGGAGGGGCTTTTACTGCATCCCTTCCATAGACTCTTCCTTGATGCTGGCTGTATTGGGAATGGGGATCACTGAGCTCAGAGATCCCCTCCCTACACCTGTGGGTGAAGGCCTGCCCAGGCACTGACCCACAGAGCAACCCACGCACCATGTCCCTGCTCCCCCCATCCCTCCATACCCAGGAGGGCTCATTCCTCATGGTGGGAGCCAACCAAGCAAATGCAACTGTAGAGAAGGTGGGAAGAGTGTTACCTCCACACATAAAGCCAGGTGTAACATTAAACTTGGGAGCAACCCCAGCTGCCACACAGGAAGCGCTTGGTCTGACCGGCATGGCAGGGGACACCCCAACATGCAGCTTGAGGGGGCACCTGAAGGGATGCTGTGGCTGCATGCTGCCAAACGGGACCACTGCCCACCACTGCCACTGCTACAGGGGCACTGTACTTGGACATCTTCCCTGCATCTGGAGAGAAACCTGGGGCTGGAAATACCAGCTTTCTGCACCGTGCAGGGCCGGGGGCTCAGAGACCACCCCCTGCTCACCTGATGGACAGAGTCCTGGGAGCCCCTTGCAAGCGCCACGGGCACCAGTGCTTGGTGCTGCCCCTGCCGCAGCGCTCGGGATGGTGGTCCTGGGGGGCAGCCTGCTGCCCCTCACCCCCCAGCACAGTCATGGCAGAGCAAATTAACAGCAGCAGGCAGCTCCACAGCATGCAGAGCTGGGGGCTTCACAGAGAACAGTTCCCACATCATCCCAGAGCTGGGGCAGCCATTCCCAGCTCCAGCAACCGTGGGCCCACACAGATCCCCAAGGAGCAGCACGGGGTGGGGGGAAAGGCAGTGGGGAGCCAGCAGTTCACATGCAGCCAAATGGGTCACTCAGACTAGGAGGGACCGCTCGTGTTTTGCTGAACGGCTTCTCTGGGTGTTTCTGTGCTGGCTGTGGCAATGGGGCTGGGGTTTTCAGGGCTATTAAAAAACCAGAGGTTCTTGCCCACGATCACATTTGGAAAATCTCTTTTTTTTTGTTTATAACAGTAATAATAGATTGAATTTGGCAACCAAAGTACTTAAGAAGGGGTGAGAAGTCTGACTGTCACTAATGGTCCAAGAAGTGCAGCCAGAAAGCAGGCACGGAAGCAGTTCTGCCCAAAGCTGGGTGCTCCAGATAGAGACACATGGGGAAAAACCACAACGAGAAGAAACTAAAGCACTGTCTGCAACACCTCCAGGGCCAGCTGCTGCCCTTCCTCCAGCTCGCACCAGCCCTCAGCGAGACAGGGATATCACCGTGCCACAGGCTGCTGCATCCTGGGAGATGGCATCTATTGCAGGGGCCTCTGGGTTGCGGCACTGGCTGATGAAGGTGGGGAGGAGGAGATGCCAGTCTGTTTGAAGAAGCTTTGCTGAAAGCCGCGGAGGCAGAAGGATGTGGGTACAGTGGTCCAGGACCTTCTCCCCGAGATCTCTCCTCACCAGGAGCCAGTTTCACTGGCATCCAGAGTGGGGAGCTGCCCCTGGCCCTACCACCTCCACCTTGCAGCCGTCCCCAGAGAAGGATGAGCTGTGTCCCACCTGCCCAGGAAGGGAAAGGATAGAATGGGAAGAAACAGACGTTTCCCCTGTCCCACTGCGTGTGGGGCAGAAGGCCACAGGGAAAGGACAGCGACTCCTTTCTCTGCACAGCACCTCAGGGATGCTCCTTCAACCACCCCAGAGATCCCCAGGAGAAACCAGCCCAGAGCTGCCCACACCAGAAGGGGAGTGCCATGCAAACCCCACCTCCCAGCAGTGGGGTGCTGCCCTCAGCACCTCCAGGCGCTCCGACATGATTGGAAACAGTGCAAAGAAACCCTCCCCAGCGTTTCCTTGGGGGAAGGAGGCTGACCCCCCCACCCCAAGCCCGTCGGCGCTGGGAGCGTGCTGTAAGCCAGCCACTGGAGCAGGTGCTGCTGCCGAGCCAGACCCCTCACACTTGCCTTGTCCCTGGCAACTGGGGGACAGGGAAGGGAAGAGAAAGAGAAACCACTACCTCCCCCTCCCAGCACCAGCCTGCAGGCACAGCTGCCCTGAGCAGCACGCCCAGGCCAGTTTAGCTCCCTCAACCTCTTAAATTCAGGGGCAGTGGAGATTATGCCGGATCACCAGTGGCTGCATCTGAGCCACCCGGATCTCCCTCCTGGCATTGCAGCCTGTGTCACCGGTACCCCCAGCCAGGCCACCCCGGTGCACGGGAGGAGGGAGAGCACAGGAGCATCCTCACCATCCTCACCTCTGCAGCCAGCTCCCAGCATGTCAAGACCCGGATGTTTTGAACCGCTGGGAGATGTGAAAACACATATCGCACCTTCTGGCCCTCCCACGGCCAGGCTGAGAGGCCCTGGCTCACAAGCAGGCTGCCTGCCCGGCACCCGCCCCTCTGCTGAGCCAGTGCAGGGAGAGCAATATCGGCTCTGCAAACAATGCTGGGAGCAGGGAGGCACTCCCCGGCGCCTGCGGCCAGCGAGGCGGAAAGCACCTGCCCGGAGACACGCTGTCCTGTGTGGGCAGAGACCGGCGGCCCCGGGTTTCCGTGCGGGCAGGAACGCTTGGATCTGGCTGGGGGTTTGGAGGGGTGACGTTTGTGCCCATTGCAGCCCTGCGCACCCCACCGGCGGGCACAAAGCGAGGGGACGTGGCACACATCCAGTGCCAGACCCACTGGGAGGGGAAATGCACTAACCTACCCCCCACATCTAAAAAGATACAAACCAAAAGCAAACCCTAAACCCCCCCCCCCCCAAAGAACTCTTCAGAAAGCGGAAAGCAGGCCCAAGGTGGTGCTGCTGGGAGGGAACCGACAGCTACACGGGTTTTCATGCCCCGGGAGAGAGGAGGAATGCCTCGGTCACACGGTGTGACGCTGCTGCTGGGGCTGTTCCCCCCGAGGGACCGAGCCCAGGCAGGTGAGCTCATGGGGTGTCCCAGCCCTGCCGCAGCCTCCCCGCGATGCTCGCTCGCCACACCAGCTTTATTTGAGATGGGGTTTTCTGGGTTTGATCTCTTCCCCAATCAAGGCGCTTCATGAACATCACAGTGCGGGGCCGTTCTGTGCCACGCTGCCCCCGCTCCCGGATCGGGCCCCGTGTCAGTGGGCACCTCCCGCCACCCCGACCCGCTGCCGGGGCCCGGCGCTGCGCCCACGCCACCCGCGGGCAGGGTCCCCGCCTGCAGCAGCGGGCAGCAGGGCGATGGCGCGGCACTGCCCGGCCCCGGGGAGCGCTGCGGGGCCTGCCTGGGAGCCGGCTGGTGGTGGGGGAGAAGCCCTGCGGGGCTGCGGGAGGCAGCCCAAGGGCCGTTTTCCACCTTGCTTTCGGGACCACGCTGCTCGAGGGATGGATGCTGAGCGGCCCCTAACCCACGCAGCTTCCCGGACCCCCACGGACGCTGGGTGGGGCGGCCACGGGAGCCGCGGTGAGGGGCGGGACCCGCTTCCCCATCCCCGAGGACTCAGGGATGCTGAGCCTTCGCGGAGGAGGGGGCCGGGTAGGGGGGCCGGGGCAGCCGCACGGGGTTCGCCGTGGCGAGGGGGCCGCGGGTCCCTTGGGAGGGGGACACGAGCATCCGCGGGGGAGGGCGGACACACAGAGGCGGGGGGAAGGGGAACACGCCGGGGGGGGGGACGCGGCGGCGCACTCACCGGCGCGGGCGAGGCGCAGGCGGCAGGCCCCAAGGGCGGTCAGCAGCAGCAGCAGCGCTCCGCGGCGGGCGGCAGCGCCCCGGGCCGCCACCATCCTCCACCGACGCGGGCGGGCGTGAGGGCCGCGAAGCTGCGGGCGGCGGCGGGGCGGGGCGGGGCCAGCCCACGGCTTCGCTCCGCCTCCACCCCGCCGGGCCCCGCTCCGGCCCCGCCCCTCCTGCAGCATCCCGCCCGGCCCGCGGCGGCCTCAGCCCGGCCCCGCCGCCGCCCGCGCACGGCGCGGCCCGGGGGGATCCCGCGGCGGGGAGCGGTGTGTGACGCCCGCGTCCCCGCCGGTGGCGGAGCTGCGGGCCGGGGGCTGGGCGCCGGCTGGCTTTGCAGGCGCCCCGGCCGGCAGCGGGGCCGCCTCGCCGGCTTATCCCGCCCCCAGAACCGCCCTCCGGGATCCACGGGCGTTTTCCAAACAGCTGCGCTGGGACGGGGGCTCTGAGCGCTCCCAGCGCGGTGACATCTGCCTGTCACGACACGTCACATCGTGTGCCCGGAGCTGCTCGCGCAGGGTGAGGAGCACGGGGAGCAGAGATGCTGCTGGCGGCCAGCGCCAGGAACGGAGCTCAGGGGAGCTGGTGGATGCTGGGACCTGGTTACTGCTCCAGCCACTCAGAAGGGGCACGAACTGGGGACGAAGGGCTGAGAAATCCCACACGGGGGTCAGGTCGCTGCCGGGGTTGGAGATCAGGGTGCTGCGGTGCCTGATGTCCGGAGACACCACATCCCTGTCTGCCGGGCAGCTGTGGTACCTGTCTGTGAGTGCTGAGTTTGTCAGAGCTCAGCTGCAGCCTCCAGCCTGGGATGGAGCCGTGCACAGCCGAAACAACCCCACACCCCATCCCCAGGGCTCTGCAGCACGAGCTCCCTTCCAAATGCTCCTCGCAGGCACCGTGTCAGGTTCATGGCTACAGGGTTTGTTTGCCAGCTCTTGGGTCCTCCTCAGAGCAGGAACGTCCCGCCGGCCGCAGGGCAGGGAGTGCTTGGTGGAGCTGTGCCTCCACAGCTGCCAGCCCCAGCAGCGCCCCACCGACACCCCAGTCATGCTGAGCACTGGGTCTGGCAGGGCTCCCAGGTGATGATGGCCCCGGTGTCCCTGTGCCCTGCGCAGCTGCTGGGGGCTGTGTGAGGGTTCCCCCCTGGAGCCCTGGGATACTGGGATACAAAATCCAGAACCCTGATCTCTGGGCACAGACCTGAGACCCTGGCATGAGCGAGATGACATGACGTTCCATGGGATCCACTGTCTGGGATCCCACTGGCCAACATTTGCTGCCTTTTCAGTCCCTAATTCTTGGAGGAGGGATTCCCATGGCCGGCACCCTGCCATGTGGCTGGGTTTGGCCCCAGCAGACAGTGCTCGCAGCAGGAGCTCCACTGGAGCCTCAGCAGTGCCCTGGCAATCAGCCAGCCTGCTCCCTGGCTTTCCAAGGTTTGCTGACAGTGAGCTACAGGGGTGCAGCATGCTGGGGATGCCTGGCTGGGCTTTGGCAGAGGCTGCTGCCTGCCCATGGCTCTTGCTGCCACTGGTGTCACACAGGAAGGTGCAGGCAAAGATGGGTGATGGCATGGCGTGGGGCCAGCCACGGGGACAATGTTTGCAGCCTTGTCACCCGCCTCCAGCAGAATAGACATCTCAGAGAATTGTCTTTCTTCCTTAGTTTCCATGGCATTTCACTCCTGCCAGCTGTCTGGGCAAAGGAGACACCCTTCTTTTCCTTTGCCCTCTAATTTGCTGGAGCTCTGTACTCATTAATTGCTTCCTGATTTAAAAATGCATCTCTGGGGCCAGCAAGCACATCAGGTGCTTGGACAACACAGATGGGTGTCTGCACTGGGGCCAGTAACCACATCTTGAACCTACTGCTTTTTTCCCTGTAGGAAGGTGGGGTTGGGGGGTCACTGGCACGGATACAGTCCGAAAAACAGGGTTACTGGGACAAACTGGTCCTGCTCATGCTGATACAAATCGCTATAAACTCAGTGACTTTAACACAGAAAGAGCCAAGGTGCTCTTCTGCTCTGCATTGTCCCTGTCACCGAGTGACAGAGACCAAGGCAGCTGGTGGGCAAAGTCCCTGCCAGGTCCTGTCTCCATGTGTCACAGACCCAGCTCTGCTGGCTGCACCGGGGCTCCCAGCTGCAGGTGCCCTTGTACAGCGTGAGTGTGCCATGGCATGGCCAGAGCTTGGCACTGCCAGGGCAGGGTCTGGTTGGGTACCCTCACCCATGGATGGGGCTGGGGCAGGTTTCCCCTCTCTGGAAAGTCCGGAGGGCTGGCTTCTTATAGAGGCGGGGACCAGTCCTGCCGCAGTGAGGTGTTATTGCACTGGCTGGGACCATTAGGTCCTCAATGTGGCTGGGAACAAAGCCAGGACAACAAGAAAATATTCTATAAATATATTATCAACAAAAGAAAGACCAGGGAGACCCTCCATCCCCTATTAGATGCAGGAGGAAACACTGCATCTAAGGTGTGAGGGGAGGAAAAGGATGAAGTACTTAATGACTTCTTTGCCCTGGTCTTTAGAAATAGGAGCACATGTATAGAGGGAATCCCAACTAGGAGGCAGGGATCAGGAGCAGAATGCCCCCCCCCTCCTCCAATCCAGGAGGGGATGGTCAGTCACCTGCTGCCCCATATAGATGTCCACAAATCTATGGGGCCAGATGGGATGCACCCAAGGGTGCTCAAAGAGATGGTGAGGTGCTCACCAAGCCACTCTCCATCATTTATGAACAGTCCTGGCTAACTGGGGAGGTACCAGCAGATTGGAAATCAGCCAATATAACCCCTATATATAAGAAGGGATGTAAGGATGATCTGGGAAATGACAGGCCTGGTAGTTTGATTTCAGTCCCTGGGAAGCTGGTGGAGCGGATCATCCTGAGTACCATTATATGGTACATGCAGGACAACCAGGTGATCAGGCCCAGTCAGCATGGGTTCATGAAGGGCAGGTCCTGTTTGACTACCCTGATCTCCCTCTGTGACAGGGTGACCTGCTTCTTGGGCAAGGGAAGGGCTGTGGATGGCGTCTACCTTGACTTTAGCAAGACCATTGACAGTTTCCCCCAGCATTCCAGAGAAGCTGGCTGCTCTGGCTGCTCTGCTTTGGATGCCCATAAGCTTTGCTGGATAAAAGACTGGTTGGATGGCAGGCTCCAAGGAGTCGTGTTAGATGGAGTTAAATCCAGTTGCAGCCAGTCATGAGTGGTGTCCCCCACAGCTCAATGCTGGGGCTGCTCCTGTTTCTCATCTGTATTGGTGATCTGGATGGGGGGGTAGGGTGCACCCTTAGTAAGTTTGCAGGTAATGCTAAGCTGGGTGGAGGTGTCGGTCTGCTTGAGTGTGGGGAGGCTCTGCAGAGGGACCTAGACAGGACTGATCAATGGGACAAAGCCAATTTTATGAGTTTCAAGAAGGTTGCCCAGCAAGGCTGTGGAAGCTCCATCCCTGGAAGTGTTTAAGGCCAGGTTGGATGAGGCTTTGGGCAACCTGGTCTAATGAAGGGTGTCCCTGCCCATGGCAGGGAGGTTGGAACTAGGTGATCTTTGAGGTCCCTCCCAACCCAAAGCATTCTGTGATTCTATGATTCTATAAGGCCAAGGCCCAGGTCCTGCCCTTGGGCCCCACCAGCCCCCGGCAGCGCTACAGGCTGGGGCAGAGCGGCTGGAGAGCTGCCTGGCAGAGAAGGACCCGGGGGGTTGGTGGGCAGCCGGCTGCACAGGAGCCAGCAGCGTGCCCGGGTGGCCAAGGGGGATCCTGGCTGCTGTCAGCGGTGGTGCCAGGGAGGTGTTCTTAGCCCTGCACTCAGCCCTGGTGAGGCCACACCTTGAGTACCGTGTGCAGTTTTGGGCACCACAGTATGGGAAGGCCACCAAGGTGCTAGAGAGGGTGCCAAGAAGGGCAACTAGGCTGATCAGGGTTTCTGGAGAGCAGGTCTCATAAGGCTGAAGGAGCTGGGGCTGTTCAGCCTGGAGGAGGCTGAGGGAAGACCTATCGCTCTCCACAGCTACCTGGAAGGAGGTTGTAGTGAGGTGGGTGCTGGCTTCTTCTCCCTAATAGCTGGTGCCAGGACAAGAGGGAACAGGTTGTGCCAGGGGAGGTTCAGATAGAATAATATGAAAAAGTTCTTCACTGAAAGAGCGGTGAAGCACTGGAACAGGCTGCACAGGGAGGTGGTGGAATTGCCATCCCTGGGCTGTTCAAAAACCGGGTAGATGTGGTGCTTCAGGAGGTGGGTTAGAGGTTATGGTGGTGTAGGGCTGACAGCTGGACTTGATGATCTTGAAGGTCTTTTCCAACCTTGATGATTCTGTGATTCTAAAGCCACCCGTGGCACACGGCTGGGAACAAGGAATGTTTTTAACAGCCCAAATCTGCAAACCTTAGGATCTCATCCCTGTGGGGGGACCTTCTGGGACTCAACTGCACCAAAAGAGGGTTTGGGGTCCCCCCCACTGCATCTCACATGCTGGGGCTCTCTCTGAGGTTGTTCCTGGACAATGTCTCCCTCGATCAATCCAGCACCAACCCCTGCTGATGAGCAGCCCCATGCACACCCACAGCCTCTCCTGGGACACCCTGCAACATGTCTCCCTGGTGCTTCTCAGCAAAGGGACCTGTCTGCCCCTGATGGCATCACCCCCAAATCCTGACTCCAGCATACTCCACAGGGAGAGCCGGAGAGTTGGGAGGGTGTGTGAGGCAGGGCTGAGCTCTGGGATCCACATCCCTGCACCTGGGTGGAGATGTTTGTGGGGTGGGATGGTTATCTGAAGGACCAGGTGTGGGGCCCCCAGGGAGTGCAGCATGGAGACCCCCAGTTCCCCACGATACACTTTGTGGTGGTATGTGAAACTGCCATCTACATGGTGGGGAATGGCCCATATTGATGGTTGTGCTTTGGAGGGTCCTATCCTAGGGGAACTAAAGCCCTGCTGCTGTGTCAGGTCCCATCTCCTCCCCCTGCACCCCTCACCCCCCTGCCCAGTGCTTACGGGAATTCATGTATTGACCAGGTTCATCAGGGCTTATTGGCTGGAGAGAAATAAAGACCATTGGACTCCAGTTGACTGCTGCAAAGCCCTCAGCTTTCCAGTGGGGCTCCTCAAAAGGCAGCTTGAGAGGTGCTTTGGTTGCTCCAGCCCAAGCAGCTTCTGGGAGAGGCCTCTACCCCAGGGGAGTTTCCGCTAAAGCCAAGGAGAATGAGGTGGCTGGGAGGAAGCTGTCAAAGCAAAGCTAAGACTTCCATCATCTTCTGATGGAGGCTGGACACCTCTCTAGGAGGAACAGGGTCATCACTCAACTAACTGGGCTGGATGAAGAGGTCTTGAAAGCATGTGAAGTCATCAGTCATCTCCACTCAGAAGAAGTTTGGTTGCTTTGGGCCTCTCAGACACAGTCCCAGAATAGGCATTGAAGACAGCCCTGCACCGGCAAAGGTAGATCAATACAGAGGTATTCCTGGAGCCTAACTTCTGTGATTTAGTGATGATCCTCCAGCCCTCGATGACGCCCACTTGAAGGCACTTCACAAGCTCAGGGATGAATGAATTCTGTGGCTGCTCCTGGAGCCCGGAGCAGCAGGCCGCCCGCACAGCCGGAGGGTTCTGGCAGGAATCACCACTCATTTTTGCCAAACTAGGCTGTACCTCGAGTCCAAACCAGCAGCAGGGGTTGGACACCTCCCACCTGGGTGCAGAGCTCTGGCACAGTAGCCCTTCTGGTCTCCCCTCCTGAAGTCCCCAGCCACATGGCAAGTGTTCCTGTGCCCACTGTGTTTTTCTACAGCCAGTTGGTCACCATTGAAGGTGGGAGGTGAGAGACCAGCTCTGGACAGCTCTGCTCTGTGCACACTCTCAACACACGTTACCAGGCTGGAAGCAAGGTGCCTTCCTGAAGGGACCCACATCATTCTTCCTTTCTGTGTTTTATGAAGAACTCAAGAGTGAACCAAGGTGAAGAGTGAGGAGAGGAGGCCTGGGTGAAAGCCCTATTGTCGTGGTTGTGCATCTGAGAGAGACCAGGGGCTGCAGAGAATGGCTGCTGGAATCTTCTGGCAGCCTGCTGATAGCGCCTCTGAGAGTCACAGAGAGAGAGACTCCTCCAGAACAGGAGTCTCAGGAAGGCCGCAGTGCCAGCCCGGGCAGGGCATTGGGATGTCTATTGGCATAGAAATGTCAGCAGTTGACAGGCATAACAGGCCGGGCAGGCTGGGGGAGGAGGCCCCAGGTACCCAGGTGAGTTTGCCCCTGCAGCCCGAGCTGAAGCCCGGGGAGTAGCCGGAGGAAAGGAGCCATGGAGGAGGCAGAGACCCGACCTGCCCGGGGGAGAGGCTCCACGCTGGATGGAGCCGGGGGAGACATAGAGAAGATGCCGTGCCTGACGTTGGGATGAGCCCCTGCCAGCACAAGCGACCTACAGAGATGAGCCAAACAGGTTGTCTGGGGGAGGCATCACAGCCCCGTGGAGGACTGGGACTGAGAGACACTGGGATTGATTGCTGCCTGCCAGAGCAGAGATGAAGCCCGGTGGGAAGAGATTTGCCTTGGAGAAAGTTCGTGGAGGACTGGCTCTTATGGGTGAGATCCTAGGGTGCAGCAGGGGGAGGGGGTGTGGGATGGATGCCCCCATCCCGGCCGAGAAGGAAACCATCTTGCAAGGGACTGACTGAAGCCCCCATCTCCTAGTCCCTGCCCCCCTGTCCTGTGCTGCGAGCAGGAGAGGGGAAGAAGGGAGCAAAATCATGGCTGAAAGGGCAGTCTGCTTTAGAATGGAGGGGTGGGGGGAAGGTGTTCCCCAGACCCCCATTTCCCCAGTCCCTGCCCCTCCTGGGCTGCGACTGGGAGGGAAGAAGGGAGCAAACTTCTAACTCAAGCCTGCTGAGGAGGGAGTGGGGGGGAAAGTGTTTGCCTGGTTGTATTTGTTTCAAGATTGTTGGTTGCACTCCTGACTCTGGTTCCTTTTCACTGTTTCTCTTTAGTGCAGTGTAATAAATCAGATCCCTTTCTCTCCTGCACTCTGTTCAGTCTGTTCTGCCCGCAGCGTTAACCAGTTTGTCTCTTGAGCCGCCCAATGATGTTATTTCTCCCCTGTCCAACTAAGAAGGGGAGCGATGGACTGATTTTGGTGGGTGTCTGGCCTTTGGCCAGGGCTCAACCACCACACCTATCCAGTGAGGGGATTTGCACTGACACTTCGCCAGGAGTTCAAGTTTTGATGACTACTTCACCATCACAGTGAAATATGGTGCTCACAGACATCTTCCCGTTTCTCTTGAGGCTTTGGCTCCAGCAGGATTGGGAAGCTATGGCAATGGTGTGCCACTTCCCAGTGAGCCAGAAAGAATGGCTCTGCACTGATTGACATGCAGAGCACTGAGATGGTCAGGGATAGGGCAGGACCCACCCCACTGCCTCCTCTGTGCAGCTGCTGATGGGTGGACAAGCATCTCTTCTGCCAGGCAGAGCAGTGGTCCTCCCTAAAGAGCTAATGCAATGCAGGATCCACTTGGCCCAACCCAGGTAGTTGGTGACCTTCACTAACCCACTGAGCCCCTACTGAGGTGTTTGAACACCCAAATGTGACACCGTCCAATGCCAGAAGGCAAGAGGGACTTGGGCTTACAACAGAACTGGGCTCCTTGCAGAACCAAGAAGGTGGGTTTTGTCTGACCTCTGCTCCCTCCAGCAGTGTTACCTTCTCTCCATCAACATATTATTTCAGAGGGGTTTTGCCCAGGCCTGAAGAACCCACAGAAGTGTCAGCTCCAGGAGCAATAAAAAGACTTTCATCTTCAACATATCCATGAGGAAGATGAGCTCCACAGGTAGCTCAGAGCTTTTATCCCTGTACATGGATCCTCAGAACAGTGGAGAAAACCCTCCTTCAGTGCTGTGGCTAGTACAAGATAATATTGTTGGCCAGGTCTCTCCTCTCCTGTGGCTGTATGATGAGTTCCCACCCAGGTCTGAGCCAGAGAGATCCCCCAGGTCCTCTGTGAGAGGGCAGGGAGAAGGGGAAGAATATCTTCCACCAGCCTCAGCCCCACCGATAGTTTCTGTGGGGTCAAAGCAAGAGACTCCAGAGTGATGGAGAGCCCCAAATAAGCTCCTCACACCCTGGGGTGCTTTCTACCTCATCCCAGGGGCTGGATGTGTCCCGTTTGCATAAGTGGCACTCATCTCATCCCTGGATCTTCCTTTGCTGTGGGTAAAGCCTCAGGACTCTTTCTTGCTGAGCTGTGGTGGTGGTGAGCAGTCCTCTCCAAAACGTTTTGATTGCACAGCCTTACTGCTGAAAGTCTGTGAGCACCCCCCAACAGCTGGGTATTCATTAATACACGATAGACATGTAAATCAGAGAACAAACAGGGTGTGTTTTGTGCATATTCTAGGCTATCCACAGTGACAGCCATTTCCAGAGGATGAGGCAAAGATCCAGTGGGTCCCAGTTGGTTTTAACATGTTCTTTGATTTCACTGTATCAGTGGTACCAACACCACTTACTTCTTGCACCCCAGTGGATGGTGTTGCAAACACTTGGGGTGCCTGAACCCCACTTTGAAGACCACCACTCTGGAGAAAGAGGGATCTCCCCTGACAGAGGAGTCTGAGAAGGGGGATATATGTCTCTTTTGGCCCTGGTGCTGCTGCTGGGCTTTATGGCTGGTCTGTGTCACAGTGTGGTGACACCCAGTGGTGTCATGAGTTGATGAAGCACAGAATCTCCTGAGCTGGAAGGGACCCATCAGGACCATCAAGTCCAACTCCTGGCTCCACACAGCCCAGCCCAGTCAGAGCATGGGACTGAGGGCATCGTCCAGAGGCTTCTTGCCCTCAGCCCAGCTCGGGGCTGTGACCCCTTCCCTGGGGAGCCTGTGCCAGCGCCTGACCCCCTCTCAGTACAGAACCTCTTCCTGACACCCAGCCTAAACCTCTCCTGGCTCAACTTCACGCCGTTCCCTCAGGTTCTGTCCCTGGTCCCCAAAGAGAGGAGAGAGATCAGCACTGCCCCTTTGCTCCCCCTCATCAGGAAGCCACAGACCCCCATGAGGTGTCCCCTCAGCCTCCTCTTCTCCCAGCTGAACAAATCCAGGGACTTCTGCCTCTCCTTGTAACCCTTCCCCTCCAGACCCTTCCCCTCCAGACCCTTCCCCTCCAGACCCTTCCCCTCCAGACCCTTCCCCATCCTCACTGCCCTCCTCTGGACACTCTCCAATATTTTTATGTCCCTCTTGTACTGTGATGCCCAAAACTGCACCCAGGACTCAAGGTGAGGCTGCCGCAGCACAGCGCAGCATGCAGGCTCAGCACAACCACCTTGGGACCTTCCCTGCCATGAGTTCCCCATCCTTTCCCCATGCCTGTCACCTCCAGAGCTGCATCCCTGGCCAAACACTAAAGTAGCTACAACTGGCAGAGGCAGTCATGAAGTCACAGGTTCCCCTGTCAGTAGGAGAGCAGAGGGGTGGTAGATAACTCTGGCTGACTCTGGCCTGGGGACTGGGGTTGGGAAGGGATGCAAAATTCCTGTTTCATTGCCAAAGGAGCTGCCAATTTTGTAGGTGTCCTAAAAACTGTGTTCCCCAACTGGCCCTGACTTGTCCATGCGCTGTGGATGTGTGGCATCCTCACCTGAGCTGGGTGAGGTGCATTGGGTTCCTCTTGGGAAATCCTTGGCTCCAACTTCAGGATCCAAATCCTCAGGCATGGGGGTTCCTGTAATTTCCACTGTCAGGGTCTTACAGGCTTTTTTGTCAAGAAATCCCAGCCCAGACCTGGGATGAGGCGGGAGGAGGACCTGGTGTGCTGTGTCTGTAGGTGTATCTCCTCACACACACTGAGTGGCCATCACAGCATCCCTTCCCACCCCTTTATTTACAACCTCCAGGTAACACCCTTCCAGCTCCACGTGCTGCCAAGAGCCCTGGCCCCTCCTGAAGGCACCCAGCTTCAGAGTAACCTGCTCTCCCACCCTGCTCCTGCCTCATCAGCACCATTTTGCTTGTGGCAGCAGCTCTCCGTTCCCAGGATTAACTTTGACTCCTGCAACTCCAAAGATCAATTTCCTAACAATGGTTTTCCCTCTTATACATATTTTATTGCATTAAGAGAAAGACAGCTGGCTCTGCAGTGCCTGCAGGTCCAGCCTAGACAAGATTATCCACCACTTAACGGGAGATGCAAACCGCCAAGCATGCCTGCTGTGGGTTGCACAGTGCTGCAGCTCAGGAAGGGCTGTGCTGAGGAGGAACAGCTCCCACCACAAGGCCTGGCAAAGCCCCTGATTAAAGAAATAAGGCTTACCTGTGGGCAAGCAATGAGCAGTTTTTCCAAATTCCACCCCCTGCTCTCATCAGGTCTCCAGGACATTGCACACCATCCTGCTGCCGCCATTCCAAGAGGGTGGGAGGATGGAACCCAGCTCCTGGGACAGGCTGAGACACGGCTCCCCTGCCCAGGGCCATTCCTGCCCATGGTGGGTTTGCTGCAGCCAGCTGTGCAAGGCCAAGCCAGCTGTGTGAGGGGCTTTCAGAAGGGAAACAACCCTGTGGAGGAGGGACTCAGCCCCCAGGTCTCCACCAAGCAATAATGCACCCGAGCATCAGATGCATTGGTGAGGGAGAGCAAGGAGCTGTGTGTCCCCACCAGCAGCACCCCCAGCTGGGAGCCCCTCAGCCCTCCTGTGATGGGTCACTGAGAGCAGCATCCCTGCCGTGGGGAGGTGTTGTGGTTTCCCCCCGGCTGTGGGCCGAGCTCCACGCAGCTGCCTGCTTCTTAAAGTAAAAGAGCAGGGGAAGAGGGAAAAAGGGGGGAAACAAGGGAAGGGAAAAGGAAGGGGAAAGAACTCCAAACCCAAGAAACTAAGAGGCCCGTGGGTTGGGATAAGGAGAGTTTACTGAGAGAACAGAAAGATCAAATATCCCAATGCTAACAGGACTTTAGAGCAAAAGAAGATGAAACTCTTGATCCCCACTGCAGTTTCTCCCCGACCCACACAACTCAGGTACCACCCAGAGCTGTCCCGGAACCCGACCGTCCCCCCAAGCAGCACGCGTCCCGCCACCGCCCCTCTTCTTCCTCCCCTCAGCCCCCCGTTCTCCTGGGCAGGACGTCATTGCCATGGAATACTCTCTTTGGCCCCTCTGGGTCACCTGTCCTGGCTTCGCCCCTCCTTTCTCCTGAATAGAGAAATAGAAGAAGCTGAGAAAGTCCTTGACTGTCTGACTGCAACTAAGAACATCAGGGTGTTCTCAGCACTGCTTTCATTGTAACTCCCAAACACAGCATCCCATCAGCTGCTACACATGGAGTTAACTCTATCCTGACTGAAACCAGGACAGGAGGGCAGGGGTTGCTCAGCAGCAATGGCTGTACCCTCGGTGGGTGCCTGTAACACCCCCCTGCACAGGGCTTTCCTGATGGCCACTCTGACCTCGCTGTTCCTCAAGCTGTAGATGATGGGGTTGAGCATGGGGGTCACAACAGCGTACAGCAGGGCGAGGACCTCATCCACCTCCTTGGAGCCACTGGAGTGAGGCACCAAGTATGCAGCAGCCCCAGCACCGAAGAACAGGGACACCACAGCCAGGTGGGAGGTGCAGGTGGCGAAGGCCCTCTGCACCCCCGCTCCCTTCTGCAGGACAGCCCCGATGATACGGGCGTAGGATGTGAGGGTGAGGAGGAAAGAGCCCATAGCGATAGTCCCAGCCAAGGCGTACATGGCAGCCTTGTTGAGGGGAACATCAGGGCTGCAGGACACCTTCAGCAGGAAGGGCAGCTCGCAGAACAGGTGGTCAATCGTGTGGGGCCCACAGAAGGACAGGCGGGTGGTGAGCAGGGCCTGGATCAGGGAGGAGAAGGAGCCGGTCAGCCACGGAACGGCCACTAAGCAGTGGCACATCCTCTTGTTCATGAGCAGGGAGTAGTGGAGGGGGTGGCAGATGGCCAGGTACCGATCGTAGGCCATGGCACCCAGGATCATACACTCGGAGCCCCCAAAGCAAAGGAAGAAGTATATCTGTGTGATGCAGCCCAGAAAGGAGATGGACTTCTGCGGTGAGAAGGAGTCTCTGAGGATCTTGGGGAGGGTGACGGAGGAGTAGCAGATGTCCACAAAGGAGAGGTGGCCCAGGAAGAAATACATGGGGGAGTGGAGGTGGGCATCCAGCCAGATGAGCGTCACAATGAGCAGGTTCCCCAGCACGGTCACCAGGTAAACGAGTGAGAAGCACAGGCAGAGGGTCACCTCTGCTCTGTAGGCACTGGAGAACCCCAGGAGAAGAAACATGGTGGGGCTGCTGAGATTTCCCCACTGCAGGGGCTTGGGGTTCATCTACAGGGAGAGCAGGAGCAGGTCAGGACAGGTAGAAGGAGAGTGAGTGCACACCATGCAGTGGGGCTGCCTGGCACTCCCCACTCCTTGCTCCAGGGGCTCAGGGGCAGCACAGCTGTGGGGGCAGGAGGTGAGTCTCAAAAACCACGGGGTTTTGATGGTCAAAGCAACCCTCAGCTCTGTTCCACCTGAAGGACACCAGAGCAAGTTGGGACCTTCCCTCTGTGGTCTGTTGGGATCCTAGGGACTGGTAAACGGACAAGAGCAGCTCCTCTCCTGACCTGCAACTGGAGCACGGTCTGAGGAGCCCACAAAGCATGGCAGGTGGGGCCCTGCCTTGCTGAGCAGTTGCTGCCCTTCATGGGACAAAATTGTGTTGACACCGTCATGAGGATGAAGCTCTCCTGCCTCCCCTCTCCACCACAGACCTCCCAGAAGAAAAAGGAAGTTAAAATGACAGAAGAGAGGTGCATGTCTGTGAGTACTGCCCAGCAGAGGCCAGCCTCAGGCTCACACCTAGAAGTGATGTCATGGAGGGACGTCTGGGGCGTGTCAGGAGGACCAGGAGGACATTGAAAAGTGGTTTTGGAATTGAAACGGGCTTGAGGGTGGCAAGGACAAGCAAAGCCACTAGGCTGCAGGGAAAGAGACTGAGTCCAAGGAGAAGCTGGAGCTCAGGGGCAAATGAAGGTGAGAGACAGGAGATTCTGAGTGAAACTAAACTGGCTGAATGCAGAGGAGGAGCAGTAAGGGGTGATCAGAGGTTCCCACAAGCCTGCCAGAAGCTGTTGGTGCTGAGAGCGCTGTCGCAGTGTCCTTCCAGGGAGAAATGTGGGAGCATCTGCCAGGGGTGAAGAGGAGGAGGCACCAGGCTGGGCAGGCCTCGGCACTCTCAGGTGACATCGCAGGCTTGCTCCAAAGGGGATCAAGGACAAGCCCACCATGCTGGGGATGTGCTGCACAACACAGAGGTTCGGGGGTCTGTCCAGCTGTCAGGGGGAGCAGGGAGGGAGGCAGGGGCAGCCAGCCCAAGGCTTGGTGCCATGGGAAGAGGTGCTTGGGCAGCCAGACCTTCCACAGGCTGTCCTCCTAAGGCAAGGAGAGGGGCCAGTGGGAGCAGAGAAGTCTTCAGGGATTTGATGCCAGGCTTCGAACCATGAAGGGACTGGAGGTCGAAGGAGGGAGGGCTCTACTCTGCATGCTGGTTTGGGATGTGCTGGAAGAGCGGGAGCTGCTGACCAAGGGCATAACCACAGAGGAAAGGTGAGGACAAGGCACCAGCCTTCTGCTGCCTCCTCTGGCTCAGGAAGAGCAACTGCCCATAGGAAATAACACAAACAAGCCTGGCTTCATGCAAGGCTGCTATGGAGCAACTCCGGTTACTACATGGAGCCACCCAGGACAGCAGATGTCCTCAGAGGTCAGAGAAATAGCTGGTGTGACCAGAGCAGAGGCAATGGAAGTCACGGGAGGAGATGGCAAGAGAGGGAGATGAGAAGAAAAGGTAGTGCACCACAAGATGCTGAAAAACACCATCAAGAGATCCTCCTGGACCTAAATCTCCTTGGGAAGGAGGGAAAGGAAGATCTGCCATGGTGGTGCTGGGGGTCTGCTGCAGATCCCCCAACCACACTCGTGTGAGGAGAAAGCCCTGGGAGAATAAATTATTTGAAGAAGATGAGCCCTTTGGAGGGGAGGGGGATTATAAATCACAGCTTTGTCTGTGAGCTTGGGCATTCCAGATATCCTTGGATATGACACCTCATATCTCTTCAGCAGGTCACAGCATGCAGTGAGCTGATGGGGATTTTTTTGTACCTGCTCCTGAAAAACAGGCTGTTTTTAGAAGAGCTATTTGAGAAAATAACTTCAGCTGGAGCAGGCATGAATCAATGCCATCTTGTGTTAATGAGAAGATCAATAGGGCAGCTTGGTGTCTGTGAGCAAGCACAAAGCAAGCGAGGAGAGCTGGGTGCTGCAGCTGGGCAGATCTGGGGAGTCCAGCATGCAAATCACAGACTCACAGACTCACAGGGGTTGGAAGGGCCCTGGAGAGCTCCTGGGGTCCAACCCCCTGCCAAAGCAGCTCCCCAGCTCCTATTGCACAGGGCGGCGTCCAGACGGGGCTGGAATCTCTCCAGAGATGGAGACTCCACACCCCCCTGGGCAGCCTGGCCCAGGGCTCCCTCACCCTCACTGGGGAAAAGTTCTTCCTAGGCTCCAACTTGCAGCCATTGCCCCTTGTCCTGTCCCCACAGACACTGGAAAGGGGCTGCCCATTTCCCCCTGCATCCCACCCTTCAGATAGTGATAAACATTCATAAGATCCCCCCTTAGTCTTCTTCTCTCCAGGCTGAACAGCCCCAGCTCCCTCAGCCTTTCCTCACAGGGGAGATGCTCCAGGCCCTTCATCATCTCCGTAGCCTCCTCTGGACTCTCTCCAGGAGATCCCTGTCTTTACTATCCCAGGGAGCCCAGCACTGGACACAACACTCCAGGTGGGGCCTGAGCAGGGCAGAGCAGAGGGGGAGGATCCCCTCCTGTGACCTGCTGCCCACACTCCTCCTGATGCCCCCAGGATCCCATTGTCTCTCTCAGCCCCAGGACACACTGCTGGCTCATGGCCACCCTGTCACCCACCAGGACCCCCAGGTCCTTCTCCCCAGAGCTCCTCTCCAGCAGGTCACCCCCAGCCTGTCCTGATTCCAGCAGTTATTCCTTCCCAGGTGCCAGACTCTCCACTTGCTTTTGTTGAACCTCACCTGGTGTCTCCCTGCCCAGCTCTCCAGCCTGTCCAGGTCTCTCTGGATGGCAGCGCAGTGTCCTGCGTGTCAGCCAAAGGTAGGAAAGAGCTGGGATTTTATGAGAGCAAAGGTGCAAAAACCCAGCTGGAACTCCCTCTTGAGCACTGGTGGAGCTGGGCTGCTCCCCTGGCAAACCAGCAATGCCCAGACCCCAAGGAGGGTATGTGGAGAGAGTGGAAAGTCTGCAGAGGAAGACGAAGGGGCGCAGGGGAGTCTGCAAAGCACGTGTAGGGTTATGAGATGAGTAGGTGACCTTCAGCCAGGTCGCTGAAGGACAGGCAGCCCCTGGTGCTCCAGCTCCCTGCCCGGGGCTCAGACGTCGCCCTCTCCCACGTTTCCAGGACAATGACAATTCGTGGCCACGGTGGGGAGGCTGGTGACAATGTGAAGGCCCGGGGACAGCAGCACCAAGGAGGGAGGAGAGTCTGCTCAGGTTTGCCTCTGCAGGGCTTTGGGAGGGGAGCGCGGCTGCCCCCAGGGTTAGGAGGAATTAACGTTGCTTCTCCTGCAGTGAGGGCACAGAGCATCTTCATGACAGGGGCCGGGTCTGGTGGCAGCAGAGGAATCCAGCACAGGGATTTGAAGGCTTTAGAGGAAAGAAAGCTGAGTGGACACAGGAGCTCTGGGACTATGGAACCATCTGCATGGCTGCAGGGTCCTCAGCTGGACACCCAGTCCTCCAGTCAGCCCAGGGAGGTGGTGTGTGGCACAGGGTGCCAAGCTGGCCTCAGGGACAGAGGAAAGGTTTCCAGCCCATGTAGGGAGATACTGATGCTGTGGCACATTAGGGAGACCTTGGTGGGCGGTGTGGAGGGAGCAGGGAGCCCTCCTGAGGAGTGGGAAGCTGAACCAGGCTGTCAGGATGCCACCAGAGATGCTATGGTGTGATGTGGTCAGCCCGGAGAAGCAAAGCCAAACAGGGACTGAGGCACTGGGGAGCAGAACCCTGGACACAAGGATGCTGCTGTGGGTGAGCTGTGCAGGCAAGCCTGCCAGAGCTGGCAGCTTACACCTCATGGCAGAAATTACTTTGACCCTTGAACTATCTCCTGAGATCCAATGCAGCAGGATTTGGACAGAGAGCCCAGGTCTCATGTCGTGCCTTCTCAGGAGGTTGGGGGCCCAAAGTGGGCCCATCATGGGGCAAAGGCAGGAGGGATTTGGGTTCCTAAAACTCTTCATCACCACTGCAAACTTTTCCCTGTACCCCAAATAAACCTGCTCTAAGCACATGTGGACGTCCAGAGAACCTGTGTTCATTTAATGAAGCTGAGGTGGGAGATGACATGCCTGGTTCACCTGGAGAATCCAGACATGAGACCCCAGGGAAGGACACTCACCCCCAGCTCCCTGTCTGCACCCCGTGTCCCCCCCAGACCTGGGAACAGACCCAGAGGCTGTATCTCCAAGGCACTGTCACTCCAGGGCATTGCCACTGGGAGGTGGAGGGGACAGCAGGGCTGAGACTATGTCTGTGACCACCCAGCCAGTTTCTTATCCACCGTATCAAACCCATATTTCTTCACTGAGAAGAAGCTCCTGGCAGTGCCTCCCATGGCCCAGCAGCCACGGAGATGAGCAGCCAGGAGCCTGGTCTCAAAGGTGGCAGTGCTGCAGCACTCCTGCTCCCCTCAGGGCAGGAGCCCTGCCCCTCCTGCAAACATGGCTCTGCCCAGCTGCCCACACATCCCTCACTCCCCTAGGCCAGAGCCAGCATCCCGTTGGCATTCCATCAGTATCTCCCTGCACGGGCTGGAAACCTTTCCTCTGTCCCTGAGGCCAGTTTGGCACCCTGTGCCACACACGGCCTCCCTGGGCTGACTGGAGGACTGGGTGTCCAGCTGAGGACCCTGCAGATGGTTCCACAGTCCCAGAGCTGTCTGTCTCCCACGGGGCAGACCCTGCGTGTCCCCAGCAGTGCCCCCACCGTGAGTCAGGGATGGAGAAGCCAAAGGTGGGACGTGAGAGGCATCTTCACCTCACTCTCCAGTAGCTGTCAGGGTTCACAATTCCATCTGCTGATCTGACAACCATTAGCTGGCTGAGCAGCCCGTGATTTGAAGTGTCTGTTTGCCTTTCTGCTAATTGAATTGCACTTGATTTGCAATCAAATCCAATCTGAGGCAAGTGAGCTGGAGGTCGGCTTGGGAGCAGCTGATGGGTGCTGGTGGCCAGCACCAGTCCCGCTGTGTTTGTGGAGCCACGTCCTGGGCAGACTGGGAATGCCAACGGGATGCTGGCTCTGGCCTAGGGGAGTGAGGGATGTGTGGGCAGCTGGGCAGAGCCATGTTTGCAGGAGGGGCAGGGCTCCTGCCCTGAGGGGAGCGGGTGTGCTGCAGCACTGCCACCTTTGAGACCAGGCTCCTGGCTGCTCATCTCCGTGGCTGCTGGGCCATGGGAGGCACTGCCAGGAGCTTCTTCTCAGTGAAGAAATATGAGTTTGATACGGTGGATAAGAAACTGGCTGGGTGGTCACAGAGGGTAGTGGTCAACAGCTTGATGTCCAGATGGAGAGGAAGGGTGACAAGTGGTGTCCCTCAGGGATCTGCACTGCAACCAGTGTTATTTAACGTCTTCATCAACAAAACAGACAGTGGGATTGAGTGCACCCTCAGCAAGTTTGAGGATGATGCCAAGCTGAATGGTGCAGTCAACATATCAGAGGGATGGGATGTCATCCAGAGGGATCCAGACCAGCTAGAGAGGTGAGCCCATGCGAACCTCACGAGGTTCTACAAGGCCAAGTGCAAGGTTTTGCTCTTGGGTCGGAACAACCCTCCGTATCAATCCCAGGCTGGGGGAGGATGTGATGGAGAGCAGCCCTGAGGAAGAGGATTTGGGGTATGGATGGTTGCAAAGCTGGACAGGAGCCAGCAATGGGCACTCCCAGCCCAGAAGGCCAGTGGCATCCTGGGCTGCATCACCAGAACTGTGGCCAGCAGATCCAGAGAGGGGATTGTCCCCTCTGCTCTGCTCTGGGGAGACCCCCTGCAGTGCTGCATCCAGCTCTGGAGCCCTCAGCACCAGGACATGGACCTCTTGGAGCGGGTCCAGAGGAGGCCATGAGGATGATCCCAGGGCTGGAGCAGCTCTCCTACACACACAGGCTGGGAGAGTTGGGCTGCTTCAGCCTGGAGAAGAGAAGGCTGCAGGGAGACCTCCGAGCCCCTTCCAGCCCCTGAAGGGACCTACAGGAAAGCTGGGCAGGGCTGTTTGTAAGGGCAGGGAGCGATGGGACGAGGGCTGAGGGGTTAAACTAGAGCAGGGCAGGTTTAGATGAGACACTGGGAAGAAGTTCTTCCCTCTGAGGGTGGTGAGACACTGGCCCAGGTTGCCCAGAGAGGTGGTGGAGGCCCCATCCCTGGAGACATTCCAGGTCAGGGTGGATGAAGCTCTGAGCACCCTGCTCTAGTGAAAGGTGTCCCTGCTCACTGCAGGGTGGCACTAGATGGCCTCTGAAGGTCCCTTCCCACCCAAGACATCCTATGATTCTATGAGAGATCTGCTGGTCATGGGAGGTGGGCACAGAGCAGGGCAGGAGCCTGGTGTGGGGCTGGCTCCTCACCCCTCGACCCTACAGCTGTGCTGCTCGCCCTGCTTGGCTGCTGGGGATGGCAGCCACCCGGCACAGCTTACCTTGGGCAGCTGCTTCCTCTCCTCCCCCGGTGCCTCTGGCAGCACCGGTGCTTCTGGTGGTTCCAATATATCCCTGGGGGGCACTTGGGAAAAGATCCCCTGGCCCAGCCCAGCCCATACTCGCTCCTCACAGCCCCGTGGGCACGGCGGGGTGGGTTGCTGTGAGGGAACATGGTGTGTGGGTCCTTAGTGCCTGCCAGGGGACATCCCCCCTGAGGGGTGCTCCAGCAGCATCCCCAAGCTGCAGGGGACTGGAAGGCACCTTGGGAGCTGCCTTTGAACTTTGTAGCAGCTAGAGACACCCAGAGGGGTGATCCCACAGTGGAGATGGAGGAACACAGTGGTCACTGCAGACAAAGTGGCTCAGAGACACCCTTAGGCAGGAGCCTGAGTCCTGGAAGGTGTCAGAGTTTGCCCTGTGCTTTCCTTCTCTTGCTTTTTCCCCCCCAGTTAGGCAGCTCAGAATGTGCCTCCTGTACTTGCTGGTTTCTTCTGGACAAGCTCACCTAGATTTGAGCAGCTTAAGGGTCTCTAGCAAGTGTAAGATGTGTTGCTTCTCTGACCCACTGCCCAGAGACCTTCCACCTCTGAGAAGTCTGGGACTCTGGAAGGGGAGTTTCACCACAGATGCACCAATCTCCAAAGGTCAGGGTGGAGCCAAAGAGCATCCCTGTCCGTGGAGAGGGCAGAGTGATGGGGACACTGGCCAGAAACAGAAGCACCTCTCCCCATGCAGCGTTTTGCCCTGTGCCTCCACTTTCAGCACACACACTCATGAGTTTTGGGTCCTAAAGTCTCCCTCCTCCTACTTCAGCATCACCACCTCAGGCTCCTCCTGCTCATACCTTGTATGAGCATTTGATGTTCAGCTGGGCTCCTTGTTACTGGCTTATCTCCATCGCCTGGGAGAATTCTGGATGGAAAGTACCTCAGGAGCCTCTGGTCCTGCCCCTGATCAGAGCAGGGCCAGCTTTGAAGTTAGATCAGGCTACTGGGAGACTTGCCCAGGTTAGCTGGGATAGCCCCAGGGATGGGGAGGTACTCACTCAACCACGTTTCTGGATCACCTTTGCAATGAAGAACTTTCTCCTTTTGTCCCACTGGGATTTGCCACGTGGAAGCTTGTGGCTGTTGCCCTCCATCCTACCACTGAGCACTCTGGGAAGAGTCTGGCTACTCCAGATCCTCCCCTGAGGCAGCTGGAGACAGCAGCCAGGTGTCTCGTTCACCTTCTCTTGGCAGGCTGGGCCAGCCCACCTTTCCCAGCCTCTCCTGTACCAGGGGCCTGGAGCACAGAAGGTCCAAAAGAGGCTGGGAGTCATGTCCTCTGCTGGGCTCTCCCTGGTTTGTCAGGGCCTTTCTTGTGATGGGGAGCCCTCAGCTGGACTTTGCTCTCCCAACGTGGTGCCATAAGTGCTCCCTGGAGCCAATGGCCACCCTTGGCTAACCCAGACCAGGATGCATCTGGCTGCCTTATGGTGATGGATGTTCAGCCCACCAGCCATGCATGGCTTTACCTGCAACACTGGCATCTCCCCACAGGTCCAGTCTGCCCTTTGCATGGGGTTAGCCCAGTGCAGCTCCAGGACTTTGCATTTACCTTGGCTGGACACCAGGAATTCTGTGCTACCCCATTCTGGGGGCTGCTGAAGGGTCTCTGGATGGTTTCATGTGGCATAACACCCTGTCCCCAGAGCTTGCAGATGATCACTGACACTGAGCTGATATGATATGATATGATATGATATGATATGATATGATACTGGGACTGATGTATCTTCATGCCTTTCAGGAGGTGCTGCCCCTGGCACTGTGGGAAGTTCCTGGCCAGATTGCTTCCCACCTTCAGCCCACCAGATGCTTCCCATCAGCCAGTCATGGAGCCATGGTATAATGCCACATCCTGGGATGACCCAGGTTGGAAACAGACACATGTGTTCAGCAGCTTGGAACACCTGGAGGAAGTGGGACTGTCTGAAGCCAGTTGTGCTTGGGGTGCCAGTGCCTCAGGAAGTTGTACAAGAAGGCACCTGGCTGCCCCAGCAGACCCATCACTCCTAATGGGTCTCAGTTGTGTCATTAAAAGTTTCTCAACTTCTTCAGTCTGAACTTTCAGAAAGGCTCCAGAGGGCTTGTTGTGCCACTGCAGCACCTGGAGACAGGAGCTATATTTGCCCCTTCCCAAAACAAGGATCATAAACCAGTGTTTATTCCTCTGTGGGGCTCAGACCAGCACAGAGGTGTCTACAGCTACTAATTGCCAATTTAGAGGTGACTCACTTGTGTCTGTCAAGAGCTGATGCCCACCACCCAGGCAGCAGGGAGAGCCTGCACCAAGGCTGGAAGGTGGGGAAGGGCTCAGCTGGGGCTGGCACCCACCAGGTCCCACATCCAGTGGCACTTGGGGAACAACCAAGACCTGATGACTGCAGGGCTGATGGTGCAAGTGCTGCTGTGGGGACCAAACTGCTGGTTGGTGACAGAGAGCGGTGCCAGCACCTGCCACGTGCAGAGGGGCATCCACCAGGATGGTTGCTCCAGGCATGCTGGATGGGCAGCCATGGGCTCAGGCTTTTTGGGATGGGCAAGAGCCCACAGGTCCTGAGCAGCAGGAGGAATGTGGCTCAGGGGCTGAAGTCAAAAGGCCAGTCTTGTGACAGGCAGTGCTGTGCTCAGAGCCAGAGAGCAGCTGGTGCAGACACGCTGAAAAGGGGAAAAAATGGAAAGTCATGAGGATTAAATACCACATATGGCCCAGAGATTGTCTGAGAGACCAGCTCAGCTTCCTGCTGATCACTTAAGCTGACATTAGCACACACAAACCCCAACCAGTGTTACAAAGGGGAAGTCTGCAATGGAAGCCCCTGAGATCAGAGCAAAGCAGCTGGTCAGCCCTGAAGTGACTGCTCTTAAACTTGATGGAGCTGCATCCACTTGAAGGCAATAAAACCACCTTGGGTAGGGCAGCTGGCAACAATATAAAGGGCTGAGAGAGCCAATGGGATCCTGGGGGCATCATGAGTGTGGGCAGCAGGTCCCAGGAGGGGATCCTCCCCCTCTGCTCTGCCCTGCTCAGGCCCCACCTGGAGTGTTGTGTCCAGTGCTGGGCTCCCTGGGATCAAACAGACAGGGATCTCCTGGAGAGAGTCCAGAGGAGGCTACGGAGATGCTGAAGGGCCTGGAGCATCTCCCCTGGGAGGAAAGGCTGAGGGAGCTGTGACACCAGAGTTTGTCCCCTTGCTCCTCTGCTCTGAGGACTGACACCCACACTCACCTCTACCCCTTCGGCTGCAGAGGCAGCTGGGAAGGGTTGCCCTGTAGCCAGTCCACCTCAGAGTGAGCATTCCAGGAGCATAACCTGATATAAGTGATGATGTTCCACACCCACCTTGGCAGAAGAGGAACTTGGGTGGATGCCCAGGGTAGAGCGTCTCTTTTGGGACACCTGGAGGGGTCTGTCCTGCCACGGCAGAAGCACGAGTGAGAAGTGAGATGGACAAGGTGACATCTCCAGTCATCCAGGTATGAGGCTCAGACATTTCACTGTAGCATGTCATCTGCTGCTTAGACTCACCTTTGCTACCTCTAGTTTTCACTGGAAGACTAGAAGCAAAAATGCTGGCTTGTAAAGAGGTTTTTGGAGGAAAAGAGGCTCCAGACAAGTAGATAGGAACTGTGTCCAGTTCTGGGCTCCTCACCATCAGAAGGACATTGAGGTCCTGGAGTGAGTCCAGAGAAGGGCAACCAGGCTGGGGAAGGGGCTGGAGGGCAAATCCTCTGAGGAGCAGCTGAGGGAGCTGGGGGTGTTGAGCCTGGAGAAGAGGAGGCTGAGGGGAGACCTTCTCCCCACCTCCACTGCCCTGCCAGGAGGGTGCAGAGAGGTGGGTGCTGGTCTCTTCAGCCAGGGGACAGGAGCTGGGACAAGGGGCAATGGGCTCAAGCTGTGCCAGGGCAGGGTCAGAGCAGATGGGGGAGAAAAGTTCTTACCTGGCAGAGTTGTGGGGCTGTGGCACAGGCTGCCCAGGGAGGGGCTGAGTCCCCTTCCCTGGGGGTGTTTAACAGAGGGGAGATGAGGTGCTCAGGGATCTGGTTTAGCTTAGGATGGGAATGGTTGGACTTGATGATCTCAAAGGTCTTTTCCAGCCTGGTGACTCTGTGATATACTCTGCAGCATGGGCAGACACTCACCAAAGCTGTGATGAATGGAGACCTGGTGAGGTCTGGACAAACTATGTGACAGGGGAGACTGATCCAACTTTGGCACAGGCAAATCACACCCTGGGAACACTGCTTCTGGAGGAGTCAACCAGATTGGTGTGGATCATCCTCTGGTCAGCTGGGAAGAGTCTTCATCAAAGCTTGCAGGGGACAAACTGCCATAGGCCAGGGAGGAGGATCCTCCCTTCGATAAGAAAAAGAGGAGGAAGGTCACCCAGGGAGCTCACTGTGCCCACAGATGTCCTGTAAAACATCTCACCCACATAGCAGCAGGTACCAAGGATGGCAGCAGGAGAAGGTAGGAGAAGATCAGGACAAGGCACTCAGCTGTACCCACACCTTCTCAGCTGGTGGAGGTCCAGGTCTGGTCACCCGGTCCCAGCAGGAAGACAGCCTGAGCCAGGCAGGGAGAGAGGATGAGAGGCACAGCTGGGACAGTGAGGAGGCTTGTTAGAGATTTAAGATCTGGACAGCACAAGGAGGATGAGTAGGATCACATCACCACCAAGCACTGCAGAGATGAGTCTCCAAAGGGCTCCTGACACAGGAAAGGCTGCTCCACCCCCTTACACCAACATCCCTCTGCTCTATCCAGCTGCTGGTGGGGACCCAGGTGCTGGGGTTCATCAACCCAGTCCTCTGAGCCCATCTCACCAGCTCCCACAGTACCCAGCCAAGGAGCTACAGGTGAAAGAGAACCACTGAACATTAGAGGCTGGAAGGGACCTCTGGAGATCATTCAGTCCAAACCTCCTGGCCAGAGCAGGGTCCCCTTGAGCAGGCTGCACAGGGCAGCACCCAGGATCATGGGGTTTGAATGTCTCCAGCCATGGAGACTCCTCAACCTCTCCGGGCAGCCTGGCCCAGGGCTCTGCCACCCTCCCAGCAAAGAAGCTTCTCCTCATGTCCAGGTGGAACTTCTAGTCCAGTCTGTGCCCATCACCTCTTGTCCTGTCCCTGGGCACCACTGAACACGGACTGACCCATCCTCCTGAGCCCACCCCTCAAGGCTCTATCAGCATTGATAAGATCCCCCTCAGTCTTCTCCAGACTAAACAGCACCAAGTCCCTCAGCCTCTCTTCATCAGAGGGATGTCCTGGTGCCCTCAGCATCTCCACAGCCGTTTTGGTCCCCTCTCCAGTGTCTCCCTGTCCTCCCTGACCCGGGGAGCCCAGCCCCACACACAATATTCCCCATGTGGCCTCAGCAGGGCAGAGCAGAGGGGCAGGGAACCTCCCTCGACCCGCTGGGGACACGTTTCTTGACACACCTCAGGATGCTGTTGGCTTTCTTGGCCACGAGGACACACTGCTGGTCATGGCCAGCCTCTTCTCCACCAGCAGGTCTTTTTTCAGAGAGAAACCACTGCCACAAGCTGTGAATCTCCTCACTGTAGATGCCACCAGTGCCAAGAAGGTGCCCCATGCCAGGAAGCTCTTGGAAAAGAAAAGTCCCACATCAATCAACATACAATGACACCTGGCCAGATTCCATAGAATCACAGGATGGTTTGGGCTGGAAGGGACTTCAAAGATCATCTAGTTCTACCCCCTGCCATGGGCAGGGACACACACCTCCCCCAGCCCATGTTGCCCAAAGCCTCATCCAACCTGGCCTTAAACACTCCCAGGGATGGGGCTTCCACAGCCCCTCTGGGCACCCTGTGCCAGTTCCTCACCACCCTCAGAGTAAAGAATTTCTTCCAAATGTCTCACCTACCCCTGCTCTCCTTCAGCTTGAAGCCATCGCCCCTTGTCCTGTCCCTGCACTCCCCTGTGAACAGCCCCTCTCTGACTTTGCTGTAGGACCCTTTAAAGATTGGTAGGCAGCAGTTAGGACTCCCCAGAGCCTTCTCTTCTCCAGGCTGAACCAGCCCAAGCAGCCTGTCTTCACAGGAGAGGTGCTCCAGCCCTCCAGTCACCTTTGTGCCCCTCCTCTGGGCTCGCTCCAACAGCTCCATGTCTTTCCTGTACTGTGGACCCCAGAACTGGGTGCAGCAGTGCAGGTGGGGTCTCATGAGAGCAGAGTAGGGACAGAATCACCTCCATTAGCTTGCTAGTCACGCAGTTCTTGATGCCCAGGACACAGTTGCCCTTCTGAGTGCACACTGCTTGAGCTCCTCATGGATGTGCATCCCCAAGGGCTCCTCAGGGCTGCTCTCCATCCATTCCCCAGCCAGCCTGGGGTTGTGCTTGTGATTGTGCCAACCCACAGCAGTACAGGACCTTGCCCTTGGCCTTGTTGAGCTTCACGCAGTTCACACGTGCCCAGCTCTGCAGCCCCTCTGGATGCCATCCCTCCCCTCCAGCACGCTGACCTCACCACACAGCTTGGTGCTGTCAGCAAGCTTGCTGAGGGTGCACTCCATCCCACGTCACCAACAAAGGTGTTGAACAGTGCCGGTCCCAGTACTGACCCCTGAGGAGCAGCACTTGCCAGGGGTCTCCACGTGGACACTGAGGCTCTGAGCCACCCCTCTGAGTGCAGCCACCCAAACAGTTCCTTACCCACCAAGTGTCCCATCTGCCAGATCCGTGTCTCTCCCCTCAGAGAGGAGGCTGTTGTGCTGGGCAGTGTCAAATGCTTTGCACAAGTCCAGGAACACGGTGTCTGTCATCCTTCCCTTGTCCACCATCTCTGTCACTCCATCACAGAAGGCCTCCAGGTTTTTCAGGCACAGCTTGCCCTTAGTGAAGCCATGTTGGCTGTCACCAATCACCTCCTTATTTTCCATGTGCCTAAGCATAGTTTCCAGGAGGATCTGCTCCATTGTCTTGCCAGGCACAGAGGTGAGACTGACCAGCCTGCAGCTCCTTGGGTCTTCCTTTCTCCCCTTTCTAAAAACGGGGGTTCCATTTCCCCCTTCCCAGTCAGGGGGACTTCCCCAGGCTGCCAGGACCTCTCCAACACGATGCAGAGTTGGCTTGGCCACTTCCTCTGCCCGTTCCTTCAGGACAGGTGGATGCACCTCATCAGGTCCCATGGGCTCGTGCACCCTCAGGTTCCTTAGGTGTTCTCCAACCTGATCTCCTCCTCCAGTGGGCAGCTCCTCACACTCCCAGTCCCTGCCTTCGTGCTCCCTGCCTTGGGTGGTGTGGCTGGAGCTCTTGATGGTGAAGACTGAGAAAAAGCCATGAAGTACTTCAGCCTCCTCCATACCCCAGGTAACCAGGTTGCCTGTGCCATTCAAGAGGGTCCACATTTTCCTCCCTCATCCTGTTCTCATTGATGTACCTGGAAAAACTTTCCCTGTTGCCCCTGACATCCCTGCCCAGATGAAGTTCTACCAGGGCTTGTCCTTCTCTAACCTGATCCCTGCCCGCTCGGGCAGTTTCCCTGGACTCCTCCCCCAGGTACCTGCCCTTCTTTCCACCCTCCTCAGGCTTTCTTCTTTTGTTTGCGTTTGCCCAGGAGCTCCTTGTTCCTCCATGGAGGCTTCTTGGGGTTTCTGCCTGATTTCCTCTTTCTCAGGGATGCATCACCCCTGGGCTCAGAGGAGGTGACCCTTGAATGCTGACCAGCTGTCCTGAGCCCCTCTCCCCGCCCCCAGGGCTTTGTCCCATCGTTCTCTACCCAGCAGTTCCCTGAAGAGGCCAAAGTCTGCTCTCCTGAAGTCCTTCTGATGTTTGCTGGGGATAGAAGGGGGCAGGTACAGCCCTGCTTTCTCCCTGCCCCTGGGCCTGCCTGCTGTGGGAGGCAGGGTGCTGGGAGAGGGGATGCATGGTCCAGCAGGGACAGGCACAGGCTCAATGGGAGGGCTGGGGGGTCTCAGGGGGGCTGCAGTGGGGACTGCTCTGCGTGGAAGGGACTCACACCCAGAAAAGATCTGCAGGTGCAGCCTGTGTGCAGACTGCTCCAGGGCATGGGGAGAGAACAGGCAAGAGGAGAGGAAAATGCTGGTGGCAAAGAGAAATGATCTCCTCATGTCTGGCAGGGTGAGTGGCTGGAACATGATGTGGAGACACCAGGACTCCCTGTCACACAGAGCCCTTGGCCAAGGGCGTTCCTGGCACCAGGATGTTTTCCTTGGCATCAGCAGTGAGCTGAAAACAAGCCTGGAGGCAGAGCTGCCTGTGAGCTCCTCAACTGCTGAACCAGCTGGTCCAAGTGCCAGGGCCAGCTCCTGCTGCAAGCACAGGGCGAGTGGAGGGAGGGGGAGTGGGATGGTGGCAGTGGCTGCAGCCCTCCAAACTCCAACCTCTGCCTCCCATGGCCTTTCTCCAAGCAGCCCCACATGCCCACAGGATCTCTGGCCTCCCTGCACCCCCTCCCTCACATGTGCCTGGTCCTACCCCAAGGGAGACACCCACGAGGGAAAATCCTGGTGAGCTCAGCCCAGGACCACCCCTGGCTGTTCACCAGCCACAGACCCCAGGAGTACAACAGAGGACCATGTACCCCAGCACCCCAGGTTCTCAGACAGCTACACAGAGCTCCAGGGGTGAGTTCCTGTTTATTTGGCAAGAAGGAGTGACCATGCACTGGAGGAGTTATGAGACACCTCAGAGCCTTGACCACTGAGCTCAGAAGAGGGACAGCAGGGCAGCAGCCTGGAGCTTCAGAGCAGAGGTCTTGCATGACTCCGCAGGAGCATCCACCAGTCAGGCTGCACCCTCCTGAACACACCAGGGAGAGGTTGGCTGGGTATCTGAGGGGCAGAGGCCAACAGAGGAGAGCTCTCCATCAGGGTCAGTGCCTTCCCTTGCAGTTCTCTCCTGCTCAGTCAGGTGAGCCACCTCCAGCAAGGGCCTTCTAGTTAACCTCTGCAACTGAACATGTACCAGAGTGGTGGGAAAACAACAGGTGGACCAACACCAACCCCATTCTGCAGGCTGAGACACCAACCCAACCTCTGGCCAGTTTTTCCAGCCCACAACCCCAAGGTCCCTCTGGCAAGAGCCAGTGTCCCAGGCCTTGCTGCAGGATGAGCTCTGCAGCGCCATGAGCCAGTGGTTTCCAAGGAAGCGCCCTTGCTCACTGATGGGCAGCTGCACCAGGGGGTCCCCTCTGGAGAGCAGCTCCAAAGGGAACAGCCCTACCTGGTGCAAGCTCCAGCACAGGTTTGAGCAGCTCGGCCCCCAGAGTAATTCAAGGAGCTCCTGGTGGCCCTCGTTGGTGCACCAAGGGGGTGAGGGGGCTATTTCCAGCAGAGGACAATGCAAACACCAGGTCGTGCTGCAGCAACTCACCTACGCTTCATGCAGGCTGCATTCCTCTGTGAAAATAAAGCACAGGCTGAGTCCAGGGCTGTGGTCTGGCTAGTCCCACTCAGCACCCAAAATAGACAAGCCAGGAATGAACTTCAGCAAGGTGAAAGCCACAGTGTGCAGAGCCAGAGTGCTTTCTCCTGCCAGCTCAGCCCACAAAGTGGTGGCAGTGTTGGGCTGACTTGGTCCCTGCTGTTCCCCTCATCAACTGAGCCAGCCCAACGTGGTGCTCACCCTGGCTGGGCAGCATCCTGATCATCTCATCGGTGAAGTTCTTCTCCCTTGCAAGCTTCTTGAATAATGCAGTGATTTTGGGGCTCACCTCACGGGTTCTGCCTAAAAACCGACAGGAGTTAGTGCCAGGCTGTGACCTGCCTCTGCCTCTCCTGGGCAACTGGCAAGCACACCCAGGAGAGGATGGCATGGGTGATGGTCCCTGGGAGAAGGCTGGAGGTAGCAGTGGAGATCCTGGAGACTGGTGTTCTCCACCACCAAACACCCGTCCCAGGGGGCAGGATGAAGCTGAGCTCCTGGCATCAGCACAGGTTTGGTTCCCATCCCCACCGTTTCTGACCCGTTGCAGCAGGACCCCCCATGGCCACCGACTCCTGGGACGGTGCAGAAGCCTGAGCCCCAGCCCCAAGCCTCCTGTCTTGGCAGGGGGGCAGTGGCGAGGAGGGGGGTCTCTCCCTCAGGCCCCCGACTCCTCAGGACACTGCGCAGCACCCCAACACCCCGAGCTCTCTGCTCCCCTGGCTACGCACTGTAGAGCTTCAGCATGTGCAGGGTCTCCCCGTCCTTCACCCTGGAGACGAAGATCACTGCATAGGTCTCACCGTCAGCATCCACCACCCACGCTGTCCTCTTGCCTCTGTCTGCCGAAGGACATGGAGACAAGGGGTTGGCTGGGGCCCTGGGCAACCTTGTGTAGCTCCAGGCCTGGAGGTTGGTGTCCCTGCCTGTGGCAGGGGGTTGGAGCTCTGGGACCCTTGGGGTCCCTTCCAGCCCAGCCCAGGCTGGGATTCTGGCATTCTATGAAAAGTAAAGAATCAAATGACCTGTCCTAAGAGCTGCCTGGCTGTGACAGGGCTGTGAGGGTGTGCATGGAATGGCAGGGCCAGGCCCACCCAACACCTCTGTCTGCTCTGTCTCCCCTCCTGGTCTATCCTCTTGCCCACAGACCACAGCAGAGCAGGGGGAGGGAACAGGAGGGCGTGGGGGTTGTCACTGCAAGAGGGGAGTAGCCTGTCCCGTGCCAGGGGCTGGGTATGATGGGAACCCCTCTTGCTTCACACCTCTTGCTTCACCCCTTGGCAATGCCCATCCACAGCCCCACTGCAGGAGGGACCCATTTTCTCCGGGGTTTAAGCTCAGTCTGGACATGTCTGTCCTATCCCAGAGGGAAGGAACAGCAGGTCCACCAGGCTGGAGGGTCACCAGCCTTGGCCTGGCACGGACCAGCCTTGGACTGTGGCTGGTGACCAGCTGCAGAGGGATATCCCACCCCAGGATCTCAGGAGGGGCTGATGTCACCCCAAGGGCCATGTCCAAGGACAACCAGCTGCCTCAGACCAGGATGAGGAAGTGCCTCTGGGCCATTGTGGGGGCCAGGGTCCCCCACTCACCAGAGCTGTAGTATTCACCCAAGACGCCTGTTTGCTTGTAGACAGACTCTGATTTCTTACATCCCTCTGGGCTGCAAAACAGGGAAGGATGGTCCTGTGGGGGTGAAGTCTCCCTCCCCTTCCCCCTGCCCTGGGGACCCTGGCTCCAGGGTCGCTACCCCAAACTTGGACTTGCTGTTCAGGAACGAGCTGGTGTGGCCAGGACAGGGAGGGACAGATGAGTTGGGAGGGCACAGTGCTGGCTCCTGAGGAACCCCCGTGTTCTGAGCTGGTGGGATGAGGTTGGTCCTGCTGAGAAAGCTTTAATCATAGAGTCCCTCATCATCATGCTGCTTCCCTGCTGGGATGACCATGGTAGGACTGCTCCTGGCTGATACTGCACTGAGCCTGCCTGGCCTGCCCTGAAGAAGGGGTCCCCACGATGCAGTTCCCCAAAGTCCCTTATTTCAAACCATGGGGCTGATGTCCCTGCCTCACCACCTGGCCAGGTCTTTGGTGGTGCCAGGTGGAGACCCTCCAGAGCAGGTCTAGGGAGGGGGTTGGACAGTGAAGTCTGTGGAGAAAAAGTACCTGGCACTTACGTTGGAATGGCAAAAGAGACCTTCAGGTTCCCCTCCCCCAGGACCGTGATGGTGGCCATTGCCATCTTCAGCTCATCCTTCTTCCGGAGGAAGCTCTCAGAGTCAGAGGCAAGAGCAATGATATGCCATTTCCCTGCAATCTGGCAGAGGGGGGTTGTTGTGAGTCCAGAGGCGCAGGCAGGGGCTGAGCCAGGACACCCTCAGGCCCTGGGAAACTCACGTCTCCTCTGGGCACCAAAATCACAGCTGAGGCACCTATGCTGGAGCTGGGTGCCCTCACCCAGCGTGCCAGTGGGGCCAGCGGTGGCTGCAGGGTCCCCACCTGCCCCCGTACCTTAACTCCTCTCCAGTCCCCAGCCCGGTGACCAGAGACCACGCTCCCACCGCCCCTTGCCCCAAGCACCGTACATCACCTTGCTCTCCTCCAGCCCTGCAGCCCCGGGGTCCTCAGCCTCCACCTGCAGCGAGCAGAGCAGGGCCAGCCCCAGGCTCAGCACCACGCTCCTCATCTCCTGCAGTCTCCTCCAGCTTCTCCAGCAGGAAGCAGAGCGGTGCCGGGGCTGCTGGCTTTATAGGGCTGTGCTCTGCCCCTGCCCCTGCCCGGCACTGCGGGGGCGGGGGGGGGAGCCGGGAAGGGAACCCTGGGGGCTGGTGGTGGGATTTCCCCCGGGGCAACCAGCGTCCGGGCTCAGGAAGTGCCTGCGAGCCCCGGGGAGGGGCTGAGAGGGGGGTTGCAGGACCCATTGCATCACCGCTGAAATTTGGGATTTTCCCAGTTTCTTCACTCGCTTGTGAAAGAACAGAGAGAGCTTTTGTTGCCTTGCTGGCTGACAGAGCCTGCCCAGAGCGGTGGGGAGGTCCTTCCCGGCATGGGCCACGGCAGCACTGCACCCAGTGACCCGTCTGGAAGGGCTGTGGTGACCTGTCCAGGCTGGGCTCTGCCCCAAGGCTGCCTCCGGGATCGTGCCTGAACCCAGGCACCCACATGCTGCTGGCATGACCTGGCCCCATGATGCCCCCAACTCTGGGGCACTCAGGCTCCACAAAGTGGGGTGCAGCCAGAGCAGGGCAGAGACACTATGGGGGTGTCCCCTCTTTCCCAGGGTGTGATGTCCCGCGTGCCTTGGCTCTGACAGGCTCCTGAAAGGTCCGTGCTGCTTCCTCACAGCCCCGTGCACTGAGGGACCCCTGCAGTGGTTGGGATCTGGGGCTGCCTCTACCTCACAGGGGGTGGAGGGAGAAGGAAGGCAGGAAGGCAGGAAGGAAGGAAGGAAGAAATGAAGGGCACTAGCTGCCCTTGGAGCTCATTGCAGCATGGTCCTCCCTTGGTCAGAGGCAGATGGGGGCACCAAGGGGGCCAGGAGACAGGCATGGGGATCCCAGTCCCCAGTGCATGCTCCTTGAGCAGCCACAGCGCAGCCCAGGCCTGCCTGGGTAGCTCCAAGTACAGACTGAGCAGGGGATGGGGTGCCGGGGGATGAGCTGTGTGCTGTGAGCAGAGCCTGTGCGGGCAGAGCTGGGCAGCCTGGCTGCAGAACCCTGCCTGAGCAGACCCACTGCCCACCCCGTTCATGCCAGCTCCACTCCCCCTGCCCACATCCCTGGCCAGTGCCCCACGCTGCCTCCCCAGCCTCTGCTCTCCACCCTCCCCACGCTGCGCACACAGGAGCCCCCCGTGCCCCTGGGTCGGATCCAGGGCCACCGCACTAAGGGTGCCTGGGGATGCTGGCAGCACCCTCGCTCCCACCAAGAAAAGCCCTGAGCTCTGGGGCAGCTTCTGCACCTATTTATTTAGGAGGGGGAGGTGCGATCCTGGCACGGGGCAGCAGGTCGGGCAGAGCCCAGGCAGGAACGGCAGGAGGGGGCAGCCGGGCCGGGTCTGGAGGACACACAGGCCTGGTGTCGGGCCCTTCAGCTGCAGGGAGGCAGGACAGACAGACGGAGCAGGGGACAGCCGGTGCGTCGGAGCCCGGAGGCAGGCGGGGGGCTGCGGGTAGGTGTTCAGCCCAGGCCAGGCCCCCCGGCTTCCACCAGCCACGCTCACCTGAGGGCCTTGGTGCACTGATCTGTTGGAAAGCAGAGAGGGGTGAGCACGCCCCGAGCCCTGGCGCAGCGTCCCCGTGCAGGGGGCTGTGTGTGCCACCCCGCTCCTGCCCGGCACTCACCCGACTTCGGCATGATGGTCAGCATGTCCTGGGTCAGGCCCATGCTGGGCATGAGCTCTTTGAACTTCTGCAGGAGCTCAGCACTCACGTCCTGCTCCCTCACTGCAGCCAGACACCCAAAACAGGAGCTGGTCAGTAGGGGGGACCCGGCAGCGAGCCCAGTGCCAGGGGTCCAGCTCCCACGGGGCCGCAACGGGAGCCCGGGGAGGGACAAAGGTGAAACCATGGAGGTGCAGGGTGGGCACCGGGCACCCCATGCCTGCCCTGTGCTGGTGGCAAAGGGGCACCAGCCCCTTGGGATGAGCGGCCCACCCTCCCAGGGTGGGGTGGGGTGGCTGGTGGGGCTGGGGTCTGCGGCTGGCCTGGCACAATGCAGGGCTCTTCCCTTCCAACAGCAATCAACCCAGGATATTTGTGCTACAAGGTGTCATTCACCCCCAACTGAATTCCCTGTGTGCCACCACATTGGGTGATGACATGGGTGGCCCCGAGCTGTGGTGGGGAGCCCAGCCCCTGCACCCCACAGCGCCCATACCCCTCCCTGCAAAGCCATGGGTCCCATCCCTGCTCCTGACACCCACTGAGGAGCTGCAGCGCGGCGCTGGTCCCCTGCTCGTTGTGCTGGAGCTGGTGCACGATGGCGTAGTGGCTGTAGTCTGTCTCCACCACACGCATTTCCCTCTTCTCTTGCACTGCTAAAAGACCCCAGAGAGTGCCTGGGTGGGCAACACAGTACAGCCCAAGCACCCCCACAGCCCCCACCACGGCTCATGGCTCAGAGCCTGAGCTCATGGAGGGGAAGAGAAGGGAACCCCTGTGCGACCCGGTGCAGCACAGCCTCACACCAAGCAACAGAGGCAGAGGCACCAGACCCACCCTGGGCAGCTCCCCAGGCATGGGGGATGCCCACCTGCTGCTCCAGGGTGCCCATGCCTCCACCCCCCTGCCCACACATACCCATGTAGTGCCCTGCCTGCCCGCTCCGCTGGAAGAGCAGATCAAACTTTTGGCATTTGTCCGGCCTGGAAAGGGAAAATGGGAACAGCAAACATGGATGGATGCCCCATGGCAGGGCAGGGGGTGCTGGGCACAGGGAGGAGCCTGTGGGCAGTGGGTCTGTGGGAGGGTGCTCAGCCAGCCCCCTGGGCAGGGAGGGGAGTCCTGGCCCAAGAGTGACACGGTGAGCAGGATGGGCACTCACATGGGCCAGGCAAGATTCATAGCCAGGTTCCCTTCTGGTGTGAAGCTGACGGTGGCAATGGATGACTTCATCCCATCCTTCATCTTCAGAAACACGGAGCAGTTGGAAGCTGCAGCTACGACGTGCCATGTCCCTGCAAACTGCAGCAGAACATCACCAGTGGGGTTGGGAAAGCCATGGGGACCTGCCACCATGGGGACCTGTGGGGACCCAGCACCCACCACTGGCTGTTGTGAGGGAACTGCCCCCTCCTCTGGGGACTGGGCAGCCCAACATGCAAACCTGTGCCCCGCCTGCCTGCACAACAGCCCGTGCCAGGAGGGTGGGCACAGCATCTGGCCCGTGTTCCCAGGGAAGCACCACGTGCTCGGGGACATCACGGCAGCGGGGCCGCTGCTTGTGTGGCCACGGCAGGCAGGAGGTGGCCAGCACTGACCCAGTTGCACACCCAGACCCTCCTGGCCGCTGCCCCAGGGCCAGGCTGGTTCAGGGCTGTGACTGGGGTGCCTGGCCATGCCCAGGGACGCAACGTGGGCACCCTGCCCCAGCCAGCCCCTCTGGCCCAGGCAGGACTGGCTGGGTGGGCACCCCATGAGGTTACCTTCTCGGTGTTGAAGTCCGGCTGCACGGGGATCTCGGCCTCTGCCTGCAGCAGGCAGAGCAGAGCCAGCACCAGGCAGGGCAGCATCACCATCATCCTTGGTCCGGGGGCTGGCCACGGGCAGGAGAGTCTGTGTGGACCTGCTTTGTCCTGCACACACCTTTATAGCCCCTGCCCCTGGCAGCACCCCCTGCCCGCCCCCGCTTTATGCAACAGGTTACACAAGAGCAGGGATAACTTGTACCCGGGTTGGGTGACGGCGCTGGCCCCTTCCCCCTCTAATTGCCCGGTCTGGGATGAATGCAGCCTTGTGTGAGACCCAGCCCGGAGCACGTTGGGGACTGGGTGATGCCCCGTGCGTGGGGCTGTGTCTGGGAAGGGGGGTGAGAGTGCCCCACGCCTGGCTGCTGCCCACCAGCCCCAGAGTCCGGCAGTGCCAGGATAGATCCTACCTCGAGGAGGAGGATGGTTGGGGTGACGTTTTAGCCTGGCTTGAGCCACAGCCCCGTGCCCGCCCTCCAGAAGGGGCTGCAGCTTCCCAAGCTGCCGGCGGTGGCACAGACCCCCTCCTGCAGCAGGTCCGTGCTCACAGCAGGCTGAGGCTGCGCCACAGTCCACTCACAGCATCCTTCTGGTTCATACCCATCCTGCCCCCGCGCTTCGGGAGAACCCACCCCTGCGACTGCCCACCCCCCATCCCCACTCGAGGCTGGGGTAGCGCAGGGTGCCCCGGGGCCAGCCGGGAGCCAATGCCCCCAGCAGGACCCGGCGCCGGGGGGACCCCTTCTCCCCGGCCGGGGCAGGTTGGTGGCCAGGTAGCACCATGCAGCGGGGTGCACACGGGGTGCCACCCCGTCAGCTCCACAGCCGGGAGCTGGAATCAACCCCGACCCCCGGCACCAGCCCCAGCCCAGCGGCGCCGGCCGCGCTCCCCCTCCCCATCGCCCCCCTGGGGTTTCCCTCCACACGACCCAGCAGACGAGGCGGGGGGCTGGTTTTACACTGGCTTTAATGGGGGCGGGGGCACAAGTGTGGGGTGCGAAGCCAGGGAGCGGAGGCTGCTGCGGTGCTGGGGGTGCGCTGGGGACGGGACGGGGCAGCTGCCGGCTCTCGGCCTCCTCAGGGCTCCGCCCGGCAGCAGCTGCGGCTCCGGCCTGGAAGAGATGGGGGGGGGCAGTGCAGCGGGGGTGGCGGGGGCGGCCCGGGGGGCGGACGGCGCTGGCCCTGCAGCGGGGCCGGGGTGGGGGGTCCCCGTCGGAGGTAAGGGGGGCCCTGGGGAGAGGAGCTGCGGGAGGGAAAGGGGGGTCCGTGGGGTCTGAGCACGCCCCGCGCCCCCCGCAGGGCTGGTCTGAGCCCCAGCGCGGGCGGCACTCACCTAGGAAGCATCGGCCATGCATTTGTCTGCGGGAGGAAGGGAAGCAGCCATCAGCTCATCCGGGAGCCGAGGCACTGCTGGCCCCCACGGAGGACCCCGGGGGGCGATCTGCACCCCATGCTGGCCCCAGGGAGGCAGGGGGGATCCTCCAGCCCCCGGGTCACCTCGCCCCACCCCACCCCCTGCCCCTCCTGCCCACTGCTCTCACCCGTCCAGGGCAGGATGAGGATCTCTTCGTCCGTCAGGCCCTGCTCCCTGGAGAACTGGGTGAACCTCTCCAGGCGCTCAGGACTGAGCTCCTTCGTCCGGCCTGCAGCCGAGAGCGGGGTGAGAGGCAGCCCCCCCACCCCTCAGCGAGGGGTCATGCTGCCCCAGGGCGTGGGCAGCCCAGCAAGGGCCAGTGACCCCATGAAGAAGGTCCCAGCCCAGCCATCCCACGGATGGGAGATATTGCTGCCCTTCCCCTGCGGGAAGGATCCCTGGCAAGGGCATCCCAGGGGTGGGGAGCACGGGTGTCCTGGGGTGCACCTACTGTAGAGCAGAACCATGGTGGAGGAGCCGGTGCTCTTGGAGATCTGGGTGGCCACCAAGGCGTACTCATCATAGTTGGTCTCCACAATGCGGATGTCGTGTTTGCTGCCCCAGCCTGTGAGGGACAGGAGGCCACAGCTCAGCCCAGGGCACTGAGCCAGCCCAGAGAGGGTCTGGCAAGGGCAGGAGCAGGGACAGGCAACAGTGGTGCCCGGCTGGGATCTGGGGGCAAATAGGGGCTGCGCTGCAGGGGGTGGGCTGGGAGCCGAGCTCTCACGTGGGCTGTTGTAGCTGAACCGCCCCGGCTGCTCCGTCCTGGTGTAAAGGCTGTTCCTCGTCTCACACCGGTCACCCCTGGGGAGTGCAGCACCAGCACATTTCAGGGGCTGGAGGATGTTCCAGCCCACACGTAGCCCCAGGCACCATGGAGGAGCTGCCCTGGCTCACCCACCCCTTCCCCATGCCCATACTTGGGGTAGGTGGAGATGACCTCCAGGTTCCCATCTGCGGTGGCGGAGATGACTGTGGTGCACATCTTCATCAGGTGCTTCTTCTCCTTGAACCAGTGGGAGTTGGAGGCCAGGCCGATGCTGTACCATTTCCCTGTGAGCTGCACACAACCTCTGCTCAGCCGCCAGCCGGGCACAGACCCCATCCTGCCCCTCAGCCCCCCACCAGCCCCAGACCAGACCACCTCCCCCTCCCCAGCCAGCCCATGCCCCACAGCAGGACAGTATCCTGGCATCCTTGTCCTCTTGGGAGCTGCTACAGCTCTAGGTATCCACAAAGCTGAGCAGCCAGGAGAGCCCTGGTTCAGGACATGCCCTTCACTGCCAGGTACTTGGCGTGTTTCCTTCCTCTTCACCCCAAGCCCAGGGGGGCTGACAGGACTGCCTGGCTCGGAGATGCCCTTTCTCATCCATCCAGGGGCACAAGGAGGGGTCAGAACCCCAGAGCCAGCACAGCTTATCCCAGCCCGGTCCCTGAGACTCCACCAGCTTGATGCACCCAGACAGGAAGTGTAGCAGTGGAGGTGGGCTGTCCTGGGACCACCCTTCCAGGACATGTCAGACCCACATCCTTGCAGGATGTCTCATCATCACCTCCCTGGGGTGGCTGTGTCCCCCAGAACCCCTTTAGGAGCACCCCTGGAGAAGCAGTACCACCCCCCTATCCCTCCCTCACCCCCCCCCCCCGCTCTGAGTCCCTCCCATCACCGGGGTAGGAAAGGGGGTGTGAGCACCCTGAACATGCCAGCACCCAGAGACTGGGGGGCAGAGGGGTGCATGGGGCCCACCAGGAGAGCAGCCCTTTTGTTTTTGGGACCCAGGGTTGGGGTGGATGAGGTCTCTCTTGGGGAGGGTGGTGTCTCTGCTGCCTGTCAAACTGAGATGGCTGTTCTCCATTCCCCCTAGAAAACCCCTGTGCATTTAGAACTCCTGTGCGTCTCCCCCCAGCCTGTGGCACAGCAGCCACCCCCAGCCCAGCACTTCCTCAGTCCTGCCCTGAAGGCTGGAGCCTGGCTCTGCATCCCCTCTGGAGCCACCCAACCCAGGCCCTAGGGCTCCCCAGGGACCCGGGCTGTGGGTGCATGAGCTGCCCTTCCCTTCCCTGCCCCAAATCCATCTGCAACACCCATCTCCCTACACTCCTGGACGAGGATCCCCCCAAACAACCCAGCCCCCACCCCCAGCGATGCAGGCCGGGTCACCTTGTCCTGCTGGAAGTCGGCTTGCACAGGAACGCTGTCCTGTGCCCGCAGTGCCCCGAGCAGGGCCAGCCCCAGGACGCTGAGCAGCGCGGCGTGCATGGCTCCCCCCGCGCCGACCAGGGAGCAGGCAGAGCGCAGCAGTGCCGGGGAGGCCGGCGAGCCCCTATTTATGGGCAGGCAGCGCGGTGGCCCCAAGGGGGCCAGCCCTGCTTCCCCCCACAGCCCCCCCGTGCCGTTATGCAAGCAAGAGCAGGGGCAAGCGCCGGAGCCAAAGGGCAGGGGGGAACCTGGGAATGTTTCCCTCCTGTTGACAGGACGTGTTTGCTGCGGGTGCCAAACTGCTCCGCAGCAGGAATACGGCCTGCAGCCAGCAAGGGGGCTGCCCTGCCCCCCACTGCGGGGCCGGGGGGGGGGGGCAGCTGGGGCTGCCCACAGGCACGGGCTGGGGGCCAGGAGCGGGAGCCAGGGCTTTACTGGCATCCCCGTCCTCTCTGGACGGTGCACACAGACTTGGAGAGGAGAAGTGAGATGGAGGGAATGTCCCCATCCAGCCTATGGGACTGGTGGGCACCCTTAGGTGCTCCTGTGGGACCCTCCGGCCTGCCCCAAGTCCCTGTATCACCTGAGGAAGCAGCTCCACCACCCGTCACAGTACATACACCCCACCAAGGTGCAACTCTGCTCCACCCCGAATGTGAGCTGGGGGGCTGGGGGTGCCGGGAGGGTACTGGGGGGCTGCCAGACCCCAGCCCTGGGCAGCCTGATGCCTGTCTCCCTGAGAACCAGCGCGCAGGCGAGAGTCCAAATGCTTCATCCCCCCCGTGCCACCCCGCACCCTTTGCTGAGAGGGGCTGGGAGACAGCCTCCCCTTGGTTTGGGGTTCACCAGTGGGTCCTGAGCTGCCCCCTTTACTTTGGGGACCCCCTGAGCATTTGCAGGGTGAGGACTGCGATGAGCACTGGGTGTCAGCAGCGGCACTGGGTGTCAGCAGCCTGGCAGAGTTGGGGCAGGGCCGGCCATGGGGCAGAGCAGCCGCTCAGCCCCGTGGTGCTTTACGTAAGGAGCGTGTTTTCACAACAGCTGGTTTTCCCCTCTGGCAGCCCACCCTGCCCGCCGGCCCCAGCACATTCCCTTCCCTGCACCCAGCTGGGAGCCCGGCCTGCCCCCGCACAGCACGCGCCGGGGGCCCAGCCAGCCCCAGCCCCGTGGATTTATTAAAACAAAACAAAAGCTGAGCTGGGCAGGACCAAGCATCACGAGAGCCTGGCTGGGGTCCCCCGACACGCTGGGCTGGGGACTCAGCCCCTCTCCCAGCCCACCCTCGGGGTGCAGGGTGCCGAGAAGAGCTTTCTCCGTTGGGCAGCAGAGGCACAGAGCGCCCAGGGGTGTCTCCGTGGTTCTGCACTAGGGCAGGGACACACCCCCATGTTTTTGGGTCTCTGCCCTGCCCGAGTGGCAAGTGGGCATTCTCAGGAGGTTCTTGGGGCTCTCGTGGGGGTCGCAAAGCTGGGTGCAGGCTCAGGAGCATGGGGCCATGTGGGGACACACAGCGGCACTAGCAGCAGCATGGGGCAGGCCGGGGCCGCTGCTGGGGCTGGGGGACACAGGCCGGACAAGAGGTGCCAGGGCAGTGGATCACCAGGGTGCCCAGACACAGCCCCTCAGGCACAACCCAGGGTGGGTTCACATAGGCTGTGCTGAACCGGGGCCCGGGGTGGTCCTCAGTGGCCAGCCCGGCCCCCAGGGCTCTCCCCTTGCCCCGCCACTGCTCCAAGCCCAGCGCAGCCCCTTCTGTGGTGCAGGACGGGGCAGGGCAGAGGCTGAGCCAGACCCGTAACCCCCCGACCCTGCCTGGCTGGGGGCTGCGAGCACAGCCAGACAAGGCCGCCCCGCACGTGGGCAGTGGGGACAAGGGGCTGGCCGCAGCGGGGTCACGTGGTGGCCCCTTACATAAGTCCCTGATAAACAACATGTGTTACCAGTTATTGCAACACGCCTGCGCTGGGGGCAGAGGCCTGCACCCCGCCCTGGGGCCTGCGGGCTGGCTGGGGGGCTGCTGCCTGGCCCCAAATTGGCACTGCTTGCATGGCAGGACACCCTTGGCCAGGCTCGACATGCAGGGGAGAGGTGTCCTGCAAGGGGGCTACACCCCCATATCCCCCACAGCCTGCACAGACAGCTCAAGGTACATCCCCTGCCCAGCTGTCCGGCTGTGCTGGCAGGCTTTGGGAAGCCCTGGGGGAGCAGGCAGCACCCCCACAGGGAACGTGGTCTTCAGGGCTGGGACAGGGGAAGCATGACCACCACAGGACTGAAATTTCCTTCAATGGGTGGTGAGGAGGGGGCTGAGGGCTCTCCTGGCTTGTCATGGGGGAATGCTGGCCCTGTGCCGGTCCCCAGTGCCCCCCAAGCCCGTGCAGCCCCACGGCACCAAGCATGGTGCTTGTCCCAGGCTGTGCTGGGCACTCAGGGCTTTCCCTTGCTCACCAACCAGCCAAACCCCAGTGCACTACAGCACTCCAGTGTAAATCCAGACCTGCCACCATTACTGCTTCATCATCCCACGGTCAGGGTGAGGCTCAGGGAGACAATGACAGGGCTGCAGGTTCTTCTCAGAGGCATTTATTGGGGTGTCACTGGCTGCTGCAGGGCAAGGCGGAGCAGAGGGCTGGCACAAAGCTGGGGGGTGGTCAGGAGAGGAACAAGGGACAGTGGCCAAAGCACCTGGAGGAGCTGGGGAGTTCCAGGGCTGGCTCCAGGGCTGTGGAGCAGCTGGCAGGGTCTGACCAAACCCTGGCTCAGTCCTGCATGGCCACAGGCTGGATGAGGTGAAGGGTGAGCTCTGGGGACCTCCTGGCAGCACCATCGGCAGCTAAGGCTTTGTTTCTGGAAGGGACAGGAAAGTGTGGAGGGGCTGGGAAGATGTCCAAGCCCAGCACCAGGGCTGGAGACTCACCTCTGCCTCCCAGAGCACCAACAAGTGATGGAGGCGTCCCTGAGGAACCCAGTCCTCACCCCAGGGCGTCCCTGCCCCAGGACAGCCCCTCCCAGACCAGCCCTCACCCAGGAAATGACAATACAGATGCCACTAAGCCCAGCCCTTGTGGGGTTGGGCAAACAGGGCTTTGCTTTGCCAGGGTCCATCTGATGCCTGCCCTGGGTGATGATCTGCCACCTCCTCCCTCCCCTGTCCCACAGGACAGCAGGGCACGGACCCCCTGCCCTGTGCCAGACCCCCTGCACCCCTGGGGCAGAACCAGTGGGCCGTGGAGCAGTGCGGGTCCGTCCGGCACAGGGTGCCCAGCCTGCAGTGAGGCCGGGAGAACCCAAGCCTGGAGACACCCCAGGCAGCACTTGGGATCCGCAACTCACCATCAAGGACATGAAACTCGTCTGCAGTGTCACAGAACCCTGCAAGAGAGGGAGCCTGGGGCAGTCACCCCACCTGAGCACCTCAGGGACACTGTGGGGCACAGCCCAGTCCTTGCACCCTACACCCGTGTCCCTGGGGTGGCCTCAGCACGGGGACAGGCTGCACATGTGGCCCTACTGTGGGAGACACTAGACCACAGGCTGCTCAAACCTGTATGGATGTGCCCCCACCACGCTGGAGGGGCCGATCCCAGCCCCCACCAGAGGCACCCCCTGAGCACAGCCCTTGCTGTGGGTGTCCCCAGCTCCCAGGGACCGTGTGTCACCCACCGTACGTAGGGAAGTAGTAGGTGACATCTTCGCTCAGGCCCACAGCCCTGACGTGCTGCTCAAACTTGTCTGCGATGGCATCGCTGACCTGGCTGCTCCGTCCTGTGTGGTGAGGGAGAGGCTGTCAGTGGCCTCAAGCTCTGCCCCAAACTCCCCTGTACCCCCTGGCAGAGCTCAGGGCCGGGGGGTCTTTCAGCTCAGAGAAGCGGATTGCTGGCTTCCCCCCACTGTGGCTGGGGACAAAACTCTCCATCCGAGGACCAGGACCCTCAGGGAGGCCCATCTCTGTCTCTTCCAGGGCTCCAGTGGGCATCTGCTGAGTCCAGCACTGGCTTCCTGCCCCTCTGCCTCCGCTGGCCTTCACCTGCTGTGAGCCCCTGGGCGCTGACCCACCATAGAGCTTCACAGAGACGCCCCGGCCCTTCTGGTAATAGATGATGGCGTAGCTGTTGTAGTCGGTCTCACCCACCACCACGTCCACTTTGCTGCCAAAGCCACGGCCTGGGGAAGACAGAGGACAGCCCCAGTTAGTGCAGTTAACCCTGGTTAGCCCCAGTACTGTCCAGGGGCCTTGTTTCACCACAAGGGTGCAAAGGGGTGGGAATCAGGGTCAGCGTGGGTGCCGTCCCCCCAGCAGGCAGCACCCAGCAGCAGCCAGCACTGGAGGGGTTTGAGCCCCCAGAGGTGAGATACGGGGCGGGAGGACACCCATACCAAAAGCCCTGATGAGGGCAGGCATGGGGGGCTCCAGCTCCATGATCCCCACGGCCCCCTGCCACCCTAGCCTGGCCTGCCTCACCCTTCAGGAGGAAGCGTCCATGGGCCTGGGCAGGGAGGTAGCGCTGCCTGATCTCCCAGCACACCCCGTCCCTGTGCGGGAAGAGCAGGAGCTGGTCAGCAGAGGCCCTGGAGCACCCAGCCCAGGTCCCTGCCTGCTCTGCCTGCCAGGACACTTGTGGGACCCGTTTCCTTTGAAGGTTTCTTCCCAGGGCAGATGCCGTGAAGGGATGTCCCAGAGCCCCATGGAGACACAGCCAGAGATGCAGAACCCAAAACCTGCTGAGCCCCCTCCCTGAAGCTCTGAGTTTGGCTTAGTCTCTCAGACCCACCCCACAGAAGCACCTACAGACACACTGAAGCCCCCCTTTCCAAACCCCATACTGCTGCTGGGGGTGGCCCTGAGAGCTGGTCCCTGGCTGAGCGGTCATAGAGAGGCCGCATACCTGATCGCTGCCCCAGTTTCCCCAGCCCACCCTGTCCAGACAGGGCAGCCAAAGCCCACCCTGGGCAGCCTGAGCCCACCCGGGACCGGTGGCTGTGTGGGTGGCAGGGTGTCACTCTGCTGTGGCCAGGGCTTCTACCACAAAGCATCCCAGAGGAGATCCAACCCACACTTTGCTCTGGGACAGCTCTCTCCTTGGAGCTTGTGGCTGGGGCTACGGTCCTGCTGCAACCTGCCTCCAGCGTCCCTGTCCCCATCCTGGGGCGCCAGCCCTGTTCTGACCTGCCTCCAGCGTCCTTATCCCATCCAGCGTCCCTGTCCCAATCCCAGGGCGCCAGCCCTGCTGTGACCTGCCTCCAGCGTCCCTGTCCCATCCAGCGTCCCTGTCCCAGTCCAGGGGCACCAGCCCTGCTGTGACCTGCCTCCAGCATCCCCATCCCTGCCTGCAGCCCCAGTGACCAGCATCACTCACAGCTTCCTGAAGGTGCTGATGGCCAGGCTCTGCCCATCCAGGATGGTCACTGCCACTGCCGTGGCCTCCAGCCCGTGGCTGTGCTCTGCCAGGTAGCGGCAGCGGGAGGCCATGCCGACCAGGAGCCACCTCCCTGTGAGCTGTGTGGCGTGAGAGCGGCACCGTGTGTCAGGGCCGCTGCCCCGAGGTGCCGCCACCCCGCTACCCTGAGCGCCCACCACCCTTCTTCCTTGCTTGGCACCTCTGCCCCGGCCTGTCCCCTCGGCGTGCCCTTGTTCAGGAGCTGGTGGGGGGACAGAGCGGGACAGAGCCGAGGAGGCCGCGAGGACCCCGGCGCAGCCCAGGGCGTATGGTGGGCGAGCACCGCGGCCCCAGCCGGGCCTCCCCAGCAGCCCCGGCTCAGCCCGGGCCCTGGGCAGAGGCCTTGCTCGGCGCTGCGGGGGAAGCCGGCGGCCAACACAAACCCGAGCCCGGCTGCGGGAGCCGGGGCCCGGCCGGGGGCGGCCAGCCAGGCCGGGTATCTCTGGTGGAGCTTCGGCCCCTGCGCCCGCTCCACGGGGCAGCTCCGCGGGCAGCGCCCGGGCCCGAGCCGCCCCCCGCGCCTGGCTGAGAGGGGGCTGCGCGGGGCCGGCACACGGGGGCCGGGCTGCGGCCCCGCCGCCTCCCCGCAGCCCCGGGCTGGGGCGGGCGGGCGCCCACAGACCTCACCTGGGGGAGGTCGAGCTCCTTCTGAGCCGCCACCTTGTCCAGCGGGCTCGGGGCAGGGGGTGGCCGCCGCCGCCGCCCCGGGCTCTGCCCCAGCGCCGGCGGGGCCGCGAGGAGCAGCCCGGAGAGCAGGAGGGCGCCCAGGACCGCCATGGTGCCGGTCCGGCGGGGGCCGTTCTGCCGGAGGGCGGCGGGGGCAGGAGGACGCCGCGCCCGGCCTGGAGCCGGGCCAGGCGGGGGCCGCCGGGAGCCGGGGGCCGGGGCAGCCCGCGAGGGTCGGGGTCAAGGCCGGGGAGGCGAGGCCGGCCGGGTCCCACCGCAGCCCGGCGGGCCGGGGCCTACCGGCGGGGGCGGGACCTACCGCCAGGGGCGTGGTCTATCGACGGGCCGTGACCGCGGGGCGGGGCCGGCAGGGCGGAGCGAGCTGCCGCTGTAGGGGCGGTCGTGAGCGATCGCGCGGCGCTCGGCTGGTCGCGCCTGGCGCGCTGCGGGGAGCTCGGGGCTCGATCTCTCCGGCCTGCGGCAGGAAGCTGCGCGGTGATCGGGAGGTGGGAGGAAAGACCGACACCACCGAGAGGAGCGGCCAGAGCGGCCCGCGCGAGCCGGGCCGGAAGCGCCGGGTGGGGAGGCCGGAAGCGCCGCGAGAAGGAGGCGGGGACAGCGGAGCCGCCGGAGCCGCCGAGGTGCCGGGAGGGGGCGGGGAGGAGGGGCCGGGCCGGGCCGGGCCGGGCGGGGCGGGGCCGGCGGGGGGACCGCGGGGCTGGCGGGGGCCGCGGGCGGCCGGGCCGGGCCGGGCCTCACCCCCGTCTGCTTTCAGGCGCGGCGGCAGAATGACACGATGGACGCGGGCGGCGGCCCCCTGCTCCCCGACAGCGTGCTCTACGAGATCTTCCTCTACCTGGACCACGCCGACGTGCTCTCGGTGGGGCTGGTGTGCCAGCAGTGGCGCGCCGTGGCCCGCGACGAGTTCCTCTGGAAGGAGCTCTTCTACCGCTACTACCGCGTCTCCCGGGAGGTGCCCCGGCACCCAGGTGCGCTGCCGCGGGGGGCGGGACCGGCGCGGCTGCCCCTCGGGCCGGCGGCCTTCCCGTGCCCGCCGAGCCGGGCCGGGGGCTGCGCAGCCCCGCCGCCTCCGGATGCCGTTGCTCGGGTGGGGCACCTGCAGCCGTCCTGCCGTGAGCCCCGAAGGGATCTCACCCCCTTCCCCCGCCCTGCTGCGGCCCCCGGTGCCGGGGTGATGGAGCCACTGAACTCGCGTCTGCAGTGTGCAGGCCGTGGTGGCTCTGGGGCTGCTCAGCCCCCTCAGAAAGAGGCATCAGCTAGTTGAAAGCGCTTCTGCTTTTCCTTTCTTCCACAGACAAGTGGTTTCTGAGCTCTCCCCAGGCAGGTGCACCCTGGTAGCTGCTGCACAGCTTGTCTGGGTGCTGCCCAGGGAGATCCTGAGGAGACGCAGTGAGTCACTGTGCTGCTCCATCCCAGCATGGTTGGCTCCCATGATAATCACCCCTGGCTTTTCCTGATCAGGACCTCGCAGCGAGCTGCTGCTTCAGGCTCTGTCCCTTCCTCATCCGGACTGGGAAGAGCTGTGAGCTCACATTAGCTGATCAGGATATTTCCATAAGCTGTAGGCAGCAGCTGCGACCTGGCTGTGCAGGGAGAACATGTGTGCCTGCTGCCTGGCGAGGGAGGTGGGTGGGAAGCAGTTGAATGTCACAGAGGGCAAACACTGAGGCAGTAGCTGGCCTGCTTGCTGTGGGCAGGTCAGGTTGGGCTCGGGCTCAGCTTGTAGTGAGAAAAATGCCCCATTAAGAGTTGACATCAGCCCTCCCTGGGTACAGCTGTTGGCAGCCTCAGTGGCAGCGTTTGTACAGTCACAGGTCTGAGTATCAGGTGCTGGCAGTGGTTTGGGGCGGTCTGAAGGGTAACCTAATGCTGCTGCACCAGCTGAGACAGGCCTTGGAGCCCTTGCTGCTAAGGTGGGTCTCTCCTGGAGGCTAAAACCCCTGTTCCCAGTGTGCTGCAGAGGTCTGGGAGGACTGCAGTCCTTCCTGCACTCCGAGGATGTGCACAGGGCTCTGGGCAGCAGCCACAGCAGAGGCAATCAGCTTCTTGCTCTGGAGTTGCTACAGGACGACAGGAAGAAACGCTGAGGAGAAGCCTGTCACTTTGCAGTGGGTGACATGGACACAAAAGGGCTCTGAGAAGAGATGAGCTGTGGATGGGACAACTCAGGCTGTGTGATTCCTTCATGCAGACCTTGAAACTCTGGGGTGTTTAGGATGCTGTCTTTATCTGAGGCGCTTTGACCAGGCTCATTCACTTCCAGCCTGCTGCAGTTCATTAATAAGCTGCCAGCCCTGTTCTTTAGCACTAATTGGGACTGAGCAGTCAGTGTAACTCAGTAATATATTCAGGCACCTCCCAGGCCGTGCTGCTGGAGCTGGGGTGCTGCTCCCCAAGGCAGTAGGGGCAGAGGTACCCCAAGAAGGGGCTGGAGCGGGAGTTTGGGGAAATCCCCTGCCAGGTGCCCCTAGCAGCTCTGTGTTTTGGAGAATGGTATCAAGCAGGTCCTGTAATAGGAAATTGGGGTTGCTTGGCTTGGTGGGGACGGTCCAGCACTGCTTCCCAGCGTGACATGCCAGGACCAAGAGCTTCAGAGGGAGATGAAGTCCCCTGCCTGGCGAGCCGTGGTGGGTGTCCTGGCAGGACTGCTCCCAGCCTTCTGGGCTGCCCCACGTTCCCAAAAACCCTTCAGCCCTGTTCAGTGTAACCAGGGAAACTGGCCCTTAACCATATCCATGTCTGATCCTCTTTGCTTCCCTGGGATTTGCTGCTGCAGGAAGTCTGTAGGCAGCCTCACCTGGGACTTCATTCAACAGCCTCTCTGTCTGCCGTCACCGTGACTGCGGGTGTGCTGCAGGGCTGGCTGCTGCCTCCAGCTCTCTGCTCCTCTCTTCTCTCTAGTCTTGTGTGTCATGGAGATGGTTTGTCCTGGTCTCTTACCATTTCTGGAGCCACTTCAATTCAGAGCAGAGCCCAGCACCCTGAGGAGCAGCCTCCCTCTCAGCACAGGATGTATTTGTTTGCGTTGGGCTGGAGCACATCTGCCCTTCTGAGGGCTGCTGTGTCCTGAGCTAGGGCTTTGCTAGCTCCCAGCTCTGTGCTGGGTGCTCCTTGCAGAGGCTGTGCTGGGTCACAAGCAGTGCTGTGCTGTGGGGCTCTGTGTTGACTGGAACAAAAGGTTTTCTGTGTGTGGGAGTGGGGAAGCTACCAAGGAAAACCACTTGGCCCTGCGCTGGGGCCGGAGGGACCTCGGCCCCGGCGTGGCTCCAGCTCTGCTGGCAGCAGCCAGGGCTGCACATGGGTAAAGGCTGGGGCTGGGGCTGCCTGTTTGGCTGGGGTCTGTCCCTCCCCTCTGCTTACAGTCCTGTCCCTGTGCCTGCTGTGTGTTGCAGCTGCTGTCTCCTGGTACGACGAGTTCCAGAGGCTCTACGACACCATCCCCTGCGTGGAAGTGCAGGCCCTGAAGGAGCACAACGACCAGGTCTTGCACCTCAGCTTCTCCCACTCTGGCTGCCTGTTTGCATCGTGCTCCAAAGACTGTACTGTCAAGGTAAAAGGGCAGCCTGGCCTCTCCAACCCTTCCAGCTCTGCTGTAGTGGGGCTTTGCCCTGGGAGCTGCCTCTGGGAGGTCTGTGGGGGCACGAGGTTTGGCCAGGTGTCCCTGGACTTAGGCTGGTTCCTGTGGGGGCTGAGTTGGTCTCAAAACCACAGAACTGACTCATGAATGTTGCCTTGAGGGCTGTGGATCCCACCTCCAGCCCCTGTGGATCCCACCTCCAGCCCCTGTGGATCCCACCTCCAGCCCCTGTGGATCCCAGCTCCAGCCCCTGTGAGGGTGGCCAAGGTGCCTTCCTGGCTCTGGGTGCAAATCAGTCGCATTGTGCTGTGGGTCTGATGAAGATTGTGGAGGTAATGATCCTCTGCAGAAGTTGTCTTGCAGAGTGCTTGTCTTGGAAGAGATTTCTCTGGGTGTGCTGAACACTCCAGCTGTGATAGGACTGTTTTCTGCCTGAAGACCGTCCCCAGGGGTGGGGGAGAAGCAGTCCTGCCTTCAGCTGCTCTCCAGAGCTGATGGCTGCTTTCTGCCAGGGGAGCTGAGGGGGAGGCTGGGAGGCAGTTGTATAGGGCTGTGTTGGTTTGTATTGCTTGTCCTGGTGAGGGCTCGCAGAACAAGTGAAATGGAAGAGCTCTCTGGCTTCTCAACAGCTTCCTGACTGTTTGTCCATCTCTCTGTAGATCTGGAGCAATGAGTTGGACATCTCCCTGCAGCACAGCTCCAACATGAGGCCATACAACTGGAGCTATACACAGTTCTCCCAGTTCAACTCGGATGACTCCCTGCTCCTGGTGTCAGGTGTCTTTGTGGGGCCTCACAACTCCTCTTCAGGAGAGATTGCTGTCATCAGCATGGGTAAATGCACACTCACCTTCACTGGGGCTCCCTGGGAGGGGTGAAACCATGGGTGTTGAGTTCTTTTTGGGTGTGTGGTGGCCTTGACCTCTGCCTCATGCCATCTGTGCAAAAGGGTCTCAATCCCAGACCTTCCCCTGCAGCCAGGACTCTGGTCACCACGTCATCACCCAGATGCAGCCTGGCATGTGTTTCTGCTCCTTGAGCTCCTGTGCTACGTGGTAGCTGGGCAAGGCAAGAGTTCTCTGTGTTACCTGCTGTCTTGAAGCCATGGTTTCTGGCTCGAGTGGTGCTAGTCCTGCTGAGGCCTTGTGTGGCTTCAAGGCATCCAGGGCAGCTTTGCCTGTCCTGTGGGGCTGTGACACTCACTGAACTGAACTGCCTTCCCTCTCTCACTGTGGCACAGTCTCACTGTGCCAAAAATGAAGGATGGCTGGGAAATGCTGCCCCAAGCCCCAGGGGCAGGAGTCAAGAGGCTCTGTACGTGCTTGCCTTGCTCTTGCCCTTGGGGTGTCTCAGAGGAAGGCTGTGAGATCGGATCGCACTGGTCTGGTGACCTGTTTGTTTCTGGTTTCCCTTGTGTGCAGGTCTCTGTAGAACAGAGGAATACCCAGTCTCTGCAGCAGTGTCTGTAACTGGGTGGTGGCTGGGGGATCTGCTGACCTTGCAGTGGAGGAGCTGCACTGGTGCAGACTGTGGGGATTTGAATCTGCTTCCCCTGTCTCCTGCCAAGGCTTCTCCAAGTGCTGGGAGCTGTCACCTCACACTTGTTTCCCCTCCATTCCAGAGAACTTCACACTGCTCTCCAGGGTGAGGAACAAACCCTACGACGTGTTTGGCTGCTGGCTGAACGAAACCAACCTGATCTCTGGCAACCTGCACCGCATCGGCCGGATCACCTCCTGCTCTGTGCTGTGGCTCAACAATGCTTTCCAGGTGAGGGGCCTTTGTTCCAGCTCCACAGGCAGTGCAGCTTCCTGCTGGCTCCTGGGGGAAGGCTGCAGAGGAAGTGTGAACTGGAGAGAATGTCCCAGTCCTCCTGTCCTCCCTGTTTGTCTCCTCTGACTTGCCCTCAGGATCTTGAGCTTGAGGCAACTCCTCAGTGAGGCTTCTCCAAGCCCAGTGCTGTGGTACCCATGGCAATATTCTAACTCTACCCTTGGATTCCATTAACTCCTGCCCCATTAATTGGGATGAGGACTTGCTGCAGTGCCCTAGAGCATGTGTTGCTCAACTGGAGAATGGCTGAACCCCAGGCAGGGTCGCTGAGGTCCTTGAGAGTATGGGGCTGGACCTGGGATGGCTGTAGGCTGGCATGTGTCCAAGCAATGGCTGTTGTCCCACTCAGCAGCTCAGTCTGTTGTTCTGAGAGCAGGAGGCAGCTGAGGGGCTGAGCTGATGGTTCTGTGGGCCTGGTGCTGTCTCTGGTGATGAGACCTAGAGATGAGTGAGTACTTCTTTGCTGCAAGATCCTCTTCTGTGTTTTGCTTCTGTCTCCATGTAACAGCTGCACTCCTGGTGTTGGGTGTTTTTTAACATGATTAATGGTGGCCCCAGGTGACAGCATCCCCAGGTCCTTCTCTGCCAGGCAGCTCTCCAGCCACTCTGCCCCAGCCTGTAGTGCTGCTGGGGGCTGGTATGACCCACAGGCAGGACCAGGCTTTGGCCCTGTTGAACCTCACCCCACTGGTCTCAGCCCATCGATCCAGCCTGTTCAGATCCCTTTGAAGAACCTCCCTAGCCTCAGGCAGGTGGACACTTCCTCCCAGCTTAGCGCCCTCAGTTGCCTGTGGGAGGTTTTAGTCTCCTTGTGCCCACCTCCAAGATGGGAAGGAGAGCATCAAGGCTGGCCAGGCTCTTGGGATGTTTCTCATGGTCAGTGCTCCAAATAGCGAGGAGGGTTGGGGGGTGCAGAGGAGGGTTGGGGGGTGCAGAGGAGGGTTGGGGGGTGCAGAGGAGGGTTGGGGGGTGCAGAGGAAGGTTGGGGGGTGCAGAGGAAGGTTGGGGGAGTGAACTTAAGGTCTGGGCAGGTGGCTCTCGGTTTGAGCTGGAGGTGTGACCCTCCCATGATGTGGTTCCTGTGTGCTTGTCCCTCCTGCTTGCAGGGCATAGAGTCTGAAAATGTCAACGTGGTGAAGAGGCTGTTCAAGATCCAGAACCTGAACGCCAGCACCATCCGGACCGTGATGGTGGCCGACTGCAGCCGCTACGACTCCCCCGACCTGCTCCTGGACTATGAGGAGCAGCTGGCTGCCTCCTCCACCTGCCCAGTCTTTGATCTCGGTAGTGACAGCGAGGAAGAGGAGGCCAAGCCCGTGCAGAGCCTGGAGTCGGCAGTCCAGGAGTTGCCAGAGGAAGGGGGTGTGAGGGCAGAGGACGGGCTGCAGCAGTTCTTCGATGATCTCATGGAGGGGCGCGTGAGGCCTGCCATGACCGACACGGAGCTGGAGACAAAGGTGGCCGAGCTGTTTGTACGCAACAGAACTAAACCTCCTGAGCTGAACCTGCTCCCCACAGACAGCAGCAGCAAGACAAAGTACCTCATCTTCACCACGGGCTGTCTCACCTACTCCCCACACCAGATAGGTAAGGCCGTGCTCTGGGCACAGGGCGTGCCAGCCCCCCAGCCCCTGCCCGGTGCAGTGGGCTGCAGCTGCTCTGCATCTCAATCTGGAAAGGACCTGTTGTAGTTACCACCTGTTTGTGGCCAGTGGCTGCTGTGTCCTCGATGCCACCAGAGGTATTTGAAATGCCCCCAGTCGCTGAAGGGGGTCCCACCCCACCCCCGAGGGATATGCTGCTGTCACCAGGCTCAAGGCACGGCCAGCCCTGTGGAGGGCTGAGCAGAGGAGCAGGAATTCCTGGCTTCATGACATCAGCCCTGAGCTGAGCACAGGGGGCAGCAGTGTCACTGGCTGGGGCGTGTGGAGGCACTTTAGCCCTGCTCTCTGTGGGGTGCAGAGGACATCAGGGCAGGAGGAGCTCGAGTGCCACAGAGTACGTGTGCCTGGTGTGGATGCAGCTCTGCCCTGTGCTTTGGCTGCCCCCCTGCTGCCCTCCTGCTACCAGCTGGCCCTTCACCCCAGCGAGGCGTGTGGGCACCTCTGCTCCAGTACTGGGGAGGTTTCAGGGTGGGTTACCAGCTGTCCCAGCAGCAGTGTCTGTGGCTGGTGGGTGCTTGGTGGGGTACAAGGAACTGTAGGTACAGCACAAGCTGGGCAATGGTGCTGCTGGTGACATTCTGGGTGAGGACATCCCTTGCTCATCCAGGGCATCTTGCTGAGACACTGGGACTGGCAGAGTCTGAGGTCATAGGAAATCAACACAGCAATGAGCAGCAGCAGGTAGTCTGGGTGCTGCTTCAGAAGGCCCTGCAGCTGGCAGAGGAGTGTAATGCAAGGGACCAGGCAGGTCAGCAGAAACTTGGGATGGGAGGAGACCTGCTTCCAGGCAAGTGACTCTTCTGTAAAGCCAGACAGCGTTGCTTCCACTGCTGCTTACGCAATCTCAGCCTTGCTTGCCTGCTGCAGGCTCTTCTGACCTTCCTGGGACTTGGTCCTGCACCAGTACAACCCAGTCAGGAAGGGAAAGGCCGCTTCCAAATCTTTAAGCAACTCAAAGAAGAGTCACTTGGCCACTGCCCAGCTAAGTTATTAATGCGTGGTGGACTGAGGGTAGCTCTGCTCTGTTCTCCTGCCTGTGGCTGGCTCTGCAGACAGAGCTGGTGGCCTTGGCCTGGCTGTGGCCCGTGCTGTGCCCTGGCAGCCCTGTGCACAGCGCTGCATCTTCATCTGTGCTGAGCAGACGCTGCCTGGCAGGCTGGGACCTGCAGCGAGCAGAGGCAGCATCTATCTGCCTTTGAACTCCCCCAGCGTCCAGTGTGGCCTCCCAGGGCCATGGGCTTTGGTGCGCTGGACTCCAGCACAGAGGGGCTGCTGGGAGGGCTGGACCCCTGCTCAGCTCCTCTCTGGGGCTGAGTCACTGCAAAATGCTGCAGTTGCCTGTGGGTTTGTGTGTCCAACCAGCTTTGTGCAGCTGCTGCCTGCTCCCCAGAGCTGGCCCTGGGCAGGGCTCGCTGCGTGCCCCTTTGGCTGGGCTGCTGGGCAGTGGTGCTGCAGCGGGAGCTCCTCCTGAGCTCCTGTCTCCTCTGCTGGCTGCAGGCCTGAGCCAGGGGCAGAGCTGCTCCTCAGCTGGCTCCTGCGTGCAGGGGCCGTGTGGCGGAGCGCTCAGTGCCGCAGGAAGGAGGCAGAGGCTGTGGGGAGAGATGCCAGCTGGGTGGAAGGGCTGCCCAGGTTCGGGCGCAGGGATGTTGTGTGTGACCTCAGATGTGGGGTGCAGTGTGGCACCACCCCTCCCGTGCTGATAAAGTCAGAGATTCCCTCAGGGTTGGGTGAGGGGATGGGCTGTCTTCCAGCTCTTCTTACACCTGCTGAGGGTTAAGCCCATGTGTGCCCAGGAGCTGCTGAGGCTCACAGACGTCCTCCAGGAAGCTGTCGTGGATGGGCTGTCTATGGGACATCTGTCTGGAGCTGGAAGGGGACAGGGCATCTCCCTTAGGGAGTTCAAAAGCTGTAAAGCACTCGAGCCCAGTCTGGGTTTGAGCCCCTGTTCCTGGAGCTTTCTGGGGCAAACCCTCACCTCCATCTGACAGTGGGGGAGGAAGATGCGGCCGCAGCCAGCCCGGTGTCAGGGCATTCCCAGGCTGGGTAATGCAGGAAGGGGGCCCAGCCCAAGGATTTATTTAGGAGAAAATCTTTCTGCAGCCAGAGTGTCCCCCAGGCCAGGGCAGCTCCAGAGCACCCTGCCAGTCGGGCGTGAGTGAGCTGTGTTTGCTGCAGCTGGCTTGGCAGCCAGGAGCCGGGCATCTCACCGCGTGGGGTTGGATGTGCCAGTGTGTCCCTCCTGGGCAGTGTCCTGGCCAAAAGTGCTGCCTGAGAGAGCTCAGAGGCACCTGGTAAAGACAGCAGCCCTGTCCTGGTCCTCAGCTGTAGGCGAGGCACTTCTCCTTCCTTAACAGCACAAAGAGAAGCCCCTTCTTGAAGCCTGGGTGCTCCTGCCAGCCCCGCTGTCTGGTGGCAGCAGCCCACAGAACCACCTGAGTGTGCTTTCTGTCCCCAAGGGATTAAAAGGATCCTGCCCCATCAGATGACGACTGCAGGGCCGGTGCTGGGGGAGGAGAGACGCTCGGATGAGTTCTTTGACTCGCTGGATCACGTCATCGACATCCACGGACATATCATTGGCATGGGCCTCTCCCCTGACCACAGGTGGGCACTTTGGTGACAGCCCTGGGCAGGGGTGGGGCACAGCTGCCTGGGGGCTTTGTGGGGAGAGTGCGGTGGAGGAGCAGGGTGCCTGCAGGTGCCCTTTGTTCTTTCACATCCCTGACGCCCTGGTGCTGTTGATGGTGTGTGTACGGCCCGAGCATCCCCAGGAGCAGTCTCCTGGCTCTGCACTCCTGAGCCTGGCCCACGGGAGCCTCGGGCAAGGAGCCACTTGTAAGGAGCTGCTTGTGTCGATGTGTCTTGTTCCCCAGGCAGACCAGTACACCACCATCCTTAAAGCTGGTTTTGATGGGACAGAGAGGGCTGGTGGTGTCCCTAGGGCCCACCGTCCTGGTTGTGCTGGCCTTTGCCTTTCCAGATTGGGCAAGAAGTGGTTCAGCAGCATGTTCCCATGTTCCAGCCTGGATTGTAGTGAGCTGAGCTGCAGGATTGTCCAGGACCAGAGGAACTGCTCGGACCCTGCCCTGCCTGCCTGCGCTGCCCCAGTGAGCTTTGGCACACACAGTGATGTGGAGTAACCCCTCTGCTCCCCTCCCCAAGGTACCTGTACGTGAACAGCCGAGCCTGGCCTCGGGACTGCATCATCTCTGACCCCATGCAGCCCCCCCATCGCTGAGGAGATCGATCTGCACGTGTTCGACCTGAAGACGATGAAGGAGGTGAAAAGGGCCCTCCGAGCACACCGGGCCTACACACCCAACGAGGAGTGCTTCTTCATCTTCCTGGACGTCAGCAAGGACTTTGTAGCGAGGTGTGTGTGGGGTGGGGGTGGGCAGGGTGCTGACCCTGGGGCGGGAGAGCCTTGGGGCCGGCCGTGGGATGGCTTCTGGAGGCAGGGCAGGGCAGGTCTGCACGGTGGGGATTCCTGGGTGTTAGGAGCAGTGCGGGAAGCGGGAGGTTTGTAAAGAGCAGAGGGATGGAGTCAGAGGTGCTGATGGAGGCTGCCTGCCCTGGTCCTGTTGGGAAACTGGTGAGGAAGGGAAAAGCTTTGGGCTGCGGCACGTTTGGCAGCGAGTGGCACGTGCCCTTGGGGGCTGCGAGCAGCAGGTGCTCCGGGGGAGTTGAAGGGGCTCCTCGGTCTGCCTCTAAGATCCCAGAGGGAGCTGCCTGCCCAGGATGAAGCTCATGGGTGATGGGGCTGCAGATGGAGGCTGGGGCCTCCAGCCAGACTGCAGCACCCCCTGCCTCCACCTGTGTGGAAGGAAGGGGGTGGGAGCAGCAGGTTATTGGGGCGCTGGGCTGACGTCCTCCCTGGTGTCTTGTCCGCCACAGCGGGGCAGAGGATCGCCACGGCTACATCTGGGACCGGCACTACAACATCTGCTTGGCCAAACTGCAGCACGACAACGTGGTCAACTCGGTGGCGTTCAGCCCGGTGGAGCAGGAGCTGCTCCTGACAGCCAGTGATGACAGCACCATCAAGGTGTGGCGCTCCCCTCGCGCCGTGCGCGGCCAGCAGGCCAGGAAGCCCAGGCCCAGGAAACTGCTCTTCTCCTGGCTCATGAACCAGAAAAGCTGAACCCAGCTACACTTGCTCCTGCAGCTTCCTCACTGCAGCCATCTCCTCTGGAGCTTGCAGAGCCTCGAGCCCTGCACAACAGAGCCGAGCTATGGGCACACAAATCCCATCTGCTGAGTCGGGAGGGACCCCAGCAGTGGGATCTGCTTCCTCCTCGGAGCATCTGCTGCAAAGACAGAACGTTCCGGGCCTGACGGGCAGCAGCTCGAGCCGGTCACTGCAGGGTGGGCTCCCCACAGCTTCTCACCAATGCTGCTACGTGGTCACAGCTCTGGATGAGCTTTGTTCTCTGAGAACAGCCTGGGGCAGGTCTGGGTGTGAGCCTGGCGTGTGGCTGGCCGTGCCCAGAGCTGCAGCTGCAGGACTCTTCATGTGGGACTCTCACTGATGGGTGTTTGTCCCAAACCTCCACGGGCAACTCTGGCTGCTGGGCGATGCTGAGTGTCTCCTCCCACGTGGCGTCTTGGCCCCTGAGGGCAGCGAGAGTGGGGCTGGGGGGGTGGGATGGAGAGGCAGGGCTGGGGGGCTTGGCTGGTGCCTTGTGTGGCCCTGGGGTGCCTGCCCACACCGTCCATTAGCAACTATGTGTTGGTGTCACCGGTTTCCAAACTTGAGGGTGGGGAGGGCTGGTGTTGACATGGTGTTGGCTTTGTCTCTGTCTTCCTCTGCTAGGTAGCACTTAAATAAGCTGTGGCACTGGCAGCGTATTTATTTTGTTAGATCTGCTGCCCCTTCCCAAGGGGGCAGCTCTGAGGATGGCTGATGGGGCACGTTGTCACCTCCCTCCCATGCTAACCAAGCTGTGGCACCTGAGGTTCTCTTAGTATGTTCTCTGTGAAGAGGTGTAGACAACCCACAGGTGACCAGGGGATCACAGCCATCCTCTGCCTGAAGGAACAGTTGAATAAGCTTCTTTCCACCTGGGCTGGGTGGGTTTGGTGACCAGCTCTCTCTGGGGATCCCCAGGAGCGGAGCTGGCTCACTCCAGGCTGGTAGTAATGCCGTGGTGTGTGCTCTGCATCTGTCCCTCCAGCAGGACCCACATGTCAGGGGCTAAAATTAAGCTCCTCATCTTGACTTGGCCCAGAGGGCTGGGGCTGGCAGCGACCCTGGGAGCTGATGGTACTTCTGGGAGCTGGGCTGAGTCTGGAAAGGAGCTGGGACCCAGCCTAGGGCTGGGGGAGGTGTTCTGGGACTCCCCTGGGAGCACAGGGGCAGCTGTCTGTGCCACTCACAGCCTTGGGTTGCAGATAAGACTTAACGGGGGCAGGAGACACTGTCTTGATCTGCAGTGATGGTGTTAATAGCTCCTGTGGCACTCGGTGGGAGGGTTCCTACCCTCTCTCTGCTGTGCCCCAGCAGGTGCCCACGGCTTTACCCAAAACCCTTGTACTCAGGTTTCTCTGTCATCACAGGACTTCCAGAAACAAGGGAGTCCTTGATGGGTGCACAGCGCTCTGTCCAGTCCTACAGCAAAGGAACAGCCTCTGCCTCCCTTCTCCCCCAGCATTGTGAGTTCCCTTCTGCCTGGGCCTGGCGCAGTGCTGAGCAGGCACCCAGGGGGGATGTTTGTACCAAGTTTTGCTCTTCACTATGGCATTGAATAAATATTCTGCTAAAGCATCTCTGCAATGTGAGCTTGTTTTGCTGAGCGCTGAACCCAGGCCAGAAGCAGCATGGGGCTGCTGGGGCACCACACCAATAGCTGAGCTGTAGCTGCCCAGCCTGGGCCAGAGAGTGTAAAACCAGAGGCAGAGAATTGTCCAAATCTCTGCCCTGGGCAGCCCTGGAGCAGTGACTGTTCGTGGCAACCCTGTGAAAGCTCTTCTGTGCCACGGCCCAGTGAGGCAGGGCTGCGTCCCTCTCTGGGTTCAGTTTGTTCCCAAGAGGAACCCTGAGAGGGTCGGGGGAGCAAGCACCGTGCTGCCAGCAACGCCTGTGCTGCAGCAGCAGCGTGAGCTGCAGCTCCCCCATCAGCCGGGCAGGTCGCTGCCCCCGCCCGCACGGGCAGAGTCCCTCAGCTCCGGGGGCAGGACAGGGGAGCAGCACAGGTGTTTGGCTCCTTAAAGCAGGTAGGAAACCCCAGCCTGGCTGGGAGGAGCTCAGCAACTGCTTTATGCTGTGGAACACGTGTGTAAGGTGTTCCCTTTGCCTTTCCAGTTGCTCTTCAGCTCCTGCTGGGGGTGATGCTGGCCCTAGCACCTCTACAGACCCTGCACAGGAGAAGCTGTAGCAACTGCTGGGGTGGCTCCTTCCCCACCTGCACCAGCACCTCCTCCTTGGAAGCCCCAGTGCCAGGAGAGCCCCCAGGCTGCAGGGAGCCAGCACCTGGAGAAAGGTCCCAGCACAGAAATACCCCCCTCCCGAGATGCTCCTGCCCCTCTTCCACCTGGGGCAGTGCTGAAGCCCCTGCCTCCCACAGATTACACAACAACGATGCTCTTCCAACTTTTATTAGTGGTTTTGACCATACTACATCCTCAAGGGAAAAAGAAACACCTCACTTCACAGTGCCAGGCTGAGCTGGGAGGTCTGCAAGAGCTGTGGTCAAATGGGGAAAAAAATAAAAAGGAAGAAAAGGAAAAAAAACACCCCCAAACCTGCCCCAACCCAGGGGTGGCTGGTGCTGAGTGTCTGTGGCAGCCAGGCTGGCAGAGCTGTGCCAGGATGGTGCTGTACCCCAGTACCCCACAGGCTGCTGCAAGGGATGGGCATGACAGTTAACACTTCGAGCTCCAGAGCTCCTAAAAACCCCTGCAAACAGACCAGAGAGGTTCCCAGTGCCAGACACGGCTGCCCTCAGCCATGCAGGAAGGAGAGAGGCTGCAGCAAGTATAAGCTTCCAGCGCTGGAGCCCAGCTGTCGAGCTGTGCCCCTGCTGTGCTCCCCCTCCCCGTCCCCTCTGCAGGCTGGAAGGGCCACCCTGGTCTCTGTGCACAGCACAGACCTTCCAGGCGCTGCTGGGGCAGGGTCACAGCACCCACCCACCCACTCCAGGACCCCCCAGCTCAGCTGCAGCACCATGCAGGCACCACCCGGCCCCGCTGCAGACACAGGGTGTCCAGCACCCCAAGAGCAAAGACAATCCCCCAACCTCAGACCAAGCTTCCCCCCACCCATCTAACAGACAATTCCCAACCGCTAAGTGAGTGGAGAGGATTTTCCTCCCCCTTCCCAGGCCTGTCCCACCTCTGCCAGGCCACCCCAGGCCTGGCCATGGGGCTGCTGTGGGTGGGAGCAGGGCCTGAGCTGCACCGGGCGACACAGGGAGGGCTCCATCGCTGGGGACAGGCCGGAAGGGTCCTGCCACCTCTCCCCAGCCTTGGGACAGCAGCAGGCAGCTTCCTGCTCCACTCTGCTCTGCCAGGGGCAGCTCCAGCAGACACCCTGCCCAGGGGAAGCAACGGGCTGTGCCGGGAGGTGTCCCAACCCATCTGCTGGGGGGTGAGCACAGCTCTGCTGGCACAGGCTCCTGGCCCGACAGCGATGGCAGGATCCACACAGAGCCCTCAGCAGGGGCTGAGAGGTTGTTCCAGCACCCGTCCTCAGCCAGGGAGAGCCCCTCAGCCAGCACAGCACCCTCGGGTGCAGGAAGCTCAGCTGCAGCAGATCAGGCACCAGGAACCCCCAAGCGCCCCAGGCAGCAGCAGGGACACCCCAAACCACCCTGGGAGCAGAGGGGTAGGGCAATGCCACCGCACAGGAAGCTGAGGGACAGCCAGCTGTGGCCAGGTCACAGCTCCTCTCTGCTGATGGCATCCCAGGCACTGAGCTGTCAGAGCAGCAAGGGAGCCACACTATTATCACAAGGGGGGGGTCAGCTGCTGGCTCCTTTGCAGGGGAAAGATGCTGGTGGTAGGTAAGGCCCTGGGGAGGGGCAGGGACAGTCTGACATGCCCTCGTCAGTGCCCAGCTGCAGAGGTGAGAGTCACACATGGATGGATGGTGGCAGCAGGGGCACAGGCAGCACAGGGGCTGCAGCCACATGTGCTCAGCAGCTGGAAAGGGCCCAAGGAAGGCTGGTGGTGCTGCTGCCGCCGCCCCACAACAGGGCCGAGAGCCGGGCCAGGAGCATGTGTGCATGCGTGAAGCCAGGTTCCAGCACTGCCACCATCCTGCCCACCAGTGCAGCAAGCAGAGCAGGGCCACGTCTGGCTGAAATGCCACCTTGAGCACGCAGGGTTCAGTCCTGCACTGAGCCCTGCATCACCTCTGCTCCCGGGCTGGGGCAGACAGGCTGCAGGGGAGCTTCACCTCTCTCTCACTGTGGGCAGCCCCGGTGATGCCTCATGCTGCCCCCATGCAGTGGGCACTGCCCACCCCATCCCATGCTCCCAGCACCCCGCTCAGAGCTCAAAGCACCCACCAAACACAGGGTACCATTCCCCACCTGCTGCATGGCTCAGAACCCCCGAGACACCAACAGCATCCAAACAGAGGCAAAACAGTCCCCACATCTCCTGCCCGGCCATGCACCCTCCGGTCCAGCGAGGCACAGCCCAGCCAGCAGCAGCACCCTGCACACACGGCTTCCAGGAGCTCAGAGATCTCTGAAGAACGTCCTAGAGGGCTGAGCCAAACATCCATGCGAGGTGGCGCTTGGGCAGGCCAAACCCCTGTTTTACTACAGAGCACTGAGGATGGGTGCTAAACTGGTACAGCAAGAGCTGCACTGGTTTCTGCTGGGAGCACGGAGAGCAGCAGTTTGGGCACCCAAGTCCCCGCAGATCCTCCTGTGCCCCGCAGGCTGTGAACGTCCCCCCAAGCCTCTTCTCAGGGGAGGTCTGACACCAGGGAAGAGGGCTCCCCTCAGACACCTCGTTTCCACTCAGAGCGAAGGTCTCTCGTTGGGAAGGGGCTTTTCCCTTTCCGCTTGTTGCCCCCTCCTCACTCCGAGATCTGCCCGAAGTGCAGCACAAGGGGGGGTGCCCCCCTGGGGCTGGCTCTGCCTTCCCCGCTCCCTGCGGTGAGGAGGGTTAGAGGCCCGTGAGATCCACGATGGCTTTAATAAAGATGGCGTCATCCCGCACGTAGGAGTTCTTGGCTTCCATCACGGAGATGGGGCAGAAGAGGGGGCAGCCGCTGGCGATGTTCATCTCGGTGTGAGGCCGCTGGAAGGAGGAGGAGGTCACGTCAGGGCGGAAGGCGTCGATGATGTGCTCCCGGTTGTTCTGATCCAGCAGCATCAGGGTCACCTGTGGAGACCGTGGCAAGAGACACACAGAGCTGAACAGGGAGCACACGGAGCCCAGCCCGCTTCAAGTGTTCCAGTGGCCATGCAGGACAGCCACGGCCCACAGCGACAAACCTGAGCAAGGCCTGCAAGCAGGGGCAGTGGAGAGCGTCACCTCAGAGACACTCTGCAGAATTCTCTTGGTTGGAAGGGCCTGTTTAGATCATCAAATCCAACCATCACCCTAACCTGCCAAAACCACCACTAAACCCTGTCCCTCAGCACGTCCAACCACATCTGTACCTCCAGGGATGGAGACTCCACCACCTCCACAGGCAGCCCCTTCCAATGCCCAACAACCCTCTCTGGGAAGAAGTTTTCCTAATATCCAATCTAAACCTCCCTGGGCAACTGGAGACCATTTCCTCTTGTCCTATCACTTGTCACTTGGGAGAAAAGGTCAGCCCCTGCCTCTCCAGAACTCCTTCAGGTAGCTGCAGAGAGCGATCAGGTCTCCCCTCAGCCTCCTCTTCCCCAGGCTGAACACCCCCAGGTCCCTCAGCTGCTCCTCATCACATTTATTCTCCAGTCCCCTCACCAGCCTCATCATCGCCCTTCTCTGGACTCACTCCAGCACCTCAAGGTCTTTTCTGTAGTGAGGGGCCCAGAACTGAGAGCAGTGCTCAAGGTGAGGCCTCACCAGTGCTGAGCCCAGGGGGACAGGTACTTCCCTTGTCCTGCTCACCATACCGGCCTTAACCCAGGCCAGGATGCCGTTGGCCCCCTTGGCCACCCGGGCACGCTGCTGGCTCCTGTGCAGCCGGCTGCCCACCAACCCCCGGGTCCTTCTCTGCCAGGCAGCTCTCCAGCCGCTCTGCCCCAGCCTGTAGCGCTGCCGGGGGCTGGTGGGGCCCAAGGGCAGGACCCGGCCTGGGCTTTGTGGAACCTCACACCACCAACTGGCCTTGGCCCATCGATCCAGCCTGTCCAGATCTTCCTGTAGGACCTTCCTACCCTCAATGCTCCTGCCTAACAAACTTACCAAGGGGACACTCAATCCCCTCGTCCAGGTCATTAATAAAGGTGTTAAAGAGAACTGGCCCCAACACAGAGCCCCAAGGAACAGCCCTGATGACTGGACACCAACTGGATTTAACTCCATTCTCCATGCTCTGGGCTCAGTCACCCAGCAAGTTTTGTACCCAGCCCAGGGTTCAGCTGTCCAAGCCAAGGGCAGCCAGTGTCCCTGGGAAAATGCTGTGGGGAACAGCGTCAAAAGCTTTGCTAAAATCTGCACAGACAACAGCCACAGCTTTTCCTTCTTCCACTACACGGGTCACCTTATCACAGAAGAAGACCACATTGGTCCAACAGGACCTGCCCTCCATGAACCCGTGCTGACTGGGCCTGGTCACTTGTTTTCCCTGCATGGCCCTCATCATGACATTCCAGATGGTTTGCTCCATCACCATCCCAGGCACCGAGGTCAGACTGACAGGCCTACAGTGTGTCCTGGGTCCTCCTTCTGGTGGGTGGGTGGGTGTCACATCACTCATCTCCAGGCAGCTGGGACCTCCCCAGTCAGGCGATGGAAAGCAGCCTGTTGAGCACTTCCCTCAGTACCCCTGGCTGGATCTCCCCTGGCCCCAGAGACTTGCACACACCTACGTGCTGAAGCAGGTCCCTCACCATTTCCCCGTGGGGTATGGGGGCTGCACTATGCTCCCCATCCCTGTCTCCCGGCTCCAAACCCTCCCACATTCCACCCAGGCATGGAAACTTCTGTGTGTCCCACCGACTGAAACCCTGTACCTGGGCAACGCTGATGCCCTGCACAGCTCCTTCATGAGGCTGCCATCCCCCTGTGAAGCCAGCAGCTGCCCTCTGTACCAGTTCTTCACCCGCTCAGCCTCCGGTGTTTCCCAAGCCTGCAGAGCCTGGGAGCTGCACTGAGCTGCTGAGCTGCACCCCAGGCACCAAGGCCACAGCCACCGTTCCCTGCCTCGAGTCCCAGCAGCGGCCCTGCTCGCTTCCCAGGCGTGCTGCTCTCCTGACACAGCCCCTGCCCCGCCGCAGCCCCTCCCCTACTGTGCCCCTGCTGAGCCCCTGCCCCATGGCACACCCAGTGCTTTCGGCAGGGCTGGGGAATCCCCAGGGCAGCCAACATAGAATCATAGAATTGTAGGGGTTGGAAGGGCCCCGGAGAGCTCCTGGGGTCCAACCCCCTGCCAAAGCAGCTCCCAGCTCCTATTGCACAGGGCGGCGTCCAGACAGGGCTGGAATCTCTCCAGAGATGGAGACTCCACACCCCCTGGGCAGCCTGGCCCAGGGCTCCCTCACCCTCACTGGGGAAAAGGTCTTCCTAGGCTCTAACTTGCAGCCATTGCCCCTTGTCCTGTCCCCACAGACACTGGAAAGGGGCTGCCCATGTCCCCCTGCATCCCACCCTTCAGATAGTGATAAACATGAATCAGGTCCCCCCTGAGTCTTCTTCTCTCCAGGCTGAACAGCCCCAGCTCCCTCAGCCTTTCCTCACAGGGGAGATGCTCCAGGCCCTTCATCATCTCTGTAGCCTCCTCTGGACTCTCTCCAGGAGATCCCTGTCTGTTTGATCCCAGGGAGCCCAGCACTGGACACAACACTCCAGGTGGGGCCTGAGCAGGGCAGAGCAGAGGGGGACGATCCCCTCCTGTGACCTGCTGGCCTATCAAACATATCAAACCCTTCCTCCCTCTGCTCGCTATGTAGGCCAGGCGACAGCACCCAGGAGCTCAAGGGGATGCCAACTAGAAAGGCACGCTGCTGGGCACGGTGGCTCTGTGCACAGCCTACCTTCTGGTTGAAGGGCCACCGCAGGAGCGCGTCGTTGGGTCCTTTCATCACCACGAAGAACAGGGACAAGTGTGTCCCGCGCCCGGTGCCGTCCCCGTTCAGGTACACGCGCAGACACATCTTGTAGCCGTACTTGCTCGTGTAGAATGCTGTGGAGGGGTTGCAAAACAGACATGGTGAGGCTCAGAGCCAGCAAAGCCCAACACCAACAAGATCCTCTGAACTCTGAGGACTTTAAAGGTTGGAGGCTGGAAAAAGCCAGGTCTGGGTATTAGAGCACCTGGCACCAGGGAACTTCCCACTGCGTCCCCCCAGCCGAGCTGGGGACTGCTGAAGGAGCTGCAGGTCACAGTGGTAACACCACTGAGCAGGGACCGAAGTCCCCAGTCCCCTGGCTGGGGTGGGCTCTCCACACCACCCACAAGCTGCTGCCTCTGACAGGGCTGTGCCCAAGGCAGGGAGCTGGCTCTGCCCTCAGGGCCGTGGCCACACCACACAGTGCCAGCAGAGCCAGGTGCTGCCATCTCAGGCCGTCTCCTTCTTCAGCAACTCCAGGAGACCTGTGACACAGTCAGCAGTGCCATGTGGGGCCGCATGGCTCGGGGGAGGCCCCGCGGCAAACCTGCCCCGCACAGCAGCCCCAGCCGCCTCCTGCCTGGCCAGGCCCCGCAGCCTCAGGCACGGTGCGGGACATCAGAGATGGTGCCTTCCTGCTGCTCTGCCTGATCACAAAACCCCACTGGCAGAGACGCTGCGCAGGTCTGTGGGGCGAGGAGCGAGAGGCCAGGCCTCCAGCACTCCCGGCCTGCTCCTCAAAGCCCTTCCGCTCCACCCACCGCACCCAAAGGCTCCCAGGGCAGATGCTCCTCCGACAGTCCCATCCTCAGCAGTAGTGCTGGGGGCTTCCCAGTGCTCCTGTGACTCCCAGAGTGTGAAACCGGGCGGGAACTGGAGGCAGGACAGCCTGGCACAGAGACCCAGGCAGCAGGCTGCGGCCCCAAGCAGAGACCCGGCACCCTGCTCCCCAGTGGCCCACAGGTCAGAGGCAGCAGCAAAGCAGGAGCCCAGCAAGGTGCTGTGCAGCAGCGTGTGGCTCCCAGCCACCTGCCTCCCCTCTGCTTCAGCACTGGTTTTGTTCAGTAACTTTTCAGCTTTATATTGAAATGCAAAACAACTACACACATTCCCCTCTTCCATCCCACTCACAAGCCCGACCTCTCCCCTCCTAGCTGCCTCCTTCCCAGACCACACAGCACCAGCCCACTCGCCCCACAAGAGGACTCCTCCTCCCTCCCCCCAGGAAACCCTTAGTCCTCAGCTGGAGTTCTGCAGCTGAAGCAGCACCAGAGAAGAGGATCTCTCCTCTATGTAACACCACCCACTGCTACAGGACACAAGGCTTTGCACTTGCAAGGTAAAAAATGAAAGTCCTGCCCTTTCCAGAAGCTATCCCAGAATCAGGCAGGGAGAACCCTCCCCTTCATGTATCTAACTTTCAGGTTCAGAGACCAACCAGCAGCACAAGACACAGTCTGGTGGCCCACAAAGGCGTTTTTCCTTTGATGGAAGAGTTTATAAAAGCTTGGAGCCTCCACTGCCAGGCATGGGATGGAGACCAGCCAGCATGCAGCACAGAGGACGAAGGGGAGGAGGAGGAGGAGGAGGGACAAGCAGCCACGAGCTGCAGTTCCAGGAGGAACTGTACAATCTGAGCATGACCCAGCAGATGTCTGGTCAGACGAAGCCTCTTGCATTTGGAGAGGTTTCACCCTCTTCCTCCCTTGGGCTGACTCTGGGTCCTGTCCTTCCACCAGCTGACCTGTTTCTCCAACACAGAAAAACAAACCCCACCCTCCTGCAAGAAACTCGGGGGCAACAGGTCAGGGCAGCAGTAGAGGTGCCCCCGAGCCAGGCACGGTGAGCTGGGTGCCTGTGGCCAGAGCATGAGAGTCAACGCGCCATGTCCCTCCCAGCCACAGCCCCTGGAGCTGGCTCCCAGCAGCTCCCAGCATGGAACAGGTGATGGGCAGGATGACAGGGTGCAGGGATTAAGGTGCTGTAAGTCACACAGGAGAGGGAAGCATTTGCTGGCGCTGGGAGAGGAAGGAAGCACGGCCCTTCCTGGGGCTGGGAAGCAGGGGGTTTCCAGGGCTGCTCTGGGCAGGAAATGCTTCTTGTGTGCACACACTTACAGTAGAGGTTTAGTTCCCCTCAGAAGGGGAATCCTTTTTGCTTTCAGTTTTTCAAGGCCAGAAGGACTCTGAGCAGCCTTCAGCCAGAAAACAGATTTAAAAGGAGCTTTAAAAATTCAGGTTTTGTTTTATCTTGCAGCCCAGGCTCAGTCTGCTTCCCCACAGCACCAGGAAGCAGGCAGAAGGCTGCATGCAGCTTGGGAAAAGCTCTCCAGCACACCGTGATCTAAGCAGCCCCTGCCCAGGCAAACACCTCCCTGGCCGTTCTGGGGCAAGGCAAGCTCCCCAGCTGAGCGATGAGGAGATGCTTTCATCTTACAAAGCCTGGGAAATGCTTTCATAAGCCAGCCAGCCAGATTGTAGCTGCCTGAGACTGTCTTTTTTAAGAACAGGAAAAACAGTGCTGGGCTGGGGCAGTTCTGCCAGGAGAGCCCCTTCCCCTCACAGACACTCAGGCACTTCCTTCAGTATGGTCTGGGCTTTATTTAGACATCAGCTCTTGCACCATCATGCTTTAGGCACTAAAATACATTTCTGGGGCTTTGATATGCATTTCCTGCCTTCCTTCACAGGTCTGTTGCTGGGTTTATGGTCCCTGAGTATTCTGATTCGAGCTAAAGGGTGATGCAGGGCTATGCCAGAGATCAGAGGGTTGGAGTCTCCACTAAGAGAAGCAGGAGTTTAATTTCAGTGTTACAGAATCACAGACTGGTCAGGTTGCCAGGGACCTCAAGCAGGGTCCCCTTGAGCAGGCTGCACAGGGCAGCACCCAGGATCATGGGGTTTGAATGTCTCCAGCCATGGAGACTCCCCGACCTCTCTGGGCAGCCTGGCCCAGGGCTCTGCCACCCTCCCAGCAAAGAAGCTTCTCCTCATGTCCAGGTGGAACTTCTAGTCCAGTCTGTGCCCATCACCTCTTGTCCTGTCCCTGGGCACCACTGAACACGGACTGACCCATCCTCCTGAGCCCACCCCTCAAGGCTCTATCAGCATTGACAAGATCCCCCTCAGTCTTCTCCAGACTAAACAGCACCAAGTCCCTCAGCCTCTCTTCATCAGAGGGATGTCCTGGTGCCCTCAGCATCTCCACAGCCGTTTTGGTCCCCTCTCCAGTGTCTCCCTGTCCTCCCTGACCCGGGGAGCCCAGCCCCACACACAATATTCCAGCCTACAAACAGGCAGATCAGGGTCTGCTGGGGGACAGAGCAGAGGCCCATCTGTGGGGCCAGCTTCTGCTACAGACACAGCTACCAATCCCCCCCCAAAAGGCTTCTGCAGTGTCACAACTCTGTGGGCACCAACCTGGGGAGAAGATGGCAGGAGAGCGTCCCGTTATCGCCTCCTGGCGCTTCCTGGCAAACTCTGTTATCTTCCAGATGAAAACCCCGTCGTAGGTGGAAGCCTCCATGCTGCGGATCTTCTCCTCCATCTCAGCCATGGCCAGGTCTTTGAGCCCAATGCTCCTCTCCAGCTGCCGGACCTGCTCAGTGGACACACAGGGTGCAGCCTGGTTAGGAACAGGTGCTGCTGTGAGCCCCAAGGGGCCAGCAGACACTGGTGTCACCAGGGTGGCTCTCAGCAGAGGCATTCTCCAGCACAGATGGGCAAGGAGGGATTCAGCACTGCAAGCCACTGCACTGAGGCTTCCTTGCAAAGCCTGTCATTAGGCAAGCCTGCGGGTGACACCAAGCTGAGTGGTGTGGGTGACACAACAGAAGGACAGGAGCCATCCAGAGGGATCCTGACAGGCTGGAAAGGTGGCCTGGGTGAACCTGATGAGGTTCAACACTGCCAAGTGTCAGGTGTTGCACTGGGGCTGGGGGAATCCCAGCCATAGATCCAGGCTGGGAGAAGAGCTCCTGGGGAGCAGCCCTGCTGAGAAGGACCTGGGGGTCATGGGGGATGAGGAACTTCCCCTGAGCAGCAGTGGCTCTGGCAGCTGGGAAGGGAGATGGGATCCTGGGCTCCATCAGCAGAGGGGTGGCAGCAGGGACAGGGAGGGGATTGTCCCTCTCTGCTCTGCCCTGGGGAGGCCCCAGCTGGAGTCCTGTGTCCAGAGCTGGTGCCCCAGGACAAGAGAGATGTGGGACTGTTGGAGAGGGGTCAGAGGAGCCACGGAGATGCTCAGAGGGCTGGAGCAGCTCCCCTCTGGAGAGAGGCTGAGGGAGCTGGGCTGGTTCAGCCTGGAGAAGAGAAGGCTGTGGGGGGACCTCATTGCAGCCTGCCAGTCCCTGAAGGGAGCAGAGGAACAGGAGGGGAATGGGCTTGTTCAAGGGTAGAGACTGGCAGGACAAGGGGGCTGGAGTGAAGCTGGAGGAGGGAAGGGGGAGATGAGATATTAGAGGGAAGTTCTTTGCAGAGAGAGTGGTGAGGGGCTGGCAGGGGCTGCCCAGAGAGGGGGTGGGTGCCCCGTCCCTGGGGGTGTTGAAGGCCAGGTTGGCTGGGGCCCTGGGCAACCTTGTGTAGCTCCAGGCCTGGAGGTTGGTGTCCCTGCCTGTGGCAGGGGGTTGGAGCTCTGTGATCCTTGGGGTCCTTCCAACCCACACCAGGCTGGGATTCTGGAGAAGATACATCAGTACAACTCAGCGGTTGAGCTGGAAACTTCTCCTTAACAAACTGAAATATCCTCTCAAGGAGCAGTGTAAGCAGTGAGGGGAGGGAGGAGGGAAAAACCCCAAACTGAACCTTGTGATAAAACTAGACTGAGAAAGGGAAGAACCCAGGCCCAGCCAGCAAGGCGTCCAGAGGGTCAGTCACTGCTAGCCACCATCACAGCAGGTCTGGGAGCCCCTTCACCAAGGTACGCTGCAAACTGCAGCATGACTGTGCTGGATCACCCTGGTGAGGCTGCTTCATGCCTCCAGCCCACTCCTGGCACGGTGCTGCAGCGCAGCACCAACGCTTCCACTCCTCTGGAAAGGTCTGGAGGGGATCAGAGACTCACAGATCCCGAGATCCAGGGACAGGCTGGAAGCTCCACCTCACCTTCACCTAGGAACATCACCTTGGTGCCTGCACAGCCTGATTCCTACGAGACCTGAACGCTTCACCGTGTCAGCTGAACTGGTGCATTTCCCAGGGAGCTCTGGAGGGCTGGGCACAGGCACAGAGGGTACCACAGCTCTGCCTCCAGATGTGTGGGGTTCGGGGCTGGGCGAAGCTGCGGTGCCCACTAACATTTGGAAAGGAAACTGAAAACAGGCTCAGGTCAGGGCTGGGAAGGCCAAGGCAGCAGTTACACACCTTGTTGCTCAGCGTTTCGATCTTCTCCTGGTCTAGCCGATGCTGCCTGCTGTAGGCCTCGGCTGTCAGAGACACTCTTTCCACCTCCCGATTGAGCACGCAGACGATGTTCTCAAAGGTCACCGTTTTCCTCTCAAGGGCCTCACACCTTCCCAAGAGCTCCAGGGACCTGGAGAGCTCCGACTCTGAGCACAGGGAGTTTGCTGCCAGGAGTGGGGAGTTGTTTTGTGACGAGGAAAGGGCAGGAAGGGGCTTTAGGTCCCCTGGCCCGGCCTTGAGGCTGAGCACAAAGCTCAGCAGCATGTAGAGATGCTCTGCCAAACACTTGCTTTCATGTTCCTGTAGCTTTTCATTTTCCACCTACATGAAGAGAAACACATCCCCCGTTCAGTGAGGTCAGTCTATGCTGTCACCATCTGCAGAATAAACTCCTCCTCCTGAGGTCACAGCGTTAGCTTTGAGTTTGGGGGAAACACCACAGACAGACAGACACGCTGCAGCGACGGACGCTGAGCATCCCGCAGCCACACACACCATCTTCCCCCAGTGCCTCCCCAAAGGCACTCTCAGGTGCACTTAACAGCACCAGAGGACAAAGCCCCGTTTAGCCCCCCGAGAAGGGATGGATGTGGACATCATGAGCAGGAGCTGGTAGCACTATGTCACAGGGAGCAACAGGGCCTGGCCCAGGCTCTGGCAGGGGACCGGGTGGCAGGATGTCCTGTGCTTAGAGCCAAAAGCAGCATCACCACCAGACACTCAAAGCACCTGAGGTGCTTCTCACAGATGAGGACATGTCCTGCAAGTCACGTTCATCCTCTGGATGCCCAAACCCTGGGCAGAAGGTGACAATAAGCTCCACTTACTTTCATGGCTTGAACTACCAGTAGGTTCAAACACCTGAGCACAAACAAGCACCGCAGCGTGCAGGGTAGCTCTGGGTCTGACAACAATTCCCCAGATAAACATCAACAGACAGACAAGCCCTTACCACCTCAGCACATCCAACAGCCTCAAATCTGCAGGGCACTTTAGATCTGCCACAGGTCTTCACATGGTCCCGGAACTAGGAAGGAAGGGAGGCAATGTTAGATCTCCTGTGCCCCCAGCAGCTCTCCTTCCAGCTTGCTGATGTCTAGGAAACCCAAGCCATCAAGAGTGCCCAAGCCATCGCTAATCACTCGCTGCCAAAGTGCATGGTTAAACCTAGACACTGCCTACAGTGAGGTGGAGCTTCCACTCTAACACAGAGGTGGCTCTGGCACTTGGAAAGAAGCGTTCTCTCTTCCTCATGATGGCCAGCTCTCCCTTCTCACCTGCACGTTGTGGATGCTGTGCAAGAGGCTTCACCCAGGGCAGGGGAAGGGAGGGGTAAGGATCAGCCCCATGAAACAGCCCCTCACATAACCCTGGGCAGGACAGCTCACAGCTCAGTGTTTGTACTTCCAGCTAAGATTCATAAAAAAACTCTGAGGACAAAAAGCTTCCCAGTGGTCCTGCCTGAGTATCTACAGAGCTCCTGCAGGTCACCCACACAAGGGGAGATGCTCTGCCAGGCCTGGCATCCCCTCACCGGTGTGCTGAAGGACACTGCGCCTCAGCCACCTCTCTCCTGGCAGCTGCCATCAAGAATTGAGGCCAATGCTGGGTATTTCTAGAGTCGTGCCACTGAGCCCCAGCCACCAAGATGACTCGTTTGGGTTCCCACACAGTGTGTGATTAATGCTAACCAGCCGTGGCATGTTATCAGCTTGGTTTTGATACACCTCCCATCCTCAGCTATCAGGGGTCTGTTCTGAACAACAGCCACATTCCTCATTCAACACCTACACCTGCTATAACAGATGTCGATTGAGACTGTTTTTAAAACACTTTTTCACAAGCTTCTAGATCCATCTGGCTCCATGAGTCACGGTGCTCAGAGTCACAACGGCTGTGGCTACCCAACAAGGGTTTGGAGGGAGATGAGAGAGGGAGTTAGTTTGTAAGAGAGATTCATGGCTGGAGGGATGCTAGGAGCCCACCCTGCCCACAGGCAGCTCTGCACCCCAGGGCCCAGCACCCAGCTCTCTCTCTACCCATGCCACAGAACTCGCTGCTCATCTTCCTGATGCTTCTGCCCCTCCTGTCCTGCTACAAGGGACCTTTGGCAACAGTGCTGCTAAAAATGTCAGCCTGTAGCAGGCAGAATGCTTTCAGAGGGACCTGCTGTTGGAAAATGTTTCCCAAAGCTTTGATTTTCAGACTCTTGAGCCCTGCCCCAGGAGCCAGCGGCACAGCAGCCCTAGAGACATGGATTCCATTAGATGATTAATTAGGAAGAAATTCATTTAGCTGCAGATGGGCTTCATACCTGCAGCAGTGGGTGATGTAGCTGCCTTTCCAGGACACATCCCCTTCAAGTCCATGAGCAGGGAGGCTCCGCACGCTCAGGCTGCCAACACCCAGAGCCACATGCGCTCACACCCCCCCACCCCCGAGATCTGAGCCTCAGGGGAAGGTGACACCTGTCCTAAGGGCTGCTGCCACACTGTTTGCCCCACTCCATCTCCCAACAGTCCCAGTTTCCCCCCTGCTCTGGGAGTGATGGTGTCAGCCCACCAGGCCCCCGAGCGCCAGCGCAGCAGCGGTTCACCTTCTCCCTGGGGATCTTCTTCCCACAGCCTTCGCACGTCAGCGGGAACTCGGGGCACACCTCATCGTGAGCCTGGAGAAGAAGCAACAGGAGAATATTTGGTCCTCTAAGCCAGCTCTGATGAGGTTATGTGGTAAGTGCAGCTCAAGAGGGGCAGCGCTAAGCTTTGTGACAGAAGACCACTGTGCTACCAGCCTGTACTCCAGCCTTGGTCATGCTGAGAAGTCTGCATGCTCATCACCCATCCGTGTGATCTCCGGGCTGCTGGAATTGCTGGGTGCCTCTGCAGCCTCATGGCCTCGATTTAAAAGCTGGTCTAATAACTGAAAAAACCCTATGGCTTTGATGGACAAGATAATCAAGAGGAAGCTCCATTTATGGCTCTGCTGGGAACACACACGCATGGGCAGGCAGAGTGATGCAAGCCACCACCTCAGCAAGATAATTTGCATACTGTTTCCACTGCAATGGTTATCAGTCAGCTGAGGGAGGACCCCATACCCCACTCCTCTCCAATGGTATCTGCATATTCAACTCAGAAACCCCTTTTTCAACCATAGAAACACTTCACAGCTGTCTCACCTCTCAGTGCCCACACAGCCACACCCAGCCTCCTGCAAGAGCACACTCAGACTGTCTGGCAGCTGGAGAAGCTGAGCAAGTGATCAGGGAAACGAGATACTCTTGTCCCAAGCAGATACTGGGGCCACTGATACTGGCTAAATTGGGAATGCTAGAGCATGCCTCTGCTCTCCATGTCATTTCCACACTGCCCAAACCTTCTCTTCACACAGCACCCGGTCAGAACAAGGCACTAGAAACACGTAGTTCCAAATCCAGGTTAAAAGCCAAGTGTGCTGAAGCACCCTGCCATGGGACTGACAGGGAAAAACCCAAACCAGAAGCATTTATACAGCAGCCACCTGAAACCAGCAGCTCTGAAAACTTGGTCCCATTTCTTCTTAGAACAAGTTGCTGTTTGGGGGTACGTGCACAATCTTAAACACTGTCACCACACCAGAAACTGGAAAGTGAAACCCGTCAGAGGCTCAGATTTGGCTTTTTAGTTACTCTCTCCTTTCCTCAGTCATCAGGCTCAGAGCCTCAGCACACCGTCCCTGGAAAAGGGACCAGCCAGCCCCCTGGCTGAGCTGGGCTTGGCTGGCAGGAGGTGACGGCGGCACCATCCCTTCCCTCATCCCACTCACTCAGAGGGGCTGAACCCTTCCTTCTACCCACCTACAGCTCTCATGTTCTGGCAACACCAGATAGCATCTTCTCCACGACCCACAGAGCTCTGGCACAGGAACAGACAGCCTGGCTGAAGGAAGGAAACTTCACTGCAGCTCTTGAGCACGTTTCAAACACACCTTCTCCTGTGCCAGCGTGCCAGGCGTGAGGCCACCTCCCCACCTTCCCCACCTCCCAGCAATTATCCGCCCAGCCCAGCTCCGTGCTGCCCTGGGGTGTGACACCCCACAGGGTGACACCCCACACAGCCCTCCGCACAGCCCCGTGCTGCTGAACTCTGCAGGCAGCTGGCCTGGATGTAAATCCTGCAAGCTACCCAGGAGCACAGGCTGCAACCAGCACAGATCCACACCTCCAGCCCAACATTTCTGTATAAACAGTTTCAGGCTGTTCTGGAATCCCCCGTTCCCTCCCCTCCACGCTGGTGTCTACACAGACAGATGGTATCTGCCATGGAAGAAATCCACCCGCCCAGGAGGCCGTTCCAGGCTGATCTGCTGTGCTCCACTCCCCCAGGAATGGGGCAACCCTCCTGTTTACACCTTTCCAAAACCCTCATCCCTCAGCTTCTGCAGCAGGAACGAGGATCCCTGGTGCTTGGGCGCTGGCTGTGACTGCAGAATCACAGAGCCACCGACTGCTGAGGTCAGAAGGGACTTTCAATTCCCACCCCTGCAGTGAGCAGGGACACCTTTCACTAGAGCAGGGTGCTCAGAGCTTCATCCACCCTGACCTGGAATGTCTCCAGGGATGGGGCCTCCACCACCTCTCTGGGCAACCTGGGCCAGTGTCTCACCACCCTCAGAGGGAAGAACTTCTTCCCAGTGTCTCATCTAAACCTGCCCTGCTCTAGTTTAACCCCTCAGCCCTCGTCCCATCGCTCCCTGCCCTTACAAACAGCCCTGCCCAGCTTTCCTGTAGGGCCCTTCAGGGGCTGGAAGGGGCTCGGAGGTCTCCCTGCAGCCTTCTCTTCTCCAGGCTGAAGCAGCCCAACTCTCCCAGCCTGTGTGTGTAGGAGAGCTGCTCCAGCCCTGGGATCATCCTCATGGCCTCCTCTGGACCCGCTCCAAGAGGTCCATGTCCTGGTGCTGAGGGCTCCAGAGCTGGATGCAGCACTGCGGGAACATGTTGGGCAGCTCTGGAAAGGTATCGCTGTGAAGGGGGTCAGTGAGAGCAGAGTCACTCTCCCAAAGCAAGCTCCATCATGGAAGCAGTCACATGCCTGGCAAGAGTCTGGCTCAGACCTCATGGGGTGCTCCTGGTTACCCCAGCCTTGCCTTCTCACCCACCAGCTGTGAACTGCAGCACCTGACAGGAGGGGCAGAGGAGGGGCAGAGGAGGGGCACAGCATCGCCTCCCTCTTCCTGCTCAATTAAACCCAAACCCACTGTGTGACCTGCACACCCTGAACACACAGTGAGATGGTCCAGAGGCAGCCTCTACATCACACACCTCCATCAGGAACAGCGGCACGATGCTCTGGGAGCCCACCTGAGAGAGCAGAAGACCAGACACTAACGCCTTCTGAAAGAGCCGGCAGCCTGGAAGCACTGAGGACACAGGCACTCAGGGGTTACCCCACAGCCACTCAGACCTCCAGCACCCAAGTGCTCCCCTCCAGAGCCATGCTGGCTGCAATGGGGGGCTGTGCTGCCCTCCCCTTGCTGTTCTGGCTGTGCCATGCCCAAACACTCCTACACACACCCTCAGGAAGGCGGAGAAGCGATGGGCAGGATCTGCAGGAGGGGCAGCTGTGACACAAGGGCGGCCCGCCCCGAGGAAGCCCTTGGAGGGGAAAAGCAGGTTTTAGTGCCAGCAGTGGATGCCCAGGGCACACAGTGATCACTGCTTCCCAAGGCACGCCAGGATGAGCTGCTCTGCTGGACCAGCACGAATAACACCAAACAGAAAATCAACCCCCTTGCTCTGGAGGCTCCACCAGCCTGGCCTGGAGCTCTGCAGGGAGCGGGAGGGACCCTGCTCACCACCCACAGCACGAGGCTGTTTGTGCAGAGGTCTTGCAGCCACCTTGGGAAATCCATTGTGAGGCAACGCTCCCCTCCAGCTGAGCAGCAAGGCAGGGGCTCCCAGAGCAGCTGCTGGAGGTGCCTCTGGCAGGGCCCCGCAGAGGGCAGGCACTGTCACCGTGCTGTCATGGCTGGTGTCCGCTCCCTGATGATGGGCTGTTCTCCAGCAGTGACCTCGTTAGTTATGAGCAGCTCATCTTGGGCACAACTGTTAATTGTAGCCTGGCAGACGGGTGCAGTTATCTCTGATCAGACACTCCCCATTGCTCTGAATCTCCCTTAGGTGTCAACCAGCTGTTTACAGGGACACAGTGCAGTCCAGCACCAGAGTTGCTTGGCAAGCAGATTTAGGCTCTTGTTTTGCAGCACAGCTGGTGTTGAAGCCAAGGCTGGTGGTACATGGGCTTCAGCTCACCAGGGTCACACTCAGCTTTATCTAGAACACTCTGGGGTGCAGCCCCACTATGTGCCAGACTAGTCTGCCTAGGAAAACCGTTCCTCTGGGGCAATGGAAGGATTTGGAGGCAACATCTTGGAGCATCAGCTATGTTGCAGAGTTTGAAGCACTGATCTGAATTCCCCCTAGGAGTTACTCCTGATAGCCAGCCATGCCCTGCACTGCAGGAGATGCTGCAGTGCCTGTGAGGAGCAGGTCCCAGGACAGCACCCCAGGAGGGCTGTCCTTCCCTCCCAGCAGCACTGTCACTGCATGCAGAGCTTCACCTTAACCGCTCAGACCAAAAGGGACAGCCCCAGGCTGAAGCCTGGCAGTGACCTTCATGCTCAGAGGGAGCGTGGCTGCTGCCCAAGCTCTGCTGACATGGCAGGGCAAGGCCAGACAGCGTGGAGGTGCAGGCTGTGAACAGAAGGGTTATCCCAGCATGAGGCTGAGAACACCACTGGCACCCAGAAAATGGGAGAGGAGACAAAACCCACAGCAGGGTTGGGTATCCACACCCTGGAGGAAGCAGCCTGTGGTGAGCAGCTTGGATTCAAACCTCATCTCTCTAGGTTGCCACAGAGCTGGAAGCACCTTTGCTACCCAGGGGTGTGTGTGATCATGGCTTCTGCTCCTGCGGGGTACCTGGAGCCCAAGGGATCTCTCCCTGTGCACGCAGCACTGCCCCAGCACCCCAGAGCTGCACTGGCACTGAGGTTCATCACGACTTGGAAGGGACACAGGGCACTCACCTCAGCTCCAAATCTCAAGACTGACAGCTTTCCAGTTCCCAAGGGGCAGAGGCCAAGACTGTTAGGTAGGTGGGTGACACAAGACTAAGCTGCTTGGAGAAGCTCAGAGCAGACCCTCTACAAGCAGGATTTCCAGTGCCTTCCCACACACGCTGTCCAGCACTGCCTGGGGCTTACATCCCACCACAGGCTTGGATGGTAAAGTGCAGCCAGCAGAGGGGACTGTAAGGAAGGCCAGGTTTTGTTTGGGGACCTCAGCTCCAGCTCTGGAAGTCGATGTGTGTCAGATTCCTTCTGTGGAAGCAGGAGGTCTTTTTGGTCACCTGCATGAGCAAATCAGGGATCCTCTGGCAGGAAAGTGAGCTGGCCCTGGGAACTGCTGACAAGGCAGAGCTGGCTGCAAACCATACCCTAACTGGGAGGCAACACCTCCAGCAAGAGACAACACACACAGGACCCGATGTTCTAAGGAAGGCTGATGGCCCTGCTACAGCATCACCACGTGTGCTCTGCCACAGCACTTCCAGTGCTGCCTCCAGTGCAGCCAGCGCTGCCTCCACACACTGGGAAGCACACTGCAGAGCCAGCAGGAGCCAGCCAGGAGGGGCAGCTGCAGAGAGCAGCAGCTCTGTTCTGAGCAACATGCTTTCAGCCTACACGGCACATCACCACCATGTCACTACTGGGTCACTCCTGGGACACACACAGGCACAGGGCAATGAAGCAGCAGCCCTTTTGAAGAGGGACAGTTTTCTCTATGTGAGGTCTAGCAGGGCTTCTCCAGCACATCCCAGCAAAGGGGCTGCCCAGTTACCCTGTCCTCCCAGCAACCACAGAGCACAGAAGATGCTGACATCCGCTCTGACACCACAGGCTCTGGAGTAGCATCACTTTAAGTTCTGAGTTTTGCACCTTCTGCAGCCTTCCAGGCTTCAGTTAAAGCAAACTCTTCAAACCCAAGGTGCCAACCATCTACAAGGAAAACACATCCCCTCTGGTTTGGGTTAGGGATGGGTATCACCACAGATCACAGCCGCCTGCCCTCACAAGCACAGCTCATCCACTCTCACAGCTCCTCCCACCAAGTCTTACATTTAAATACTGCTGGCTGGATTAAGGTCAAAACTTAGTTCTCCATCCAACACTTAAACAATTCCACTTCCTTCCATCTCAAGACATAGTGCATCTCCTGAGATGAACGGTGCACTGTTAGAACCTGTCTGGGGTAACGAATGGACATGCCAAGGCTGACCCCATGGACACTCTGCTACAGCCCCCTCTGTCCTCCCAGTCCTGGCAGGGAGCGAAGAAAAGGAGCCAGCAGTCCAAAAAGCATCAATAGAAGGTGTATGAGAACTGAAGAGATCTTGATAGAACAGAAGAGAGATGTAGACAAGCAGAGAGGTCCTGCCAGGCAAGAAAGGAAATGCTCCAATGTGGTGAAACTGCAGCCTCCCTTTACCTGGGTGCAGCAGGACATATTGTTGCTGTCATAGAATCCCAGCCTGGTCTGGATTGGAGGGGACCCCAGGGATCACAGAGCTCCAACCCCCTGCCACAGGCAGGGACACCAACCTCCAGGCCTGGAGCTACACAAGGTTGCCCAGGGCCCCAGCCAACCTGGCCTTCAACACCCCCAGGGACGGGGCACCCACCCCCTCTCTGGGCAGCCCCTGCCAGCCCCTCACCACTCTCTCTGCAAAGAACTTCCCCCAATCTCTCCTCTCCCCCTTCCCTCCTCCAGCTTCACTCCAGCCCCCTTGTCCTGCCAGGCTCTGCCCTTGAACAAGCTGATTCCCCTCCTGTTCCTCTGCTCCCTCCAGGCTCTGGCAGGCTGCAATGAGGTCCCCCCACAGCCTTCTCTTCTCCAGGCTGAACCAGCCCAGCTCCCTCAGCCTCTCTCCAGAGGGGAGCTGCTCCAGCCCCCTGAGCACCTCCGTGGCTCCTCTGACCCCTCTCCAACAGCCCCACATCTCTCTTGTCCTGGGGCCCCAGCTCTGGACACAGGACTCCAGCTGGGGCCTCCCCAGGGCAGAGCAGAGAGGGACAATCCCCTCCCTGTCCCTGCTGCCACCCCTCTGCTGATGGAGCCCAGGATCCCATCTCCCTTCCCAGCTGCCAGAGCCACTGCTGCTCAGGGGAAGTTCCTCATCCCCCATGACCCCCAGGTCCTTCTCAGCAGGGCTGCTCCCCAGGAGCTCTTCTCCCAGCCTGGATCTATGGCTGGGATTCCTCCAGCCCCAGTGCAACACCTGACACTTGGCAGTGTTGAACCTCATCAGGTTCACCCAGGCCCAGCTTTCCAGCCTGTCAGGATCCCTCTGGATGGCTCCTGTCCTTCTGTTGTGTCACCACAAACTGCTTTATCCAAACACCACTGAATATTTACAGGCTTCACAAAGTCTAAACCAATGTGTTTATAAACACAAGTATTTTCTAAGCTCCACACAGCTTCAAGCACAAGTCACATCCCAGCTCTTTGGGTTTTGTACATCCCTTGGAGAGCTTGAACTTCACTCTGCCTGAACAGAAAGCAAAACTGAAATCAGTTTTATTAACCTGTTGTCGTGGTTTCCCCCCGGCTGTGGGCCGAGCTCCACGCAGCTGCCTGCTCCTTAAAGGAAAAGAGCAGGGGAAGAGGGAAAAAGGGGGAAACAAGGGAAGGGAAAAGGAAGGGGAAAGAACTCCAAACCCAAGAAACTAAGAGGCCCGTGGGTTGGGATAAGGAGAGTTTACTGAGAGAACAGAAAGATCAAATATCCCAATGCTAACAGGACTTTAGAGCAAAAGAAGATGAAACTCTTGATCCCCACTGCAGTTTCTCCCCGACCCACACAACTCAGGTACCACCCAGAGCTGTCCCGGAACCCGACCGTCCCCCCAAGCAGCACGCGTCCCGCCACCGCCCCTCTTCTTCCTCCCCTCAGCCCCCCGTTCTCCTGGGCAGGACGTCATTGCCATGGAATACTCTCTTTGGCCCATCTGGGGCACCTGTCCTGGCTTCGCCCCTCCTTTCTCCTGAATAGAGAAATAGGAAGAAGCTGAGAAAGTCCTTGACTGTCTGACTGCAACTAAGAACATCAGGGTGTTCTCAGCACTGCTTTCATTGTAACTCCCAAACACAGCATCCCATCAGCTGCTACAGATGGAGTTAACTCTATCCTCACTGAAACCAGGACACCTGTTTCATGCCAAAGAGCTAGAGCTTTCCAGCTGCAGCACAGCTCTCCCCTCCTTCATGCCCTGGTACAAGCAGCAAACCAGAAGTGACAGAGGGTTTCTGATGTGTAAGTGGATAGCAGCCCAGTAAAGCTCTCAGTATGAACAGGCAATTTATTTTTTTTTTTTCTTTAAATTAGCAAATAATGAATTAGCTTGAAGGGACTTTCCATGTCCTGTCGGAAATAGAGCAGAAGGGACTTTCCACAGTGGGAGAGCTGAGCTGCTGTGGGACGTTACACACATTACACAGGGCACACTTGACACCCCTCTGTGTACCCACAGAGGCTCTGGGCTGACAGGGTTTAGTGCCTCCTTTCATCAGCCCTCCTCAGCCACGACGTGGCTGAGGAGGGCTGATGAAAGGAGGCACCAAACCCTGTCAGCCTGCCGTGGTGAGGCCAGCCAGGGCTGATTAAATGCCACAGCTCTTTGGCAGGCAGCTGGCAGGAGAGAGAACAGGGCAGAGATTGCCTCCTCCCACCAGTTCCCAGGAAAGGATCAGCTTTTCCTGAGAGGGTGCAGAACAAGCTTCCCCATCAGACTGCAAGCCAGAGGACACCAGCTTGATCCCCGGGTGAAGCAGCTCTCCAAATCCCTTTTCGCCACACAAGACTAACAAGAGCTGTGACTGTGAGGATCACAGAATCACAAGGGTGGAAAAGACCTTTAAGATCAAGTCCAACCGTTCCCATCCTAAGCTGAACCAGATCCCTGAGCACCTCATCTCCCCTTTTTTAAACACACCTAAGGAAAGGTGACTCAGCCCCTCCCTGGGCCGCCTGGGAAGATGAGCCCTGCAGACCTGCACCTCCACAAAACATAGCACCTCCTGAAGACAGGAGAGTAAAAAAAGAGAGGTGCAGCCTTATCAATTTGGCCGCTCTTCAACAGCTGTAAGATCCCAGAGACTCAGTCTCACACACACACAGAGCCTCGCAGGATGATGCCTTGTCCCAGGACAGCTTGCTGCCCTTCTGGCCTTGCACAAGTTCTGGCTGGGCTCAAACATTCAAACACTTGTCAGATGACACAGGGAGGCCCTGCAGCAGTTGATGAGTTTTGCTCAGCCCTGCAGGAACTCTTAAAGGGTTTTTTTTTGTTGTTGTTTAAACCAGGATAAAAACGGTTCAGAAGAGCTGCCGAACCCCGGTGCAGCCAGTGGCACGGGCAGCTCCCAAACACACGGAGCGTGGCTTAGGCTAACACAGGTGAGCTGGCTTATGACAGTCTCTACTGAGCACCTCAGCAGGCATCAGACTGCTGGTGACTGGTCACCAGCAGAAATGACAAGGTGGGTCAAACAGGCTGCAGGCACCGAGAGCACAGCTTGAAGCCAGAGCCTCTGTAGAACACACGACACACAACTCCACAACCTGTGGTGCTGCATCGTCATTAAGCTGTTAACCTGACATTGATTCCATTCTACCTCCACACCCTGAGCCACTCCCAGATCTATGGCACAAGGGTTTCAGAGCAGAGGCACCACTCAGCAGGTTACAGCCCCTCGTCTTTTGGGCTGACAAGGTGGAAGGTTCCAGAAAGCGGGGCAAGGACGCAGAGGCACATGAGCATCTCGCCGTGAACAGCTCAGTGAGACAGGCAGAGAGCTCAGGCATGAGCCACAACTGTTGTTTCTTCCTTGCCACCTTGCAGAGGCATTGCCAAATGGTTCTAAGGGTGAGCCTGGACAGACTGACACACATCTCAGCTGGGACCAAAGCTCCACAAACACAACCTTCACCCAGGGCAAGCGGTGGAGGGAAATGCAATTTAACCCTCTTCTCTCTGATGCCACCATAGAACCACAGACTCACAGAATCCCAGGGGTTGGAAGGGCCCTGGAGAGCTCCTGGGGTCCAACCCCCTGCCAAAGCAGCTCCCCAGCTCCTATTGCACAGGGCAGCGTCCAGACAGGGCTGGAATCTCTCCAGAGATGGAGACTCCACACCCCCTGGGCAGCCTGGCCCAGGGCTCCCTCACCCTCACTGGGGAAAAGGTCTTCCTAGGCTCTAACTTGCAGCCATTGCCCCTTGTCCTGTCCCCACAGACACTGGAAAGGGGCTGCCCATTTCCCCCTGCATCCCATCCTTCAGATAGTGATAAACATGAATCAGGTCCCCCCTGAGTCTTCTTCTCTCCAGGCTGAACAGCCCCAGCTCCCTCAGCCTTTCCTCACAGGGGAGATGCTCCAGGCCCTTCATCATCTCCGTAGCCTCCTCTGGACTCTCTCCAGGAAATCCCTGTCTGTTTGATCCCAGGGAGCCCAGCACTGGACACAACACTCCACCACCATGTGATGGTTCTTCCATACCAAGAGGGATGACAACAAAACTGTCCTTTAGGAGCAACACACATTCACTATGGAGGACCAACGCATGGGGCTGCAAAGGGGCTGGGAAAACCCTCCTGTCCAGCAGGCCCGTTGGCCCAGAGCAGGCTGGAGCAATGTGTGGCCAGTCCCACTGCCCTGGCAGCTGTGGCTGGGAACAGGACAGTGGCCAAGCCACTTTCCCCAAGCTCACGGGTCTGAAGTAGGTTTCAGGTTCACATCATGCAGAGAACCTCACAACGATTTCATGGCACAGCACAGTTTCTTGACAGTTTGCTGGTCTTTTCTAGTAGGCAGAAGCTGGAGAAGGAATGGGAGGTGCCCACCACAGGAGGTACCTGCCTGGTGCTGGCAGTCACAAGCAAATCTGAGCCCTCAGCCCAGCACACAAACCCAGCTCAGCCAAGAGACCTCCCCAGCTTACAGTGAAGCCCAGGGGGTGGAAGCTCCCAATAACGCTGCTGATGTCAGCAGACCAGCAAACTCAGCCCAAGGCTTTACCAAGCACAGGGAAGAGAAAGGCCACAGACCTTGAAAGTCTTGTTTGGATCTTTACCTCGTACTCTTTAATAGTGCCCTTCCAGCTGCAGCCGCTGTTGATGCAGACAGCAGGCAGACTTTCCACCTCCCGGCGGGCAGCGTTGTCTGGGAAAGCCTAACGTGGGGAAAAAGAGCAAACCACAACAATTCCTGAGGGCCTGTGGGTCCAGTCCAGTCTCTCAATACTTGATTAAAGGCTTCTCCCAGCCCAGTTGACCCATCACACCCCAGAGGGGTGCTAATAATGGCAAACAAAGCATCAGCACAGCCTTTGTGTTGGCCACAGCTGCATCACCCAGACTTTAGAAGCTGGGGAGCCCACCACATTCCTGGTGACTCTCTCATTTCCTAGGAATAAGGGGTTCAGAGGTGCACAGAGCTGTAGGGCTCGTGAGGGACCTCAAGAGCTCATGGGGTTCAACCCCCTGCCAAAGCAGCTCCCTAGGACAGGGCGCACAGGTCCTGAGACCTTGTGTTTTCAACAAAACCTGCCAGTGGTGTCAGTGACATCAGCAGCTGGTTTGGGTTTAAAAATGCAGTTTTACTTACCGAGCTGGTTTCCAAAATGGAAATTCCCTCTTCATATATCCCTTCCTGAATGCAGCTGGCACACTTCTGAGGCCCAGCACTAGCAGGTGGAAAAATAATTGTCAAACACAACCAAAAGAGACCAATTAGTGATTCAACAATGAAGTGGCTTTTGGTTAACTCTACAAAATGAAAGCATTGTCTTATGTTTCAGAGATCACATGGAGCCTTTGCTGGTGTGCAGTCCTGAGGGCTGCTTCTGATGTTCTTTCTGCTCCCGATTCACTGCACTGTTCCACTTCCCTCACTTAAAGGCAAGAATCCCAGAATCCCAGCCTGGTCTGGGTTGGAGGGGACCCCAAGGGTCACAGAGCTCCAACCTCCTGCCACAGGCAGGGACACCAACCTCCAGGTCTGGAGCTACACAAGGTTGCCCAGGGCCCCAGCCAACCTGGCCTTCAACACCCCCAGGGACGGGGCACCCACCCCCTCTCTGGGCAGCTCCTGCCAGCCCCTCACCACTCTCTCTGCAAAGAACTTCCCCCTAAGATCTCATCTATCCCTTCCCTCCTCCAGCTTCACTCCAGCCCCCTTGTCCTGCCAGGCTCTGCCCTTGAACAAGCTGATTCCCCTCCTGTTCCTCTGCTCCCTCCAGGCTCTGGCAGGCTGCAATGAGGTCCCCCCACAGCCTTCTCTTCTCCAGGCTGACCCAGCCCAGCTCCCTCAGCCTCTCTCCAGAGGGGAGCTGCTCCAGCCCCCTGAGCACCTCCGTGGCTCCTCTGACCCCTCTCCAACAGCCCCACATCTCTCTTGTCCTGGGGCCCCAGCTCTGGACACAGGACTCCAGCTGGGGCCTCAGGAGGGCAAGACCAAGGCTGAACATGAGGAAACTTTTCTGGAAGCCAGCATGGGCTTAAACTGCTCACATTTTGGCACAACAACCAGGACACTGACCTGGTGGTACTGGACAGACAGTTGGACTTGATGATCTTAGAGGTCTTTTGCAACCTTAAAGATTCTATGTGATTCTGTGCCCTGTAAGGGCAAGTTCCCTCAGCAGCTGTGGCAAAGACTGAAGATGGGGCAATTCACCTGGATTGCTGCCTCAACAGTGAAAACAATCCAAGAGCTCCTGGAAAGGGAACTCCCAGGAGCAAGTCTGAGATTACACATCAGGAAGGCCTGATGCTGAACCTCAATGGTTAAGCCCAGCATCCTGAAAGACCCTGAAAATTAGACTTTATTTTTTTCTTAAAAATGCCCTTTTAAGCACTTTCTCTTCAGACTGAGGGCAGGGAAGTTACCTTATAATTTTCTTCAGACAATAGGAGCAGTAGCGATGTCCACACTGAGCCTGGAATGGTCTCCTCAATATATTCTTGCAATCAGAGCAGAGGTACTTGACCTCCAGTTTAGTACCCAGGATCTCCTTCGCAAATCCAGGCTGGTTTAGATCCAGAGAGCCAGGTGGGGTGGCGTTTGCTGCTGCCATGTGAACGAGAAATCCTGGCTGTACCTCCAGAGCCTGCGAAGGAGAGTAATTGTCCCTGATGGAGCCTAACTGGATGGTGGCAGCTCTTCCCAGGAGCTGTTAGGCCAGCGTGTCAGCCCCAGCACCGCACAGGCAGACACACCGGTGGAAACCACCCAGTCCAAAATATGGGAAAGAAACGTCAATTTTGGTTAAATCCAGACTCAGGAGTCGGGGTGGAGACACCTCCCTGCAGCCCTCACCCAGGTTTCCTGAAAGGCAGCTCTGGCAGAGGAACCAAACCAGGCAAAGCCCATCCCAAAGCTGATGGGGAACATCAATAAAGCCCCGAGGCACGGCGGGAGGTAACCACGGCCCAGCCCAGCTCCTCTCAGCGGTCACTGTGCTCCCAGCCGGGGGGACGCCAGGCACCCAGCAAAGCCCGGCCACCGTCCAGGGCTGGAAACGCAATCGTGAGCGGGGGAGGGAGGAAGAGAAAGGAGCTCTGGCCGCCCGTGGGGATCTGAAGAGCCATCTCTCCGCACAGCCCCGCACGGCCCCGGGGGTTTCTACGGTGTTCTTAGCGAAAATTCCGGTCTCCCCGGCATCGCCCGCCCTCGCCAAGGCGCTTCCTCCGGGTAAGGCACGCACCGCCCGGGGATCGGCAGGGACAAGGCGAGGCAGGAGGGCCCGGGCATCACTCCCCCCGCCCCAGCCGCCCACTCGGGACAGGGCGCGGAGCAGGGCCGGCTCGCCCGGGGCTCTGGCAGGCCCCGCTACCGGGGACCCCGCCACCGCCGGCCCCGGCTACAGCCGCCCGCTCACCGGGAGGAACGGCCCCCAGGCTGCGAAGCCGCGGCGGAGTCTCCCCGCGCCACCGCGATCGGGGGAACAGCCCGGAGCCGAGCCCGTCCCCCGCCAGCCAGCGGGAGACTGCTCCCCCTCCCCGGTGCCCCGGCCTGCGCGCCGCGAGGAAGGGTCGGGCCCCCGGCGGAGCCAGGCCCGCCCGCCGCCCCTCGCTCCCCTCCGCGGCACCCCGAGGGGCCGGGGGTCATCGCCGCACTCACCGGCCGCCTCCCTCCGTGCCCCGCACCGGAAGCGCGCCCTCGCCCCGCCCACCGGACACGTGTGTCGGACCCCGCCCCTCTGCGCCCGCTCGCGCCGGGACACGCCCCCTTCCCGCCGGCGCCTAGCACGAGCCCCGCCACATGACGGGCGCGGAGGGGCGGGGCGGCGCGCGCGGCTGCCACCACCTCCCCCTCCCCTCCCTCCCCTCCCCTCCTCTCCCCCCCCGCGGACACCCCCGGCCGTGCCCCCCGGTGCCCCCAGCACCCCTTCCCCATCGCCCGGGTCATCCTGCCCGCTCTTCACCCCTCCCCAGCGGCGCCCCCGCCCGACCCGGCCCACCCCGACCCTGCCGGGACCCCTCCACGCAGCCCCTCGCCCACCGCCGGGGCAGCGGCGCTCGGCCTGGGAGCACCCTGACCTCCCACCCTGTGGGGACGGGCCCCACCCGCAACACATTCCCCCCCAGTCGGCCGGGTGAGAAGCCCCCCCCCCCCCCCAGCAGATATTTTTAAGCCGCCTTTGGGCATTTTGGGGGGCGCCGAGCACCCACTTACCCGCACGCAGAGCTCCATGGCCGCTCCACACCGCCCAACCCCAGGGAAACGGACACTGGAGACACCGGAGCAGACAGGCGGCTGGGCTGCGGGACGGTGTCTGTATAACCGGAGGAAGAAGCTGCCCCGGGGGGAACGCCGCGGCTCCCCACGCGGCAGTGAGGTCAGCACGAGGTGCTTTTCGCAGGGGAACTTGCCCAGCGAAAGGTCACGGCAGCAGCAGGAGTTTTCACTCGGGGTCCCCAGCGCCGGTGCTGGCGATGAGGCAGCGTGGGGGCCCGGGGCTTTACTGCCTCCCGCGCCGGCCGGGCAGCCACGGGCTCTCTCTCTCTCTCTCGTTCTCACCCCGCGGGGAATTCACCTCTTGCCGGGGAAATCCTCCCCGCGCAGAACCGGGCACAACCGGTTGGGCGCCGCAGCCAAGGGAGCCACCAAGACGCCTCTCCCAGCAACCCGGGCTGCGAGGACGGCGCCTGAGGCAGCTGCCCCCGGCCCAGCGCCGCACCAGTACCCACAGACAGGCCCGGGGCGGCAGAGCCTTGCTTGAGGGGCTGCGGGCTGTGCGGGCACCCGCCGAGGAGAGATGCTCCCGGTGGGGCCGGCACGGGTGACTGTGGGGTTGCGGTGCTGGGGATAGGGTGCGTCCCTTTTCGGGTCTGCTCCCCAGGGGTGGGCACTGCTCTGCTCGCCCCATTGCACCGTCCCTTTTCCTGGACAGAGCCCTCTGGGAAAGCAGCCACGAAACCCTCGGTGTTGACAAAGTTCTCGGCTGGCTGACGAAACCCGGGGCAGAACCCCCTTCCCCATGCCCTTCCGTCATCATATTGCCTTCCCTGAAGGGCCAGCGGCGCTGGCACCGGTGCCAGGGCATAGACCGCCTGGAACCCGCCGGCACTGCCCTACGTGCTGCACCAGCCGCAGGCCGGGACACCACCGGGGGCTGCTCTGAACGAGCCCGCGGTTGCAGTGTCGCAGTCGAGGACCCGGTCTTGCACCTTATCGAGGTTCCACTTCCGCCTCCCGTAACTGCTCCCCCCGGTTCCCGCCCGGGACGCCGCCGCACTGACGGAAGCCGCGGCCCGGGGAACCCCCGGCGCTCTGAGGACGCCCCGAGCCCGGCCGCTCCCCCGCCTCAAGCAGGGCCCGCGGAAACACCGCCCCGGATTTCCAGCTCCGGGTCCCTCCCGCGCCTCAGGAACGACGGGAGCGGCTCAGGCTTGGGCGGCTCGTTCCGCGGCGCTGAGAGGCTCCGGCATCCGCCGGCCGCGCTGCAGGGCCACGCCGCGCCTCCCGCCCGCTGCCCGGCACAAACCGGGGGCGGCTTCTCCGCCGTGAGCGCCCGCGGGGCCCGGGGCGGGTGTCGCCGCCGAGGGCCGGGGCGCGGGAGTGCCGCTACTCCTCCGCACCAGCGGCGCGCAGAAGCCACGGGGGTCCTGCGCGGCCGGGGGGACCTTGCGGAAAACTCCCGCGGGGAGTGGGAATCCCCCCGACTCACGGGGCAGGCCCTGCCCCGGGCGGGTGGTCATCGCCCGGCCGCAGCCCCCGCGGGGCCCGGGGACACCGACGTGGGCGTGTTGAGCCACGAGAGCGGACAGGGCCTGCAGGGAAAGGTCTAGCCCCGCCAGGGCGCATGCCCCGCTCCGCTCCGCCGGGCGCGGCTATTGGCCAACGCTTCTGACAGGATCGCGAGCTAAGCCAATCCCGCCTTGGCATCGCGTTATTGGCAGTGACGGCAACCTATCGGAGGTGCACAGGCTCTTGTCCGCCCGCCTTCGGCCTGGCGTATACACTGGCCAATGGAACAGCGAGTGGGCTGATTGCCAGGTCTCTATGCCTATTGCGAACTAGCGCGTCACTCCCGGATCGCAATTATCTCGAAGCCCATTGAGCCGCCCGAAGCTCCGCCCTCTGCAATCGCGTATCTGCCCGCGAATAAGAGGCAGTCTTTCCTGAAGGACGTGTGCGCCGTCCTATCGGCGGGCGCGCCGGACGGCCCCGCCTTCCAGAGGGCGGGCGGTGGGCCGCGCGCCCCGAGCGGCGGGCGCGGCCCCGGGCGGCGGCGGGCGGGGTCGGTACCGGTGCCATGGCGGAGAGCGACTGGGACACGGTCACGGTGCTGCGCAAGAAGGGCCCCAGCGCGGCCCAGGCCAAGTCCAAGCAGGTCGGCGGGCGGCTGGCGGCGGCGGGGCGGCCCGGGCGGCGCGGCGGGGGCGGCCGCGGGCAGCGGGGCGCTCACCTCGGCACCTTTGCTCTCCCCAGGCGATCTTGGCGGCCCAGCGGCGCGGCGAGGACGTGGAGACCTCCAAGAAGTGTGGGTATTCCGCGGCCGGCGCCCCAAGTGCGGGGCGGGAGGCGCGGCCCGGCCCGGCCCGCCGAGCCGCGCTGGCAGGCGCTCGCCTGGAAGGGGGGCGGCGGAAGGCGGCAGCCGCTGAAGGCCGCGCTGAGCCGGGACCGCGGGGCCCCGGGACCCGCCGTGCGACCGGCGCCGGGTGCCCGGCGCGGAGCTGGGGCCGGGGTCGGGGCGGATCCAAGCTGCCGGTGCTCGGGGGGCCGCGGGGGAGGGTTAGTGACCGTAAAACCCTCCCGGGTTTGGTGTCTCGTATCTCTGGCGGTGCCGTGGCCGAGCGTTCCCATGGCGGCTTCTCTTCCCCTGGCGCTGCTCTTTGCAAACTCCCCGTGTCCTGCCTGGTGGGAACCCTCCGGCTCTCCCACCGCAGGGCCGAGGGTACAGTGTCTGGAGATAAATGAGTAGGTAGCCCCCCCCCGCTCGTGGGGTTGGACTCGATGGTCTCCTGAGGTCCCTTCCAACCCCACGGTTCTGTGATCCTCAGCCAAGGCTTAGTCAGCTTCATCGGGAGACTGAGCACCCGTGAGAGGGGATTCAAACCGGCATCAGTGCTGGAAATCAGATGGGAATAAACAAAGAGTGTGGGTTTGAACCTCGGGCTTTCAGTAGAGCAAAGCAGGGTTAGAGTTTGCTTATAAAAAACATCAGAAAATTGAGTCAAAGCTACTTAATCCTGCTGCCTTGTACCTGAGCAAACAAGGTACAAGGTCCAGAGTTGGCCGTCCCCACACTCCAGCGCAAGCCCAAGTCTGCAGTGACGTTTGAATAGTCAGTCCCTAAGCAATAGCAAAATCCTGCCTGCCCAGAGTGAAGCTCAGATGTGAGGTAAAGCCAGGGGCCATGTTCAGACATCAGCACTAAGGGGATTAAGATAACTGACCTGCAGTGGGCAGGAGCTGGTTGAGAGATCAGTGCTGATGTCGGCAGGTTGAAATCTTGAAAGCTTCCTGGGATCCCAGGCTGCTGAGCACTTAGAGGAAGCACTTTGATACTGTTTGGCACAGCTCTTGAGCCTTGTTTTCTTTGTCCTTGTTTGGTTTGTTTTTTGTTCTTGCTTTGAATGACAGGGGCAGCAGGCCAAAACAAACAACACTTTATTACAAAGAACACGGCCAAGCTCGACCGGGAAACAGAAGAGCTGCACCATGACAGAGTTCCTCTGGAGGTGGGCAAAGTGATCCAGCAAGGCCGACAGAGCAAGGGCATGACGCAGAAGGACCTGGCCACAGTGAGTACGGCCCCGGGGGCCTGCTGGCCCCTGCCTCCGCTCTCCAGAGGCACGTTTGGGTGCCTTGGAAAGGCTTTTCCCATCCCTCCGTGGGCTGCTGCAGTGGGATGGTGTTGTGAGCTGGCAGTTTGGTGAACACAACATCTCTGGTATCTGATCTCTGAGCAGCGGGAGGAACACGTAGGAATTTTTGTAGGGGTTTATCTGTGCAGCCCTCAAACACCTGCTTGGAGACAGCGTGTTGCTGGGCTTGGGGAGCTGGTAGGAGGTGCTTTTTTTTTCTCTTTTTTTTCTTTTTTCTTTCCCTCCTCCCATCAGCTCAGCACCCATGTGAGGTTTTCTGTCACCATCTGGGCCTGAGGCACCGTTCAGAATCTCCCTGCTGGCTTCTGGAGCAGCGATTAGTAGTGCTGCTGCTCCTTCTGGGAGGCTGAGGGAAGCAGAGGCTTGCCCAGGATGGGTGATGCCATCGATGTAACACCCAAATTGTGGTGGGAAGTGCTAGAGGTGGTGGGGTGTACTGGAGGTAGCACTTTGGGCATAGTTAGAGGTTGTTTCTTACCTGTGTGAGTTGGGGTGGTTGGTGCTGAGACGCAGCCTCTCTTTGTAGAAAATCAATGAAAAGCCACAAGTTATTGCTGACTATGAGTCTGGAAGAGCAATCCCCAACAACCAGGTGATGGGCAAGATTGAAAGAGCCATTGGTAAGTTACCAGGAGCCTCCCACTGCTCTGGGTGCCTGGGAGGGAGGTTTTGTTCTGCTGCTTGTGTCTCCTGCGTTCAGAGCTGCTGCTGGCTGTAGGCAATTAAGCTATGCTGTGATAAACTTGGGCCTGCTGACTGAAACCAGGACCACGCTCTTCTCCTGTGTTCTTCGGCTTCATGCTTGGGGCTGTGCCCTGGGAACCACCCCTCCATGCTATCCCCCCAAATCAGAGACCTGAGCAGGCCTGTTTGTCCTCAGGAAAACCTCTGGCAGCTGCTAGCCTTGTCATTATCCTCCTGGGCTGGTCCAGGTTCCCTTGTTCTAGGCAGATAGTCTGTGCACAGCAAGAACTGGAGCTTGGAGAAGCACTCTGGTGCTCCTAGGAGCTACAGGAGGATTCCCCCAGGTTCCCCTGCCTGCTTCTTTGGATGTTCTCTTCCTTACAGCAGAAACTTGAGGAAATAAAGTTCCTGGGTGAGTGCTGGAGTAGTGCTGATGGCTGTCATCTCCTTTGTCTTCTTCCAGGCCTTAAGCTGCGTGGGAAGGACATTGGGAAGCCTCTGGAAACCGGCCCCAAAGGGAAATGACAACAAAGCCTCGAAATCAGTTTGCTCAGACTGATCTCGTCTGGCTGGTTCCCCTTAACCACCAGGATCTCTCTGCATATTGCCAAGCTGAACAAGAGGGATTCAGACTTGCTTTGGGGGGAAATCTGCCGAATCTCTGTACCTGCTGTAAAAAGGCAACCTTAAAGAAGCGATTTTCCTGATTTTTTTGTTTTTTTTCCTTCTTTCCAGAGATTGAGGAACTAAACCCCCAAAACCCACAAACCAACCTGCACCTGACTGCCAGAAACATGGGTGTCTTGGTGTTTAGAAGCAGCTGATGTCAAGGCACAGGGGGTGGTCTGAAATGTGAACGTTTAATTGGAACAATCTGGGGGAGGGGTGGGAAAATAATATATATATAAAGAATTTGGGAGAGTTGGGGGTTGATCAGTGTCTGCATTTGAAATGACTCAGTCACTGCATCACAGCAACATTTTTGTTTGTTCCTTCCAGCCTGTTTTAAAGAGATCTATAATAAAGTTTGATACCCTTCACTTGCACAGGGCCAGCACAGCCGTGTGGTTGGGGGTGAGGGAGCTGCAGCCCCCTCTTCCTTCTGGCCTGGAGTGCCTGGGGTGAGGGCTGGTGCCACAGCCTCCCAGCTGCTCCGCTCCTTCCCTGCCAGTGAGACTGCAGCTGTGGCTGGCAGCCCGGAGATGAAATCAGTGCTGTGGTTACAGCTTGGGCGGAGGTGAGCAGAGCCTGAGGAGTGACACAGAGCAGGATCAGGGCCGGGCATCTGCCAGAGCCCCCTGCTCTGGGAGGAGGTAGTGAGGGCAGCAGCGCCTCATGTCCCTCTGTGGGGTGGCACCCTGGGGGGAGCACTCCTGGCAGCTCCTGGCTGCCCTGTGTGGGACGCTGAGAGCCAGAGGCGGCTGCTGGAGTGTGAGGCCGTACTGGAGGGATGCTCTGCCCTGCCTGCACCTCCCAGGTGTGAGGAGCAAAGGGGGCTGCTCTGCTGGGGCTGCGCCAGGTGGAGCTGAGCTGGGGGCACAGGGCTTGGCTATGTGGGACAGGACTGGGAGGGAGAGCTCTCTCCCCCGAGGTGAGGGAGCAACATTTTGGGTGCAAACCAGGACACCCTGCTCCCCTCTAGGTGAGCTCAGTGTGCTGGAGAAGCAGGATCCCTAACGGGCAGGTCTCCTGCCCTGCCTGCTGCTGTACCAAAGCCACGGGCTCTCAGGGGCTGTGCAGTGTTCAATGAAGTTCTGAAAGCCGGGGAAGAAGGGTCCTGGGCTTGGGTGCAGGTGTGGTTGCCCTGGCCCTGAGCCCTTCCAGGGCTGCGGGGATGATGTTCTCCCAGTGATGTGTTAATGTGAATTACCAAGAGGCAATGAAAGGCTTGTGGGCAGTGCTGGGGGGCTGAGTGCCCCTACAGCAGGGCCAGGGCTGTACTCTGCCCTTGAGTGTGTGGTGGGGTGTTCCCCCTCTCTGTTCCCTGCCCGCCCAGCCACCTCTCCCCTCCTCCTCCCCAATATCCCCCCTCCAAAACCTGCAGAAACACTAGACTCATGCCCCATGCAGTACCTGCTGCTGTGCCCAGCCCCAGGGGGCCCGGAATGCATGGTTTGCCCCCTTCTGTGGCCAGGGCCCTGCTCAGACAAGGAGGCCCTGCTGCCAGGGCACAGGCACATCACTACATCATGGTGCAGAAAGTTCATGTTACATAAAACAACAGTGCTTTTCCTGAGCACACGGAGGTAGTGGGGGCAGCAGCACCTCGTGTCCCTCTCTGGGGTGGCACCCTGGGGGAGCACCCCTGGCAGCTCCGGCTGCCCTGTGTGGGATGCTGAGAGCCAGAGGCGGCTGCTGGAGTGCGAGGCCGTACTGGAGGGATGCTCTGCCCTGCTTGTGCCTCCCAGGTGTGAGTGGCAGTTATCCCAGTCGGCTTGTTTCAATCCTCAGTCCCCTCTTGCGCCACTTGGGATATAATGACTTTGTCCTGTGAAGGAGAGGGAACAGGGATTGGTTACAGTGAGCACAGGTTGGGTCTAATTTGAAATACAAAAACTTCTTCCAGGCTTCAGAGGGGAGAACCCACGTGCTGGCCCACCATGGCCACAGCAGAGCAATCAAACCCCCCAGCATGCCCAGGGGGGCTCCACATCCTCTTTGGGGGTCAGTCCCGAGGCCATGGCTTTGTGGCAACTATGTGACACCAAAGCCATCAAAGGAAACTGTAGGTTAAGGTGCCTGGCTCAGGTTTAAGATGCTGACTGAGGAGGATGAGCAATGTTTGCACTGTGGCTCCCTGCAGGGCTCTGAGCGGGCAGATTGCAGCCTCAGCTCTTTCTGGAGCCACTGCCCGAGGGCAGCAGCAGCGTCTGTGGGTCAGTCCCACAGCTCGGGGTCACCTGTTCACTGGCAACCAGATAAGAAGCAGAGCCCTTTGCACCTCCCTGACGTGTTGGCAGACTGCAGGCTCAGGGGGATCTGCTGAGCTACTGGGAAATTGCTGGTTTGGTGTGGTTGGGGACAAGCAGGAGAGCCCTTCACCCCATCCTTACGTCTCTAAAGGTGATGTTGTCGAAGCCCTGGGGAGCATCCCCAGGCGTCCCGCTCGCCAGCCCTCGCCGCTTCAGCAAGTACCAGGCTCCAGCGACCATCAGAGCCAGGGCGATGATGGCCAGGAGGAGACTGAGCACCATCTCTGCAATGAAGCCTCTGGAGGATTTCTCTGTGGGGAGAGGACATGCTGCCAGGCTCAACCCACCGCCCCGGAGAGCTGGTTCCAGTGCCAGCCTCAGCACCAGCACCCGAGTGGCCCCGGGTTGAGCTGTTCTCATGTCACAGCCAGCCCCACACCTTCCACTGGCACCTCCGGGCTGGAATGGCAGCCTCCCCCAGCACTGTACACGATGTCATCCAATGCCACCGTCCCCTCCATCGGCCACCTCTGTGTGGTAACCTCAAAGATGATCTGTGGGGGGAGATGGGATCCAGGAGGGTTGATGCATGGGGAGGGCTCCCCACAGCCCTGGAGGCACCCTGCCCCCCAGGGTGGTCCCACTCACCCAGAACTCGGTGGGGCTCTGCACTGGTATCACGCCGCCCTGCCAGCCCCAGCTCCGGTGCCCGGCCGCGCTCCACACGGTTCGCTGCCCCGAAGCGCTGTGCAGCATCACCCGCAGCTCCCCACTGGCTGCAGCACGGAGGGGAACAGGCACCCAGCATCAGCAGCCACTCAGATCCCCGAGAGCCACCGCCCCCAGCCACACCACCCTCCCTTGGGATGGCAGCAGCTCCCAAGGGACCGGCCAACCCCCACTGCCCAGCCGGAGCTGAACCAGAGCAGCTGCAGTCCCGCGGGTGGGGAGGGTGTTCACAGCTCCTGACAAAGACTCCTTGCTCCCACTGTGGGCTCATGAGGCTCCCCAGCACTTACAGAGGTGCTCTGGGATGTCCATGTAGTACCAGAACCGCAGGCAGGAGTCAGCAGCAGCAGGCAGGTGCTGGCTCTCCAGCCGGGCAGCTGTGGCCCCCAGGCCCAGGACGCTGGTGTCAAAGTGCACGTAGTGACCTGGGTTACAGGGACAGAATGCAGCACGTCCCCCAGTTCTGCAGCCCACCCCACAGATCCCCCAGCCCTGCTCCTTTGGGACTGTGCCATCACATCAGGAATGCTGCAGAGCCAGGCGTCCCAGGATGTGCTGGGGGGGACATTCACGGGTGACCCCATCCATCCCCAGGGGTGCCAGGGTGCCCAGGGAGGGATGGGTGTCTCCTACCATCCTTTGTGCCCCGGGTGTGATCCTGCTCAGGGCCAGGGTATTTGGCAAGGGGCACCCCGCTCTTCCAGCCCCAGGCAAAGCTGTTCAGCTGCGGGTCTGAGGGGCTGCTCCAGCCGCACAAGTCCCGCTCGAAGTCACAGGATGCTGGGAGGAAAGGGGGAGCTGTGATGCACCCGGTGCTGAAGAGATCTGCTGCCCTTCGCTGCCAGGCAGGAGACAGGGTGTCCGGGGGCAACCCCCAGCACCCTCCCCACTGTCCCCAGCTTTGAGCCAGGCCAAGAGCTGTGATGGATGGGTCAGGTTGTCCCCAGCCCCACAGCCATGTGTCCCCTGTGGTGTAGGCTCTGTGGGCTCAGGGCCTCACCTGGCTCAGGGCAGGCTCCATCCAACAGGTTCAGGTCATCCAGCGCAACGTACCCATGGTCACCCCCAGCTCCCACCACCTCAAATAGCACCTGCCAGAGGGGTGGGCAGGACAGTGCACTGAGGCTGGCGGCTGACATGCTTCTCCTGTCATCCCACCCCACCCTGTCCCACTCCCTGCCATGAGGTCCCCAGCACCCTGCCCCATCTCACCTGCCAGTCCTCATCCGGCTGGATAGTGATGTGGCCACGGTGCCAGGCATCCCCCTCCATGGCACTCACGCCCATCACCTTCCTCCGTACCCCGCTCTGCTCCACAAAGACACCAAGGGAGCCTGCCCAGGGCACCCACCATGGAGGGGGCGTCAGTGGCTGTGCTGTGCAGGACCTCACCTGCCTAGAGGTGCCCCTGGGAGCCTTGTGGGGGGGTCACTGTGCTCACCTGGGGTCCCAGCACTCAGCTGGTACCAGAAGGTGAGGCACTGGGAGGATGCTGAGGGCTGGTAGAGATGGGAGGTGAGGACAGCTGCCTGGCCCACGGGCAGGGAGCTCCTGCCTGTGCCCACCACCATGTAATGGCCTGGGGGAAGAGAAGCCCTGTGTTGTGACCCTTGCCCAGCACTGCTGGGGGTCATCAAGGGACCGCTGGAGATGGGGATCTCCCCCTCCCCCCGAGGCTGGGGACCCCCACACAGCAGTGCCCTCTGCACATGCTGGGCAGGGCAGGCAGGACACAGGCGGGTGGCAGGGCTCTGCCAGCGCCCCAGCACGCTGTGGCCTGGCTACCTGTGGCAGTGCCGGTGGTGTGGTCGGCCATGGGGCCAGCGATGGTACCGGTGCGGTTGCTCTGCCGCAGCCAGATGTGCTGCCCGCTGGCTGCCAGCCCGCAGGCGTCTGCCTCGAAGGAGCAGGAGAGCTCAGCCCCGCAGGGCCCCGCTGTCAGCGCCACGTCGTCCAGCGCCATGTCCCCCAGGAACCCATCCCGCAGGGCCTCGAAGGCCACCTGCCACCGAGACATCGACATCATATTGTGCCATTCCTGCTGGCAGCCGGGGGCACAGGGGGTGCCTGGCCCTCACCCGGTACCGCCGCTGGCCTGTGGCAGGCAGCGTTGCCCATCCCCTGTGCCAGATGCTGCCCTCAGTCCCCTGCCGGGTCCACAGCACTGTCTCCTCTGCTCCCTCCAGCAGCAGCTTGAGGCTCAGGGTGCCTGGGCAGAGGGAAGCGTCAGCAGCTGTCCCGAACCCCTCAGGGAACCCGCCGTCCCTGGGGGAGCGGAGCGCAGCCGGCGTGTCCCCAGGAGCAGGCCACGGGGCCACAGGGCTGCGTACCGATCTGTGGGCCAGCCAGGCGGTACCAGAAGGACAGGCAGCGCGTGGTGGCGGTGGGCTCTTGGGGGTAGGTGAGGAGCTGCGCCCGCTGCCCACGGCTCCCCTGCGCAGAGGGATCCACAGCCAAGAAGTAGCCTGAGTGTCAGGAGGGGACAGATGGAGGTTAGAAACAGCCAGAGCTGGAGGAGACTCCGAGCTGCACCTGCACCCTGGCTCTGGATCTGTGAGTCCTGGCTGGGCTGCCCCATGGGCTGCTTGGAGGGCACAGGGCACTTACCTGAGCTGGTGGTATGGTCGGAGCCCTGTCCCTGCCCGGTGCTGCGAACCCATCTGAAGTCGCTGGACGGATCCTGGTACCAGCCACACATGCCGATCTCAAAGTTGCAGGACAGCTCTGGCCAGAGGTGACCGTGGGGAGGGAATGGGGATGAAACACCCCAAAAGTAAACAGGCCCCTAAAATGTCCCCTCCCCTCTGCTCCCCTGTCCCATGCCCTGGCTTCACCCCACACAGGTGGCCCAGGGCAGGATGTGTACTCAGCCCCAGCCCCAGCATGGTCCTGCCCTGGGCAATGGACACGGTGGCAGTCACCAGGCAGCCCCCATGGGACCATCACCCATCTCTGTGGGTGGGGGGCTGGGGTCCCTTCCTGCCTATGGCCCCATTCCCAGCCCACGTGCCCCTGGCTGTACCCGTGGCCTCCGGTGGCACCACGCTGGGGTGGCACTGTACAAACGTCACGTTGTCGATGGCAGCGCTCCCTGCGTCCTGCAGATCCACCAGCCCCAGCAGCTCGACCTGGAGGTGGCATGGCAGCGGCGGTGAGCGCCGGGGTGCCTGGCAGCACCCGCGCTGCCCTGCCTGCAGCCCGCCAGCCTCTGGGTGCACCTGGAAGGGACGGGTCCTCTCCCCCAGTGGGACACGGATGTGTCCCTCGGCTGTGGTGCTGTGCCCCTCCGTGTGCCAGGCCAGCTGGGTGGTGCCAGCGGTGTGATCCACGATGCCGATGGCGAGGAAACCTGGGCACAGAGGTGCTGTGGGAGCCACAGGCACTGGAAGCCCCCAGCTGTCCCCTGGGAGCCTCCACGGCCCTGGCACCCACCCAGCCCCAGGGACTGGGACACCCTGGATGTGACCGGGCAGAGTAGGGCTGGAAGGGGCATCAAAGGCAGGTGGAAGCTCTGCCCTGAGCCAGGGATGGGTAGGGAGCAGGCAGGACACCCCAGGGATGGGCAGGAAGCAGGCAGGGCACCCCAGGGATAGTCATGGAGTGGGCAGGGCACCCCAGGGATAGGTATGGGTGGGATGGGCACCCCAGGGATGGGCAGGGCACCCCGGGTATGGGTAGGAAGCCAGTGAGCATACAGGATACCCCAGAGCTGGTACCTTGGGGACCACTTTGGATGTGGTAGCTCATCTCCATGGCACAGGCCGGGCCGGAGGGGCCCAGCAGAGGTGTGCGTGCCTTCGCAGCAGCCACCATTTGTCCCTCTCCAACCTGGAGGGCCAGGTAAGCTCCTGGGCAAGGAAGTACTCTGAGAGGTTGGGCCTGGGGCTCTGCATCCCTGGCAGCACCCCCAGCCCAACACCCTGCTTGGGCATCATCCCCAGTCACCCCAGACAGGTGGGAGCAGGGAGTCTCTGCACATCAGTGGCCCCTGTGGTCCTGGGGACCAAAGAGCATCTTCTCAGCAGTGGAAACAGTCTCACCTGTGAGGACAGGGTCGAGTTCGGTGGCCGTCTGCAGGCCCCAGCGCAGCCGCCCCACGCTGACGTCATGCCAGCCCCCAGCACCCTCCTCGAAGGTGGTCGCTCCTGCAGAACACCAGGCTCAGCACCCTGGGGCTCAGCACTGCCCAGGGCCTGCACAGGCACCCATGTCCCCGGCTGGCACTGCCGGGGGGTGTCCCAGGTCCCCCTGCCCCAGTCCCCTCCACCACCAGCTGACGGGGAGGTGGGTGCTCTCACCACAGCGCTTCTCGTCGGAGCCGTCGGTGCAGGTGTCGGCGAAGTCACAGGCCAGCTCCGCGCTGACGCAGCCCCCGCTGTCACACGCCACCTGCTCAGCCGTGCAGGGCCCGGCGCCCGCCCGGCTCGGCAGGGAGCTCGGAGGCGTGTCTGAGGATGAAACCCCCCGGGTGGAGAGCAGCGCTGAGTGGAGCCGCCAGTGTCACTGGGGTCACCCTCTTCCAGCGCAGTCCCCCCACGCCCCACCAGCCCCCGGGCTCTCCATCTTCCCCCAGCCCCATCCCTGCCCCGTCTGCTGCCTCTGAATTGGGGGTGTGTGTGATGACAGCTGCCTGTATCAGTTGGGTCAGGCACAGGGGTTGGAGTGTCACAAGGACACCAGGTAACCCAAGCTGCAGGCCCCAGGACAAGCGTTTGCCACGCTGTGCCCAGGATGATCCTCATGATGAGCAGAGAGTCACAGACCCTGTGGTGGGTCCTTTATGGATGGTGCCAGGGGCACAAGACACCAGGGGACCGCTGCCTGCACCAGAGCAGGGTGGGGGGCAGCCAACCTCTGGCTCACCGTTCTGCGGGATGCAGCCTGGAGACAGGATCAGGTCATCGATGGCCACGGTCCCTGTGTCACCGGCCGCCCCCTCAATCAGCACCTGCAGGGAAGCGTCACACCACATCAGCACAGGGGCTGCACAGCGTGGGGGGACGGGCCATGCTGCAGGACGGGCTGGGGGGACACCAAGGAGCTGTGGGATCGGGGAACCCAGCTCCTGTGACTGGGCAACACATGCTTCCCCCAGCAAGGGGCTGGGTGGGATCAGGGGTGATGCAGCAGCCAGGAGGGGTGCCCAGGGTAGGGCTGGCAGAGCCATGGTGGGCTTGGGGTGATGGTGCTTCCTCTTGCACGCAGCCATGGCGATGCAGCTGCCCGGGGCACTGTCTGGGGTGTCACTGGGTGCCCTTGGGTTGCCATTGGGGTGCTCTCCACAGCCAGCTGGGAGGAGGCTGGGTTGTGTGGGTGTCTCTGGGGACAGCGCACAGGCCAGTGGGAAGGCGTGGGGTGACACAGGATGGACAAAGACCCCTCCCCCTTCCCTTTCCCAGTGGGGTGGTGCCTGGGTGGGGAGCTGGTAAGGAGGATTTGGAGACATGATGGTACCACAAGCCAGCACAAGGAGGCTCAGCTCTGGTGTCCAGTTCCCGGTTCAACCCCTACCCCTGGTCCCATGGGAGCATACTAGGGGTGGCCCTGTGCCCCTTGTCCCGCAGGCGGCCCAGCCTGCCCCAGCACAGCCCCAGCTAACCTTGAAGCTCCCTGTCACATTGAAGTTCACTCTCTCCCGGACCCAGGAGCTGCCCAGCTCCCCTCTCCTCTCCACTGCCAGGTGCTTGCTGGAGTTCATGACATAGGAGATGCTGAGGCTGCTGGTGGCAGAACCATGGAGGTGGTAGTACAGCACGAGCTGGGGATGAGGAGAGGAGTGAGTGAGCACCAAGGGTTCAGGGCAGGGGTGTGCAGCCTGTCGCAACCCACAGCGCAGCTGCCATCTCAGGGATGCTCACAGACATGGGGCTGGAGAAGCTCAGAGCTCCTGATGTGCACCAGAGGTGCCACCAAACCACCCCCAAAGCCCACTGCACATGGCCAACTGCAGCCCCAGCCCTACAAGTGGGTCCCCAGCCATTCCCAAGTGGGCTGTGATGTGGGGTCTTGGCTCTGACTCACGGAGCAGGAGTCGGTGGCCTCGAAAGTGGGACTAGTGAGCTGTGCCACGCTGCCAGCCCCTGTGGCCAAGGTGCTGCCCACGTGGAGGAAAAATCCTGCAAGAGACACCGAGAAGAGGCTGAGTGGTCCCAAGTTTTCCCAGCACAGCATCAGGCTGGGCTCAGGTGTGTGTTACCCCAAGGGCCAGGGGGCACGTCTGCCCTGGGGTCAGTGATGTCCCAGGGACCTACAGTGGGCAGTGGGGCTCCCCTGGGCTGCAGGTGCCCAGCCACGTACCTGTCCTGCTGTTACTGCTGTGGTCCCGGGTGGGGATGCCATACACGGTCCCCAGGTTCAGGCTCGTGTTCCTCTTCCACTCTGGCTGCCCAGCCTCCACCTTCCAGCTGCAGAGACCTTGCTCGAAGGAGCAGAGAGTGAAGGACTCTGCAGGGAGGGAGGGAGAGCAGATTGACCCAGGGAGACCCCTGTAATGGGCTGAGCACCCCCTCCAAACCCCTTGGGGTGATTTTCCCCTTCTGACTGTTCAGAAGCGCAGCTGGGGGGAACCCTGCCAGCCCCACAGCCCCAGGGCAGACTCTCAGTGTGTCTGTGCAGTCAGGGGGCCGTGGGCAGGGCCCCCTCCCCGGGGCCAGGGATGCTCACTGCACTGTGTCGCATCCTCATCCGAGCCGTCCCCGCAGTCGTCGGTGCCGTCGCAGAAGCGGTGCTGTGCCACGCAGGAGCCCTGGCCACAGGACTTCTCCTCTGCTCCACAGACCTGTTGCCTGGGCTCTGGGGTGATGGGACATGCTGTCAGCACATGGCTGTCCCCATGGGGCCCCTGGCACACGCTGGAGCCCCCACATCCTCCCCTGGCCAGGCTTTTGTTCCCCACCCTGTGCTCCGGCCAGGGCAAGGTGCCCCTGAGGCACAGCGGGCAGCAGGAGAGTTCCCCGGGGGGCAAAGCCCAAACTGATTTCCCCAGGGATCCCAGCAGATGTGGGACTCACTCTGCAAGCCACAGTTGCTGAAGGTGATGTCGTCGAGTGCCAGCTCTGCCCCGCACGCGGGTGCTTGTGTCAGGGAGAAGAGGAGCTGCCCATGAGAGGACAGGGATGGCAGGATGTGCCTCAGCTCCTGCTGCATCATGTGCCTCCTCTGGACCCAGCTTACAGGGACAGTGCTCAAGTACAAGCACAATCCTGTCTCACCTGGAACTGCTCCCGGATCCGGCCAGGGTGGGCGACCAGCTGGTGCCAGCCCTCACCTCTGCGCTCAGGGCTCCTCCACAGCTCCACCACCTCATCCCTGTGTGCCAAGGCCAGGCGCAGCACCGGTTGCTCCCCCGTCACGTTCAGTCCTGTGGAAAGCCACAAAACATGGTCCTGGGCACCAAGGGGCACCCACAGGGACAAACCAAGTCCCCTCAGCACTGGGAACTGGAGTAGAGACTCCTGGATCCCTCCAGCCCTGTTTGCAGGGCACGCAGGAGGTGTGTGTTATGGCAAGAACTGATCTCAAGGTCCTGGAGAGCAGATGACCCAGTCCCTCCCCACCGCTTCCCTGTGCCCAGAGTCCCAAGACCCTTCTGTGCCCACTGTGGGCATCCTCACCGCTGCCTGAGAGGTGGTACCAGGCCCTGATCTCACAGGTGGCAGCTGCTTCCCGCATCACTGGTGACCTGAGCCAGGCTGTGGCCTTTGTCTTTGCCGGGGGGGACACGGTCACCATGAACCATCCTGGGAGAGAGCAGAGCAGGGGCTGCAGCATTACGGGGTGGCACTGGAGCCACAGCCAGCACCGCTCCTGCCCACCACAGGGCTGCTCACTCCCCGGCACCCTGCAGGGATGGGTCTCCTGGCACCCCAGCTCCGGGGCACCTGTGGCCCAGAGGTGCAGTGCCGTGGGTGCCCGGAGCCTGCTCGCCGGCCCAGCGGGTTCCACTTACCGAGGTCAGTGCCCACGGTGTGGTCGGAGTGGGGCCCTGTGCCCCATGAGGCCAGGCTGGCCCGGCCCCGCACCCATCTGTAGGCCGAGGTGCTCACGTCCCGCCAGCCACAGTCGCCTGACTCGAAGTCACAGGTGAAGGCGGTGCCCAGCACAGCCGAGCTCTGCAGGTACCCTGAGAGCAGGAGGATGGGGTGTCAGGGCAGGGCTGGGCCCACCCCAGGGACCTGAACCCACCCCAGGAACCTGAACCCACCCCAGGGACCTTCACCTCCGGTGGGGTCCTGCATCCACTCTTGGCCCCATCACCCACCCCAGGGACCTGCACCCACAGTGCCCACAGCTCCATCTCCTGCTCTTGCCCCAGGAGTGGGGCCTGGGGGTGGGACTGAGTGGGGTCAGGACGTGGAAGGGGGATGGCAGGCACCCACCACATTGGTTCTCATCGGAGCAGTCGCTTAAGTCACAGAAGAAGTTGCAGAGCCACTCAGCTGTGTTGGTGCTGCTCCTGCTGCCACCCAGGGACCCACCAGCCAGGACGGCCAGTGCTGTGGGAGAGACGATGGAGCTCAAAACCTCGTGACAATCTGGGCACGGTGCCCACAGCAGGTGACAGAGGGCATGCAGGTGATATTTCCCTGGGTTCCCCAGGTTTGAGACCCTGCCAGGGGAGCACTGAGCTCTCAGTGCCACCACCCCTTGGACCAGCCCCCCACCACTGCCCCTGTACCCCTTCACCATCTCCACCTCTACCATCTCCCACCACCAGCCCCACTACCACACCCCCTCGGGGTGCCAGAGCCCTCCAGTGCTGGGGTGCTCACCCTCCAGGCAGGTGTATCACACCCCTGCTCCAAGACTCAGCCCCAGTTTTGGGGGAAACAGGGCAATCCGGGCATTTTCCTCCCCACGCTGAGCAAAGCCACCAGTGACAACCAGCCCAGCACCAGCGGCTCCAGCACTCGCTTGCCCCAGGAAACGCTGGGCTGCCCTGTGCCAGCAGAGCCCAGGGAAGGGTTTTGCTGGGGTGCATCTGCCACGGACCCCCTGAAACAGTGCAGCCCCCTGGCACTGGAGGGACCCGTGATCCCCATGGGATCCCACACCCGGGAGGGACGGAGCAGACGAGGCAGCACCGCAGCCCCTGCCCTCCCACCAGCACGTCCCCGTTGGCACAGAGCTCACCCAACAGCAGCAGCAGGCAAGGCGCTGCCCGTCCGGCCATCTCAGCTTCCTGGCTGTGGCGAGGCTGGACGGAGCCGGGAGAAGCACGGGGCCGGGGGGAGGCCACACTGAGCCTGGGGCTGGAATCTGCTCCCCAGGACCTGCCGCACGTTGGACTTCAACCCCGTTATCTGGTTCCCAGCCCTGGCAGCAGGGTTTATGGCAAGGCACTTGGTGGTGCTGCGGCAGGTCGCCGGGGTCCTGCCGCCCGGCAGCATCCCAGGCAGCAAGCTGGCAGCTCCACGGCCCCAGCAGACCTTCACTGCTTTTCCCCATCAAGCCCTCTCCCTCAGCCCCGCTCAGACGCGAGGTGCTGAGCAGAGCAGGATGAGGCCAGCTTACAGGGAAAGGACACATCTTCCTGCCAGGCTGGGGATGCTGCCAGCCCCGGGGAAGCTGGCACTGCTGCCTGCGCTGTGTCATGTCTCACCACAGGGAGAAAGTGCCTGAGCACACCGGGCAGCGGGGAGCCTCTGGATGCAGAGCAGCCCCTGGGTGCAAGGCACAGGGCTGGGCAAGGGGCACAGGGCTCGTGCTGGCAGCGGGGTGCACCCTGGCCAGGGCAGACAGCAGAGAAAGGGTGCAAAGAGAGACCCCGAGGCAGGGAAGAGTTAAAGGTGTCATGAAGTACCCAGGCAATGGTGACAGCAGGCAGGGATCCACAGGACTTGGGGTGGGGAGGGTAACCATAAAAATGCTGGGGCTTTGAATTTAGAGCTCTGGCCCAGGCAGGGAGAGCAGGCAGGGACAGGCAGCCACGCCGGAGGAGTAGCCTCTTCCAGCTCCCAGCTGAGCTGGCTGTGCCAAAAGCTGCAGCTCCGGCACAGTGCTGCCCAGGGACCGGCTGATGGCAAGCAGGGCGGGTCTCGGCCTGCCCGGGCAGAGCAGCCCCGCAGCCCTCGGCTCTCCGCCACGTGCTGTCCGTGCAGCAGCCGCTTTGGGAGGGTGCCCAGGCCGCTGCTGAGCCTGGCAGGCTGCCTGCAGCGCTCCTTCCCTGAGCTCCCAGCTGCCTCCCGGCCCTGTCGCCCTCTTCCTCAGCAGGCAGCCCCTGGCCCCAGGGACCCAGAGGTGCCGTCAGCGGGAGCCAGCACCGCTCTGTCAGGCAGGAGCATCTCAGCACCCAGCTCACAACTGCCATGGAGCAAAGGGCTCAAGGGCCACAACTGGGTCACACGGCAGGGAGAGCCACTCAGCAGTCTCGAGGAGGAGCGTGACTTGGCAGCCAGAGCCCACCCGAACTGTCTGGTGATGACAACCACCACCCTGCCTTAGCTTCCCCACCTGGGCAGGGAGAGATGCTGCCAGAGCCCGTAGGGTCCAGCTCTGCCCCAAGGCAGCCTTCCCACCTCTGCTGCCAGCAGCCCCCGTGCCCAGAGAGCTGAAGCCTCCCCTCCTACTTAGCTGATGGCCTTGGACAGCAGCCCGCAGCCCGATTGCATCAGGCACCGTAAAACACCGGGTTCAGCTCCTTCCCCCAGCACAGGCAGAGGCTGGCAACCCTGTGCCCCTGCTGCCTGGAGACACAGCAGGCACCAAGCTGAGCAGGAGCCAGCACCGTGGCCTCTGGCAATACAGCAAGCAGGCTCCTGAGCACTGCAGGCATCACATCTCCTGCCACGCTGATCCCTTCTGCACTGTGGAGCCGCTGGGGAGTGCTGGGCCCCAGGCCCAGTGGAGAGGAGCTGGCTGGGGTGATGGTGAGGGAGGGGTGGGACTGAGAGAGGCTGGAGCTTCTCAGTCCCAGGAAGAGTAGGTGTGGGGATGTCATCCACACATGGAGAGACCTGGAAGGTGCTGAGGGGACAAACCAACCTCTCCTGAGCAGCAAACACACCACAGAGACAAGTGATGAGAAGAAATGAGGAGCATGACTCACCTCTTAAGGAAAACCTTTTTTCCTGTGAAGGTCATAAAACCAGAGCAGGTTGCCACTGCTGCTGCGGGGTATCCCATCTGTGGACATGCCAAAAACCCACCTGGCCACAGCCCTGAGCAGCCTACAGGAGCTGGTTGGGGCAGGGGGCTTGACTAGACCATCTCCAAGGTCCAGCTCTGTCACCTGGTGACCCCAGGGGAAGCTGTGCTCCTCCACACAAGGCATTCAGCTCCCTCCCACCAGACGCTGGTGTTGGGGAGTTAGACCCCACAAACATGACTGTTGGGTGACGTTCACCCCATCACGGGGGAGATGGTCAACAACTTCACAAGAGATAAGATGTAGGCACAGAAGAGCTGTTTTTCTAGAGGTGCAGTGCAATCTCATGTGTGTTCAGGTTACCTGGGCTTAGCTCCCAGCTTTCCTCCCCCTGCACCAGCTTGCAAGGCTGGGTGGCTTTGGGAGGCACCAGGTGGGCAGTGGGTCCAGTGCCTGCAGCCTGGCCTACAAAGCTCATCCCCACCCATCATGATCAACCTTTTGAGTTTGGGACAGGACACAGGCATGTGGGCTGAGCAAGGACAGGCACTGCAAACTCTGCACTGCCCCAGGCACAGAGGGACCATCTCCTGCCTGGGTAGCCCACATGCTCGACAGCAAAGGTGGAAGGCAGGAGCAGGCAAAGCCAGGCAAGAGCTGGGAGCACACAGGATTGCAGCCCAAGTGAAATGGGTCAGGGACCAGGGCAGATGTTCCTCCAGCTCCAGCCTTGCATGGAACAGTGATGGAGCAGTGAGTCCAGCTGACCCAACCTATCTGTCTTCCTCAGGCTCTCCTGCCACTGAAAGCTCCAGCAGCTTTTCCCACATCCCCACACTGCTCCTCACTGGCAGCACAAGCAGAGAGCATCTCTGGGAAACAGGGAGGGAGGAGCTAGTCCTGGCTGCTGGGAGGGCTGAAATCAAGGAGGATGCTCTACCTCAAGATGCAACCACCTGCCAGGGTAGGAGCAGGCATGTTCTCCCAAACCCTGCTGCCGGGCAGCTCGGCTCATCCCAGCAGGAGATGAGGACGGTCCTTCTCATGGGACCACTCTGCCCTTTTCTCTGCTAGGCCAGGGGACCCATCGCTTTCTCATCTTCTGCCTCTGCCCTTCACAAGGCAAATCCTGATGCACATTCTGCTGTTGCCACCCCAGACCTGGCCAGCTCCAGCACCAGGCTCCCCACGAGGAGCTGGAAACCCGGGAGAGTCACGAACACACGATCACGTAAGCAACTGCCATGCTCCCCAACATGTTTAATGCTCACACACACATGTGGGAAAAACCCCTTGCTGCCGGAAAGGCTGAAGCAGAATTCCCACCCGCTTCACCAAGGCTTTGCTGCACTGTACTGGGGAGATGGGGAGCACCCAGGCTGTCACGGGAAGTCTGGCGGCGGCAGAGAATGGGCGAGTTCAACATCAATTAAAACCAGGAGAGCCCAGAGCACCGCTGAGCACAGGGAGCCTGTTGCCGACACCCCAAGGCCGGACCCTGCTGCATCAGCTCGGAGCTGGCGCTGCTGCCCAGCCCCAGTGAGTCAGTAACCTTCGTCTGCCCAGGTGATCTCATAGTCCGGGTACTTGGCTTTCAGCTTCTCTGTGGTCACGGAGTGGTCCGCTCGCCCGAAGCCCTGGCAGAGGAGAGAGGGTCCCGAAGTAGAGCCGAGGTGGTTATACCCCCATGGGAGAGCTTGGCAAACCCCTGGGGCAGCTCACAGCAGGCAGAGGCTGTGGCAGCAGCCCCAGGCACCGCTGTGCATACCTGTGTCAGGCCGATGGCCGCCAATCCCTCTGTGGCAGCCGCTCAGACCGCAGGCGGCTCAGCCTGGCTCCGGCTGTGGGACAGCACGGCACCCAGGCAGGGGGACGGTGCCACCCTGGAGCCGGGAAAACCAGCACCAGAACCCTCCTCGGGGCACTTGTGAGGGGCGCGGTGTCCCCCCAGCCTGCCCCGGCAGCACCGTGCCCTCCTGCTCCCAGGGGATGAGCTGCCGGCTCGGCCACGGGCAGCAGGCCCGGAGCCGGCATCGGGCCGCCACCGGGAGGGAGCAGCCGCGCCCGCGGGTGGTTCCCCCCTGTATCCTCGCCATCCCCCACATCCCGCCCGCCTCACTTACCACCGAGTACCCGTAGACATGGATCTTCCTCTCGTCGGGGCGGTGGGAGAGGCGGCCGCCCCCCAGGCACTCGCAGCCCAGGCCCTGCTGCGCCAGCTCCTGCGCCGTCCGCTCGTAGATGTCGGCTGCGTGGGGAGGGACCCGTGGGGCGGGGGCGAGCGGAGGGGCCGCGGGCGGGCACGGGGACCCGCCGCCCCACGGTAGAGCCCCTCCCGCCCCGCCAGCTTCCTCCCGACGTGGGGCCGTCCCGGCCGCTCCCCTCGGTCCCTCCGGGCCCGCAGGCGGGGAGCGGAGCCCCACCGGGGAGCCTCCCCCCGCCCCGGGATCCCCCGCCGCGGCGCCCCGCGCTCCTCACCGTGGTACTCGGCCCAGCCGTGGCCGCGCACGACATCCTTCCCGGGCCCGCCGGCCGCCCGCACCCGCACCAGCACGTACTTGAAGACGCCGCTGCCGTCGATCTCCACATCCGCCACCCGCGACAGCGCCTCCGCCGCCGCCATCACACCCGCCCCGAGGCCGCGCCCGCCCCTTCCGCCCCGGCGGCCAACCGGCCCCAGGCCCCGCCCGCCAGGCGCCAGCTCCCGCCCTCGGGCGGGGCCGGGAGGGCCAGGGGTACCGGTACCCGCGCCCGCGGGCGGGGCCGGCTGCGGCGGCGGGGCGGGAGCCCGGAGGGGGGCGGGCGGCGCGCACAGCGCAGGCGGGGCCGGGCCGTCGCTCCCCGTCCGCGCTCGGCCAGTCCCCCTCGGGCCGTCCGCCCGCCTCGCCGTGCCAGCTCTGTGCAGAGCCCGCGCCTGCGGAGACACGGCCGGCCTGCCTGGCGGCAGCGTGGCCGCCCCCCGGGCCCGGCTCGGCGCCCAGCACCGGGCACCCAGCGCCCACCCGCGTCACCGTCCAGGGACACCCCCCACCCCCCGGCCCTGCGCCGCGGGCAGCGCCTGCACCCAGTGCCCAGAGACCTGAGCGGGCCCGGGGGTGCCGGGGCACACGGGGCTCGGACAGAAACCTGCAGGCATGCTCTGGGACACAGATCAAGTGTGACACCCCCTGTTCCCCCCCCACCCCCGCCCTCCCCGCAGCGTCCCCGCGGTCCGGGCACAACCTCGGGCTCCTCGGGACCCCCAGCGCTGAGGGCACGGCCCGGGGGTGCGTAGAGCCCCAGGGTGCAGGCGGGTGCGAGGGCAGGGGTGGGGTATGGCGGCAGCAAGGCCTTTGTGGGGGCTGAGGGGTGCCAGGGGCGCCCCGGACAAGCGCCGCTCCCCCAGTGAGGGCTCTGCACGCTGCCCGGCCCTGCTCCCCACGGCAGACCTTGGCCTGTGCTCCCGTCGCCTCATGGCCTTCCCTAGACCAGCCCCCCAGCTGCTCTGGCTGCAGCCCCCCCAGCCAAGGCCAGCTGCCCGCAGCCCATCCCTGCCTCCTTGGCATCGCATCCATGAGCAGTCCCCATCCCGCCAACTGACGGGGCAACACCTATCTACAAAGGGGGGTGCTGCGGGGGTTCCCCCTCCCTGCATCACATGATGTCATCCAGGAGGTTGGGGCTGGCCACCCAGTCGAGGGTGCGGGGCTCGGAGGCTGCCATGATCATGCACATGAACTGTTTGCCTGTCCTCTTGTCGATGGGGTAGATGGTGGTGGGGGTGAAGCGCTTGTTGCTCTCCACGAAGTCGCAGAGCTGCTCATAGACAGCGGGGAACTCGTGCCGCAGGAAGACGCCGCGGATGCGCAGCTCCCGCTGGATGTTGATGAAGCAGACCTCCCGCGCCTTGCGGCCCTCCTCCCCCTCCTTGTCGATGTCCGCCGTGCCGGGCGGGGGTGTCAGGATCAATGTCTCCATGTCCCGCTCCTTCTTCAGGATCTTCTTCTCTGGGCTGGAGGACGCTAAGGCCACCTTGGCGTATTTCCTGACCGTCGGCACCTGTGTTTTCGGTGACGGCCTCTCCGGCACTTTTTGGGTGACGGCCACGGTTACATTCAGGAGGAAACATTCGTCGGGGTCGTACTGGTTGCCCGTCGCCCGCAGCTCCTGGGCGTACTCCCCCAGGTTGTCTGAGTAGCTCTCCAGCTCTCGCAGGGACAGGTACGTGGGGGACATCAGCAGGCTCTCTAGCCCAAACTGGAGGAAGTTCTCGGCCGAGCCAGCGTTGGGGAAGCCCAGGAAGAGGACCCCACGGCCACGGGAGAGGTATCCCACCTTGGCGATGCGTGAGAAGGCTTTGTGCACCTCGGTGTTCTCCCGGCAGAACTGCAGGACGTGGCGGCAGACGCTGCCCACGCGCCCATAGACGCAGCTCTCCTTGTGCGTGTCCCAGTCCTCGCGGCGGCAGTGCCGGGAGCAGTAGTAGGTGTAGCAGCTGTGGCACGACTTGAAGTAAAGGCAGGCATTGAACATGGTCTCTGTCCGCCGGCACTTGGCGTTGGAGCACATCATCATGTCGTCCTCCTCTGCGCTCAAGTCGGGCGAGCAGTTCTCCGGAGACTTCTCAAAGGGGCCGACGGACGGTGGGGCGGGTGGGGGGCGTGGGGCGCTGGCGCGGGAGCTGGGGCCTGGCTGCTCCTTAGTGGGCCGAGGCCCCTCGGGCACGCTGGGGGGACCCTCCTTCCCTCACCCCGTCGGGGTGGCCCTGGGGCACTGCTGCTCAGAAGCTGCTTGAGCTGCTCGGCGAGGCTGGCCCTGTCCCCGGCTTGGTGGCTTGGTGCCGGCTTGTAGTCGATGACGAGGTCGGTGATGAGCTCATCCAGCTGCTCCAGGCTGCGCTGGCGCCCCGAGCCACTCTCCCTGGGGACGGGCTGCGGGGCGCAGGGCATGGTGTAGGGACCGCGCTCCCGCCCTGCATCCAGCACGTCCCAGCTGGCTGAGCGCCTCTCGCTCCTGCCCAGCCCGTCCGCACGGATGTCGTTGTCAGTGATGGTGATCTCAGGTGTGATGTACCAGGAGCGGCCTGAGGGCCCGCGGCTGCTGTCAGCGTGCACCCTCTCGAGGATGGAGCTCTCGGAGAGGGACAGGGCTGCATAGCGCTTGGGCGAGCTGGACAGGTTGATGACCACAGGCTGCCGGCGCTCCTCGGGGGATAAGGCACGATGCTGCTCCTGGGCGAGCAGGTTCTCATAGCTGCGCCCGCGCTGCAGGACTTCCTCCCTGCGTGCCGCCGGCGCCAGGATGTTATCCCAGGATTTGGAGTAGTGCTGGCTCTCCCGGCCCAGCCGTGGGGGAGTTACACCGTAGCTGGCGTGCCAGGAGGAAAGCATGGCCTCGCGCCCAGCCGGCTGTGGCGCAAAGCGTGACACTTGCAAGGTCTGGTAGGGCAGCGCGCCGCGCTCAGGGCAGTACCAGTCGCCGAAGTGCAAGGGCTGGGCGCTGCGGGGCGGGGGGCACGTCCGTGACATCATCTCCCGTTCCCGGTACTTCCCGTAGTCCTCTGTGTAGAAGACCCGTGCGGAGGACCCGAGGGCTGGGTATGTCCGGGTGTCCTCGGCATACAGGGTTTTGATGGGGGTGCCACGGGGGGCATAGAAGTGGGGCTCGTCCCCATAGAAAGCACGGGCGGGTGCCTCCTGCACCGGGTAGCCCCGTGCCTCCTCCACATACAGTGTCCGAGGTGGCACTGTGTGGACGGTGGCTTTGGCCGGGTCCTCGGTGTATAAGTGCTGAGGGATGCTGTGGCGGACGGGGTAGGGGTAGCTGGCATAGCCGGAGCTCCGGAGGGGCATGGCGGGGCTGGGACACCGTGCTGGCTCCTCCGCATAGAAGAACTTGGTGGGGACACTGGGGGCCGAGAAGGTCATGCAGCCCCTCTCGGGGTACTCCCTGAAATCCCGCGAGGCTGGCACAGGCACCGTCTGGTAGGCCAGTGCCCGGGGGTCCGTCTCGTAGTACTCGCCAGGATAGGGCAGGAGCGGGGGTCCCCGCTGTAGGAGTCGCTGGGCGTGGGTGTGCGGGACGCAGATGCCTGCCTGCTCCCTGGCACGGCCAGGCTGCGGGCAGCCCCGGGTGCGCGGGGCCAGCGCGGCAGCTCCGGCCGGCTCTGGGCTGCGCGCAGGCTGCGAGCCGCGTGCACCAGCACCGCCTCATCCGGCTTGATGTCAACCCGGCACTTGACATGGGGGCTGGCGCCCACCTTGGTGCCCGGCCCCTCCTCAAAGCAGTTGCTGCCCAGGCAGAGTGGGGAGATGCGGCTGACGCTGCTGCGTTGCGGCTGCAGCTTGATGGGGTGAACTTCATTAGCCAGCGCCCGCAGGGGAGCCTGGCTCTCGCGGCGTGGCGAGGGCTCGGGGCGGGAGGGCTCCCGCGCCACCCGCAGCACCTCCCGCCCGCGGCGGGCCGGCGGCGGCGAGGCCGAGACGGCGATGGGCACCGGGGTGAAGGTGGACTTCACCCGCGGGGCGCTCTTGGAGCGGGCACGTCGCTTCGGCTCGCTCCTTGGCGGGGGGCTCTGCAGGCGTAAGGGTCCTGCTTCGGCGGCACACGCCTGCCCTGTGGCCCCGGCACAGGCTCGGGGGTGCCAGGCTGCGGGCAGGGGCGCTCCATGGCCGAGGGGGTGCCCAGCTGCTCGTCCAGCGACTCGAGGAAGTCAAAGCTCCTGCAGTGGCGCTTGTTGAAGGGCTGCGGCTCACGGGGCAGAGACGATGACATGGGGGCGTCACATCGTGCCAGGGGCTGGCAGACAATTGAATCCCTGGGGGCTGCGGTGGCCACTTTTATGTCTTGGTACACCGTAGACACCAGGATGTCAGGCGGGTCTGTTCGTGTCATCTTAAAAGTGACTCTTCTGCCCACTCCCCTTCAGATGGCCTCAGAGGAAGGCAGCCAGCCCTGCAAGAGAACAGATGAGGTGCCTAAATCCCGGCGAGGACCTCAGGGAGCCACACCAGCACTGGGCAAATCCCCACAGCCTCTGACCCGGGGTGAGGGTTTGGCCACCTCCTCCAAAATGAAGGCTTGGGGGTGTTCTGGCCTCCGCTGCTGCTGTTGTCAGATCCCAACTGGGGGAAGAAGCTGGCAAAAGGCTCCAAATGCAGGGTGCAAGTAACAGAAGATATGGCAGGGCACCCATGGGTGCACTAGGCACCATGGGGCAGCTGGGGACGGCCATCACCTCACTGCAAGGAGAGGTCACCAAGCACCGTGCCTCGGTCCCTGGGGTGCAGGACACAAGGACTCTCCTGCAGCATCATGGGAAATGGCATCTCTGGAGGGACACACCACCAGGGTTTTCTGTAGTGCATTGGGTACGTGTGCCCAGCCTCCCACTGCCAGCATCTGAGCAACTTCAGGGTCTCCTGGGACTATGCGTGTCCACATCCCAGCACCAGCGTCATAGGCAGCACAGGCAGGAGCATCACCAGGGACAGGTACCATGAGCCCCCACCGCAGGAGCCAGGAAGCCCATGCAACTCTGGGGCTCTGAGGGTGCAGGAGCCGTACCCCCTCCCTGTGGAGGCTGCACCCACGGTGCCCACAAATAACCACGGTGGAGTGCCAGCAGTGCAGACACGTCTCTCCCTGGGGCTCCTCTGAACCAGCATGGGTGGCTGGCAGAGGGGTGCTGTGGAGGGTGCCCCAACCCTGCATGCCAGCAGCACCTCCTCCATCGCTTCCCGCAGCTTCCAGCAGGACAGACCAGGGTTCCTCCACAATAACCCTGCAGCGGAGGGCTGGGCTGGCTCAGTGCCCACTGGCTTTGTCCTCTCCTGTGTCTCCGGGGCCAGAGAGCGAGCAGGATGGCAGCTGCAGCTCCCATGGACACAGGGTCTTGCACCTGACCTGCTCCAGAACGATGCTGCATGGGGGGTCAGGGCAGGCAGAGTCCCCAGCCGTGTGTGACACGGGAGCATCAGCAAAGCCCCCCAGAGTGACTGGGGGAGCAGGCGAGGCGGTTTGCCTGTGGGACCTGGTGGGTTGTGGCACTGATCTTCACCAACATCCTGTCAGGACTGGGTGCAGGCTGCCTTTGGAACGTACAGCCGGCTTTGCCTACAGCTGCAGAGCTCATCACGTCCTACGAGGGTCTGGTTTTTTGGCCACCTGGCCAAGGGTCCCAGGGTGTGGGGGGCACCAGCTGCTCCATGATACACTACAGGTGCACAGCAAGGGCCAGAGAAAGGCACTGGGCTTTAAACAGCAGCAGAGGACCACAGGGAAGGTATTGGCTGGGAGGAAAGGAACAGACTTTATTTGGCAAACAGCAGTATCGACTATGCAGAGATGGGGAGGGGGCTTGGGTTCCCCCTTGTGACCCAGATAAAGCCCTGTCTCACCCCAAAGCCAAGGGATACAGATGCCAGCTGTGGGGTGAAGCCAGTGCAATTGGGATGTCTGTCCCTGGGGTGGGCTGGGGACAATCTTATGCTGAGAGGAGATGGAGATCCCAGTGTCCCCGTAGCTGGGGAACCAGGTTTGCCTCCACAGCGGTGGCTCACTGTCAACCCCGCTGCATTACAATGCCGGGGAGATGGGCTGGATCTGGGAAGGCAGCATCCCACACCACAGTGCTGTCAACAGTGGCATTGGGAAGCCCATCCCCATGGTATCGGGGCAGCTGGTGGGCAGGGATCTGCAGCCCAGGGTCCTACCTGGTCCGGTGGCAGCAGGGAGGGGGTGAGTGGGCTGAGCCGGCGCAGAGCCCCGCAGCGGCTCCATCCCAGCACTGCAAAATAAGAGAGTCATGTAAGGGCCCCAGGACACCCTCAGCCATGGCAGAGGGGCAGCTGTGGGGCCAAGGGGTGCCTAGGAGGGACACTGAGCACCCCCAGAGACTCCTGCAGCCCTGCTGAGCCAAACCGAACTGTAGCCCACTGAGGCCCCCGTGCCCATCCCTGCGCCCTGGGGAAGTGGGCACTGCACCCTGTGGGCACTGGCATGTCCCTCCACCCACCCCAGCAGCACCCCACCACACACAGAGCTGTGCAAGGCCGCGGTGGCGGTGGCCCCGGGCTCAGCACGGAGCCGGCATCCCCAGCGCTGCCGGGGTTGCCATGGTTTCTTCAAATTATTCCTCCTCTGCGAGGACCGCGTGGGTGCATGGGGAGGCTGCCGGGGTGGCGGCGCTGTGGGGGACTGGGGGAGCCAGGGCTCTGAGGTACTGCAGGGAGAGCAGGGTGCCTGCAGAGCTGTGGGCGTCCTCAGCCCATGGCCCCACCAGCACCACCATGCCCAGTGCTGCCCACTCCCACCTGTCCCCAGCACTGAATCACTGAGTCACAGAATCACAAGGTTGGAAAAGGCCTTTGAGATCACTGAGTCCCCTCTGCAGGCAGCAGATGCCGTGTTCCTTCTTGGACCCCCCAACTGGTCCGTGTCACCCCCAGACCTGCCCGCTGGCAGCCAGGTCTCCCTGCCTGGGATCTTCACGCTGTGTCACCCTGGGGTGGGCATCAGCTGGCACTGCTGCCAATGCCACTGGGATGCTCAGGAGCTGCCTCATAGGGTACATGGCCCCTGGGGCCACAGCCAGGCCCCCCCACACACCCCTGTCCAGGGAGGGCCCAGGCAGCGACCTCCTGTGCACCCACTGATGGGCAGCACACACTGACCCCCTCTGCCCAGCCTGTCCCCAGCTCAGCAGCTCTCCTCTGGCATGCCTGCAGTGCTGCCAAGGGGCCCTCCCCCTGCCAGACCACAGCCCCCAGCTCTACCTGGTACCACCACAGAGCCCAGTGCCACCCATGCACCTCCACCCCGATCACCACCCATCCCTGCACCCGCTGCTGTCCATGGCCCAGCCTGGCACCCCACAGCCCCTGGCACACTGCTCCTGCCGAGCCGCATGTGGGCACCCAGCCCCCCAGCAGCTCTGGCCCATGGGAGCAGCGCTGGGGCCAGGAGTGACCCTGGGCTGCTGGAGGGGCTGGTGGGAGGCCACCAGGATCCTGGTTGCTGTCTGCATGCAGGATGTGAGGCCTGTGCAGAGGGGCCGTGCTGCCAGGGCACACCACACTGCCCGGGCAGCCTGGGTGCTGCCCCGCTGCTGCCCATGCCCACGGTGAGGGTGCTGCCTGCCTGCTCAGCACCTGTGTGCTGCCAGGACACCCTGCAGCCTGCCCACACCGCCTGCACACAGCAGGTCCCGCACACTGCCAGGGCCTGCACATGGCACTGAGCACTGGCAGGGCACTGCTCCTCCTGTGCCCACTGCCTGCGTGCTGCCCGTGTGCTGCCCCATGTGCCAGCAGCCTGCTCTCCCCACTCACTCCGGGCATTACTCTCAGCTGCCTGCATACACCCACCAGCTTCTGCCCCACAGCCTGCCCACGCCACCCTGAGCACTGCTGGGGCACTGCTGGGGCACTGCCAGGGCACTGCCAGCATCGCTGCACTCTGCATACTGCCCGCACACTGCCTGGGCTCTGCCTGCCCGCTGCCTGCACGGCCCCTGGCAGAGGGGCAGCGCTGCCTGCCTGCACGCTGCCAGGCACTGCACAGACACTGCCAGGCACTGCCCAGCACACTGCACAGACACTGCCAGGCACTGCCCAGCACACTGCCAGGCACTGCCAGGCACTGCCCAGCACACTGCCCAGCACACTGCCCAGCACACTGCCAGGCACTGCCAGGCACTGCCCAGCACACTGCCCAGCACACTGCCCAGCACACTGCACAGACACTGCACAGACACTGCACAGACACTGCAAAGATGCTGCAAAGATGCTGCCAGGCACACTGCCCAGCACACTGCCCAGCACACTGCACAGACACTGCCAAGCACTGCACAGACACTGCACAGACACTGCACAGACGCTGCCTGCACCGAGCGCTGTCACTGCACCAGCCTGCAGCAGCCCGAGCTCGCTGCCAGCACACGCTGCGCTCCGCTGAGTTCCCCGCCTGCCCACAGCCCCAGGGCAGCACCCAGCGTGCCCCGGGCGTGCCAGCAGTGCCCGCATCTGGATACACAGCATCCTGTGTGTGCCGTGCCCGCCGTGCCCGTGCATGTGATGCTGGAGGTGCCACGGTGCCCTGCCACGAGTGCAGTACCTGCGTGTGCCGTGGGCACTGCCAGCCCACGGCTGCTGGTGTCCCTGTGTGCTCTGTACGCGTGCCGGGAGGACGCTGATGGCTGATGCTGCCCGCACGCTGCCCGCACAGGGAGCTGGCACATGGCACTGCCTGCAGCGAGGGAGCCTGCTGCAGCCCCAGCCCCTGCCCTGGGTATGTGCCAAATGGACACTGCCCCCCCCCCGTGCCCCCTCCCCAGCACCCCCCAACACACACGGTGCCCTGTAACCCTATAGCATTGCCCCCCACGCACACCGCACCACCCCTCCTCACACCCTCTGTGCCCCCCAGCCCCGACCCACACCTCCCAGCCTGTGTGCCCCTGGCAGCCCCACATCCCCCCTCGGCGCCCCAGCACCCCCGCCCTGCCCGCAGCCCTGGAGGGGCTCATCCTGCCGGGGTGAGCAGCACGTCAGGGGCAGCAAGGGACGCCCAGACCTCAGCCAGCCCCCGGCGCCCCCCGCACCCCCTCCCTGGCTGGCCTTGCCCCAGTGCCCCACGCTGGAGGGGCACCCGCCAACGGGCCAGGCCGGGGAGCCGGGGGTCGCCGGGTGGGTTCGCCGTGCCCAGGCAGGGTGGGGGTGCGTGGGGAGTCGGCCGGAGCGAGCGGGGCTGTACCGGGCGCTGCCGCCGCGTCCCGCAGACCCCAGGGCGGTGGCCCCGGCCCCCCGCCCCCGCTGCGCACAGGCACCGGGTGGCACCGGGCCCGCTGGGCCGCGCAAGGCTCTGAGCCCGCCCCGGGGCCGGCAGCGCCGGGGACCGGGGCGAGATGGGCCGGCCCGGGCACTGCGGCGGGATGGGATGGGGAAGAGATGGGATGGAGCTGGGCTGCGACGGGGATGCGGGACCCGGGGGGATGGGGTGCGATGGGGTGGGATGACTCGGCCCGGGGGCTCGGGGTAGGGACGTCCCCGCGGGGGCTGGAGGGATGGGGAGGGCACGGGGGGTGGGATGGGGATATGGGGCATGGAAGGAAGGCGATGGGATGGGTTGGGATGGGATGGGATGGGATGGGATGGCCCGGGAGGATCTGGAACGGTGAGGAGGGGGGTTGGGATCTGGGCTCGGCGGGCTATGGGGGGATGGGATGTGATGCTATGATCCGCGTACGGATGGACCGGCCGGGGTCCCCCGGAAGTGTGACAGGCCCCAGCCCCGTGCCCAGGCCCCCCCTTACCTGCTCCGCGCCCGCTGCCTCGGCGGCCCCCCGCCGCATCCCCGCTGCCGCGGCCGCTCTAGGATCGGGATGCCGCTCGCCGGGCTCCGCCCGATCCGTCACGGTCCGGTCCGGTAGGGAACGGCTCGGCCCGGCCCGGCCCGGCCCGGCTCGGCTCGGCTCGGCTCGGCACGGCACGGCACGGCACGGCACGGCACGGCACGGCACGGCACGGCACGGCCCGACGCTCCGCCGCGGCCGCCCGGCTCTGCCGCCGCTTGTTTTCCCATAAATACGGCAGGCGGAGTTACCGGCCGGGGCCGGCACCGGGAGACACCCACCGGCGCCGCCCCCGGCCCCGGTCCCCATCACCGGTCCCCGGCCCGGCTCCGCTCGGCCCTGGTCCCCCTGCCCGCCCCCCGCAGCATCCCCCGCCTACCGCGGGACCGCCCGGGCAGGGTCCGGGGACCCCCGGCTCCGCGCCCTTCTCCCGGTGCCATCCCTCGGGGGCGGGGTGTCCCCCACACACCCTCGGTGGAACCCCGGGAGGCACCGACGTCTCCTGGGGAGGTGCCGGGGGGGTCAGTGCCACGCCGTGAGCCCATCGCTCCTGCGGGGAGTCGTGCCCTCGCGACAGCGGCCCCCGGGCCCATCCCCACCGCCACCGCTCCCCGCCTGACCTTGGCACATCACCGCGGCTCAGCCCGGCAGCGGCCAACCGGGCAGCAGCATCTCCCGCTAAGCTCCTCCGCGGAGTGGCCTCGTTTCCCGGAGGCGCCGGGGCCGGGGCTGCCTCTGCCCGAACCCCGTGGTGGGGGATGCTCGGCGACAGACAACGTACCGAGACGGGCAAAGGCAGCCCCGCACCGCTCTTGGCACGCAGCGCCAGAGCCCTGCCTCAGTTTCCCCATCTCCCGCCTCCTTGAGCCCGTCCCCGCTGCCCGCAGCCCCGAAGGGTCCCAGCACCTGTGGGTGCCCCGACGAGGGGCCCTGGCACTGGGGACCTGCCGGGACCTCACGTGGCTCCGAGCCCAGAGCTGAGGCCTGCCAGCCCCTGCCCGTCCCTGAGCCGTGGGTGCGTAGCGGGATTTGCTTGATTCCCAAATCCTCTGCAGCAAAGCCCCTTCCCTCCCTCCGCTGCGGCATGGGGAGCAGCGTTCCTCGCTCTCCTGCGCCTGCACCGGGCAGAGGAGCTCCGGGATGAGCACGGGGGCTGCTCCCGCCACTGTTGCCATGACTCCTGCAGGATGCAGCCCGGGCTGATGCGTTTTGCCCCCAGATGCTCGCTGCGCTCCCGGGGACGCTGTGGGTACCGCTGAGACCGCGGGGACCAGGACCACGCACCCTGCCTGGGACCGGGTTGAGCCCCCGCAACTCATTGCACAGATGAGTGGGGTGCAACAGCTGGGCAGGGGCAGCTGGGGACCGGGCTCAGCTCAGCCGGGCTCCACCGCCCCCCCCAGTCCCTGCCAGGCTCCACGTTCCTCTCTGCAGGATGCAGTGCTGGTGCTGCCGGTCCAGCCGCTCCCGCCGGCCCTGGCTCCCGGCCCCCCGGCCCCCACGGCCCCCTCCGTGTCGCTCCATCTGCTCCCCGTCTGCTGCCGCCCGGCTGCAGCCAGCCCGGGGCCGGAGCTGAGCACCGACAAAGCTCATGACACATTGCTGAGGGACGCACCGGTCAGGCCGGCTCACGGCCCGGGGGGTGCCAGGGCTCAGCACCCCCACTGCTGCAGCCACCCACATCAGGCAGGAGCCCAAATCCTGCGGGAACGTTTGGAGTCCTGGCATGGAGGATGGTGCTGCCAGGTGGGCACAGACACATCTGTCTGAGGGGACATCCCCTGCCACGCTGCCCTCTGTGCTGCTGTGGCCCTGGGTGACACCTGCATAAACAGAGGTCACCCACCCAGAGCTCCACAATTCCCAGTGCCCACAGGGCCTTGGGCAGCACACGGGTGGACTGGACTGCGCCCCCAACCCTGTGGCTAGGGGAAGGGGGACCATCTGCTCCTCCCATGTGGCAGCTATTTTAAGCTCGCAAGTGTTGAGGGATCCAACTGGACCTTGGCCACATCTCCACACCACTGGAGATGGCAGCGCCACGGCATGTGCTTAGGTCACTGCGGCACCAGTGCCCCACCAGTGTGGGCTCATACCCTGCCTCCTCCTCCTCCTCAAGCCAGGGGGAGAGGAGAAGGGGAAGGTCCCACAGGAGCAGGATGGAGGTGAAGGCTGCAGCTGTGCTGGCTGTTCTGGACTTCCTGGGAGCCAGGCAGGGGCTCTGGCAGCGGCTGACACCTTCCCCCAAGCATGGGAGCATGCTGTTGCTTTGGCTCATGACATCCCTGGGCACCCAGTCTGGGGCACCCAGGGACGGGGGGGATCAGCCCCATCCCAGCCCCATGGGCACTGAGAAGCTGTGGGGTGGGGTTCCGCCCCTGGACGTGTGCCCACAAGGGTGGCAGCAGCTCCATGTGGGCAGCAGGGCTCTGTGGGGAGGGACCTGTCTGTCCCCTACCCCTGCGCAGAGGACGGTGGTGTTGGGCCCTCACCATGGCTGTGCAGGTCCAGGCTTGTCCCTGCCTGAGCTGGCCCAGTCCCACAACAGGAGGCCAGAGCCGACACAGGGCTGGTTCCTGCACGAGAAATCCCAGTGGGCACCAGTCCCCGGGCAGGAGCAGCTTCTGTGCCCGTGCCAGGGCACGTGGCCTGGCTGCCCTGCCTTAGCTCACCACCAGCACCAGGGGCAGGCAGGCTGGGCTGGCGCAGGGACAAGCCCCCTCTTGTGTGGGGCTTTCTGCTGGGTCCTCCCCCAGTGCCAACAGGGAGCAGAGCCAGGCTGTGCGCTGCATCCTCATGACTCAGTTTCCCTACCAGCAGCAGGCTCCTGCCCTGGTCTCTGCTGAGCGGATGGGGAGAGCACCCCGTGCCGTGCAGGGGATGGTGTAGCTGTTCACACTTGTCGTTCCTCTGCTGGTCCTGGCCCTGACAGAGTGGATGGGGGTGGTCAGGACAGGCTGGGGCTTGGTTTGTGCATCTCCCCATCGCTGGACACATGCAGTGTCCCTCCTGGACTGCAGCACGTCTGCGTGTGACAGACTCAGTTCTGCTGTGCCCTGGCCAAAGGGGAAACTGAGGCACGGAGGAACAACATGGTGACTCACAGGTCACACTGACCCATGGTGATGCCAAGCACTTGGCCAACCGCCAAACAGGACAGATCTCAGCCTGGGGGGGACATAGGGTTCAAATCTGTCCTATACAGCCTGTGAGACTGGGAGGAGCATCTTGCCAGGCCTCCCTGAGGACCAGCCCACTACGGCCATGCAGGGGCCCCAGGATGATGCAGACAGGCAGCACCTCTGGGCCACCCACCACCCCTGTCCTGCAAGGTTCCCTGTTCCACCATGCCAACCCCAGAGCTGGGTGCCTCCTCGCTGCCATCCTGTCAGTCCTGATGGCAGGGTCACCAAGAGTCCCTCTCCATCCTCAGCTCTTCTGAACATCATCACCAGTGCCTCCCTCCAAGCAGCACGTCCCTACGGGTGCTGGTGAGATGGCAGAGCCAGCTCCAGCACCACAGGGAAGGGGCTGACTGGCCTCCCCACCCCATACCTGCCTGGAGCCCTGCTCCCTCCCTGCTTGCTCATGGGATTCAATATGTGCCTGGCTCCCATCTCCTGAGCACCAGTTCTTTAGGGTGCAGAGCAGGAAGGGGCCACCCCAGCGGGGTTCCCCACGTGCCCTGCAGGGACTCACTGAGCCCCAGCAATGTGATGAGGGGTGGGGGAGGCTGGAGGGGACCACACAGATGAGGATGGAGGGGGACAGCTCTGAGACTGTGCGGGCACTGGGCAGTCTGGAAGGTACCAAGACCTTTCTGGGCACCTGCCAAACGCTGTGTCATGCTCCCAGCAGGGCCAGCGCCTCACCCAGGAGACAGGAGCAGGCAGGAGGAGATGGGCCGCAAGGGAATGGCTCCAGTAAAGGGGCTGTCCCAGACTCCTCCAGCCCCAGCCTGGCACTGGGACTGAGGCATTGGCGCCGCGGTGGTCAGGGGAACCCGGCACAGCCCACTCAGAGTGAGCAGAAGGAGCCAGTTCCTCAGAGAGGCTCAGAAAGGAACTGGGGAAGAAAAAATTGAAGGATGCTAAATGTCAAGAAACGATGGTGCCAGAGGTGCTGGGCAGAGATGCCACATCCTCGTTCTGACACTGCAAACCCGCTCCCTCATCCTGCTGGACTGGGCAGCCTGGCTGGTGCTCACGCTCTGGGACCTGCTGGGGGGACGGGACAGATGCCAAGCAGGGAGCAGCTCCTGAAAATGCCCACCCAGGGAGACAGGAGCCAAGCTGCCCCCTCAGCGGGTGCCCTGGCAAGCCCAGGGGGCAGGGCAGGCTAACTCTGCGCCGTGCATGCTTGGGGCTGTCGGGGTCGGTGGGGGTGTGGGGTGACCCCCAGCCCAGGGCCTGCTGCCGCCCAGCACGGAGGTTCCCACACCAGTTGTGGGTGAAGGGAGCGAGTGGAGTGGGAGGCGATGGGAGCGAGCGGCCCCTGCGCGCCCGTCACGGGCACCGTGATGGGAAGTGACAGCCGGGCCCGGGCAGCCGCCGGCCTGTGCCCTGGGCCACCCGCCAGACGGGCCCCGGCGCCAGGGCAACGGGAGCCGCGGGGTGACGGCTCGGGAGAAACGGGGCCAGGGCACGGGAGCGGGAGCAGCTCGGGGAGGAGGGGGGAGGCAGCTTCGGGGTCTCGCTTGGCTCCCCCGGGGCAGCAGAACCACCCGCCCGGCCCCGCTGCGCAGGGTGCAGGGGGGCTCAGCTCCCACCCGGCACTGAGGGGGACGCGGGGCCCGTGCGGTGCCACCCGCGGCGCTGCGGGAGGAGGTGGTGGCAGGGGCTGCAGGGGTGAGCAGGGGGTGGCTCAGCTGTGCTGGGTCCCTCCCGGGGGGGCTGCAGTGTGTGCCAATGGGAGGGCTACGGCAAAACAGACTGGGGGGCCGCAGCACCCACCCACGGCCACCCAATGGGGAGTGGGAGTGATGGGCACCCAGCGCCCCCCCACGGCCCAGAGCCCCTCTGGGGACCCGGGTGCCACTGACGGATGGCTCCGCTCTCTCCCACGCTCGGGAATTTAAAGCAGGGATTAATATTTGATATGTCCTCTTCACCCTGGGCTCATCACTCCCTGGTTGCCATCCTCTTGGCAGCTCCACTGCAGGGCCAGCAGAGCGGCTCTGGGGTGCTCAGAGCTGGGGGCTGACCGCCTTGCACACCCCACCCTGCTTGTGGTGAGGGGATGAGGCTGGGAGAGGCACAGGCAGGCCTGGGGGCCTCCCCCTACCCAAGCAGGCAGCACCACTGCAAGTGGCTGCAAAATCTGCTGTTTCCAAGGTAACGTGGGGATCCCACAGCTGGGATGGGGTGGGATGGGGTGGGATGGGGTGGGATGCTGGCTGCTGCTCTGCCTGCCCACTCGCTTGCCCCTCGCTGCTGCCTGCTGAGCTCCTCTCTGGGGGCGATGCTCTCATGTTCTCCAAACGATGAGCAGCTCGGAGCGTGATGCCTGGGCTGGGGGCAGGGGCGTTCTTGCCTTCTTCCATCTTCCCTCAGCTCTGAACCCAGGAGAAGCCAGAACCTGCTGTCTGCTTCAGGGGATGGGGAGGGAGCTGGAGCCTCCCCTGCAGCCCCCAGGGACTCTGGTGGCAGAAGTCGGTGAGTATGGGGTCTGCAAAGCAGCTGCCAGCTTGAGGGTCCCCACTAGGAAGGAGACCTGCGTTCCTGTCTGCCCTTGGGAGGGATGTGTTGGTCCCCAAAAGCCAGCAGGGCGTCTTGAGCTTAAGCACAGGGCACCTGCCTGCTGACCCACCGCGGCACCAGAGACAAGACACCCATTTGGGGTGCCCTCTCTCCGCATCGTGCCCATGGCAGGGATCTCAGGGCTGCCCTGCCAGTGGGGTGTGCGCCCCAGGGCGCAGTGCCATGGGACAGGGCTGCAGCATCACCCCAGCCTGCCTGAGCAACGCCTCGCGCCAGTGCCGGCCGCTCTCAGTGCCCAGCTGCCCGACCCCAACCCACCTCGGAGCTGGGCTGGTGACACCGAGGCCCGGGTGGGAGCCCACCACCCTGCACCCCTCCACAGCCAATCCCTGCCTGCAGTCACAGGGTGTTTCTCCTCCCTGCTCTGGGAAGAGCCTGCTCTCTTCCCAGCCGGCTCGCTCCTTCCCCCAGCCACTCTAACACCAGCTCCGGCTCCATCTGCAGCTGCCACCCTGGGCAGAGCTCTCCATGCTGACACACACTCCTGGCGCAGGGTGAGGGTGCAGATGAGGGGAGACCAGCATTTCTCAGGTGTCCCCTGGCACTGGGAGACATAGCAGCCCCCTCCCCTCTTCCCCTCATCTCACCTCTGCAGAGACCAAAAGCCACACCACCTGACAGCCCCTCCACGTGATGTGGAGGCAAGGCAGGATTTTAGGATTTCACAGGGTGCTGGGGGCCCTGCAGCAGCCCGAGCATAGGTAACCCCTGTGGTGCCCCCTTTCCTGCAGGCTGAACCTGCACACCACATCTCACCCGGCCAGGGGATCCGCTGAGTGCAGCCAGGGCGGCTCTGGAGATGCCAGGGGATGAGTCCCCTTTGCTCAGCGACCTCCCTGCTGAGCTGTGAGGATGGATGCTCACCACGAGCTGCCCCACAGCCAGGGACAGGCGATGTGCCTGGGGAGCTGAAGGTGTGCTGGGGAGGCCAGCCCAGGAGTTGGGAGGGCTCAGCCGCTCGCCCAGCCGACTGGGGCAGCGCTGGATTAATTACATTATGCCTCGACTGAGACTGTTGCTAGGTGACAGCAACCGGTCCCTAAGCCCATCATACTGCAGGATCTCCCCAGAATCCCTCGTTTTCGAGCTCAGGAGCATCCCAGCTGGACTGGTGAGTGCTCGGGTCTCTTCAAGCAGCAGGACCCCTGACTGCAGGGAAGCTGCAGGCAGTGTGCCCGTTGGACATCCTGCCCTGGGTCTGTCCTGCTCCGGGGTGGCCACAAGCCCGGGCGTTGGTTCGTCTCCCAGCACGTCCAGCAGCCTGCAGCCGCTCACAGGGCAGGGCAGGGCTGGGCAGGGCAGGGCAGGGCTCCCCTGAGGGCACCTGGGAGTTCCCATGTTCATTTTGTCTCCTGCTGAAACCCGGGTTTCTGCGCCCTTTTCATGTGCACTGCTGAAGGGAGGGAGCAAATTCCCACCTCCCCCCAGGAAAAATTTGTTGTGACCTTATGGGAGCAGGAGAAATAGGGTGAGGCAGAATCACTGGGCAGGGTCACTGCGCTCCTCACACGTGGCCCTTGCCATAGATCATGGGGAAGGATGGAACCCCCAGGTGCACTGCTCAGCCCGCTGCTAGCTGCCAGTCCTCGGCAGGGCACGGCAGTGAGAAAGGCCAGCCCCATCACGGGCTGTACCAGCCCTGGCATGACCTCATCTGGATTGGCATGGCCAGGGAGGGGTGAGCTCAGAGGGGAGCTGCTGCCAAGAAGAACTGCTGGCTCGGCCTGGGCACCGCCTGCCCGGCCGGACAGACACCGAGCAGGGACAGGAGCCCCATCTGCACGGGGCTGGGCGTGAGGAGCAGTGCTGCAACAGCAGCCCTGGCAAAGGAACAAGCAAGCACTAACTGGCCAGGAATGAATCTGAATGGCTATTATCAGACAGCTCTGGAGCCTCAAGGCAGAAGTGATGGACAGCTTCCCACAGGGATGCTGGAAACAGCTGGTTTGGGGTGGTGGGAGCTGCAGGGACTGGTCAGTCTGTCCTTCTGCTCGTCTTTAACTGGTGTACTGACAAGGTGGTGGAGAAAGCCACAGGCTGGGTATGAAGAGACGTGGTCCTTTGGCACAGGCTGTGCCGTGCAGGGCTGGGGTACACAGCGAAGCAGCAGTGTGAAGCAGCTTCATCCTTGCAGGGATGAGTTTTGCGAGAGCTTTAGGCAGCAGGGATGGGGATGGCCACCTGCGCTAAGGAGACTCGGGCCAGCAGCAGAAAGATGCTCTGACCATGCTGCACTGGCACAGGACGAATCCCCGGGGGAGGGTGTGCAGGCAGAGGGGCCAGCCCCAGCCCACGTGGGTGCTGGTGAGCTGCAGGTCTGGCTAAAATGGGATGCCAGCAGGGAGAGCACACCATGCAGCCTGACGAGGTCAAAGCCTCCACCTGCTTTTGGAGTGTGACTTCACCCATGTCTTGTGACAGCGTTGCCGGGAGCGACAGGAGCTGCTAACCTATGCTGGACCATCCCACTCCAGGGACAGGTGCAGCAAGAACACCCCAAAGCAAACACTGGGCTCCCGTTCATGTCTCCACAGCACAGCCCTCTGCCCCAGCCAGATGCCACATGCTGCCCACAAAGCACAGGCAGACTCTGCACAGCGGGGTGAAAGCCCAGTCCCTCTCCTGCCAGACCAGCCCCAAGCTGGTGTGAGTGGGGCTGCTCAGGCAGCTTCCGTACCGACCCCGCAGAGGCTGGCTCACATGGGGGTGATCCTGGCTGGGAAGACAAACAGGGGACCTTGGAGTGACCTCTCGTGACTCCTCTGGCTTCAAGCTGGCCCAGGGAAGCTCTGATACAACCCCCTCATGGCCAGGGCCCTGCAGCGTGCCCACCAGCCAGCGGTGTGGAGGCAGGGGCCACGCCAGGAAGCACGGCTTTTGCACAGCACCCCTGTGGGCAGGGCACTGGGGCACAGGGCGCTGGGGGACAGGGTGCTGGGGGACAGGGTGCTGGGGGACAGGGCACTGGGGCACAGGGCACTGGGGGACAGGGCGCTGGGGGACAGGGCGCTGGGGGACAGGGTGCTGGGGGACAGGGCGCTGGGGGACACGGTGCTGGGGGACAGGGTGCTGCGGGACAGGGTGCTGCGGGACAGGGTGCTGGGGGACAGGGCGCTGGGGGACACGGTGCTGGGGGACAGGGTGCTGGGGGACAGGGTGCTGGGGGACAGGCCCAGCTGGCAGGCTACAAGTGCAGTGATAAATCTGCACTTCTCCCTCCCGCTGCTCTAAACCGACTGGGACTTGCAGAGCACACAGCTCTGGCCAGCACCAACTGCCAGAAATTGCAGCTTCTCAGCCTCAAGCTCGTGGGTGTTTTTTCTGGATGACTGATAAACCCAAAAGCAAATACACTGGTACCTCTAGAGATGCTCACAGGAACTATTTATATCGATGTGATCCTGCAGAAGCTTCCCCATAATGACAGGCACATACACATACTTTTTATATTTAGCTTATTCAAAAGACAAGGTCTGTTTCTTTCTCCCAGCACCAGGTTACACCTCATGCTGCAGCCCTACCCAGTTCAGCATCCCTGGAGAAAGAGAGAAGTCCAGGTCTGAAAAGCGCCTTTCCCTGCTATTCCCTTCTGTGCCCCCACCTCACCCACGGGGTGGGTTCCCCCTGACCCCGCTGCCAAAGCCGAAACACGCTGCACGCCCTCCTGGGGCTCCAGCAGAAGTAAAGAGAGCTCCTGCATCTGCCTTCCTCTTTCTGAAGGAGTATTATGGAACACAATGACTCATCTTTGCTTGTTTTTGTCTCAGCTCCTCGTGCCGACAAGGAACACGAGCTGCAGGGAGTGTGAAGGCTCCTACAGTGGCCAAATCTGGCGCAGGCGACAGCCAGAGCAGTGCCAGCACTGGTGCTCCCAGGGCCCTCGGTGCCTGTACAGCCTCCTGCTGCCCCAGAGCCGATGCCCAAGGAAGCAGAGCTCAGGAATAGAAACCTCGTCTCCCTCACGCTGCGTGGAACAGCTTGCTCAGGCCAGACCTTGGCTTTGGGGAAAGAACTTTAAGAGGTTTTAGGTTAACTTGTTCTTTTTCTCTTCTGTGGATGGTTTGTGATGTTGTGCGCTGTCCCACCACGGGGAAGGATGAGGCTGAGGAGGGGGTGAAGTGGGATGCCCTTCCCCAAACACTCCTGGAGGGAGAGGCAGCTCCTCAGCCCGGGCAGAGGCAGCACGGCTGAGCTTTGGAGTCACAATGGGCTGTACCAAGGTGGGGGTTTGATGGAAAAATGGAACATGCCCAGAGACTCTTCCCAGAGCTGAGGCACTCTCAGGAACGCAGCCAGCTGCAGATAAACACCCCCATGCCTTCTCATGAGGGGCACAAACCGGTCGTGCCCCAGGCCACTTTCTCCTCCCCAGATGTGCAAAGTTGGACCCGTCCCATGCGATTTCCCTACGTGAAATGCAGCAACACTCAGAGAAGCAGGCAATGCTCATGGCAAACAGACCTGGACAATGTACTGCTCATGCAGCAAAAAAAGTCTGTTTTATAGGGAAACAGTTACAAGTGCATTTGGGGGCTGGGGGAAAGAAAAAGAGAAATGGAGCAGGTAACTGCCTGCTGCTCAGCACAAGTCTGGAGTGGACAATGGGTCAAAAGAACACCTTGCTTTACAGGGACGTAGAAGGAAACCCCAGTTTGGATGTTGTGGTCAACATTTTACAACAAAAAGGGGAGAGAGAGAACAAAACCAAACCTCAGATCAACCTGCAAGCAACAGGTAATGTAATGCACAGATCCTCAGGGAGCTTCACCAACTGAGGGACACCAGAACCAAAACAGAAGGGGGTACGGGGAGCTACTAAGCTCCATCAAGCACAGGGGCTGCTCACTAAGACACAGGCAGGTGCGAAGGGCTGGCTCGCAGCGCCCACCCAGCGGCAAATGATGCTGCTGGGCAGGCACCCATCCACGGGTCAAAGCAAAGATCAACAAGCTTCCCAACCTGAGGGGGCAGGAGGAGGCTGCAGGAACAGGACGGGGTAGGGAAAGGCTGCTGGCAGGCTCGGCCCAGTCGATGCAGCTGCAGTAGTGACGAAAGCTGGGCCAGGAAGGACGCTGGCTGCGCTACAGTGGTGGTCCCTCTCAGTGCAGAGAGGCAGCCCGTGTCTACAGCGTGACTGTAAAATGCCTGAGAAGCAAACACCTTGCCATGCTAACGCTTCCCTGTAGTCTGTGGTCAGTTCTGAAGCTCTGGGTATCTTCATTTCCACGTGAGAGTCATGTCCCTGAGAGGTACCGAAGGGAAGGGGTTCCAGTAGATGGGAATTCAAGGGTGGGCAATGCAGAAAAGCACTGATTTTCCTCTCTCTGTTTCAGGATAGCTTTGCACCTTGCATTGTTTTCCCAAACTGCATAGCAGCTTACGTGTAGTGTCTGAGACACTGGGGCCACGGAAACCAACGGGGCTTCATGAATTCCAGCAGCAGCACCAGTGAGTGCCAATTAAGCTGCTGTGCAGAGAGGTCCCACTGGAGGGACTCCAAAATCACACGCCTTCTCTCTCTCTCTCTCTGGCCCCGTTGCTGCTGTTTGAGGGAGCTGTACCATAACATGATCTGCTCGATTCAAACCTCACCAACTGCTGGGTGGAGCAATGGTCAATACCACCTTTCTCATTAAAAAAATAGGAAGGATAAGAAGGTAAAGACTTGAGACAGGCGAGCATGATGCGTTCATGCGGCATGTTTTGTTGCACCCCTCTTAGCAAGACAGGAACTTCAGGTGTGCAGGAGTGGAATACAGCAGGGGTGGAGCAGGAGGCAGGTTCCCTTCACCTCCCACACCCTGCCAGCTACCTGGCACATCTGGAACGGACAGCCTGGGAGTGGGCCTGGGAGCCGTGCCCTGAGCCTTCCCCCTCGCTCAAGTACATCTCAGCTGGATTTTCTGTGTGTCACAAAAGCACCAGCACAGCACACACAGATGTAAAGCTTGTGCTTGGCCAGCTCTGTTCTGAGAGCACAAATGGCAAACAGCCAAAGCTTTACACATCTGCTCCTGTCCTGGTGTGACTCATAAGAAAAGATGGAGACAGCCATGAAGGAAGAGTCTGCTGCACATTCATGTGGCCAGCCTACAGCTCCTCATAGTCCCCACCTCCTCGTGGCTTGCTCATGCTGGCTCCTCCTCCTCCAAGAAAAGCCTCAAGTTCATCTATCTCGTTGTTTTTCTCCTTGCTCTTCTTTTTCTTTTTCTTTTTCTCCTCTTTGCTCTCCTCCTTCTCTTTGCTCTTCTTGTGTTTGCTCTTCTTTTTCACAGACTTCTCCTCTTCCTGCAAAACAAGAACATTGTCACCAGTAAATCCTCTGACCATGCACTATCTATCCCCCTGAAACTTGGCTCACACCTTCCTTGGGGTGAAGCATCTCCTACCGAAGCTGGCTTGGGGTTAGTTCCAGAAGACCCTTCTGTGAGTTTGGACTGAAGAGAAGAAAGACCATCTGGCTTAGCAGTGGTCTGTCAGGCAGTTTGTGCCCGATAATGCCACAGTCTTGGACAGGCAGAAATGTCACAGCCAAAGCCTCCTGCAGACTTCCCTGGCTGCCTGGGAGATGAGGTCTGGTGGGGACACCCCTCTGCCTGGGAGAGGTCACGGTGCTATCGACACGCTCAGACCAGCAGAGCTGAACTGCTCCACTCCATCCTGCACCTTACAAACTGCCTCTTCAAGCCTCAGCTGTTCTGAACACTTGCTTTTACACAGTGCACTGGTCAGCACTCTGCAGACCCTGCCAGGCTCAGATCCCAGCACAGGGTGGGAGAATGGAAGCCCACCAGGTACAGAGGGCATGTGGAAGGCAACCCTTCTGCTTGGTGGGCAGATAACCATAGAATCATAGCATGGCATGCACTGGAAAGGACCCCAAGGATCACAGAACTCCAACCCCCTGCCACAGGCAGGGACACCAACCTCCAGGCCTGGAGCTACACAAGGTTGCCCAGGGCCCCAGCCAACCTGGCCTTCAACACCCCCAGGGACGGGGCACCCACCCCCTCTCTGGGCAGCCCCTGCCAGCCCCTCACCACTCTCTCTGCAAAGAACTTCCCTCTAAGATCTCCTCTTCCCCTTCCCTCCTCCAGCTTCACTCCAGCCCCCTTGTCCTGCCAGGCTCTGCCCTTGAACAAGCTGATTCCCCTCCTGTTCCTCTGCTCCCTCCAGGCTCTGGCAGGCTGCAATGAGGTCCCCCCACAGCCTTCTCTTCTCCAGGCTGAACCAGCCCAGCTCCCTCAGCCTCTCTCCAGAGGGGAGCTGCTCCAGCCCCCTGAGCACCTCCGTGGCTCCTCTGACCCCTCTCCAACAGCCCCACATCTCTCTTGTCCTGGGGCCCCAGCTCTGGACACAGGACTCCAGCTGGGGCCTCACAGGGCAGAGCAGAGAGGGACAATCCCCTCCCTGTCCCTGCTGCCACCCCTCTGCTGATGGAGCCCAGGATCCCATCTCCCTTCCCAGCTGCCAGAGCCACTGCTGCTCAGGGGAAGTTCCTCATCCCCCATGACCCCCAGGTCCTTCTCAGCAGGGCTGCTCCCCAGGAGCTCTTCTCCCAGCCTGGATCTATGGCTGGGATTCCTCCAGCCCCAGTGCAACAGCTGACATGTGTAAGTACAACACCTTACATACTGTGACATGCCAAAGCTGATGAATTAAATAGTACCTCTTTGCTTTTCTTCTTCTTCTTCTTTTTCTCCTTAGAAGGTTGTTTATCTGTTCAAACAGAAAGACATTGGTTTTAATTGACTCTGCCCTGCCCCCAATTCTGAGAACAACCCACCCTGGATGCCTGGGACACATCACAAGCCCCAGAAGTCACACCCTCATGGAACCAGGCACATCCAGTTCCACTGCAAGCATTGTCTTGCCTGTGTTACTCTGACCTGGATGCTCCTGGTATCACAGCTGCTCAGAAACAAGCTCTACAGACTGGTCTGACAGCCAGACTGGGGGACAAGATTTGTCATTCCCAGAACTGAGAAGTTGCTCCTGGGAACAAATTCCCTCTGGCTACTAAATGCTCAAAGGCAGCCAGAAGTGGCACCAGGCATGGTTTGGACTGGAAGGACCCTTCAGGCCAGTGATGCTGATGGGAGCAGCCTGGCAGGCCGGCACTTGATGGGTCAGACTGGGGATGGAAATGGCATCACCACGTGCCCAGCTCTACACAGGTATCAGATGAGTCCAGAGTCCCTCACTAATCATTTGTGATTACTGTGGTTGATGACTTGGCTGCTAATTAGACTCCTGAATGCCCACTGCCTCTGTGCAAACCCTCCCTGAGCAGGAGAGTATCTACTTGCCTGTTGGACAGGAGGGTTTGTAACTGCCCCAAGCTTCATGTGCAGTGTCCTGCTCTCAGTCTCACCAACACATGCTTTTCTGTGGTTGATCTTTAAGCACAGGTCAGCCATGGGGAAGTCTTAATTGCTGGGAAAGCTGACTATGGAGATGTGTTTCTATACTTACCCCAGAAAGAGGAGAGCAGGCAGGAGGAACACATGTTGAATTATTAAAGATGCTAAACTGAAGTTAATTTACTGCCCTGGGCCTCTGCAGATGAACTTCCAGCTACTTCAAGCTTTGCTGTTCAGCACCTCAAAGCGACAGGCTGATGAAGCCATCACACAGCCTGTGACACCTTGCTATACTTTGGGAGTAGCTATTCAAAGAGATCTCTCTCTGATGCTGCTTACAGCTTTTCCTCCCCTTAAGTCTTTCAGTTCTCATCTTTCGTGGTGACATCAGGGGCAGATCTATAGGAAGCTGCTTTGCAGTAATGCCAAGACAGCAGAAATTATTTGTGTGAGTAAGATTCCTCCCCTCAAGGGATGGGGGAGTGAAATAAAAGCCTGAATGCTTAGGTTGTGATCAGAATCACACCCCATCCTCCTCAAAAACTGAAGAGCAAACTGGAAGGAGCAAACTGGCAGGGGATGTCAGAGCATTTTGCTCAGATTGATCCAGCTGCTTGAGGGAGTGGACACTGCAATGCTGAGCACCTCTTCCCAGGCAGGAAGTCTCACACAGAAGCAGCTCGTGACACATGTGCTCCTGCTTCCAGCTGGGACAAAAATAATACATGGCTGATGCTGTGGCTGCACAAGTTCCCCACCTCCCCATGGGGAAAAACTTCAAGAAAGTGATTTCTGCTGTGTTAAACCACTTCAGAGACTCACACAGGGCACTGCAGGAAGTTACAGGGGATTTTATTTAGTGCAAATTGGTTTGCTTACACCCTGGAACCACTTTGGAACAAACCAGATGCCTGAGAAACAAAATCAGCATGAGTGGAAATAAGGTGTGACCTTTACCTTCCTCACTGCTCTCCTTGGGACCAGGTTCTTCCAAACCCAAACCAAAGAGATCCGAGTCATTTTTCAGTTTAAAGGAGTGAACTGTTGATTTCACAGGCTGGGGTGGCTTTGCCAAGGAGGTATCATCATCAGATACTTCAGAGAGATCTTCCCGGACAGGGAATTCATCCTAGAGACAAGGAACAGCAGACAGCACAGACACATCAACCCTCAGCTCTGAGCATCTCATACACAAAGACATCAGCTGTCAGCAGGTGGGGAGGAGGGAAGGAAATGGAAGCTGAACTGAGCTGTAACTGCCTGGAAATCGATGCCCTTGATCTCAGAGGCTTGATCTATTTCTTGCTTCAGCAGAATGCCTCAGTAGCACTGGTACTGGAAAATCTGCTCTGAGAACTTCCCACTTACGCTACCAAAATCACATCCCTGGTGTAAAGGGATTAAATGAGACCTTTAACCGTGCTAACAGCATCAGTCTCTAACCACCCTGTGAGAGGCACCTCTGTTTTGGGGAAAATCAGATCTAACAGGCTGAAAACTCCCCCCAGCCCTGACAGACAAAACCTCTCTGCCATGTAGCTCCCCGGGGTTTCGTGTACCAGAGGCAGCGAGCAGCGGGGCAGGGAGGGGGCTGTGTTTGGGGAGGAACTCCCTTCATCCAGGCAAAAGGGATGTGCTCCCAGGGCCAACGTGCCCCTTCAGCATGGACTAAAAAGCAGGATGCTGAAGAGACTGGGTATCACCCCAAAACTGGCTCGATGGGACTGGGAATGGAGTTGAATGACCTGATACCTGATGCTCTCCAGCACTTGTTCACCTCTCTTTCTCTACGCCCTCTGTGCCAGCCTTGTTCTGCTGCTGACCCAGGCAGTGCTCCCCTGTGCTATAGGTGGTGGTTGGATTGGTAAACCTTGAACTGGAAAAGCATTCACAAGTTGTGGGGCATCTCACAACTGCCAAGGCTGTGGGGTGACCTCACTGCAGCCTGCCAGTCCCTGAAGGGAGCAGAGACACAGGAGGGGAATCAGCTTGTTCAAGGGCAGAGCCTGGCAGGACAAGGGGGCTGGAGTGAAGCTGGAGGAGGGAAGGGGGAGAGGAGAGATTGGGGGGAAGTTCTTTGCAGAGAGAGTGGTGAGGGGCTGGAAGGGGCTGCCCAGAGAGGGGGTGGGTGCCCCGTCCCTGGGGGTGTTGAAGGCCAGGTTGGCTGGGGCCCTGGGCAACCTTGTGTAGCTCCAGGCCTGGAGGTTGGTGTCCCTGCCTGTGGCAGGGGGTTGGAGCTCTGTGACCCTTGGGGTCCCTCCCAAACCAGCCTGTGATTCTATGATCTCCCTGCAATGATGCCATGACAAGAGCCCTCACAAACCCCATTTCTCATCATTGCATGCTAAGACAAGTACATTGCTGCAAACATCTTTGATTCCATATTAAAGCACCAGGAAAAGCAGCTACTGAAAGTGCTAAACAAATGAAAAGTCCATTAATAAACAGCATGACACACAGGCAAGGTGAAAGAAACCAGGACAACTGTCCTTTCTGTGGGACTCTGGAGTGATGCAAACACACAAACCACCCCTGAATACCAGCTACCTGACACAGGGAGTATCCCCCGTCCCAAAGCTTGGTCAGCAGCTTCTGGAGGTGACTCTGCTGGCTGAGGTACAGATCATTGCTGGGATCAGGGATACCCAGAGCCACAGCAGCCAGTTCCAGAATGCTTCTTTCTTTGCCTTTAATGGAGGAGGGGTGTGGAGGGGGTTCCTGCTGTGTCTGAGCAGACACCCAGGCAGCTGCCCCTGTGTTCAGCATCACAGACTTGGCACCTACCCTGCCTACAATGGAAAGTCCTTTGCAGACAGACTTTCCTGCTGCAGTAAGGAGCTTTGCCAAGCAAATTTGGTGTGGCCTTCTGACTGCTAGACAGTAAGGAGCTCACTTGTTCTCTTGCTCTGGCACACACACTTCTACCTATGAAACTCGAGGTGAAAGACGGTTAGATTTGCATTTCCTGCCTCCCACACTGCTGGTTTGACCCTGCTCTGGACTCCCTGAGACTACACAGCACTTTACAACTCCCAAGCACAACCCTTGCTGCTGTGTGGCTTCAGCAATCAGAGCAGTAGTGGGTTTGTGCATACATCAATCTCTTCAGGTTGCTTAGCACTTGACTTGCTGTGAGTGCTGCTGAGAGATGGGAGAGCAGCTGAAAGCCCTGCTCAGTGAAACACCCCAGCAGTGCAGGCTCAGCCTCTCAGCAGCACTCAGCCACCCTCACACCTTATTTACCATTTTCTTCTTCTGGCTGTCAGAATCCTCACTTTCGAAGTCTGGGTCATCCATGACAAATGAGAGCATCTGAGTAGCTATTGGTCCCTCCTGATCACTGTCAGAGTCCTCAGGCTTTTCCTCTTTGACCACTTTCTGCTTAAGAGCATGTCCTTTGCTTTGGGAAGTGGTCTTTGGGGCCTGGGCTCCTGCTGGGCTGGCAGCAGGAGCTGGCAGGGTAGTGTTGAGCTTGCTGCTGCTGTTCCTTTCAGACCCAGGACGTGGAGGTAAACTGTCAGGAGGCTTCAGGTCACTTGCTTTGGTCAAAGTTGCTTCACTCTGTGGTTTCAGAGAGTTCTTGGAAGACCTGAGAAGAAAGAAACATACTGTCAGAGCCTGTCCCCACTCCCACTCTGTGAAGGCAAGCACAAAGACCAATTAATAGCTGAGCCTGCCTCAAGGGCTGTGATGCTGAGCCTGCTCACAGGCTGCACCGCTCACCCCAGGGGGCTGTGCTCAAACACCCAGAGCCTGAGTGTTCATCCCAGCAGTGCCTGTGTCAGCCGGCTGCGCCTGACTCTGTCACCCCCAGGACACAGCACGTGGAGGACACAACCCAGTTCAGCACTCTTCAGCACAGGGTGTGCTGAATGACCTCCACACTCCTCACCACAGGACTCCACTCCTCTGCCCTTGCATTGCTAAGAACAGACACTCGGGTGCTCAGTTCACAGAACCACAGACTGAGGTTGGAAGGGACCTTCAGAGGCCATCTAGTGCCACCCTGCAGTGAGCAGGGACACCTTTCACTAGAGCAGGGTGCTCAGAGCTTCATCCACCCTGACCTGGAATGTCTCCAGGGATGGGGCCTCCACCACCTCTCTGGGCAACCTGGGCCAGTGTCTCACCACCCTCAGAGGGAAGAACTTCTTCCCAGTGTCTCATCTAAACCTGCCCTGCTCTAGTTTAACCCCTCAGCCCTCGTCCCATCGCTCCCTGCCCTTACAAACAGCCCTGCCCAGCTTTCCTGTAGGGCCCTTCAGGGGCTGGAAGGGGCTCGGAGGTCTCCCTGCAGCCTTCTCTTCTCCAGGCTGAAGCAGCCCAACTCTCCCAGCCTGTGTGTGTAGGAGAGCTGCTCCAGCCCTGGGATCATCCTCATGGCCTCCTCTGGACCCGCTCCAAGAGGTCCATGTCCTGGTGCTGAGGGCTCCAGAGCTGGATGCAGCACTGCAGGTGGGGGTCTCACCAGAGCAGAGCAGAGGGGACAATCCCCTCTCTGGATCTGCTGGCCACAGTTCTGGTGATGCAGCCCAGGATGCCACTGGCCTTCTGGGCTGGGAGTGCCCATTGCTGGCTCCTGTCCAGCTTTGCATCCATCAGTACCCCAAATCCTCTTCCTCAGGGCTGCTCTCCATCACATCCTCCCCCAGCCTGTGTTGGTAGTGAGTGTTGTCCCGACCCATGTGCAGGACCTTGCACTTGGTCTTGTTGAACTTCCTGAGGTCTGCAGGGCCCCACCTCTACCACTCACACCTCTAGTCAAGAGTTTCCTGTTCAAGCCTCAGAAAAAGGCTGGGCATCTCCCAGACAGAAGAATTCCAGCACCCACAGGAGCAGAGTGCTCCAAGCCAAGCTGCCAGGTCCAGGGCAGACAGCACTGCACGAACACACCTGCAGCAAACACAGCCCTGGCTGCAGGAACAGCTTGGCAGGTACCAGGGTTTCTCAGCAGCTGCACAGAGGGCAGCAGCAGGACCAAGTCTGTGCATAACCCCTTGCTTCAGGCTGTGTTCTGTACCTTTTTTTTCCTGCTCTATGGCAATGTCTTCATCAGGCATGAGGATGACCTTAGAGTCCTTCGCCTCTTCCTCTTCCTCACTGGAGAGGGTGACGTTCTTGCTGGGCACCCGTTCTGCTGCCAGCATGGGTCTGCTGGGGATTTTGTCATCCAGATCCAGGTCATCTTGGAAACCTGCCACCATGGGGTTCCCCCGGGTGCCTCTCCATCGCTGCAAAACAGACAATGGTCAGAGCCAGCCCCTCAGAATGCCTGAGGACAGCCATGCCTCCTGGTGAAGGCAGGCTCTCTCTCACCTGGCTTTTCTGTAGTGAGCCGAGCTCCACGCAGCTGCCTGCTCCTTAAAGTAAAGGAGCAGGGGAAGAGGGAAAAAGGGGGAAACAAGGGAAGGGAAAAGGAAGGGGAAATAACTCCAAACCCAAGAAACTAAGAGGCCCGTGGGTTGGGATAAGGAGAGTTTACTGAGAGAACAGAAAGATCAAATATCCCAATGCTAACAGGACTTTAGAGCAAAAGAAGATGAAACTCTTGATCCCCACTGCAGTTTCTCCCCGACCCACACAACTCAGGTACCACCCAGAGCTGTCCCGGAACCCGACCGTCCCCCCAAGCAGCACGCGTCCCGCCACCGCCCCTCTTCTTCCTCCCCTCAGCCCCCCGTTCTCCTGGGCAGGACGTCATTGCCATGGAATACTCTCTTTGGCCCATCTGGGGCACCTGTCCTGGCTTCGCCCCTCCTTTCTCATGGATAGAGAAATAGGAAGAAGCTGAGAAAGTCCTTGACTGTCTGACTGCAACTAAGAACATCAGGGTGTTCTCAGCACTGCTTTCATTGTAACTCCCAAACACAGCATCCCATCAGCTGCTACAAATGGAGTTAACTCTATCCTGACTGAAACCAGGACAGACTTCAGGGTGAACGTCCCTCAGCTCAGAGCAGCAGCCCGACCCCTGTGCACTGCCCAGCCGCTGCCCCGTGGGCTGTGGGTGCCACCAGCCCCACACAGAACCACAGACAGATGTGGCACATGGTGGCTGCAATGGTTCGAGCCAAAACTCAGTGGCTGGAAAAGGTGAGTCTCTTGTTTCAGCTCAATCAGAACATCTCTGGTTCAACACCAGGGATCAGCCCATTAACCCGTGGGAACTGCCTCCCCTCATCCCCACATCCTGTAATTACACCTGATCACATGCTGCTGCCACGATGGGAATTCACTGACAGCTCCCTGGAATTACTGCTGCTTCTCTGGTGCTGCCTGAAGCAGGCAGCTACCCAGACACCATAAACACGCTTTAACATACCCCAAATTAAATTAACCTAAGGATGCTGAGGGCTCAGAGTCAGTCAGGCTCCCTGGATGTCACACAGTCAGGTGTTCAAAGGCATCCCGATGGAGAGCTTGGCAGCTGGGATTGCCAACTGAGGGGCCTCATTTGAATGCCCCCAGGACTCAACAATTTTAATACTTCCTGAAAGATCTGCTCATGTCAGGAACGTAGGTATTTCCCCAGTCTCAGCTGATGAACCCTTGTGTTACCTTTCCTTACTGCACTGGCTGCAGCTCTAACAGGCACCCAGATCCTTCTTTACAGCCTGCCCTGCACAGGAGGCTTGGAATGGCTCAGTATGGATCACACAAACACAGCCTCTGTTTTCAGATGGACACACACACACATTGTTATAGCTGGGACAGATTAGATTTGAGAGGCACAAAGGGAACTGCAAAAACCTAAACTCCTTTATCTGGAAGGAGGTGGTGTCTGTCTCCTCCAGGACAGTGAGGTGACAGGATGGGAAACACCATGGCCCTGGCACAGTCAGGCTGGTTGTGCCCCTCACTCTGGCTCTCCTCATGGCCAGTTACTGCTTCACAAACCCAAGGACTGTCCGGCTCAGAGTCCCACAGGTTTCAGCAATGTCTAGGGCATCAGGTGACTCAAAATCACAGAGTCACAAGGCTGGAAAAGACCTTTAAGATCATCAAGTCCAACCACTCCCATCCTAAGCTAAACCAGATCCCTGAGCACCTCATCTCCCCTCTGTTAAACACCTCCAGGGAAGGGGACTCAGCCCCTCCCTGGGCAGCCTGTGCCACAGCCCCACAACTCTGCCAGGGAAGAACTTTGCCCTCCCATCTGCTCTGACCCTGCCCTGGCCCAGCTTGAGCCCATTGCCCCTTGTCCCAGCTCCTGTCCCCTGGCTGAAGAGACCAGCGCCCACCTCTCTGCACCCTCCTGGCAGGGCAGGGGAGGTGGGGAGAAGGTCTCCCCTCAGCTTCACAGGGCTGGGGGGTGTGTGTACCAGTGACTGAGCCTTGGATTATCTTGAAGCCCCTCCTCTGCAGAGACCAGCCATGGGGAGCTGTGCCAACAGCTCAAACTGAGCTGCCCTGTAAGCCCAGACTAACCAGGGCAGTGCTGAGCAATTCAAAGAGCTGAAACTGGGTTGAGCATTGAATTCCTTCAACAAATAACATGCCCCAGTCAGACTGCTGTTGAGCTGACTGCAGAGGAGGTAAAGCCAAGCCAGAGGGTCTCCACTTGGTTTCAACTGGACCAGACAACACAAAGATAGGCCAAAGACAGAGCACACCTAAGAGAGCCTCACATGAAAAAGGAGAGGTAAGGGGGAACACTGCTGATGACAATCAGCCCAGGTGGGATGCCTGCTCAGGCACAGCCTGCCTGCTGCCATGTAGATCAAGGAATAAAACGCCTCAGAACCAGGCTGAGAACTGGGAGTTGCTTCTCCAACTCTGCAGCTGGCAGGCAAGGAGACCCTTCCCCTGGGCCAGGTTGCTGGCTGAGGGGACACGCTGAGGGCCTGTACCTGGAGGGAGAGAACCACACATGCTGTAAGTTTGTAGTCACAGGTGACTGACTAACAGCTGTGGAGTATTTAGTGTGCCTGTGAGTGGTTACAGTGTGTTCAGGAGTCTCCCGTGGCTGTAATAGTGAATTCCATGGAATTCCCTGTGGGCAGACAGCCCGAGTTCTGTGACTGTTCAGTGATGTACACATGGCTGTAACAGTGCACTTTGTCACCACTCCTGTGGAATCACTGTTAAACTGCAATAGTGCATCGTTCCACTGCACCCATAAACCTGCACAAGTGATGGATCTGCACACAATGTTCCAACACATTCTCTATTTGAACCCTGCAGTTGGGTGTCTTTTTGTCACCACAAATTAAAGAACAGAAACCAACAGAAAATAGAGCTATTGGTGATGTCTGGGACACCACCTGTATTGCAGCTGGTGCAGCACACTGAGAGTGTGACAGTCTGGCCTGAGTGCTAAGACTGGGTGCTAACATCCAGTCCCTCCTTCTGCTTTTAGTGTGGATCCCCTCTGCTCTCAGGACTCACAGCTCAGCTCTGGGATATGCAGTTACAGGCTGCTGAAGAGCTCTGCTCCATTAACACTGCTGCTCTCATACCGAGCCAGGGAGGAGGCACACAGCCCGTCCTGCACAAAGGAGATGAGAACTGGTGCCCAGAATTGCTTCCAAGGCTTGAGGAATTACAAGTGAGTGGTGGCTGAGGTCTGTGAAGCACTGCCAGGGCTTCCTCTTGAAATGCACTGAAAAGAAAATGGGAGCTGCATCCTGAAACTGGCAGGGTGTTACTGTGAAGCAGTGTCACTGGGTTTCTTTAACATGTCACCTCTCTGTTAAGCACAGGGACTAACATCTTCATTGAGACCTTGATGAGGGAACAGCATCCACCCTCAGCAAGTGCTGATGATCCAGAGCTGGGAGGAGTGGCTGACACACAGGACACTGTGCTGCCATCCAGAGAGACCTGGCCAGGCTGGAGAGCTGGGCAGGGAGACACCAGGTGAGGTTCAACAAAAGCAAGTGGAGAGTCTGGCACCTGGGAAGGAATAACTGCTGGAATCAGGACAGGCTGGGGGTGAGCTGCTGGAGAGGAGCTCTGGGGAGAAGGACCTGGGGGTCCTGGTGATGACAGGGTGGCCATGAGCCAGCAGTGTGTCCTGGGGCTGAGAGAGATAATGGGATCCTGGGGGCATCAGGAGGAATGTGGGCAGCAGGTCCCAGGAGGGGATCCTCCCCCTCTGCTCTGCCCTGCTCAGGCCCCACCTGGAGTGTTGTGTCCAGTGCTGGGCTCCCTGGGATAGTAAAGACAGGGATCTCCTGGAGAGAGTCCAGAGGAGGCTACAGAGATGCTGAAGGGCCTGGAGCATCTCCCCTGTGAGGAAAGGCTGAGGGAGCTGGGGCTGTTCAGCCTGGAGAGAAGAAGACTCAGGGGGGACCTGATTCATGTTTATCACTATCTGAAGGGTGGGATGCAGGGGGAAATGGGCAGCCCCTTTCCAGTGTCTGTGGGGACAGGACAAGGGGCAATGGCTGCAAGTTAGAGCCTAGGAAGAACTTTTCCCCAGTGAGGGTGAGGGAGCCCTGGGCCAGGCTGCCCAGGGGGTGTGGAGTCTCCATCTCTGGAGAGATTCCAGCCCCGTCTGGACGCCGCCCTGTGCAATAGGAGCTGGGGAGCTGCTTTGGCAGGGGGTTGGACCCCAGGAGCTCTCCAGGGCCCTTCCAACCCCTGGGATTCTGTGATTCTATGATTCTATGACTCTTCAGTGATTGCTGCCACTGCCTTTCCACAGCATACCAGAGGAGACTCACAGCCTCCAAGGCGTTCCCAGCCCCAACAGACCATCCACGTGTGTATGCACACCCACCCAATGGGTCACCTCTCTTTGCAGGGAATACACTGCCTCCATCTAGAACTGCCATGCAAAATGCTGAGTGACAGCTTGAGAGCAGAGCAGTGGAGTGAACGTAGACTGGACACTCAGCACCACACTACAAACAAGGTCTGACAGTGCAGGGTTAGCATCAGGTTAGACAGAGCACAGACAGGGATCACTGCAGCCAGGAACATGGCAGCTCTGCAAAGAGCAGAGCTCCTGCACCACTGTTTGACATGGCTGCACTTCTGTGTGGATGGATGCATTTCTGCATCTATTTGCTTCCAATGAGGGATGTTCTGGAGAAGTCTGTGTTAAACACCCAGCCTCCTACCCCCAGCAGGAGCTGCAGCTGAAGCCCTGTAAGGGCACCCCAGGACCCAGTCCTTCAGCAAAGCCCAGGAAGGTCAGGCCTGGCTCTCCTGACATTTCCTTGTTAAACACATCAGAACCTCCCCTCTGAGCTGCAGCCCCAGCAGGACACTCTGCAGGGCAGTGTGCTGCCAGCAACTACCACTTTCTTCTTTCCTTTTTTCCCTTTAATAAGCCATCCACATGCTCTGCTGTCAGAGAGGGGCATGATTCAGGCTGACCTGCACTAGCCAGGCATCACTCCTCACAGAGAGAACTGATTTAAAGCTGTGGTTAAACCAGAGAACACAGAGAATGACAACAGAGATGCTGAAGATACAGAATCCAGCACATGCACAGGCTGGCTGTACCAGCACTCAATCACTCTCCTGGTTAATCCAGTCTCAGTACCAAGAGGCAGCAGGCAAGGACTGTTCTAAGCAGAGGGATGCAGAGCCTATGAGTATGCTCAGGTCACCTCTCTTCCAGAGAGCTTGCTGCACACCCTCTTGGCTGGGCAGCTCAGTATACACAAATCCTTTCCCCTTTTTTTGGCTAAAACCCACCAAAGGCAGAAACAGAAAAAGAAAAAAAAGAACCCCCAGACTATAGGTTAATCATCACTCTCTGCCATTAATTACTGAGTCATGGGATCACAGGATGGGTGGGCTGGGAAGGGACCTTTGAGGACCATCTAATCCAACCCCACTGCAATGAGCAGGGACATCTTCAAGCGGGTCGGGTAGCTCAGAGCCCTGTCCAACCTGACCTTGAGTGTTTCCAGGGATGGGTCATCTCACACCCCTCTGGTCAACCTGTGTCACCACTCTCATAATAGAAAATGTTTTCCTTCTATCTAGTCTGAACACAGCCTCCTTTAGCTTGAAACCATCACCTGTTGTCCTGTCACTGCAGACCCCACTAGAATGTCTGTCCCCATCTTTCTTACAAACCTCTTCTAAGCCATACTGAGGTCTCCCTGGAGCCTTCTCCAGGCTGAACCACCCCAACTCTCTCAGCCTGCCTCCAGAGCAGAGGTGCTCCAGCCATCAGGTGCTCCAGACCATCTCTGTGGCCTTCTCAGGACCTCTGAGCTGGAAACAGCACTACAGGGGGTCTCCCCAGAGTGGAGCAGAGAGGCAGAATCTCCTCTCCCCAGACCTGTGGGTCCCACTGCTGGGGATGCAGCCCAGGACAGGGTTGGCCTTCTGGGCTGTGAGCACACATTCTGGCTCATGTTGAACGTTCCATCCAGCAGTCAACACCCCCAGGTCCTTCTCTGCAGGGCTGCTCTCAATCCCTTCATCCCCCAGCCTGGGATTGATACCTGGGGTTGCCCAGACCCAGGTGCAGGACCTTGCAGCTGGCCTTGTTAAACCTCACGTGGTTCACATGGGCTCATTTCTTGAGCTTCCCCAGGTCCCTCTAGACAGCATCTAATCCCTCAGGTGTGCCAAGCACACCACTCAGCTTGGTGTCATCTCCAAATCTGCAAAGGCTGCACTTGATCACACTGTCTATGCCACCCATGAAGATATTAAACAGTACTGGTCCCAGAAGGACCCCCAAGGGATGTGCCTCACCAATGATATCCATCCAGACACCAGGCCATTGACCACTACTCTCTGGATGTCCAGCCAATTCCTTATCCACTAAACAGTCTAACCATCAAATCCAAATCTTTCCAATTTAGAGATAAAATGCTGGGAAGGAACATCAGAATTGGACAGGGAAAAAGAAAGGCCCCTCCTAAGGCTCTTGTGGAATCTGCAGGCAAGCATGCAGTGACACTCCCAATGGAGCATGACCCTCTCCCTCCCTCCCTCCCTCCCTCCCTTCCTTCCTTCCTTCCTTCCTTCCTTCCTTCCTTCCTTCCTGAATCCCATCAAGTGCCCCCAAGTGCCCCCCAACAAACACAAACCCCTTTGTAACTCCTTAGGAATGGCAGAACCAGGCCATGAAGGAGCTTGGTGATGCTTTGGGCCTCTGCAGCAGGAAGGTATTCATCAAGCAAAGCATAACATCCCTAGAAAGGGCACTGTGTTCCAGAAGGAAAAATCTCTCAAGTGTTTCAGCTGAGCATGAAAGCAAGAGAGCAAACCCAGGAAGGTGATAACTAGGTTCTACTGCTGTTCCTCCCTCCCAGGGAGCAGGGTGTATCATTAAACGGGAGACAGGGAATGCTATGAGTGACCATACCACAGCTAGAAAGGCTGAGGGGCAGCTCACTGCTCTGCAATCTGAGGTCAGCCCCATCACTCAGACTGCACAGCCAGGGTGTCCTCAGCTCACCCTCCTGCCACCCCCTCTCCTTACCTTTCGCTGTCAACACGGTGTTTAGCCTGTGGTTTCCCTTTCTCCTTCTGTGGGGCTGGGTCTTCTAGGAAGCTGTGGTCCAGGCTGTCATCAGGAACAAAGTCCTCCACGCTCTGTACCTTCACAGGGACTTCAGGGTGGGGAGGAGGAGTGGCAGCAGCAGGATCTGCATTAGGACAGTAGCTGTAAACCACAGCACTCACCACAGGCGAGACCGAAATGGGCTTTGTACAGCTGCCCCCTGCCCAGGGAGGCAGCAGCCAGGAAGCAGGACTGTGGCTACACAGCAAGGGAAGAGGAAGGGCATCAGCAGGATACTCAAACCACTCTGGCATCCTGCAGGAAGGCATTCACACACCACACACAGCCACTGCAGTTTAAAATGCAGCAGGCTGACCCAGGCTCTTACACAGGCTGAGGAACTCTCCAGCATGGGAACGGGCTGCTCTGCAGTGAATGGCTGCTGCACCACGGCCACACGCTGGGAGCACCACTCCAGGGCTGGGAGCACCACTCCAGGGTAACGTCCCTTTGTTATTCTCTTACCTTTCCCAGACTGTTCAGCTCACCCACTCACCTCCTCTGGCTTTCTCAACTGTCCTTGTCACAGATGGGATTTGTCACACTGTGCTTTTAGTTGCTCTGTGTAACCAACAACTCAAGAGCTATTGCAAACAGAGGCTGACTTTAATACAGCTTATTTGTAGGGACTGTTGTCCATCTTCAAGGTATCAGGATGAAATCTCATGAAATTAGCACAACCAATTGCCTAGAGCAATCAAGCTTTTCAGATTCTGCAATATTCAGCCTTATTCTTTTGTCACATCCAGGCTCTTTTCTTCTGGCTGAACAAGGTCTGTGTATTTTTTTCCTAGACCTTGCTCTGCTAGTACCAACTTTCAGATCCCTTTTGCATGCAAATACCACTCTAACTAATGCCTCCAAGTAGCACCAGGGTAAAAAAAAACAGCCAAAAGAATTACTACTGCAAGACTTCAAAGGAAAGCTTCAATAGTAGCTCCTATATAAAACCCCCCAAGTATTTCTCTGTGGCAGTGATCTTTCATCTGCTCCCCAATTAGCTGGTCCCTAGGTATGTTCCAGTAGAGGTGCAGACTTGTGGCATGCTACATAATCCAAGGAACACTGGCAGATCTTTCCTAGCTGCCTTTTGCAACCCTCCTGAAAATCACCCTTCAGGTACCTGGGCTGCAAGGCACAAGCCTAAACCAGTTCTCAAGCTAAGGGACAGATTTAAAACCAAACCAACCAGCAGAAAAAAGCCCAAACCCCAAGCCCCAGAGCCTGTAACACTGGTAGCAGACAATTAGCCTTTTTTCTACCATCAGTATGACAAAGGGGTTTCCTCTTTGACAGGGGATCCCTGACATTGGCTCCTCCTTGTTTGTTTGTTTCTGGGTAGGAAGAGTCATAAACAGCCTGAACGGGGTGTACTGTGTCACACCTGGGAACAGATTCAGGATGCAGAACATTGTGTGCAGATCTAAACCGGAAAGATTTCAACATGTGAAACCACAACTAGTGTTCCCAGCACCTCCTCCTCTCCTTCTGTGGGTGTCTCAGGAGCACTGCGAGCTCTAGAGATTGACAGCCTGAGAGGGAAGGTATTTCCAAAGGGTGATTCAAACAATGGCATGCTAATGATGCTTAGGCAGTGCCAGCTCTGCAGCTCCAGTTAGCTGCACAAACAAAGCGAATGTGACAGGCAAATTAAGGTCCAGAGCAGTGAAAGTACAAGCAACAAACCCCCCAGTGCTCCTGCCCTGCAACACTGTCCGGCAGCGGTTTGGACCGAACGTTGTGCTACTCAGCTCCATTGTGTGCGGGCGCTGAGGAAGAAGGGAAGAAGGCTGCTCTCTTCCTCAGACCATCTCTGAAGGAAGGTTTTTCCCCAGAGGGGAATGTGCTGCAGAGCCTGGACTTACGTGATCATTTCTGGCTGAATAACCTTTCAAACCTGCACTCCGCTGCTCTCCGCTGACACACAAGTGCCCCTTTGAGCTGCCAGCAGGTCTGAAGACAGACCTTCAAATAGCTTTCTAACAATTTTTCTTGCTATTCAAGAGGCATTTGTGCTGCTGGTAAGCAGCTCACAGTTTATTAGTGTCTCCTGTGTGTGCAGCACCTTCCTCCTGAAGCATGCTGTGGTGGCTGGACACAGTGCCCAGCCAAGCCCAGCACAGAAACAAGCCACAATGCCAAGCAGGAGGAAAATCAGGCAATGACAGCACAGCTCTCCTGGGACACAGACTCCTGGAGACAAAACATGAAAAGAAAACAGAGAGAAGCCCACAGGCAACACCCTGCCTGGATGCTGCACTTCAGCACCTACCTGGCTGAGGAGGAGAGGGGTCTGAGGCGGGAGAGGTGCCAAACAGGCGGGAAATAATGCTGCGCTTGGGTGGCGGGGCTGCAGCCGGAGGTGCTGGGGAGGCTGCAGCGGGCGGAGGTGCATGTGGCTGCTGGGCTTCGGGTGCAGGCACTGGTGAAAAAGATGGGGGGGGTCCGGAGAGATGGTGGAGCTTGTAGAAAGCGGCTGCGGTGGCTGTGGGGTGCCAGGGCTGGAGCTGCCCGTTGACGTGGAGCTCGGAGGGACGATGGGTGACTGGGAGCCAGAGGAAGGGCTCTGCCCGTTGGTTGTTAGTGGCGACGTGTGTCCTCGACTTCGGGCTTCCATCATTTCAAGGAAGCTGCAAGAAAGATAAATTGCAAACATAAGGAGTGGGGGAAACGTGCTCAGTGGAGCGCTGGCTGTGATGCTGGGCAGCTTGGGCTACGGGAAGGTTCGAGTCTGCTTCTGGTGATGCTGGGCCACAACTCCCTGGGCCACAATAAATGTCACTGCTGTAAGCTAAACTCACCCCACCTGCATCGAGGTGTGGAGAATCCTCACCTGCTCTAAACTACAGGGTGAAACCTCTATTTGCAACACGTCTGGGAACTCCCTGGATAGACAGACTAACAACATGGCAGGGCTTGGAAGGCAACCTTAAGTCAGTTCTTGGACATATGTCTCTATGGGAGTAAGTGCTACAGGAGTGACACATTTTTAGATTCAGTAGAAGAGATCAGAGTGTTCAAGAAAACGCAAATGCTATAAAAACCTCTTCTTCCAGACAGGAATGGATTTGAGAGGAGAGTCCTTGAATGTCAAAAGGAAAATGAGCTATCCAGAGGGCTCACAGAGCACTGACTGCAATTACTCCTCTCGCACTGTGCAGACGCCCAGGCAGTCTCTCCCCCTCCACACTCCCCCGTTGTGGGAGGCAGTGGAGCCAAGCAGCAGAGGCTCAGAAACAAGTTGTGGTCCTGGCTGGGTTCCTGACTAGAAGAGTGATAGAGCCTGTTCTGCTAGCAAGGGTGGAATGCTCTATCCTTTCCAAAACGGACACCAAGCCTGACACTGCCCCTTTGCTCACAGCGATCTTCTCGCAAGCTGTAAGCAGAGAAATGCTAACAGAAAGCCAGGCTTTTCCTGTGCCATGGTCTCAAAACGGGATCTGCTACATGCCACACATCTGAGAGAGATGAAGAGGACACCTCTAGCATGCCGTGCTCTTGCCTCTTCTTTCATTAAGCCTAATGATCTTGTGCACAGAGGCCCCGGGTTCAACTGCTTCTGTAGGAGAGACAGAGCGAGTTGTGATCCAGGCAACGAGCATGTCAAAGCAGAGACTCCTCTGCAAACCAGAGCACGACCTCACCCTCTGGGGACCCAAGCCAGACAGACACCATCGCTGGCACTGCTACACCAAAAGGAAACAGCAGGGGCTAAAAGACTCTAACCCCCGAGGCATTGCTTTCTATTTTAAGGAGTAACCTGATATACTTTCAAGGAACAAACTCATACACTTTGTGACCAGCAGTGCCTGGAGCCCTAGAGAGCAATATCCCCAGGCAGCTGTTACATCAACTGGAAAACCAAGAGTCCTTCCTAACCCAGGCATGGCTGAAGTGGAGACAAAGGGTACCAGAAAGCAGTACCAGCTAGGAGAGAAATCTCTGGCAGAGATCCTCAAGGATTAGCCTTCGGGTAAGACCGGACTAAAGGCTGCAGCTGAAACACTGCCTAGGAGGAGCAGAAAGGGGGCTGGCTGTTACATGGCCATCCACTCCCTGTCCCCTGTGACCAAGGCCCCTAAATGAGTGTCACACTGCAGGAGCCTTCCCGATGTTTCCCTTGGGATCTGGGGGATGGCTCACATGCTTCTTCCACCCAGGAGACTGGCTACAACACAGCAAGCTCCTGGCAGCACTGAGATCAGAGCATGCCACAGAGCATCCATTCCAGCATCCTCCCTCCCGGGGGACTAGTAGCTGGGTTAAGCTCTGCGACAACATGTTCCGTGGAAAATGATGCATGATTTGTCATGCTGCAAAGAGAAAACAGAAAGGAGCTCAGCTCCCACACTGAGCTCTGTGGAGACTGTATCGGGCTTGCCCAGAAGGTGCAGAATGCATCACACAGACTGCAGGAACAGGTTAGTTTCAGTGCATCTCTGTCACTGTGCTTCAGTGATGAGCAATCACCCATCACTACCTTCTTGGGGAGGGGTCACCATCCATGCAACTAAGCATCCCTCAAGATACCTTGTATGGCGTCTGTGTTGAGGGAAGGAGAAACCAAGGGTACCTGCAACTCAAGCCCTTGTCCAACAAAGCGAGTGCTCTGAATCCACAAAGCCATGTGAATGTCTGTGGCCTGGAAAGCCATCCACGAGACCTGCCTGCACAGGGCACGAGCTCTGCGGATCCACGCCAGGAGCACTGAGTGCAAAATTCTGTCATCCCTCCCCTCTGAGCTTTTATTCAGGGCTCCCAGTGAGCCAAAGGCAGGACAGCTGAACAGCTCTGCTTTGTGGTACTTGTTCCTCCTCCTCCCAAGCCCTACTCAGGCTTTAAAGAGTCCTGCCTCCCAACTGGGAAGAGAGATTAATCCCAGCTATCTACATGCACCCTTGTTCCTGTTCACAGCAACAGCGATCCTGGCTGGAAGGCCAGCAAGCCTGGTCACTGCCGCATCCAGCATCCCAGATAGCGCTGCCAGCGCTGCTTGCTCTCCTGGCTGAGCTGAGCTCCCTGCCTGCGTGAGCACCGACAGCACCAATGATGCACAGATCCAGAACCAAACCACCTCCGAGCCTCTATCAGGACGCCAGGTCCCACCATCGAGGCAACTGGGTGACCCGGGTAAGACAAGACGATCGCACGCTGCAGCCTAGGGAACAAGGATCCTGTATGGAGCACATACAAAGCACATACACAGTCGTTCTGGGACACAGAATATGAAGCTCAGAGAGTACTTAAGGCTGGACCCAACGGAGCACAGGACACTCGTTACAATCTCAGGGTATCTACAGATTTACTGTACTTTGTACTAGCAGAGCTGCCCATTTTGGAAACAACCTGCTTTGTTCTGGGCAAGTGGCCAGCTCCAGAGGGAGAGAGGGCTGCAGCTACCACCTGTTTCTCCAGCAGAAACACATACATTGTAAGAGCTGGAGGGAAAAAAATGCTACATAACCAAAGTATAAAGAGTGTCATCCTTCCCTCCAGCTCAGCTAGTCTGGGGAGTCACACAAACACAGGCTGCTTCTGCACCTGCTCCTATGCCTTGCTCACCTACATTACGTGAAGGGCGTAAGAACAAGTTATTTTTAGTAGAAAGATGCAATGGTTATTCAGGGACAGCACAGCACAGGCTCTCACCTCAGCACAGCACTGCGGAGAGCTGTGGCACGTGTGCTCCGTGTCACCTTCCCCATCCCAACCAGCCACGTGGACCAAGCTCCACGCTGCATGCTGTGACCCCGGGGAAACAGGGCTGGTCTGACCCAGGTTTGCCATGGGCTGCACACGCCAGCTCTGAGGAGCGTTCATATTCCCATCTTCTTCCATAAAAGAGGTGGGTGGAAAAACAGCACACATGAAAGTGCTGCCAGCGAGCTCTCAGTAATTTCCAGAGTGGAGGTGTCTAAGCGTCCTCCACACTTTGAAAATACTACATAATGCATGAATGCTTTCTCTGGCTTTACACACACTCTTCAGAGGCACAAGCGTGGCTGTTTTGGGAACACACCGGGCCAAACCTGCCACGTGTCTGCTGCTTCTCACACTCTCTGTGATCTGGCCACTCTGGCCCTTGTCCTGTCGCTGTGCCAGTCCCTCGCAAAGGGCCTCGCTCGGATCCTACAGTGAAACAGGAGCCTTGTGTCCACTGCGTGTGACAGACCGGGTACTGCTGGTGCACAGAGCTGTGCTGTGCCCTGAGCACTGCATGGTTCTGGCTGGGATCCAGAGACAGCAGTGAGTCTCCATGCATTTGTCTGTCCTTCCCCAAGGCTCCTGGTTTGCATCTCAGGCCGAGTCACAAGTCCACATCCCCAAACCCCCCTGAACAACTGGACCCCCCTCGCAGGAGGAAAACGTGGATGGCATTTTAAAGATGAACAAAAGCTCATCAGGGCCTGAGGTCACAGAGCAAACAAACAAGCAAGCAAGCAAAGAAAGCACACAAGGACTTGTTAGCTCCCAGTTCCTGAAACTGCCAGTGCTCAAGGACGTTTGCCTTTGAAGATGGGAGCAGCATGAAGCTCTTTTGGATGCTGGTGCTAACACGCTGTGAAAGGTCTTTTCCAACCTGACTGATTCTGTGACTCCCTACCTGTGCTACCCAGGATGACCTGACACCACAGATGACAGCCGTAGGGCACCGCTGGCCATGGACCAGAAGGACTTGCTCCACGTGGCACAACTGCCACCGCAGAAGCTGCACCCTGGATCATGCCATCCCTCAGACCACCTCAGGTTCAATTGCTTTGAATATATTTTCCCAAAACCCAACTAACAGTCTGCTTAAGAGCCCTTAAACAAGAGGAGCAAATGATGTGACAGCTCGTTCCTGACAAACAGCTCCTGTGAAGAAGTTGGACTTTACGTGCCTACAAATCAATCACAGTGATTTCCTGAAGCTTCTCCAAACTGAGTGTGACAGAAGATGGGATATCTCACAGAGAATAACTAAACTATTCACTGACATTGATCCCCAAGGAAAAAAAAGTTAATTCAAAGAGAGTTGATTACATAACCCTTGGAATTAAACTCTGCCTTTTGATATTAAAAGAAGAGTAATACTAGAAAAAAATGCAGCCTGACATTCACTCTGTTTTTTATTAACTTTGTGAATGTTTCCACCAGCAATGTACTCTTGGAAAAAAAAAAAAAGAATCAAAAAGAATCTGCAGAAGAGCTTCCCCAGCTTCCCCAAAACTTTTTCTCAATATGGACTGTTTAGTGAGGGAACCAGCACCTGAACAGAAGGAGAATTTTCCTTGTGCCAGAAGCTGTGGGCAATTAAAGGTGTAAAAATGGAGCAAATTCAGAAGGAATTTAGAACAGAGTGAAAAAAAAAAATGATTGCTGTTTGTTTAGTCAGGATTGAGGAGCTCACAGAGGGCTGACATGTGCTTTTTGCATCACTGAAAATGTAACATCTGAGAAGCCCCAGGGAAAGAACCAGAGCGAGTGGGGTGGCAGGCAGAGAGGAGACTGAGGACAGGGAAAGAGCTGGAAAGCCTAAATGTGTCTTGCACAGGCAAAGCCCAGCCAGTGCCTGCCAGGGATGGCTTACATAAGGTGGATGAGGCAGTGTTGTGTGCCACCTCGTGTTTTCTCTGGGATCCACATTTTGGAGCAGTGACGTTTTGTCCTCGGGGACCCAGCTGCAGCAGGAGAGGAGCTCTGGTGCTGCCTGTTCTCAGTGATCCGAATTTAGCATCGGTCACTGTGGCACAGCAGCTACTCAGCCGTGCACGGGAGTGAAGGAAGTAACCTAGATGTCACAGCGATGTCACCTCACCTTGCTCCACGGCCTGATTTTATGGCAGTGTGAGGTGGGAGACAGAAGGAGAGCAGGAGCTGCCTTGGAGGAGGTGCTGCAGCAGCCCCAGGCGCCTGCAGACACCTCCTCTTGCTGCAGGGTCCGTGGTGACTGAGAGCAGAACGTCTAAACCAAAGCAAGACAAGGGCTCCACATCTGCCAAGGGTCCTCAAGCCACACTGCACCCACACACAGGCTGCACATGCCCAGGCAGTGTCAGAGCACAAGGCACTGGGTGCTTTTCTTGATGCCCACCAATGTAGCAAACTAAACGTGATAATCCCAAAACAATGGGGATCTGACCAGCTGGATGTAAGGACCTTCCCAAGCTCCATCACCCAGCGCTGCAGATCTGCCTCACAACTAAGAAGCTCCAATTCCCACCGTGTACCATCGCGGTGTCCACAGACACTCCATCATGCACCTGAACTGCTACAAGAACTGGATTTGCACTCAAGCCTGAGTAAGGGAGCAGGTACTTCTTTACATCCCTGCCCTAGGAGAGCAGGTTCTTCTTTGAATTGGAACTCTGGCTAAAGGCTTGAAGAGCTCTCACAGGGACAAACAGCGATCAGAGGAAGAACAGACTTCTCAGCTCTGGGGTTGAAGTAACTCCTTTGCAGCTCATCTGTTTCAGAGGCTCTTTGTTGCTACCTGGAGTGCAGCTAAGAACCTCAACCCCCCTAAAACAGTGCTCTGTTTCAGTCAGTGTGCCCAAAGCACTTGGACAAGACACAGCCTGGTGGTGCTGTTTTGGGATCAGTGGCTGAAGCCAGGGACACTGGAAAGTCAGTTCTATAAAGAAACACTATTTTCTGGGAGATGAGCACCGGTCTCTGTACACAGAGAGAGATGTGCAGCTGCTGAAGCAAGAGAAGAAGCTGGCCAGCCCCACAGCACTGACAAGTTGCTGAACCAGAATCCCAGGAAAAACTCTTGCTTTGAACGTTTCAGCAGCTCCTTTGCTGCCAGGCACCACAGCTGGGGGATTCCTTATGCCACATGCAGCCAATTAAGCAGCCTAATAGGGCAATTAGTCCCTGGCAGTGAAAAACCTCTCCAGCAGCTGAGCAGCAGCCCTTTGCTATAGCTTCTGCAGGCACAGAGGTCTGGGGAATGGGGTCAGTCCATTGCATGCTGTCTCTACTGCTCCTTCCTCCTCAGAACAGCTCCTCACACTCCTCCCCTGCTCCGGCTTGGGGTCCCTCCCATGGCAGGCAGTCCTCCACCGACATCTCCAACGTGAGTCCTTCCCAAGGGCTGCAGGTGAATCTCTGCTTCCCTCCATGGGCTGCAGGGGCACAACCTGCTCCACCATGGTCTTCTCCACAGGCTGCAGGGGAATCTCTCCACTGTCACCTGGAGCGCGCCCTCCCCCTTCTTCACTGACCATGGTGTCTCTTTCTCACATCTTTCTTCATTTAGAAAGACTTTTGGTCCTGGAGCGAGTCCAGAGAAGGGCAACCAGGCTGGGGATGGGGCTGGAGGGCAAATCCTCTGAGGAGCAGCTGAGGGAGCTGGGGGTGTTCAGCCTGGAGAAGAGGAGGCTGAGGGGAGACCTTATCACCACCTACAACTACCTGAAGGGAGGTTGTAGAGAGGTTGGCGCTGGTCTCTTCATGCAGGGGACAAGAGATGGGACAAGGGGCAATGGGCTTAAGCTGTGCCAGGGCACATTCAGATCAGACATTAGGAAAAAGTTCTTCCCCAAAAGGGTTATGGGGCTGTGGAACAGGCTGCCCAGGGAGGGGGTTGAGTCACTATCCCTGGATGAAGGGTAGATGAGGTGCTCAGGGATATGGGTTAGCAGAGTACAGGAATGGTTGGACTTGATGATCTCAAAGGTCTTTTCCAACTCAGTGATTCTGTGATTCTCACACCTTTCTTTGGCAGCAAAAAGATAGCTCCTGGGGATTCTTTTCTCCTTAACTGTTACTGTAGAGGTGCTACCACCATTGCTGATAGGCTCAGCCTTGGCTAGCAGCAGGTCCATCCTTGAGCTGAGTGGTATTGGCTCAGTTGGACCCGTGGGAAGCTTCTAGCAGCCTCTTGCAGAAGCCACCCCTGCAGCCTCCCCCTGCCCTGCCCCCCACCCCTCAAACTCGCCACACAAACCCACAACAGAGGAGAAGGGCAGCAGGCATCTTCAGGTGCACACACCATGTGTTCCCCTCTTCCTGTGCTCAGGAGCTTGCCTGGAGAAGGACAGGGTGCTGACACACGGGTCACACAGTGATCTGGCAGTGTAGTTTCTGCAGATGATTCAGGTGCCTCTCCTGAGGTGATGCTAGCCACCACGCTCTGCACACCACGCTCTGCACCACCAGCTCCTCTCAGCTTGCCAAAGGCAGCAATGTGCCTTTCCACTCACTAGTGCGCAGTGCCTAGAGCACCGTGGCCAGCCTGGCCCAGGGACTCTGGATGCTCCCCACTGGGAATATTTCCCACTGGGTTTGCTCCCTTGCAGTGACCCCAGCACTCTGTGGGAGCACATCCCAGGAAAGGGCACTGCCTGGCCACACAACGCTCTGATGCTACAGAACACCACATGTCAGTGCGGTTACGCTGGATCCTGTCCAATACCCACTGCTCAAACTAGGAAGTCTTGGCACCACCCCCTGCTGCTGCTTCCTTTAAGGTCTGGCATTAAGCAGATGCTTCTCAGAGCCAGTCTGACTCAGAGCAACCCAGCAGATCATTTTCTGCTGCATTTGTGAGCCAAAGTGGCACATGTGAGGCTCCAGCAAACGCTAAAGCTGGGGAGAGGGTGAGAGGGGACTGAGCAGCAAGATCTGGTGGAAGTTTGGAACAGCTCTGGATTCTTTAAAGTATCCTCCCATTGTTGACGTAGTATAAACAACAGTACTGGGAAACAACCTGACAGCACAGCCCACACAGCCCAGTCCTCTGAGCAGGGACATCAAGAGAGCTGCTGAAGGCATGAGGAGACCGACCAGTCCCCATGGGAAGGCATGAGGTGAACACTCTGGAAGCAGAACTGCTTTGTGGTGTTTCAATGCTCTCACAAAGCAAAACACATCGACCAAGGTTAGGTGGAACTCGAAACTTGGTCTGGAAAATGCCTGTTAAAAAGGCTGTGCATGAATATTTCATAACCATCGATGGCAGGTTCCAAATAAAGCTGCCTATAAAGAGTATTTTTCCAATTCACTCTGGGGTTGACTTCTCTGACTTGCACATCACTGCAATAAAGATCCTGCAATGGCAATTCAGGGAACACATTTGTCAACATTCAAATCTGAAGAGACTCCTGTTCACCGTGCTACAGGTGTACCAGCTTTGCAGGGCAAACGCTTGGAGCAGCAAGCAGACAGGGCACTGAACAAACACACAGCAGTGGGGACTAGGGACTAACCACTATTTCAGACCAGAAACGTGCTTGAGGAGGCTGGAAGTATTCACAGGGACCAGCAGACAACAGTGGTGGTGGTGTTACTTTCTGCCTATCACAAGACACACAATACACAGGAACACAATAGCCAGAAGAGGAAGCAACTTGTGTGCTGAGCAGCGGATGGATGGAAAATATCCCCTTTCAGCAGGAGAGGCTGCAACACACTTATCTACAGTCCCTGTGGCAGATGCTGTCTCCAGGTGTGCTGCTCAGCTCCACCCCCACCAGCCTCCTGCAGCCCACGTGCCTGCAAGAACCAGACCCTCTCCCAGGGATCCCCTGTGCATGCTCTGTTTCGGGTGATGCCACTGAAGAGCAGTAGTTTACAAGATCCAAAGAAACCATCACTGCCACTCTCTGCACCCTTCAGTCTGGCCACATGCCACAGCTGGAACTGCCCAACATTCCTGTGACACCCAGACCACAACAGAACCATAGAGAAGATGGCTCAAGGACATACAGCTCGTAGTTTTGATCTTCTGTCTCCTGCTGCACTGACAGCTCCTCCAAAGTCGCATCAATATCCAGCTGATTTGTCTCCAGCTGCCGCAGCAAGGTCTCCCTCTGAAGAAAGGAAAACAAGGTGGGTCTGAGCAGGAAGGGTCATTGTAACAGATCTGTGTGTGCTTACCAGCTGCAGGGAGATCTTGTGTCACCACTCTGCCCAGCAATGAATTAAACAGGAGCTTTGGTCCCTCTCCTGGTTCAGTTTAAATACAGAAGCACAAAGGGAAGCAGAAGCAATAGCAAGAGCACGTGAATCCCCAAAGTCTGTGAGCCAAGGCGTGACCTGTTCTGGGAGCTGTATCCAGCCATAAACCAACACTATGCCACTTCCAGACACAGCATCACCAGCGGCGTCTGGGGAACAGCCCCCACCCCGCAGGGAGCAGCTCTGCAACCCATCCCTCCAGAGTTGTTATTTCTCCCCTGTGCTGAGGAAGTCTCCCTGTGAGTGGGACCCAGCTGATGCAAAACCCCACCATGATTTTTACTGCTGGGGAGATGGGTGAGCACAACCCATCAGCTCAGTGAGACTGCAGACGTTGGTGCCCCACCGGTGGGGACAGACACTCCAGACTGCTTCCAGTGTGCAATAAAGTGACTGGCTTCAGTAATTTACCAAAGGCCACTTAATTCTGTCCTGCCCTTCCCACAGAACCCAAACAAAATCCTCAGCTGACAGGAAGTGTTGGCTTAAAAGGCTCAAAATCAATTGCAAATTGCAAGGGAGGGGTCCTGCCCCTCAGGAGGAATAACCCCATGCACCAGTATGGGTTAGGGCTGACCTGCTGGGAAGCAGCTCTGTGGAAAAAGCCCTGGGAGTGCTGGTGGAGAAGAGGCTGGCCATGACCAGCAGTGTGTCCTCGTGGCCAAGAAAGCCAACAGCATCCTGGGGTGTGTCAAGAAACGTGTCCCCAGCAGGTCGAGGGAGGTTCCCTGCCCCTCTGCTCTGCCCATGGGGAATATTGTGTGTGGGGCTGGGCTCCCCGGGTCAGGGAGGACAGGGAGACACTGGAGAGGGGACCAAAACGGCTGTGGAGATGCTGAGGGCACCAGGACATCCCTCTGATGAAGAGAGGCTGAGGGACTTGGTGCTGTTTAGTCTGGAGAAGACTGAGGGGGATCTTATCAATGCTGATAGAGCCTTGAGGGGTGGGCTCAGGAGGATGGGTCAGTCCGTGTTCAGTGGTGCCCAGGGACAGGACAAGAGGTGATGGGCACAGACTGGACTAGAAGTTCCACCTGGACATGAGGAGAAGCTTCTTTGCTGGGAGGGTGGCAGAGCCCTGGGCCAGGCTGCCCAGAGAGGTTGAGGAGTCTCCATGGCTGGAGACATTCAAACCCCATGATCCTGGGTGCTGCCCTGTGCAGCCTGCTCAAGGGGACCCTGCTCTGGGAGATTGGACTGGATGACCTTTAAAGGTCCCTTCCAACCTAACACATTAAATGCTTCTACGATTCTGCAAATGGCCATGGGACACTCCTCCCACTAGCCTGGATGGCAACAAGAGATGAACGAGCTCATGCATTGCACTGAGATGGCAGGGGCACAGCCAGGCACTGCTGGTCTGCCCAGCAGATGTAGCTCTGGGATGGCACTGGGCCAATTCAGAAGGTCCTGGCCAGGACTCTGGTCTGCTGTCCTGCTCCATGGTATGGTCCCTGCACCTGAGCCCCATGCCCTCTCTGTCCAGAGGCAGCCAACAGCCGTGCAGCTGGGCACTGGCAAGGGCCAGGCTCCCACCACCGGCCCCTGCAGCATCCCGGGCAGGCTGGGATCCAGGGGCTTGTGAGGCAGTTTACACACTGCATCCTGGAGACCAAAGCCAGCATCTTCAGTCCCTGAAAGTGTCGGTCCTCCCTCTCACACTGCCTACTCACTAGGTGGCACGGGAAGCAGGGGACAGCCTGTGCTGAGCCTGTCCCATGACCTGCTGGCTCACAGCACTGCGCAGCACCCGGTAAAGCCAGGTCCAGCAGTGCCACAGGCTTCCCAGCTGCTCCACCACCCAGGCAGAGGAGACAGAGGAGAAACCCCAGGTTTCCTCCAAACTGCAGAGGCTTTTATAACTGCATTAACCTCACTGTACATTTAAGCTTCCTACCCTGCCAGTGTTTCAGAAGTGCAGCATCAACAGCCATGATGAATTTTGCATCCCATGCTCCTGGCAGAGATGTCCTGCTGGAGTGAAAAGCACAAGGGGAAACCTGCTCCAGCATCTGCAGAATGAAATCCCCCCAGGGAGACACACACTTGTGTAAGCTATGGGCTTCAGGCTCTACCTGTGCCTCCACCTCTACGGACATCACAGTTTCATGGACATGACAACTTCAGAGCTGCCCAGGCAGTGCACAAATTTAAAGAGCAAGTAACTCACCTGCTTACAGGGACCAGCCACAGCGCTCTGCCTAAGGGAGAGCTCCGGGCACTGCCTAAGCCCTCCGTGGAAAAGGCTGATCTCTATCCAATTCTACCATGACTTGACTCAGCCAGCAAGGTTTAATTCATGTTTATTGTGTATTACAAGACCAGATGATTCATAGTGGCTGATAACCTTCAAACATGCTAATTGACCAGAAGATTCAGTCTTTCTTGAAGTTTAAGAGCTTCTGTGATCATTTAAGCTCATTTACTGCTTCCCAGATATTTAATTCTTCGTTTTTACCTGTTGGCTTTGTGTTCAGAACCTTTTTTCCCCTTTGCTAGGTAATTTTTATTCATTGTATTCATAAGCTCTATGCAGATGGAAGCAGGACTTAATGAAACATGTATACAAGGAATTATGAAGTCATTAGTTACCCAAATTCCCTTGACTGTGGTGTACAGACATTTCAGCAAACACACTATATGTATTTACACTTGTTCCACTAAAGGAACTACTAATCAAGATTGCAGAAATAATCCCAGATTTTAGAATTAAAATTCTACATTGTAGAATTCAAGGTGTTCAAACTTCTAGAGGGAACAGTGTTATTCACACTGTTATTACCCTCTTGTTATTCACACAGCCTAAGCAAAAAATGAGACCAAAAAAGCAATTTTTTCTGCTTCTTTGTTCTCTGTTTCCTAAGATCAGTGAAACAAATGCTGAGCAAATTCAGCTGAACAAAGAGAGACAGAAGGGACACTGCTCTCCACTGCTCACCTCGGGCACTTAGATAATGACTTTTACTAAACCAGTGGTTTGCCTTTCCTCTTGCTTTGGCAGTAAGGTTTATACCAGAGTTTGATTTATTTCAGTTTTCAGAGATTACAGAAAATTCAGAACTCACATTTAATGAAGAGAGAGTTACATCTGATTATGTAAAAATCCATCATGAATAACTGACTTCCAAATACTTAAAAAACCAAATTCCATTTTACCAGGCTGTTATTTTCAGCAATGACCCAGAGGAAGGGAATAAAACCTGTGCCACAGAGCAGTGCTTTGGCTGAACACCTCTTTGAAGTGCTTCCTGTGAAAAGGCAATTCCAGCTGCCTGCACACCTCTGCCTCCTTCCAGCAGCATCCAAAGGCTGGCTGACCTGACCACATCTGCACGTGATGTGGGCCACCAGCAATACCCACAGTGAAACGACATTCCCATGTTTGACAACCCCTCCTCCAGGAAGGAGCTGATAAATAACTGAAGAGCCTGAGCTGCTGGAGGGAACCTGCTCTGGACCCATGGTGTGAATTTCAGCCGCTGCTTTCCTTATGAAAGATCCAGGAGTGTAAGCTAAGCACAGGAACCTGCAACTTAAACCAGTGCTCTGAATCCCAGAATCCCAGACTGGGCTGGGCTGGAAGGGACCCCAAGGATGACAGAGCTCCAACCCCCTGCCACAGGCAGGGACACCAACCTCCAGGCCTGGAGCTACACAAGGTTGCCCAGGGCCCCAGCCAACCTGGCCTTCAACACCCCCAGGGACGGGGCACCCACCCCCTCTCTGGGCAGCCCCTGCCAGCCCCTCACCACTCTCTCTGCAAAGAACTTCCCCCCAATCTCTCCTCTCCCCCTTCCCTCCTCCAGCTTCACTCCAGCCCCCTTGTCCTGCCAGGCTCTGCCCTTGAACAAGCTGATTCCCCTCCTGTGTCTCTGCTCCCTTCAGGGACTGGCAGGCTGCAGTGAGGTCACCCCACAGCCTTCTCTTCTCCAGGCTGACCCAGCCCAGCTCCCTCAGCCTCTCTCCAGAGGGGAGCTGCTCCAGCCCCCTGAGCATCTCCGTGGCTCCTCTGACCCCTCTCCAACAGCTCCACATCTCTCTTGTCCTGGGGCCCCAGCTCTGGACACAGGACTCCAGCTGGGGCCTCCCCAGGGCAGAGCAGAGAGGGAACACTGACTGCAGCAGCCTACAGCTGAACAGCTCCTCTTGGCCATGAGAGCTGCAGGGCCTGGGCTCACCCAGAGAAACCTCACAGGCCCATGGAGACTGGAGACTGATTAAATCTTGCATTTAATAGCTGGCAGCATTCCTTACTTTCAGCCAGCCTTGCAGCCAAGCACAAGGAAGCGTCTCCTTTCTGTTACCCATGAGTCTCTCTGAAGGTGTAAGCTGAACCTCCAGGCACTATGTCTGGATGGGATTTGGCATCTCCCTGCACTGGATGCTAATCAGGCCCTGGTTCCCTGAGCACTCAAAGGAAAAACTCCCAGCAGGTGTCTGGGAGCAGCAAAATGTCCAGAGCCACCAGCACCAGCTACTGTGGAGCAGCATGAGGCTCTTCTAATAAACCTGTGGCACAAATGCAAATGGCACTGGAAAAACTGCTGAACATCTTGGCTGAAGCTCAGCACCACATAAAGACCCAAAGCTTGGCTGGAAGCAACCAAAAGCCTCCAAATTTGCAGTATCACCTGTCCCAGCACAGAAGGGCACAGCCAGGGATTTCCTGCACACCAGAAGAAAATGGAACAAGCTGTCACCACGTTGGATCCTACTTTGTGGTGGGTTTTTTCCTGAATGCACAGAAAAACACCTGCCTGCAATCCCTGTATAGGCAGACTGCAGGAATTAGTTTTAGCATTGGTGTTTTAAAAGAAAAGCCAGGCAGCTATGGTCTGAGCACTGACCCAGTGACAGGTACAGGACAACCTCCTTACCTGCCACCTTCTGTGCTGAGGTACAAAGAGCAAACAGACTTACACACCTGGTGTACCTGCACCCAGCCAAATCCCCCCTTGCACAGCTAAGGAACTAAACTGTAATGGGAAGTCTTTTCAGGTTTGTTTCTGCAGTCTTGAATTATTTTACATTACATGGAAAACATAGGATTTGGAAGTTGAATTATCTGGCACCTCCACCCTTTGGACCTCCTCCAGTGCCACCTCAAGACCACTGAGCAGGAGAATACATGACAGCTGGTCACCCCATTTCCCTCACCTCTCTTTCCTAAGAAACTGTTGGAATCTTCAACCAACTAAAGGTTTCATCAGATTACTTTTTTTCTATTTCCCCAAAGACCAAGTTTTGTCCAAGAAGTTCTCTGGCTCTAGGGCAAATTATTTTATCTAAGTGTCCTGACTGCTTTTCAGTCTCAGACCAACAGATCGTGTTTACTTATGCACAGCACATTTCAGTGAAGAGTCTCTAAGACTTGCAGCCTAAAGCTGCTTCCAAGCAAACCTGATACTACAAAAGCTTGGTTATTTCCTGCTTCTATGGCTAGGAATACCACTGCATATACTATTAACAGTGTCACTGGGAACAGCTTTCAGAAACCAATCTGTCAGGAAGCCTGTTCTAATTGTCTTTTATCAACACCCATTGAGAAGAAAAGACTAACCTGACAAAAGTAACCTGGGAACTAATTATTCTGCATGGGTTCCACCAGACATCCCCTTTGCTGAGGAGCTGAGGTTACAAAACCCAATGCCTAGCCAACAGCATGCTGGCAGGTTTCAATCTTCTCTGCTGAGCAGCAAGTTGAGTTTAGATCTCAGGTTTCTACAACTTCCTCCTCAGAATTTTATTGTTTGACTTGTTTCACTCGGATTTTACACATTCAGTTTTCTTATCCTTGTTCTTTCTGCTCTGCAGCCTGAGGATGTGGCAACATGAACTCTTCTACCTGAGCTTCTCTGTACCAGCATTTCCATGGGGCTTATTTGTATGAAAATACACTGAGACATTTCAATTACTGGTGACAGATGAATCAAGATCAACTGCCTGGGTTTTTTTTTTCCACCTAATAGAAGATGATACATCATCTGTATCCCCAAAAGACCCCTGTATGATCACACCAAAAGGTTGTCTTCTCAGGGGCCACAGCTGAGAATCCCACTCTTCCCTGCCCCTTCAGCCTTTGCCTCTCCTCTCAGTCCACCCAAGAAATCCCAATTCTGAAGGAAATATGAGACCTGGATCTATGTGCATAGGATCCAAGCAGATCAGGTGCCATGAGGGCAAAGATTTTCAGCAAGAAGCTGTCCTTGAAGATGACCAAATCTCATCTGAGTTTAACAAATGTGTGTATATAACATTTTTGACTTGCAATACTGGATGCAATTTCCTTGCCAGGGTCATTCATCACCTGGAAGCATTTCTCTAGAGGTAAGCATTTGTGAACACAGCAGAGACGACTCCTTGCAACCAGAGACATGTCTAAGTCACAGGCACTAACATAATGTTGTTAACAACCCTTATGAAAATAAAAAAGTACACAGGATCCCCTAACAACAAAAGAACCCCCAAGTATCAAAATCCCCAGCACATGAGGGAACCCTCTTTCTTACCTGCAGCTGCAAGAAGGGGATGTTGAAGAACTTGTGCAGGTACTTGAGGCCAAAGCTGTTCTTCATGGAAGACTCAGCATAGCGAAAATATGAGGATCCAGGAGGCCTGTCTCAACCAGAGGCAGAGAGAAGAAAGCTGTACACAGGACATGGACTGTGCATACATACAAGAGGCACTTGTGTAATGGGGTACTATGAAGAAGCCAAACATGGGCTCATGGGTCACTGTGCAAGGGACTCGGTATTTTACAGACTGAAGGCACACTTTGCTCCCCTGGAAGGGTGGCAGAACATCACTGCTGCTGTGCTGCAGAGTCCTGTGGTTGCCAGACTAACAGTTACCATGTCGGGACACTGGTTTGCTTCCTGAACTGGGGTTTCCCAGCTGGACATGCTGGTCATTCCTCAGTGGAGGGTTTGGTTTGAAGCCTGTCGTGGTTCCCCCCGGCTGTGGGCCGAGCTCCACGCAGCTGCCTGCTCCTTAAAGGAAAAGAGCAGGGGAAGAGGGAAAAAGGGGGAAACAAGGGAAGGGAAAAGGAAGGGGAAAGAACTCCAAACCCAAGAAACTAAGAGGCCCGTGGGTTGGGATAAGGAGAGTTTACTGAGAGAACAGAAAGATCAAATATCCCAATGCTAACAGGACTTTAGAGCAAAAGAAGATGAAACTCTTGATCCCCACTGCAGTTTCTCCCCGACCCACACAACTCAGGTACCACCCAGAGCTGTCCCGGAACCCGACCGTCCCCCCAAGCAGCACGCGTCCCGCCACCGCCCCTCTTCTTCCTCCCCTCAGCCCCCCGTTCTCCTGGGCAGGACGTCATTGCCATGGAATACTCTCTTTGGCCCATCTGGGGCACCTGTCCTGGCTTCGCCCCTCCTTTCTCCTGAATAGAGAAATAGGAAGAAGCTGAGAAAGTCCTTGACTGTCTGACTGCAACTAAGAACATCAGGGTGTTCTCAGCACTGCTTTCATTGGAACTCCCAAACACAGCATCCCATCAGCTGCTACACATGGAGTTAACTCTATCCTCACTGAAACCAGGACAAACCCACAGGCAGATCTACACTAAGGCACAAGCATCAGCAGTGGGCATTGAGCTCAGCTAAGTCCCACACAGAGATGAACATGGAAAATGATGACATTATGGAAACAAGCCTTCAAACTGATACTGCTTCTGTGTGTCCACCACAGGCACAAAGAAAGACTAGGAAAATGAAAAAAATGCCTTAAACCCAAAAACCTCCACAAAGAGGTACAGCTATTGAATTGTGACCAAGAAATAATATTTTATACTAAATAACAGAGTGACTCTGATCTCCACATAAGGGAAAATCTTGCCTGGCTGCAAGGGAGGCGTATGACTTGGCAGAGCCCAGTGAAGGCTGTCTGTCTGGGGATGCTCAGAACAGCAAGGAAGACAGCTGTGCTAGCTGCTCTCTTGTACCAGAATTATTTGAGCAGAGAACAGTTGTGCTGCAAGGAGAGTCCTTGGTGCAGTTTTGGGCACCACAGGACAAGAGGGACATAAAAATATTGGGAGAGTATCCAGAGGAGGGCAGTGAGGCTGGGGAAGGGTCTGGAGGGGAAGGGTCTGGAGGGGAAGGGTCTGGAGGGGAAGGGTCTGGAGGGGAAGGGTTACAAGGAGACACTGAAGTTTGCTCAGCCTGGAGAATACTGAGGGAATACCTCATGGGGGTCTGTGGCTTCCTGACAAGGGGGAGTGAAGGGGCAGGTGCCAATCTCTCTCCTCTCTTTGGGGACCAGAGAGGTCCCCAAACCCAAGGGAATGGCGAGAGGCTGAGCCAGGGGAGGTTTAGGCTGGATGTTAGGATGAGGCTCTGTCCTGAGAGGGGGTTAGGCATGGGCACAGGGAAGGGGTCACAGCCCTGAGCTGGGCTGAGGACAAGAAGCATCTGGACGATACCCTCAGTCCCATGCTCTCACTTGGCCAACCCTGTGTGGAGCCAGGAGTGGGACTTGATCATCCTTATGGGTCTCTTCACACTCCAGATATTTTATGTTCCAAGATGAAGAACTGTCCAGAAAGATGACTTCTGAAAGGCACATGCTGGCAGCACTCACTGTCTCGAGGAACAGAGCTAACCATGTGCCCCACACAGGCTCTGCAACCAAAGGACAAAGAGCCCACTGTGTTAACTGAAGTTGCTGTATGAGACTGACTCAGAGCTGTGAAAGCACAGGGTCTGAGGATGACTGCATCCAGCTCTGGAGCCCTCAGCACCAGGACATGGACCTCTTGGAGTGGGTCCAGAGGAGGCCATGAGGATGATCCCAGGGCTGGAGCAGCTCTCCTACACACACAGGCTGGGAGAGTTGGGCTGCTTCAGCCTGGAGAAGAGAAGGCTGCAGGGAGACCTCCGAGCCCCTTCCAGCCCCTGAAGGGACCTACAGGAAAGCTGGGCAGGGCTGTTTGTAAGGGCAGGGAGCGATGGGACGAGGGCTGAGGGGTTAAACTAGAGCAGGGCAGGTTTAGATGAGACACTGGGAAGAAGTTCTTCCCTCTGAGGGTGGTGAGACACTGGCCCAGGTTGCCCAGAGAGGTGGTGGAGGCCCCATCCCTGGAGACATTCCAGGTCAGGGTGGATGAAGCTCTGAGCACCCTGCTCTAGTGAAAGGTGTCCCTGCTCACTGCAGGGTGGCACTAGATGGCCTCTGAAGGTCCCTTCCAACCTCATGCATTCAATAGTTCTGTGATTCTATGAACACAATGTACATTGTGAAACGTGGCAGCGACAGAGTTATCTCTGGCTGATGGTGGAGAGCAGCTGGGATCTCCAGCCCTGCCTGCTGCCCTCCACCCCTCACCTGTTCAGGTTGTCGATGAGGTCCCGCACGTCGCCAGGCAGAATGACCCGGTGCTCCCCCATGTCCCGGTAGTTCCCCAGCACACACACTGGAACGTGGGTCGGCACTTTAGGAAGCTCCCTCAGGATATAGTTAAATGTCCTTCAGCACAGGAGAGATACAGGGAGATGAGTGGGAAACATCATTCTGTGAGAAGTTTCATGCCCAAATCACAGGGGAAAAGAGATTCTCCCCCTCCCAAATCCTCCCAAGACTGTGGCTTCTTTGTGCAATTCACAGAAATATGTTGACTGCAAATGTGTGTATCATTCTTTATCCAAAAGCAACGTGACAAGTTCAACAATCCATTTCCCCCAGCAACCTGACATCTCCTACAGCACATTTCCCCCAGTCCTACAAAGCCATGTGGTTCAATGACCTGGATGAAGGGAACAAATGTTCCCTCAGTAAGTTTGCAGATGACACCAAGCTGGGAGGAAGTGTTGATCTGCCTGAGGGTGGGGAGGCTCTTCAGAGGGATCTGAACAGACTGGACTGATGGGCTGTGATCAATGGGATGAGGTTTAACAAGGCCAAGTGCAGAGTGCTGCACATGGGACACAACAACCCTGAGCAGCTACAGGCTGGGGGAGACTGGCTGGAGAGCTGTCAGGCAGAGAAGCACCTGGGGGTGTTGGCTGACTGCAGGCTGAATATGAGCCAGCAGTGTGCCCAGGCGGCCAGGAAAGCCAATGGCATCCTGGCTTGTGTCAGAAATAGTGTGGCCAGTAGGTCTGGGGAGGGGATTGTGCCCCTGGACTGGGCACTGGAGAGGCTGCACCTCGAGTGCTGGGTCCAGTTCTGGGCTCCTCACCATCAGAAGGACACTGAGGTCCTGGAGTGAGTCCAGAGAAGGGCAACCAGGCTGGGGAAGGGGCTGGAGGGCAAATCCTCTGAGGAGCAGCTGAGGGAGCTGGGGGTGTTCAGCCTGGAGAAGAGGAGGCTGAGGGGAGACCTTCTCCCCCCTCCACTGCCCTGCCAGGAGGGTGCAGAGAGGTGGGCGCTGGTCTCTTCAGCCAGGGGACAGGAGCTGGGACAAGGGGCAATGGGCTCAAGCTGCCCCAGGGCAGGGTCAGAGCAGATGGGAGGGCAAAGTTCTTCCCTGGCAGAGTTGTGGGGCTGTGGCACAGGCTGCCCAGGGAGGGGCTGAGTCACCTGCCCTGGGGGTGTTATAAAAGGGGAGATGAGGTGCTCAGGGATCTGGTTTAGCTTAGGATGGGAATGGTTGGACCTGATGATCTTAAAGGTCTTTTCCAACCTTGTGATTCTGTGATTCTGTGGTGTCAGCAGAAGGAAAAGGTTCCCTCCCTTCAGCTGTCCACTGGCTCACTGACCATACCAAACCTGTACAACATGCGCTAAAACATGAAGCAGGAACTCTTCCCACCTCCTCTTTCCACTCCCTCTCTCACCCTCCTCAGCAGATATGCAAATTGAGCAGTTCATTATTTCTTTACAATAACCCTCCCTAACACCAGTCTCCCTGGGAATGTCCCACTAGTGTTGCCCTTTACCTGGTGTTCTCAGGGGTTTGGAACACACCAGGTGTACTCTGCACCTGCGGTAGCACCGATAAGCAAGCCCCAGCCCCACAGAACACACGCCTGCAGGGAGGCTGCTTGTGTGAAGCAAGCCCAGGAGAGGAGAACATTAGAAGATAAAGCTCTCATTTTAAGGGATACAAGCTTGCTTCAACTCATTAGGCTGGTTAACAGCTCCAGAGTCCATCTGGGAATCCAGAGGTCTAGAAGTCACTGATTCTCACTAAACAACCAATATTCACGTGGTGCATGCTGCTGAAGATGCCTTACCACTGTTTGGTGATGTCAAACATCATCACAACACCGTTGCAATTTTTATAGACGTCCAGGAACTCTGCATCCAGAGCCATTTCTGACTCTGCCTGGGGGAAGAAAGGCAAAAGAAACAGTAAATAACTTGATTCAACTTCAGGCTGGGACAGAACACAACTGATATGGTGCTGAACAGGCAAACTTCTAAAATGATAGTCACTGTAAGAAGTATCACTGGATTTCGCATCATGATCATCCAAGGAAGATACGTGGTGCTTCACAGCTTCAACTGCCACAGGAGCAGGATGTGAAGCACCTGACAGTCTCTAAAAAAACACGTCTGGCAGCAAATGTTGAAGTCCATCCCTTCCTCTTTCCCCTCTGCCCCCAAATCCTGCGTTGACAAGATACTCCATATAAGCTACAGGCTGGAGGACAGAGGACACAGCTCCCATTCCAGCTCTTTGCCAACCCAGACATCTACTGCACTTCTAATGCTTCTGGTGTAGAAACCCAGGGTGTAGCATCTAACAAGTTTCTCCCATGTTGGGCTGAGAGTATTGGTACCTGATTTACTCTGCATCATCTGGACTCTGCAGGCAGCAAAATACAGCACAGGGCATAACTCAACCTCCAAGGCTCCTGCTGCATTTGGTGCCTATGGAACAACTGCCAGGAGTGGAAAACACCCCCCCCAGTTTGTGAAGGAAGAAGCAGCTGTGATACCTGCTCTCATTGAGGGGGCATTCCTAGAGACAAGTCTACCCACTGGACTGCAGAGGTTGAGTGGGACCAGCACCCCAGTGAGAGAGGTGACTCTGCACCACCCAAGCAGTGCCCAGCGCCGAGTGCTCAGCTCTCCACACACCGGTGGCACTGCCTTCCACATCCATCTCAGCACAGCACGTGCCAGCACACTGCCTGGGCACTGAGCCCCAAAGGGCACCAACACCTCAACAGGGGCAAAGAAGCTCTTTAGGAGCTGCAGCACAGATTGTGGGATCAAGGGTGTTTAAAATGAACTCTTCCCAAGGATTAAATGGTCCATCTTTTGCAAGCGGTGCCGTGGAAGCCCACTGGCAGTCCAAATGAGGTTTGAGGAACGTGGTAGTATGGTCTCCCATGCATCTTCTATACCAGAAGATCCAAAGGACACATGTTCATGCAAGAGCCCTGGGGAAGCCACTGTTTACTTTTACACACTAGGTAGCACTTGTGTTGCACCTCCTTCCTCTGTCTTTTAAAATGTAGCGGTCAGCCCAGTTTTAAGGAGCAGCCAGAGAGCATGACATCGATGGCACTGAATCAGCTCTTCAGGTCTGATAAGAAGCCCATCACAACACGACTTCTGGCCACTGACAATGTGCAGAGAGGGACAAAGCTACTGAGTAAACACCTGGGGTACAGTCAGTCCCAAACCCCAAAATGGAAACAGCAGGGAAGTTGTTGTGAGGGCACGAGGATAAAACGCATGGGCGAAAGAGTGAAGAGCATCAGGGATCACACTGTCCCTCATCCATCTGCCAGGCTGGCCTTAAAGCAGAAACAAATATAGAACTTACTTTCCATGGACCAAACGTGGACTTAGAGGTCTCCTGCTAAGAGGCAGACATCTGCATTCAAGGTCACTCACCTCTTGAGGGTCGTTTTCCAGTTTCAAACCATCTCCTCGCTTCTTGCATTTTCCTGGAAAAGAATTGTGGAGAAGAAAAAAGAACAAAAAACCAAACACAAATGGATTACACTGGGCATAGAACTCCAGGATGGGTCTGGGCAGGACCACAGCACTCTGAACATGACCTCAAAGCAGATTCAACTTCTATTGCAAGCATGGGGAATGAGGAGGGGTGGGACAGGCATGCTTTGCTGAAGAATACCAGCTATGCTGTTCAAGAATACCAGCTAGTCTGTCTCAAAGATGAACAGGAGGAAACTGGGATAGCTTAGACCATGCTCATCACAGCACAGAGTCACAATGACTGAGAAACGCAGGGACTGGTGCACTCTGTGACCACAAAGGGAACCACTTTGTTGCCCTTTTTGTTGCATTAGTGTTGAAGGAGCAGAAGATGGTGGGGCTGAAGAGCACCAGGACGTTTGCAGCCTTCCTGGGAGATGCTGTGAGGTTGCTGTGTTCTGTCACCAGAGTCAGGGGTCTTGCAAATAAAGGTGACCTCAGAGCCCACTGGGTGTGTTGGGCAAAAAAGGGGTGGCAGGAGCATAAGAGAACTGAACAGCCAGAAGACAGGCACAAGTTACAGAAGTGGAAATCCAAACAAAACCAAACTGTGGCAAGGGGGCTGTGGAGAAGTACAGAGAGACAGACAACGTGTGCATGAAAGGCGAGAGTCAGGGTCAGGGCTGGTCATCACCAGCAAAGGTGTGAAAGCAAGTCCTCCAGAGCCACCACCCAAAGGCCCACGCTCCAGAGACACCACCCAGAAATAAGTTAGAGGACAGGCTCACAGGGCAGTACAAGAGGCAACAGGCAACACTTGGGCAAGACACTAGAAAACCACTACAGAGACCTGCCCTGCAGCCTCATTCACAGTCCTGCAGGAACCTACAGGTCTCTCTCCTCTGCTTCCTCTAAGGCACCTGCTAAACTAGAGCCCTTATACCTGAAGGCCAGACCCCCTGAGACTTCTCCCTTCTCTTACAGCCTCAGTAAGCACTGTATAAGTTCACAAATGGACATTTTGAAGTACCATTTGACTCAGCATCCCCAGATAAGGAGTTGGTGTTTTTTAAACCTCAGGCTCCTTGAAAATTTTGCTTCCCATCAGTTACAGTGTAATCCTGTTTCCAAATCTCCACGCTGCCACCCCCGCAGGCAGAGAGGATGACCCCAGGGATCTCTGCTGGGGATCAGCAGAGTGGCAATTAGCTAACACGATTTTCTAGCACAGACACTCAGCGCTGAGGATTGACAGGAGTCACAAGATGTAAGAGTGAGGACAACTTCTTTCACCCACAGCTGAAGCAGCTTAATGTGGATATACCATGAAAAAATCTGTCCTCACTCCTCAGGTATTGGTTAAACTCTGTGTACAAGTTTTCATAGTCCTATCAAATGATGAGCAGTGCACAGTGAATAACCCTGCCAGACCTGGAGTTCTGTTTTACAGACACCGAGTATCTTCCAGACGTTCCTGACAGCAGCCAGGACCTGTACTTCTGAATTAACTCTGGTCTGTATTTTCCTAGTTGTCCTGGTTTCAGTGAGGATAGAGTTAACTCCATCTGTAGCAGCTGATGGGATGCTGTGTTTGGGAGTTACAATGAAAGCAGTGCTGAGAACACCCTGATGTTCTTAGTTGCAGTCAGACAGTCAAGGACTTTCTCAGCTTCTTCCTATTTCTCTCTTCAGGAGAAAGGAGGGGCGAAGCCAGGACAGGTGCCCCAGATGGGCCAAAGAGAGTATTCCATGGCAATGACGTCCTGCCCAGGAGAACGGGGGGCTGAGGGGAGGAAGAAGAGGGGCGGTGGCGGGACGCGTGCTGCTTGGGGGGACGGTCGGGTTCCGGGACAGCTCTGGGTGGTACCTGAGTTGTGTGGGTCGGGGAGAAACTGCAGTGGGGATCAAGAGTTTCATCTTCTTTTGCTCTAAAGTCCTGTTAGCATTGGGATATTTGATCTTTCTGTTCTCTCAGTAAACTCTCCTTATCCCAACCCACGGGCCTCTTAGTTTCTTGGGTTTGGAGTTCTTTCCCCTTCCTTTTCCCTTCCCTTGTTTCCCCCTTTTTCCCTCTTCCCCTGCTCTTTTCCTTTAAGGAGCAGGCAGCTGCGTGGAGCTCGGCCCACAGCCGGGGGGAAACCACGACACTAGTCTAAATAATGACAACAACATTCTAATGGCAGAGACTTGGAAATCCTTCCCGTAATTTCTAGAAACTCCCTGCATCCCTGACAACAGGACATGTTAGCAGCTCAGATGCACCCGCAAAAAACCCTCCCACTGACTCTTTGCAAGACTCTGCAACATCAGGGACCAAAATAGCTTCCAGCAACTATTCAACTCCAGGGATTAACATGGAAAATTCACAGTTCTGCCAGGTTGCTGCATGTGAAACACAGTGTTTCATTGTTTTTGCAGCAGGTCAAGGATAAATAGGCACACAGCACAGAGTTATTCAGGTGAGGTTTAGTGCTGCAGGAGGTTCCAGTGCCTCCACCCTGACAGTGTGGCTGGTGGGTGCTTCTGTGCATCCCTGGCCACCTCATCCCATCTTAATGTCAACATCTGAAAGCAGCAGAAATATTACTCCTGATCATTCCTCGTTCATGCAGTGTGTTTCCCTGGGGCATCCAAGTATGGGCTCTGATTTTTCCCAGTGCAACTGAAGGTGTGGGATGTCTAGGACATGCCTTTTCCCACTTCAATTAAATTAATTTCAACTCAGTGCCATTTGTGTGGCTCCTCTGAATGTCAAAACATCACTATTTCTGCACTTACTACTAAATTATGCTTGGCATGACCTGAATTTCTAGGTATTGAAACAGAAGCCCAAGTAACTACAAATGGTCTTCATAGGTCCTCTTGTCCTGAGCAATCAAGGTCTCTTTCTAACCTGGACACACTTACAGCCAGCGCTCTGAGACTGTGCAGGACACACACACCTCTCCCTGCCTCTGGCTTTATGTTTGTATCAAGAGGAATGAATAATATCCTTACATGATGCTCCTCACTGCTCTAAAGGAGGTCAGCTGTAAAGGAGTAAGAGCTGCAACGCGCATGTGTGTACATATTCATGCACAGCATCTATTTCTGGAACCAAAACTGCAGGGTGAGCCAGATCAAGGCAAGATGTATGTAGCACAAAGGTGCAGTTCAGCCAGCAAATCCAAGTGCACAGTGAAGACTGTGTTGTCATACGAATGAGATCCATGTTTCAGGTTGTGCTGATGTGCAATCTAGGAGCCTTAGCTGGAAAGCAAGGGTCTTCCTGTGCAACTGCTCAGCTTCTCTACCTAGAACCTTGATTGCTCCTTATTTACAGGCATAATAGCAACACTGAAACCAAGTAACCTTGCAGCAGTGCCCTGAAGTCTAGAGAACAGTTCTTCCTGGATGCTAGAAGACTGAGTTGGTTTGTGGCCAGCACCTGAGAGCCTCTGCACCTCTGTGTGCCATCAGTTTTGTTGCAGAATAAGAAGGACTCAGAACAGCTTCCCAGCAAATGCTGTCCACAGTGCCAGGGAGATGCTTCTGTTCATGATTCCAAAATAAATGTCTCAAACTTTGCATCCCCAGTGTTATTTAATTTGTGACATCTGGAAATAACAGAAACACTAATGCTGCCCTTTCCTTTTCCTTGCAGCACAGCTCCAGGAAGGAGAGGGGTGAAGGGGCAGGGAGAGGAAAGGAATCCCCAAGATGAGGGAAGGAGTTTACGCTAGTTTTGAGGCAAGGGAAAGAAAATGTGATTTGATCCCTTGAGTCAGCAAGGGAAGAGGCACAGGAGCCAGACTAGCAGAGGGACAGCAGAACCAGTCTTGAATCCCCTGCACTCAAGTGGTCCCTTTGCATCCCGGATCCATTACAGCTTCATGACCTGCAGCAGTTACACAACTTGCTGCAAAGCCAGAGAGATGAGTCAGGACTGTGACTTTTGCTGAGATATTTCTTTCCTACATTCTATCAGCTCCAAGGGCAGCAAAGGAGATGGTATTTACCACACACCCCGCACAGGATTCAATACAATACATAGCTGGGGGCGAGCTCTGCTTGTTAAGACACTAATAAATGGCATCATTACACAAAGGAGCCCCACTCCCTGAGCAGGCTGTGGGGAAGCCAGTTCTCCAGTGAGACTGCACATTACACCAACAAACAAATCCCAAAGCCTGTGGTTGCCATTTCCCCTTGCTTCAGTACACTCACCGACCTCACAGGTTTTAAGCCTCCACAAAAAATCTCCCCATGCTTCCAAGTTAACTTATCCCTAAAGAAATGACCCCATGGCGTGGGCCAGCAGAGCTGCTTCCTGTGCTCCTGAAACAGTCTGGAGGGAAAAATCCAAGTGCATTGCTGATGAGCAACGGGGAGGCATACTGCTGGTGAGTGCCAGGAGAAACACCACCTACTAAACCCATGTTTAACTCCTGGGAAGTGACAAGAAACTGTGCAAGGTGCAACTCCTGAAGTTTTCCCAAACCCTCCAGTTCACACCGAGCCCTGGCAGCCCTGCAGAGCTGTCCTGGTTTCAGTCAGGATAGAGTTAACTCCATGTGTAGCAGCTGATGGGATGCTGTGTTTGGGAGTTACAATGAAAGCAGTGCTGAGAACACCCTGATGTTCTTAGTTGCAGTCAGACAGTCAAGGACTTTCTCAGCTTCTTCCTATTTCTCTCTTCAGGAGAAAGGAGGGGCGAAGCCAGGACAGGTGCCCCAGAGGGGCCAAAGAGAGTATTCCATGGCAATGACGTCCTGCCCAGGAGAACGGGGGGCTGAGGGGAGGAAGAAGAGGGGCGGTGGCGGGACGCGTGCTGCTTGGGGGGACGGTCGGGTTCCGGGACAGCTCTGGGTGGTACCTGAGTTGTGTGGGTCGGGGAGAAACTGCAGTGGGGATCAAGAGTTTCATCTTCTTTTGCTCTAAAGTCCTGTTAGCATTGGGATATTTGATCTTTCTGTTCTCTCAGTAAACTCTCCTTATCCCAACCCACGGGCCTCTTAGTTTCTTGGGTTTGGAGTTCTTTCCCCTTCCTTTTCCCTTCCCTTGTTTCCCCCTTTTTCCCTCTTCCCCTGCTCTTTTCCTTTAAGGAGCAGGCAGCTGCGTGGAGCTCGGCCCACAGCCGGGGGAAACCACGACAGGAGCAAAGAGAATGGAGCTGCTTTACAAGGCTAAAGTTGAAAACTGCAGTTTCTGGATACATATTATAGACAGTTTAACTCCTTCCCCACATCGGTTTTTCAATGTATTTTCAAACACCTTAATTTAAGTAGAGGTCCAAGGAATAATTCTTCCAACATGGCAAAAACATTTAGCCTGGAACACACCGTCTGTTAACGTACATTTTTTTGGCAGTTTCCAATCCAGCCTGATAAATGCAGCATTCTGCACAGCTCTAAGTTTGCATGTTAGCCAGGATCTGGTAGGCAAGGAAATAAAAGGAGGATCAGGTCTTGTGCACACTAGGCTGCAGCAGCACCGGGTACTTCACTACTAGAAGGCTACAGTCTATATGAGTGTCGCTCTCACCAAAAGCATCACGCAGGAGGATTTTTTGCCCTGAGTGTACAGAAAGAAGAACAAACAAGTCATGAAGCACCATCAAGATGAAAGCTGGATATAAGCAAGCTCTAAATATTCATTTGCATCTTTTCCTAAAACTGAGCTTATCGAGGACCCGCAAGGCTATTTCCTATTGCTATTTCCTATGGCAAGAGGAAAGGGTCTGATTTTGTTACACTGTCATGATCTGGATTTTTACACTCCATTAAGTACATTTGATTACATAAAAATACCTGTCTGTGGCCTATAAGTAGGGATCTTAACAGAATGAGTTTTACTTCAGAAGAATATAAAGTGGAGAGAGGAGAGTCCCTTAAGACTTCTAACACATGCCCTGCTGTCGCTGCTTTCACTGCTATCAGAAGAGCTGTTATCAACATCTGCACATATCAAATCTCATCCATTCTGCCAAAAAATGACAAGTCTCTAGTTGAGAAGATGACTCTGCTCAGAGAAGCTATTCACAGAAATAAATGTTGGAAGCACATGATTCCCAAATTAACTGGGTATCTATTCATACCAAAGTTGCAAGGCAGGGAGAAAACAGATGTTCTGCTCAATCTCCAGCCCTGCACATGTTCTGCCAAGATCTGAGAGTCAAACTGTAATCAAACTGACTTCAGCACTAACTGTGACCTAAGGGAGGTTTTGCCTACACTGTGAAAACTGGGGTTTTAAAGAATCAAAATATAAAGCACCCAGGTTCTTCATGTAAAGTTACTGACTCAAGTTTAACCTAAAAGCTCCATTACAAGAACTAGAGCTGGTATATTGTATTACCTTTATTTTTTATTTGGTTTTTTTTACAATCTTAAATACAATTTATCTCCATGACAATCACACTTGCCCCTTTCCCACCCCATGTTGTATTCCAGTGACAGAGCCCTGGGCCAGGCTGCCCAGGGGGTGTGGAGTCTCCATCTCTGGAGAGATTCCAGCCCCGTCTGGACGCCGCCCTGTGCAATAGGAGCTGGGGAGCTGCTTTGGCAGGGGGTTGGACCCCAGGAGCTCTCCAGGGCCCTTCCAACCCCTGGGATTCTGGGATTTTGTTGATGTAAAGGCAAGCTGAGCTGCATGGGCAATGCAGCAGGGGCAGTGCCAGGGATGCCCTGCTGCGGAGGAGTGCTGGCTGGCACAGCTTCCAGCACTGGCTGCACCAAAGGCAGCAGCACCAGCACCATCAAGGTGAAAGATTCAATGCCTGTGATAGCCGACACACAGACAGGGAGCACGGCCCATGGAGCCAGAGATGGCTGCTCTGCAGAGCTTTTCTCCTGATGGCATTTGCACTTTAAGCCAGGGGCCTGGCTAGGACAAACCACATCTTCAAAGCCAAACGGTACCTGCACTACAGAACCAGCTGCCAAGATTCACATCTGACCCCAACCCCTTCCAGCAACAGATTCCACTGCATCCAGGTTGTGTCTTCAGACAGTTTGGGGGGTTGTTTTTATTTTTTATAAAAGAGAACTTCATACCTTGACAAAAATTGAAAACTAATGGAAAATGTATTTATACATCATAATATTTTCCTTGGCTGAGCATTTTAAAAAGATTTTGGATTAAATATTCTGTCCTAAGTGAACTTCCATAATTGGCTTCTCTTTTATCCTTCCCTCCTGCAGACATTATTCACTGCAGATAACATTTTATAGATTTAACAATACCATTCCTTTACAAAAACAGCTCAGCAAGAACTTTTATAAACAGAACAAAGGACTCAGTAGCTGTCTAAACATATAGAAAACTATAAAGGGGAGAAGATGAGGTTCATTATAAAGTTCAGAGAATCTGAATACAACAAACATCAAGTTATTTCATCAGTCATGGAGCACATGAAACGACTACCTCTGGATACTGGGTTTGATCTGAAGTTCAGATCCCACATAACGGGCTCTATCTCTCCTCTTTCCATATTTTTTTTTTCAGGAAGTAACATTCATGCACTTGAAAAAGTGCAGATGTTTTTCTAAAATAGAAGTAGGCAGGGATTTCTGAATTCCAGGCAGAATTTTTAATTAAACTCAAGAAAGAAGAATGAATGTCCATTAGAAAGGAAGTCTTACCTTTGTCGACTACGTCCCAGACTTCAACTTTAACAATATCATCAGTGGCTAAAGGCACAAGGAGAACACAAAGGGTTAGAAGAGCAGGTTGGTAAGATGATGCTCACCACAGACAGCCCAACCCAAAGCCAAAACTGTTAGAGCAGCAAGTGAATGGCAAAATAAAAGTAATTCTTGAGAGAGCCAGAAGAAAACCCAAAGGTACCAGGAAGGCAGCCTGCTGTTGGAGGTCCAAGCTGTACACCAGAACTGTGCTATCTAAAGAACTTTACGTGAAGGTTCTCAGTCTCACAGGTGATAGCTGGATTCCCTGCACATCTCATCTCAGATCTGAAGCATGTTATAAATATTTTGTGTATATTCTTAACATGCAGAGGTTTCCATGTTGATTCACAAAAGATAGAAATGGAATTTGGAAATCCATTTTCACTGCAAATTTCAAGTCACGTTTTGTGAAAAATAATGCCAGCAGTTTTGCCTCTTAAGGAGCTTCAAAATCAGGAAATGATAAGCAGCAACATATACATGAGTTGCTAAAAGTGGAGACAAGACAAGCAAGACTGTAACTACAGAGACCCCACTGTGGGCACTGACAGCAAGCAGCTCAGCTTTCGGATGGCACAAGGGGTGGACAGCTTTGGTTAGTGTTTCTATTAAAGCCAAATAAGCTTCATCTTCATGAAGTTGCTTTTTCTAAGTGCAGCTCTGAACATAAAGCAATGGAACAGGAGGACAATGCCTCAGAGTAGAAAATCTTGTAGGATGGCATGAGAATTTAGCCAAGTGTCACTGTAAAGCCAGGAAATATTTCCTCAGCAGAATTCACTGTTGGCTTTGCAATATTTTAAAACATTGCAGTTAAGACTGATTATGAACAAAGGAAAACTTTGAGTCTCTACTTGGGAAGAAAGATTCTGTTTTATATCTATGTGTGAAGCACAATGAGCCCCTGATTCTCCTCCTAGCAATTCCTGCTTATCTCCCCTTTGCCAGCAGGGAACAGGACAAGCAGGACACAAGCCCAGGCTCAGCCCAGCCAGCGCAGCACAGGCTCACATAGGACTGAAAACACAACAGCCTGCAAACCTAAAACCTCTGCTCAAACCTTTACATCCCAGATAATGGTATCCCTGAGTATTTCTACAGACCACCAAGCCAGGTATGGCCAAAGTCCAGCCACTCATTTGCCTGGCACCCAGCCCTATGGCCAGCTACTCACACACAGGCACTGCTGGAGTGCTGGGACATGGCAAGCAGTGGAGATTTGCCCCCAAATCCAGACCTTGCAGCTGGGACTGGCAGTGCTCCTGCTGTCCCTGAAGGACAGTAGGACCAGCAAAGTCAATCCTGGCACATTCCAAGAGGCAAGACTGTTGATGTGATGGAAAGCAGCCCTGAGGAAAAGGACTTGGGGTACTGATGGACACAAAGCTGGACAGGAGCCATCAGTGGGCACTCCCAGCCCAGAAGGCCAGTGGCATCCTGGGCTGTACTGGGAGAGCTATGGCCAGCAGATGAGGGGGAATAGTTTTAAATTGGAAGGGGACAGGTTGAGATCAGTTATTAGGAAAAACTTCTTAACTATGAGGGTGGTGAGGCACTGGAACAGGCTGCCCAGGGAGGTGGTGGATGCCCCCTCTCTGGAGATGTTCAAGGACAGGTTGGATGGGGCCTTGAGCAGCCTGGGCTGGTGAGAGGTGCCCCTGCCCATGGCAGGGGGGTTGGAACTTGATAATCTTTAAGGTCCCTTCCAGCCCTGACCGTTCTGTGATCCTGTGAGAGAGGGGATTGTCCCCTCTGCTCTGCTCTGGGGAGACCCCCTGCAGTGCTGCATCCAGCTCTGGAGCCCTCAGCACCAGGACATGGACCTCTTGGAGCGGGTCCAGAGGAGGCCATGAGGATGATCCCAGGGCTGGAGCAGCTCTCCTACACACACAGGCTGGGAGAGTTGGGCTGCTTCAGCCTGGAGAAGAGAAGGCTGCAGGGAGACCTCTGAGCCCCTTCCAGCCCCTGAAGGGCCCTACAGGAAAGCTGGGCAGGGCTGTTTGTAAGGGCAGGGAGCGATGGGACGAGGGCTGAGGGGTTAAACTAGAGCAGGGCAGGTTTAGATGAGACACTGGGAAGAAGTTCTTCCCTCTGAGGGTGGTGAGACACTGGCCCAGGTTGCCCAGAGAGGTGGTGGAGGCCCCATCCCTGGAGACATTCCAGGTCAGGGTGGATGAAGCTCTGAGCACCCTGCTCTAGTGAAAGGTGTCCCTGCTCACTGCAGGGTGGCACTAGATGGCCTCTGAAGGTCCCTTCCTACCTAATGGAGTCTGTGGTTCTGTGATTCCAAGAATTTCCCCAAAAGTACAGGAGATGTCTTCCTTTCTCAGACGACGAACTTTGCAGGGGCACAGGAAGACTCCAGAGGCTGCCTGTTCTTTCCAGCAGCATCATGTGAAGCAGTACACAAGCATTTCTCCACTTCTGTGGAGAAGCTGGAACCCATTTCAGAGAAGTGAGGCTTTGGGGTGCTGTGCAGTGCTCTCCCAGGAGGTGACTGGCACTGGGACTTTGCTCCTGAGAACTCCACCTCCCTACCCTAACACCAAATGCACCCTCAGGTAAGATTTGTTCTCCTGTTGAGTAAGTCTCACAGTACTGAGATCCTGCTGAGCAGCACCACTCCCAGATAGCTGAGGAATTAAACTGTTCAACCCAGACAGACCTGCTCTACACCCTGCTATCTGAGGGGAAACAAAGAATTTCACCCAAACAGACTGCATGAAATCCAAGAAAACCATTTTTCCACATGTTTTTTTCCTGCTGGCACCGGTGCTCCTGCCAGCTCACAGCCAGTAAGTTCTTCCTATTCATCACCAGCTTCATTCCTGATTATCCTGAACACACAAGAGGATAATTACTTTAGTGTGGCTGTGTTGGCTTTGGTATGACTCACACACAGCAGCATTTCACCTGAGTGGCTTTGGAAGGCATGCTGCAGCAAAAAGAGTGCCAATTCATCCTTTTAACTCTCTAACTTGGATTAGCATAAACCAGGGATCAAATGGCTCAAAAGATCTGGGCTCAGCTGCTGTTTGGCTAAGTGCTGTGTAGGCAGCGACACACCACACACTGCTTTCCCAGCACAACACTGGAGAGGGAGGGGAAGACTCCAACTGCAAGGGAGCTCATTCAGAAATACCTGTCACTGCTCCATGAGTGTGCTCATCACCAGGAGTTCTCAGGCCCTCAGAGGATTTACTCTCCTGCCACTGCATGATTCCCTTCAGACGCCTGGGATCACAAACCCTGCAGAGCAGAGGGTGCTGCCATTCCTCATGGCCATCTTTATAGAGTTCAGTGTCTGAGCAGAAGTACTGGCTGGGCTTTATTCCAGGCTCCCTCTCTGAGACTGCCAGATAGAAAATCAACTTGGTGACCAACACTAAGCTCAAAAATCATTCAGTGGGGTGAGGAATGGTAACTCCTGACTGGCACAAAAACCCTACAGCTACCCATTACACAGCTGGCACAGCAAAGTCATTTTGCTCATTCTGAATAGGAAGACAGAACTCAAATTCCTCTACTTTCACTAATTCCTACAGTATAACATTTCTGAAGGTATGACAAGGTGGCATGTTCCACATCTGAAGTGTAACTCTTCCAGCACCAGGCAATGTAGGAATCCTTCAGTATTTGACAATGAACTAATTAACAACTGTAAATATTTGCTGCCAACTACCTCATAATGTTTATTCAGGGTAGCCTGAGAGCATGATCAAGGAATAATAAGCTTTATTTTTACTCTACAGATGAGCTCAGCCAACGGGGTGTTGATTAGATCTGAGCCAATCTTCCCAGTGTCCCTCCATCACCCATCCTGGATGACAGGTTATCACAGCACCAAACACACCTTCCAGTGGTTTTAGAAGGAGGGGTAGGTTTTCAGACAAGTCTCAAGAAGGTCAGCAGAGAATTTCTGATACTGCCAGGAATTATTACTAAGGGGATTTTACAGTGGCTTACAATGAAAGAGCAACAGGAATTTCATGTGGAGCCTTTCAGATACCCAGCACCACTTCACCCTGAGGAAAGGCCATCACCATACATACATGTGGCTGACAACTCCAACCAGTAAGGGCTACAGTAACCTACTATGATTTTGGATGTCAGACTAAGCACCAGAGATACTGAATATACCTGCAGTTACCAACACAGAGCAAAAGGCAGCTCTATGACCAGCTGATTTCTGCCCCAGGACTGAATCCACCCACAAAAAGCTGTGCCTAAGCCTCAGCTCAGTAAAAGAAAATAAGCAAACCCAGGAGACAGCTGGGGCTTTCTCCAAACACCTTTCTGCCTGTCTACAAAACCCTGCAGCCATGGATTTTGTGTGTCTGTCCATGCAGACACACCCAATGAAGTATGAGTAAGCCTCTTAGAACTGCACTGTCAGACTCTGCAATTGTACTTACACACAGCACATAGATTTTCCATAGGCTGATTAGAGAGGGAACTGAACTCTGAAGCTCTACCCACACTACTGCAGAAAACCACAGGTAACATTAAGCTCACCACTCAGACTTGGGTATCTGAGAACAAGGTGTTTCATTCCTTACTCTGATCTAAGCCTATTTAGGCTGAAGCATTCAACTTTGATTTTGGAGACAGTTTCCACCATCCAAACAAGTGTATGCTCTTGTTCACACATCAATAACCCATGTGCTGACATTCTGAGTCAGAGTGTGGAGGAAGGATGTCACAGCTAAAATACAACATGCCAGAGGGTTTGCTGCAGGTGGGCAATCCCACTGCATCAACACTGCAGATCAGTCAACACCTCGGAACAGCTGACACTCTGCTCTGCTCTGGGGGGACAGCCCTGCAGTGCTGTGTCCAGTTTGGGGGACCCCAGGACAAGAAGGGCACAGAGCTGTTGGAGTGAGTCCAGAGGAGGCCACAGAGATGATCTGAGGGCTGGAGCCCCTCTGCTCTGGAGCCAGGCTGGGAGAGCTGGGCTGGCTCAGCCCAGAGAAGAGAAGGCTGCTTCTGGGGAGAGCTCCGAGCCCCTTCTTGTCCCTCAGGGGGCTCCAGGGGAGCTGGAGAGGGGCTGGTGCCCAGGGCAGGGAGGGCCAGGCCCAGGGGAATGGCCTTCAGCTGCAGGAGGGGGATGGAGAGGGGCTGGGAGGCAGAAATCCTTCCTGGGGAGGGGGAGGCCCTGGCACAGGGTGTCCAGAGAAGCTGGGGCTGCCCTGGGATCCCTGTCAGGGTTCAGGGCCGGGTTGGATGGGGCTTGGGGCACCCTGGGCTGGGGGGGGTGTCCCTGCCCATGGCAGGTGGGCACTGGGGGACTCTGACGTCCCTTCCCACACAAACCAGTCTGGGGTTCTATGATCATGGCCACATGGAGAATCTCCATAAATAATATGGAAACCTGTGACATGAGGCTTAGCTCAACATCAGATCCTGAATGAGAGAAACCCTCTAGCTGCACTGAGCAAGGATGACCTGTGTCTCTCCCACATCCAAGGGTAATCCCAATCCCAATCCTTCTATATTTTTCAACCATGATCAAGAGGGAGCTGGCTCACATGGAAGCCTGTCTTCACAAGGGCATGGGAGTCTGCAGAACTCTGGCTGCCAGCTCCCCATGAACCAAGTGGTGCTCACTCTCCTCCTGCTGAAGCTTACAAAGCAACTGAGAGCACACTGCCCCAGGTCAGGCTGCTGGTGAACACACCCTGTGGCTCTGTCATCACTGCAATGAGACCTGGGCATCACAGCATCATCCAGCAATCCAAGGTTGGCTGGTGAATGAGATGAAATGCCCAATTTGAGGTCTACCCAAACTTCACAGGGTTTTTCCCCTGCTGTGAGGAGATAGAGAGTACCTGATTCAACAGGTCAGAGATGTGCAGATGGACAATGTCTGGTAACAACAAACTACCTGCTCATTATTTTGAAATCAGTCTGACAGAGCAAATTCATGTGGAATCAGTAGTTTACCCCACAAGGCCATAGCATTTTTTCTTAGGAAGCTGAAAGCTGGACATATTGCACTGTTGAATCATAGCCTTATGCAATTTCAATGCCTGCAGTGTCTTCTTCAGGCAAGATCCAGGGTTTTCATAGCAATTTTATTCTGCTAGAGCAGATGGGGGATAAAAAAACCTAAAGAAAAAAATCACACTTCATCTCTCAGACTCAAAGAAGCACTTAAAAAAGCTGCTGATAAGACCCTTCAGTAAGTCAACTAGAGTTGTGAGTACTACAATTATTTTTAAAACATCACCACCACCAGTTACAGGAGGGTTTTTTTATATTTTAATCAGTAAAAAACTAGTTTGTACCATGCTATTCACTCCTATGCAAGACAGTAACACCAAAGGCAGGGCTAGCTTCAGCAACAGATTTTCAGGATAAACTGGTTTCCATTAACAAGTCAAGATTATCACAAATATTTCAAATCTTCTGGATCACCTTTTAAACACTTTCCTTGAACTCTGGCTTCCAAAGACCTATTGTTTAGCACTCCCAGTTTCTGAGTAGAGTGATGAAAAATGTGACTGAGAAACTGTGAATAAGAAATTAAAACAACAAGCATGATGAAAGCCCATTTTATACACCAAGCAGACACAGAAGCAAGAAGCCAACTAGGCTGCAGTGGAATTTCTACCCCCAAGGCACTGTCCCATGACCATCACTCCCTTCACCCCTTTCCACCTTACTTTTATAATTCCAGTGGATGCTGGTGACTTGGATCTCCTGAGTTGGAATATATTCCTCAATGAATTTCTTTCCCTGCAGTCGGTGCCAGAGGGTGGTCTTCCCAGTGTTCCTGTCCCCTCGGATGACAATTTTCACTGGGGAGAAGAGCAAGCAGACAAATAAAGTTGATGAAAAACAACTTGAAGAGTGCTGTGAAAAGCATGTTAATGCTCTGAAGTGTTATTCAGATATAATTACTTCTCCTGTACTACACAGGCACGATGGAGTTCGTTAACAAACATCAGCCTCAGTCATTAACATCAGTGTTTATTCAGCTCCTCACATAGCTCAGCAGAACCAATGTCAAGATTGAATCTTCAGGACCTGCACGAGTTCAGCCAGCTAAAGTCAAGTCTCCATGCCTTCTGCCCTCCTGCCTTCTCTACCCAGACCTTACTCCCTTCCCTGCCATATCCTACTCCTCCACCAGGCTCCTTCCATTCGCTCCTCTGCCATTCCCATTTCTCCTTCCACCCCCCTCATTCCTTGAGAAACCCCCTCCCTGACCCCGTTGCCCCAAGGCACTGAAGGCCCAGCTCGCAGCGAGCCCATGAGGCAGGGTCCTGCCTCCCCAGGGACCCCCAGCTCAGGGGCTCTGACTGAAGCCTGGTGCTGGTGCAGTGGTTCTTCTGGGAAGAAGAACCTTCTGTGAGGCCACAGAAGAAAAGAAAAGAGCCTTCTGTGAGGCAGCTTCTGGAGAACATCACCACAGAGTTCAGCTGTCTCTTGGCTACGCCCAGTTTCCTTGCCTTGGGGCAGCTTCCTCTTCTCCAAGGGCAGCAGAACAAGGCTGTGTTTGCCCCTTAGCTGCTCCAAGCTCACAGCCCAGATGGTCTCAGGTCAACCCCTGAGCAGGAGTTAATGTTCACAGGGGGTCTGTCTTCAGCTGCTCCCAGTAAATTCACCAAACCACCTCTGCTGATGGACATGGTTTTGATCCAATTAGATCAGAATCAGTCTATCTTCAATGCACTGGAAACAAGGTAAACTGCCCCCCTCTGGGAACACACAAATTACAGGGAAAAAAACCCCAAGTGAACCTCTGTGGGTGCTCTGCTTGTTGGAGGGACTGTCTCCACTGTGGGAGTCGGCCCTTACTGGTTTTAGGTGTGGGTGTTCTGCTGGCACTCGGCAACGGGGCTGCCAGGAACAGTGGTCACAGGGAAAGGCACAACAGCTCCACTTCCACCACCCAGCATCTCCTCCAGCTCCTGAGTCCACTCTGCTCATCTGCCACCACATGTCTGGGCTTGTGCAGGTGTGCCAGGACGTGCAGCAAGGGAAGGCAGTCAGTGGAGAAACTAATTCTGCTGTATTGGGTTTGCATGGCAAGGTTTTGGTGGTGATGGGGGGCTGCAGGGATGGCATCTCTGAGAGGCTGCTAGAAGCTTCCCCAGGTCTGACAGAGGCAACACCAGCTGGCTCAAGGATGGACCTGCTGCTGCCAGGCTGATTCCAAGCCAGACCCATAGGAGAAGGGGCAACAGGTGCTCCAGGCATTGGAGCAGAGATTCCCCTGCAGCCTGTGGAGAAGACCATGGTGAAGCAGGTCATCCCCTTGCAAAGACCCACCCGGGGTGACAAGAGACCCCACACTGGCATGGGTGGATGCACCTGAAGGATGCTGTGACCTAGTGGGAAGCCTGCATTGGAGCAAGCTCCTGGCAGGACCTGCAGCCCATGGAGAGAGAGGCCAATGACGGAGCAAGTGTGCTGGGGGACTTGTGACTCCGTGCAGGACCAGCTGGAGCTGGAAGGGACCCATGCTGGGGCAGCTGGTGAAGAACTGCAGACAGTGGGAAGGACTCACGTTGGAAATGTCATGCAGGACTGTCTGCTGTAGGAGGGACCCCACACTGGGACAGGGCAGGATTGTGAGGAGCCCTCCTGAGGAGGAAGGAGCAGCAGACAGTGTGTGATGGACTGACCCCAACCCCTGTCTCTGGCCCCTGTGCCAGGGGGGAGAGAAAACTGGGAGTAAAGTTAATCCTGGGAGGAAGGGAGGGGTGGGGAGAGGTGGTTTAAGGTCTGGTGTTATTTCTCATTATCCTGCTCTGTTTTGACTGGGTAATAAATCAGATTAACTTTACTCCTTGTCGAGTCTGTTTTGCCCGTGATGTTAATTGCTGAGTGATCTCTCCCTGTCCTTATCTCAACTCAGGAGCTTTCCTTACACATGTTCTCCCCTGTCCAGCTGGTAAGGGCAGTGGCAGCAGCTCTGGGGGCATCTGGTGTCCAGCCAGGGGCAACCCACCACAAATTCTGACCCTCCCAATGAAGTGTCCAAAACACCATCAGGTCTACACAACCCAGCAAAGTATCTTCCACAGCAATTCCTATCATGAACTTCCCAGAGCCTCCCCGAATGCCACCCTGTTCTTTCCAAAAACTCTATGTGCTGTTTGCTAAATTTTGTTACATTATGGGATTTTTTAATCTTTTTAAATGTCATCTTTGTCTCAAAGTGGCAACCACAAGGCTGTTGGTAAATGTAAGCTGACTTGAACAGGATTTTTATGCTTGCATTTTGAAGAAGAGCTATTATCCCCTAGAAAACAGGCCACACAGATATCTGATGGCAGATTCTGGTGATCAGTGTTAGGGTGTTAATCATCATTTGGGCAAGGAAATCTCAGACTGAAGGCTGCCTTCTGTTGTTACTCAGGAGTTACTGCAGGCATTTCAGAGAGGTTTAGGAGGAAAACTGCAAGGTAAAACAGACAACACATCCAAAATCTGTGGAAGAGTTTTGCCTGGTGAAATTCTGTGCTGCAGTTGTAGTGTGCTTTGGTTGCTGTACACTGAGAGGTGCTGCTGTTTCTTCTTTCACAAAGCTGGTTGCTAAAGCAAAAGGATAAAGGGAAAACCAAGCAGTCTTTATGGGCTGACTTTGCTTAAAGGTCTCAGAGCACCTCTGCAGATACCAAACTGGTTCCTGCATTACCTGTCACTGTGTGCACGATTCCCTTTCCCACTTACAGACAGTGAAAGAGTCACTGGAGGAGTCCTTTCATTTTTTCTTAATTAATGCAGCAAGTCCATGGCATGGGCAGAATGAGTTTGCATTTGTGCCCTTTAAAACCCAAGCCTGTCTAAAATGCTCTCACTGCTGATCTCTGAGAGCTGTTTCAGAGTTCACAGCCCTCCATGAAGTGCAGCATGAGATGCTGAACCAGTGCCTTTTAAGGGAGGAGCAGACCCTTCCTCCTAGGGAGGCTGCTTTCAAGGTGCACTTCCCAGGTGACCAAACTGTGGGCTCTCCCAGAAGGGATAACCTTACCTCCCCTGGGACCTTCTAGTGTGGTGTTACTTACACAGCTGCACATTGAGTTGGATCAAAGAACTGAACTGGCTGAAAACTGACCCCCGAATTTCTCCTTTCTGGTTTTCCTCTGAAGTGCCCAGCTGTGTGAGCAGTAGGACAGCACCCAGGGGCACGTCTGAGTGGCCAGGAGACCACCCCCACCCCTGAGCAGCTCACATGTAGGTCACCGTAGGGAGCTTGTGGCACCACTGCTCAGTTTGAACAGGTCCAACGGCCCTTTCCAGCTCCAGCACTCTCCATGTTAGGGTCTCTTGCCTCCTACTCAGTATAAGTTTTCACTGACTTTTTTTCCCTGAAGAAAAGAGAAAGTCTTTAAAAACAGAACAGGAAGAAGGCAGGTGAAGTAAAGCATTTTAGTAAAACAGAAGTTGTGCTGGGGACTTTGGCTGGGGCAGGTGTACTCAGTGACATCTGCAAGGCAGGAAGGGCTGAGGGAGATCAGGGCACAGCCAGGTACCTCACAGGCCTGAATGCAGAAAGGGGATCAGTAATTACTGGTCAGTACCAGTACCTACAGGCCAGTAACACCTGCTGCCTTATTTTAAGTCAAATCAGTACTCACTGCAAACAGCCACAGGTTTGTAGCAAAGACAGGAGAATTACCTGTGGGAAGAAGGGGAGGGATGGGGAATAGATCAAAATGCAAGGATGAAAACTAAACAGATCACCTTATCCATATTGCCACTGCATCAGGCAAAGGAAGAGGTATTTCCTCTCTTCAGATGGGGAGATGGAAGTGGAGCAGTGAGGATACAGGTCCAGAGAACAGGTCTCAGACCAACTCAGAATAAGAAACCAAGAGCTGCCAGCTCTGTCCATAGTCCTCCAGGATCCTGGAGCAACTAAGGATCTCAGACCCTGCAGCAGAGATCCACCAACTTCTCTGCTAACAATCTCCATTTGGAGGGTCAGAACCTTGGCCTCATCAAAGTCTCTGGGGCTGGGACTGCACTTCAGGGTGGTTCTGCTGCCCAAGGAAGCTCAGCTGGGCTGCAGGCACCCCCAAGCACATCCCTCAGGGAACAGGCCAGGCAGCAGCCGAAGCAGGTTTGCCCCAAGTTGTACAAACCTGTATCAGCAGTAGCAGAAGACACGAGGAGGTGGGACACAGCAAGAGGGGAAGCCTTTCTTTGGGGAGTACTGCTGAATGGAAATAATCTAAACTGCAATCAGGTTCTGGGAGCTGCTATAAAACAACACAAAAGGACTTAGATGTAAGGCAGGTATCCTTCCTGGGGAGGCCCTGGCACAGGATGCCCAGGGAAGCTGCAGCAGCCCCAGGATCCCTCTAAGGGTTTAAGGCCAGGATGGGGCTTTGGGCACCCTGGGCAGGGGGTGTGGTGTGTGTGTGTCCCTGCCCATGGCAGGGGGTCACTGGGGGGCTCTGAGGGTCCTTCCCACCCAACAGAGGATTGTATGACCACAATGATTTACCAGAAGGTATTAATTATGTTTTGTCTTTTAAAGCACATTTAAGCAGAGAAGTAATAAGGGGAGGAGGGACAGGGGGTAATTCTTGGAGCCACCACTGGTGTTTCAGCACTGGTGACTGCCCAGGGCAGGCCTGCAGCGCCACGGCAGAGCAGCCCCTGCTCCAGGCACACCCAGGGGTTTGTCCTGGGGTGCACAGGCTGCACACAGCATACAGAATAAAGCCCAGAACAGAAGGTGTACCATGTTCTGGGCCACAGGACAGACACATCTGAACTGTCAGCACTTTTACGCCTTGTGCTCCTGTCACTGATCATCAATGGAAAACTCCCAGGGAATCCTCCTGCCAGTGTGACCCAGGCAGCACTGTTCATTTCACCCTTGTTTGCCCATCACTGCCTTATATAAACTTTCACGTTTCAGCAACCTGGGGCTGGTACTTCCTTCTGTAATTTGTCTCATAATTTGTTTATACAAGAACTGCTGCCAAAGGAGTTAGATCCACCTCGTGCTCCCTCCACCGAGCCTACTGGCTCCTGCCTGTGCTACCTTCCCCGGGCTGACACAGCTATCCAAACAGTGACCCAGCAGATCTGATCCAAGTTCAGGCTATCCCAAGAAGGAAAAAAACCAGAAAGGGGAAGTTTTCACAAAGACTGATTCCCCATGCTTGGAACAGTCATGTCCCATAACCATCCACACGGTACAGATCCACACCACTTTCATCTCTGTCTCATAGTGCTTGAGGAACTCATGTTTTTTGGGCCATGGTACATAAAACACAGGAGCTCTGTGGGGATGATAAAGAAAGCAAATAAGGAGTGTGTGTGCTGGGAGTGCATTATGAAAAGGCTTTTGTTTTGAAATAGGATGTCCCATGCAGACAACATGACTGCTGCTGAGGGGCAGCGCTGGGTTTTGCTCTCACCATCTCACCAGAAATGTAAACCTACTCACCCCACACCACTTCTTCTTTTGACAGCTTAATGGAGTGGGAGACAGACCATCAGAACAAGTCATTTTTATTGAGCTCAGAGGTCCATACTATGCAGTGCCATCAGAACACCACACCATCTTGAGTATCACCTCAAGCGGGGGGCCGTCTGGTTACACCCGTCCTTGGCAGCCATGCAGGCTGGCACAGGGTGGCCTCTCTGGAGCCCACAGACAGGCACCAAGAGCCAGGTGACAAGGCCCATATCCTGGCCATTTGCTGCCCGCTTTATCAGCAAGCATCCCATGGGATTCTCAGCACACTAAATGTATTTCTGAGAAGGAAACAGGCTTCCTTTCATGATCAGCAATGGCCTGTGAAAGCAAGGCAACATTTTGGTAAAATCAGCAGTCACAGCACCCTTTGGCTCAGGCAGCTCCAGGGCAGTGGAGGAGTTTTAAGGCTTTGTGTGTGTTCAAGGTGGCTGCAAAACACGTTCTGTTCTCCTCTGCTGAACGTCATGTGTTTGCTAAGACAGGAGCACTGGCTGTGTGCAGGGTTTGCAGCTCTGTCCTTCTGCCCAGGGGGATGTGGAGTCTCCATCTCTGGAGAGATTCCAGCCCCGTCTGGACGCCGCCCTGTGCAATAGGAGCTGGGGAGCTGCTTTGGCAGGGGGTTGGACCCCAGGAGCTCTCCAGGGCCCTTCCAACCCCTGGGATTCCTGAGCAATGACATTCCTGCACAGCCCACCTTCGGCTGAGACCACAGTCACCCCACGACGCTGGAACCTACCCTGTCTATCCAGTGCCAGGGCAATGTAGGTACCCCAATGCCCTTCCCTATGTCTGCCTGTATCTCCAATAACATTATGTAACAGCAACCCTGGGAAGAGTTACTATGGAGATTGGAAAGCTTCCCTTAAGGCAGTGACAGAAAGCTGCAGTTTCATTCCAGATACAAAAGCAGTAACTAGAACACAAATCCTGATAAAGCAGGGCACAAACCAAAGAGCTTTCCTGGGGCTTTTGGTCATGAAAGAAGAAAGCAGCAAACACACAGTTGGCAGTTGTGCTGCTGTGCTTCTGGCCTTGCTGCATTACCAGCAAGCAGGGGTACAGCCACCCAGGTACCCAGGAGCTGTCCCGCTGGCTGCTGTGCCAGCAGGATGCAGCTGATCCGCAGTGTCCTCCCTGTCTGACAGGTTGGCTCCTTTCTCTTACATAATTGATGAGCTGGTGTGAGTTACCCCATCTCACACACACACCTGTGGAGCACAAGGATGGTTATGATCTCAGCCTGTCCTTCCCTGGACATCAGGTCTCTGATCCCTAACGCTGTGCTGCTGCTCACATTCATAACCAAGTGCCAAGGCACTAATTTTCTAAATGGAGTGATGCAGGTGTATCTGACATGTGCTGTGGATAAAGGCACCCAATGCTGCCCCCAGTAAAGCAGAGAGCTTCAGAACAATTCAGTTCCAAAGCACAATCAACAATGATAATACCAAACAGAGCCAAGAAAGCCCCAAGCCCCTATGTGCACACCTCCCCCTTCGTGTTCTGTTCCAGATCAAGCCCCAGCACAAGCACTCTTCCTGCAGCACGTGGGCCTTTACAGAAATTATTCAGTGCCACGTCTACAAATCAGTCTCCTTCCCAGCTGCCAATCTCCCAGCCTTCTGCAAGCTGACTTCTCTGCCTGCCCAGATCCACACAGACAGGCTGATACTCACAGTGCTCTCTGGCACCACATCTATTTTCAGCGAGGATGACATAACTACCATCCCCACCTCACAATTGTTACTTTGGGATGTACTTCACATACTTGCAGTGCCCTCCAGAAGTGTTAATATTAGAAATAACCTTTACAGAGCTTCAAGGCAAAAATGCCACCCTGAGCCTCAGCACTGAATGGGAAAAAAACCCTGACAACATTCCCTGAGAGAAGAACAAACCTATCTGGTGCAGAAACAGACTGTCAGAATGAAATGATGTACTGAGGGCACAGACAGGCATACATCATTCCCCTTTTATTAAAGCCTGGCAGGGTAGAGCTTTTCCATAGACCCTTATCACATAACCACTACAGCTTAATTATAAATACCATTATCTGGGACTGTAAGGAAGGTCACCCACACACTCAGGGGAGTTACTCTCTTAACGCTTTAACTGACAAAGATTGAGTTACAAGGCACTCTGTTGTGCCCCAGGCAGCGGCTCGGGATGCCCGCTGCTTGAGGACACCGCTGCACCACAGGTTCCCAGGTCCGGCACAGAATGATAAAACTTCCCCATCCCTCACTCCTCCCACGCCTCTGCGAGCTCCACGTTTAATAGCAAACTTGGCTTTCCTACACCGCCAAAAAGCACCGCCGCGAACAACGACAGCACATGCACACCCCCTTCCCCCCCCACCCCCCGGGTCCCTGGGCACCCTGCGGGGCATCACACGGGATGGCCCGATGCGGTTTGCCTCCGGCCCGGGGCTGGCTGTGCCCCCCGGCCCCCCGAGCTGGGCTCCGACTCACTGTTGTACTGGACTCCCTTGGCAAACCTCCTCTGCAGCGCCTGGTTCATGGACTGCAGCCCCGCGGGGATATTCTTGTCTCTGACCGGAGCCTGGTCCGAGCCCACCAGCTTCTTCAGGGCCGAGAACATCTTTCTGGTCTCACACCTGCGCCACCGCCTCCGGGAAAAGGGCTGCTGCTCCGGGGCTCAGGGGCAGGGCGGCCCCGGCAGGGGCATAGGGGGGTCGCGGCTCGGGAGAGGGGGGAAAGAGCTGGCGGATCAGGGCTGGGGCAGGGTTGGTCCGGCCATGAGGGGCCTCCCGGGATCGGCAGAGCGGAGGTGTGCGGGCTCGGCCCGGCCCGGCCCGGCCCGGCGGCGCGGGGAGGGGGCTCAGCCGGGGCCCCGCCGAGCGTCGGGGGAGGGGGCGCTAACCGGGCATGGCCCGGGGCTGGGGCGGCGCGGGGAGACGGGGGAGTGAGGGGGGAGCGCTTCTGCCAGCGGCGGTGGGGCCGGTGCGGCGACTCAGCCCCTCTGGGCGCCGCCGCTCGGGCCGGGGCGCGGGGAGCGGAGGCGGCACAGGACTCCCGCCGCCGCCGCCATCTTGCCTCTTCCGCCTCGCCGCCGGAGGACGGGGCGCGCGCGGCTGTGGCTACGGTGGCCGGCAGGGGCCACGCGGGCGCGGAGCGCGGGGCCCGAGTGCCTCCTGGGCCTGCGCGACCCGCGGGGCCCCAGTGCCGCCCGCGCGGTCACCCTCCCGGCGCTGCCCCGCCGACCCCCGGCACCCCCGGGACTCCCCTACGACAATCCCCTCTGAGCTTCACACCCCCCCACCCGTGACCCCCTAAACCCTGTAACCCACCCCTGGGTGCCCATAGCTGCCCCTGGGCCCCACAGCCCCTGTACTCCCCCCTCAGCATGGCACCCCCAGCCATTCATCAGCCCCTCCCGGGACCCAGGCACCTACCTGTGATCCCCATGACCCCCTGTGATACCCCATCTCTCCAGGAACCTCAAAACCTCACAACTCCCCCTGGGACCCCCAGCAACCCCACTGTGATCTCTAATACCTGGAATTCTCTGCTGCATCCCACCACGGACCCTTCTGATCCCCTAATCCCACAGACCTCTCCTGTGACCCCCCAGGGTCCCCTCTGGCACCCTGTAATCCCTTGCTGTGCCCTGACATAACCCCGTCCTGCTCCACAATCCCTATCCTGGCCCATGACTGGGCTCCCCCCGGTCCCACCATGCTCTTCCCAGTATGACCTTGATGCGGCAGACGTTATTCCCCCACTGCCCCCTTCCCAACTGACCACCTGGGAAATGTGGGGTGGCATGGTGAAGCCCACCCAGCGGGGCATCCCAAGCCCCTTGGTGCCCCAGCTGGCCACCCCAGCACTGTGTGCACAGCGGGCAGCAGGGTGAGCAGGGATAGAGACTGGGTGGAGAGCACTGAGCAGACCCACAGAGCAGGAGGACACCCCATTAAGGAAGACAACAAAGACCCCACTGCATCTCCTGCCTCTCCTGGACCCCCACTCTGCCCGCCCCCCCAGCTTGAGGATGGACACGTGGCTCATTGGTCACATTAGAGACATTTACTGCTGGAGACATCTCCTGTGCCGCTGGCACTCTCCAGTCAGACCTGGTCCTGGGTGCTGGCAGTGCATCCTCCACCTGCATCAGTTTGACAGATGCAGAAACTCCTCATCCTCTGCAAGCAGAAAGACATGGGGTGATGGACAGACCCAAAGACCCCCCACCCCACAGACAGACGGTGACATCCCTGCTGTCAGTGATGGGGGGAAGCAGTCTGGATCCTTGGCACTTGCCCCTGGGATGTCACTTCATGTTCTACCACCCACCATGGTGGCGTTAATACACTTTACATTGATGATGGGATAACAAAAGATGGGTTGTGCCCTGACATGCATTACTGTGGCCCTTCTACCATTTGTGGGGACACAGCCAGCCTCCAGACACTACCTGGGAACAAAGTTGCCCAGGGATGATTGTGGTTGAAGACTCCCTGAGCTCGCTCCTCTGTACAGAGAAATTTCCCCTGCCAGACTCCTGAAAACCTGCTTGTTCATCCATCCTGACGATGGCCCATCCATCCCATGGGCCAAGAGGGAACCTCCATGGGAGGTTCAACATGGAAACCATGCCCTGCCTGGAGCTGGAGAGTCTGGCAGGGTGCCCCCCCGTGGGGACCCCGGTTTGGTCTTCATTTGGTGTCAGGGTCTCTACACCCCCCAGTTCTTTCAGCCACTCCTCCCTCACTGGCAGGGTGCTGTCCCCTCCACTGCTCTCCACTGCACCCCAGCCTGCTCAGGGACATTGACAGTTTATGAGGAGGGACACTGAAGTTCAGCCCTGGTCTCAGCCTGTCTGCAGCCTGTACAGCGCCCCTGCACCCCAGTCAATACTGCCTGCGGGCTAATGACCATATTCCTCCATCTGCCAGAGCCCCAACCCAAGACAGATGGACAAACCCATCCCAGGCACAGCACAAACCCAGCCTGGACCCAGGACAAACCCATCCCACTTAACCTGGACTCAGGACAGACCCACCCTGAACCGCTCCAGACCCTTGCCAAGGCCCACCCCAGACCTGGGACAGCTTCGTCTGAACCCCTGGCAGACCAAACACGTGCAGACCCAGCCCAGAGCAGGACAAGAGCTGGTGCAGCCCTGGGCAGGCTGTGGGCAGGTACCTGCCAGCGGAGGAGCCCCACAGTACTCCTTGCACTCCTTCTCCGAGTAGAAATGGTTCCCGTTGCCCTTGCAGCCTCCGTAGCTGAATGTGATGCACTTGCCCTGAGCAGCGTCGAAGGCCCAGCGTGTCACCAGCTTCTGGCAGGGCCCCTGGACGATGGGCAGCCTGCAGGCAGCTGTGGGGATGGGGGGCTGCTCTGAGGCAGGGGCTCAGGGTGTCCCTCATACCTCCCATGCTGCTCACGCGGGGTCCAAGGCCACTCTCAGATCCCCTCAGGTGTCTCGGCAAAGGCACCCCCATGCCCGCACCCCACCGAGATGGCTCCTGGTCGCCCCGCTCACCCTCTGTCCGGCAGGCCTGCAGGCACTCCTTCTCTGAGTAGAAGTTGTTGCCGTTGCCCAGACAGCCACCGTAGAGGAAGGTTTCACAGGCCATGGAGGAGGAGTTGTAGAAGAAGCGGGAGAGCATCCCACTGCAGGGCCCAGGGTCCTGGCTCAGCCGACACGAGTCTGCAGACAAGCGCAGCACGGGCTGTCACGGGCAAACAGGGATGCAGGGCCGGGGGAGGCTGATGCAGGCCCCTCCCCTGGGACCTACCTTCCTTATTGCCGATGTAGGGGGGCAGAGGTCCTGCGGCTGAGCCCTCCTCGGGGGGCAGGACTGCTCTCCGTGCCCTCTGCATGGGGAAGGAAGTACAGAGCTGCTGGCAGTCCCTGCCCGTGGGATCTGCTGCCCACCCAATTGCTCCCCACCAAGGTCCTGAGCCTCCCCCCGGCCCCCTGCGGCCCATGGGGTGGACAGTGTTGGGTGCAGCTCTGCTGGGTACTGCAACCCATCCAGGCTACCAGCACATACCCAGTCATTGAACTTGGGTCAACACGCTGTGATCCCTCCACACCTCAGTGTCTTCCTAGCCCTGTGCTCATCCTGGGTGGGCACCAGGATCGTGTATTTTGTGTAAAGACACCCAAAGTGCCCCAGTCGTGTCCTGTGCTGGTCTGGGGACATGTCTTTCCTCTTGCTGATGCAAGGTGTCCTCCAGATGTGTTACCTGCTCTCACCTCAGCTGGGATATTTCTCCTATGGAAGTCCCATTCCCTCTTGAAAATCCTTCTAAACTCAACCCTGTGAGATCAGGAGATGTTGAGTGACTATAGCCAATGGATCAGTGGGGGGCTGAGCTGCCTTCCCTTCCCTGAAGTGGGGGTCCACATCTTGGCTGGGGCACCCACAGCCAGGCAAAGAGGAAGGAGACACCAGGCTCCACATGTGGCAACTTACAGGCCATGAAAAGATCAGAGCAGGAAAGAACTATTGCCTTCCACTTGCAAACAAGCCCTCATGCCCAACTGACCCCTGAGGCCCTCACCCTGAAACCTGTGCTTGCCTGTGTCCCCATTCTCACAGGAGAAGCCCATTGGCAGAGATGAAAGAGCATCTCCCAGGGCAGCCAGTGGAGCCTCTGGCCCCTGTATCTCTAATAAGTTTGGCTTGTGGGGATGTCCCCAGCCTGTCTCAGGAGGTCCCAGCCTGGACCACTCACCTGGGATGTAGGTGCAGTCTCCTGAGGAATGCATTCACCTGGCCCGGATGACAGGAGAGAAGATCAAGAGCATGAGAGGGGAGGTGTCATGGCAAGCTCATCGCAGCGTGGTCCTGCACCAGGCTCAAGCAGGACCCTGGGCAAGGGGGCACCCTCCCAGTTTCACCTGAGTGCTCTTCCCTGGGCATCCTGCACCCTCGTCCCAGCACAGCGCTGTGGGGTGTGCTGACTCCATCCCAGCAGGGACCCCAATTTGGCTGATACATGACCGTGTCTCCTTCCCATCCCATCCTAGCAAAGACCTTGTCTCTCCTCCCTCCACCCCAACTGTCCCCCAGACCCTCCAGCCTCACACACCAAGAAGGAGCAGCACAGGCACACTGGGGACAGGCAGAAGGAGAGGTGTGTGCCTCATGGTGGGGTACCTCTGTTGGCCAGGGTGAAGATGGAGTCTGCAGGGATGCCCATCTCTAGAGCCAGTTGCTGGAAAGACTCGATGAGGTCCTCACGTAGCTCCGGGCTCCTTCCTGGGCAAGAGGACAGGCTGTGAGTAGGGTTGGCAGGGGAGTGGGTCTGCGTGAGGTCTGCCAAAACCCACTGACCCCCAGAGCTCAGGCAGCTGCAGGCAGGCCCAGTACCAGTCTCTTGGTCCTGCCCAGCCTCTCCTCCATTATTCCTAACCAGCCTTGACCAAGGGCTTGGGCAAAGTGGTTTTAATATCTCTCAGTCATGAATGACAGCATCTCCTGCCACTTCAGGGCCTGGGATTATTCCAAGCAGATACTGCCACCTTCACCCCAAACAACAGGCTGCTTTGGGGTTCACTGTGTGATGTGGCTGTAAACTGAGCCATAACACTCAAGCTCTGCGGTGTCCAAGGCACCACTTCCAAAGCCACGGTCAGGTCCTTGGGGCCAAGGGACCTGAGGGACCTTTGGGTGGTGTTTCCAAGCTGTGCTGTCCCACCCCGCAGCCTGCCTGCCCACAAGTGCCACAGCTGGACGTACCATACAGCTTCAGGGTGGTGGATGGGCCAAAACTACTTTTCTTCTTCATCAGAATGACAGCATACTCTTCATAATTGGTACGGAGCACATAGGACCAGATAGACACATCCCATTCTGTGAGACAGAGGAAGAGGGGACATCATTCCTGCCCCCCAAGGAGAAGCAGGGCAGTGTAAGACAGCCACAGAGCTGGCAGCTGAAGTCAGCCAGCTAATTCAAGAAAACATCTGATTTGGGGGAGGATACTGATACAACCCTTCCTCACTTTAGGCTCACCAGCCTCTTCTTAGTCGAGGAGACTGGAAACCAAGGGTTGAGGACAACGGAGACATGACCAACACAGCCTGCCCCAGCTTGGGACCTGGGAACGGGAGGGGTCTGGTGGAACATCTCGTAGTCCCATGCCTATGCAGGGACAGTCTGGAGACACCCCCTTTGCCCCAACTTCATTCCATACTTGGGCTAGAAGTGTCCCAAACTGTGGAGTGGCTCTCCTGAACCCCTTCCCCAGCCGCCAGCTGTGCCCAGCGCTGACTCCCGACGCAGCAGCGAGCCTGACTTACTGGGGTTGTAGTAGGTGTATTTGCCAGGGGTGCTGGTTTTCTCATACTCTCCTGAGACGTGTGTGCAGTCACCTTGCCTTGAGGGAGGAGGGAAAATATCAGCTGCACAGAGGGATCGTTTCTCCTGGTTACTGCATGAAACCCATGTCTGGGCCACTGAGGCCATGGCATGGGACCCCTGAAATTCCCCTGCCCGAGGCCTTGAGCATTTGTGCCCAATCCAATCCCTCCTCAGGGCTCTGATGCCAGCCACCACCCCCACCCCACTGGTCTCATCCCAGCCCCTAGGAGATGGAGCACCCCTGGGTGGGGTGGCTTTGGAGGAGGCTGAAGCACCCACGGCAGTGCCACATACCGCAGCCTGGTGCTGGCAGTGCTGATCTGGTTGGTGCTGGGACCGGGGCCCAGCACCAGCGTGCCCATGCTGAACTTCTCTTTGTAGTTCTTCATCCATTTGCAGGTCGTGCCAATGGCGATGTCGTACCACTTCCCATACATCTGCAGGGAGAAGAAAGGGACATCTCCACCCCAAACCCTTGCCCTTGAGGTGAGACAGCTCCGTGTTTTCTGCAGAGCTGAAATATTTGTGGCCCCAGAGAGCAACTGGGGAGTGATGCTGCAGGGTGCCAAGGCCAGAACTGCTGTAGGATTTGAGAAGTGGATCAGCACAGACTAGGATTTTCCTTGGTACCCTGACCACCAGGCAGGGCTGGACACATCAGGCTGGCAACCCCCATGTGTTCTGGGGGTGCCCAGGACCAGGCACACATGGGCTGTGCAGAGCCTAGCAGGGACTGGGGCTGCCTGCAGGACATCTCCCAGGCAGCTTGCATCCCACATGAGCCCTGTGCACTGGGGCTGCCCCTGTGCCCTGCCCGCACCTCTTAGTCTGGGCAGATCAGCAGACATCTCATGGGATTCATCCATCCCAGCCGCTCGGGTTCCAGCCGCCCTGCGGAGGTGTTTGCCAGGATAAGGCCGTCCCCAAGGCTGGTGCTGGTGGGGTGGCACTGCCAATTCCTGTCCCCCTCAGCCTGGCACAGCAGGAGTAAATAAAAGAAAGCCTTCCCCCATCCCTGCTTCCCCCAGAACGACGGGACGGCAAGCCGCTGTTACCCGCTCAGCCTCGAAATTCTCCTGCACTTGGATATCTTCATCCTGGTCCCCAACAGGGATCCCGCTGGCCATGGCAAAGAGAAGAAGGGAAAGGAGACCCCAAAACATCATGGCTTTGGAGAGCTGCTGAGCCCCACTGCACCCACGGGAATCCGGACTCTGCGCTGTCCTCACTGCGCAGCAGCGTGACCTTCAGACCGCAGCCAGCAGCCGGCCAGCCCGGCCGGAGGGAGCTGCCAGGGAGGTGTGGGGAAGTCAGGGGTCGCGCATGGCCCCAGTGCTCGCTGCTGCCCTCCACGGTGGCAGGGATTTGTGGTGGCAGGAAGGCAGATGAGCATCTTCGTGCCACACTAGGCTGAAGTCCTCACCCTCGCCTGCTCCCACAGCACCTCTCGGCCCAGGTGTGGGGCCAGACCTGCCATCCCCTTTATTCTACCTTGGGATTCGTACTGCTGTGCTGGCATCCCCTGAAGAGCCCGGATAAAGCTCCCCACCCCAGCGGACCAGCCCAACCCTCGGTCAGAGATGATTGAGGGGTCCCCATCGCTCGCCCCAGTCTGCTTAATCCTGACCAGTGCCCGCTGAGAGCAGAGCCCACGCTGCCCGCTCCCCATCTGGGCCCTTTCCCTCGGGGGTCCCACACCAGTGGCTGGGGCCTGCAGGCCTGGCAGGCGCGGAGGCGTGGGGCACGCTGCCTGTCCCACCGCTGTTTGCCTTCGCGGGATGATTAACTGAGACCAAACAGCCCGAGGGGAAGGGCAAACAGAGCAAAGGGCAGGGCTCCGCTGCTGCTCGGGCCCCGGCCCAATATTTACAGAGAAGGGCCTAAGGGCCTGTGCTGCCAGGAGCCGTCGGACTTTCCCCCCCCCCGCAGCCCCGCAGGCGGGAGAGCTGGCGGGGGGCGGGCAGGGGCAGCCTGAGCAGCTCCCACATCTGGGGGGTCCTGGGAGCAGGGGGAGGGGGAATCCGGGCGCGAGGCAGGGGCTCCTTTACCGCCCTGTGCTTCTCCCGGCCCGGCCCAGAGCAGCCCCGGGGCCGCTCCCCCAGCCAGGGCTGCGGGACGCGGGGCTGGCCCGGCGGCCCCTCCGGCGCTAGGTGGCAGCCGGCGGTAAGGAATGGCAGCCCGGCCTACTCCCGCTCCCGACCCCCGCCGCGCTGCAGCCGCCGGCGTCGGGGGCCCCCGCTGTGCCCCTTCTCTCCCCCTCCCCCGGAAGGTCCCGGGGCGGCGGGGACCGGCAGCGATGGGCAGCGCGGGCTGGCAGGGCCGGCCCCGTTACGGGGTGGGATGGCCGGGGCGCCGTGCTGTCCCGGGGCAGCGGGAGCGGCTGCCCGGTGCTGTCGGCGGGCTGCGGGGGCGGAGAACGGCCCGTCCCGTGGCACCGGTGCACGGAAAAGCACCGGGGGGCAAATGTGTCCCGACGGAGACAGACCCGGCTGCGAACGCGTCCATCGAGATCCTCTTTCGGGACCGTCCCGCTTTACTGGGCGCACGCGTGCCCCATGCTGGGACCTGGCAGGGCAGCGGGGAGGAGGATGCTGAGCCGGCATCTCCTGCGGCTCGGCGCCTGCCCTGCGCGGGGCTGCGGGGGGCTGTTCCCTCCCGAAGGACAACAGCTGGCGAAGCTGCCGGCCTGGAGCGCGTCCAGCCCCATCTTCTGCACACATGAACGCAGTGTGTGGCTCTGGCCCTAGGCCTGTGGGCACCATCCTTGCTGGGAAAGCTGGGGAGCAGCTGTACTGGCTGCAAAACTCAGCCTGTGCACGTTGCCTGCGCTGAGAAAGGCCAGGGATGTGGTGCAGCCCCCGTCTCCTTGCTCACTGCTGAAAACGACTCATCGCCCCCATCCCTGAGGCCGCGGCTGCATTCGTGCTGGCATCACTGCAGCAGCTTTCACAGGAACCTCGATGGAGAACCCCCAGTGCTGCCAGAGCACCGGGCTGTGACAGAGCCTTCACGGGGCATGGCTCTTCTGGAACAGGGATCTGGGGCCCTGGGGTCCCATGCACGGCAGCCCTGGGGAGCAGTAGCCGGACCAGGCGGCTCTGGGTTGTTCCTGTGGATTGCTTTGCAGGGAGATGGGGCAGCAGCAGCCCTGGGGGAGCTGCAGTGCACCAGCAGCTGCCAGTGTGTGGGAAGTTTAGCAAACGCTTTGGTTTCAGACCAGTTTGGACAGAAACCAAATGTAGGGAGAAACCACCAGAAAATTCCTGCAGACCAAATTCCCCCAGTCCCACCAGTGCTGAGAGGCCTGGGCTCCAGCAGCCCCGTTGGACTGGGCAGGGCTGCAAGGGCGTGGTGGGGCTGGCCAGGGGCAGGAAGCACAGCACGACCTGGGGGCCCTGAGCACTGTGAGCAGCGCCACAAGGGTCTATGCCCTGACCTGGTAGCTAGGGGCACATCATGCAGAGGTGAGGGCCACCAAGACTCTGTGTCCAGCAGTGGGAAAAGGAGATGCTATTCACTTCCAGGGGCCTGACTCCCCTCCCCCTCCCCACCAGCTGTATTATGGGTTAGAGGGGGCATTCCTGCCTCATCCTTTCAGTGTCCTGTTATGAACCTGTTTCTATGAGCTCGTCCAGTCCCTTTCCCCTTTCTGAACCCAACAATGTTTCATGGCTCCTTTTCCCCTGTGGCAGCAAAGCTCTAGGCATCCAAACCCTGCCATGTGAAGAAGTTGGACATTTTCTGTTTAAACCCATCACCTACTAGTGCTCCTTACTCCAGGGACTGCTGGAGTACTACAGTTTCATGCCCATCTTGTCCAGCACCTTCATGATTTTGCAAGCCTCAGTTATAGCTTGGTCTTTCCCTTTCCAAACAGGTGAGTCTTAGCCTTTCCAGTCCCCTCTTGTACAGCAGGCATTTCATCTCCTTGGTTGTTACAGAGCAGGTCCAGAGAAAATCAACTCCCCTGTCTCCTTGAGCTGTGAAAACCAGAGCTCAAGCATGCAGCACAGATGAGGGCTTGCCAATGGTTTCTAGTTTCTATGGAACACTTTCCATCTTGTTCCCAGCACCCTTCTTGATCACACAACATTTTGATGACTTCCTTGGCTGCTGCCACCAAACCCTGAGGTCACCAGGTCAGTGATGGTTCCCAGTTTAACCCTGCGTCCTGAGCTCCATGCTGACACCCTGCTCTGATTGCTTCCCCCTTCATTTCTCTACACCAAAGCCCACCTGCTGCCTCTTTGCCCCGAATTTTTGTGAGGTCCTTCTAAACTCCCTGCCACTAGCACAGCCTTAGGCCATCCAGAAGAGCTCAGTGTCCTCTGGGAAGATTTCCCTGTTCACTCCCTTCCCCCAGGACAGATGACTAGCTCTTTCCATGGGATCTCCCATTCTCTCCTAGACAAGGTTCCTGTCTCTGACCCATCAGCACTTTCCACAGCACCTCCCTTTATCTCTCCCATAAAGCTGGGCAGGGAGTTGTGGAATCACTTTATTTTCTTTTTGAATGGTGCCACACATTTTACCCAAGCTTCTTGTGCCCAGTTTAACACTCTCCAGGCTATGGTTAGGTTCTCAGGGGTTTGGGTATTTTTGGGGATAGGGTATTTCTACATAGTTCCCCTTCCTGAGCTTGTTCTGGGGTATATGGGGTATACCTGGCGCTCTGTCTCACAGCACTGCTGTAGTGCTGTGATTTTCAGTAAGGAGAGATTCCTCCAGTACCTCTTCATCCTGCTCCCAAGCACTCAAGATCCAGTCCAGAACAGCATCTTCCTTTGTGGGTTATAGACCTCATGGCTCCAGGAGACCTCATTTACCTCACCCACAGATGGCACCTCTACATCTTGCCTTGAGGGAGATGCTCTGTATGGGGGCAGTGACCTCCACCACCCGAGTTGGCACATTTTCTCTCAGTATTTGGGGTGACTGCCTGCTCTCACTGTGGGCAATCCCATTTGTACATTATCAGCATTAGAGCCTGGGATTTCCACCCACAGAGACTTCTTCACACACTTTTCCCTACACTGTTAATTCTGTACAGAGCCTCTCCTGACCATACCCCTCCTCTGTCACTCCTATGAAGCCGGTAGCCAGGGCAGCACTGCACCTCAGCGGTTGCCCTCCTTCTCCTGGGTCTCTTTGTCCTGGTGCACAGTGCCAGTGCATGCTGCCGAGCTTCCCACTGCCACCAGTGCTCCCAGCTCACGTGTGAACACATCTGCCATTCTGCCCTGGCTCCCAGACCAGCCACCTGGCAGTGTCAGGGCTCAGCAGCCTCACCCTGGCTCGTGTCCTTCTCCAGATGCTCTCAACATCCAGAGCCCAAACGCCTTCTCACCACGAGCTCTGGGTCTGTCCAGGCCTGTGCAGGCCGTGGCCTGGGGAAGGGGCTGTTTGCATTGGGTCAGGGCTGGTTAAGTCACGGTTTTACAGTAGCTGCAGTCTTGGTTTGACAGTAATACCTACCAGGAAGGGAGTTTAGGGTGCAGGCACATGGGCTGGCTTTTGGCGGGTGGTGTGTCCTTGTCTTTGTCTTTGTTTTCCTTGTCCTCCTTCTCCTTCTCCTCCTCCTCCTCCTCCTCCTTCTCCTCCTCCTCCTCCCTGCCCAGTGGGTGCTTTTCAGCCTGGGGGCTCTGCTCCTACCCTGAGGTATTTGAGGTCCCTTATCCCAGCCATGGCAGAGGAGAGTCTCTGTGCCTTGTGTTAAGGGTAACCACCCCACAGCACTTAAGGGTCTGGTCAGGAGACCTGCTAGAGACCTGAGCAATGCTCAGCAAGGCATCTCCCCTGTTTCAGAGGCCAGCTGGTATGATGCCAGGTGCTGCCAGCACCTCCTTGCATGGCTCACCAGCCCCCCCACCAGCCAAGAAGGTGGGCAGGGATGGTAGTACAGGGTGGGTGAGGTGAGGACGTACCAGGGAGCACAGTCCATGGTATCACAGAAACCTCAGCGGCTGCTGCCTTGTGTCCCATGGGTCACAGAGTGCTTGGGAGCACACGTGGGCTAAGGACAAGCTGCAGGGCTAGAGCAGACAGGACTGCCACCATGGCCAGGACATTGCTGGCAGGCTTCAGGAGGAAAAGCCAAGCATTCAGCGAAGGGCAGAGCAAAGGGAAGCAAAGGCTGGACCAGGGAGGGGAGTGCAACCCAAATCTGGGGGCTGAGACTTGGGATAAATCGCCCCAGGCTCACAGGAGGTGTGGGGGAGGGTGGGTGGAGATACCTCCTGGATTGTGCCTGGTGGAGGCAGGAGTCTAGGACCTGCTCCATTTCTGGCTTAGGCACTTGTGTCCTGCTCTTGGGGTGTCTGGCACCCCCACCCATCAGGGTGTATGGCAGCTGGGGACCTGATGGGGCATGACCCATGGTGGCCTGATTCTCAAAGCTTGCTCACATCTGGGGACATGGGACAGCAAGTGAGGTGAGTGGCAGAGCAAGAGGTCTCTGGGATCGAGCCCCAGGGCTGCAGAGCTGCCATCAGGGACATCCTTGGGTGCCTGCATGGGTACAGAGAGACGGGAGCTGCACCTGGGGTGGAAAAGTCCACTTGATGGGGTGGCACTGGAGCAGGGTATGGGGGTGGAGGTGGCATAGCCATGTGTCCGTTTGGGAGGTGTGTCAGCACCCTTCAGTCAGGGTGGCAATGTGCCACTGGGTGTCCTCTGTGTGTGCTTCAAGCTGCCTGTTCACTGTGTCTCCAGCCAGAAGCATCAGCCCAGGCATCTCCCTGCCCAGAGATATGGGGACACATGCCCATCCACCCACACGTATCTGCTCGAGCCTTTCCTCTTCTTGGATGCTGGACCTGGGGCTGCCCCCTCCACCTCAACAACTTGAGGACCTTGATGAGGGAACAGCATCCACCCTCAGCAAGTGCTGATGATCCAGAGCTGGGAGGAGTGGCTGACACACAGGACACTGCGCTGCCATCCAGAGAGACCTGGACAGGCTGGAGAGCTGGGCAGGGAGAGACCAGGTGAGGTTCAACAAAAGCAAGTGGAGAGTCTGGCACCTGGGAAGGAATAACTGCTGGAATCAGGACAGGCTGGGGGTGAGCTGCTGGAGAGGAGCTCTGGGGAGAAGGACCTGGGGGTCCTGGTGATGACAGGGTGGCCATGAGCCAGCAGTGTGCCCTGGGGCTGAGAGAGACAATGGGATCCTGGGGGTCATCAGGAGGAGTGTGGGCAGCAGGTCCCAGGAGGGGATCCTCCCCCTCTGCTCTGCCCTGCTCAGGCCCCACCTGGAGTGTTGTGTCCAGTGCTGGGCTCCCTGGGATAGTAAAGACAGGGATCTCCTGGAGAGAGTCCAGAGGAGGCTACAGAGATGCTGAAGGGCCTGGAGCATCTCCCCTGTGAGGAAAGGCTGAGGGAGCTGGGGCTGTTCAGCCTGGAGACAAGAAGACTAAGGGGGGACCTGATTCATGTTTATCACTATCTGAAGGATGGGATGCAGGGGGACATGGGCAGCCCCTTTCCAGTGTCTGTGGGGACAGGACAAGGGGCAATGGCTGCAAGTTAGAGCCTAGGAAGACCTTTTCCCCAGTGAGGGTGAGGGAGCCCTGGGCCAGGCTGCCCAGGGGGGTGTGGAGTCTCCATCTCTGGAGAGATTCCAGCCCCGTCTGGACGCCGCCCTGTGCAATAGGAGCTGGGGAGCTGCTTTGGCAGGGGGTTGGACCCCAGGAGCTCTCCAGGGCCCTTCCAACCCCTGGGATTCTGGGATTCTATGCCCAAGAGGTGATGCCACCACGTCCCTGTCCCAGTGCTCCATGCCCACGCTGCCCAGCCGTACAGATGGCTCCTCCAGCACGCCGGGTCGCAGCCTCCACCCTCACGTGCGGCTGCTTTTTGTGTCCCCTCTCGCTGTGCGTCGGCTTCACCCCGTCCCTCCTGCTGCCCCGCCGCCCGCGCCCCCGGCGCAGCCCCCACCCCAGCCAGCCACACACACAAGTGAACTTTTCTGCGTTTTCCAGCAATTAAAAAGAATAAAGCAACAGTTGTCTCCAGGCAGGGCATGGATCCTGGTGACCCTGATTTTCTGTGTGGCTGGGCAGGGTGAATGGGGCTATTGAGACCCCGATGACTGGCATCTCCACTTCAGGATTGTCTCCCCTTCCAAGTCCCCCTCCCCGCGCTCTCCTCCTCCCTACCCTCCTCCTCGCTTTTAATTTCCTTCCTGGAGAGAGCTGCTCATCCCCTTCCCATTGGCCAAAGGCCTGAAAGGGAATGGAGGAGACAAGGGAAGGATTAAAGACGCTCTGCTTAGGAGCAGGCAGCCTGAATACAAGATGCACCGGCTGGGAAAGAATGGGGGCTTAGTGGGGCACCAGATCAGACCCGCCTCCGCTGCATTCAGCCCAACCTGCATTCCTGCATTGCTAAGCAGGGACCTTCTCCCCCCTCCCCGTCCTCGTCCTCGCCAGCCTGTCAAAGGAACACCCTGGACCCCTGTCCCACCTGCTGCTGCAGGTAGACCTGCCTGGGATGGTCCCACCACTCTGCAGCCCCGCAGGGTGCAGCCAGGATAGAAGACAGCAGTGCTGTGGTGCTTGCAGGTCCCTTGGTCAGCCAGTCCAACCCAGGACACTGTCCCCAGCCAGCCCCACAATGATGAGGAGGAAGCTGGATCATCCCTTGGGCTGGCCTGGGACCGATGCACGGTGATGCAGGTGTGTGGGATGTTGGTAGCCCTCACCCCAGCAGAGCCATAGGCCTCACCTGTGGGGCTGGAGCTTAAGGCAAAGGCTGCTTCTCGGTGCTCGGAGGAAGGCTGGAGCCTGTGCTGGGGCCTTACTGTCAGAGATGGTGGGGCTCTACTGCTCATCAACCACGTCTTCTCACAGAAGACCCCAAAACAAGCCATGATGTTCACTGTGCTTCCTGGCACCTCTTGTAGCCATGCAGTTTGGGGGGCACAGTGCCTCGTGTTCATCCCTCCCACTGATCCCCTGTGTGTGTGTGCTGAAGGACTTCTCACGCTCTGGTCTCTGGGCTGCTCCGAGGGCAGGTCTGGGGCAGGGTGGATTTTGTTGCTGGGGCTGGTCCTTGGGAGGGGCTGGGGCAGAGCAAGATGGTGGAGCATGGGCACAGGTCACACTGGGATTGAAGGGTCCCCAAGGGCGGTGGTGGACGATGGCAACCTATCCCTGACCAAACCTGTGGGGACACAGCTGGGCAGTCACCCAGGAGCAGGACTGTGGTGTCAGCAGCATCTGGGTCTTTCCAGAGACCCTCTTGCACCCTCTGTGCCAGGTTGACCCTCCCACATCTTGTCTCAGGTGTGAGGCAGGACAAGGTGAGTCACCTGGTCAGGATGGGTGTCTGCTACCTCTGCCCAGGCTCACTCCCCTGGCTTCCTGAGGCCACTGACGCTGGAGCAGAACAGGCCCCTCCACGTTACTGGTGTGCTGGGTCAGTCCTTAGTGCTTGCACGCAGGTTCCCCATGGCAGGGACAGAAACTCCCCCTTCTCTGTGAACAGAGATCTGAGCCTGGCTGGAGCTGGCTTCCTTCACAGCATGGGGAGGTTCTCAGAAACCTCTCTAGGTCCCTGTGGACATAGATCCCAGAGAGCTCTGTTTGCTGGGGGAACGTGTGGAGCCCAGCAAGACCCCAAAGTGAGCAAGATGTTTCTGGGCTGAGAAGCTGGGGGTCTGCAGTGGGGAGCAAGGATGAAGTAGATGAGCAAAGTCCTGCAGGCCTGAAGCATCAGCTGTGATGGAGCTAGGGGCATCCCGGGGATCACAGGTTCCCACGCAGGGACACACCTCAGGGCACTGCAGGGACAGGGCTCTGAGTGCCTGTGTCCCATGCAATGGTTAGTGTCACTGCAGGGTTCCTGTGGGGTTTCCCACCTCTCTGCATCTTCTGATTTAGATCTCTTGCTGGCCTGGTGTCTCACACACCCCAAAGCTGTGTATCACCTGAAAAGATCAGGATAGAGCCCTGGTGACCTTGTGAACACGGCTGCAGGAGCCCAGGGTGGGATATGGCCGAGCACATGGACGTGGCCTGTCAGGGAAGCCTGATCACATTCAGGACACTTGATCCTACTGATACGGAGCAGGATTCAGCACCAGAGGTGAGACACCTTGTGCCAGATGAGATGCCCCCGGGTGCCCAGGGCATCTGTGCAAGTCTAGGAGATGAGATGGCTTCCAGACCCTGGGGCAGAGGTCAGACGGGACGTGTGAAGATACCTCAAGCTTAGGTGTAAGTGCTGCTGCCCCTCACCTGCTTCCACAGGCTGTGAAGGAGCCTAGACATCACCTCAGATAGTCACCCAGGGTCAGAGCTGGATCCCACCCCACTGACCAAGCTGTGCAGGCAGGGGACCACTTATTGCTGCCTCCCGAGCACCACATGTGTCCATTGCAGTCTCCATGGTCCAGATGGCATCACACAGACAGCTTCAACCTTCACATGCTAAAATTCATGATTTTAAAACAATTTTTCAATATTTGATGCTAAAAAGACCCCCTCTCCTGGAGTCCCATGACTCCAGCAGAAACTTGATACAAGAGAAGAGGATGAGATCCTTCCTGGAGGTGCATCTCCATTTCCATCCCAGAAGGCAGAAGGAAATGCCCATCTCTTCCTACTCCAGAGAAGAATCACATCCCTTCAGACATCCCACTGCCTGCCACCAGCCTCAGCAGTTAACAGGAAGCCCACCAACACATTCACCTCCATCACTGCATCCTCTCCCTCCGCTGTGCTGACTAGAGCAAAGCAGGTAGGAAATCATCAATTTTGGTGCAAGGGTCCCCCATTCTAAGCACAGGGCATCTGTCCTGCTGGGTAAGGACCAGTCTGGTGAGGCAGAGGTGGCTGGTCCTTGCTCAGGGCCTGGTGGGCACGTGGCAGTGGTCCTCCCTACAGCCTGTTCCCTTCTCCCCTTCACCAAGAGCAGGAGCCCCGTCCTTTGGGATTATCTGTGGGAGATCTTCATCTCCCTAAGGTTTGGGTGTTCCCATTGCTCTGTCACTGCCATGACACTCCCCAGCACCATCAGCAGGCAGGAGGCACTGGGGTCTTGTTGCACCCTCGGGCTCTCCCATCAAACCCTGGCAGCCACCTGCAGAAGCCAGGAGCCCCATCCCAACAGAGTGCCCAGGCTCCCAGGTGGGGAAGGAAGCTGAAACTTGGGGGGGAAGGCAGTTCATCTCCCTGTGTGTTGGCCAGGGGGCTTTTGTCCCTCTTCCACCCTGCAGAGGGGACAGAGCCCGGCGGTTCCCGGCCGTGGCAGACGCAGCCCCGGGCGGGCTGGCGGGGATGGAGAGCCCTTCGCTCTGCCTGGCTGGGATGGAGAGGGACCATTGGGCTTTTTCTTTAATGCAATACTATGAATACTCGGGGTCTTTCTGCTCACTGTTTAATGGATTTGAATGTGAAAAGGTGGTGGAATTGGGAAGAGAGGGGGAGGCCAGGCCTCTTTGTTCAGGGATGCTGCTCCAGCCTTGGATTTATTTAGCATTTGGAGGGCTCTGGGGTCTTTTTCTCCTCCCCAGCCACTGCAAAGGCTCGCTCCCTTTTCTGCCTCATGCTTATTAGCATAGCAGCTGCTCTGGGAGAGGGGCTAGGCAAGAGAAAAGGGTAGAGGCGTCCGGGAAATGAATAGGAGGGGGAAAAAATAGCTTAAAAGGACACAGGCTTTGAATGAGGGGGAGTCGTGAGTGGAAAAGGGGATGGGGGCAGCCCGGAGTTGTCACCGTAGCTGTGAATGTGAGCAGGGAGAAATGCAAGGACCCGCTGGGGATGGCTGCCTTGACCAGGAGCTGCACCAGGGGACAAGGGCCTGATCCTGGCACTGTGGAGCAAGGCCAGGGATGCCTCGTACTCCCCCTGCTCACAGGGACGTGCAGGACGGTGCATGCTGAGCCAGCACTCTCCTGCACCCACAGCCCTGCTGCCTCAGGCCACCCTGCACCCCTCCTCCTGCAGGGATTCGGGGTGCCCTAACCCCCTGCAGCTGGGGTCCCCCAGCTGTGACTGCCAAACCGAAGCATCCAGGGAGACATCCCAGCAAGCATCGCAGCCACTGGCCCATTCCAGGACCTGCCTGCTCTCCATGGGACAGGCTGGGCGTGGGATGGGACAGCTCCCAGGGCAGGCAGCAAGTATGAAGCCAGTGCCTCCTGCTCCTGGCAGAGCCCTGCAGCCACCAGACAATTCACTGGTTTAGGCATAATTAAAGGAAATCAGGTGTCCAGGGAGCTGCCACGCTGTGCCCATGCTGTGCTGCCCAGGAGAGCTCCCTGAGCAAGCAGGGCTGTGTAGGCAGAGGTCCAGCCCTGGGCAGGGAACCTGGGAGAGGTCTGCACACACTCAGTGCCCATCTGTGCAACTCCACCATGTGTAGTCATGCACAGGGTGTGGGGAAGAAGTGTTCTTTCAGTGGGAGAAAAGCAGCAGCGAGGCTGCAGTGCTGTGCCAGGGTGAGAGGGGCTCCAGAGGTGCTCCTTCCAGGCAGACAGCCTCCAGTGGCTCATTGAGAGCCAGGATCCTGCTTGCTCTGCCCCTGTGCTTCAGCCCCGGGGTGCTGGTGGGGTCCCATGTGGAGGCTCAGCCTCACTTGCCCCACCTCATCACAGAGGTGTAGCAGAGCTGACAGCCATTGCCCAGTCAGTGTGCCCCACCCTGGGCAGGTCCCCTCTGGGCCCGTGCTCTGCCCACAGCCCTGTGCCAGGCTCCCTGGCATCCTCCACCAGCACGGCAGGGCTGGCACTGCAGGGAGTTAGCAGAGCCAGCCAGGCTGCTGGCACGTCTGTCCTGCCCTGGATGGACATGAAGCTGGTTGGTTCTGGGCTGGGTCAGAGATGGGGAGGATGGGTTTGTCAGTGAGCAGGTGCTGGCAGTGGCTGAGGACAGCCTGCTGCACACTGCCCCACTGGGAACAGCCAATGCCCACGGTCCCTGGGCTACCAGGTCTGCTGCTCTGGCCAGGAGGTGGGGGCATGGTGAGGAGAAGGAGGTGAGGCACCTTCTGGGGACACCTAAAAAGCAGTGGGAGAACATCTCTGTCTCAGCCAGATCAAGGCCTGCAAGGGTGCTGTCCTCCTTGGGCTGCCCTCAGAGACTCCTTCCAGCCACGCAACAGCATTGGGTTAAGGCTGAATGAGGAGTTCCCAATGGAAACACTTGTCCCAGCCACTCCGCAGACTGTCGTTCGTCCATCCATCTGCCCAGCTTTGCCTCTGCCCGTTCTACTCATGTCTCTGTCCATGCCCCACCATCCCTGCCCAGCCATCCCTCCATCCCATCCTCCATTCTTCCCTCCATGCCCCAGCCATTCTCCCCAACCCTTCCCAGCCATTCCCACATCCCTCCATCCTTCTACCTACCCCCCATCCCTACGTTCAAGCAGTCTCTGTCCCTCCAGGTCCAAGCCCCATCCACTGTCCTTCTCCAAACAAGCCAAACCAGGACCTTGCCCTGTTCGGACATTTCTTCAGCGTCAGGAAGAGAAACCTGCTCATATGAAGAAGTCAGAAACTACACTGCACCCACATGTCTGCATCCCACCCAGAGGTGACCTCTCCTGGAGCACCCAGAGGTGGGTGCTCGTGGTGGCAGTGGGGCATGGCAGCTGAATAGTTTCTGGGGAGAAGACTAATGTTTCTCTGCACACACAATGGAGCAGTGTCATTGCTTGGGACACTCACTGCCACCCAGGAGAAGTGGAAGCCACCCATGGTCTCTGTGCTGGCACATCCCAGGCCTGAGAGCATCCCTGAGCAACACAAGCATGGAGGTCTGCAGAGTGACAGTGATTTCGGCATCAAAACCCCCATACCTACCTTGCAGCAGGGCACCAGGGTCATGCCCACTGCAGGAAGACCCCAAACCATCTCCCTGGGCAGGAACAGGTTGGCCAGCTCCAGCACCGGCATGGGAAGGATCTTGGGAGCTGGGACCTTTGCACGGCAGCAACACCGGATTGAACCTGTGAGCCATCCCCTCCTGCATGATGCTACCGGCCCCTTTCAGCCTCCCACCCACCCACTGCAAGGAGGGAGCCCAGCAGGAAGGGACAAAACAGGAGGGCTGGCGAAGAGGCCAGCCTGGTTGGCCAGACCCAGCCACCAGCTCCTCCTGGCACCCAACAGTAGGCGACTGTCATGTGTTTTAAAGGGAAGGTACCTGCTCTCTGGCTGTGCAGGCTGCAGCATTGTCACAGGCACACAAACGCCCAACAAAGCAGCTATTTAAAATGTACTGAATTTTGATTACAGCCCAGCCCCTCTCACTCTCCTGCTCCCCGCCTTTCTTTCTCATTCATTACTTACTGTGTTAAGCTCCCTGAAATTCAAATAAAATCCCACCTCCTCCCCTCCCTTGCCCCCCCCTTCCATATGTGTTGGGGATTCAGCTCCTGGCCGGGCTTGACGGATGAAGGGCAATAGAAGAGAAGACAAAGCTGTCAAACCTCGCCGGGCTGTGTTGACTTCCCATCGCCCCCGTGGCCGGAGGGGAGCCTGATCCATCTGGTTTGGAGTCAGCAGCACAAACAAAAGCAAAAGACAATGGCAGGAAGCACTTGAAAGTTCAAATTCTTGCTTTGGTTTCTCTTGGAACAACAGCACCTACGTAATGCGGCCGGCGGACAATAACGCGCAGCCAGGGACACGCCAGAGCGCCAGAAGAATGTGCTTGTGCCACCAAAGCACCCGGTAGTTTTGTTTTATTGGAGCAAAAATAGAAAAGGGGGGGCTTGGGGGGAGGGAAAAAAAGTGCAAGTCTTCGGAGTTCCTAGATTTCTTGGCTGGGGTTTCTGTGGAGAGGAGAGAGCTGCCAAGCGGGGTGGCCACGGGCTGTGCAGGAAGCTGGGTACCGGGGCTCAGTCCCAGGGGTTCAGGGCTCAGCTGTGCCCTCGGCACATCCCTGCTGCTGGGGCCATCGTCTGTGGGAGCCCAGGGATGCAGGGCAGTGGCGTGGGTGCTGAGCTTGGGCGCTGTGGTTTGCATCCACTGCTTGGCCCAAATCCCCTGCAAAGGGGCTGCTGCAGGGCCCATCCTGCCCCGTCCACCTCAGGGGGAGAGGAGCTGTATGCCCAAAGGCTGCTTCCCCTTGGACAAATCCGTCCCTTCAGCTGGCTCATTCCCTGCTGGCTGGAGCCCCAGGGACACTTGGACAGCAAGAAGTGTGAGGCTGAGCCAGGCCACGCTGAACCCTGTGGGCACCCAGAGCAGGCACCCCGAGGAGTTTTTTGCAGCATCCCCAGGGGAAACAGGCAGCACCCACCGGGGAGACCCTGCAGCACCCCAGCCCTGGGGAGTGCTGCAAGGGCGGGGGTTGGTAGCACTTGCTGATGGGCAGTGCCTGAGTAGGATGGAATCCACAGCAGGAGGGGGATGTCACTCGCCTTGCACACACATCCCACAGGTTTGGCTGCAGTCAGCAGCTGCTGTGAGACCTGAGTGATAAACCCATGGGACCACCAGTGCTTGTGACTGGTGGTTCTGGCATCATCTTTTTTTCCTTCTGTAAACCAGCTGGGTCACCCTGTGCCCATCTTTCCCACGCTGGGTGCCTGGGGGCAGCCGATTGCATCCATCCCAGGCACCGTCCCACGCTGGCCATGGATGGCACAGGGCTGGGCATGTCGGAGCAGAGGCTGGCTGGCCTGGAAAGGTCACACCAAGTCTTTTCTCCAGGTTTCCTCCCCACTGCCATTTGCAGGTCACCTGCCCCTCTTAGCATCCCCAGGAACCCAGAGCCAGAACAGGCACAGCACTCGCTTCCCAGGGATGCAGACACTTCCAGAGCTGCCAGAATCACCAGCAGAGAAAGTGCCTCATTCCGACACTGACACGGTGCCAGCCAGGGAGCCTGCCCAGACCCTGCCTGAGCCCCAGCTTCAGGCAGGGTGCAGGCACAGAGCCGCCTCTGCTCTGGGTCCTGTCTGCCCACCTCTGGAGGCACAGGGCTCTGCTTGTCCCTAGGCACCAGCCTGCTCTGAGCCATGGAGGAGGACAGAGATGCCTTTGGGGATGGAGACCCTCACCCTGTGCCAATCCCTCCCTGCTCCTTCCAGGGGCTGCCTGAAGCCACCATCATTCAGGCTGGACCACATCACCGCAGCCCAAGGGCTTGGTGAGGACCCAGCCACCTCAACCCTTGCTGTGGCACAGAAGGGAATAAAAACCACCCCAGGAAGGTTTGCAGGGAGCCAAGTGGATGCTCAGCCAGTGAGGCTGCAGGGCCATAGAGGAGGTGGCTCCACTGCCCTGGTCTGTGACCACTGCTGCTGGCACCCTGCACAGGTCCCCTCCCCACTCCGCAGGGCAGGCAGCTTCTTTAGGACCACCCCAAATCCCACATGTCCCATCCAGCCCCAGGCTTGGGTCTAAGCCATCGCCCCTCAGCCCCCCCCATGCCATCACTGGTGATGGGGCAAACCAGGACACGTGCCAGCCCAACCCCGGGAGCTTCCTCCAGCCCAGGGGAAGGGGCTGGCAGGGGCTGCACATACCAGCAGCGCCCCCCACCAAAAACATCCACCCCACCCACCACCCTGCAGGCCCCATGTAACCCCTGAAGAGCTGCAGGCTGGGGCAGCCCCCACCCCAGGAGCCACCTGGCAAAGAACGAACCAAAAAAGCCACTTTTAATTCTTTTTTTCTTTTTTTTTTTTTATAAAAAGATCAATGAAAAATTTATTTATAAATTTCGCACTCTGGGGCTACACATCTATATCATACACTCAGGAATATGCTGTACTGTACAGACTTTATCCAGTTAGAAATGATCATATAGTGACCCACATACAGCTTCAATATAAGCCTAAAAATTCTTAACATTAATTAACATAATTAAAAAAGGTATTCGCATCTAAAGAAAAATCTACAGAAAAACTCCTTTCTGGAGCAATCTGTGCATCAGCTTCAATGTCTGCTTATTTCACTGACATTATCAATATATTCTTCTTACAAAAATAATAATAATAATTAAGAAGATGACTGCCGGAGGGCGACAGGTCATGCACAAAGCCTCCCCCACCTGCCTCTTTTCCTTTCTTGCCTTGTACTCCCCATTTTGGCATGAAGGGTCAGCAGCACGATGAGCCAACAAGGGGGGCCGGGGGGAACCCTCATTTCAATTTGAATCGATCTGCATCCCTTTTACTTCTCAGGATCAAGAGAGACGGGGGGGCCTGGGGGTTGCATAGAACAAAATTGAAACTCTAGGGACTAGGAAGGGCAGCAGCTTTTCAGTAAAATACAAAGGGATGTAAAAATACATCAACTCACAATTTCAGAGCAAACCCCCTTCCCCGACGTACAGTTTCCCGAAATCTCAGCGTGTCTAAAGCTCCAGGAGGCTGGAAAGGAACAATACTTTTCTTAAACAACTCACCCAGCAATTCACACAGGAGATTCACAGTCTTAATAGGTATTTTATAAAAATATAAATATGAGTTACATCATGTTGTCTTTACAACACCGGACAGAGCTCCCTTTAGACTGGGTTTATAACCAAGATTTCTTTTTTTTTTTTAAAAATCCATCTAGAACTTGGCTTTACAATACACTTTTTAATGTCATAAATGTTATGACATTTCATTGTGGCAAATCCATTTAGTAAAATAAAATTAGAAAAAAAACAAAACAAAACGACAATAAAAATGTGCAACCATCTGGTAAGGATGATAAAAACCTCACTGGGAAAGATCTTGTTCCCACCCCGTAACCATCGCACAGAAGCACCAGTGGAAGTGCTGGACACCCCCTTCCACGCTCACAGAAAGACTCTGGCCAGGCAATTCCTGGCCAATTAACAGCATTAACAGTAGACACTTTCAACAGGGCTTTTTCTTTCTTTCTTTTTCTTCTTGAAGTCTGGAGCTTTGAACAAAATCATCTCAAATCACTCAAGTGGAAATAAAACCAAACAAAAAAACAACCCCCACAAAACCAAACTGGAGGTGAAACCATCAGAGACAAAGCAGAATATTCAGTGCAATGGGAAATAATCATGGCAGACTCAAGGTTTGGGTTTTGCTTTTTTTTTTAAAGACCAGGAGAGGGGAAAAATGCCTATTTCCCAAACCATGGGGTTTTTCTGAAACACTCACTACCAATTTCAACCAGAACCAGGCTCACAGTCTTCACCCACAAATATATATACATACATGATAAATAGTTAAGACACAACCCAAATAAACCAGCAGGTAACTATTTTCTGTTGTTTTTTTAATCGGAATGGTCTGGATGCAGGGAGCAAGAGAGGACAGAGCAGGGAGATGGCAGTGATACGGATGGTTTTAGTGCAGACGAAGAGAAGAGGGCTAAAAACCAGCAGAAGAAAGGAGACTTCTGACATTTTCCACACGTTCCAAACAGGGATGTTCTTGTGCCATAGCAATCAAAAGCAGCATTTGCGATTATAGGTGCAGTCACTTCAAAATGCGACTTGGGGTGGCTTTCTCTTCCTCCCTTTCTTTTATAAATATATATATACACACTCAGCCATATATATATCGTATAAAAGGCGGGTGAATGTACATACGTCAGGCGGGTCGTTCTGCATTGAGAAGTGTTATCCAAGTTTCACCAAAAAGGAAAAAAAAAATTTTAAAAAATGTAAAAAAAAATCAAGTTCCCAAACTATTTTCAGTAGTTTTCCGGCATCTCTCCAGGCAGCAGAGAGCGCTCACGCCCTGTTCCTGTGCAAAAGCAGATCCTCTGCCTCTAGAGTTTATTTCCCTTTTTTTTTTTTTTTTTAAAGAAAAAGTCCAGGATTTGCTAATCCCCCTTTACACGCGAAGCCAGAAGGATTCAGTGTCTCTTCCCGCGGTCTCACGCACGCTCAGCGGGTCGGGAGCGGGTGAGGATGCTGGCTTTCTTCGGACACCCAGAGAACAAGGAAAAGTAAAACCAAAGCAGAAAACCCGATGCAAAAAAAAAATAAGAAAAAAAATATAAGAAAACCAAAACCCAAAACCAAACAAAAACAAAACAAAAACAAAAAAAAAAAATAAAAAAAAAAACCCAAAAAAAGGAGCAATACGGGTGGGAAAACCGTGTGTCATATTCCAACGGAGTCGCCTCGAAAAATCAAATCAAATCTCAGCGGTGGGAAAAGCCCGAGAGCAGCTCTGCGGGAGGAGGAAGGCTGTGCTGCTCTTCCTCGCCGGGGAACACCGAGCCCCCGGCCCGCCCGGGACCCCCCGGCCCGGCCCGGCCATCGCTCCGCAGCGCGGGGCCGCTCGCTCCGGGGGTGGGTGGGGGGGAAGGCACCAGCACGGCTCGGTGACGGGGGTCGGGGGGGAGGGGGGCGTTGAAATGAATTCGTTTCTGAGCCAGAATACTTTAAATGGGAGGGACGGGAGCGAGGGGAGCGGGAGGGAGGATTAAATATTAGCGGAGGGGAAGGGGTGGGGGGTGGGGGGAGCCCTTAAAGCATCTGACCAGATGTCAAACTGAAACCGTGAATACTGTGAGTGCAGCCGAGGTAGATGGAGGAGGAACCCAAACGTGTTACAGTAGGAGAACAACCCTTGGAAGGAAAAAAACAATCAAAAACTCGGAGTTAAAAGCGGGCGGCCGCGGGGCCCCGAATCCTCGCCAAATAAACCCCACGCGGGGTGGGAGCAGCTTTGGCGGCCGGGACGGGGGGGGGGAGGGTGTGCGGGGGCGGCCCCGGCATCACCGGGCGCCGGCGGAGTATTTGGCCTTGGTGATCAGGTAGAGGACGATGTCCTGGTGGCCCCCGAAGGCGGCGATGTGCAGCGCGCTCCAGCCGTCCCGGTTGGCCAGGCGGATGTCGGCGCCGAACTTGACCAGGAGCTTGACCAGCTCCAGGTTGCCGTCGATGACGGACTGGTGCAGCGCCGTCTGCCCCTCGGGCCCGAAGGAGTTGACGTTGAACTCGCAGTTCGTCATGTTCTGCAGCAGGGACTGCAGCTCCTTGGTGTTGCCGCGCCGCACCGCCTCCTGGAAGACGCGCTGGCTGGGCGGCGGCGCCGCGCACGGCGACACCTCGCTCTGGCTCATGCCGCCGCCTCACGCCCCGCCGCCCCGCATGGACGGCGCCGCCTTCGCCCGCCCGGGCATGCGGTGGCGGGCGGCTGGTGCTGCTGCTGCTGCCGGGCTGCCGCTACCGCCTCACGCCCCGCCGCGGCCTCCGGGCCCCCGCCGCCTCCTCCGCGCTGCCGCCGCTCCGCCGCTCCGCCGCCGCGCCCGTGCCTCTCTGGAGCAGAGCCGGCCCCGCGCCGCGCCTTTTACCCACCCTTTTATTTGCATAACAATGGCACGGCCGTGACGCGGCGCGAGGGGCGGGGCGGGGCCCTGAGCGCGCACCGGAACGGCCGGGCGGGGGCGGGGCGGGGCCGCAGAGGAAGCGGCGCCCCCTGCGGGGAGGGGCCGCGGAGCGGGGCGGGGGGCGGCGATGGAAGGCGCTCTCGCTCGGCTCGGCTCGGCTCGGCTCGGCTCGGCCGCAGGCAGGGGGCACCACCGCCCAGGCAAGCGAGGCCGGGCCAGGCCGGGCCGAGCCAGGCGGCTGCAGCCGGCCCTGCCGCTCGCCTCTCCCCGGACGCCGCGCTGCATCCAGCGTCCCGTCCCCAGCCGCACCCCGGGAACCCACCGACCCCCGAACCCCACGGGGTGGATCCCCGAGGTGCCGCTCTGCTCCAGGGACCGGTCACGGACAGGGACGGGGTGCTCAGTCCCGCGGGACGGGGCCCCTCCGGAGCCACACAGCCCAAAGTTTCGGGGATCCACGAGTGGGAACGAGTCTGGGGGGAAGGACACAGCCCTCACCAGGTCCCTCCAGCCCCAGGGTAACTCAGCTCGGTCTCACGGCGCTTTATCCGATGACCGGGCTCCTGGTGCAGGGGCGCTGGGAGGTGGGGACACTGTGGGTAGGCAGGAAAATGGGCAACAAGGTACCAAAACTAACGCATGAACCCCAACCCACAATAGAGGGCACCCCCCACCCCCCGAGCCCGTTTGGCCCACAGGGAGCAAATGGCAGGGCTGGGTGGGAAGTGGCATCACTGGGGCTGGTGGTGGCCACGTCTGCCGGTCATTTGGCCAGTGGGAGTGGAGCAGGAGGTGCAGGAAGAAAGGAAGGAGCGTGTTGTAAACTGAGGTGACAGCAGCCGCACTGAGGGCAGCTGGCCGGCAAGCTGCTGTCACCTGGCCATGCCAGCACGTCCGTTTGGGGGTGGAAAGAGAAAAATCAGCCAACTGCTAAATTCTGCCCCGATTGAGGGAGAGCACTTGGATGCAACGTGCCGTCTCGGGGCCATCCGTAGCGTGGATGGAGGACAGGGGCTGTGAGCTCGGGATGTGACTTGTCCCACAGCATTTTCCCGTGGCTTTTCCCTGTAGCAGCCAGGGCAGGATGGGTCCCATTGCTGGAGCAGGTGAAACCAGCGTGCTCTGGGCTGTGAGGAGTGCACAAAGCAGCTCCTGTTTCTCCTCCGAAAGGTCTACTTTTCTAAGTCTGTTTCTGCAGCTGCTTTTCCCCCTGCCCATCCCTGTCTTATTCCCATCCCCACACCCATCATCATGTCCATGCCTCTCCCCTCATCCCGTGCCCACCCCATCTCTGTCTCCATTCAACCCTCATCCATTCAATCCCTTTCTCCATCCACGTCCCCATCTCCTGCCCCATGCCCATCCCAGCCCAACCCCTATCCCATCTGTATCTCCATCCCATCCACCCCTGTCTGGTCTCTGTGCCTCACCCCCTTTGGTTTCCCCACCCCAAAGCTCTCCCAGTTGTGTCTGTACCACCAGTGATTCTTGCTGTGGAACGAGGAGGATTGGGATCAGAGGCTTGGGGCCAGCACAGGACCATGGCTGGGCTGCTGCTGGGCTGCAGACACTCCCCGTTGGGTGTCCTGGGTTGTGCAGCTTCTCCCAGGACATCCCTGTGCTGCTGAGGTGTGGAGCCCCCACAGTGCCAGCAGAGGCCATGGAGGTGGGCTTGGGGTCCACATGTGGGTGCACAAGCCAGGTCTGCTGCAGAGGAGACACGTCCGTCTGCCCCACCGCCCCAAGGCCCCCATCCCAGGTAGGGGCTGGTGGCTCTGCCCCCCACCACCCCAGCCGTGGTAGCAGCAGGGGGACCAGTGTCAATCCCTGTCTTCTCCCTGCATCACTTTACCAGGGCCAGTGGCAGGATGTGCCGTGACTCACAGGGAGTTACAGCTGCGCCCCGGGGCCTGGCACAGCCCAGCAGAGCAAACAGCTGCATGGCAGCCTTGGGGAGTGCTGGAGCCACCTTGGGGAGTGCTGGAGCCGCCTTGGGGAGTGCTGGAGCTGCCCTGGGGAGTGCTGGAGCTGCCCTGGGGAGTGTTAGAGCTGCCTTGGGGAGTGCTGGAGCCGCCTTGGGGAGTGCTGGAGCCACCTTGGGGAGTGTTACAGATGCCTTGGGGTGTGCTGGAGCTGCCTTGGAGAGTGCTGGAGCTGCCCTGGGAAGTGTTAGAGCTGCCTTGGGGAGTCCTGGAGCCACCTTGGGGAGTGCTGGAGCTGCCCTGAGGAGTGCTGGAGCTGCCTTGGGGAGTGCTGGAGCCTCCTTGGGGTGTGCTGGAGCTGCCTTGGGGAGTGTTAGAGCAGCCCCAGCCCCTGACCGTTCCCCAGCGTTAAACCCGGCAAACCCGCGGCGGCCGAGTCAGCAACGGGGGAGCAGGGGGTCGCTGTGCTGGCAGGAGCCTGGGGGGTCAGGGTTCACCCCGTCCTTTCCACTCCCGCATGTCCCGGCACAGCTGATGCGGTGCGGTTACAGTCCGTATCCTGCGGGGTGTCGGGCCCTCTGAGCGAGCCGTGGGAGAGTGGGAATTGCTCCACGCCGGCCTGGGGCTCGGCCAGCGTTACATCCTCACAAGCAGATCTGCGTTTGCCAGTGACACTGGTGAGAAAAATAAAGTGCCCGGGCAGGGACCCAGCCATGCAAATGTTCGGGGCTGGCAGGTGGGGGCAGGACGCGGCCTGGGAACGGCGCCAGAGAGGGAGGGAGAGCAGCAAAACAACAACAACAGCGAGAAAAGGAAAATCAAAAGGGAATTTTAACCCCCTGCGCTTTGGCTCCAGCCTGCTGCTGCTGCTCTGCAGCTGGAGAGGGGCTGGGTGCGGGGCGAGGGGCTGGGTGCGGGGCGGGGGGCTGTGTGCGGGGCGGGGGGCTGGGTGCGGGGCGGGGGCTGGCCGGGCTGCCGAGGGGCTGCGTCCCGTCCTCCCACGGGGGCTCGCTCCGTGGGGCCCTGCAAAACCAGTAGTCCCACCCCGTGATTTATCTGCTCTGTTCTGAGAAGAGGGGAAGCCGCAGCGAGCGCTGCAGACGCGTCGGGAGGCGGGGAGAGGCACCGGCGCTGCGATGCCTTCAGCACACGGTCACGCCGAGAGACGCAGACCGAATTTCCTCTCCGAGAGACGTGGCGAACGTATTTCCCCCCCAACACACACACACCCCGCCCCGTGAGAGCCTGCGGGCTGGAGGGGAAGGGACCGCTGGAGGGGCCCGGAGCCACCCCGGGTGCGCTGGGCTGGGCGCGTCGCAGGTCTCCTCCAAAAAAGGCCGAGCAGGCAGTGCCTGTCCTCCTCTGGGCCAGGCGGACGAGCCAGCCAGAGTCCAGCCACCCCCGGAGGCCTCCTTGAAGGGAGCCGGAGAGAGAGCCGGGGGGATGGATCCGGGGCAGGCGGCGAGGGGGCGTGCCCCCACTTAATTCATTAAAATGTGTCGGAGAGCGTGGGAAAGACGAGAGCTTTTCTTCCCAGCGCAGAGACCCAGCGAAAGGCGCACGAGGGAGAGTGACCCGCCTGCTCGGCTCCCTGCGAGCCAGGAGGAAGCGCGAAGGTTTCCTCCGCTCCCGGCCCCGGCCGTGCTTTGCCTCCCTGGCTTCTTGGCAAAGCAGCTGCCGGAGCCCCGGCGGGGAGATGCGGGGCTCAGCCAGCGCGGGGGCTGCGGGGACACGGGCAGGGAGAGGAGCCTGTGTGGGACTGGGGTGCTGGGGTGGGAATAGGCTCCCGTGCAAAGACCCACCTCTAGGACAGAGGAGAGGGAAGACCTGGTTCTGGCGGCCGCTTTTGGCAAGGGAGCAGTGGGAAGGGGGCTGGGGGGCTCTCAGGGGAGCATCCTTCTGCACTGCCTGAAAGCCACCCCGCTCGCAGCACAGGTGGGTACACCTGTGGTCTCCCCAGGGACACGTCGCACATGTGGGGCCTCAGCAGCACCCAAGTGTGACACCCCTGGGTGGGCTGGGCCCCCGCAAGTCCTGCAGGCAGGAAGCTCCTGAGGCCCAAGCTGGGCTTTGTGTGAGAAACCTCGTGCTTGTGAGGTGAGGACACACATCCTCAGCAGGGAGCAAGGCACCACAGGTAGAGCTCTCATGGGCAGTTTGGGGAAGCCCTTGTTGGGGATGCGCCAAGTGTCCTCCATCCTCCGGGGACACCCGCATCACGGGGACCGCTGTGGGAGCACGGGCTGGGGACTACCACTTCCCCCTCTGTGTGTGCCCTCCCTCCCAGCCTGTGACAAACAGGGTTTAAAACCTGAGTGAAGCATGGTGGTAACCCTACACGTGGGAGGACACAGGCAGGGGCATCCCTGCATGCCTGGGCAGCCCGGCTCCTCGCAGAGGCTGTGGTGATGTGGTGCCAGGCTGCACAGGCTGGAGTGTTGCACAGCAGCTTGGCCTTTCATCAGTCCATTGCCCCGTATGATCAGTCACTATCCTGCTGGAAATGCTGCAGCCCCTCTGCTGGGGCCCTCAGCCTCCATACCTGGCAGTAGGAAAGTGCTGCTCGAGCAGATGACCACCAACTGGGGCATGGCTGGAGCTGGAGAGCTCCTGCCTGGAGCCATGGGCAGACATCTCCAGCCGTGCTGGTGTGCTGGTCTCCTTGGCTGGTGCCCCTGCTTGCACATATACCAACCTGCCTTGGCTCAGGCCTGTGTTCTGCAGAACTGGCACCATTAAATGTCCGTGGCTTGGTGTGCTGGCAATTGCTTGTGGGGCTTCTGGTGCTGGAGAACTGGTATGTGGAGGAACCAAATACCCCCTTTGCGGGTGATGTTGTGTTTAGCTGGAGACAGAGGCACTGGTTTAATGTGCCCTGGACCAATCTGCCTGTCTTTGGGCCGTAATGAAGTTGCCCAGTGTGGGTGCAGGGTTTGATGCTAGGCAAAGACCATCTCTGGAGTCACACGGTCCCCAGGACCACTCTGACTGCACAGTCACTCCCCTGCAATGGCTGCAGGGACAGGAGTGCGTCCCCCCAGGTCCCACCAAATGAATCCCCCAGAAGATGCAGTACAGCCCTTTGGGACTGTCCTGGGGTCAATGATAACTCTGTGGGGGCATCATCAAAGCAGGTGACACAGGTGACACCCCCCGTGGGGCACACAGTGAGGCATGCCTGGCCAGAAGCAGCTCATTTGTCTGAGAGTCATGCCCACACGTTGGCAGGCTGGAGGGAAAGGTCCAGGCTCCCAGGGAGGGAGCATCCTCCTGATGCCCACGTACCTCCTCACATGGCACCAAGACCCCTCTCCTCCCCTCGGCAGACCCCCAGCAGACCCCCAGCAGACCTCCAGCAGACCCTGGCTCCCCGGCCCGTAGGAGCAGCGTTTCCCTGGCGCAGGGCAGCACAGGGGCCTGTGCCTGTAGCTGTCCTCAGGCTGCTCAGCCCTGGGCCCGTGCCCAGAAACACGCCGGTTTGTTTGAATCGGCAGCCGAGCAACCAGCAGCTCGATCGGAGCATCCGGCTGGAAGAGCAGCTTCACACTGAGGGTGGGCAGCCGTGCAGCCCCCACCTCCCTCCTCCCCTGCCTTGCTGCCTGGCATAGGGACTGGCTGACCAGCCCTAGTTCAAGGCACAAAGTCACGCCAGGGAAAACCGAGCTGAAACACTGAGCCAGGCAAATATGCGGCGAGGTTTCCGCTCCAGATTACAGGAGGAAGGAAGTTTGCTCGGAAGGGGATGGGGATAAGGTGGGGGAGAAGGGAGGGAAGCGCATTCCTGCCTGATGAGGAACAATGTTGATATATTCATTTGTAAACTTGAGCTGGCCTTTGTGCCAAACACCTTGTCCCCATCAAACTCTGAAGGATATGCGAGGCGTACACAAGGCGAGGAGAGGAATCAGCCCCAAGCTGATGCAGCGTGAGCTTTCCCAGGGCTGAGAGATGCTGCTCATCTGGGGCTCGCTCAGGCTGGCATGAAGAATCTGAGGGAAAGCTCTTCCCCAGGGCCAATTTGTCTCAGGGTCCCCCGGTGACCAGTGACTGGTGACTGTGGCTTGCAGTGTAGGGGCAGGAGGTGAATGCCAGTGAAGGGACCTGGGGGTGGGAGGGTTCTTGGGGTGGGAAGCCCACCAGAGCCTGTGTCCCTGCAGGAGCGAGAAGGAGCTGCCCCTCCAGCACATGGTGAAAGGCTCTGTGGAGCCACGGCGGGCCCCTTGCTGCCCTGACACGTTAGGTGTCAGCATGGCACAGATGATGGGATTTTGGAAATAAATATTTTTCAAGTAGCCAGATAGGGAAACAATATTGTAGGCTGATTAAAAGTTGGTTTAATTCCCTTTGATTTGTATCCACCATTTAAAACTGGACAGTTTATTACGTCCTGGGTGCTGCTTGGAGCCATCTGATGTGGAATCTGCTGCTGACCGTGTCCATGGCTGGAGATGCCCTTGCTGCAGAGATCCCACCTCAGCATCGCTTTCCACAGGCAGCAGACAGGGAGAGGTGCTGTGCTGGGTCTCAGCCACTGCCCCCACCCCCATCATGCCAGATGAGGTCCTTGGGGAGCCGTGCTGTGCCATGCCCACACCTACACAGGGCCTGGCGGTGTCTGCCCTGTGCTGGACCCCTCAAAAAGAGTGACCGTGGTGAGGCTGCCCCAGTGCAGCCGTGCGGCCCAGGCAGGAGGTGACCTTGCTGTCCCTGGGGATCAGAGCCCTTCCAGGCAGCTGTGTGGCCAGAAACTGTCCCCAGGGCAAGGGGACAGCTCGCCTCCACAGTGAAAGCAGCAGCAGACAGATGGGAAACCACAGTGCTGCAAAGCCCAGTGAGCAGAGCCCAGCAAACATGGGCTGGAAGCACCATTCAGGAGGGGCTTAGGGCTGCAGCTCTGCCCCCCTGCTCAGGGCTGGGATGACTCAGATGTCTGTATGACTCAGAAGCTTTCCCCAAAAGGGTCTGGAGAGGTTTGTCTCATCACACCATGACTGTGGGGGCTGGCAGCACTCCTGCTTGGCTTCATCCTTGGTTTCTGCTGCCCCAGAGCAAATTTGGAAGTGGTGGGATGCTGACACATGGATGAGTCTGTGTGGAGCCCCAGGGGGATCGAGCTGCTCAGCTTCCAGTGCTGGCAGGTGGCAGCCCCGTGCTCACCACCTGGGTTGTCCCCACTGGTACCCTCCACCAGTGGCAGGCACAGGGAGGCTGCTGGCAGAGCACGAGCTGCATGCTCCCTCTGCTCCATCAAGTTTAGCACAGGGAAGGAAGAACATAACCCCCCAAAGCCCCCTAGGAAACACAGATCCTTGTAGCTGCTTCTGGTCAGAGCCAGATGCCCAGCCCGGTGGGTGCTGATGGGAAGGGGCCAGGTGCACCATCGCTGCCCTGCCAAAATGGGTGCTCGCCTTTAAGCCCAAGGCAGGGCCAGCAGTGCATGCTGCTGTGACAGCTCCACCAGTGTTCTGCTGGTGTCTGCCTCTGTTCATGGCTGGCCAAGGCAGTGGGGATATTTTATGCTCCCACTTGAGAGAAACAGGGCTCCACAGCAGCAAGTGAGGGGCCGTGGGTGGTGCTGGCAGGGCTGTGAGGGAGATGGGGATGGAGGGGTTGGCACAGGGGGGCACGGGTCCTGCCCCCCTCTGCCAACTTCTGATGGAAACCAGGACAAAATGTCCCAGTGGGCCCCAGAAAGCATCACCAGGGATGCTGTGGTGGCAGGTTCATGCCATGGCCAGGGCTCAGCAGGGACCCTGGGGGGTTCAGGTGAGTGTAGTGGGGGGATGGACACTTTTCAGGGTCACTTGTGCTGATGGAGCTTGTGGAAAGAGATGTTTAAAGTGGAAAAAGGGTTTGGATTTTTTTTTATTGCTGAAGGGCTAAGCTGGGTAAGAGATGTTCCTGGGGAGGAGATTCCCTGGGGAGGAAGGTGCTCCTGGCAGGGCATGGCCAGGAGGGCTCGGAGCACAGAGCGAGTCTGGCACTGGGGTGTGGGCTGTCCAGCCAGGAACCCCTCGGGCCCTCCTAGCAAAGACATCAGTGCCTGGCCCTCCACTGGGGTTACTGGGAATTCTGCAGGCGCTGCTCAGTTGTGGTGGGAGCAGTTTGAGCCTGTCCCTGGGCTGGGGGAGGTGGGGCTGCAGCCCCCAGAGCAGCAGGACCAACCTGGGCCTGCTCCTCGCCTGGGCCCCGGGACATGGGACATTTCCTGCCAGTGGGATCACCCGTGTCACTGCCACTCCTCTGCATGCCCCACAGAGACCTGGGCACGGAGGGGTGGCTTGATGGGTGCCCAGGGGCAGCCTGGCGCTGCTTGGCCCCCAGGCTGATGGGCTGCTTTGGCAGCAAGGGGACCCCATGAAGACCCAGTCGGGCTCTGCTGGGGCACCTCTGGCTCCTGCATGGGTGCTGGTGGGTGCTGGTGGGTACCAATGGCATCATGGTGCAGCCAGAGGTTTTTCTGTGGCTGCCCAGCAGTGCTCGGCCCCCTGGACACCCACCAACCCACCCACTGCCTCTGAAGAATGTTTGGGACAGGCGGACCAGGGATGCTGGGGACAGTGTGTCCCACAGGCTGGAGAGCACTCCAGGCACCAGAGATGATCTGTCTCCCCTGTGCTGCTGTTGGGGATACAGCTCTGGCTCCCCAACACGAGCAATAGGGCAGAGGAGCAATGAGGTGAAGGTGCTGGGGTCCAATGGGTGCTGTGGGGTCAGCACCACCCAGGTGATGATCTTGAGAACTCTGCCACGCTCTTACCAGATAGGAATAAAGCCAAGAGTCTATTCCCCAGCCACCTTGCATTTAATGAGCTTGTGGAGGCCAAGTACCCTGAGGCTGTCACAAACCATCAGTGCAAAGGTGACTGTCCCCTCCATGGCAAGACCCCAAAATGAAATCTCCCTTCCAGCCTCACACCACAACCCTGGGGTTTACTGGGGAGCATGTTCCCCACAGTCCCCATCCCCCTGGGGAGCTGTCCCAAGCCCCCACGTTCCCCCTCAGCTCAACTTGTAGATGCTCTGCTTGTCACCAGCAGCAAGAACATCCTGAAACTGGGAGACGACACGTCCAAAGTGAGATCCTTCCCAGAACACCTTCCCGCAGCGGCTGCAGCAGTAGAAGTCGGTGAGGTCAGCTTTGTCCAGCACCCCAGGGGGAATGGCATTGACCTGCAGGACTGTGCCCCCCACCAGCACCGGGGATGCCCCACGCTGCTCCAGCCCCTCCAGCTGCTCACTGTGCAGGGTGTCACTGTGCTGGGCTGTGTCACAGGCTGTCACGGTGGCATCGCTGCTCTGGCTGGGTTTCTCCTTGCTCCTTGCCAGGCAGCCTGTGGGGAGACAATACAGCAGATAAAGCCCCAGCCACTGGTGTGATGAGCGGGGGCTGTGCTCAGCGGTGTGTATCACACTTGTGAGGGGCCTGTCATCCCCATAGGGAGTTCAGGCTCTGCCTTGCACCCTGGGAAGAGCATCCCATGCTGTGGGGGATGGGCTGTGCCTCCTTCAGCTCCCCCCGCTTCCCCCCGCCCCCCACCCCTGGCTGAGGGCAAAAAAAGAGCAAGGGAAGCCCTTACTGCTGCTTTAATTAAAAACCACCATTAATACCTGTCTGCACCGTTCATGTCACCCAGAACTCTCCTGGCCTGCTGACACCAGGCACTGGGGTATGAATGACATACAGCTCCCATCACACATGGGGTGACGTGGGGCCGTGTCCCCACATACCCCAAGCCGGGCCCTCGCTGTGTCCCTGCCAGGCAGGGGGATCACTGCCAGCACAAGTGTAGTGCCATCAACCCCATGGCATTTTTGGCAGTTCAGGGCAGGCTCTCAGCGCCTGTTGCTGTATCTGGGTGCCAGATGCAGAGGACAGATCTGGATGGATCCCATCCATCAGGATGCCTGGCAGCCAGGGACCCTGGCTGCAGGTACCGCTGTGGGATGGCTCAGTTTTGTCAGGGGGAAACTGTCCTGCCCAGGCATCAATTGGGTCAATAAAAGGCATCCCCTGTCACCCTGGTGGCACTGCTGAGGTGTGCAGCCAGCCCCTTTTGAGGGTCAGAGGCAGTGTGGTGGGGAGCTGGGCAGGGACTACAACCAGCACTTCCAGCTGGCTCTTCCCTGCACCTCAGTGCCATCACCAGCTGGGACATGTTGGCAATCGTCATTATGCCTCAGCCTGGGTGTGCAGGGCCTGGCTGGCTGGGGAGGCCAAGCTGCACTGACAGGCACCTGAACCAGACTCCCTGGAAACCCCCAGCCCATCACTTGCTTTCCTTCGGTTTGTAGCACCCGGGCACAGATCTGCCTTTCTCCCCCTTCATACTCATCACGCCAGCTCTCAAGCACCACGCCTGGTCCATCTGCTCTCAAGCACCAGGCCAGCTGCTCCTGGACCCCAACGGGAGGGATATCTGCCTTGGTTGGGACTTCTGGATCCAACCGTAACCGCAGAGACGCTGCCAGAGCCAGCACTGACAGCCAGCAGCTTCCCCCACCGCGGGACCAGGAAAAGGCCCTGGCCTGACCTGGCAGCACCCCAGCCCAGGGCACGGACACTGGATGCTCCTGTGCCAATCCCAGACCATTTGCTTTCCCTTTTTGCTGGAGGGCAAAGGCACCTCTGCACAGGGGGTGAAACCTCCAGCTCCCCCCTCCCCAGCTCAATCCCACCCCCTGGGCCCGTGAGAAAGAGGCAGGCAGGGAGGGAAAGTTCATCCCTGAGAGCTGGGGAAGAGAAAGGCCGTGATGGTCACCCAGCAGTTTTGCCTTTCGCTTGCACCAGCCCCCTCCTAATTGTGCCTCTTCAAAGGGTTGAAAATGCTACATCACTTCAAAGCGACCATTTTTGAATAGGAGCTTGTAAAACCCCCTCTCCCCCTCCCACCAAATTCTTTCCTGGGCTTTTGAAGATGCCTGTGCCCTCCTCACCACCGCTCTCCTCTCCACTGCAATGGGACCAGTGGTGCCAGGAGCAGGGTGCCAGCTGGGCACCTTGCTGGGAAAAGGTCAGCACCCCCCGAGAAAGGGTTTTCCTGGGGGCAAGGGGGGATTTTTTTGAGGATTTCTTTTTCCCCCTCCCCTCGATGCAGGCAGAGCTCTTGCAGGGCTGAGCCTGACCTGCCCGGGAGCTGTGCCCTGCAGAGTTATACTGGGGATGAGCACAAGGCATGTGGGGGGTGTGGGGCCCTGCATGTCTTCCCAGTGCCCTGGGAGGTTTTCAGACCTGTGGTTTCCAGAGCCCTGCGATGGTTCACACCACAGGCTGGACTCCCACCACATCTCTGCGGAGGAGAAATGAAAGCGATTCCTTACCAAATCAATTCGAAACACCTCTTGGGAACTAATAATCCCATTATAAAACATCTTGAAAATAAAGAGCCCTTTTGCCTCTCGCTCACCTCTCCCCCTCTTGGCCGGGTCACCCTGGGGATGCTGGAGCCTAGTGGGGGGCAGAGCCCTGCAAGCCCCCAGCGCCCTGGGGCTGAGCACCCGCACAGCAGTGCTGCTGTGGAGCTCTCCATGGGCAGCAAGGACTGTCCTCGTCCTCCAGCGCCGTACCCCACCCACAGCCCTGCCTAGCACAGAGATGTGTCCTCCTGCCCTCCCTGGGCCCTGTGGCCATACTCTGCCCTCCCTGGGCCCTGTGGCCATACCCTGCCCTCCCCATCCTGGCTCTGCCCACCCCTGTTCTCCCGTGGGACTTAATACCCCACAAGACAGCACAGACTGCAGCTCTTCCCACCCATGGACATGTGCCACCTCCCAGCGAGCGTTGCCATGCCCAGAGGAAAGGGGATGCTGCAGGACCACCGCTCTGCTTATTTCTGCATCAGGTTCCTCCCTGGGCAAAGCAAGGCCACCCTCCGCTGTGAGATCCCACCTCTGCAGCCTGGGAAGAGTCCTTGTCACCCTGAAGCAGCCCCGCTTGTGCCTAAGCCACTGACACACCCCAGCGCTCAGCTGGCCCCACGCTCTGTGGGGTGGGGTACAGCAGGAGCTGGAGAGGTGGCTGGAGAGGGTCCCCTTCCTCAGCCCCCACCACCAGCACCAGACCCACAGCAAAGCCCCGTCTCACACCCTGGGGCACTGTGTGGTTCCTGGTGCTTGAAAACCAACCGTATTTCCACCCCCAGGGACACTGAGCCAGCGGGGGGCGGGGGGTGTGTGTGTGTGTGTGCCCCACGGGCATAGCAGCATCTGGGGTCCCTGCTGCTGCTGGTGACAGACCCACGAGCCCCAGATGGGAACATGGCAGCAGAGCGGCTGTGGTGGGCAGAGCGACTGGCCCAAAGACCCCAGGGAGGGCAGGAACAGGCCATGTGGATGGGGGAGCTGAGCCCCACGGGAGGGATGAGGGACACGGCACAGGCTGCTGACAGCGGGCAGGGGGGCACGCTCCCTCCTCTGCCTACAGACAGGCCCTTGGTGGTGCAGGGTCATACTGAAAGGCCACCGTGGCGCTGACACTCCTGTAGTCCCTACAGCCTATTCTGTCAGCTGCCAGGCACGAGTCCTGAGGTCGGCGTTACTGGGACCCCCCACAGTGGGCTGGGGGGCACAAGAGGGCCTGGGAAGCTGGGACAGGGCAGGATCAGGGCAATCCTCATTTGAACCCATGCCCGTTGCCCTTTCCCAGACCACATGGCCCTGATTTGGCTGGAAACAACCCGTTCCCATGTGTGGGAGCGCCTGTGGGTTTTCAGTGTCAAGACACCATCGGGGGGCCCAAACTTCCCAGGGAAGCTGGGTACAAAATCCCATCCCCCAGGCCCCGTTTCCAGCCCAGGTCCCTCTGTGTCACCTGGGCTAAGACCCAGGCCTTGGGGCAAGGAGCCGGGCTCAGGCGGGACCCGGCGCTCGCCCTGCGGCTCCATAGCAGAACCACAGCCTCCTGCCACCCCCAGAGGCACCCAGCTCTGGCAGCGCTTGTGCAAGCCCAGAGCCCTTCTCCCAGGCCGGCAGCCGCACCCAGCTGTCACTGCAACCGCACAGGGAGACTGGGCTGTAATTAGGCAATTAAGGCTGAGGTGTTTTGGAGAAAGCTCCCTGTTGTAAAGGCTTTGCACAAGGCTGAAAGCAGACCTAGGAGCATTCTTGGAGTACAAAGGTGCATGGGAAACCTTGCTGTGGTGAGAGATCGCATCGATAAGAGGAGTTACGAGCCTGAGAAAGGCCCTGGATTGCAGGGCGCTGAAGATGCCTGGTTATCTTTTCCTCCTTGATAAGGCAGATAAGCAAAGGACTAAGGACCCGGGATTGTGCAACCTGGGCTACAGCAGCCTGGCCACGGTCTGAAGACATTCCCAGGGTGGAGGAGGGAGGATGAGCTCAAGGCAAGAGGCACCTTCAGCTCCTGTCACCTCCCTGCGCTGCCCTGGAAGAAAACCTGGCCGGTGCCAGGAGGGAGCACCAAAGGGTCCCTAGCTCCTTCCTGGGGAGCGCTTGGCACGATAGGGCTGTCAGTGGGTCTGTGCACGACTCTGTGGGCCCCCAGCCATGACAATGGCACCAGCTTCCCAGCCTGGCAGTGGGTTTTCATACGGGCAAACAAAATTCTTCTGGGAAGGGGGAGGTGGCAGAGCAGGATCCAGCTGAGCTGGGGGGTGTTTCTGGCTGATCTCACCCCTGCAGCCCCCGCTCCCAGCCCTGTGCTGCAGCTCCTTGGTTCCCATCCCTGCCCTGCTTAGGAACAGACATGAGCATGCTCCCGTCACCTGCATGTATGGGGTGGCCTGGTCTGAGGGAGAGAGAGGGGCAGGGGTGCCCCTGGATGCATGGGTGCAGCCCCTTGGAGACCTGTCCCTTTCCCTGCAGAAGTGTGAAGAGCAGCCCGAGACATCCGGGGTGCCCAGGAGGATGTTCACCCAGCTTGGGGCTCCCCAGGGTGCTGTGTTGGGCTTCCCAGGCACCCCTGGCTGCTGTGCCTGCTCCTCCGTAGCGCAGAGCAGAGGTTCTGGCGTGCTGGCTTAGCAGCAGCACAGCCCAAGGAAGAGCAGGACCAATTGTTTTCATGTTTTGCAAAGTGTTTCAGATGCCAAGGGGTGATTTTATGATTAAAACAGCTTTTTTTCTGTTCAGCAAATCCTAAGCAGATCAAATGTTCTTCATCCTTGCCTTTCCCAGGGACCAGATTTCATCTGGTAGCGCATCCCCAAGCACCGGGCCCACTGCTGGCTGATTTTACTACAGTGAGTAAGCAAGGAGCTTCCCTGAGCCAGGGGAGAGCCTGTGACATCCCACCCTGGGTCACTTGGGAGCCCACATGCTGCCAACAGCCTCTTGTGCCACACAGTGACCCACAGCACTGCTGCCCCTCTCTGCCCTGTCCCTGGGCAGCTCTGGGCACCCGAGCTGCTCAGAGCATCCCACTGGGAAAAAGGCATCACAGGACAAAGGCTTGAAGCCATTCCCGGCACTGCCACCACAGCCCTCATGCAGGGGGAGGTGGATGTGTCAGGGAAAATATTCTCCAGACCTGGGATGGTCTCAGGTGCAGGTTGGACTGAGCTATTGCAGGGTGAGTAATTTGCCTTCCCTCACTTGGAAGCCCTGCCATGGAAATCCAGGAGCCAAACTGGCCTGAGTTCTGCAGCCAGACCCTGGGCAGCCCTGGGGTCCCTGTGGGCAGACCCTGGCACTTGGGAGCACTGGGAGCCACAGGATCCTGCAGCATCCATGCCCATCTTCAGCTGATGGGTGCCCCAGTGCCTGTGGCTCCTGCTGCACTGCCTGCTGCTCCCTGGAGAGAGAAAGACCCCTGGGATGAGCATGTCTCCTTTCCTGGAAGCAGGAGCCAGGAAAGGGCATTTTCTTGCCAAGCAGCAGCATCTGGCCACCTTCCTGGGAGTCAACCCATGTGTGGTGCCATGATGAGGTGCCACAGCCTGGGCTGGAGTCACGGAGCAGGGACGGTGCCAGTGGGAGGGAGCAGCTGGGGGCTGTGGGTGCTGAACTCCCCACACCATGGGTTGGGCCACGGCCAAGGGCAGAACTGGTTCCTGTCACCAGCCCCCTCCTGAAAGGACATGTGAAGGAAATTGGGGAACAACTGAGATTTTCCTTATGAATCCACTTCTCTGGCTGCCCATCCCTTCCCACCCCACCCCATCCCTTCCCACCCCACCACTGTGCCCACCAGGTGATGGCAGGACCCCTCCCCTGTTTCTCTTCCACAAAACTTAACCCAAAATGAAACATTCTGGGGGCAACCGAGTGAGCTCACACTGATGCTCATGATCCTAGTAGCCCCTGGCAGAATCTCAACAGAAACAGAAACAGGGTGGTTGGATCCCTAAGGCACAGGGGACCCCCTTGGCAAGTCCCCAGCAGTCTTTGGGCCAGGTGGCCCCTGCCCAGCTGTGCTCACCTGCCCAGGAACCACAGCTCCTATTTTATGTCTCTGATGCAGCAGAACACCACCCCCTGGGGATGCTGTAGAATCTTCAGTCCCTGACTGAAGATGGGGAGAATGCTCCTCATCAGACACTCCCTGACAAGGTCATGCTGGTGCAGGGCTCCTGACTGGCCCAGCAGACAGAGGTCCCTCCCCATGACACTCCCACGGGACATGGAAGGTCCAGAGAGAAGCTGCATGACATGATGGGGACAGACATGTGTTGCAGACAGTGTGAAGGGTGGAGCAAGGTGGTCCCTGAAGAGTCTGTGTGGAGGAACAACGGTGCCACATGGGACCCCCGAGCTCTAGCCCTCCATCCCCAAGGGGGAAGGGGAGAAGGGGAAACCGCTTGCACAGCTGAAGGCAAACCACAGCCTTTCTATTTCCCATAGTCTAAAACTGGCTGAACAGGCCTGGCTGGTCGCTGGGTACACACAGCGAGTGCCCTCACCAAGAAGCCACTGGGGAGGACAGCCTGGCCTTTCAGGGAGCGCAGCGCTCCCAGGCTGCTGGTACCATGGGACAAGCCTCCCCACCACATCCCTCATCCCCAGACCCACACGTGCAGTTCCCAGCAAAGCCACAGCTCAGCAGGAGCACTCTGCAGCCATCACTTTGCACTGCAAAGATGGGGAAACTGAGGCACGGCAAGTGATTCGTGCAAGGGGCCACAGCAGAGCCTGGGCTGGGTCGGAGCAGTGAGAAGGGCAAGTTTCCATCCTGGTGTGCCTGTGGTGGGGGTCACTCACCACCAAAATGCAGATCCCTGTGGGGAGGGATGTACTAGGGCCAGCAGTGCTGGGGGGCAGGGCATGGGGGAGCCTTCCCGAGCCCCCGGCCAGGCAGCACTGACTGGCTCCTGCATCCAGACCCCGAGCAAGAGGCACCGTGCAGGTGAGAAAGGCAGCAGCAGCAGCGCGGGCTGGGAGGCGCTTGGCTGCCCAGGCTGGGTGCTGGCCTTAGGTTGTCACTGGAGCCAGTGTCCCCAACCCACCCGGGCTGGGCTCTGGGACCCGGAGCCTCACGGGGGGGCAGCACGGGGTACAGCAGGGACCGGTGGCTTGGCAGAGCTCTGTGGGTCTGTGTGCAGGTTGGCGGCAGGGAGCACTGCTCCCCGCCGGAGGGACGGTCCGGCTCTGCCAGGGACTGGCGAGTCCCAGGAGGGAGCTGTGGGCGCAGCAGCACTCCCGGCCAGCGGCACCCGCTTACCTGCGCTGCCATCCCCCGGCGCCTGCCTGCTGCCCTCCAACAGCTGCCGCATCCTCTCCCTCGAGACCTTCAGGTACTTGTCACAGTTGCACACCTGGAAGAAGAGGGGGTTGGGGTGGTGAGATGGCAGCCGTGCTCCCCTGGCATCTCCTGCCTGCCTGGAGCTCACAGCCCCGCAGGCACCGAGCAGCCCCCAGCATCATGGCAGGGGAACCTGGGCCTGTCCCACCGAGATGGGGATGACAGAACGGCACCAGACACCCATTTCGGGGTTCACAAGCTGTAAGAACCCCCTTTCCAGAGGCACTCCATCTTTACAGAGCTTTGCCTCATCTTCATCCCAGTACTGCTGCCCACTCTGATGGTCTTCACTCCCTGGCCCTACATGATGCCAGAAAACGCCAGCAACTGAGGTTAAAAACAGGCAGACAGGCAAAGTCTGGACCATGGCTTCAGGATTTTTCTCTCTTGTCTCACAGAAGCTGGGGTCACAGCCAGGCACAGTGATGCCCCTTCCTCCTGCCTGAAGGAGGACGGGGGGGACGATGACTTGTTTGAAACCAAGCTCCCCGTGTGATGTCCTGGCAGCTCTGCCCTGCAGCAGCAGGATGTTATTTCCACCAGCAGCCTCTGCAAAACCAGCTCAGGCCCCCCAGCCACGAACAGATGCCCAGCTGCGGGTCCCTGAAGCCACAGGCAGCGAGGGAGCCCTGTGCAGCTGAACTGGCACGGACACCAGTGGCCTGGGGACCCATTTTCCAGCAGCTCAGCGAAGGCATCGCGTTGTGGCAGCTCCACACACCACAAACCCCCCCATCATCCCCCCACCCACTGAGCCTGGGGTCTGCTGCCTCAGCAGACACACGGAGGTGGTCAAGGTGCAGTTCTGAAAGCGCCTGAATGACGTGGGAGCTGCTGCATCACTTTTGTAAGGGAATAAAGGTGCCTTGTGCTGGGGCACGTGTGTGCCTGACCCCTGTGCAATGCTCCAGCTCAGCCTGTCTGCTCCCTGCTCCTGCCAGGGCTGAGCTGCAAGTGCTGATGCTGTGGGGGACTGAGCATGCCGGTGGCCACCAGCCCTGCACTCTCCTCACCTGCACATTCAAGCCCAGGTACCTGGGGCACTGAAACTGAGTGAAGCCCCAGAGAAGCAGAAAGAGGGTCCTATTCAGGAGCCCCTCTGAGATGCCCCTCTGATGTGAGGAGGGCCACACTGCATCCTGCAGAGGCCAGTCCATGCTGTCAGCTCTGCTCTCCTCAAGCATCAGCAGTCTGACTGGAGCTGACTGGCTCCTTTTCACACCTTGGCCTCTATCCTCCCCCTTCCTCAGCTCTGCCCTGCCTCAGCCATGCCTGCGGCCGAGCCCATCATCAGCCGGGCCAGACCCAGACTGAACGATGGCCAAGAGAAAGGGAAGAGCAGCTTGGTCACATCCTGGGAAGAGGGATCAGACAGGGTCCTTCATTTAGGGCCAACATCACCCACAGCTACGGGACAGACGCCAGTGGTGCTGCCCAGCAGAGCTGAGCTCCGGTCCCTGCCCACTCTGATGGCAGAGTCAGGCTGGGCGCAGCAGGGACCCAAGGGGCAAAGAGCCCCCACAGCCCAGCACCCCCTGCCAGGCACGGACACGCACCCACGTGGGCACAGGCTCAGCTGCCCCCATCACAAACACCACATCTGCTTTAACATGGAGTCTTGAGTCTGGAGCATGGTGCTGCTTGGGCAGCAGCGCTGGGGGTACCAGCCAAGGCTCGCTGACCCCCCTTGGGCATGTTTCACTGCTCTCCCAAAATTCAGCATTGTTAGGAGCAATAGGAGCAATCCACCTCCTTGGGATAGGTACCCAGCAGTACCCTGGCATTTCCCACTTGCACAGGGCTGCCAGGCACTTGCTGGGAGGCTCTGTGCCCAATGCCATCTCCCCAGCCTCTGGGCCTTCACCACCCTCAGCTTCCCAAAAGCATGGGGTGGGCTCGGGAGCCAGATAAGCCGCTTAGCAGCAGTGCCAATTAGCTGTAATAAAAAATGGCAATTAATTTTTTTTAATGCCCTGCCAAAACGAGCCAGGAGAGATGCAGAGAGCTGGGCAGCCTGCCACTGCGATAAGGTTGGGCTGAGTGGCTGCTGGGCAGGGGCTGGGCAGGTGGCCTTGAGCTCGATGTTCAGCCACTGCCTGGGGACACGGCTCCCCACAGCCTCCTGTGCCCAGGGATGTTTGTGTGGGTCTTGCTTTTGTTTTAGGAGTAGGGAAGCAGGCAGCCTCTCTGCTGCGGAAGGGATGGGTTTTCCCACCTTGGGAAGGTTTGGTTTCCCCAGATCCGCCGTGGCAGGATTAGCTGTGGCCCCCCTGAAGTGTGGCGAACGTGAAAGGGGTGCATTACGGTTAGGCAGAGGGGGCTGGGTAGCTGCAGCCCACGCACGCCCCACAGCACCAGCCAGTCCAGCGACACCGGGGCTCCGCGGGGTGCCGGGGTGCCCCCGTGCCCCCGAGGGCTGCGGGTCGCAGGGCAGCAGCAGGCACACCTGGGAGGAGGAGCAGCATTGCCTTTCTCACGCAGGGCAGCCCTTGCCAGCACACGCTTAGTCACTGGTAAATCCCAGCCGAGATCTGCTCTGCCCGCTGTGAAATGCATCTTGGCTGCACCCCCACTGAAGCAATCCCGGCGCTCGGGAGCCATGGCAGGCACGCTTTCCCACGGCTTCCAGCACCCCGTGTGAATCAGCCCCTTCCCGGGCAGGCGCCGGGTGCCCCCGCACAGCACACATGCAGCCAGCTGGCCAAAGCCAGGTGAGCACAGCCCTGCTCTGACCCCCCCGCCCCGTGGTGATAGCTGCTTGCTCAGCTGGAGGGCAGGTGAGGATGGTGCCCGGCTCAGGCTCTCTGGGCAATGGGGCATGGCTGTGACATCTCCCCTGCGTCACTGGATGCTTCGGCATGGGGCTCTGGGGCCATCTTGGCATTCGACCCCTTTCTGGGCCTCCACCCAGGGAGCTGAGAAGCTCAGAGAACACTTGAGTTCCAGCAAAGGACAGTCCCAGACCTTCCAGGACTCAAAAAGGACCACTGGAGCCAGTGTGAGCTTGACTGAATCTGTGCCCTGAGCTCAGCTGGAGGTTCCCCAGGCGGGTGCCCGGCACGTGTGGAAGACGAAAGGTTCAGACAGCAGTGGGATCAGTTTTGCTCCTTCCTTTGATACCCCTGAAAGCTGCATTTCCAAAGTGCTTCAAGAGCCACCTTGGTGATGCTGAGCTCTGCCCAAAGCAGCCAGCCCCAGAACGGCCCCTGGGCTCACAGGGCTCCTTCTGCCCGCTCTGCTGCCAACGCCACCGAGGGATCTCCTTGGCAGGGTTTACCTGAGACACAACCCTCTGCCTGGAGAGCTTCTAGCTTGGGAAATCCTCAGCATACAAAACCAGCCACAAAGGACAACAGTGCCTGGCGTGAACTCGTTGGGGCAATTCAGGGGAGCTCAAGTCAGGACAATTCCTTGGGTGTCTTCTGCTCCCGCATCACAGGACTGCTTTCAGCTGCCCGCAGTGACACCTCTTTTCCTACTCACCGCCTACCCTCTTCCCTCTCTTTCTTTCCCTCTCCTGAGATGGGTATCACCTGGTGAAAGGGCCACTCCTCCGGATGGAGGTTGCAACTCTCATTTTGGTTGTGAAACCACAGTCCTTGAGCATCCAAGAGTTTCTTTAAGGGACTTACTGAGACTAGGAACCTCCCTCAGACATGCACGTGGGATGCTCGGGCTCAGCACAGGTTGCTCACGTGCACCCTCCAAGGCCAGGCAGGACAGACAGACAGGGCTGCTTCCAGCAGACCTCCTGTCCACCATCCAGCACAGAGAGTGCCTGGAAAGGAGGGAGATGGTGGGAAGGACAGTCAAACAACCAGGTAATGACCCAGCGAATTCCAGACATAAGCCAGGAGCTGGTCACACTCATCTACCATTGTCACACACTTTTCCCAAGTCCACAGCTCCTCCTTGTTGTATTCAGAGCTCTGACCTTCAGACGTTGCTCTTCCTCCAGCGAGGCTGTGGGCCTGACTTCCCTTCCCTGCAGTGCATTCAAGGACTTGCACAGAGAGCAGAAACTCCAGTGATGTGACCTGCCAGAGCAGTGCAAAGGCCAGTGCTGGGTGCAGAGCAGCAGTGACCCAGGCCCTGGCACAGCTGCAGCTCCATGGGAATCTTCAGAGGGTGCTTGGCTGGGACATTCCCTTCCCCCTCACACCGAGAGGGTTTGTCATTGCCCTTCTCAGCACCGGTACCCGGGGATGCTGAAGGCACACACTGCTCCTCCTGTGCTGGCACCAATGGGCTCCCTGTCCTCAGGTCCTCAGGTGCAAGCCCACCTGAGCAGCAGCAGAGAGGCAGGTGTGGAAGATGAAAGGTTCAGAGAGCAGCGGGATCAGTTTTGCTCCTTCCTTTGATACTCCTGAAAGCTGCATTCCCAAAGTCATGGTCAGCTCCAGCCCCAGCTGAGCACCATGGGCTGCTCACTCAGCCCCCCCATGGTGGGATGGGGTGACAAAGGCATTGGGGTAAAACCAGTGTATGGGGACTGCACAGGGAGTGGGGAATAACAACAGCAGGACTTGTAATGATGTACAGAATTGGTGATACACGATGCAGTTTCTCACCAAACACACAACCCAGTACAGCCCAGAGCTGCCCTGGAGCTGCACCTTCCCCAAGCTCTGCTCCCCCATCAGCCCCCCTTATGCTGAGCATGACACCAGTGTGCAATATCCCTGTGGGTTAGTTTGGGTCACCTGTCCCACCCTAACTTCCGGTGAACATTAACCCTCTACTAGCCGAGCCCAGGACACCCAGACCTCCAGGGCTCTCGGTGCACACAGCAGCGGTCAGGGGCCACCAAAACCCAGGCAGCCCTGTCTGCCAACACCACAGGGAGAGCTGCACTGGGAGATGGACTGGGAGGGTCCACATGGGACTGAAGCCTGGGGACCCCCTACCAGACCTGCCTGCACAGAGCATTGGAAGGGTAATGGCCATCTGAGCTAAGTGACAGGCTGCTGGTGGAAGTACAGGGCTGTGGGTGGGCTCCTGGCATCGAACAGGGACAGTTTGGCTCACAGAGAGGGAAGGGCTCTGTTTATTGAATCATTAACATCACTTCCCTCATTGCCAGCCAGGTACTCTGCGAAGTCTCTTAGGCAAGTGCTGACCAAGCCCAACCCTGCTAAGCTGGTAAGATGACATGGGATCCCATGCCAGCCTGGTACAGCGTTCCCACTGCTTTCTCTGCTCCTGCTTTGCTATTAGTCATCCGTTTCTGGAAGGTTTCTCATGCATAATAAAGTGTTTCAACACTTGCATAAGCCAGCTCCTCTCATCAGGAGTGACCTGCTGCAGTTCCCAGTGCTTTCCCTAGGCAGCCCTTCCGACTGCCACGAAATACAGAGTTAAAACATGAAGTTTACTATCCCCCTCGGAGGCAAAAGGTGTGGGAAATCGAACAGATAAGAATGACTTTAATTAGTATCATTTGCATAAGCTCTGGGAAAGGCTCACCTGACAGCTGGAAGGTCCCTGCTCGCCTGGGAGCACGAACCGTGGCACTGGAATGGGCAGCAGCTTAAGGGAGCTGCTCTGCCCACAGACTGGGGACACTGCAAGGAGGGGGGTCAGGGGGGATGGAGCCCCCAGGGCTCCACAGGCACCCCCGGTTCAGCTGGCTCTCTTTGGGGGCACCCACTCCTCCACTGTCACCTGGCAGCATGCAGCAGCTCCGAGCCAGAGGAGGGTGTTGTTTTTGGGTTGGAGGGGTCCACTGTGTTCCCCGGGGCAGGGAGGGGGATGGGAGGAGAGGAGCAGCACGAGCACATCCCGGGATAACGCCGGGAGGCTGCAGGAGCCGGCTGGCTGCGGACAGCACCAGGGGCTGTGACCTGTGCCTCTCGCTCCCCTGAGCGTGCAGACAGCTGCAGGTCCCTAACCACACACCCCATCCCAGTGCCTCTACCTCGGGTAGTTGGCGCCTAATTGTCAGCGACACCCAAAGCCATTTTCGGTACCTCAAGGCCTTTGCAGTGATGAGAATCTCACCCCACATTACACCTAAACCCACATGCAAAGCTGATCTTCCCAGGGGAAAAAAAAAATAAATAAGGTGTTCTGCCCTCCCCCCACCTCCCAGCCCCCCTCCACTGCAGCACACCCCCCTTGGGTCCCTCGGTCTCCTCCAGCTGCCTTCCAGCCGTTGCAGCTCTCACTTGCTCGTTTTTCCATCCCAGCTGGGCTGTGAGCCCCGAGATGGGGACCGAGCCCCTCCAGAAGCTGGAGCTGCCTCAGCACCCTTGACCCAACCTTCACCGTAGCCACAAGCCCTGTTTATACAGCACCCAGCACAGCGGGGTGCCGCTCCGGGAAGGGCTCCCAGTGCTCACAACGGGTTTAATAACAAAGCCAAACCAGTAATAACTGCCTTACAGTGAGGTTACACGGCATCCCCAAAGCTTTCGGTTTAGGGTGAGCTCTGTGCCAGGAGCTGCCGGGGGCTGGGGGGAGGGCAAGCTGCCCCTTCCCACCCTCCTCCCTGCCCGACCTCCGGTGCCTCCGATGCTCCTGCCAGCACTCTGCCTTCCTGCTGCATAAATGGGCTTTCTATCCACTGCTGGGCTGAGGGTTAACCACCACAGGGCTCGTGTTTGGAAGGGTCAGGCCTGGAAGCTAAAAGCAGGTGGGAACTTGGCTGCCAAGCACCCCCAGACCTTCAGGAGCTTTGCGTCTTGGAAAGGTGGCAGAGGGACGTTTTCTGATCCTGCCAGTCACAGCCCTGGGAACTGCAAAGGGTGGAAGCCTTTCTTTCTACAGAAGAGCCCAGCACTCAGGTCATTAACCACTGGGCATGGCACTGCTCTTTCCTGGCCAAATGGGCACCAGACCTGCTGGAAACGGAGTTTTCTGCCTGACCCAGGTCCCAGGAAACCGCAGCCCTGCATGTGAAGCCCAGCTCCAGCGCTGCCCCATCCTCCTGGTTGAACGTGCAGCCACAGCAGGAGCTCCATCCTCTGCTCCCAGTGCTAGACAAGCTTTGGGAAATGACTTCCTGTACATATTAAGCCAGTGGCTACCCTTGTCCCTGCTGCTTCTGGCTTCCCCTGGCAGCTGGCCCTCCTTTGGTGGAGGCCCTGGGACCATCTGTACAACGTTTGGCAGTCTCTCCCCTTGCCTGTGCTGATCCCCTGAAGCTGTGCCTGGCTGGAAGCTGTGCCCCAAACTTCCCCACTTCCCCAGATTTCAGCCTTGCACAAGTGGCTGAGTGGCTCCTGTCTTCCATGGCCACCTGTCTGTGAGCATCCTCATCCACATCCCTGTGCGTCCCCCTTCTCACCTCCTCCCCAGGGGTGATGAGGGCAGGTGCCCCCCAGTTGGTGCAGTGGCCAGGAGGGATGTGGGTGCTAGGGCAGAGGCAGAGCTGGGTGGTGGTGGCAGTGGCTGGGGAAGTTTCAGCTTCTGTTTATATCTGGGAACCCAAGTCTGTCCCAGTGTGATGTGGAGGCCCCTGGGGACACACTGCGTTCCCCAGCTGCAGCCAGACACCATCTGCCCTGCCTGCCTCCCCTGCCAGACCTCCTAGCAGAAGGCAGCATCTTCTGGGGCACTGGGACATTCTGCCCGAGCATCTACCTGGTCCACAGCATGGTGTGGCCGGAGGGAAGGAGCTGGCACAGCTCTCTGCATGCCAGGCTCCCCTCTGCTCCAGCTGCACTGAGGCTGGGAACACTTCATCACAGCTAACCCAGGAGTAGCCCTGTTGCACACTCACCATCCCACCACCTGGGTCAGCAGTCAGATGCAGGTGTCCCTTCTCAAGCCTGGCCTTAAATCCTGGGGTAGGGCACTCAGTGCCAGGGGTCACCCCTGCAATCCCACCCTGCAGCTCACAACCCTCCCTGGGAGCCGTGCCTAAGGCTGCAGGGCTGCAACATACCCATCGCTCTTCATTTGCTAAAGCAAAAAGAATTGATTTCCTGGGCTTGAGTCGCAGAGAAATGGAAATTTGAGGAGCTCAAGCCTGACAAGCCTGCGTGGCTTGCAGGTTGTCCAAGGCAGAGGTTGCCTTTGCTGACCCAAAAGCAGGCTCTCCAGCAAGGGAACATTTTCTTTTGAGCCTGGCCCCTCATCCTGGGCAATGAGAGCGAGCACGGGGGCAAAGCCAGGAGGAGGTGAGACACCCCCCACTCCCTCCCTATCCCGCCGGGCAGCTCCTGCTGCTTTAATTGGGGCAGGAACAGAGGCTGCAGCAGAGAACGGGAATAAAAAAAAAAAAAAGCCAAAAAAAAAGCGTGAGAAAGGAAATCTGAGCAAGGCCTGGAGCAATCTACCCAATCCAGCGGAAACAATAGCCCAGGAAGAAAAACCAGTTCCTACACACAAGGTAGAATAGGCTGGGAACTGGAGGAGGGGCAGGCAGCTCACCCCGTGCGCTCCCAGCCTGCAGAACAAGCTGGGCATTATGAGGCTGCGGCTGCCCGGGGCACGGTGCCCCCTTTCCCAGGAGCAGCCGGCAGGATGGGATGCTGCTCGCGCTGCGGCCGGGGCCCGGGCTGCCCTCCCCATGGCGGGTCTGGGGGGAAAGCCCCGATCCTGGGGCTATCACCCACCTGCCTGGGATGGAGGGAGCACGGCACGGCAGGCAGCCTGCTGCCAGGCTGGGTTTGGCAGGGCTCAGCCTCGCACTGGGCTCAGCAGCCCGGCTGAGCTGGGCTCAGCACTCGGGTTTAGCTTAGCATGCTGGTTTGACTCAGCTGGGATCAGCAGCCAGTCTGGGCTCTGCATCCAGGTCTGAGGTTAGACCTGAGGATGAGATTAGCCCCCAGGCTGTGCTTACCCCATGTGGGCTCACCCACAGGTTGGGCTCACCCCCAGACTGGGCTCACCCCTAGGCTGGGCCCAAAGGGCAGCAGAGCCTGGCTGTGCCACCAGCTGGGCTCCACAGTGGGACGTGTGTCCTGGGCAGGGGCTGCCTGGGAAGCTGTGCTGCTGCCAGCTCGGCCATGGTAGGGTGAGGAAGGCAGCGTGGTGTTTTGCAGAGGTAACACACTGCTCACAGCACCTGCTGTGGGCCAGCATTCCTCTGGGGATACAGCCATGGGTGCACCTTCTCACGCACCCCGTTCCCACCCGCATGATGTCCATCTGTCCCCCCTGGGCAGCACACCCTGGCAGACACATCTGTGGGCTGTGGGAAGGGTTGGTGGACCTGGGGAAAGCCCAGGCAGATAAACCAGCCCCAGCACAGCTCAGTGGCTGGTCCCTGGCCTGGACATTGCCAGGGGTGCTGGCTCTGACACCCTGGCTGTGTGGTGGCAGCTGGTGGGTGCAGGCAGGTTGTGCTCCCCAGCTGGGAGGGCCGGGTACTTTCGTTTTGAAACAGATGCTTAAACTCTGCTAAAATCAAACCTGGTGTCACGCTCCCCACTGTGAGCTGCAGGGACTTTCCTGACGCTGAGGCTTTCGATTCCCTCCAGCCCTGGCTCCGCAAACGAGTCAGGCTGCCCCCAGACCTGCTCCCCGTGGGACGAGCCACATCCTTCCAGTGGGCTGAGTGGGTCGGTCCTCAGCCCCACGCCGCGGGACGTGGCTCGAGGGGGGCAGGCAGGGCTCCTCCTGCGCTCTGCCTGCCACGAGCCACGCAGTTCTCAGCAGCCTCCGGATCCCCCCTGCCCAAACCCAGCTGGGCCGGGGGCAGCAGCCTGCGAGGAGGCAGAGCTCCCTGCCTGCACCGGGACTTGGCCTGGCTCCGTGTGCGCGGGAGGAGCCAAGGGGAGGGAGGGCAGAGCTGTTCCCAGCACATTTTTCTGCTTTGACACACTTGCAAAGTCCTCGGAGCGCTGCAGCTGGGCTCCCAGCACCCCATGTCGGCAGCCCAGCCCGCGCCCCTCCACCAGCGGCACGTGGGGCCCCAGACCCCCAGAGACCTGGCAGGGCAGGGCGAGCAGGGGTTTGGGGCTCGAGGCACAGGCAGGGGTGTCCTGCCAGCCCTGAGGAGAGTAAAGCCTGCCCTGAGGTGCTGCATCGGGACTGTGGCGCTTAATAGGGTCTCCAACTGGTTCGGGCTCCAGCGTGGCCAGTCAGGAGCCTGTAAACATCAGCTGCAGTCGCCCTGGACATGGGTCAGGACAAGCCCCAGACCCCCCACAGCCCAAGGCAGCCTTGAGTTTAATAAGTAAAGAGAAACTCTGAGGGCAGAGATCCCACACTGACAACACTGCGGGGCCCCTGGGGCAGCGCGCCAGCGGCCTGGCCCCGGGACAGACCCTGCACCTCAGTTTACATGTTACTGTCCACCAGGTCCAGGAGAAGCCCAACGGTGCTCGCATGGCCCTTCACTCCACCCCCACTGCGGCGGAGCAGGGGGTCCCTCCCCAGGATGGCCCCTTCCCCAGCAAGGCAGGACACAGTGCCAGGACCCCGTGAGATGCTGAAGGATGGTTGCACCCTGTGCAGCACGGGAAGGGAGGAGGAGCTGGGTGGCTCCTGGCACTGCTGCACTTCACCCCTGTGGAGTTTTGGGACAAGACTTTCCACCCTAGGAGGCATTTCCCTGCAGCCTTCTCTTCTCCAGGCTGAAGCAGCCCAACTCTCCCAGCCTGTGTGTGTAGGAGAGCTGCTCCAGCCCTGGGATCATCCTCATGGCCTCCTCTGGACCCGCTCCAAGAGGTCCATGTCCTGGTGCTGAGGGCTCCAGAGCTGGATGCAGCACTGCAGGTGGGGGTCTCACCAGAGCAGAGCAGAGGGGACAATCCCCCTCTGGTTCTGCTGGCCACAGTTCTGGTGATGCAGCCCAGGATGCCACTGGCCTTCTGGGCTGGGAGTGCCCATTGCTGGCTCCTGTCCAGCTTTGCATCCTTCAGTACCCCAAATCCTCTTCCTCAGGGCTGCTCTCCATCACATCCTCCCCCAGCCTGGGATTAATAACAAGGATTGTCCCAACTCAAGTGTAGGACCTTGAAGATGGCCTTGTTGAACTTCATGAGGTTTGCATGGGCCCACCTCTCTAGCTTGTCCATGTCCCTCTGGATGACATCCTGTCCCTCTGGCACACCAAGTGTACCACTCAGCTTGGTGTTATTTGTAAACTTGCTGAGGGTGCACAAAAAGCCCATCCAGTCCTTCTGACTGACTTCCTTTTTCCCCCAACCAAAGGATTGCCAACATTTTTTTCACTTCTGGGGAGCAGCTGAGCTGGCAGCATCCCTCCAGCAGCCCCGTAAGAGCAAACCCAAACCTGTGCCCTGCACTTCCACTCAGTCCTACGTCAAAAAGCTGTGATGAGAAGAGACAACCCTGAAGCAAGCCCATTCCTGTCACACCCAGTGGCAGTGACGAGAAAAGGAGCAAAGCTCTGGCAGCATCTCAGCAGAGACCACCCCAGCCCAGGGCTCCCTGATCCTGCCCACAGCTCAGCCCCAAACTCCAACTCCAGCTGGAGCTGAGCCCTGGGGGCTCAGGCAGCAGCAAACACACCCATGTGCAGAGGAAAAGGGTTGAAAGCAGATTTGATGCTTTGCAGAACAGAAGGAGAAGGAGTGATGCTGGGGATGGCGGGGAAACAACCTCCCACAGGGCTCCTGCTGATGGCAGAGGGTTCCATCCTGCCTCTCAGCTCTGTGTGATGCTTGGCAGGGCATCCCCCAGATGTGTTTGTCACAAGACTGTGCACCCTGAGCCCACCGTGACGGTGATGCTGTTCCCAGCAGGCTGCTCCTGCAGCAGGTTCCCACACCCACCAGCATCCCAGCCAGGCTGGCTGCAGTGCTGGCCCTACCGTAGGGCACGTGGCTCCCAGCTCAGCCTTCACCACTCAGGTTGTGGGCTCAGGGACAGTGTCCCCAGTCCATGTGCCACTCATTTATCCTGCCGGCTTTGGGCAACCTACAGCAGCAGCCCCATAGCCCAGCAGGAGCCTTGCACAGAGCCCAGCACCCTTTCTCACCTCTGGCTGTCCCTGTGAGCGTGGGACTGACCCCCAAACCATCGTGCCCTGGGCAGAGAGGAGGTAGGGAAGGAGCCAGGCATGAAGGACAGATCCTGCACACCTTGACAGGGTGCAGAGGGGCTGCACAACCCCTGTGTGGGCAGGGAGGGCTCTGGCAGTGAGCTGCTAGGACAGGCTGCAGGGCTGGCAGGCAGCATGGAGCCCTCACACCCCTGTCAGCCCCGCTGGGGATGACCCAGAGTCCCCCCAACACATTTCACCCCTGAGCCCAGTGTGTCCTGGGCATGATGGCTGTCACTGGGCAGGAAAGGCTCTCTGCATCCAGGCAGGCAGGGCACAGTTCACACATCACAAGGTGGCCAGACTGGGGTGTCAGGAGGGCTCCCCCAGGCAGCCGGCAGCTCTGCGGCAGCGAGCAGCAGGCAGGGCTTGGTCAGAGGCAGCACAGGGGCAGCTGGGGAGCAGGAGGAGTGCTGGGGGTGTGGGCAGTCCTCGCAGGCACTCTGGGGTGGGCTCAACTGCAGATCATCCCCATCACCATGCCTGGAGGAGGAGTGGGAGGTCCCCCAGCTACTCCATGGCATCACCTCTGAGCACAGGCATCGGCCTCTGCCTGCACAGCCGGAGCAGGACAGGTGACAGGCAGCAATTTGAACACCCAGAACCATGTTCCAAATCAAGCCTGTTCTTCTCTCTAGACATTCCCTGGCCAGGCTGGGACCAAGGGCACGGGGACCAGACTGGTAGGGCTGTAGGACACACTGTGGGTAAAGCTGTATGAGCCATCTTCTGCCACAGGGCCCCAAGCGTACTGGGAAAGCTTTAGTAGAACAAGGGATTTCAGTGAGCACAATCCTCATGCCAAGGACCTTTGGAAGGCTCTCACCATCTGATGCGATGGTTGGCCTTGGTGGTACGGGTCACCCCATGGAGGAGCAGAGCATGAAGCCTCATGGCTTTGCTAGCACAGAGGAGCACGCAGAGGAGCTCACAGGGGCACCAACCCCTTTGAGAGCAATCACATGTGCCTCCTCTTGAGGGAAAACACCAGCTCTCGCAGGACTTCTCCAAAAGGATCCCCTAAAAACAGACCCAAAAAGAAGCCATGCAAGCTGCTACCTGGGACCTACAAGAGGACCAGTGTGGGGGATGAGCCGCAGCTGCTGGAGAAACCCCAAGACATCCCACACGTTCTCAGCCTGACACTTCCCTGATGTGCCATCGTGACCTCAGTGTCTGTGACAGATGAGATCACCACAGCAAGACAGGCATGTTCCTGGGGTCCCAACACCTTCACACCGTCACACTGCAGCAGGGGCCCAGGGAGCTGCTGAGAGCATCCCTTGGCTGTGTACAGAAAAAAAAAAAGCAGCTAAAAGGAGCAGTAATATAACAGAACCTGTGGCATTTGAGGCTTTTGCTGGACTCAAGGGATTTGCTCTCTGCTGTTTCAGTGGCCAAGAGGAGAAGAAAACGCTGGGACAGATGGCAAGAAGGGTGATCCAACCCCACCAAGCCTGGGTTTGCTCCGTTGCTGCTGGACAGGCTGTTGGCAGCTGCACGGTGCCAGAACTGTAATTTCACCCCGCAGAAAAAAATACCTGTGAGTGGAAAATGCTGATGGGCCCTTTGTGCAGGGATGTGGGGAAGGGGTGTGCTCCATTCCTTGCATTCCTCCCCAGCACCCTTGGGAGAGAGCTCACCCTGCTCCACCTGGATGCCCAGATGGAGAGGGCTGAGGATCCTGTGCCACGGCCTTGCTGGCTCTGCCAGCCGGGCAGCGCTCAGCATCTTCCCTGCTCAGTGCTGGGGGAGGGATGGGACTGAGGTCTGAGTCCCTGCTGGGGTCTGAGAAATGAAACCTTTGATCTCTGTGGGCAGCATCTTCAGAAACACTCAGGGGAGGGGGTGGGGGAGAGGAGTCCTTCAGTCCCTCACAGGCGAACACAGGGTCCCCAGGGGCCATCCCACTGCACCCCAGCGTCCTGCCACGTGTATGGCTCTCACGTGTCATCCCTATAGCCACATGCTTCAGAGCACAGCACCTTGGGCTCATCCAAACCGGCAGGCAGGGCCGGTGGGATGTCCTCTCCTCCAGACACCCCTGCAACACCGACCCGAAACCCAAAGGACAAGCTGCTGCCTCGCCGTGCGCTCCCATCCCTGAGCCGGCCCGGAGCAGCGCCAGCTCCCTCCCGGGCACACGCAGGAGGGCAGCGTGCCAGCAGCTAATGGGAAAGTTCAGGGTCGGGGCGAGCCGCAGGGAGAGGCACATAAAGGGCTCATTGTGCCGCAGGTCTCCCCCGGCTCTGCCCGTCCAGGGCTCGCAGCTCAACAACAAAACGCAGCCCAGAAATATGACAAGACACCTTTTTCCCAGGCTGCTGTTAAACTCTAATTAAACATTTCAGCACACAAGAGCGAGGGAATGTCTGCTTCTCAGGCCCAGACCATCTCAGCTGGAAAACATCTCCTCCGGTGCAAACAGGCTGGCACAGGTTGACCCAGAAAGATGCTCCTTGGGTCCGGGTGGGACGTGAAGCCACGTACCCCGGGGTGGGCAGCCTGCTCCAGTGCACCCACCCTGGGTTAGCAAGGGGTCCGCTCACTACCCACCTCTCCAGGGGATGGGACCAGGCTGGAGCAGCCCAAGAAGGGGCCACACAGCCGTGTGCGCCGCGGGCGATGTCACCATGGGGACACTGGCACTTGTTCCCGCTCCCCACGGTGGGAACTGGGAGTGAAGCAAGAGGCAGTGTCTGCACCCTGTCAGCCCAGGCAAAGGGAAGCCAAGGGAGAGCTGCTCCATGATAGCCCCAAACCTGGCCTTTGCCACCATGACTCTGCCTTGCCCACGTGTCTGTGCAGCACCCGGGGCAAAGACAGCCCTCTCCAAGTATTTAACGTGACAACAGCCATCTAACACAACCCACACGCTCTGTCTTCAGACCTGGTGGGGTTTTGGAGCAGAGCCCCTCTGTCAGCAAAGGGGTTCTTCTCACGTTCTTCCCAAACTCCACCACTCACACAGCCAGCCCCAGGGCTGCCAGTTCCCCTCCCCACGCTTGGATGACAGTTCAGCTCCCCCACTCCAGAGGCTTGGGCATTTAAAACCAACCCAACAAGCAAGCAAGAAGTTGGATTCTCATTCTTTGGGTGTTTTGTGATGTTGTCCTGCAGGCACTGACCATTGTCACACCTCACCGTGACATTTTGGTTGGTCTTAATTGCTTTCCCAACATCCCCCCTCCCACCCCCACAGCCTTTTCCATGCCTGGGCAGGCAATATTGGGCTTGAGCCCCTTTTCTGTCTCCCTGGGGAACCAGAGGTGCTCACACACTTTTGTCCCAGAAATCTCCAAAGCTCAAGCCAGGGAAGATGGCCAGCTTTGGGATGCAGGGGTCCCTGGAAAAGATCCAACTCAAAGCCTGTCTCATTCCAAAATCCAACCCTATGCTTTCCTCTGAGTTTTCTGGGGAGCAGAGGACAGCCTGGCCCCACAAGCCCACCCCCAAGCCCCTGAGAGGGGTTTGCTGCTTGCCCAGTGTGCCTGTGGGACCAGGGATGTGTTGCCATTGGCTTTGTGTCACTGTGAACCCAGAGCACATACCCTTAGGCAGTGCTGTCAGAAAACCCATCGAGTCTGAAGCTGCTGCCCTGCTGTTTTACAGTGAGGGAGAAAGAAAAGAGCTCAGAGGAGCTGAGCACCTTAGCCAGGGACTCAGCAGCCAGCAGAAAGGGGCTTGGCGGCCTGAAGACCTCCCTGCACATCACCTGGCTTCCGGGGTGGGGTACAGTGATGGTGAGCTGGCAAAGCCCGGGGAGCACCCCAGGACCCAGTGCTCTTGCATTACTGAACAGAGACTTTGGCAGCAATTGCTCAGCACCTTGTTTCTCACAGGCACAGACCATACCCAACACCCCCCTGCCCCCCTTCTGATGCTCTAATGCCTGACCCAGCCACTGGTAATGGCCACAGCGATGCTGAGCGGCTGTAGCTGAGTCAGTGCTGAGCGGCTGTAGCTCAGCTGCTGCTGTGCAGCATCACTTGTCCCGCCTGAGCACCACCCAGCAGCAGCAGCAAACCAAGTCCAGGCAGCAGTGGCTCACTGGGGACTTTCAGGCTGGTGCTTTTCCCACGTGCAACCTCAGCCTAAAAACCAGGTCACCCAGGTAAGAGCTGGGATGGAAATCTGCCCAGAGAGGGGGTGGGTGCCCCGTCCCTGGGGGTGTTGAAGGCCAGGTTGGCTGGGGCCCTGGGCAACCTTGTGTAGCTCCAGGCCTGGAGGTTGGTGTCCCTGCCTGTGGCAGGGGGTTGGAGCTCTGTGATCCTTGGGGTCCCTTCCAACCCAGCCCAGGCTGGGATTCTATGGTTCTATGATTCATTTCTAAGCTTGCTAAGTAGTGGGAAGGTGGTGTGTCCTGAAAGGCTCGGAGTGGAGTGTGACAGCCCAGGCGATGACACTTGTAATTTGGCATCCCGTGGGGGTGGAATTTGGCAAAACTGGTCTCTCCTGCTCCAAGGACATTCCAGCTCCCCGCATGCATGGGCGAACTGAATTGAACTCCCTCAATAAACAGAGCAGCCAGGGGTTTAATCCACCTTGGGCCCCCCAGTCAGGATACCAGCAGCAGTGTGCTCCTCGGGGATGCCCCCGTCCCGCCCCAGCAAAGCTCCCTGCCTCCAGCTCTGCAGTTCCTGATGGGGCACGCCATCACCCCAGCCAAATCTCACCCAGGGGCCTCGGCTGCCCCCGTGGGGTGCTGTCACCCCAAAGAAAATGGCGACACCAACCTGTATCTGGTTCCCTCCCCAGGATGACACGTGGCTATGGATGGCTGACAGCCGTGGCCATGCCTGGGGCTGTCCCCGTGTTTCACACACTCGCTGGGCTTGTCCCCACCCCAAGCCACTGCAGAATGTGGGGGGAGGCTGTATTTCAGCAGAAATCCTTTTTTTCTTGGAAAAGGAAAGAAGGGCAGCAAGGCCCTTAACTCCTCCCTGTGCAGCACCCGGGCTGTGCCCAGGGCCATGTCTGCCCCTGAACCCTGGTCCCAAGGATGTCCTGGGTGGCACAGTGAGCCCCAGTCCCGGTGCAGACAGGGCTGCAAGGCACGGGGATGCAGACGGACGGCACCCAGCATTCAGGTCACCCTCAGCCCCCCACACACCCGGCTCTGGGGACTGTGTCCCTGCCAGCACCGTGACCCACAGCCTTCCCACGCTCCCCATGGTGCCCACAGCCAGGGAGATGTTGACACTACAAGCTGGCAGGGGGGACTGGTGGATCCCAACGTATCGACTGACTGTTTTCCAGGGTCTTCTGCTGTCAGCCCTCACCTCGAGGACGTGTGTGCTGATCAGATGGGAGAGGGAAGTGGGGACAAAAGCACTGCAGTGTGCTCCTCCTCCTCCTCACTCTTGGCAAGGCGGGAGACTCCGGCTGTGAAGGGAAAAGGTTCCCAGGAGGAAGGTGTTAAATACCCTTCTCCCGTGCTGCTGTCACCTCGCAGTCCCTGGGGTGTGAGAATCAGACTATTATCCCCTCATTAGGAACTAACATACTGTACTAACCTTTTCACATGAAAGCTATGCTCTGTTCGCCAACAAAAGCTGGTGCTTGGTTCCCAGGAGTGGAAAAAACCCAACCCCACATGCACTTAGCTGGGGCTCTGGGGCCAGTCATCCCCACCAGACCCCGCTGAGCCCAGTGTATGCTCTGGGGGGAGCGAAGGGGCTCCGTGAGCAGGCGGCCAGCTGGACACAGTGGCATGGGGGTTCTTCTTCTAGACCCTGAGAAGGCTGAGGTCCCCCTTGTGTGGGATGGATGGGGTTGTGGGTAGGGGGGCATTGCCTCCCCTGGGATTTGAGCTGCAGTGAGCCCTTCTCCATCCGGGCATGCTGCCCCTGTTGTCCCCTGGACAAGGGTCCTCGGGCTGGCAGAGCCCCTTCAGCTACTGGAGTTGCTACAGCTCTCCCTGTGCTGCCCCCCTGCAGCTCACAGGGCTCAGGGTGGTTCTTCCCGCACCGCTGACCAAAGCACATTGGGATGTGCACGGTCTGGAAGCCCCACTGCCCCTCAGGCTACACTGATGGGTGGGAAGCAAGGCTGGGAAAGCATCACCGGGCCATGGAAAAGCCCATCTGCGTAACACCTGACACCCCAGGACAGCATCGAGAGCAGCCAGGCTTTAAAAGCACTGAGAACAGCAGGCAAGAGCCTCCCTGGGAATCGTGGCAGCAGGGATGGGACGTGCATCACATCTCCCTGCCCCAGCTGTTGGCAGACATGGCCCCAAAAGATGAACAGTTGGGGTAACATCCTCCTTGCTCTGGCTTTTAATTAAATGAGACCTGCCTGGAGCAACAGTCTGAAATTCTGCCTGTGGCAGCTGCTTGATGCTGAGATAAAGAAGGGGCTACAGGAGGGACCTTGACATGAGAACAGTTTTCCTGGTTTCTTAGCTTTAAAAATATCTGCCGTGCCCCATTTTTTGGCTACAGACAGCTCGGGGAAGTGGGTCACAGCAGGTGCTGAATGCCTGAAGAGTCCCACACTGGGGACACATCCTGCTTTCCTGCAGGTGGGCTGTGAGAGCCCACCAGTTCCAGATTCACTTGCTGCCTTTGCAGCCTCAACCAGCCCCAAGGTTTTAATGAGAAAAGCAGGAGGAAGGAGGGATGTGTGCCCATTTTCTTTCTTCCCCCTCCCTTTATTGCTTCCTCCCCTGCCTGCCTCCACCTGCAGCCAGCTGTGATGGCAGCTCCCACCCTGACCCCAGGACATGTCCCTAAGGGCTGGGGGACTTCTCCAGGTCCCCCAATGAACCACTGGCCCATTTCCAGTGCCCTGGTGTAGGGCAGAGATGGGGTGAGCCATCAGTGGGTCCCATTGCAGAAAGGCAGGTGGGTTTTGCATCACACACACGTCTATGAGATCCTGGCCCGAGCCCAATAAGCTGTTCCACACAGGCTGCCAGCAGCAGGTTCCAGAGCTGCTCTGCTGCAGGGGATGCCGTGAGGGTGTCTCCAGCACTGCACACTGCTTGGCAAAGTAATTGAATTAAAACTGGTGCAATGTTTTGGTGCTGCCTGAGTGGTCCTCTCCGTGGTGCAGCCAGGTGCAGCGGCCCGAGGTGGCCTGAAGCACATGGGGCTGCTCTCCTGGGATGCTCTTTTCAGAAGGTGTTTTTTCTTCTCAGTTCTGCAGTCAGATTTGGGTCATCAGGTTTGATCTAAACATGTCAGAGGCCTGGAATTCAAGGGGAAGCAGAAGCATGATAAATGCAAGCTGTGTCCCGGTGCACTTCTGGGCTGGTTTCAAAAACCTCCTGGTTCACTCTTAGTGCCTGGTTGATGGGCTGGGAAAACCGGTGGCAGGTTTAGCTCATGGTCTGAGGCAGGTGCCTTGGTGTGTGCAGTACCCAGGGCGAAGCCTGCCCACTCTGCCCGGGCTGCCCTGACCGTGGCAGCACCTCTGCACACTCCTGTCCTTGTAAGGAAGATAAGCCTGTGGGTGAGTCATTGCTGCCTGTCCATGGTTCAGAAGTACCTTTGAGCCAGGAATCGCACCAGGGCCCTGGGCATGGAGCTTCGTGCCAGGTGGGAAGCCATCCTTTGTACCAGGCGGGCGAGGTGGGAGGCAGGAGGGCTGGTGCAGAGAAGAGGTGCAGAGCTGAGTGGGGACCCTCGTTCCTCTGGCCATAGTCCCCAGGCTTCCTGATGCCACCCAAACCCCCCAGGTCCCGCAGAGGTTGGTGCTCTCCAGGGAGGGGCAGGCAGAGCACTGTCGAACTTGTTGCGGCTGTGAGCCGGGAGCAGCCGTGAGTGTGTGTCCTGTGCCATCAGCCTGGCCTGGCGCCCCAGGGCTCCTCCCCAGCTCCACACATCCAGGGCACTGGGGTCCAGCGTGGGAGATGTGCAGCGCTGTCTGAGCCAGCCCGCTCGTCCCCAGGGTGGGCAGCAGCCCCAGACCTGATGGAAGAGCAGCCAGAAGAACAAATGGAGATATTTAGAAGATGGCTCCAGATTTTCCACTTCTGCCTGAACCTCAGCATTTCACAGAGGCTCAGAACCACCCGAGCTGCTCTGAGGCAATGGAAATAACGGCAAACACAACATTTTAAGCTGAAACAAGTGACTCCCCCTGCAGTTGTCAGTGCGGATGTGCTGATGAGTGCATTGCCATCCAGGTCATGCAGATGCCAAGCTGGAGACCTCTTTGGCTCCATCAACATAGAATCATAGAAAAGGTTGGAAAAGACCTCCAAGATCATCTAGTTCATCCTCCATCAACATCTCTGCAGGTCCCTGAAGTCTTGCTCGTCCCCACCTGCCGTGTCAGGGGACTCAAGTGCCCTTTTCCTTACTGTCCTTTGCTTGTGGCCATAGCTGGTTGGGTCTTCTCGTCACCTCCAGCCAGCCAGGAGGTCCTGCAAACTGGGAGACCTCTGGGACACACAGGGCCAGGGATGGAGGATAAAACCCTCTTAGGTCTGCCTGGGCAGCCCAGACTCAGTATTCACCCTGGGAAGGAGAGCTGGAAGGAGCAGCTAGGTGGGAGCTTCTCCTGCTAAGCCCCATTTCATGGGTACCTGCAAGGTTGAGGGTCTTCAAAGCACAGTGCAGGCAATAGCACAAGCTTTTGTATACAAATCTGACTCACAGAAATGACAAAAAGGTCTTAATCGGGTACCTGGGTGGGGTCTTTGGGGGAAGCAGCTTGCCGTTTAGTCTTGGACATTCAGCCTCGAAGTCCAAGGCAAGTCAAAGTCCAGACCTCCAAGTTCAAGGCTTTCTGGGAGAGGTGTGGGACTCCTCCTGCCAGAGCACCAGCCTCTGCTCCCACACACCTGAAACCAGGGGCTCATCTAAAGGGAGCATGGTGTGTAATGGCAGCACGGCACAGCACCGGGCAGCGCACCAGTCATGCTGTGCTCCCACCACGATGGTGGGACATGGCAATGCTCTTGCTTGGGGACAAGAGTGCCAGAGATGGGGAACACTGGGGTTTGTCATCCCCCTTCCCTCCCGAGCCCTGTGCCTGGCCTCATCATACAAACCAAGATGGAGACTGCCCAAGGCTGGGTCATTGCTGTGTCACCACAGCGCGATGCCACCTGATGCTGGGTGACAGGGATGACCCCAAGCAGCCGGCACAGTTGTGGGTAGGTCCAGGAGCGTCACAGCTACCTCTGTGCAAGAACATCCCACACCCCTTCTTCTTCAGCAAACCCCCCTAGAGTGTCCCTTCCCCCGTGCAATGTCATGACAGATCCTCAGTGAGTCCTGCTGCCGCTTTGGCACCTCAGCTGGGAGCCGTGAGGGAACCGCGGTGCTGTGGGGCCTGGTGCGGGCCCCTGCTCCACCACAGCCCTGGGAAAGCCCAGTGCTGGCTGCTGCTGTCCTGCTGTGCGGCAGAGATGAGAAGAAAAACAACTTGCAGGGCTTCCCCTCACCTCTCAGCCTCACCCCATGACCGGCCCCGCTGGCTCTTTCATCTCCCAGCACAGCGGCTCTTTCATCTCCTGCCCAGAGGTGCGAATCGCTCCCCTCTCGCTGGGCCACCCCCACCACCAGCACTGGTGCTCAGCCCCACACTGCTGGGACCAAATGGTCTGTAACCCGCTTGCGCTGCAAGGCTCTGCTTGCTGGGAGGAGGGTGGGGGGTGAGGACTGGTCACCTCTCATCACCTCTGTCAGCACTGGCAAAGCACTCAGGGACCCCAAAATCTTCAGAGAAATCAAGGCACCACAATTTCTTCTGGTTCTCCCTACAAATAAGGCCTGTGCCTGCACTTGTTCGCATTTGCTTGAACCCAGCTCATCTTTGTTAACTCCTTTCAATGCAAAACCAGCCTGTCAGGATGGACAGCCATCTACCCCAGTGGGTAGATGTCCATGCTGGGGTTGGAAAAGACCTTTAAGATCATCAAGTCCAACTGTTAACCCAGCACTGCCAAGGCCACCACTAAACCATGTCCCCAAGCACCATATCTAGATAGCTTTTAAATACCTCCAGGGATGGTGACCCTACCACCTCCCTGGGCAGCCTGCTCCTGTGCTTGCAACCCTTTCAGTGAAGAAATTTTTCCTGATATCCAATCTAAACCTCCCCTGATGCAACTTGAGACCATTTCCTCCTGTCTTATCAGTTGTTACTTGGGAGAGGAGATGGACCCCCACCTCACTGCACCCTCCTTCCAGGTAGTTGTAGAGTCTCCCTTCATCATCCTCTTCTCCAAGCTAAACAACCTCGACGTCCTTCTTGTAGCAAGGGGCCCAAAAGCACTCGAGGCGCGGCCTCACCAGTGCCCAGTACAGGGGACGGTCCCTGCCCCGGTCCTGCCGGCCACACCACCGCTGACAGCAGCCAGGATGCCGTTGGCCCCCTTGGCCACCCGGGCACGCTGCTGGCTCCTGTGCAGCCGGCTGCCCACCAACCCCCCGGGTCCTTCTCTGCCAGGCAGCTCTCCAGCCGCTCTGCCCCAGCCTGTAGCGCCGCCGGGGGCTGGTGGGGCCCAAGGGCAGGACCCGGCCTGGGCTTTGTTAAACCTACAGTTGGCTGCAGCCCATCCACCCAGCCTGTCCAGGTCCCTCTGCAGAGACATCCTGCCCTCCAGCAGATCACAAGTTCCTGCCCAACTTGTTTTCATCTGCAAACTGACCAATGGTGCCCTCAATCCCCTTGTCCAGGTTGTTGGTAAAGACATTAAAGAGAACTGGGCCCGGTACTGATCCCTGGGGAACACCAGTGGCTGCCAAATGGGCTGATCTCCATTCACCACAACTCTTCGGGCCTGTCCATCCAGGTAATTTTTACCCAGCAAAGTGTAAGCCCTTCTGAATCATCATCCTGTCAAACAACCCTGCAGTTTAGGCCCAGCTACAGCTTATCTTCAGATTCTGGCTTAAAGGTGACAAGGCTTCACTATCACCAGAGGGTCAGGATGTGTGGACAGGGCCATGCCTCTGCCCAAGGGCTGTGAGTCCTTAGGAGCAGCAGTAAATGAGGTGCCTGGTGGGTACAATAGCAAAGAGAGCACAGCTGGGTAGTGTGAACAGCTGGGAGAGAAAGAAACACAGAGAGGAAATTAAAAAGGGAAGAAGAAAAAGGGGAAGGGAAACAGGAAGAAGGAAAAGGAAAAGAAAAAAGATTAAAAGGGAAGAAGAAAAGGAAAAGGACCAAGAGAGCCACAGGCTGACATGAAGCATCCCGCTCTGGGGCTCCCATGGCAGCCCAGCACCTCTGGTGTTAGTGGTGCTCCCAGTTCTGCACCTGGGAACAGCTCTGACCCAAACCTGGCTGGGAGCCACCCCCAGGGTGCCACCCCAGTGTGGCACTGGCTGGGAGCGCAGCCCCGCTGGGCCCGTGCTGAGCAGTGCCGCTGCGTGCACTGACTCTGACAGGGAGTAGTAACGGGGCCGTCAGGGCCTTTGGGGCCAGCCGGGCTCCAGTGATGCTCCAAAGCACCCCAGGGTGCCAGGTGAGCCCCCACCAATTCCTACAGAACATGCCAAGAGTTTCCTGCCTGCACCGGGCCGGGGGTGCTGCGGCAGGCACCACATGGGTGCATGGTGTCAGGCCATGTCAGCGTCACCACACCACCTAACTGCACCCAAAGCAGCAGTTAGCAGCAAAGAGTTCTCATGCCACCGCACTGGGAATGGTGATGCTCGTGGGAAAGGGGGAGCTTTGAACTAAGGGAGGGCTGCAGGTGGCTGCAGTACCCTGAGCTCTGTGGCAGAGCTGCTGTGGCTTCCCCACATGGGGCTGCCACTGATGAGTGTCTGGGTCCATGGGGAGCTGCAAACCTCCTTGCAGTGGGGTAGGGGATACAGGGTGAGGAAAGCAGCACAGTGTCCATGAGCCCTTCCCCAGTCTGACCCAACTTCATTCTGAGGATGGTGGCTGTGCCTGAGCAGAACGCACCCTTCTTCTCCATCCTGGCTGACATCTCCTACATGGGGCCATTTGGAAGACATGGGGAGTTTGCCCTGTGTCCCTGAGAGCCACCTCACAGAGACCCAGCTTTCAAGCCTGCTTTCTGGTTGATCAAACATTGAACATGAGTTAAAAGGAAGCAATTAGCACCTGTTGTTAACTGAATTGTCTTGCATGATTGCAGCAACCAGAAGGTTAGCATCCATCCCAATTTAATCAGCCCCCATAAAGCTCAGCCCAGAAAAACCTGATGGTCCATCCCAAGACACACTGATGCTCCCAGTCTTCCTTCCCCTGCCAAACCCATCCATCCCGCCACTCTCCTTTTCTGGGTTACTGTTTGTCCTTCTCACTCATCACAGACCCACTGACTTCAGGCATTTCTGTTCCCTTGGGACACGCAGTGCCAGGTTGGCAGAGTTGTGTGAGGAGCACATGGGCACCTGACTGATGGAAAGGAGAGGTCTGACCCCCATGGTCCCAGACAAATGTCTTAAAAGGCTTCAGCCAGAGAAACATGGTCTTTGGGGACAAAGGGACAATTGCTCTTGGCCCTCTCCTTGCTCCTGAATAAAGGGATAAAAGTGGCCACCAGCAGCACCTCCACAAGTGCCTTGTCCTGTCATGGTGGCAGAGGGGACCCTGAAGGGGACCAAAGTCTCAGAGGGGTGGCAGGGGCATTGCTGGGATGCAGAGGGTTCAGGCTGGAGCAGTCCAGGCATCTGGAGCTGTTTGTTTCATTCCGGAAATCCGGATCTTACCTATTTAAACAAACAGGCTGGGAGGACGGCGGGAGCGTCAGACCTGTTGTTGAGTGCACAGGAAGCAGCTGTATTTGGTGAGGCAGGGCTAGCTGGTGGCTCTGATAGCCTGGGAAGAAGAGGAGTAAAAATTCCCCTCCTGATGCAGGACTGCTTAATTTCTACAGAAGACTCCAGAAGTCATAAGCTAACACTTGCTGATGGCTCATCTGAGCACCCTGGTGGGTTCAGCCTGCCCCAGCGTGGGTGATGCTGTGCCCTGTGGGGTCTTGGAGGCAGGTGGGTGGGTGCTGAGCTGAGGAAGGGCACAGAAGGTGCCTTTGCAGAAGACCAGGCACCCAAAGGGCTAGAAGCATCATCCTCACACAGAGCACCATCCCCTTCTGGGTGCTGGGGACTCACCCCTCCATGCCTGCAGCACGAACCTGGGGTGCAGGACAGAGCAGCAACGTGCAGGACTCGGCTGTCTGGCGTTGTTCCCACCCCACCTCCTTCCAACCATGTGGGTCTGTGCACCCAAGTGCAGGAGGAGGAGGTGGGCCAGAGGGTGCAGGGTGGGTGTCTGGAGGACAGTGCTCAGGAGCAAGGATGGGATGTCTGAAAACATCCCATCTCCTCTGAGCAGGACAGCATCCCCATCCTTGTCCTCACCCCGCATCTATGGGTGCTCCCAGGAGCACCCCAGACTTGCCAAGTGCTGACTCAGCACCAGGGCACCAGCGAGCACGAGGGTGGTGGGTCCCTACCCTGGGGCACACAAGGGGCTGGGGAAGCATCTGGGGCAAGGCCCTGAAAACGTGTCCAGGTGGCGACTCAGTCCTTCTGCCCTCCAGAGAGGATCCAGACCAGTGTGTGCTGAAAATCCTGCTTCTCAGAAGCCGTTCCCATTTTTTTCACAGTTCTCTGAAAAAACTTGGCCATTGCCCAGCCCTAACAGAGCGACGCTGCCCCTCCAGCTTCCAGACTCCCAAGTGACCTCCAGGAATATGTCTACGGCTGCCCACACAGATTTCCCAGGAAGGGCAGCGTGTGTCCTCGGCAGCAGAACAGCCACGGTCCCACTGTGCTGCTTGGGCTGCCTCATTTCTCCGGGGTAATCCCAGCTCATAGAGGAGGCTTTTGTTTTTCCTCCCGACGTGGCGGGATGCAGCTGGAGGACCCGGTGGCAGCAAACACAGTTGTTGCTCTGCCCCGTTTGCCGCCCCGCTGGCCTCAGAGCCTTGGATGTGGCTGTTCAGACTGTTTGCCTTAGTCTCAGTTGAGCTTTCGGGGGTGGCTCTGGAGTCACCCTGGCCCTCTGGTCCCCTGAGGATGGGGTACCAGAGCCCCCCAGCAAGTCTTGGGCAGCAAAATCAGGCTTCAGAGGAGGAATGAGGGCTGGGAGCAAGTCCCAGTCTTGGCACTTATTTTCCAAGACAAGAGGTGGTAGAAGAAACATGGAGAGCCCTGACCAGGACCAGGCAGCTTGCAGGGTTCAAGGTCACCTGCAGCTTCTCACCCTCAGGGGGAAAAGCTGGGGGCGGGATGGAGGGATTTTCCCAGCAGGCTCCCTCCCTGGCATGCTGTCTGTCCCCAGATGCTCCGGGATGCTGTAGCGAGCCTCAGCGCCAGATGCGAAGCAGCTGAGCTTCATGTAGCTGATTGGGGCAGCTTTGCTGCTCACCCCACAGTGCTTCATTGGGGAAATTCCCTGCCCAGCCTCTTCCCAGAAAGAGGCCGGAGCAGGAGACAACCGAGGGTGGCTAGACCCAGCCCCTGGCCCTTCTCCCACCGCTCCCCGGGTCTCCATGAGGAGATTAAAACCATCTCAGCAAGTAGGAGCCTGAGGATGAGGGGAGTGCTCGACCCCTCTGCAGGTATCCAGGGCAGTGAGGGCAGACATGGGCAGGCAGCGCTGGGGTTCTCGGGGCTGGGCGGCTGCGCTCTCATCCAGCAGCCATTTCCCAGCATGAATTTTTGGCACGACCCTGCCTCACCCCCTCCCTCTGGGAAATGTCACTGATAACGCTGGGGCTGAGATAAAGAAAAACGCCTTCCAGGTTCCCACCCAGAGCTGGCTGCAGCGTCCATCCCACCCAGCGCCGGGGAGGAAAGCACAGCGCCCGGCCCCGCAGGCCATGCTCAGCTCCCAGAAACCTCTTTGAGCATCTCTCCTCGCCTTGGGAAGGGGCTGGCAGACACGGAGCATCACTGGGACCACTTGCCCTGGTGCGGGCTGGCCAGTTGGGTTCCCACGTACCACCTTGATGTCACCCCAAGAGCGCAGGAGTGAAAGGGGGGGGGGGGCCCTTGGGTGCCTGACAATAGCGTTTTCCTTCCCATGAATAGCAGGGAGAGACACGCTGGGCTGACACGGAACTGTGCACAACAAAAGCCAGTGTCCGAACAAATCTTCTCAGGCGCTGGGTCCCCCTGGTGACCCGGGGTTAGCCAGGACTCCTGCTCCCGCCTGGCCCTCCGGAGCAGGAATGTCCCTCCGCGCTGCGCCATGGCTGGTTCCCACGCTTCCAACCTGCTTTGCTATTTATCAGCAACCGGCCTCTAATCCCCTTTGTGAAGGTCTGATTCAAGCTCAGTACAATGTGGTGAAAAGGGAGGGGGTGGGCGGAAGATGAGGGAGGGGAAAACAGTCCCAAAGAATGAAAATCAGTCCCTTTACCTTTCCCCCCAACTCTGGTGATGCTTCCCTGGGGTCTTTTTGGGCTGTCACCTTTCTGAGCTGTGCCACACTGCAGCACAGTGCCAGGCAGCTCAGCTCACTGCAAGGTCTCCTGGTGGGATGTGATGGTGTTTAAGGAGCAAGCACCCCCCCACCACCCCCCACCCCTCCCAACCCTCCCAGCCCGTAACAGGTTAACTTGGCTTTGATGGCCACTGCTCTTTCATGACCCTCATCCTGCTGGGGCTTCATCCATCACCTCACCCTTGCCCAGAGGGATGGGTGTGTGCGGTGAGACATGGCAGAGGATGTCTGTGGGGGAACAGGCAACATGAATCCCAGTTGCCCTCTGTCCCAGCCACCCTACTGCAGCCTCTCCCCACTGCCACAGCCCCCTGTGACTCTGTGACATGCTCCAGTGAAACTTCCCCAGCCCCGCAGCAGGCAGAGCCAGACAGTGCCCTGTGCTGGGCTACATCCTCCCTGGGGCTGAGCTCCTTGGCCAACTCCTGTTTGCTTTAGGGGAGGGTTCACAAGATAACTCTGGAACAAAACAGTTTCCAAAGGCTGTGCTACTTACAAATGAGGGGTTCAAGCTTTTGTCCTAAATCCAATGCTGTTTTCTTTGCAAATGGTGGGGGAAAACCAGTAAGAGAAGAAGAGGCGACCCCAAATGTTAATCTTGTTAGGTTAAACTGCTCACTAAACAGATGGGGGTGCGAGGTAATGGGATTTTTGTCTTTTGGAAGAAGGGGTTAGGTTTGTAGGGCACAGAGGTCACTCTGGGCAAACTGGCAGCTTTTCTCTTTGTGTCACAGGAGCAGGGACAAAGTGAAGTGGCAAAAATGCTTCCAGCCCAGCTGGTATGGTGGGTTTATCCTCCTGTTACGCCGGCGGTCTCACAGCCTGGCTCCAGGCCTCAGGGTTACTCAGAGGCAGTGCAAGGCCAAGGCACCCCAGAAAGGACACACTGCAAAGGACCCCATTGCTCCCTGATGCCACAGCACCTCAGCATCCCTCCAGGAAAACCCTCCCAGCAGCCGCCCCACAGCTGCCCCAGCGCTCTGCCCATCTGGGGATGCTGCTGGGGATGGCAGCCTCCAGCATGGCCACCAGCAGCTGCTGGGACCTGTTCCTGGGCTGACTTCATGCAAGGGCAGTTGGGCTGCCAGGAAGTTTTGTGCTCTCTGCTGTGGATGGAGCAGTGCTTCCACATCCCTTAGGAGTCAGCAGCTATTTCTGGCCAGAGGGTCTGGACCTGCAGGGAATGTGGTGGTGGCTGCAGCAGGGCCCTTCTCATCGCTCTCTGGGCTTGGCCACAGCACCAGAGACTTTGGCTGGGGTTAGTGCTGTCACTTCTGGCCAAGGTTGAGGTCAGGAGCTAAGAAAGTGTCACCATGGCAGCTGGGATGGGCAGTCTGGATTAACCCAAACCACTTCCCTGCTGACACTGTCCCCCCAGTGCCAGGCAGGGAGCTGGCACAGCCCCGGGGAGCTGCCAAGACAGTACAGCTTCTGTGCCCCCAGCCCTGCATCTTTTCCTGAAACCCTGTGCCAAGCCCTCCCTCCATGCCCTGGCTGTCCTGGGGGCTGGCAGGGTGCAGCACCCACACTGTGTTGTCCTGCAGCACTCAGGGTGTCAGCAGTGAGGGGGCTGCCCCAGGAGGGCTCTGCTGCCTGACTGGGCATACCAGGATCTGCAGGGGTTTGGTAAACTGCTGTCAAATGTCCACTCCCACTGCACCCCCCACCCCCCACCCCCTGAGAGCGGCAAATAGCTGTGTCTACTCTAAATCCCTCTGTGTCTCCCTCAGCTCTGCTGGGGCCATTACTGTTCTCCTGCAAGCTCCAGCAGATCCAGCTAAACCCCTTTTCTGGCCTCACGCTTTGCTGCAGCCTGACCCTGTCCTTCTGCCCTGAACCCAGGCAGACAAGAGAAGCCAGCATGGGTGCTAACACCAGCCTGGATGCTGGAGGCTGGCCCAGATGCTAATGCTGGCTAGGGTGCCAATGCCAGTCCAACTCTTAACACTGCTCTGGGTGCCAAGTCCACTTTGGGAGTTTATGACCAGCCCAGGGGTGTACTCTCAGTGTGGGTGGCGATGCCAGCCTGGGTGCTCACACCAGCATGGGAGGCGATGCCAGCCTGGGTGCTGAAGCACAGTGCAGGGTGCTCAGGACACCCTGGGTGCTCCCATCTTGTCCACACTGCTGTGAAGCGCCCTGGCTCAGGTCCAGTACCCTGGGGAAGGCCTGAGCTTGGAGAGGACCCAGCCTGTGCCACTATGAGAGGTGCAGGTGACCGTACCTTCCCAGACACCTGCTGACATTTGCTTGGGGACAAATGCTGGTCAAGTGACTCCAGCTCACTTGCTGCATCCCCGCAGACCAAGCTTCACCTTCCCCAAACTTTCTGTGGGAAGAACAGGAAAGCCAGGCAAGCCAGACTCCTTGCATGGAGCTCCAACCTGCTGAGGGCGCTGGCAGAGACAGAGCTCGGCATGACCCCATCCTGCTGTCCCCATGCCCCTCACCAGGCAGAGCAGGCAGGGATGCGGGCCTGTCTTGGCCAGCCCAGGGCCAGAGGCTCTGATTTGGACAGTGTGCCGTGCTCCCAGGCTTCCTGCCCTTCCTGCATGTGTGTGCACATCCTTAGCTTGCCTCCGCCCCGGTGCATGGCTGGGCTGCTCCAGGGGGTACCTGATGTGAAGCAGCAACAGAAACAAAAACACAAAAGCACGAAGAATCGGTCAAAAAACCCAGCAAGCCCGGCCGGATCTGACAAGAGGAACTACCCAGTGGGTGAAACCCTCGGAGAGCCACCACAAACAGGATCTGCTCCAGAACGGCAGGAGAGGATGTGGGAAGGAAAGGGAGGAGGTCCCACGCGTGGTCAAGGAGAGGCCAGCTGGGAGAGGTGGGATGGCTGCGATGGCTGAAGCCATTCGGGATGCAGAGTGCACCCAGCCCAGGGACCATGGAGGCAGAGGGTAAAGCTAGACAGTGCTGAGCACCCTAAAGTGCTCTAGTTTTTAGGCATTGACCCCAAAGACTCTGCACTGGTGCTGAGACACAGGACAACCTTGTACTGGAACTGCTGAGGTTGGCATGAAAGTCCTTGTGTGTTGTTTTAAAATAAAGGCTAAAGATGGTGCTGGTGGGGCTTCCTGGTAGGACGTGCTCCCCGGAGTGCCACCAGCCTGGCAGAGCATCATCCAGACCCAGCACCCAGCAAAATCCTGTGAGAAGAGTCAGGACAGCTGAATTCATGCTCAAGCTGGCTGATTCCAGCTAGCAGCCGCAGCCTCCAGCCTACCCCTGCAGAGCTCCCTTCTCTACCCAGCCCAGCCCAGCCCCCTCCTGTGACGCAGAGCTGGGCCTTGCTAAGGGACAAGGGTCCCCTCATGCTCGCTCAGCCAAACTGGCCAGGTTTGCTGGCAATGAACCACAGGAACTGAGCAGCCATGGAGCTGGGAGGAAACCTCACACCAACATAAAACTGTGCCAAGGGCAGGTTTACACACCCCACAGCCAGGGTGAGCAATCCTGGCTGCTCCCACCCCCTGTCCCCTCACTGCAGATGAAGGACCCGATGCCTCCCTCCAGCTACAGCTGCGAGCACTCCCCAGAACCCTGCAGCTGGGTCCTGCCCACACGTGTCAGGGCTGGGGACACACTTGGCCCCGTTCCTCCCTGGAGGCCGCAGCTGCTGCAACCACAGGAAGAGCGGGGTGGCTGCCGGCGTCTGGTTCTGCTGTGACGACGTGTGCGCGTTCTCAGCAGGCGCTTTCACACCCCCTGCCCCATGGTGCACGGGTGGGGGGCACAGCGTGGTCCTGGCTGGGAATTTGCTGTCGCGTGTCCCTCCCAGCCCCGGCATTCAAAACAAACAGGAGATGTGGATACACAGCATCCAGAAGAATGTGTGAAGAAGGAAACAAAAAGCCAGAGGGGATGGAGTGCCCAGAGGCTCGGCTGGGGGACGCGGGGGGCTGCGACAGTAAATCAGTGGCAGTCCTGGTGTCCCGGCATTTGTCCCACCGCCCAGGCTGGGGGCTGTGAGGAGATGTGCTGGCAAGCAGGAACCCAGCAACGGGACAAAAGGCAAGAGGGGAAATGAGCAGGAGCTAAAATCCCTCGTGGCACCCAAGGCGAGGGTTTTTGCTCCATCAGACCGGGCATCCCGGCTCTGCCAGTCCCCACGCTGAGGGCTGGCACCCAGTGCTGGCAAGCTGCAGCAGGATGGACCCGTGATGGGGAACCAGTGTGACTTCATGCCCTGACTGCAGCCCTGAAATGCCTCTCTGAGCACAAGCCAACTGGTAAAGCCTGCCCATGGCTCTGCTGTGAGGTTTGCAACAGGAGCCAGGGGGCTGGGGCTGGGGTCCCACCAGCAGGCCCTCTGCTCCTCCAGCAAGCGAGCTGAGGAGGAGCTCTGCCATTATGACATGGGCAGAAATAGCCAATTTCCCCCTTCTCTCTCCATACTGCACCCCTGGAAGCAGCCAGCACAGGGACACTCTGACTTGGCTCTCTGCACCATTTTCCTGAATCCTGTGCACAGCAGAGGCCACAGGGACAGGACTCAAACTGCCCCGAGCTTGGTGGCACCCCTTCCTTGTCTGTGGGGAGAAAGAGACAGCAGCAGAGCACAACTCCCCCATCAGTATTCGGGAACCTCAGGGACCAAGACCTATTCCAAGACCTGTTCTGCTCCGAACCGCTGCTGCAGGTGAACAGCACAGACTGAAGCACCAACAGGTCCATGAAGGGGAGATGAGCATCCCCAAACTGCAGACCTTCCAAGGGGCAGGGGGAACACGATTACTCCCCCAAAGCAGGGCCCATGGAGGGAGCATGATGCCAAGAAGATGGAGTCTGCCAGCCACTGCAGCAGGTCCCAGCAGGCAGCCAGACCCACGGGGGTGCCAGCACTTCTCTGGGGTGCCTGTAGCCCCCTGCAAGCAGCTCAGCCAACACACAAGCCCAGCACACACATTTCCTGCTCTCCAGTGTCTTCAAACCCTTTACTCACATCAGATTAATTCTATGCATGTTGTTCCAGTCACGGGCACTCTGCAGCCACTTTGGGGATGAGGAGCACAATCAGGCACACAGGGAAAATCTCTACACTGGGAAAGGCAGAGGCAGCCCCCAGAACTCCCCACTGTCTAAAGGTGTCTAGGAAACATGAGGGGAGCTTGAGGTGGGCCCACCATGGATCGAGAGCCACTTCTGGGCCCTATTTCCAGATTCTCATCTACTCTGTGTGAGCTGCTGGAGTCCTTGGGGATGATGGACTTGGAAGCAAACCAGGTGTGGCTTTTTCCATACAGGACACATCCATCCCTCCCTTCGTTATCTTTAACAATCAGAGCACTGACTTCTTCCCTGAACTAGAAAAAGGGAATATTGCATCTTTTAAAATTTGTTATTTTGTGTTCTCTGAACATTTTCCCAGAGGAGAAGTGAAGAACCTCTCGTGCCAGACAGCCCCATCAATGTCTCTTACTCTGCAGAGCCAGAAAGGAAAATCACCTGAACCATGAGGGACAACACATGTCCTGAGCCTAAAGCTGCTGTGATGGCCAGGTCCAGAAGGCAGGGCTAGGCTAAGTCCAGGAAAGGCCTTGGGTGACAATCCTCCTCCTCATCGGTCTTAAATTCATACCTGAGCATCTCTGTGCTGTGTGAGCAGTACCCAGTGATGTTCATGCCCACCAAGCCTGGACCAGTCCTGCTGACCTACATCCCATCACTGCACTTCTGGGAGGCCTGGCCACAGCAGGAGACCCAGCACTCACCAGGGCTGCCGTGCCATGCTTGGCGTGCCAGAGCTCCCACACCATCCTGCTCATGAAGTGCTGGAGCTCAGATGCTCACCAGGGGACTCAGGGGGTCCTGCTGCCCCACACCAGGTGAGAGGGCAGACCCAGGGCTCTGCCAGGCTCCAGCAAAGCCAGCTCGTCAAAACCTAATGATTACCACAGTGAAAACCTCTCTGTGACTGTCCAGGCCATGGCCATGGCTTGTCCCTCCCTGCAGAGCCCAGATGCCCTGTAAAACCCTCACACGGCTGAGACTGGCTCCCCAGAGATTTTGTGACATGTCAGTGGATCTTTAAAGAGGGCTGGAAAAGGTTTCCCATGGATTAAGAGAAGGTGACCATCTCATTGTCAGCAGACTGAAGAAGAGAGGGACACCTGCCAAATCCACCCAGAGGAGACTGCCTGGAAAACAAGGTGGTGAGAAATTCTCACATGCTGTGGGCAACTGACTTAATCCATCATGTAAGGGGAAGCTTGCTGGATGGGAAGAATGTTTGAGTGTCTGAGGGGGAGAGAAGTATTGCTAAGAGACTCCTGAATTAGAGATCACGTTGGTGACAACTGTCAACATTTCATTAGACCCAAGCTGTTGGCTCGTTCTGCACTACCCAACCCCAAGGTGCAAAACCTTCTGGTTACCTTGAGCAGGGAGGAAATCTCTGCTTTGCTGTGGTCCCTGCAGCCTGAAGCTGTTCTCAGCTCTGGTGCTATTAACCTCCTCCATGGGCACACTAATGGAGATACAATGGCCTCAGATGACAATCCCAACTCGGGGCATTCCCTGCCCAAAGGAATCAGCTCGAACAGCTACTGCTCCTGCCAAAGAAAGGGCTTGGCTCCACTTTCTGTGACTTGCAGCAGCCCTTAACCTTCTTAGTAATAATTCTTTCAGCTCCACCAGTTCCTCATTGATTTTTCAGCTTTATCTCATCACACGGATGTTTGTGCACCAGCGATCGCATGTGATGGTTTCTATTGAGGAAGTCTGACAGAGACTGCCAGCACTCAGCACAGCTGTGATTTTTCTGTGCAGGGCCAGATTCCCCTCACAGAAGCAGAAAGACCAATTTGGTAAATGTATACACCTCCCACCGCCTCCCCCTGAGGAACCTCTCCCCAGGATGGAGTACCAGACCCTTCCCCACTAAGTACATTGACCTCCTCAGATGGGGCACGCTGGGGACATTTTAAATAGCCATTTTTACTGAATTCCCTGGCCTGGCTCCCTATGGAGATTATTCAACTGGGCAGACAGAACTTCCCCAACCTCCACAACACAGCTGAACACACACACACACCCTGTGGAGACGAGAGCTCACAGATGCAATGCAGAAGTGGCCAAGACGGCAACCTGCATGGGAGTGGAGTGCTCTGATTTCACCCAGCCCACAAAATACTCCCTTCTCCTTCATGACAGACCCAACTTCTTATTTCTGACCTTGGAACGGGGCATTTAAGGGACTTTCTGGCTGTGGCTGGGGAGCGACAACACACAGAGTTTAATTCCCCTGCAATGCTCCTGGTTTTCCCTTGCCACTTCTGCTTGTGTGAGACAGAGCCCCCTCAGTCCTAAAGGGGTGGCAGTGTGCACCAGTGTCCCTCCCTGGGGACAGCTGTGGGCACTGAACCACGCGGGGGGTTCAGCAGCACTCCCCGATGCCCAAATCCTGCCTTCACTGGGAGATGAGACCCGGGAGCAATGCTGAGGCCTTTGCACCATCCCTCCCCCTGCAGCAGCAATGGGAGATGACAAGGGCAGGAGAGCAGAGCAGGCTGCAGTCCAGAATCAGGCAAAACCTGGTAAATAAACATGGTTGTTGAAGGCTGAGGAGGAAAAGAAAAAGGGCAGAACCATCTCTTATGGCATATAAAACATGGAGCAAAAATGGTAAAAAGCCAGGGCAAAGAGCAAAGTTTAATGTCTTCTCATGCAGGCAGATGCAGGCATGATGCACTGGGCAGGGAGGACAGGTAGTGGGAAGGGCTGCAGCCCCCATGGTCTTCCCCTGCCCCCCAAGTCCTTCCCTGCTGGGATGGACACTGCCATTTGCAACTACTGAAGAGCAGGAGGAGGAAGATCCAGCATGAGAAGAGCTCTCGTGGGCTGGGCAGGGAGGTGTGGGGGCTCCCTGGGCTGCTGGGACACGGGTACCTACAGCATCATGGCAGGGACAGCTGGGATGCCAGCAGGGATGGGCTCTGGACTGCCCACACTGAACACAAATACTGTCAGAGGCAACTGTGGGAAAAGTGTTGTTTTTTGCTCTCAGGCTCTTTCTCTCCACCCAGGCACCTGCAACTTCGGAGTCTGAAGTTTTTCACCTCCCTTTATAAGAGGGTTGAAAACCAAGATGTGTTTCCTGGTATTTTTGGGGCAGATTGTAAAAACCATCATTCCTTGCCCCAAAACTTGGCTGAAAGACTAAGAATTGGAATTAATACCTCTCTGGGGCTTTCCCTCTATCCCACAGGCAGAGTTTGGAAGGACCAGGAAGGAGCTGGCAGGGGGGCTCTTGCCTCCCCAGGAGTCCTTGCTCCCAGCCAGCCTCACTCTGAGTCCCTGATTAAGATGATGAGCTTGTGGTACAACCTTTTGGTCCCCCAAAATCTGTGCAGGCAAGCAGGAAATCAGTCGGGGCTGGGGGACATCCCCAGCTACCCTGTCCCTGTGGGGACACACCCCCACCCCCCAGGAGCTCCCGTTGCACACGCCAGTGAGACACACTCCCATCACCACTGGTTTTTAAACAGTGCAAGAAAATCTTCCCAGAGCAGGGACTGAGGGGGTCTCAAAGCCCAGAGTTCTTCCCCAGCATTGGTGTGTGTGTGTGTGGGGGTGATAACCCTGCTCTGCTCCCCAGCCCCCAGCCACAGGCTCCCTGCCTGCGATAAGGGCAGAAAACAGCCAAAAACAAACAAACAGTTCGAGTTAATGGGGCGGCAGTTATTTTTGGCCTAGAGGGAGTTCACACACTCTGTGTTGTTTTAGTAAATAACTGTAAATGGAGCTTGTGGTGCGGGGAGTGGGCTGGGAACCGGCTGGCTCCAGGCAGTGGGGAAGAGCCACGTCTTGTCACACTGGTGCTAACAGGAAACCAACTGCCTCACCTACCTGAGCATCTCTCTGTACTCGCACTTTTATTGTCACCACATCCTTCGGCAACCACATCAGAGAGAAGCCGAGGGGGCAGGGCAGGGGCAGGCAGCCTCTCGCTGTGGGAAGGCAGCACTGGGGTGTCTCATCCCTGGCAAGGAACGGGGCAGAGCCGCAGGTCTCTTTCCAGCAGATGCTGCAGCTCAGGTTGCCACCATGACTTGGACAGTGCAAAGCCATGTCCTGGCTGGCTGCGGGCCCAGGACGGGCCTGGGATGCGGGATGGGCCGCACACCCGGCTCTGGACCCAGCGCCGCAGGCAGCGGGGATCAGGTCTCTTGCCTCCTCCATCATCTCTGCAGCCACATGCACACTGGGCTGTGCCTGGCGAGTCCACCACAGCGTCTGCATCTCCCCAGGTCGCTGGGTCTCAGAAAAAGGCAGTTTCCTACACACTGCAGGAGAGCCAGGATCGCCTGAGCCCAGCCCAGAGACTGGGGCCTTTGCATGTGTGGAGCTGCAAAACCAAACCTTTTCTTTACTTGGGTTTATTTTTCCCCAGAAAGAGTGATTACACTCCTGGGTGCCTGGGCTAAGGATGCTGGGTGCCTGCGGAGGGTTTTAGGGGCATTGGCTGAGCTGACCTGACTCCATAAAACAGACTCAAGGCGTTTCACAGGCACAAAGCACAGCCCAGCAGGAAAACACACATAAAATCAAGCGACACATCATCTCAGTCAGAGAAGGATGGTTAGAAACAGCCCCTTGCACGGCCTGTAGTCTCAGAGCAATAAAACTTGAGAATAAAGGACAGTGGCCACGGCCTGTGCAGGAGCAGGGACAGGGACACAGGGCGAGGCTGCAGCACTGGCGTCAGGCTCACATCGGAGTTTCTGTGCTGCTGTCAGGTTAAATCAGGCTGCTCTGGTGACATTTGCTTGGGGAACTGCTCCCCAAGCCCATGGCAGCAGGGCGAGCGGGTGTGGGGGTAATTGGGAGAGACAGCTCCAGAGCAGCCACAGCCCCTGGAGCCGTGGCAATGGCCCTGTGCCCAGACGCAGGAGGCAGGCTCTCAGCACCGGAGAGCGGCTGCTCCTACCGGGGCTGCTGGCTCCCAAACTTACAGCTGGAGAGGAATAAGACACACCCTGAAGGCTGCTGAGAAACCACCAGGTTTAGACAAAAAAACCCACCAACTAAAATCAGACAATAAAATCACTTCCAGTTCAGCAGAGAAAGGGGAAAAATAATCCACCTTTCCCCTGCTCAAAAATCCCAGAGCTTGGGAGTTAAAACTCTCAGGGCATCTCTTACATGCAGCATCCAGATGCCAACTGTGGGATCTTTTCATCTGATATCCGTTATATTTTGGATCCAGCTTGGCAGGCAAACACAGGCAACTGAGCATCAGCAATGCTGCTGAGCTGGGCACCAACGGCCCTGGGGAAGTCTCCCTGAACACTGGTTGAATGTTCTGTGGCCCCTGGGGCTGGTGGTGAGGTGCTGAGGGGTTCGTGGACCAAAAAGGGCCAGTTGAACCCAGGGGCTTTGCTCTGTACATCTGCTGGGCAGGACTCCTTCCTGGGAGTGCAGTGTGGCCAGGAGCTGAAGTGGCGATGAGGAGTGTCCTGTCTCAGCGGGCTGAGAAGGGGGAAGCAGGTTATGCAGCACAGGCATACTGCTGCAGGGGTGGAGGAGGGGACAGCCTTTTCCTGCCCCTTCTGCACCACCCATCTCCACTCTGTACCCCACGGGGTGAAGATGGGTGGTGCATCATCCCACAGGGTGGTGCTGGAGTGGGGGAATGCTCATCCCTCCTGCAGCACCCTGGGGCAAAGGACCCAGCTGAGGGTTCCCAGGGTCCTCACCAACCCCAGCTGGGGCCACACATGGTGCAACCATGACCCCGTGGCTCCCAGCTGCCTTGGGGCTGTCCCCATTCCTGCCCAGCAGCCCCTGAGTCAAAGCAGCCATCGATCAATTGCTTGGAGCAGCAAGCCAAGCGAGTCCCCAGGAGCTGCTCTAGTGACCAGTGCCTGTTGAGACCCCAGCCTGGAGGGGCCACATGCCAGGACATCGAGGGGCCACTGTCTGCTTGCCTTTCACCTCAAAGCAGAAGGTTTGGTTCAGGAGGAAAGGTCTCCTGAGCTTGGGACCACCAGGGCCACCAGAACAAGACCCCCCTGAGGAGAACATCAGGAGCAGGTTCAGATGGAAGCTGGTAACACAGGTAGCTGTAACACAGGTGCTAACAAGAGAGCAGGGGAGCAGCAGAGCCAGCACCACAGAGGGGAGCAGACACAGGGGGGATGTGGGGTGCTGGTCAGCTCCTGCCCAGGCTCTGGGAGAGGGGAGCGAGCGATGCAGTCCCAGGAAGGGAAGAAGGAAGTAGAAGTGCTGTGGAAGAAGGTACCCCATGAAACAGCCCTGCACCAGCAACTCACAGGCTACAAAGCCTCTTGCATTCATTTCAAGGCTTCTGGTGGTTCGCTGGTGGGGAATGTCCGTGAGGGGTCAGCTGGGGATCATCTTCCTGAGGGTTTTCAATTCAGCCAGGGGAATTGGCCTCAGAGCACCATGGGCTGGGGGCCAGGCTGTCCCCTGCAGCAGCAGCTGAACTGTGTGGAGGGGGTTGTCCAGCTGAGGGATGCTCGCTTGCCTTTTGCCAACAGCCCAGCAAAGCAACCTGGGTGTGCAGACAGCCCCCAGACATGTACATCCAGAACCAAAGCTCTAGGTGGAAAGGTCCCTTCCCCCTGGGCTGCATCCAGCCTTGGTGACACTGCAGCGGTGGCACCTGGAGCAGTAAGACAAGAGCTGATGGTCTCAGAGCCAGTCCTAGGGCTGCATTCACTTCCCCAGGGAGGATCTGCTGCTCCCTGATTGCTGCCACAGGAACAGAGGGTCACTTTTGTTGGATAATCTCATCAAACTTTGGTTCTATCTGCAATGCAAACCTTAAAAACACTGTTTGTAGCCCATAAAAGGCTTTCCTGGGGGGAGATAAGAATTGAAGAGAACTGGCTTAATGATGTTGAGAGAGATTTATGGGTTCACCTTAAAAGGATTTATTGGAGGGCTTTTTTAATGAGCAAATAATTAGTAGATTTGTCTGCTTTCAGCTGCCTTGCTGTTTTACAGCCTTAGCAGCATCACTTTCTAGGATTTTTTAATAAAGTACAACTTTGCCTTACTTCCCAGGGTCCCACCTGGCGTCACCTCCCCTGGGCACCATAGGCTGGGGAAAGCAGCTCTCTGGGGGCTGGAAGGCAGAGCTGGGGGCACACACAGCCTTCTTTTTAGGGACTAATCTGGCAGAAAATCCTACAGGAGAGCTGGAGAGGAGCTCCAAAGGGAGAGCATCTCAAAGGGGATGTTCCCTCCTGGTCAGAGACCTTCCTGGGAGCTGACAGCATCACCCACAACCCAGAAACAGACCTGTGGTCTGACTCAGGGAGGGAATTTGGTGTTTTCCTGAGGTTTGGGGCTCCCCGGGAACTGCTACAGCAACAGAGGCAGTGCCATGAGCCCTGAGGCTGTGTGAGGGGTGGCTCCTTGAAGAGAGGAGGGAGCAGCCAAGCCACATGTTGTTCCAACTCTGCTGCTAAGATGCTGCAGCCCGTGCAGCCCATCTCCTGATAACCCCCCTTGCCCCCACTTACGCTCTCCTCAGTTGTTCAGTGACAGACACCCTCATTTCAGGGCTCAGGCTGTCCTGCAGTTTGTTTTGCTTCAGCATGAGCAAAGTCTTCAGTGAAAGCCCTCTGTGTCCCTGTGGTACAGCCCACTGTGTGACCTCACAGAAGATTAACAGTGTTAATGCACCTTCACCCTAGAGAAGACTGGTTGATGTAAGAAGCAGGGAAGGGGATTTTCTCAACAGCCCAGGGCACCCCGAAATCCTGACTTCTCCGCTGGAATGGTTCATGTGCCATCAGAGCAGCTTTCCCCCAGGACAGATCATCCCATGTGGGATCCTGCTGTCAAAGCTGGCTGAAAAGAAAATAGTCCCAGAGCTCACGAGGTCTGTGAGAAGAGTCAGAGTCCAGAGCTGCACATGCTGTGTTGTTAGTGGCTTTTGCTGCTAATTGGGCACGGGCTGACAGTCTGCACTTAGTCCAGGGGAAAAAGGAATTTCTTCCCTGCTTTTTTTCCCTGGTAAATCAAAGGTTGGGCACCTTTAAAGCCCATACAACAACTTACAGCTTTCAACACTGTTGCACTCCAAAGCTCTGCTGTGATGCAAATCTGCAGTTCATTAAGAGGCAGAGTAAACCCTCTGTCCTTAGGATAGGCCTGGCCCAGTGAGCCCCCATCCCACCACTTTTGTTTCCTCCCACTGTGAAATCCCCTCTGGCTTAAAAATTCCCAGAGCAAAAGAGTTGATGGGTCCTGATCCTGCTCCAGCTCTGGCTGCCAGACCCAGCCCAGGCCAAACCTCTGCTGAGATTTATTGGGCAGCCTTCAACGTTCTTATCCATGTCCTTGACTTCTGGAAAGTGGGAGATGTGGCTCCAACAACTTGTCCTAGGGATTACTGAGCAAAACCCTACTTGATAAAATTCTTCCAGACCAGAAGCACCTACATTTTCCCCATTATTTTCACAGAGAGGGACTGGCTCAGCCCAGAGAAGAGAAGGCTGCTTCTGGGGAGAGCTCCCAGCCCCTTCCTGTCCCTCGAGGGGCTCCAGGGGAGCTGGAGAGGGGCTGGTGCCCAGGGCAGGGAGGGCCAGGCCCAGGGGAACGGCCTTCAGCTGCAGGAGGGGGATGGAGAGGGGCTGGGAAGCAGAAATCCTTCCTGGGGAGGGGGAGGCCCTGGCACAGGGTGTCCAGAGAAGCTGGGGCTGCCCTGGGATCCCTGTCAGGGTTCAGGGCCGGGTTGGATGGGGCTTGGGGCACCCTGGGCTGGGGAAGGGGATGTCTCTGCCCCTGGCAGGGGGGCACTGGGGGGAACCCTGAGGTCCTTTCCCACCAAACCAGTCTGGGGTTCAGTGATTCTCCTGCTACAGCCTCAGGCTTTTTTCACTGGTCTTTGATGCTACATGATACCGAGTCAGCAGAGGTGGCTTCCTGCTGCTGCTCTGTGCCCCAGCCTCCACACAGCCCTTCTGAAGCACCACTGAGCCCTGAGTGCCTGACCAAGAGATTTAATTTGCCACCAGGATAAACCTACGGGCACATTGCCAGGGTCCACATCCTGCTGGCAGAAGCACTCTGCCCAGGTCAGAGGGTACCAGAGACAAGTTTAGGTAACAGCTGTCCCAAAACAAGAGATTTTGGAGCAGTGAACTTGTTGGTAGGTAAGGACCATACCACATGCCAAAGTATTAGGACCAGAAATATTGAAATCCCAGGACTAGCAGCTCTGGAGCTGTGGGTGCACTTTCAAATAACAGCTGTGCAAAGGGATGGGGCCCAAGTCTGCAGGTGTCTCCACAGGTGAGCAGTGTACAAGGCCTTGCCCATCCTTCAAACCTCCCAGCTCCTTGCACCAGCCTGGAAATGTGGATGCTACTGCTGGACTTCCAATAAAAACACAACTATTGGCTTCCTTGCCCTTAGTGCTGCTGAGCACTTCCCCTGATGGCTGCAGCATGGGCTGGAAAGGCATTGCTTTAATAGCCGGTGTTTTAGTGTTGCAGCCAAGACTCTCCCAAATGAGGACCAAAAGTCAGACCTTGAATCTCTACCCAGTCTCTGAGTCGTCCCTATTGCACCAGAACTGCAGCTCTAATTCTTGCTGGTCCCCAAACTGCAATTAGCCCAGCTCCCCATGATCCACCACGTTCACAGGAGTGTCCAGAGCCCAGGCTGCGGTGGGGACACTGCTGTGTCCAGCTCCGCACGATCTGCCAGAAGGAAGGGTCAGGCACAGGACAACCTCTCACATGGACACTCCACGGCTGCAGGCAGCCAGGTGCTGCAACCACAGAGCTCAATCTCATCCCAAACTCTGCCCAGGAAGTGGGATGAGCTGAGCCAAGGCATCAGTGCATCTGCTCGGGGATACTTGTTGCCAACCCTGCAGCCATGAGGCCAACAACTCTCCTGCCCTGCAGTGAAAGCTGGAAAAAGCTCTTAGCTAAAGGCTTGTGGGATCAAAAGTGCCTTAAAAATGGCACATTTGGGTGCCTTCTTTTGGAGACCACCATGTGGAAGTTTTGCTTGAATGACCCCTGAAGCCGAGTCCTGGCTTCTACACCCCGGTCATGAGGGGTAACAGCAGCAGTGCCCATGCCCAGGAGCAGGACCCTGCCTCTGACTCCCAGCACCAAGGATGCTGCACGCAGAGCCCTGCAACAGCCACAGCCCTGGCAGGGATGGGGCCTCAGCCAGGCCTCCAGCCCCGGAGCGAACCTGAGAGCAAAGCTTTGCCGTGAGGCCTGTAGGAAGGAGAGATTTCAGCCCCCCATCTCCTTCTGCCACCCCACAGGTTTCAGGTCCCAACCAGGAGGCAGAACCAGGAGGCAGAACCAGGGTGTAGCTGTGTCTAGATCCAACTCTGAGTGACCCCTCCTTAACATCTCAGGAACCTGTGATTCACATCAGGGCCCAGCGCTGCCAGCAGCACCCCCAGCCTTCCAGCAGTCCTTACTTTGGCCCCTGCCCGTCAGAGAGATGCTGGGTGATGGAGACATCTCGGCTTGGATCCAGCCTCTACCCACAGCAACCGGGATGGAGCCACCGGAGAAGGAGGCGGGTGACAAGAAAGTGCCCTGACCCAGGGGAGGAGAGGAGAGGGGGATTAAAGGGAGGGATTAGGAGGGAGAAAACCGAAGGTCATCCTCAGTGAGAAAGAAAGGAGGCAGCGGCAGCGGGGCTGGCTCTGCCCGGCCGCCCCTCCTGCCCCTGCCCCGGCTCCCAGCGGCGCAGCACCTCCTTTGTGTCTCCTGTGACCCAGGGATTATGAGTGTGGGAACGGGGCCGCGGGTACCCTCTGCGCTGCTGTGGCCTCGCGGGCTCACAAAGGCGAGGCCCGGGCTGGGGAGGGGGAAGGAGAGGCCATGAGAAATGGCTCCCACTGCGGCTCTTCGCGCGGGGGCTGCAGGGCCTGGGCTGGCCCTCCCGCTCGCCCTGCGCCTGGAAGCACCGCGAGGCGCTGCCCGGGCCGAAGGCAGAGCTGGCAGTCAGGGCTGCCCCCGGGGACACCCCAGGGATGCATCTCCCCTGGGGTTGCAGTTACCCCTCGTATGCGGCATGGGGCTGTCCTGTCACCGCGGGACGTGACACCTGTGTAAGCAGAGCGCAGTGAGAAAACTCAGACACGCAGAGCACCAAGTCCAGCCGCTGCAGGAACTCTGTTACTGACAGGACTGGGGCATCCAGTGAGATGGCTGATGATGTTCCTCACTGGTGGTGATGCTCAGGCTGAGTGAGCCCCAATGTGCATGTTTCATCCTCACCCACCAGGCTCCAGAGCCCTCAAAGACGCAAAATGCTTTCCCCAGGTCCCCCTCTCCTCTCCCCTTCCTCTCTGGGCAAGAGCCTGATCCCACCGTTGCACCTCCAGCTGTGGGGTCTGAGGAGCCCCCATGGCCTGACCCTGCCAAACACTGTCCCCTTAGGGAGGAGGGCTCACCTTTGCACCCCATCTCCTCCCAGCACACATGCCCATGGGGCACCACTGCTCCACCAGCAATCTCCTGTTTGTGCCTCCTGCCATGACACCTTTGAGTGCCCACATGGTCCCAGCATCCCTCAGGGGCACAGCCCAGCCATGGGCACTGCCACAGCAGGAGCAGCAGCTCCCGGGAAGGGTCAGAAAGGCCAGCCCATGGTTAATGACTGATTAGGAAATCTGTCGTGGTTGTTGTCCTAATGATCCTGGTAAGGCAGAACTGTTACTTTAGGAAAAAAATGGATGATGGCTCCAACAGTTCCCAGATGCAACAACCCATTGTGGGAAACTCCAGACTTCTGTAAAAATAAATACTCTTGGTTTTGCACATGAGTTTTTATTTTTAAATAAGCCAAAGCCAACTGAAGGATCTTTCATGGAGCTCTGGAACCCGTGGGCTTGCTGAGGGCTGGAGGGCAGGGAGGGAGGGGGCTCCCCAAACAGATATCTCATCCCGGGCTCCTCCTTACGGCACAGTGACAGCCAAAACCCATCTCAAATCTTCCCTTACAACAAGGAAACACAGCATAAAGCCACTGAAGGGGACTAGTGCCATTTCACCAGGTGATTTTATTATTCCACCCTGGGCTTGGTATCAATGTCTGGTGAAGCCGCAGGCGCTGGCAATGCCAGCACTGGACTCAGTTCCCTACCTGGAGTTAGGTGGTGTGCTTAGGATCGCAGCTGCAGGGGATCACTGTTTGCCATTGCTAAGGTACACTGAGATTAGAGACAGTGGTTAAGAATTACAATTTTAAACATTGGAATTTGCCTAGAAAGACATTCTCAAGCCCTAACAGCGCTGCTCTCTCACCACAGGTGTTGTTCAAGTCTGGCTTTAAAGCCTCCCTGCTCCTCCTCATGCTTTCCAGTAGCTGCCATTAACCTCTGGAGCTCAGTTCAAAGGATTAGGAGATGGATTAGGAGATGGTCTGCAAAATGGAAAGTGCTCCCTAACCACAGGGATCCTCCTCAATGAAAAGGGGACTTCTCCACTTGTATTGACAAGTATTTTCCAGCTGTGGCATCATCCAAGCACCACTCTGTTCTCTTCAAGAAACCAGGGAGCACAAATGTGGCCGTGCAACTAAAATTCAAGAAACGACTATCGTCCTGAGCTAAGTACGATGAGAAGCCAAGTAACCAGACAGAAAATGTACCATGCAACCAGCAGTTCTAAAGCCCACAGAGCAAAGGGGGGTTGGGATGCCATTGCATCACCTGCAGTTGGGAGGTGATGGCCATGCTCTGGCACCAGAGCCTTCCCCAGGACCCCAACCGGACAGGCCGTGAATTTGGGACCTGATGCTCAGTGATGACCCAGTTTAGCACTTGCCAAGGCTGGGACCCGGCGCTCAGCCTTTCCTTCTCTGCCCACCTGCCCCAGGAGGGATGACAAGCCCATGGTGTGTCAGGCTCTTGGCAAGGGCTTCTCCAGCTCATTAAGTGTGTTCTTTATTCTTTATTCTGAAAGTAACCAGAATAAAAGCATTGAGCAGTGAGGATGGAGCACAGCCCTGCTTTCCCCCACTCTGAATGTCCCTGGATTTTCTTTTATGCCAGCTACTCCACAGAAACACCTGGTAAAAGTGTGCCTGACACCTACAGTGTGAGTCCTCACAGCAGAGTGATGTGTGCTGGCAGCCCTGGCTCTCTCTTGGGTGCCACTGTACCAAATACACCCCACTGAGCACATGGTCTTGGGTGCCACCAGCTCACCCATGGCTGGGGGCAAATCCACAGGCATTGGGGTGCCACGGCTCTCATGTCTCTTAGGAGAGTTAAGATGATGCTCACTTGGAAGCCATGAGCTCTCTGTGTGCTTCATCTCATACATGGTGACTAATTCCATCATCCAGAGAGCTGCTGCTGAGGAAAAAAAAAGTGGAACGATCAGGAAGGAAATCAAAAATAGCCCTCATGTGGCACTGTGTCAAGTGCTCATGTTTAGATTTTAATTTTATTATTTTATTCCAAGTTTCTTTGATAAAATATTTTCCCATGCTGAATGCACTTGGAACGTCCCCTCCATCACGGCATTCCTGGCGGATGAGCCAGGCTGTCGCAGATCCTATGCCAGAGCTGTATTCCCTCTGCTCTGCAATTCTCACTCCCACATCCACACCTTTGGGACCTGGAAGTCATTAATCACCAGGCACCAGCCAGGAAGGTACCTCTGAAGGCACAGACATCATTTTGGACACGGCACGGGGAGGAAACGGAGACTTGGACAGCCGGCACGAGACTGGGACCACATCTCTGCTGGGCTCCTGTGCTGTGTAGCAGTAGGTAAGACTTTTCAGCAGGGGGAATTTCCTGGCCATGAGACTCACGGACGTGTCACCACCCCGCTGCCTTTCTCCTGTGGCTGCAAACTCAGCAGAGAGCTGGGGAGTCCATCTCACCCATCCCCATCAGGCTGGAGATGCCTACAGCCAGGCTCAGCGCTGCTGCTCTGCCCAGGCTCAGCAGAGAGGAGGGGGATGATTTCTCTCCCCCAGAGCAGACGGCTGCTTGAGACTAAACCAAATCCTGCCTGAGATGCCACTGTCAGAGGAAACCCCCACGCCGTGCCCAAGCCACTAAGAGACCCCAGCCACCAGGCATGAATGCTCACTGCTATTTCCAAGTTCTGAATTCCTTGGAAACATCTGAAACAGAAGTCTGATTTCAACAAAAATGGGGTTTATTATTTTTTCTTTTCTTTTCTTCTTCTTTTTTTCTTTTAAACTGCAAATCTAAATTACATTTTTGGCATTTATTTTGATTTTTTTTCCCTTTCCCTTTTCAGACACCTTGCTGCAGGTGCAAGTTCCAAGAGTGAGCTGCCAAAGTCTCACCCTGAAAATACTGAGTCACAACACTGGGAAACACCCCTCCATCCCCAGGCTCCCAGCACTTCCTTGCTGCCTGTGTGGGCAACAGGAGCACCTACAGCCCCTTGCTTAGGGGGATGCATTAAAATCCCAGTTGTTAAAATCTGTTAAAAGAATCTGAGGGTGGAGGGAACCCCAGAAACAGCATTTACAAAGAAAAAGAGATGTCAGGCTACTTCTGCAGAGGTGCAGGGATGCGACCAGGGTGTAACTGTGGTGAGAACTGCAACCAGGCTGTGTGCCCTCAGCATGCAGTGAGGCTTTCATGGAATCACAGAATGGCATGGGTTAGAAGGGACCCCAAGGGTCACAGAGCTCCAACCCCCTGCCACAGGCAGGGACACCAACCTCCAGGCCTGGAGCTACACAAGGTTGCCCAGGGCCCCAGCCAACCTGGCCTTGAACACCCCCAGGGATGGGGCACCCACCCCCTCTCTGGGCAGCCCCTGCCAGCCCCTCACCACTCTCTCTGCAAAGAACTTCCCCTAATATCTCATCTAACCCTTCCTTCCTTTATCTTCACTCCATCCCCCTTGTCCTGCCAGGCTCTGCCCTTGAACAAGCTGATTCCCCTCCTGTTCCTCTGCTCCCTTCAGGGACTGGCAGGCTGCAATGAGGTCCCCCCACAGCCTTCTCTTCTCCAGGCTGAACCAGCCCAAAAGCTTTGTGGGAAGAAGATGCTCAGCTCCTGGCTGAGTGGGAAGATGCAGAGGCCACGTGCACCAAAGAAACTTAAATGTTCTCTGAGGCAGGGAAGTGGTGACCAGCAATTTGTGGGAAGAAGGAAGTTTTATGGATCAGTTAATGAAAAAACAGACTCTGCCTTCCCAAAACAGTGAGCAAAGCCCAAACTGACCAATACCTTTAAAACTTCCCTGCTGTAGGGTCAGCCTGGTGTCCCCGCTGCCTGTGGGAGGGCAGGCAGAGGTGAAACCATCTGTGGACGCTCATGCAGAGGCCAGTATCAGCCTCTTCCAATTAAACATTTATAATGAAGCCGTTCCTGCCAATGGAAACAAGCTGGCAGTTTGGAATGAGGTGGACTTTGCCCATATCACGAGCCCAGCACGTCTTGCTTTGCAGTGGAGAAGGATGAGTAACTCCTCACCCATCACTCCTACAGGCACTGCAGAGAAATGTTCTGTGTTCCTGCTTCACCCTGGACATGCGTGTTATGGTCCCAGGATGGACCTTCCCTCCCTGTGGGCTGCAGAGGGGCCTGAATGACCCACTCTCATGGGGACACCTCCTTGGGGGTGGCTGAAGCTCAGCCACAAGACATCCAACCCAGCTCCCTTGGGCACACCGCTGCTCCCACTCTGTATTCCCCAGCTATGAGACCCATTTCTACCCCACCAGTGTTACCCCCATGTCTGGGCACCAGCTGCTTTCATCATGGGGAAAAAGAGCCCAGCTTGACTGTCCTTCCGTCCAAGAGGCACCTTGGTGTGATGCAGTGGTGGCCCTCAGGGCCCTGGAGAAAGACTCTCCCTTTAAGGAGAAAGGCAAAGCACTTTGTGCAAGGATCTGTTTTGTCATGGGAGACATTACCCTGAACCCAAAAGAGGAAGGAAAAAGGGGGGAAGCTTTTGCCTTTCTGATGGGAACAGCATTTGAGTTAACTTTGTTTCCCTTGGGGAAAGGCACCAAAATAACAGAGGAAGGGGGTGTAGTGGGGGGGATGAAGCTAAAAAAGCTACGTAATCTGCCTGGGAAAAAACATGCTCCCAACAGTGCTGATGAGCCCATCCATCCGCCCTCTGCAGCGGGCAGGGTGGCTTGCCATGCAGGAGGAGAGCAGAGCACAGCCGGCACGCTGCCGGCACCCAGGGGATCCTGCAAGCCAAGCCCCATGCTGCTGGATGTGGAGGAGCCCTGTTGAGGTTCTGCAGGCCTGTGGGCTCCATCTGCCCTGTCTGGGGCTCTCTGAAGGCACCATGCAGAGGGAGCACGGTGAAATGGGGTCTGGAGAAGTTACTTGCTCAGAATGACCCACACTGGGCTGCAATGCAGCCTGTGATCTGGCTTCCCACCTCCACCAGTATGCACTTACTGCTTTTGGCCATAGTGGCCCAGTCAGTATTTGAAGACAAGGCAGGGAGGTCGCCCAGCAAGGTCCCTTTGGGGACAGGGATCTCTGCTGCCATCCCGATGCTCCTCACCTTCCTCCATGGAACACCCCCGGAGCAGCTGGCACAGGTGTGCTGCAGAGGCACTGGTGTTGGGCATCACACCAAGCGGAGCAGCAGACGGTTAGAACCTTGTGGAGATCACACCGGTAACATCATTTGTTCCCATCGCAGTGTGACTTCCCTTAAGCTACATGGGTGTGGAGCCTGCAGTGTCCCAAGCCCAACCCGTGCCTGGCATTCCCATGTACACCAGAGGCTTCTGAACTCTACCTCTGCCATGTATTGAACCCAGCAGTAAGTGGGATAAACACATCAGCTCTCTGTGGGCAACCTGCAGAGCTGTGTCAGGGATAGCGCAGCGCCTGTCCCAGCCACACCTGCACAGAGCAACAGCCAGCCCTGCCCTCGGCATCCTCAGGGGGTAAAAGGTGCAATCCCATCATGAAGAAAAGCCAACAAAGGACGTGTCTCCGTGCTCGGATCAGCCCCCTTATCTCAGTGTGCAACTCTGCACACAGGCTAGAAAGTCCCTGGTCTGCCCCAGATTCACCCTGCTCCAAAATCCACAGTGACTAATCCCATACCAGTAACACCGCTCCCAGGCACCGACCCTCTTCCTCCCGGCTCTGGCGCAGCGCTGGCAGAGACTGGCTGGTGCCAGGGCGGCAGGACCAGCCCCTGGGCACACACCTGCCTGCACCGAGCACCAGACAGCACCCCGGGCCCCAGCGCTTCCCTGCCTGCCACAGCCAGGCAGCTGTACCGGCTGGGATGGAGGGATGGACATGTGTCCTCCTCTCCTCCCTGTGCTTCTCCAACGCCCCGACGCTGCTGCACAGCACACTCACACCACTGCTCTAGTGGATAAAAGCCCAGCAGCGACTCCTAAGCAATGCACTGCGATTTTGCCATGTTGCCCATGGGGTAGGAGTGTGCAGAGAAACTGGTTTGTTCTGTTGCAGTGTCCTTCTCTTTGCTCTTCCCAATGTGCTACAGGTTGGCTTTTGCAGGGTCTCCGCTCACAGGACAGCAGCACCACCCACCAGTCTTCCAATATCCCCCCTACATTTCACTTGCCCAGCTCATACCCATCTATTGCCAGCTTGTGTTGGCTTTACCACAGCTGCATCTCCCTTTCCTGCAGACCCTGGACTGAAAACCACCCACCTGAAACCTCCCTACCACCCTCCACATTGTGTTGCCCTCAGAGGGCTGTGCTGGATGGGTGCAGAGGGGCTGTGATGGGCACTTGAACTGCTTCTAAACCACGTATGTAGATCCATTTTCTTTTCTAACTCCAACACCAGCATTTCAGTAAGTCAGTTCACCGTCTCCCTCCGTAGCCGGTGGGGTGGCTAACAATGACAGCCACGCAAATCCGCTCAGAAACTGCTTTCAGGAGGTAATGCGCTCTGGGCCTTGGCATTGTAGGAAGCTCGGGAAGTCCCTTCAGGAGCTGAGGCTGGAAGGTATTCCCAAGTCCATAGAGCAGCTCAGGCCCTCCTCTTCAGGACAGAGATAAGACACAGATAAACCAGTGACAGCCAAGCTCCTGAGCCCTCTTGTTTTTTGTCTCATGAGAGAAATGAGAGACTGGAAAGGTCTTTGTGACTGCTGGCTGTTTGTCCAGTGGCTTCTCCTCCCCAAATTATGATTTGCATCACTTAATGGGTGCGCTCCTAATTTTGTCATCAGAGGAGACATGGGACAGAAGGCTGGCAACCGAGCACAGGGCACACAGAAGATGCCACCTGATGAGGACAGGGGAAGGGTCTCGTCCTTCAATGCCTCCACAGGAGGTTTTGCTGTCTGCCCATCCAAAAACCTGGCACAGCACATTTCAACCACATCCTGTCCTGTCCCGTGTGCTTCCTGCCCTAACCCAGCAGGTCACTCAGATACACAGGAAAACGGACACGGGACTGGCTTGCTGGGCTTGCTCTTGACCTGCTCGCTCGTGCTCAGTCTCCAGAGCCTGGTCTGTACCACAGCGTTATCTCTGGGCACTTACAGGCCGAGTCGCAGTGACCCACGCTGGTTTCTCTCTGGGTACTAAATTAGGACTCAGCTTTTTGCCATTGGGACAAACGGCCCATTAAAGCTTTGCTTTCCAATGAAGCCCTTCAGTGGCTGTTTCAAGAATGTTTCCTTAAAAAGCAAACTATCTGCCCAGTTGCTGCAGTCTGCCTGTGTGTGTGCACCAGCTCCTGCCTTCTGTCCCACCTCCCTCGCGTCCTGCCGCCTCGGCTGTGACCACAGCACCTGCCGCCTGCGCAAGTGTCGCACTGACGACCCACGAACGAGGCAGCTGCATTTCAGCACCTGAATAGTGAAAAATACCCCTCTGATTGTAGGAGGTGCTGGGAGGCAGTTGGAAAGAGCAAGCCTGGCCTTGCAGAGGAGAAGGAATACCGCTCCGAGCATGGTGAATCCCTCGGAGTGGTTGGTTCTGACCTGTACTCAGCTTGCACACCCCATCCTCAGCCCTGCTTCCAGGTGAGCCCTCACGCCTGGCTGTGGGGGCAGACCCCCTCTCCCATCTCCCTGTGCCTTCTCCACTTCCTGCCATGGGCTTCCCCCTTGCTGGCACTTGATTCTCTTGCAGAGCCTTGCTGCTAAGGCACAGGGAGGTGACAGGGCTGGCAGCGACAAGTGACCAGGGAGGAGGCGAGTCCCGTGCCCGGGCACTGCCGTGGGACACTTGCCTTGCTCCTTGCCCTGGGTACTGTGCCCCGACAGATGCCCCTGTGCAGGCTGCAGCCCCTCAGCTGCCACCTCCAGCTGCCCGTGTGAGGCCACGCTCAAGTGTCCGGGAGGGGACGGGTCCTCGGCGCCTGGTGTTGTCTGTGAGGATGAATGCTTCAGAGAGAAGCAAACAGACTGGTGTTGAACTGGGAACAGACAGAAGGTGGCTGGCACACGTCCCTGGTTTGTGCCTTGCTGTGCGAGCCCAGCACCACGCTCCTAATTAAGATGTCGTTAAAAATTCAGACCGATTTGGATGCTGACAGGGGTGTGGGGGGAGGTCACACTCTGCACTCCAAGCTCCATGCAGCGCTGTGGAGATGGAGAAAGCTGGAGAGGTGTCCCATTTCCTTCCTGGGGACATGGACCTGGCCGGCTCAGTGGGTGCAGACTCATCACTGGCGCAACAGGAAAGTGGAACACCAGAGAATCACCCTCCTGCGCTGTGCCTGGAAAGCAGCTCGGCTGCGGCGCTGGGTCCCGTGGGTCCCCTGCTCCGGCACGCTGCACTCACTGTCACCATGGCCCCGAGGTTCCCCTGCCACCAAGCGCTGTGCTGGGATAGAGTTAAGGCGCTCTGGGAGGCGGTTCTGTGAGAACATTTCTCAGAGGGCAGTGCACTTTTATTCGAAATAATTTTCCATTCCATTTATATCTATATAATAGGAGGTGGCTCTGGGGTCCGAGTTTTCCATAGCCCCAGACCTCGTTTCCCTGCCTGGGCCTGACCCCTGCTCAGCTTCCCCAAGAATAACAGAGGAAAGTTCAATGGGAGAGAAGAGCCACGGGGTCACGCTGCTGCCACTGCCTCCTCACACTGTGGGCATGAGATCAGGCTCCCTTTGTTAGCAGAAGTTATTATAACAACAGAATATATGCATTTGTATGCATATGTTACATACATGTTGTATATAACAGAATATATACGTGTATAGATATGTATATGGGAACAGCCTGGAAAGAAATGTACCTGGAAAGAGATTCCCAAACAAATACAGCAAGAGGAGCACTCGGGATGCAGTGCTCCCTTGGTTCTACAGCAATACAGGGCTTGAAAACGGAGCTATCACAGTTTGGTACCTTGATAATGCAGAAATTAGTCCTTCTGCTAAGAACTTTTTGATTAAAAAAAAATTTCTCATCTACTCCTCCCTCCCCACGACCATATTTTGACAGGACAAGGCTGTGAGGGGCAGTCTGCTCCATGTAGAAGACACGTGTGAGGGAAGTGTCCCACTGTGACCTGTGGCCGGTAGCTGCCCTGCCTTCAATGCCAGTCAGCATTTCAGCCACAGTCCCATTGCTGGAGGGGCTGTCACCCCACAGCACCCAGACCAGACTGTGGGGGGACCTCATTGCAGCCTGCCAGTCCCTGAAGGGAGCAGAGGAACTGGAGGGGAATCAGCTTGTTCAAGGGCAGAGCCTGGCAGGACAAGGGGGATGGAGTGAAGCTGGAGGAGGGAAGGGTTAAATTAGATCTTAGGGGGAAGTTCTTTGCAGAGAGAGTGGTGAGGGGCTGGAACAGGCTACCCAGAGAGGGGGTGGGTGCCCCGTCCCTGGGGGTGTTGAAGGCCAGGTTGGCTGGGGCCCTGGGCAACCTTGTGTAGCTCCAGGCCTGGAGGTTGGTGTCCCTGCCTGTGGCAGGGGGTTGGAGCTCTGTGACCCTTGGGGTCCCTTCCAACCCAGACCAGGCTGGGATTCTATGGTTCTATGACTCACCCCCCAACGCTGGATGGATGCTTTTGGACGAGTGTCCCAACACCAGCCCCAATACCTTCTCTTGACCCAACCGCTGTGCTCCCTGGGGAGAGCATGCTGTTCCTCTACCCTTAATCCTGATAAATGCACCAAAGCTTTTTGCTTGGCCACCCCAGAGGGAAAGCAGTTCCCCAGGCTGCGTCTGTGGAAGGTGTTTGCAGGGTTGGATTTCAGTGCATCTCCTCCCAAGGATGGCAGCACCCAGCAGCACCCAGCAGCACCAGCTGGTGCAGCAGGAGGTAAGAAATGTTGGAGATAACAGACCAGTACATGAAAATGCCAGACAGGCTCCCATTAAAACCCAGGAAAAGCAGCACCTAACAGCAACCCCATCCATTTTTTGCTACAGTCTGGTGACTCCTGGCTGACAGGGGTTGACTCACAGATGTGTGTCTAGTGAGCACCTCTGAAAGCACCAGAGGCAATTCCCAGCTCTGTGGCTCTGTGGTTTTAGGAAGTCTTGGATACCTGCTTCTCTCCTTCCTTCCTGTGTCCCACCACCTCCCAAAAGGCTCCAAGCACTGGGTGTGGCTGAACTCAGGTGAACAGCATCAGGTTCCATGGATCAGTGTGGGACAGAAAGGTCTTTCCCTCAAAAACTTACTCAGAGACAGATGTCACGCATGGGACCCTTCTCAACGCAGCTTTCTGAGCAGCAGCTGTGAGGAGTTAGAGGTGACCTCATTAGTGTCTATAAATATGTAAGGGGGTGAGTGTCAGGAGGATGGAACTGGGTTGTCCGGTGATAGGATGGGGGGTGGTGGGTGCAAGCTGGAGCAGAGGAGGTTCCATGTGAACATAAGGAGACACTTTTTCACTGTGAGGGTGACAGAGCCCCGGGACAGGCTGCCCAGAGAGACTGGGGAGTCTCCTTCTCTAGACGCATTCAAAACCCGCCTGGATGCATTCCTATGTGACCTAGGTGATCCTGCTCTGGCAGGGGGGCTGGACTGGATGATCTTTTGAGGCCCCTTCCAACCTCTAACATTCCACCTCATTCTGAGTTCACACCTACAGGCATCACAGACCGCTCACCCTCAGCTCTTTGGTCACACAACCATGTTCTCATCTCCCCAGGTCCATCAGGATCCTCCTCCTCCCTTTGCTGTGGCAGGAAGGAGTGGTTCTGGGTCTTCGTGAAACAGAGGCTCTTTGTGTAATTAATGAATTATTCAGTGTCATTTTTAGCTTCCACAACTGTCTACTCTGTTCAGTACACATCTAGTGCAGCATCTTGGTATCCATCTGTTCAGACACCAAACACAGAAACTCACAGGATGGGTGATGCCTGAGTCTGTTTAGGAGGCAACAAAACAAAGACCAAAAAAAAGGAACTGCAAGGAATGAGTCTGAAAAACAAGTGGGGAGGAGTGGGGAAAGAGGAGAAGCTAATAGGGCCTGGACACAAAGCTTTACGCTCACTGTGATGGTGAGAGCTGTTCTCCATGGGCCCAGCAGCACCTGGCAGCCCAGTACAGGCCATTCTTCTGCTTGAAATGGAAATAAAATACTGAGCCTCAAGATACAGAGAATGGAGAGTTTAACAAAACAGCCCCGCAAGTGATCCACCACTGAGCCACCTCCCGGCCTGGGCCTGCAAGGGACAGAGCTGAGACATGTCGAGGACATCGTGGTGAGAAGGGTGACCGCATGGAGACACACATAAGCTGGCACTTAATGATCTCCAAGCTCATTAAGGCTGTGTGAAGCCTGTGGCAGGTATGGGCAGTCCCCCTGCCAGGCTGGCACAGCCCAGCTGCTGAGAGATGGGATGTGGCATCCAAAGCAGAGACAGCGATTCCCAAATGAGCGATCTGAGAAGTGACCTGGGTGGTAACAGGTGCTGATGGCATTTCAGTCATGGGCAGTTCTTCACTTACAGCCTCAACCCCAGCGCAGAATCACTCTGTTCAAGCTGGACCAGGAACTGCTACACGTGTAAATTCCTCAGCAAGCCTCCCTGTGCCACAAGGCAGTAACATGCACGCCCCACACAAATCCTGTGCTTCTCAAATGAGACCTTTGGGATGGCTGGGGACCTCTGGGACTAGCCCTTCCCAGACCTTTGGGATGGCTGGGGATGTTTGGGACGGGACCTTCCCAGACCTTTGGGATAGATGCTTGGGTAGGTGCATCTTGGCAGCTGCCTTCTCCTTGAACTGGCCGATTCTGAGAGGAGCCCAGCCTCTCTGCACTGCCCCAGCTGCAGCTTGCTCTGGGCTGTACATCACAGGGGGCTGAATGAGGCGGATGGCAGTCACGATGCCAAGTCTGGAAGAGTTTGTGTTTTGAGTTCTGTACTTCAGAGTTCTCCACAGGACTCACAAAGTGGAAGGAAAAGCCCAGCGTGTTTCTGGGAGCAGAGGGATTCTTCTAGGACGCCTGCAAAGCCTGTGGTGCCTGTAGCTGCTGAACACTAGGAACACTGCGCTGCCATTCAGTGAGACCTGGACAGGCTGGAGAGCTGGGCAGGGAGACACCAGGTGAGGTTCAACAAAAGCAAGTGGAGAGTCTGGCACCTGGGAAGGAATAACTGCTGGAATCAGGACAGGCTGGGGGTGACCTGCTGGAGAGGAGCTCTGTGGAGAAGGACCTGGGGGTCCTGGTGGGTGACAGGGTGGCCATGAGCCAGCAGTGTGTCCTGAGGCTGAGAGAGACAATGGGATCCTGGGGGCATCAGGAGGAATGTGGGCAGCAGGTCACAGGAGGGGATCCTCCCCCTCTGCTCTGCCCTGCTCAGGCCCCACCTGGAGTGTTGTGTCCAGTGCTGGGCTCCCTGGGATCAAACAGACAGGGATCTCCTGGAGAGAGTCCAGAGGAGGCTACGGAGATGATGAAGGGCCTGGAGCATCTCCCCTGTGAGGAAAGGCTGAGGGAGCTGGGGCTGTTCAGCCTGGAGAGAAGAAGACTCAGGGGGGACCTGATTCATGTTTATCACTATCTGAAGGGTGGGATGCAGGGGGACATGGGCAGCCCCTTTCCAGTGTCTGTGGGGACAGGACAAGGGGCAATGGCTGCAAGTTGGAGCCTAGGAAGAACTTTTCCCCAGTGAGGGTGAGGGAGCCCTGGGCCAGGCTGCCCAGGAGGGTGTGGAGTCTCCATCTCTGGAGAGATTCCAGCCCTGTCTGGATGCCTCCCTGTGCAATAGGAGCTGGGGAGCTGCTTTGGCAGGGGGTTGGACCCCAGGAGCTCTCCAGGGCCCTTCCAACCCCTGGGATTCTGGGATTCTATGATGTACTTGGCTCTGCTTTGGGCAGAATTCATCCCCAGACAGGAAACGGGTTTCCCACTTTTAGACTCTTGACTGGAGGTCGTCCCAGCCAGACAGGTATGCTCTGAAGTGTCCCCTGAGCCACCCTTGCTCTCCAGGGCAGGACACTCCGCAAGCAGCTCTGCAACCAACGTTGAACAAATCTGAGGTAGTTTTGTCACCCCAAATTGCAATAGCAGAAGGAAGGGAGGAAGCACCTCGACCCCACAGCAGCTGCAGCTCCTTGCTTCCCAAAATCAAACCATCTCAAAACCCTCTGCCAACCCGACAGCGGCACTTTGCTGGGAGGAAGGGGGTAGGGAGGGAGCCGCGCATCTCCTCCCTTCTTCACGCTGGGGTTGTCAAGTTGGCAGGGAAATAATAAACACTTCTCTAAACTTCCTAAATGTCAAGAAAATATTTACAGGCCCTACTTCTGCATAGCCCACACGCCAGCCTGAAGGGCACACACACACACACACACAGACACTTTGCTGGGCGCTGCCTGGCATCATTTTGCAATGATTTTTATTAAACATTTGTGGTTTTCCTGCTGAAAAACCCAGTGAAAGATTAATGCCAACAAGTGACTCCTCTGGGGCTGGAACTGTCAGGGAGCCAGGACGCAGGGAGTAGGGAGCCTGCATGTCCCTTCCTCCCCTAATGTATTTTACAGCCAGAGAAATAAGACCCAGGCTGGCCACAGCCGAAGCATGTTTAGAGAGGGAATATGTGCTAATGCTGACCGTGCTCTGGACACACAGAGAAGTCTTGAGGCCCACGCTCATGAACATTTCATCAGCAAATAAATTCATATAAAAATGTTTCCCATGCATGTTTTTTGGGGTTTTTTTTTCCCTTTAAAATGGGATTGCTATGGTCTCTGATTTTCTCCAGGCTGCAATCACAGCTTTGCAATGCCTCACAGCTGTTGAAGCCCTGTTCGAGGCATGGAAACGGGCTGGGCTGGGAGCTCAGCTCCTGGTAGGCTTCCAGCCTGGGCTGGCACCACACCACAATGCAGCCAGGACAGGCAGATTGGCACCACGACGAGTGACATCCCCGGGCTTGGGGCATGCTGTGCAGCACCATGACCCCACTTTGCTGCTGTGGGGGGAGACGGGGGAACTCCTGCTCTGACACCCCACGGGGCAGCGACGGGTGCCCCAGCCCACACGTGGGAGGGCAGCGCTTCACCACAGCATCAGCCTCCATTTATTTCCAGCTTCGACTATTACACTTTAATGAAGGTTTTCTAATGAGCTGTTTAAATAGTAATTAGAGACCAGCACTGAAGAGGGAGATAAATCTTGTGGGTATCTCACCCTGCGAGAAAGGACCTGATAAGAACCAACTGAATGATTTTCTTCTGGGATCAATTCCAACGAGCAATTATCCCCTTGATACCACGCTGCTTAATCAGGAGCAGATTGAAAAAACACTTGACAGTGGCTGGCAGTGAATGAGCCGCTTTCCCAGCGTTTTACGAGGGGAGGCTGGAGGCTTTATGCCAGTACCTGAGATAGGAGATGATCCAAATAGTGCTGATAGCTTATTTTATTTACATAAAATAATAATTCTTTTCAAAAGCTTCGCGTACACGGAAGAACCATCAGCTTCGTTTCCCGATGGGTTCCCACCTCAGCTATTCAAAGGGTTTATTTTGTTTTTATTTTGAATATCAAGAGCTGGGTTTCAGTGACTTAATGCTGACCAGGAGCCCGACTGTGGGTCCTGCACCGTTCTGAGCTCCTGTTTTACACCAAACAGATGAGCCGGGCTGTGACAATTGTGCAGGACAAGATGACTCACAGACTTGGCTAAAAACTTTCTAGTTATCCTCTGATGTTGTCAAAGAGTTAAGTAAGCTTGCACATTTTAATAGGCTTATTTTCTCACCATTCTACTGCCTAAGGTGATCCTTTGTGTTGCAACACAAAATACCGTATCATGGGATTATGAGAGAAGAGAGAGACGTGCTCAGATCGTCATTCCTCTCTGTCACGCTGCCACTGCCAGGAGCTGGCAGAGACTCCAGCAAACGGTGCCAGCAGCAAACGGTGTGAACAGCAGCGGTGCAAACAGCTTTGGGAAACTGCAGAAAGACCAGCCAGGAGGGGTATGCTAAGGCTGGGGTATTACTCACTATCTTCAGAGCAGCGCAGCCAGGAGATGGAATTGTACAGCAGGAGGTGGGAACAAAACCCCGCTGCTCACAAGCATGTGAGGAGCACAGGCAAGGGCACATCCAGGGGTGCAAGCATGGGATTAAAAGCACATGGCCCTTCAGGAGCTCCCAAAGGCAGAAGAAAACTTGCAGACATCTTATGCAGAGTCAGGCCAGGATTCCAGGGCATGGAGCACACCAGGAGTGTGGGGATGGGAAGGGACACGCTGCGGTACTGAGGGCGGCTCTGCTCCAGCAGCGCCGTGTCCTCTAGTCCCTGGGGGAACTGAGTCCTGGTTCTTTCCCACTGGGACAAGGTGTGGGAACCTGCTTCCTGGGGGACTCAGAGACTCCTGATTTCCAGCCTAGCTTCACTCACAGCACTTTGCACCTCTGTTCCTGCACACTGCTGTGTCTCAGCCACACATCCCTCCCTCCCTCCCATGCAGCTGGTGAGAGCAGGGTTGGTGCCCTGCAGCCAGCCCCTCGCCTGCGCCCACCTCTCCAGGCTCTTTTAGTTCTCCTCCCGCATGGCAGCATCTTCATTTCCCTCATCTACCTACTGATTTCCCTGGAGCTCCCATCTGACTTCAGCAACTGGGGACCAGAACTGTACACTGCATCACACAGGGATTATCCAGAACAGGTCAAGTCAGGGTGAAGACCCTCCTAGCCCAGGACCTACCTGCCTTGAAAACTCACTGAGTGCTGATGCTCAGGGCATGGTTTCATGGTATGATAGCACCAGCTTCAAAGCTCTCTACTGCCAAGAGGGGACATCTCAGGAGCCCCCCTTCCCTGAAGCCCTTCTCAGTGCCCGCTCTAGAACCTGACCACTCCTGGCACATTGCCAGGTCACACAGGAGATGTTCACCTTGCAAACATGGGAATGTCCCCTTCATTTTATGGCCAGGTTTGTTTTCTGCTCTTGCAGTGCACTGAACTGGCTCCTTGTCCAGTCACAGGAGGCTGAAGAGGCCGCTTGAGCTCAGCCCCAGGGAGTGGTGGGTTGAGTGGGACCTTCTCGGTTTGGCAGCAATGATGTTCTTAGTTTAGTCAGGTTACCCCATGAAATCACATCCTTTGAGGTGGAGAGGAGAGCAGGGCATGAAGACTGAATCCCCCCATGTCTGAAGAACAAACACGCTCTGGGCACTGGGGGACATGGATGGCCCTGTCACAACACCCCACAGCCAGAAGCAGGCTCCCTGCACCACACACTTGGTTTCCACAACATGAGACCACTGTGGGCTCCACATCCAGCTACATATCATGCAAAATCAGGCTTCTTCCCCTCCCCTTTCCTCCACCCTTTCCCAGTGACTCCAAGGCCAAGTTGTGCACCAGGCCTTTGGCACTGATGGAGTTTGTTGGGCTCCAGGTGGTGGTCGGCTCTGCACCAGAGCAGAACCCCCAGCTCTACAGCCCTTCGTGCACGACTCCTTGACTCAGTCATTTCATCTCACCCCTGGTTTTCCTATCCTGAAGGGCATCCAGCTCTTTGTGTGTAACTTCCCCCAAGTCCTTTGTTTTGATGATGATTCCCAATTATGGGTAATTACCAAATTTCATTAGCAATTTCTGTGTTTTGTGCCAAGGCCATTAAAAACCTGAAGCAGCATCATTTCCAAGGCTGATTTTTGAGAAACCCACCTATTACAGTCCTTGTAGCCCAGCACCTTCCTCTTCCTATAGATCTGATGTTTCTTCTTTACTGAAGATCAGACAACTTAGATACATCCCGTCTGCTTTGTCGAGAAGATCAGGTTCTTTATCTGCCCTGGCATCACTTGCTTTCAGAAAATCCCTATCTCATCTTACCCATTTTCCATGTTCTTAATTATTCCCTATTTTAATGTTTATTCTAAAGCTTTGCATACTAATAGATCCAGACTAATAGCCTGCTATGTGCCAAGAACACATTCTCCCTGCCCCAATAAATAGATGTCTATTTGCTGTTCTCCAGCCAAACCATCCAACCTCTGTGGTTTGACAGATTTAGTAGGAACCCTTTGTCCATGACTCCAGCTTTCTGCCAGCCCTTCTCATTTCTGGAGGAGAAGCTAGCTGGTCCTACCTGTTTTCATGCTCAAAGATCCTTGACTGCTGCTTCCATGTTGGTTGTGGCATTTCCTATTCCCATCACCCCATCTCCCCCTCAGCCAGCATCCCCATCGCCACCAAAAGCTTGGGCAAAGGTTTCCTTTTGTTTCTTTCAGAACTATAAGCAGATGGCATTTTGCCTCTGCCCCATCCTTGGCACACACCAGCCCCACATCTTCTTTCCTGCTTCCCCTTTCATTTATATGACTGGACAGATTCCAGGAGTTGTGCAACCCATCCCTTGCTCTTTCCTTCAATAACCTTGACAAGGTTGGGTTCTGCCTTACTTCCAGACTGGCTTGCTTGACAGAAATTGCAAAACCTGCTTTTTATTCCTGGTCTTTTCTCTGTGCCTGTGGACACCCTATCTCCTCAGCTGCTCTGTCCCTCCCACCAGTCCCGTAGCCTATTCCCTGTCCTCACAGATCCTCAAGACCCTGCTCCACCACTGTGGGAAATGGTTGGGGCTTCTTGTCAGGGGCAGGGAGCTGCTGTGACTCACAGCCTTCCTGGCTACAAGGCCTTGGGCCACCCTGCCTGTCTGGAACCAGGGGAGCAGAAGCCTGTGCAGGAGAGGTTAATCCCCGCTTGGATCCATCGGGTGGGCAGAGATGTCCTGCTAGAGGGAACGATGATGCTCTAAATGTGCCCGTTAGCTAAAGCTCAGCATCTCCTTTGCTGACTGCAGTGCAGAGCCCGTGCCCAGCTGTCAGAGGAGCAGCCTGGGCAGGGGCTTGTGCCCACCCCAGCTGTCCTGGTGCAGCTCCAGGACCTGGCACAGGTGCTTGGAATCAAGCAGAGCTCAATAATGGTCATTATCATCATTATTAGCTCTTCCCTTTCAGTCTCTCTCCAAAGCAGGCTGCGGCTCTGTGAGCTGTGCAGCACAGAGTGCCTGCAGTGCAAACCCACAAATACCCAACAAATTGCAGGAAAGAGGTAGGTGGGAGGAGGGAAACCCTAGGAACTAGCCTTGGGAAACAGCTCTGTGCTAGCACGCCTTGCTGGAGGAAGAGTGCCCCGGTCACCAACAAAGGCTTGCCGTGGAGCGGCGGCACTGCCAGCGGGTCCTACCCACGCACCCGCTCGTGGGTACCCACGGTTCCCTGAGCAGAGAGCAAACCCCCTGGGAGGAGGACTCCAAACCTGTACTCCTGCATAAAGTCCCTCTGTCCCCGAGCAGCTCTCCCCTCTGGTGGGAGGAGAAATGGGAGCCTGTTACTGGGCTGCTCCTGCACCAGGGCTCGGGCTCTGCCACCTGAGGAGCTTTTGTACTGGGGAGAAGCAAAGGAAAGTGCTTCACAAGAGGATGAGAAATGTTGCAGGTCTTGGAATGGCTCCAACCTTGGCTGGGAAGTTGAGACATGCCTTGGAGGGGATGGGAGTCCCCTTGGAAGATAATCAGAGATTCCGAGTCTCTCTTACTTCCTTCTATTTACAAAGTCAGCGAAGGCAGCAAGCTGGTTCTCCACCCCCACCCCCGGCATAGCCCTCTGCTCACAGCAGGACTGGGGGACACCTGATGTGAGGCTACTGGTGACTGCTCAGGAATTACAGCCACCGGGCAAAGGGAGGTTGGCTTGTGGGAGAGTTTCCAACCCCCACTGTGGCCAAGAGCAGGGCAGTGAGATGCAGAGCTGGAGGGATCTTGTTTCCTAGGGGCTTGTCCCCATCAGAGGACACACATCCCATAGGTGCCCAAGACACTGGGGTAAGGCTAGTCCTTGTAGCAGGTGGACAGACCATCTGACCATTTTGTTCTGTGCAACCAGGGCTGCCCATGGTGTGCTCAGCACCGTGCTAGATCCCACCAACTCCTGTGGAGGCAACATAACCCCTCTCAGACTGCCAGCCTCACACTGGCCTCCTGCTGTGCTGCTGCCCATGTCCGCGGTTCCTCCAGGCCACAGCAGTGCCTTGTGGGCACAGCAGGGCAGGCTGGACTGCAGGAACCACGCTGGAAGGGCTCATCCAGGTCAACAAGTCCAGTGCCCATTGACCAGTGGCTGCTCACAGCACGAGGGTTCTGCAGCACATCTGCTCTGCATGTCTGCACTACAGCCATGGTCCTGCGACAGGGAAACTGCACTGGAGGGAGTTCTCCAGCCAGAGGATGTAACAGCCATGCTTAATAGCCATCTGCCCTCCCCTCTGTGCGTGCTCGGGGAGACCCCTTCCTCTTTGTACATTTCCCTTCACTACCTTGATGGAAGAAGAAACCCCAAATGCTCCTCAGGGTCCAGCTCATGGAACGTGGCACTTGGCAAGTGAGTAAGTTTCAGAACCCAGCAGCACACGAGTTAAACACTGGCAGGACCTGGGTGGTCATGCACCCTCTGTGCTTTATGGGACCAGGAGTCAGAGTAACATCCTTATCCTCTGCGAGATGCTGAGGGATCCCAGGAAGGGCTCTTGGATGAAGAAATCCAAGCAAAACCCCCAAAGCAATGGAGGGACCTGGGGTGTTTGCACAGAGGATGCTCCCTAATGACATTTTTTCCTGGTTTAACTTCACAGATTGACCTGGAACCTCACTCTACATCTTGTAGGCAGCAAAATCCCTCCATCTCCAGAGTCCCAGGGTCTTTGGGCTATGTCCATGTTGGGTAGAAAAACAGAATCTGATTCCTCAGGAGAAGTCAGGCACAAATTCAGGGAATAACCTGATGACACATTAATGTCACGGTGATGTTTGTACAGAGCAGTAAAGGTCACACACTGACTAAACAACTTAGGTCTAACAGCTAAGGGCAGCCAAGAGACACATACAGTTCCCCTGGCACCTTATAGGGCACAGAGCTGTCCCCTTATCTCCATGTCCCTCAAGTTTCCCTGACTCTACCAGCAGCTACAGGACTCTGGTTGTCCTTCAAGGACATAGAGAGCTCCTTAACCAGTGGCAAGCAAGCAGCTTGAGAGCCTTTGAGGGCTGGTGCTAGAGCTTCACCAGAGGTTGCTGCACCCCAGGCTGGCACACAGCATTCAACCCGGGAGAGGTTAATCCCTGCTGCAAACACTTGGCAGAACAACTGACAGGCCACAGGCTGCTGCTGCTCATCCTCAGCTCCAGTGTCTTGGACACTCCCCAGCACCCGTGAACAGGGAGGCTTAGAGTGCTGTGGAGCTGCCTGGCACTGGCACAGGAGCTTCCAGCTCTCCTGACCACTCCTGTCAAGCACTATCTTCTAGGCAAGAGGCTATTCCAGCAGTGATGTGCAGAGAGAGGCATCCACAGCAAGGCAGCAACCCGAGTGCATGGACTGCGAGAGGCTTTGATGCTCATTTTCCCCCTTCACCCCCCTTCCCCTTCTGGGGGAGACTGGCTGGAGAGCTGTCAGGCAGAGAAGGACCTGGGGGTGTTGGTTGACTGCAGGCTGACCATGAATGAGCCAGCAGTGTGCCCAGGCAGTCACAAAGGCCAAGAGCATCCTGGCTTGTGTCAGAAATAGTGTGGCCAGTAGGTCTGGGGAGCTGATTGTGCCCTGGACTGGGCACTGGGGAGGCTGCACCTCGAGTGCTGGGCCCAGTTCTGGGCTCCTCACCATCAGAAGGACATGGAGGTCCTGGAGCGAGTCCAGAGAAGGGCAACCAGGCTGGGGAAGGGGCTGGAGGGCAAATCCTCTGAGGAGCAGCTGAGGGAGATGGGGGTGTTGAGCCTGGAGAAGAGGAGGCTGAGGGGAGACCTTCTCCCCACCTCCCCTGCCCTGCCAGGAGGGTGCAGAGAGGTGGGCGCTGGTCTCTTCAGCCAGGGGACAGGAGCTGGGACAAGGGGCAATGGGCTCAAGCTGTGCCAGGGCAGGGTCAGAGCAGATGGGAGGGAAAAGTTCTTCCCTGGCAGAGTTGTGGGGCTGTGGCACAGGCTGCCCAGGGAGGGGCTGAGTCACCTGCCCTGGGGGTGTTTAAAAAGGGGAGATGAGGTGCTCAGGGATCTGGTTTAGCTTAGGATGGGAATGGTTGGACTTCACGATCTTAAAGGTCTTTTCCAGCCTGGTGATTCTGTGATTCTGTGAAACCCACAGCTACACACTGTCACAGTAAGCCCTCCCATGCCCCTTCCAGTTCCCAGGCAGTGGTGCTGTGCCTCACTAAGGTGTGAGTAAGGATTCAGACATGCAAATCTGAAGGCAAGTGTGTGCGTGTCGCAACAAGGAGGAGGCTGCTGGGCACAGGGACTTGGCTCCTCTCACACACAGATCCAGGAGGCACATGCTCATGAAAAACCTAAGTCTCAAAATATTTGATTTTGCTCCATGAGCCTGGCAAGATCTCCTGTGAACATCCCCTGAGCTGGGACTACATGGGCCTCGGAGGAAGACGTGGGAGTGGTGGGGAGTCACAGACAGACTCGAGCAAGGCTGGGTTTGGGCAGAGTGCTGGGAAACCAGCACCTGAAGGGAGCAGAGGAACAGGAGGGGATTCAACTTTTTAAAAGGGTAGATAATGGCAGGACAAGGGGGATGGAGTGAAGCTGAGGGAAGGAAGGGTTAAATTGGATATTAGGGGGAAGTTCTTTCCAGAGAGAGTGGTGAGGGGCTGGCAGGGGCTGCCCAGAGAGGGGGTGGGTGCCCCATCCCTGGGGGTGTTGAAGGCCAGGTTGGCTGGGGCCCTGGGCAACCTTGTGTAGCTCCAGGCCTGGACGTTGGTGTCCCTGCCTGTGGCAGAGGGTTGGAGCTCTGTGAGGGTTGGAGTCCCTTCCAACCCAGCCCAGGCTGGGATTCTATGATTCTATGAAACCAGAGGGTACAGCTGTAATCCCCAACATCCAAACTGGAGCAGAAACACAGGGAATAGCCTAAATTTTCCTCTGAAACCCAAGAATGCTGAGCATGCTGTTTCAGTCTGAAAGGGATGCTGCTCTCTCAGCCCCAGTGTCCTGCAGCTGCCTCTCACCTGGGAGACACAAGGGCATGTTTGGGGTCACACTGGTTCCTCCAAACACTCCTGCCATGATGCTGAACTGAAGGGAAGCTCAGTTGTATCTGTTGGAGAAGCAGAGCCTTTTGCTCTAAAGAAAATATTGTAGCCTTGATATTTAATGGCAATAAGCTTTTCTGCTGGTGGCTCGTGGGTTATGTGTTTGAGCAAAGGCTTCTTGCACACCCTCCAGCCTGACTGAAGAACTGGGGATCAGTAACAAGCTAGTCAGTTCCTGCTTGGCACAGACAAGAGCAGGGCAGGAGGTACCAGCATCCAGCTGGCAAAGCTGTGATGAAGCAAGATCCATCTGATCTTGGCTCAAAAACTTCACGTGATGAGAAATCCAGCCCTTTTCTAAGGGATGCTGCACCATCAGCAAAGCCCAAATATTACATCCCATGGGGGCGAGCAAAGAGCTCAGCTTGACGTGGCCATGCTGGACTCCTGCCCAAAGCGAAGACGAGCCCATCCCTTCTTTGACTGGTAACAGGAAAGAGAGTGCTTAGCATAGCACACAGCACACACATAACCCACATGGGGCACGGATTTTCAAACAGTCTTGATGGCTCAAGTGCCAGGGTGTCCATAAGACACTGATGGCCTGTGTTGGTGTCCATCAGGATGGTCTGTGATACCTGCAGTGCCCTGCAACATCTCCAGTGAGCACAGCACCTCCGTCTCCAGGCTGCCACCACATCCATACAAAAGCATGAACTGGTTGCTCATACATCTAGCTGTTGGCCAAAAAAGAAATGGCATGTAAGAAAAGGGAAGCAGGTCAGACTCTCCTTCCAGGGAAAATCCAGGAAAGTCCATGGATACAGAGAGCTGAGAAGAGCTGAGACAGTGGGAACATGGAATCAGCCAACTGCCCTCTGTGCTGAGACATGAAAGTCAAATGAGGCCCCAGTGGGAATCTATGGCAAGCTCACCAGGGATAAAGGCTGCTGTTCCATGGCCAGCAGTGACAGCACTGCAAACCAGTGAAGTCATTATCGATTTCCACTCACAGACACAGCCAGGCTTCAGAAGAAGCCTGTGACGTGGAAAATGCTGCAACGGGGATCCTAGTACCCTCCAGACTGGGGCATTTTGTGATTATTGACCTCAGAGTGGGAAGCTCAACATAAGGAAATAGGCTCCTTTTATTCCACACCTCCATGAGAAACTAAGGGGTGTGCTGTTAAATTCCCTGGGTGGCTGCTTTGCTTCCCTGCAGACCAGAGGGAAGTGCAGCATGATGTTCAGACCCCAAGCCTCAGCTACAGCCCCACGTGATTTATCCCACTAGATAAATCTTCTAAACCAGAGATATGAAGAAGAGCCTCAAACCTTCTCTCTTTGTTCGTCTCTTTCCCCCTTTTTTGAAGTGTACAGGATAAAAACCAGCAGGAACAGATGTATGGTTTCATTATTTGGGCAACCCTCCTGGCAGATGGACCCAGCACTTAAGGCAGCTCAAGGGAATGGCAAAATATCGACCTACAGATATTTTTGAGGCATTAAAGCAAAATTGCCTTTATAGTACAGCTTAGCATAGGGTTATATTTGTTTCAAGAGTGCACTCAAGCACCCTCCTATTCCTTACTCTATGTTGGACATTTCTGTAGCTGTCTCAGTTATCTGGAAGAAAATCTTCCATCTCCTGTTAACCTTGGAGTGTGTACATTAAAACTGCCCAAAAGGAGAAACCACAAGAAGAATTAGTAAAGAAGAAAAGCTTGAAGAGGCTGGTGAGTCCACAGTAGCATGACCCTGCCATCATCTATCCAAACCAAACCCTGACATCCCCACCTGGGCAGCTCAGCTGCTGCTGTTGAAGATGGGCTCAAGGGACCGGGGTTGTGAGCCCTGAGTGCTCAAAACAATGAGCTCTTCCTACCTGACCCCAGAAAGGCAGGGACTTAGAGACGTGTATCTTTTGTTCCTTCTAGGGAACTCCAGGACATGCTTAAATTAGTGTCTGGTTCAAAGGAGAAAGGTGAAAGATCTGCAATTAGGACTTTAGCAGCCAAACCCCCCCACTGTCCCTGTGCTGGGAGCAACTGTGCCCCCAAGGTGAGACAGCTGAATGCTGAGAGGACTCGAAGGCAAGCGTTCAGTGCCGCAGGTCTCCCTGTCCCTGGTGTGACGGATGTGGCAGCTGCTGCTCCACTGTGGATCAACGCTCTTGACCCAGGACAGATCAATCCTTTAAGCTAATACAGCCCAGGATTTTCCCTGGGCTGTGGTGGAGGCACACAGACCTCCCAAGGTTCAAAACCACTTCCCATCCCCGATGCAAACTGGACAGCCCGAGGAGAGGCGGAGTGCCTGCGGCAGCCGGGCTGGCAGCCGTGCCGCGCCGTGCGGGGCCGGGGCGAGCGGGCTGGGACGGTGCTGCCGCAGAGCTGCAGTGTGCGCCGGCCCTGGCAGGAAGCCGTTTGTCTGCGAGGCAAGGAAACAAGGGGGTTTAGAAGACGGCAATCCCATGCAGCCTCTCACTGCTTTTCCCAGCTACTGATCCAAGAGCGCCTGTGTTTACTCCCAGCCTTCCTCTCCGCTGCGCTGCCAAGCAGCCCTAACTGCCGGACACAAACCGCTCCGCCAGGAAACGCGCTGGATCGCATCAGATAAAGGCTGATGCAGAGGGACACTTTGGTGGCATTAACCCTGCTCTGCCTGGGTCCCTCCAAAGTGCTGGGTGACTGGCAGTGAAGCTGACCCGGCGCATCACCACGGTTCTGCTACCAGAGTTGGAGGTGTCAGACCTGGAGCTGCTCCCCAATGCCGCGGTGCCGCAGCAGCGGGAATGGCACCCGGGTGGCACCCAGTTGCTTGCAGGCAGGGGGATGGACCTGCCAAAGGCACGTGGCTGCAGCTCCGGGTTCACACCCCAGGCACCAGCCGGATCAGCTCCTTCACAGCGTGTGGTGGTGGGAAACACGTGAGACTGAGCTGTGTCTGCAGGAGCCACGGCTCCAGAGGGTTGGGCCTGTGGCATAGCCAGGCTGACTTCGCCTGATTGACCCATTGGTCTGAAAGGCTTTCAAGGAGCAGATGAGATGGGACAGGCCTGCATCTCACCAGACGCTGGGCGTGGGCACATGCTGTCTCCTCAGGCTGTCTGGGCATGGTGGCATGCTGGGAATAGCTGAGGGTGCCCACTCAAGCCCTGCTACAACCTTACCTCAGCAGCACCATGAGGCTCCAACACCAAAGCAAGGCTCAGGAGGCCAGGCCTGGCTCTGGCATATCTTCTCCTGTCCAGCTGGCCGTGCCACGTCCCCCACTGCGCCACTGCGCAGCCGTCGCTCTCCCAGGCACTCTGCTCTCTGGCACAGTGTGCCACTGCTGTGTGTGGGGGGCACCACCCCCTCAGGCTCCTGTCTCCCACCTTCCAGGGGAGGCAAGGCAGGAGAGCAAGTAGCACTTAAAGATGCATTGAACCATCAGAAAAGCAGTTTCTACTGCCCTGCTCTGCAGAAGACGTTTACACCCTCCCAGCCTTGAAGGTCAGCTGACAGATGGGAATGGGACTGGGCTATGAGCACCCTGCGCTTTCCTCTCCCTCCACCTCTTTGCACCTTTGCCAAAACAAAAGTTCACAGCATGCGACCGGTCAGGTCAGGTTGGCAAGGCTGGCTGGGGGCTGCTGTGGGGCCAGTCCACGCAGCGTCACTGCTGCGATGCCACAGATGGCGACCTACATTCAAACACCTCTCCCCTAGCCAGAGGAAGTGCACTGCCCTTACCACCCTGTTCTGGCTGAGTAGGGTGGCTGCTGTACGAGCTGGGTGAGAAATAGACCCACAGCTCAAGAGAGGGTGACAGCCAAGTGACAGAAATCTCTGTGCACAATCTATGGGTGTTCGAACCCCCAGCAAAGCCATTCCCATGGCAGGCTGAGCAGTGAGTGACAAACTGCCACCAATCAATCATTCTGGCCATGGCTGCAGACGTTAAGATCCGCTTTCATCTTCCCCATGTTTCAGGCAAGATAAAGGCTGTGTTAAACTGACCTTCAGTGAGACGTGCTGGCGCAGCACTTGACCTGATTTTGCTCTTACCTCTTATCAAGGACCAACCATTGCATGAAGCCAAAATGCCCAAAAGACAAATCCTGCCTGGGCTTGAGGACGGAGCAGGAGAATGGCCATGGCCAGCGGTTGGGTGCCTGTGGGTTGAGCAGAAGCCCCAGCAGTCTCTTTCGTCTCCATCCTGCCCCAGGCTCTGCAACATCACCCAGATTCACCCCATCCCACTGAGCAGCAGTAATACTGACGGGGCACACCGAAACCCAGTCGTGCAGAGGTAGGAGGTTCCCTTTTCTGGAAGAATACCTGCCCTCCCCCCAAATCTATTCAGTATCTTTGGCATGCCTCAGCCCCGTTAGCCCTGTTCTGGGGATCCCCTCCCAGGCTGCTCGCACACTCGCCTGGGGCTGCAGGGAAGGGATCCTGTTTGACATACTTGCTATTGTGCCTCGCTGCTCTCACGGTTGCTGGCTCAGGGCCAGCAGCAGAAGGACATAACCTTGAGCTGGGCCGAACCTTGCCTTTCCCAGCGATTGAAATGGGACAGGGCCTGAGCAGGAAAAACAAGGAGGCAGCTTTTCCCTTTCTTTGGGTGGCAATTTCCCCGCCGCGCCAGGCCTGCCCGGCAGATACACATTCCTGACACGGAGCCAGCGTGGCCGTGGGGCAGCCCGCAGGGAACACGGGTCCCATTCTGCTGGGGCAGAGTCCCTCAGGCTCTGCCGAGCCCTGAAGGAACCTGCAGCTCCTTGCAAAGGTCGGTATGAGGCTCTGACTCACCCAGCCAGTGTGGCACAAACAGGCCTGGCAAGTGAAAGGTCCTCACAAAACCCTCTGTACAGAGACACATCAGGAGCAGCTCCACAGCAGGCTGGCTTTGGGGTTGATGTTGGGCATTTCTCCCACTCCTTAACCTGAGCTAACACCATCCCCCTCCCCATCCTATTGTTGTAGCTCCAACCATAGGGATATGAGCACCAACCGGTGCCTCATGGACACACATTTCCTCTACTAACTCCTGACAAAGCCTGCTTGTTGCCCCACTATGCCCACACACAACGGCTGTCCCTCCCCATGGCCCTCCCAACTGGGTGACTGGGGGGACAATGGGCCATGCCAGGCTGCAGCACACTCTGCACCACTGCTCCCGTGTCTGGAAGCCAGCACTTCCACCTACATCCCATTTGCCTTAAGCAAAGCCAGAGGAGGAACCCTTTCAGCTCTCCTCCAGGCTTTGCAAGAGCCTTCCAACACCCACCTTGGCCAGACTGAGCACAGACTGGGCAAGGGTTGAGGAGACCAGCACAAATTGTAGGTGCTGACCTCTGTCAGCTCACCCAGCAAAGCAAGCAATGCTTCAAAGCCTTGTGCAGTGACCAGCACACAACTTGAAGAGGGCTTTCTGGAGCACATTGGAGCAACAACAATTTTTCTCATTACTTTCTTGAAATAACCTTAGTTATGGTCTTGCCTATGAATGTGCCTGATCCTTAAGGTTATGCTTGGGCTTCAGAAGGGGTGTCTGAATGAGTGTGTACTAAAAAGAGGCATCTTGCAGGTTTCACAGTGCTGCTGTCCCCACCAAGAAGTCCAGCTGCAGCATCCTAAACTGAAACTATGCTGTTTGCCACCTCCCATCACAATCACCTACTTGGAAATTAATGCAACATCACAAATAATGACCATGGGATGCTCTGGGGACAGATACTGGACTGCAAATGGGGCAGTTCTCTGAGAATGCAAAGGCAATATATGATTTACAAAAACTACAGCAAGGTCTGCTAGGGCTAGGGGCTGCCATTACCAACAGCTCTGCAGCAGCAAGGCCTTCTGCCATGTCAGCTCCTTGGCCATATGCTCAAGGCAGGAGATGCAACCTGCTATTGAGTAGACCTGGTATCCACTTCACACACTCCAGAGACAGATCTGCAAGAAAATGCCAAAGATTTCACCCATTTTTGACAGGAATGGTTTCACAGATATGTTTGTAACTCCAGGACAGCCATGCTGTCATGACAGCCATGGCAGCAGCAAATGCTGTTCCTGGGCCACTCAGTTACCGCAGAGCTGAGGCAGGGCAGGCAGGCCTCACAGGCAGGCTCTGTCTTCCAGCCTGGGGTGGCTGCTCTGTTCCACTGGGCTCTGCTTGGATCAGTGGGGGTCAGCTCGGTTTAGCTGGGCTCTGCTCAGCTCGGCTGGGCTCAGCTCGGCTCAGCTGGGCTCCACTCACCCGCGGGCACGGAAGTGCTTGCAAAGGGGAACCAGGGTCCCAGGAGCAGCAGTTGGGGAAGGAAGCACCAGGCCTGGGACGCTTGCAGATGAGACAGGAAGGGATTACACATATCCCACCGATCCGAACACGCGCCCCCTCAAACAAAGCCATTCCTGCCTCTCCATGCAGCCGGGGCTGGGAATGGGCTCCCAGCTGCTCTGGGAACGCTGCAGATCACTTTCCTTTCCCACTGTCAGCACCTGCTTAGAGGTTACTTCCTACGACCTTCAGGGTAACCCCGTATCATGGTTTTACTGCCCTGAGAAAGAGATGGGGATGATAAACCAGAAAGAGGCCGAGGAGCCCCTTCCCTCCCCCGTGCGATCCCTCCAGCCCCAGCGGACACACGGCCTTTCTGAGCGCCTGGGGTCTGTGCCGCGGAGCCGAGTCCCCTGAGGGCAGCCTGCGTGCACTCTCTCCCATCAAGCTAGAGACCAAGGCAGGAATAATATGGACATATATTTTTAGCAGCAGCAAATTATTTCTCTTACAGAAGGAATATTTCCATGCTGGGCTTTTTCCCTTCCCTTATCACAGATTGTATATTTAGAGCGTGAGAAACTCTACCTCACACAAACAAACGCTGCCAGGCCCCGTGCTCAGCAAGGGATCTGCTTCTGGCCTCTCTGGCGTGCCCCTCTGCTGGACCAAACCCCCCATCTTTACTTCACAAGTGGGAACCATCAAAGGGAGAGCTGAGTTCGGGACATTGTGTGGAAGGGAAGGGAAAATGCACTCCAGAGAGTTATCAATCAGCACGTCTGTGAAATCGTAGCTGTAAGCGGCCAAGCTGTAGGAAACATGGGACAGACCCTGACCTGTGCAGCAACAGGCGGCTCCTCCAGCATGGCAGGGCAGGCTGCACCACTTCCCCTCTGGCTGCAGGTGCAAGCAGGGATCCCAAGGGACAGCTGGAACAGTCGGGACATCCCCAGGGCGATTTGGCTGCTAAACTACATTGTACTTGCCAGCAGAGAGTCTCACCCAGAGAGTGGCTTTACAGCCCGCGCTGCATAAAGCCTATGCCTGAAAAGCCAGGGATGATTAAAGCCCCTTCCCATTTTGTATGCAAGTGCCAGGTTAACCAGAGCACAGCATTAAGCTACCATAGCCTCTTCTTTCCACTCTGCTTTCCCATCGCTCTCACATGCTGGAGGCTGTGCAGCCCTGCCCTGCCGCCCTGCCCGCCGGCCCATTGCTGGGAGCTGCTCTCTGGCAGGGAAGCCGCAGCCAGCCGGGCAGCCCTGGATCAGAGGCTTCTCATTCCTAGAGAGGAGAATGATTTCACAGGCTGACCGTGGCAAACAGCTCTGCGATTTCTGCAGTTTGTCATGGATGAGCCGCTGGATCCACATGCCCTGCTCCATGAAGGAGCCAGACGGCACGGTTCCTCCTGGCTGATGAGGCTCAAACACTCCCTGTGGCCCCTCGAACCCAGATTTAACGCATTTCAGACAAAAATGCATCAAATGCCATATTTCCACACCAAACACAGGGATTTCACAGTCTGGGTGACTTTCACGACATCAAGATTGATACGGACTCTTAATCATAGGTAACAGTTGCTGGACGAAGCCCCAGTGTGAAGGCTTGATGGCTCAGATGCTCCTCTGAGTTTGCTCCTCTCAGCTTTGCTCTGTTTACTTTCCCCACACCTCTGCACTGGGCATCCTCCCTCCCAGCCAGAACGAAATGACAAGTCATCAGGCTTTTTGCAAATCACGGCACCGTGCCTTTTGACCTGCACCAAGATAACTACAACAGCAGCCTGGGAACGGAAATGAATCTGCCTGCTTAAATACTCACAACTTGTGGTCAGAGGACGCAGTTGTGTAGGCAAAGCTTGCAGCAAGGAAGCTGCAAGGAGCTCTCAACGTTTAGGAGCTCCCACAGCAGCAGAAGTGATGCACACCATGCATGGGTGGGTTTTACCTGCTGTCAGGTGTCCAGGCTCTTCCTGCCAGCCTCTGCTACTGCAACATCCAGAGGCCCATCCTGTGTGGAGCGGGCACTGCTGGTAGGGAGTGTGCCAGTGGGCAAATGAGGCAGGGTGAAGGCTGTCTATGAATCCTGTCTCACATTGAAGTTTGGAAGATTTATGTATTCCCACCTGTAAACTGGTTTTCCTGCTCTGCTCAGGAAAACAACAGCTTATCCTAGCACATTAGCATTCCCGTTATTAATCCACTTGATCCAAATTTCCACCAATTAACAGGGGTTTTCCCAGCCTTGAGTTTTCCCATCAAACTCAGAAACAGCTGCAAATGTGTCACCTCTGAACTCAGATCCTGACCCCACATGTCCTTGATGCCCGGGCTGACTCCAGTGGATGTCCCCACCTGCCTGCAGACCCTGTGCTGGCAGGATGGGCAGGGCCACGGGCTGCCTGTACATCACCACAGTTCTCAAATCTGGTCTTCTGCCAGCTATTGGATTTCTGTGAATGGTTTGTGGGTGCAGCTGAGAGGAATTTCCACACTTGGCGGGTAGGCTGGGGCAATGGCAAGGCTCACAGTCTCTCACACTACTGACTTTGGAGAAGGGAAGAACAACTAGCGGCAGCACCACCAGTCCCTGACCTGCAGTAAGGGACTCTGGACTTCATTCAGTCACCCCTAAGGGTTAATGCAGGCTCACCCCTCATGACACCACACTGATTCCTCTCCCATTTTCTTCTCAGTTGTCTCATCACTGCTTTCAGAGGCACTGGCTGCAGCCCCCACTGACCCCACTCCATTGCATGGCCCCATGTCCACCCTGGCTAAGGGTCAGCTCTGCAGCCACAGCCTAGCTCGCCCGTTCCATGTGCTGATGGCCTGAGGCACCTCTGATCCCTTTGCCTGGGGATAAAACCTCCTTGAAGTACTGAGTCTCACCTTGCCTATCCACCCAGCACCTCCCTAGAGCCAAAACACCATGGGGTGGAGGACACCAAGAGCTCACAGCACAGATTTCCCACCACTGAAGAGAGGAAGGAAACCCCCACCTCCAAGCTGGGACAAGCCTTCCTTGGTCACCTCTGCCAGTGTCCCCTCCTGGCTGTAGGCAGGGCACAGGAGATGCTTTGTGTGAAGCTGGGCACACATCGCAGGGCCTGAAAAGGCAGAGCCCCAACATGAGAGGTGGGATCCCACTTCATCCTCCAGCCCTTTCCAGCTCAAACCGCTGCCCTGGCTCATGCACAGGCTCACACATCTCTGCAAAGAGGACGGATGGGTGTGGGGGCTCAGGACTGCCCTGGACATCGCAAAGAGCTGTGGCGGTGACCGGTGTGTGAGGAGGTCCAGGATCTGTCTCACAGAGGGAGAGGTCCCCATCAGTCCAAAAGCCAGCGGGCACAGGGAGCCAGTCCCTGGCACAGCCCCCCCCGGGAGAGGGTCAGCAGGCAGGAGGAGAACAGAGGAGCAAAGGACACTTCTCTGCCAAGACTGTTTCTCCCATGCATTGGGCCAAGATCGGTCGCAGTGATATCCGACCCAGGGACTGTTGGAGCTGGCTTCTCCCTGCAGGACACAAACTCTGGCACGGAGGTGCTGGCACGAGGCCGAGCCCAGGGGCTGAGCTGCACCATGTGAACCGCTGCGAGTCCGAAAGCCAAGTACATTCGACAAGGTGTCCAGAGCAGGCTGTCCCAGGGCTGAGCTGGCAGTGGGCACAGGCAGCACTGGAGTCTCTGTTCACCATACACACTGCTCGGGGTCTCTTCTCGCAAAGCCAAGGCCCCAGCTCTCGGGGAGCCCATCAGAGGATGGGCAGAGACGGGCACTGTGTGCTGCTGGAAGTCTGAGGCTAACAGGGAAAAGTAGGAGCCTGGAAAGCTGGAAAGCATTTGCATGTGTTCCTCTTGACCTGGATTTCTCAGAGAAGCGGTTTGGTAAGGACCAACAGTAAAGCTGAAGCCTGGCGTTCATGCTGGCAGAGGGGTCTGTACGATTTGGGCTCCACACGAGCGGTGAGGGGCTGGGGCTCAGCTGGCAGGACTGTGTGTGTGGGGCCAGGCAGCGTTTCAGGAGCCAAGGCACCCTGACTGCTCTTGGCTGAATACCTTCGTCCAGAAAAATACCTCAAACGGGTTGGGGGTGGGGGGGAGGGTGGAAAGCAAAAGCCAGAAAATGAAAGGGAAAGCAGATGCATGTTTGGGGCAGTATTTATTTGAATTGAAAACCCAGACAGTGGGAGTGTGAAAATGAGATTTCCAGACAGATGCCTTCTCTTCTGTGTGACCAGATGACTGGCTACAGGAACAAACCATATGACACCAGGAGATGCACGTCCCTGCACATCTCTCATGGGGTATTTCCAGAATTGCCTTCTCCCCAGTCCCTGCATGAAGGGAGGGCCCTTTCCAGCTACTGCTGTTCTCTCTTATTACCGTGGTGCTTCCCCCCAAGCCCATCCGAGCCCCTGGGAAGGCAGTCTCTGGGCATGTGTTCCAAGGGCTGCAGGGACTGCCAGTTTTCCCTTAGGAGCCGTGTCCCTGCATTGCTGTAGTCATTACTAAAGGTGGAAACACCCATCAGAACTACTTGGAAGTTAAACCTGAGGGCTGGGGTGAAGACTTCCCACACTGAAAAATAAGCTTTGCACCGTGCCCGTTGGTCCAGCAGTTCACCCACTTGTGCAGGCAGAGCTGGCATTAACATCCCTGGTGTGAAGAGGAGAGTGTGACACATCCTGCCACAGCTGGCAGTGAGCTCTGTCACCTTCGGAGCAGTCAGGCTGAGGAGGGAGCAAGAGCAGGAGCAGGCTGGGCTGGGCGCAGGGCGAGCAGGATGCAGGGAGAGCTACTGTTCCTCCATCCTCCTCAGCGATGCAGCTGCTGTCCAACAGCTGCGACAGAAACCATCTGCCCTTGCTCCTGGGCTGTACGAGCGGGAGGAGAGCAGGAAGGATTTCCAGGATGAGAGGGCTGAGAGGGAGGCAGGGTGTCCTGTGAGATGGAGAGAGCTGAGGCTGGTGGAGGTCATCCTGCAATGACCATTGCTGTGGGCCTTGGGGAATGGGGAGGTAGGAAGGAGGGGTCAAATCCCTCTGAAGAGTTCAGAAAGGATCAAGACAGAGAAATGAAGGTGTTAAGAGATAAGAAACAGTCCCTGGGAAAACACTCCCTGGCAAGTGTTTGGGGGCACGTCCTGCCACCCAGCCCACAGGGAAGAGAGGGAGGGAAATGCTTGATTCGCAGTAAAATATCAGAAGCACCTCTGGGATTGCATGGAGCTAGGGATCCTTCATAGACCACAGAATTGCCCCACATACAGATTTCCCCTCCTTGTTTGGTGTCTGTTGTTTCACCTCTCATGCCATAGCTGCAGTTTAATGGATGAATTCAAGGGCCCTATCCAGCAGTTTCACTCCAGGTTCTCCCTGCCACACTGTTCGATGCTCCCTGACATGCAGGTCAGGAGGACCCCGTGCAGCGCTCGGCCCCTCGTGGGGAAGGCCACTGAGGGACTATTCTCTTTCTGCCAGGATGAGAAACTCGTTACCACCACAGATGGCCTGGCTCTTCCCGGCCTCTCGCCTGCAACACCAGTCCAGCAAAGGCCACAGGCTTTATAAGATTACAGCTACTTGGAGTTTATGAGCTTACATAAAACATTTACAGTGGGTGCATTAGTAACACAGTGGCCTATATTTAGGGCTGGTGCATGCCTGCTGCAAAGCAGGGGTGACCCCAAGGCTTAGCTGGAGCCCGTGTGCCTGTATTTGGATCGCTTCCATCGGCAAGAACAGCTGGGCTCCGAGGAGCGGACAAGGGCGGCTCAGATGTCATCTCTCTGCTCCAGCACCCACCCACGGGCTGCGGCCATGTGCCGAGGGCTCTGGGCAGCCCACGGCTGGGGAGCACCAAGGGCTGGTCCCAGCCAGGACGGCCCAGCGTGTTTGTGCTTCATGGTAGCTCATGGTAGGTGAGAGGTCTGAGCTGGCACGGCCGGACGAGGCTTCCTCAGCTCCCTCCTAACTGCTGTGCCCAGCACTGTGCTTCTGGCCTCCATCACCTCGCAGTGCAACAGGCCTTTCATGCAGGAGCAAAATTAAAGGGTCAGATGGGAAAAGAGAGACATTTCAGAAGGCAAGGACCAGCCTCCGTGTCTGGGAGCAGTGAGGAGGCAGCAGTGGGAGCCTGCCCAGGCCAGCGAGTCCCCGAGCGCGGTGGGGCAGGGTGTCTGCTCAGCCCCCCTTCACTCAGGAAGAAGGAAAAACAACAGGAAGAGAAGAGAACTCGCTCAGACAAAAGATAAACAGACCAGCTAGATAGTGAAGCCAGAAGTTGTTAATTAACCTCAAATTGCTTTGGAAAGGACTCTGAGTGGAGTGTTCCCTTCTGAAACACGAGCAGGCAGAGCTGTCCCAAACCATCTGCTGCCCTGGCCCCGCTCTGCCTGCGCTGCAGCTGGGGCTCCTGCCATGGCTCTTCTCTCCGCAAGCCCTGAGCTGTCCTGGGCATGAAGGCAGGAGCCAGCGACCCAAAACGGAGCTGCAGTTTGCTCCTTGCCCAGCCTAAACCTTGTGTGGGTTCCACAACGACGGGCTGTGTCCCTTTTTGCCTCCCACCAGCGGCAGAGATCTTCTCCCTGCGCTGCTGCCAGCACCACGCTGAGTGCTCACAGAAGACGTGTGCGTGCTCCTGGAAGGAGCTGGCTGTGTCTCACCAGAGCCTGGAGCAGGAATGCACCCTGAGCAAACCTCCTGTGCTGCAGCATCGCTAAAGCCGGCAGGAGTTCAGGTGACAGAGCAAGCCCTTGCCCCTGCCCAGCGCATCCCATGTGCTGCACGATTAGGAGATTCACAGAAGAGGGCTGAAGCACAGTTCCCTCAGGCACGGGAAAGAAACGAGAGAGAAAAATTAAACCAATTACTCAGACCCAAGGGCCAGTCAGGAACAATCTGGGCTCCTTAGAGCAGGAAATGACATTCGGCTGAGGATCTGTGTGCATGTCAGGCTGGATTAGGAGTCTGTCAGGAGCTTGACATCAGCTTTGCAAGACGATTATGTGTGACAGGACTGCAGTGGAGCTTGGGACACCAGAGGCACCACTGCAAGCACTGCAGCCCCAGAGCATCTGCTGCTATCATGCAAAATGATACTTCTCCTCTCTCCACCAAATGTCTTCAAAAGTGATGCCAGGCTGAGCAGGGCAGCTCAGCGTCTGGTGAAGCACAGGGACAGGACGCCCCTGCTCTGCCCATGAGGTGCCAGGCTGTGCCTGCTGCTGCTGCCAGACCCAGCTGCATCTGAGGGGCAAGGTGTAAATCCAGTACTGCAATGGCACCAGCTTTAATGAGCCCAGCTCCTACATCCACCTAGGCTGGTGGTCTAGGTACACATACGTTAAGGCTCTGCATTGTCCCACTATCTTTGGCTAAGGAAGGGTTATGGAGAAAGCCTTCACCTGCAGATGGGTATCCCAGCTCACACGTTCACTGTGCAGAGATACTGGGCCATAGGAAGAAGATGGTTTTGAATTCAGAAATGCTACTTGTGGGGTGCCCTGTGCTGCTGTTGAGAGGGTCACAAATCTCCAGTGTTCAACCAGGTACCCAGGCAATTGCAGGGGAGCAACAGTGATGCAGAGCTCAGCTCAGGCTATGGAGTGGCCTTGGGGTCCAGAGCAGAGCCAAGATAGGCGGTTGCACCGGAGGCAAGATGCTGCTGGCAAGACCATCTTCCTCTCTGTCAGCGTGGCCCACATGGAGCCATCCATTTATACCACTATGTAACCTACTCTGTGAGTGAGCCATGGGGGTCCTACACCTTGGGAAGACCATGGGGGCTACACAGAGGAGAGCTGTGCTGCCACCCATTCCAGCCAGATGTATCTGCAGCCTCTTTTTTGGAGCACCTAGTAAGGGCAAAGGGGGATGCAGAGCTGCCACAGGGACACAGAGCAGAAAACCCCAAGGACACAGCAGGACCCTGACTGATCCCAAGGTTTTGCTTTTCATGTGTTCAGCCTTTCAACACAAATATCAGTTTCCACCCCCATAAAACACCCAAAAGCTTTTCCCTGTGGAAATGTTTGGTCCAAACACTCCACAGCACACCAGTGCAAGTGATTATTTTACCATTCTGCACTGGATTTGGGTTTTAATTTTATAATATTTGTGGTGGGGGCTGAATACTGCCTGAAAAACAGTGCAGGTTTCTTAACCCCTGATTTTCTCTGCAGTAGAAAGGAGACTTAGAAAATTCAAGCCAGCTGCTTTCCACTGCTGTGGTCTCACTTCATGGTGTGTCACAGATGCTGCCCTTCCATTTTCTTTGTGGATTTCCTGGAAACTCCCAAATTCTTCTACATAAAAACACTCTGAGAGCAAGTAAGTCCACGTTATGGAAACAGCCTAATGCTCTCAGCTTCTGGGCTTAAATCCTGCTGGCTGAGGTCTTCTCTGCTTGCACTCGAGCACTGCAGCCAGAGTCTAACAGCAGGAAGACCCTCACTGTGAAGTGACACTTGGGCTCTGAGCCTCAGCAAATCCTTCAGAGTTGTGGTGGACTCAGAAGTCATTTGTTTTATCGCAGACTGAAACCCCTCTTAACAAACACTTCTGAAATGAGTACGAACATATGAACTGATTTCCATGGAGTCAGGCTCCTGGACCTTCTGTCCAGGGTAAAGGTCCCTCTTCCCCAAACACCTTAAAGCACTGCGTGGGTCACAGGGGCTCTCACAAAAGCTGGTGGGGGGAGAGAGGGACCTGCAGCAGATCACTCACATATCCATGTGCTTCAGGACCGGTCAAAGCAGCCCTGGAGATATCCATGTCTCTTCTGGAAGCTTAGTCCAGAGTTTGGGGACAACAATGTCACCAGAGGGATCCCAGATCTACCATTCAACTTCAAAAGGAGCTTCTGCACTGACTTCAGAAGGACCTGAGATGGGCCCCAAGGGAGAAGCAGTTCATGTAAGCACTCACAGCCCTGTTCCATATTCAGATCAAGCAACCCTGCATCAACCCCAGGGACCCCCAGAAGACCTTTCCAACATCAGCTGTTGAAGAATTCCAAATAATTTTCCCTTTCTTGTTAAAGCTGCAATAGTTTGTATGGGTCCTACATCTTGTTTGCTATTGCAGAGTCCTGAAATACCTGATGTGGCTTTGGGACTAAGAAACACAACAGAAACCCAAAGACAAACATAGGAAAGTGACAGATGATTGAGAGATGACCAAGCTCTGGAGGGGCAATGTGTGTGGGAACCTGGATGTCCTGCATGTGAAGCAAGCTTGGACACCTTTGGTAACCACTGAGCGCTCAGAACCACGCACACAGAGGGAGCAGAACTGAACACCCTATAACTTTCTGATTTACATAATTAGCATATAAACTATCAAAAGCCCATCAGATTTTATATATGCTAAAATATTTTAAAACTTTCTACGACAGCTTAAACATCCCCCATGAAACACCCACCTCCTGTGTCACCCCGCTGCCTCCTATCCCTGCCACCGAGCCCAGTGCACATCCCTCAGCCCCACTTTGCCTCGCCTGTTGAGGACATCACACCCAGAAACCCATTCTCAACAACGGAGTTGCAGGCACAGGAATTTAAGGATTTATTGAAGCAGGTTTCCAAAAGCCTCCCTGTTCCCTTCTCCTGGGGATATCACAACCCTGGTGAAACATCATCCCACATTTGGTAATCTTCCAATTAAAGAAAAAAGCACTGAGATAATAAGAAAGCATCCCAGTGTCTGTCCTAAAGCAAGAATGGGTTGTACAACCTATGGATAGAGCTCTGGTAAATGATCTGGGTATTTGACAACTATGGAAAAGTGTGGATGTGAGCAGGCTGAGAGCCTTCTCCTGTCTGAGCAGGGATGGGAATAAGACTCAGTACTGCTTGTAACTGCGATTGCTGCTTCTTTTGCTAGACTGTATTTCCCTTTATTTAGAAAAATAACAAAGAAATTATAGCAAGCTCATGGCTTAGAAAAACCACAGTGTCACGATAAAGCGGGATAAGGAATGGTGGAAGAGTGATTGAATCAATGCTGCTGAGAGCCCATCTGTGATACCCAGCAAGAAGAACAACTGATTCCCTCTCTGATGGAAGGAAATGTTTCTTCTCAGTTGGAGAAAGAAAAACACAAAGTGGCTCAACTGCATCTCTGACATTGTGCAATTTACTCTGCATATTTGGCAGCAGAAGTTGCAGAAGCAGTTTATAATCCAGGGTTTTCATGCCAATGACAGGTTCTTGGTTCTCCAAGGAGTATTTCACTTTGGAATGCTTTTTTAATTAAGATTCTACTAGTGTGTTAGAATTAAAGGAATACCATCCACTAAAAGCACACAGAGCTGCTCGAGCCTTTGCAATGACTGGGGTCACGGAGCAGAGAACCAGCCGTTCCCGCTGCTAGTCAGGGCTTTGTACGTACAAGCAAGGGATTTTCTGTGCAGCCAGTTCTCCATGTCCTTCTGTCCTTCACACAGCTACAGGGGACCACACCTGAGGAGGAGCAGGTGGCATCGAACCCAAACGCTGTGATGGGCAAGGGCTGCACACTGGGCCTGGTTTTCTTTAACTATTCCACCAGAAAGGAGTGAACTGCTGGACATTCTGTTGGTTGTAAATGTTGATTTAATCACATTAAAGTAGAAATTATGTATAAAACAACCTGTAAAGCTCCTAGTTTGCCCTAAGAGTTGGTCCTGTGTTTCAAGATACCAAACAGCTGGAGGTGAAACTCATCCAAAGAGACTGAAAAGGGCACTGACTGCCTGCAGAAACAGGTCACCATCGGTGAGCATCTCCCACAGAAAGCTGTTTTTTGGAAAGGAGCTGTACCAGGTAGTTCCCCAGGCAGTGATTGGGGCAGCAAAGGGAACCAACTCCACCGCCTCCAGAAAGGAAGGGAAAAAAACCATGAGAGAAGTGAAACTGTGGCCATTTTTGAGTCCCAGAGACAGAGTCCTATGACTGGGCACAGTCTTGTGTCACATGAAAGGTGTGGGAAAATGCTGAAGCGTTGGTTACACTCGCATTTCTAGCTTCAAAAATAGCCTGAGAACCGACCCATTACTTCATAGCTGTGGCAGCTCCCACGCGCCGCGCTGCCAGGAGGGTCTGCCGTATCCCAGCCCAGCCGGCGCGGGCAGGATCCCTCCTGCTCACCTGGCCAGGGCACCCGAACACGAATTCAGCTCCTGCACCAGAGAAAGGCCCTGGTTACACCAGTGGATAGAGCCGGGCCTAAGCGCTGGGCAGGAGTTGGGAGTGAATTTCAGAGTTAAAGCTGGAGGGCAGCGCGGTGAAGAAGGCATTTCCCCTTGTCCCATCCCACGTCTCCAGTTGCTGTGCTGACATTATAAACTACATGAAACCACACACAAATGACAGTGACACGAAGAGCAGCATCTCACAGGGCTGCCCTTTGCAGCGCTAGCCAGGTTTATGCTGTTTACAGCTCTGCTTACTGCCCTCATCTCCCCAGGTTATCAGCCTCCAACATGAGATGTAAACAGCCAGAAATTTGGCTACTGGTTCTAAGGACAAAAATTTTAGTTTATGCCTCATCCCTGGGGGTGTTGAAGGCCAGGTTGGCTGGGGCCCTGGGCAACCTTGTGTAGCTCCAGGCCTGGAGGTTGGTGTCCCTGCCTGTGTCAGGGGGTTGGAGCTCTGTGACCCTTGGGGTCCCTTCCAACCCCTGCCATTCTATGATTCTGTGATAGGGGTAATAAGAACAAGCCAGTGGTGTTACTTTCTCAGGAAGGGCTGGGCTGCTGGCACAGGGTGTGCCCTGCCAGAGAAAATCTAAAATGCCTCGAAACGTGCTGTGTGGATCTCTGTCTTGGCTCAGCACACTCTGCATCTGGCTGAGGCTCACAGCTTCTCCACCTTGGGAAGTCACTGCTTCCCAACTCATAAAAACCTCCTCTGTGCATGGCTGAAGTACGTCCGTGTCCCACCTGGATGGAGCCCACCAGAGCACTGTGCTCAGCCCTGGGACGTGGCCCATGCGGCCTCCTTGCACAGTTCTCGGTCCCGGCAGCACTCGGCTTTGCCTCCCCTCTGCACAGAGCTGACAGGCCCATGACACACACAGGAGACACAACAGCTTGTACCCCACAAGTGCTGCACCGGTGTCAGGCCAGGCAGGCGCACTGACAAATGGTCAGTCAAAGAAATGATGGGAACCCCCCAGAGAATATTACAGTACAGCTACCTGCAGCGCCCAGCCAGGCTGCTTAGCCCCTGCACTCATTGCCAAAACCCCAGGGAGGTGCATGGCCCCCTCCTGAGAAGCCCTGGCTTTGTGCTGTGCTGGACAGGAAGGGAAGAGTCCCATCCTCCTGTCAAGCAGTGACTGTGTGTTGTGCTCACACTTGGTGTCCCACTCACCCTGACAAGCTGTACGGAGCCATCACGTCCAGAGACAGCCCCTCTCCTGCACCCTTCTGCTGGTAGGGATGGGTCCTCAGTGTTGTCTGAATGCAGCTTAGGAGATCTTACCTGGCCCTGCTGTTATGGTAGTGAGGGCTGCACAGTGCTCCAGGAGCCAAAGGAGAAAGGCAATCCCCAAAACATGATGTGCATATGACCCTGCTCCCATCTGCTTGTGGGCTACCCTGACCGTGGGTGCAGGAGAGATGCTCTCCATACATTAATTGATGTAACATGCACAAACTGGTGTCACTGCAGCAAGTGGGGAGGGCAGGGGGTGCCCTAGTCTGCACTGACACCTGTGCTCATAGCGGGCTGAAAGTGGAGGGACACTTAAAAGACAGTATGAGCACCCATAAATGAATGAAAAAATAATAAGATGATATAAAACTGAACGTTCCAGAGACCTGCCACACAGTTTAGCTACTCAGTGTCAACAGTAGGGACATATCTGATGTCCCCAGGCTGCTTCTGCACAAGCAAAGTCACAAGGAACAAAGGCAAATTTGTGGAGAAACTCCTGACTCCGTGCACGAGGGCACTCTGCTCTCTGGAGGCCCATGCCCATGACAGTCCATGGCCCCTTTCCCTCTCAGCTCAGGGTGTTCTTCCACCCAGTCCAGCACACACTGCTCCCATGGTTCTGCTGACACAGCTGTTTGTTGCCTGATGTGGTAAACCAATGCAGTGAAGTTGCTTGTGTTGCATGTAATCCTGAAAAAAGACACATCATTTGCCCTCCACAGCTTGTTTTAAAAGAAACCTTATTTTTGCATGCCTTAAGCAGCAGTTTGCCCTTTTTTCCATTGCTCCAGCTGCATGGTGGCAGTGAACACCACCTGCTCCACACCAGGGTTCCAAGGTAAGTTTCTAAAAGTGAGTTTGAAAAATAAGAGCCTGTAGAAGCTCCAAAAAAGGCAACAGTGCTTCCTCTTGAGAAGAGCACAGTAATAACTGAAAAGCCAGCTCCTGAAAGGGGAGCTCAGACAGCACTGGTGCTAAATGCAAACACCCAGAACTCAAACAGCAGCTGAAAGGGCAGCACGGGGCAAGGACTGGGCTCTCAACAGCCTCAGACTGCCCATCCTTGGGACAGGGCAGTGGCACTTCATGGGTATTCTGAAACTGCCTCTGAAAGGGGTAAGCATGATGCTTCCTGCACCCGGTGAGTTTGTAGCCAGGCAGCTCAAGGCTGGCCCTCAGCAAGCGCTCAGGTTCTGGTAGCCCACAGAGGTCAACGTCCTTTTGTTTTCCTCTATCTATAAGGGAAGAGCGTGAGGGAAGATGCACGTCCCCATCTGCACGAGGGAGGATGCACGTACTGCAATGCAAAGAGCCATAAAGAGGTCAGAAGCTCACGGGGACTGAACGGATGGAGGCTGCTGGGCACAGACACTGCCACACAGCTCTCCACAGTGCTTTCATCAGGTCCTCATTTTAAGCTTTATCCTGCTGCTGCTGCTTACAGTGGCGAGGGTGTGGGATGACATGAACAAGAGCCCTTCCCCGACCAGCTCCATCCCATGAGGTTCCTGGAGCTCAGGAGCTGGAGTTTGTGTTTCTCCCATCTCTTTGTGGTTGGCAGGTAAGAGATGGCTCCACAGGTTATCAAGTCCTTTATTCTGTCATCTCCGTCTCTGGATCATGCTTTCCCTAGGTATCTGAGCTCTTACCCAAGCACTGCATGTGTAACACATGGGCATTCAAAATGAGGAAGGGTGATGAACAGTGGGTAACTCTTTTTCCAGTGATCTCATCACTGTGGTTAAAAAGGGGAACTCAGATAAGCTTTGTGGTCTAATACATAGAAATACCTATATTCCTTAGAAACAGAGTCTGAAATGTGTGTGCAGTGGCACACATTTACATGTACAGATGCCACGACTTGTTGCTCAAATCAGGTCTTTGCATTCACAAATTCTTTGCTGATCTGGTGTCTGTAGTCAAGACTCCCGGGGTGTGTTTGTGCTGGCTAGGGTAACGCCGTGCAGGAACCAGGCACACCTTGTTTGCACATCCCTACCCAGGCCGTGGTGCATTTGGCACGACTGTGCAGTCCAGAGAGAGTTCATGGATTAATTAAACCACTTGACAGGATCTCTCCTTCTGGGGCAGAGACAGGCCAGAAGCAGCTCTGCTCTGTATCACTTAACAGTAGAAACACAGAGGACTGACACCTCCCAGCCTTGCCTCAGCACACACTGTTCAGCCTTTTCCCCTAAGGATGCTTACAGGACTCCTGTCCCTCTGGAGCTGCCTGAACACAGTACAAGCAGCATGGGAGTCATCTGGGAAACTCTCTGCACACCGTGACCTAAACTGGCCTAATTGACTCTGGGGCTGTAATTCCTAGAGCTAACTATTGCCATAATTACTTCCATGTATCGCTCAGCCCAGCGTGCTGCTCCTCCTTCTCAGCCAGTAATCCTTCTCAGAGGCACTCACTGAAATTCCAGATCATTTAATTTCAAAACCAATTACATGTAATTAGAGGAATTTCTTCAGTCATTCCTTTTACTGGATGCACAGGAATGATCTGTAATTCATCTCCACTGATGGTATCCCATAAAAGGCTTTGAAGGACTTTCTAAGAACTCGAAGAAGTTCCATAAAGACACATTTGCCTCCCTTTTTACTCCCTTCTATCTAGGAAAAACATCTAACATGAGCACGGGGACTTCAGTTCTCAGTGCAGATGAATTCAGAGTTTATTTCCAGCTTCATGTCAGACACAAGGCTGGTGATAGCGAAACTTTCCGTGGTGACGCAGCAATGATGGTTTAAGAGCTGCTGCTGAAAAGGGATGAGCACAGTTTGCTTCACCACAGCTTGACTGAAACCAACGGATTTGTTCCTCACCCCACTGCTTCCAGCAGTTAGACTGATGTGACCTCAGGAGGGGAGAGGGATTTTTCACAAAATTAAAACCCCAGACCCAGGCAGCTCACTTCCCCAGGCCCCAGGGCTCACTCCAAGCTCATCTGCATCCCCAAACCTCAGTGTGTCTGGGCTTTCCCTGCAGCTCTGGTGCTGAGACCTAGTGGGATTCAAACCTGATGGGTTCAGCCCAAATATTTCCAATTCTTAAAAGCACCCAGGGAGGCTTTATGATCCAGTGAGAGCTCACTCGCACCCGAAGCTCACTGCCTTGCAAATTTTGCTCTTGCTTCAGAGGAAGGTGGCCTCCTTCAGCAGGAGGGCTCGGTCTGGGCCGAGGGATGGAGATGGGCAGTGTTGTGGCTCTGACTCTGATGGGGGTTACCAGCTTCTCACCTGCAGAAGGGTGGCTGGCACTGGAGAGGGAAAGAAAGAGCAAGCGCAGGGCCTCAGGCAGCGGGTGTCTGGGCAGCTGCTGCGGCGCAGCGTCAGCACACGCTGCCTGTGGGACCTCTGGGTGCCGCGCAGGCACAGCGGCGCTTCGAGCTTGCTCTGGCTGTGCGGCGCCTCTGTGACTTGGGGGCAAATGCCTGTGGGTTATTTCAATCCAATCAATCAAACACGCCCCACGCAGCGTTTCACATCACTCCCCAGGGGAATCCTCTTGCTCTGCAGTTTGGTGATTACTGGCAGGTGACTTCTGGGAAACGCTTTGGGGCTAAACCCAAGGTATTCTGTATTAGCTCTGAAATGAGAGCGTGCCTGGGTTTCACAGTGGTTTTACCCCAGGACAGCTGGGCCCTGTGCCACAGAGCCATCTGCACCTTCCGCTGGAAGAGCCTGGGGCCAGTAGCTGTAGGTACAGGGAGTTTGATTTTTCCATGTAAAACACAGCACTGCTGTCACATGTCTTAGCTTTCATGCAGATTTCTCTCCTGAATGCTCTGCAGTCCTCTTTCCAATTTTGATAAAAGAAAGTTATTTTCAAAAGTAAAGGCTTATCATTTCTAGTGATCTAAACAGATGTGACTTGACAAAGGGGTCCATTGTAGGGCCATGTTAGTGCTTTATTTTTTAATGATGAAGGCTTTGGTTGTTTGTTATGGTGAGAAATAGTTTCCCCTCTGGATAGCCCCTTGAGAAATTCATGAGAGAAAATCCAGACTGTGAAAAGTATGGCTTGTGAGGAATTTGAAACAACACGACAGGGGAAGCAAACCATTGTGAAAATCCTATTAGAGAAAGCCTGTGCTCATGACCGCCTCCAGCCCCGAGTTCATCCTCCAGCCCTAGGTGAGCTGTCTCACTGTCGTCGGCAGGATGACGGTCCACAGGAATCAGAAGCACTCAGCCCATCCCTCCACAGGCCAGGCTCTCGCTGCTCTGCTCCTGACCCTGCACGGAGGATGATGGTCTCAAGCCAAACACAACCAGTGTGCGAACGAGTGAAACCATGGGCCAAGGTGAGGAGGGAAGAGCTGGCGACACAACCCGCTGCTGTTGTGCAGCTCCAGCTAATCGGACACAGACACAGCCAGGAGCTGCCCCGAACGCTGTGCAGGAGTTTACATTGCAGTGGGGTTTTGCAGCTGGATGGTGATGGCTTTACATGCAAAGCTGCTTTCTCCAGGGTGCAGCTCCAGGTTGGGGTAACCAGTGCGGTGCCTCCGAAAAGCTCCGGTTTCTCAGCCCTGTCGGGTTCGTTCCCCTTCCTGCCAGGCTTCTCCCCATGCACATGTTAAAGCCTCCTGCTATATTGTAATTGAAGTACAGTTCAATAAGTTTCAGTTCTCATTTAAGACTTCATTTTTTAAGACAAGCACAATAGCTTGGGTTCAAGTCAGAACAGTTTTAAGGCCTCCAGCATCAAAAATAATCTGTTGTAAATCTAAGAACACCAGCTTTTCAGAGAGGAGATGTGAAGTGCCAGGAGATTCCACATACCCCAACAATTGGGAGTTTGGGCTTCAAGTTCCACTGGTATTTTTTCCATGATTACATAACACTGGACCCAGCAAGCTGATCCAAATCACCTTGGGATATTTTTTGTCTTGTGCTCCCCCTGAATCACAGAATCACCAGGCTGGAAAAGACCTTTGAGATCATCAAGTCCAACCATTCCCATCCTAAGCTAAACCAGATCCCTGAGCACCTCATCTCCCCTCTGTTAAACACCCCCAGGGCAGGTGACTCAGCCCCTCCCTGGGCAGCCTGGGCCACAGCCCCACAACTCTGCCAGGGAAGAACTTTGCCCTCCCATCTGCTCTGACCCTGCCCTGGCCCAGCTTGAGCCCATTGCCCCTTGTCCCAGCTCCTGTCCCCTGGCTGAAGAGACCAGCACCCACCTCTCTGCACCCTCCTGGCAGGGCAGGGGAGGTGGGGAGAAGGTCTCCCCTCAGCCTCCTCTTCTCCAGGCTGAACACCCCCAGCTCCCTCAGCTGCTCCTCAGAGGATTTGCCCTCCAGCCCCTTCCCCAGCCTGGTTGCCCTTCTCTGGACACGCTCCAGGATCTCAATGTCCTTCTGATGGTGAGGAGCCCAGAACTGGACCCAGCACTCGAGGTGCAGCCTCTCCAGTGCCCAGTCCAGGGGCACAACCACCTCCCCAGACCTACTGGCCACACTATTTCTGACACAAGCCAGGATGCCATTGGCTTTCCTGGCCGCCTGGGCACACTGCTGGCTCATGTTCAGCCTGCAGTCAGCCAACACCCCCAGGTGCTTCTCTGCCTGACAGCTCTCCAGTCAGTCTCCCCCAGCCTGCAGCGCTGCTCGGGGTTGTTGTGTCCCATGTGCAGCACTCTGCACTTGGCCTTGTTAAACCTCATCCCATTGATCACAGCCCATCAGTCCAGCCTGTTCAGATCCCTCTGAAGAACCTGACATACGCCCTCAGCATACCTTGATGAGTGCACATCACATTCCCTTGGCTGCTGTGGGAGGTGATTCCACCACGCTGCACCCAGAGCTCTGGCTTTTCCAGGGCTGACCTGCAGCCCTGGCCAGCTCCAGCTACTGCTATGCAACAGTAGAGCCAATCTCGACAAGGGAGATGAGTGTGAGCACAATGAATCCACAAAACAGCCAGTGTGCAGGAAATTGGCCAATTATCCAGCACTGACTTGTAGCAGAAACCATACAAAGGGATCTTTATGGATGAGGAGGTCGCAGGAAACGGAGGAGAGAGGCGAAGATGGGGGAAGTGAACGGCGTGGTGAACTCCGATCGAGAATTTATGACCATCCTCTGAAAGGTTCCTCTTAGTCCAGTTCAGAACTAGCATCTGAAAGTCAGGATTATTTAGGAGAACTTGTTAAAGTAAGCAAAAAAATAGTTGGTTATAAAACTGCCACTGCTTCCAAATCACAGCAAGAAATACTGTCAGCAACTGCGCTTCATGTAAGGACTTGCATCCTCCCCAGCACACCATGGCAGGCACGGGAAGGGATGAGGGCAGAAGCAGTGCTCTCACCTCTGTAAGCCTTTCTCCCCACCAAAAATCCTGCTGGACTACTGACCAACTCCTCATGGTATGTTCAGGGTCCGTCAAACCTCAGCACCAAGATTTAAACTGGTGCACAAAGTGTCAATGTAGTAAGAGAGGGAAGGAGAGAAGGACATCAAGTCTCTGCAGCCAGCAAAGGTACGATGGCCCTATGCAGGCAGGCTGCTTGGCTAGAGAAATGATGAGAAAATAGCCATCAAAAAATTCCCTTTCCTCTCTGATATTGTAAACACAAGATCAGCACAGGAGACTCCATGGGACAAGATGGTTTTGATGACTTCCAGCCGCGCGTACACCCTGCAGACTCGCTTTCCAAACAGCCTATTATCACTGTGCAGGCAGCTCATTTATTTGCTGAGAAGTCTCATTTAATATAACTAATCAGTCAAGATTTATTTTCCTCTGATAAGTCACAGGAGGGGACTGCTAAAGCTCTGGCTTCTGCCAGTTGTCAAGCTTCTTGTTGAACAGTTAATGCCAAGCTGACAGTATGACAGGGCTCGAGTGCATCCCTTCTCCTGGAGGTCTATCTCCAGAAACCAGGGCTTTTTGCCACTGATGTTCCCACGAGCCACAAGACAGATCGTTTCACTGCCTGGGTTTCTCTGGAAGTAAAGGTGGGGTCTTCTAGCCCAGGAGTCAAACACATGTTAAGGTGAGAGTCTGCGACTCAAGAGTTGCCTGGGTTTTCAACCGAAAGCAGCATCACGTGTGCCCAGAGCACCCGGGGCTGCCACAGGAGACAGGATTTTGGGACAGCAGATTAGGTCTTGTACCTCCAACCCAAAGCCTTTTTCCCCTACACTGGCCCAGAGGACACTCCTATCTGAGGGGCAGCAGTACCAGGACCCCATCACATCAGCTCAGCCCACTCCCAGTTTGGGAGCATCAGCGAGGGGGGCAGAGCTCCCCTGCACAGGGCCCAGGCTTCTCAGAGAGCAGAGATCATCATTGGCAGATGTACCTTCCCCAGGGCTCCGAAATCTCTGTCAGCAAACAGAAAGCAACTGGAAGAAAAAAAAAAAAAAGACTAAAAGAAAGCCTGCCTGTGAAATATGCTTTGTTTTCTTTTAAAAAAATGCAGGATCCCATCCAGCGTGGAAGAGGGGCGAGCACTGGAACAAGCTCTTTGGGTTTTCAAGTAGTTCAAGAAGAAACCCCTTTTTTATGTATTCCTCTGGGGTTTAAATACTGTCCCTGGTCCCCGCTTTTGGCACGCGGGGAACAGGTCACAGGTAGCCCAGCGAACCAGCAAAATAACCCCTGGCCTAGTAGCCCCTCTCATCAACTCTCCCCAGCCAGCCTGGGGGAGTCCCCCCACCCTGCCAACCTCCCGCAGTGCTCCTGACCCTGGTCCTGCACTTTGTCCCCAGCACCTGCCACCCTCTCTCTGCTCAGGAGGCTCTGTGAGTGGTGGCGGCTCTGTCAGCACCCCCAGTGCCCCTGGCAGCTCTCCCCTCACGTCTGCAGCAAGCTGAGAGCAGGCAGGAGCTCCAAAAACTCAGGGAGCCACCAAAGAGCAGCTGAGAGCTTTGCTCAGCCGTGCCGGGGTCTGGAGCCCCTCAAGCGAAGCACTGCCCTTCCCCAGCCTGGGCCTCCAGTGATCCCTGACAAAGCCCAGGGGGTTAATTCCCATCTGCACATCACCGGGGTGCCCTCTGCCCAGAGCAGAGAGATGCTGTATCACCACGGTCTGCTGGCCAAACCTGCCATCACACGAACAGCGCGGTGCATCTGGCACCAGCGCAGGGTAGTTACTGGAATTGCTGGAGGCACCAACTCACTCCCCGCTTCCTCTGGGCTGCACCGACCACGCAGGTTGAAGTGTGGACGGGTGAGTGCCAAGTGTTGCGGTGTGAAGCCATTTCCCACTAAAAGCTCTTGTTTTTCATGGCTTGTGAGTTACCACTCCCTGCCTCCAGTCCTTTGGGTTGAGATTTGTCATGCTTGTTCTTAACCCAGCGGAGAATTTCTTTAGGAAAGTTCAATAGCATAAGTAGCAGCAATTACTCATCTGGCTTTCATCATGGAAGATAACAGACATTCACAGAAAGCTGCAGTCTCTGTGAGGGAGGTGGCAGAAGAGAGGACTTCTGCCCTGGCAGAAGCAAACCCCAGCACTCCCAGAGATTTTCCAGGAGTAAATTTAGCAGCAGTTCCTGTACCCAGACACCCACAAACACCCACCCCATCACCTGGTCCCATAGAGCTGGTGTTCAGACAGCCAAGCGGGGAAATGTGACACTCATCAGCCACTCAAGACATCTCTCAGATGCATCCTGGGCACAAGTGTAAATTCTCAACCTGCCTATAGATCCCACATGGCCCCACACTGGGTGTGACACAGCGAGTCCCGAGCAGGACATCGATTCCCGCAAGGAAACCTCAGTTAGGAGCAGTGCTGGCTTTGCTCCCCTGTGCCGACCGAGCCCACACGCTCCCACTCATCAGCAGAAGAAAGACAAGAACTGCTTTTTAATTTAAAATAAATGCAAGGGACCTCCTGATTGGAATTTCATGTGAGGAATCACAGAACCCCAGGGGTTGGAAGGGACCTGGAGAGCTCCTGGGGTCCAACCCCCTGCCAAAGCAGCTCCCCAGCTCCTATTGCACAGGGCGGCGTCCAGACGGGGCTGGAATCTCTCCAGAGATGGAGACTCCACACCCCCCTGGGCAGCCTGGCCCAGGGCTCCCTCACCGGGAAGAAGTTCTTCCCCATGTTGGTGTGGAACTTCCTAGGCTCTAACTTGCAGCCATTGCCCCTTGTCCTGTCTCCATTTTGAAATTTGGAAATGCCAAATGTGCCCAGTGCAGAGCCTCACCCCACCCCATCCTCATCCCACGTGTGGGACGTGCCCTGGGACCCACCTTGCAGACTGCAGAAAGGGGCTTCATTAGCACCTACGGAAAGCACAGCTCCCAGCACCCTGATTTTATTTAGTTTAAATCTTAACCATAATATTTATATTAATGCTGTTTATGATAATTTATTTTTATTTAAACACATAGGCAGCAGTAAACCAAACTAAAGTTGTGCTAGGCTGCTTTAAAAACAAAACCCACAGAGCAGATAAGCAAGACAGAAAGCATCTTTCATGTGCAGAGGTGGCTGTGGGTCACTAGACACTAAAACAAGAAGCAGCAATTTGCTCCTACACCGAGGGACAATAAAAAGGCATTTAAACACTTAGATGAGGAGTTGTGAAGGCAGAACAGGATTAATTCCACGGGAAGAAATGATCCCTCACTCTTCCACTTGAGCACACAAAAGAAACGTACCCCCCACCCCCCAACCCTGTCTGGTTTCTGTAGGGAAAAGAGTCTATTCCGTGCTTGGAAACAGAATGTTGCTTTTTCACATCTACTCATTTATTTACCAAGCACTGAATCTCCCCAGAGATTTTTAAGGTTAATAACTTAATTTAGCTTGGGTAAGTCCTCATTCTGCTCTTGCACACCAAAATGCTGTTACATCCTGGGCCCAGGGGTTGGAGGATGCACCACGCTGGTGCTTGAGTTAATCCAGTGATGGATCACATTATTCCTGAGCGTGTCATTCCCCAGCAGCTGGCTAGCCCCAAACTCTTCCCACCTTCTAATAGCTGGTCTCACATGAAACAGAGAAAAACGAAATGCCAATAGCTGCTCATAGCAGTAGCTGAGACCTTGCAAGGACTCTGCCATCTCCACCAGTGACTCAGAAGAGGAAACACAGCCGGGGTTTCCAGCAGCGGGAGAGCCGCGGTGTTATAAGGTCAGGTAAAGCACAGATGGGAAATGGGCCAACTGGGGTAAAACTGTCCTTTTGAAAGACAATACAAACTCCCTGTAAAAAGGGCAGGTCCATTTCATGCTCTCCTGCCTACACAGGTAGGTGCACACCTACCCTGCCTTGGTGCCTCCAACTGCAGCCAGCACTGGGCCTCCAGCAGCCAGCACCACCTCGCGTATGCGGCCATGGCTGCTTGTCGAGTAAGAGCAGGATTGAGCCAGCATGGGAAACTAAGCACAGCTGGGATGCAGTGCCTGCTCTGATGTGCTGAGTGTGCATGTGGCATGTCACCAAGGTGAGCAGGGAGCTTCATGGGGGAGGCAGAGCCACGCTCATTCGCAGCGGCCAGGAATAAGAAGACAAACCCAAGAGAGGTTCCTGTTCTGGAGGAAGTCTCCAGAATGTCAGTGCTCATTGACAAACCCTTGTGAAACATTGTTATACTCCTATAAAGACTATGGCACAAAAATGGGAATGACCTGCCTCCCGAGGACGAGGAACTACCCTGGTGATGGACAAGCTCTCCCCGTGACTGTGCTGGGGAGCTGCAGTCCTTGCAGGCAGCAGTCTGTGGCTGAATCCCTACGAGCTGATGGGAGAAACACACTTCAGCTTCCTGGATCTGTGAGTTTCACAGCAACTTCCCCAGCAAGGGAAAGCTGAGGAGCAAAAGGAGTCTGAAACATGTGTTGATAAATAACGATGTTATTATCAGACAACTAAAGTGCATGTCCACACGCTGCCAGGACACAGGAGACACTGGGCCTCGTGGCCAACCACGCAGGAATGCAGTCACCTTCAGGCACTCAGTGAGCACCATGCTTGATCCACAGGACAGGCCCAGATGCAGACTGAGAGGACTCCCGTGGTTTGGGCCACATTTAAGTCCCAGCTGCCAGCCGCTGCTCTCAGAGCGCTGTTGCTTCACCCATGGGGGAGGCCTGAGATTACATCTGAGAGAAGAACACTGCAAGCCGCACGCCTTCCTCCAGAGGTGCTTGGAAATGCTGAGGGGGCTGGTAGGTGAGGGAGAATGTGTTTAGGCCATGTCACAGCCCAGGTAAGGGTGGAGCTTCATCATCTGCCCCCTGAAGCAGGGCACCACAAGGGCTGGAAATCAGAACGAGCTCATGGAGCTGCCCCTGTCCCTGTCCCTTCCTTGTCCTGCCTGTTGCGGGATGGCGATGTCACGGCAGGTAAGCTGACAGCCCCCACGGGGCACCCAGCTCCTTCAGCAGCTGGGGGGTCTTTGCAGCAGGGCCATTCCAAGGGTACACTTTTCCTTTCCCAAATCCCCACCAAAAGAGGAGGCTGAGGGGAGACCTTCTCCCCACCTCCCCTGCCCTGCCAGGAGGGTGCAGAGAGGTGAGCGCTGGTCTCTTCAGCCAGGGGACAGGAGCTGGGACAAGGGGCAATGGGCTCAAGCTGTGCCAGGGCAGGGTCAGAGCAGATGGGAGGGCAAAGTTCTTCCCTGGCAGAGTTGTGGGGCTGTGGCACAGGCTGCCCAGGGAGGGGCTGAGTCACCTGCCCTGGGGGTGTTTAACAGAGGGGAGATGAGGTGCTCAGGGATCTGGTTTAGCTTAGGATGGGAATGGTTGGACTTGATGATCTTAAAGGTCTTTTCCAGCCTGGTGACTCTGTGATTCTGCTGTGACCTTGATGTGACAGGTCCTCTCAAGGAGAGGAAAGGCAAGAGGGACAGGAGAGCAAAAGAGTCCATCAGACACGGGACTTTGAAGAGGTTGAGCTCCACTTCCAGCTTCACCTGCTGGACTGCTGTGACTCAGTGGCAGTTTGAGCTTTCATCAGGAAAGGAAACATTGCTGGCTTTCGTGGGTGCAGACAGAGGAAAGAGTCTTTAGTAAAGAACAACCCAAAGCTGCTTTCCTTCCTCAGATTCTGAAGCCATGTAGTTTGTTACTTTACCTGACTATTCCTCACTGCTCAGTGTAACCAGACTGAACCTTTCAGCCAACCCTTCAGACATAATTCTCATGACCAGACCAGAACTAAGGGCGTTAGAGGACACAAAGGGATGGGTTAGAGATCTGCAGCCACTCCAGAGAAAAGAAAAGGGATTTTTTAATCAGAGTGACCCTTCTACAGATCATGTCCAAACCACATCAAACACATGACAAATACCAACTGCAGGAAATTAGAGACTTAAAAATATGGACATATCAAGGAATTCTCATACTTATCTTTGTCCTCTGAGCCCCAAGATCTCCCACTTTCCTAACAGGAGCAGGAAGTTACTCGATTTGCCAAAATGGGCTGTGTTTTCACCTCCACATGCCCGCACATCCCAGCAGCAGAGAGCTCTCCCTCCACACCACTGCTCTAATTATTTCTCCAATCATAACAGGCTGAATCAGTCCTACTCAAAAAGCCTTGGCTCCCAGATAGGCTTGCTTCCCCTTGCTGGGGTGTTGGGCAAACAATGTCTCTCCCATCCCTGTGGGGCACCCTGGGCGTCTCACAGCCCCCTGCAACATAGGTGCTGGGCATTGTCCTTGGCACCCCCTGGAAGATGCTCTGTGGAGCCATGCTGGGACAGGAGCAGTGCTTCCTCCTTGGGGAACTGTGCAAAATGCCCAGAGATAAAAAAACGGTGCAGCATTAGGAGAACTCAGTAAATGAAAGTAAACTAGATAGTTCAGGACCATGTAGATCGTTCTGCTCATGTCATTCATGCCAGAAAAGTGGCACTTGGTGGCACCACAACAATAACTGAGGGAGGGATAGGCATTTTCACATGGAAGAGGCAAAGGGTTGAGATGGGGAGGCTGTCAAGTGAAAGTACAGCAGAATGAAGTGGCTTGGAGTAATAACTTTGTGTTTTATAAGATAGGTATCACCACCCACCCTTCTTATCTCTGCTGTGCACAAAAAAGAGGTGCTAGCCTACTGACAATCATAGACTGACTACAACACAATAGAGCAGGCACTGCTGCTCTTCCAAGGGTGAGATAAACTATCAAGTGAATTGGAGATTAACTATCCAGATGTAAATGAATTCATTGCTATGCAACTGATAGGGCTCAGGCCTGGTTTAGTGCAGGATGGAGTCAGGTTTGGAGAGCTCTCTCAATGGCCAAAGAATTTATAACCTGTATTCATGGCACTCTCTGTAAAGGGCCGCCTAACAATGCAGAAGCTTGCAAGCATTGTTCCTTTTGAAGGGCTTCACCACTCCACCCCCACTCCTCTGCCCCCAATTTACTCCCCTCCTCCCTGGGTCCCCCAACAGACCCGCTCTGCACCCTTCCCTCCTCCTGATCACACAGGAAGAAAGCCGGGGGAGGTGACCTCCGCAGCAGAATTTGCTATTCATGTTCCGTTCCCCCTCACAAATCCTTAACTTCTTGTCTCTTTTTAATCTTTTTTCTCTTGAGAAAGAAAAGATCAAAGGGCTTGGGGCTGATGCTTTCTGAACTAGGCACTTCTTGCCATGGGAAAACAGCGACAGGGAAGGGCTGCACAAAGATGCTTGTGACTGGGGGTGGTGGAGAGATGATGAGACAGGACTTTCTTCCATGGAAATGCTTTCTGAAAGCCTTTGCCAAGCAGCCCTGCAAATAAGAAGCAGCTATCCAGCATCTATCCCAGCCGGCCACACATGGCACACGGATGGTGTTAATGTCTTCCAGCACCGAGGAGGAAAACCCAGAGCCCAGGTGTGCAGTGGACATCACGGCTCACAGGCACCACCAGCAGATCCCTCCTGCAGCAGTAGGAGCACCAGAGCAAGGCAGAGCTAGTTCATAGGCTGCTCCTTTCTCCTGGGTTCCTTAGAAAGGCATGTTCAAGAGAAGAAACAGATGCACTCAGGCTCACACAGTGAGTGCACTCAGAGCTGTGCCGCTTGCCTCAGCCTCCCCACTTGCACAGAGCAGAGCTTCACCTTCCCATCTGCATCTGCACCCTGACTGCGAGCTGCCAAGCCTGTGCAGGGCTAAATGCAGAGCTGCCTTTCACAGCTTTATTTAAAACATTCCCTAGTTCCAAGAAGACAAAGGATTATGCTCTGTATTCCCAAGCGATCCATCACTGAAATGGAGCAGAGTTAAAAGTTGCTGTATTCACAGGGAAGATAGGGGAGGGATGCCAAACACTTCCATCTCCCACACTGGCTGTGCTGAGTTTATCTCCAGGCAGGATTTTGAGGTCCCCAGGTATCTTTCCAGGGCAATGTGGATTTTTCCCTCATTTGGTAATCCCAGTTTGTCACTGTCTGGCTGCCTCTGCCAAGGCAGATGAGTCACTCAGCAGAAGCTGCACACAAATCAGAGATTTGTACCAAAGCATCAATAGCAAATATTTCAGGGAAAAAAGTGCTCTTGGCCCAAAGGTTTATGTGAGCTTCCAGCTGGAGATGGAACTTCAAAGCAGAGGTTCAAATCTCTAACGAGGGAACAAGCCTACTGAGAAACCTTTAATCATTGTTGCTTGGACAAGCCACACACAAATAATCTGCCTTTCAGAGGTCTCCTGTTCCTGGGAAGTAGCTGTTTTGCACTTTTATGCTTTGGAAAAAACGTTACCTATTCTTGAAGGATTGATCTGAATTCAGATTTTTAGTTTAAACCTGAAATCAAGACTTGCTGGCACAGAAGGAGGAATCTGCAAAGCCCATTCAGCTGTGCAGGTTCTGTCCTACCATCACCTTTCCTAACAGACACCCCTTGTTTCTCTTCCCGTCCATTTGCCCTGAGGGCCACGACTCCTCCAGGATTCTTAGAGAGGCCGGGTCACCAGTGCCCAGCTGTTCTCTGGCACTTCTGCTCCTGTCCCTGCTTTGCATTTTGCTTGTGCAAGAGTTGTCACGGATTTTAGTGTCTCTCACTGTCCTCTTCCAGAAGGTCTTGGCAGTTTCATATTCTGCTACTAATGAAACTGCTTCTGCTCTCACCAGTTAATGACCTCTTCAGGGTCCTCAAGCTCACCAGCATCAAGAAGATCAGGCACCACTGTCTTGCTGCTCTCTAACATGCACAGGACAGGGCAGGATCTGAGGTTTCTTCATGCATTTAATGTCAGATTCTTTGAGGAGCAGCACTGCTTGCAGTCCATTGCATCCACAAAAGGTCAGTTCTTGACCAGCTCACATGCCAACCCAGAGGCCTGAGCTCCTGTTGGGGTGTATCTTTACGCACTAATGACCACACATCCCGACCCTACCTTCTCACACAGCAACTTCTGATTCAACTCAGTACCCTTAGATTGAAATCTGCTGTGAATCCTAGGAGGGCTCCATGAACCTGCCCCAAAGCCAACCACGGCACTGCTGGGCCAGAACAGATCATAGGATTTACAGGAACACTGAAAATTCACACGATTCCTCTGCCTTCGAAGCTGGTTTCCTGACACAGACTTTAAGAATGTGTTTCCTCTGTAGGCTCAACAAATGTCTGAAACACACTGGTGAGCCAAGGAGAACAGCTGCCTCGCTTCAGAGTGGAGCTACTTTCACCACCACCCCCAAAACCAAGCACAGGAGCCTTCACATTATTAGAGAGGATAAGTGTTTGTGCTGAAAGAAAAATGTAAATTGCTCTAAGAGAGATGCCAAAGTAGCACAAGTGACCCACAACCAGAAATGCAAAAATTCTCCAGTGGAGATTTAAGGGCAGTCGGATGTCTCAACAGCTCAGCTCCGAGGCTGCCGTGATGCTGAGCCGCCTCTTGCACTGCTGCTACCATCGCTGTAAACCAGTCGTCGTTCCAAAGTGTTTCTGATTGATTTTGCTCCAGCACTGGGGAAGAAAAAGGCAAAATGTCACCGTCATAAAGCCACCAGATGTTCAGCTGAATCATCCAGACCCTTCAGGTGACAAACGTCCCCCTTGTCCTCCTGGTTGCCCAGTGCATTGCAAACCAGGTGCCTGGCACTTCTGTAGAGTCCTGAGTTTCTTTTGAGCCAAAATAGCCTCCTGGTGACTCGGATGTGGCTCTGTGGATTCCTGCCCGTGAGAGGTACGTGTGCAGGAGCTGCAGGCTGGCAATCCAGCAGATCCAGCAGCAGAGCTGCTGCTCTGGGATCAAAAGTCACACAGGCACTTGACCCAGGCTGCTACGAGCTAAAATTAGGGAGCCAGTATATATTCCTACCAGAAAATTAATTAAAAATTCAAACTAACTTGCCCTGGGCTGGCTTTCACTGGAAGTGTCCTGCCTGCCAGCACTCCTGACACGGCAGTCAGGCTGTATCCCCTCCCGGCTGGCACTGGGACAGCGGTCCTGCCCTGTGCTCCAGCGGATGCTCAGCACAACCACACAACCCACCGTCCTGCAGCAGGAATGGTGGCAGCGAATCGCTCCTCTTTACCCTCAGCCAAGGGCAACGTGCACTCAGGCCTTCCAGGAAGACAGTGCGGTTTGTGTACGGGTCTGTATGCCATCAGCAGGATCCACAGCGGCACCGAGTCTCCTGCCTTCCCCTTCTCTGGGCAGTAAAGACTTACTGTTTTTTCCCAGTACGTCCATGCCTGCTCAGGAGGAAACCCAGCAGCTCAAAGTGCTGCTGCTGAGATGCTACAGACCTCAAGTATTTGATTAGCCATTTGTCACGGGAGCTAAGTGCTAAAGCACAGTGAGAAGCACAGAAAAGTAACACGTAGGGCACAAAGACCGGGGATGGATGCACAGTAAGAAAAGGGCTTGGTGGCACTGCCTGCACCCGAGGCTTTTTGGGAGCACTACAGTGTTACCACTATTAAAATACTCCCTAAAAGGAGAAAAGCAGGGCCAACGCTCCAAGCAGACTTGCATGCAGCCTTGTTCCCTTTCTAAAAATGAATCCTGATGAATATGTGACCTTCTTATGACTCCTTCCCTGCGAACAAACTGGCTTCACAGAAAGAATGTGAATTCACATTCGAAGCATCTACGAGCAGAAACGGAACGGTGAAGATGTCAACTTCAGCATCTGCGCCAGAAACCCACGTTCATCGGTGGCTTCCATCCAGGCAGGGGACAGAAATCAATGAATCCAGCCGTTCAAAATGCCAAAGTGTCCCAAAAGCACCTTGAGTGAACATGAATGAAGGAGGCTGGATTGTCCTGGAGGAAAGGGACACGCAAATCCTGCTACACATGGGGTAACTCATCTCCAACCGACAACACCCAACATCCATGGCTGGAGTTCCCCAGCAATCGGGAACACAGCACAACACAACACAACAAAGAAGGACTACAAAGCTGCAAGCTGTCTTTGGGTAACTTCTACGCAGAAATGAAATGCACAAGGTTTGCACAGTCCTTGTCCCAGGGGAAAGCCCTGAAGGACAGGCTGCAGGTCGACGCCAGTCCTGGGGACCCTGCGTGCTGTGGGACACGCTCTCCTCTCAAACAGCAACATGTGGGACAGTCTGCCCCGGCTGAGACACCGTGGAGGTGGCACTGCCCTGTGCCCAGTCACAATGCCACCCAACACACAAATCCAAACTGGTGGGACTGGCCCAACCATGGTCCTTAGGGATTTCAAGCATGGGTGGGGGGGTTCCTTGTTCTGCACCCCTCTGCTGGCACTGAGAGCACAAACAACCTGTCCCCACTGGCAACATGCAGAGCTGTTCCCTGACACACAGCAGCCTCAGCTCCTGACAGGGCTGGCACCTCTGGGCCAGCAAAGCCGATCCCACCCCACCCCAGCCTGCCTGTGATTTCATCAGGCCTGCGGGCAGGATGTCATGGCCCCAAGACAGTCCATTTTTAATTCCCCGGTGCCCTGAGACGCAGCTCTCTGAGAAGGGTGGTGAACACCTTTTGCTTTGCCTCCTCACTCCCGCCTCGCCTGTACTTTCTCCCTACTTGTTGGGCAACACTTTTACAGCAGCATCTATCACCACAACCATCCAGGTGCACCACAGGAAGACAGCAAGCCCTCAAAGGCCTAATTTTCTCCCTGACTTTGTCATTTTGCTTTTCCATTTCAGTTATTTTCCTGACAACCGGCTGCGAAGCCATGGAGATCGGTGTAGCAGGCAGCAAGCAAGGAAGAAGCTGTTGTTACAGGCATATGCTTTTCTCTCATGGCAGCTTGGAAAAGTACTGAATCACGTTTCGTGTCCAAATGCGCTCAGCTCTGCAGTCATCCATTAAGTGGTGAGTAAATAGTTTCCCATAAAAGCCCAAGGGCCTGCGAAAGAGTCTGACAGAATCTTATTTCCTCTTTAACTTCCAAAACCCATTAACTTCCCCCTCTTTGTAACTGCCCCAACTGGTCGGGATGTTTCAAAACCAGCCTCCCCAGCAGAGCAGCAGGAGCCGCGGGGCTGGGGTACCCGAGCTGCATGGAGCTGGGGAAGCCGCCCAGCCGTGTCCCCAGCCAGTTCCGTGCCGCGGGGACCTGCACCGCAGCGGGTGCAGCGGGCTGAGGCTGCTGGCAGGTAAGCACAGCCGAAAAGCATCGGCATTCTGCGGCTGCAGCGGGCTTCCTGGAAGAGCGGCCGCGCCAGCCCAGTGCTGGATGGTGCCGCGCTGCAGGACTCCCTCTCCTTGGCTGCAATTCCTCCATCTCAGCAGCAAGTTCAGAAAATAACGTAATGAAAACAGTCGTCTTTTTTGGGTTTTTTTTTTCTTTTTTCCTTATTTTTTTTCCATTGCTCATTTTATTTTACTGAGCTACTGCATACAGAGCTGAAGCTTTATTTTGGCTCATGTCCCCTTGCAGTATCATTGCGCGCAAAGGAAAAGCCCTCTGGAGATTTCCAATCCAAACAGGCCCTTGTTTTATCTACAACTATTTGAGTACATGACCTCAGATAACCCCGTGGCCAACTGTGTGCCAAATTCAAACTGCAGCCATGGGAACTTTAAATACAGAGAAGAGTTTCCAGCTTCCCTCCGAAGGGAAGACGTCGAGTTTCTTGCTCTCCTTGGGTCGGATGGAGCTGGGAAACTGGGCTGTGCTGGCAGGAGCACAGCTCCGCAGCCGTGGCGGCACCGTCGTGCCACCGAGTTCACCTCCGCTGCGGGAAGCTGTTCGGTTCAGGCAGCAGCACAAGTGACCTCTGCCACGTACAAACAGTCACTGTCCCCTTCGCTTCTCAGGGTACTGCCCCAGCTTCAGATTACTGAAAAGACAAACAGCCGCTCTTGGGCCAACAGACTCATATGTAAGGCTGTGTTTGGATTACTCCGGACAGGGGAGGTTTTTCATCTTCATTAGCCCGCTGTTCACAGCCATATCCACAGTTTCTCACTGGGTCAGACCCTCCTGCTCTACTGCTGTTTATGAATCTAAATAAATTAATTAATCTGGTATTTTGAATGAAACTTGGGAGACTTTGGGAGCTGGTGTTTCACAGGCTTTCTTTGCATGTGGGTACCTAACTCTGCAAGTCCTTGGAAAGCATCAGCCCCTGAACTTAGGCCCCAGAATCAGCAGTAAGTATTTCTCAGAGCAGTGATCACCCGCTCTTCTCCCTAGATCAGGACTTCTTCACGTTCCCATAAATGCATTAATATGAATGGGGAGAATGAATCCTGGGGAGAATGAATCCTAGAGCCGAATGTGAGCACAGAGGAAGAAAATCTCAAGCTGTGGAAACAGCACAGGAACTCAGTCTTGACAGTCTCCGTATCAGTTTCTGACACTGTCACACTGAACACATGCCCACATTACTTCACGCTGGGAACCAACCCAAGTGAGAAGGGCACAGCCCAGCGACCCCTCGAGAGCTGCTCTGGTTCTTCTCACTGGGATTTCTATGCTGGAGCACTGGGACACTCAGCCCCATGGCACCCGGCTGAGGACACCAGCTCGTTTCACAGGTGGCTCTCCCAGCCTGAGGCTGTCCACACCCCGGGGCACCCCGGGCTTCCTGGGACTCAGTGCAGAAACAGAGAGTTTAAAATCAGCACTTACACAAAGGCAGCTTGGACAGAGGGATGACGGCAGGACTCAGACACTTGACATTGCTGTGGCACCTCCAGCAGCCCTGTTGCCTTGGGCACAGCAGCTCCTGGAGCAAGACTGGGTCCAGCACCCAGCTGCCAGGCAGGCTGGTCACACAGACCCGAGGCAGTTTTCGGCTGTGTGCAACCATACATTCATATGCATCACCTAGAGACCTTTGCATTTCAAGGCTGTTGTTATTTTGATCTTTACAACCCCTGGAAAAAATGAGTTCAATTAAGCCTCATCATTAGGAATTTACATAAGGTCACTTGAAGGCTTCCTGCATTTCCTCCGGTTCAGATCTCAGCTCTTGGTGTTTCCCCTCTTCATTTATAACCTCCTTGCCGTAAGGCATTCCAAGTAAATCATCCACCACCAGTTTCCTCTCTTCAGCAACACACATAGAGTTTTTCATTCAGGCTAAATGAAGCTTCAACTCCTCTGCAGGACAGTCACCCAGTTAAAGGCACAGCATCGCTTGGAGAGATGGCAGTTTTCCCCTCAATAAAAAAAAGCAATTAATTTTAATACAGAAGGGGACGTATTAATTTCCATTCCTTTAGTGGGAGGAAGGATTTAGTTGCATTTGGTAGCACAAGCTCAAGGAATGAACCCATTCTTGCACACTGTCTGGGAAATTAATTCCCTCATCACTGGGAAGAGTCCCTTTTACTATGAGTAAGTTGGGAAACCCACTCAGAAGCTGTGACCTGTACTCTGCCATGATGCAAACCTGCAGTGATGTGCACATCAGCTTCAAGCCCGTCACAATGCTGCAGTCTCTGCTTACACAGGACTAAGTGCCCATCTGACTGCACACTTCATTTATACAGCTGAAGCTTCCTGAACTGAAACAGACCGTGAACTGCCAGAAGGGTCCAAAAGTAACAGCTATCAATGCTGTGTTAATTGTAACAGCGGTGGGCCCAGATAGGTTGAGGTCTCAGCTCTCTCCTGAGCTCAGACTGTACAGCCACGGAGAACAGGCCCCCCATCCCCAGTGAGCCCCGGCCAGGCACAGCACCCAGCTCCAGACAGATTCTCCTCATTGCCCTGGGATGGAGCAGACTAGGGCTGTCGAAGCGCTGGGCTGAGCTCTTTCAGCTGTGGGCTCACAGGGGCTTTGGCTGGCGTAAACCCATGCTGACACAGCGGAGGCAGAGTCCTCCTGCCCCCCTCCTGCACGGACACACATCTGGGCAGCTGCAGAGCAAACCAGACTGGGGAACTGAGCTGGGTTAAAATTAACCATCTGGTTTTGACAGGTCTGTTTTCAACTGGGATCAGTTCCCTGATCCAGCGACCCCACAGCTAAACAAGCACTTGTGTTGGGACAAGGGGGCAGGGGGAGGTGAGAGGCACAGCTTCATCTGGCAGCAGCATCCACCTATACAGACTTAAAATTCTCATGAAATCACATGAAGTCATGGCATGTGTCGGAGTCCCATTTCCAACTGACCCTCAGTGATCCTCAAGTGTTTTTCTGCCTCTCCTCTGAAACAGCATGAAGGAGCCCAGCTCCTTTGGATGTCATTCACAACCCTATTTGTATCCTCGGAAGATCATCGTGCCACCTCCACACACCAGGGCAGAGTGAATTTCTCCATGCCTCTGATCCAGGCCCTGGCTTCATTATTCAAAGCCTTTTCTATTTTTCTACAACATGCAAAAAGGGCATTTTCAACATTAAAATGCAGTAATAACTAAAAACCCAGTGGGAGTATTTTCCACCTAACCCTACTTCCCCATTTATTCCATGTCCTCTCCTGACACAGCCATCTCTCTTCTGCTAAGCAACCGGCTATATACGCATGGATGAGCCTTTGCAACTGAAAAAATAACCAGGCTGATGCAGCTTAGGTAGGAGAATCTGACTGTGTGCATTCCTCCTGCGGCCGGCCCCAGGAAAAGGACACCCCCCCACTTTTAAACCTGGGAGGTCTTTGAGGGCTTGGCAGCAATCCCCCGGGAGGGCCGTCATTAGCCATTTCAAACTGTCTATAGTATCGCACTGAATTGCAGCGTGGGACAAAGCGCCCGCAGAGCTATCTGTCAGGAAAGGGTCCCCATACTGGCAGGGGCTGTTAACAGTAACAATGATGACAATGCAGTGGGGATTTGCAGGGGTGGGGACTTCAAAGAAACCCTAAAGAGGTATTTTTCATTAAGAAGTAAGAAAGCAGCCCTATCGTTTTTGGCACTGAGGCTGCATATGAATGGTGCTGCGGTAGCGGTCAGTGACAGCATGAATTGGGGCTGATTTAAATATGCCTGTGCTGCTTTTCCTGGGTTTTGCATTACCTGGCCAAGCCAGCAGTGCTCCCACCATCCCATGTGCTCACTAACGTGGGACCCTCCAGTGCTTATGAACATGGAGCAGCAGCCAGCAATCGCCTTATGATGGCTGTGACGTGCCACTGCTGGGACCTTACAGACAGACGGTCTGGAGCCATGGCGGCATGTCCCTTTGGGGTTTCAGCCTGAGCCCCTCGCTCACTCCCAGCCTCGCCACTGGCCCACACGCCAGCTCAAACTGGGAGTGAGCCCACGTGTCTCTGTGAAGGAATGATCTGGAAACTGCGGCCGACAGGCAGGGAGAGTCAGGAGGGGCTGTTGGTTCACAGGCACTTTTCTGCATCTGTGGTTCTGTCAGGCAGAGAAGGGAGAGAGATGATCATGAAAAGAAGTGTAAGGTGGATACCATGAAACACTCCTGCTACAGCAAGCCCTTCTCCTGACCATGAGAATTTACTAATTACACTTGTTTACTGCACGGACTGTGATGATGAGCCTATGGAGAAGGGCACTGATAAAATCACAGACAAGGAGATTCAGTGGGGAGCCATGGCCTGCCCTCAGCAGCCTTCTCCTGGCTGGGATGACCACAGAGCTCTGCAACCCCAGCATGGCCCCAAACCTCACACCCTGCTGTCAGCTTGGCCAGGACAGGCTCGAACAGCTAGATTTAGGAGCACTGTGCTGCTCAGGAGCCCAGTCCCACCTGTGGTTTGGGTCCCTTTGAACTGATCCCAGGGCTGGTTTTCCCCTGAGAGCAAACCCCAAAGCTATCATATCAACTCAGCACAGAGAAAATGCCCTCAGGCTTTGCAGAGCAGATTGACTTTCACACCTCGCTGGCCACACAGAAGAAACCCAATCTAAACAGCGTAACTTTGCATAACCGATTATTTTCACTGGGGTAATCTGAGCCCTCCAGTAAATGCCAGTAAATGCCGCTGATCCCGGGAAGGCCCCACTCGGGGCCCAAGGGCCTGGTGCAGCAGGCAGCCGGAGCGGTGGCTCCTCCGGGCTGGTCCCTGCTGCACGGTGGGTTTACTCCTGGGAGCGAAGGCTCAATCCTTGGGCTCAGCCCAGCGTCTGCACAGAAGGAAGCGCAAACACCCTTTTAGTGCCCGAGTCATACAGTCGGGCACTGGAGTGTGCAACAGTCAGCACACCAGCCAGAGCTGCGAGGGAGGCTGGTGTGTGAGAAGCTGCCTAGCTTTACTGGATGTCTTTTTGACTTTCTTTTCCACGATGTCCCACACATTTTGAGAAGGTTCAGCTTTCAGGCTGACTCCCCAGTGACTTACTTAATCCTTGCACATCCATCACTCCATCCTGTCACCAAATAGCCATTCACATGACCTTGTTTGTATGGAGCCGTGTTCCTCTCTGACTCCTCTGTCACCAATTTCCTTCTCCCCAGCCTCCAACTTGCTTCCTCCTGCAGGACCCAGCACACTCATCTCCCCTTCTTTCAAGCCTGTGTAACCAGACAGCCAAATTAAAACCCTAACAGCTTGCCCACGGCTCTGCAGGGCACCCATACTCTCTGCCATGCCCCAGGATCGGGCTGTCAGTGATGGAGCGGTCCCTGCCATCAGTACACCCCAGACATAACTTGCTCCTGCGGTCCCTCGTGCCTACAAAGAACTGATCCAGCTGCAAATGGGAACTTCAGCCGCATCACCCTCAACATCTGGCTGCCCAAGTGTGAGCTGCAACCACGAGGCACAGGCAAAGGGTGCCAGGACACCCTCTGTGCTGCAGGACAGCGGTAGGCTGGGATCACCTGGTCATAACCCATTAGCAGAGGCGGTTAGGAAGAAGAACCTGGTTGTGCTCACCTTAAACATATGATCCTCTCCCACTTCACTAAAATGTCACAGTGGGAGCAGCTCCCCCAGGAACCGCCAAGAGAAAAGCCAAGGTACTGGGAACGGAGCAGATACTGGGGATGAGAGGGAAACACATTTTCCCCCAGCAGTTCCTTGAATAGAAGGATGATTAACTCAGACAGTGTATCTTGAGTTAAGACAGGTAAATCATTCAAGTCCACTTGTCCAGAGAAAGCAGAGACCCACAGGAAGCATGCCCTGAATGTTATGGTCTCCACGTTTGCCAAAACTCCTGTGCTGTCATTCTCTCTCTAAGTTACCGCTCCTGGTGTGGGGAAACGAGAAGGCACTGAGCTGCCTTCTGGAAGGAAAAAAACCTTGTGTTGTCAGGAGACTTTGCTCCAAATTAGCACACTCTTAAATCAGCTCGCTATAAAAACCTTCTTGCTACCAAGGGATTTAGTTCTGTTGCTTTCTTGGGGGATGAGGAAGAAAAATTTATCCTGAGCTTCTTATAAATGACTGATTCAATGGCAGCATCTGTGCCCAGCTCAGCAAAGCCCTACCTTGGGCTTACAGCACACAATATTCATCAAGATTACTGCAAATTATAATAATCTTTCAGACTGACACAATGTATGAACTGAGAAGCTCATTTAAAAGCTTTCTGTTTCTCTTTTCAGGTTTCACTGGGCTCCTGCTTTACACCTGTGTCTCTCCCTGAAACTCTGCACGGTCCTTGGGTGGAAGGGTTTACACAAACCCAAAATGCCTTCTTCTTACACTGAGTAATTCAGACCATGTGTGCCTTTTGGGGACAAGGTCTTCTTGACAAGCCCACACCCCACATATAGATGTTGCCTACCATCCTTTGTCATTAGCTGCTTCTAGCTGAAAAATGCCTTTGCAGGAGCAGAAGAATACACCTGTTCATGATATCCCCCAGGCACCCACAGATGTATGGTGCCACCTCATACCAACACCAGGAACAGCAGATACAGTTCATTTTATGCCAACTGGAACTTACAGCGTTTAATGCCTAAAGGTCTCCAGAGAAATGCTGTCGAGCAATTACAGCTCTGGCAAATTCTACGATGAAGGCAAGTGTGTACCTCAGTGTGCAATGCTGACTCAAACAATGCCCAGAGATGACACATTCTTCAGCAGGAACAGAGGCCTCCTGCCAGTGTTCAGAGCTGCCCCAGGCAAACACTGCCAGTCTTGGGTGACTGCAAAACAGCTTGTACTCCATGAAGCACACAGCAGGATTTAATTAATTAGAATTCATTTCTGCCCTGGTCAGGCCCCACCTGGAGTGTTGTGTCCAGTGCTGGGCTCCCTGGGATCAAACAGACAGGGATCTCCTGGAGAGAGTCCAGAGGAGGCTACGGAGATGCTGAAGGGCCTGGAGCATCTCCCCTGTGAGGAAAGGCTGAGGGAGCTGGGGCTGTTCAGCCTGGAGAGAAGAAGACTAAGGGGGGATCTTATGAATGTTTATCACTATCTGAAGGATGGGATGCAGGGGGAAATGGGCAGCCAATTTTCAGTGTCTGTGGGGACAGGACAAGGGGCAATGGCTGCAAGTTAGAGCCTAGGAAGAACTTTTCCCCAGTGAGGGTGAGGGAGCCCTGGGCCAGGCTGCCCAGGGGGTGTGGAGTCTCCATCTCTGGAGAGATTCCAGCCCCGTCTGGACGCCGCCCTGTGCAATAGGAGCTGGGGAGCTGCTTTGGCAGGGGGTTGGACCCCAGGAGCTCTCCAGGGCCCTTCCAACCCCTGGGATTCTATGAATATCATTGCATTTGCCACAACAGGACAACTGTTCTGTGCAGAGTTCTCAACAGGAATCAGGAGAACGTTGCCTGTGCTACAAGACAGCCCACTCCAAAGTGTTGGGAAGAAAGGCTCCTTTTTGACACTGTCCAAACTCCTTGATCTGTGAAGGGAAAATAAAGGCCTGGAGGGCTTCAAATCAATTCGCTTCACCTGATCTACTATCGAAGCTGGTCACTCCACTGTGAAAACAAGAACTTTGACATTATTTAACATCTAACGTGGAAGGCCTCTCAACTAACAGAACCCACTGATTCCACTGCTGGTTTACATGCAGGATTACTGTCCTTAGAACCCACCGGAATAAATATACAGCCTCTCAAACGCCAGGGGTTGGGCACCCCATCCTCACCGTGACATTTAAAGGGCACCGATGTCAGAAAGAAGGGAAACTCCACAGTGTATAAAACATGGGAATTTTGACTTCTTGACACAGTCAATACACTGAACCCTGACCCCCAGAGGCACAGGGGACTGGAAACCAACAGAACTTAAATTGGCCACAAATCTCTTGTTTTCTCATGACATTTGAGAGAAAACATGGGGACAGTTTCTTTGGGACACAGGGGAGTTATAGCTGTGTCACTGCCTTCTCCAGAGAGCTCTCCGCTCTCCTTACAGTCGCTCCATCACTGTCACCCACTGACCTTTCATTACTTTCTCCCAGTGTACCAGCATCACTGCTGACCAAAGCACTTCACGATCTGTCCAAACCCACGAGAGGAAGAAAAAGCCTTGCACAGAACTGTATAAAAGGACATTTACTCTGCTCTACATTGTGTCGTCTTTTCTATGCTAGTCTAAATACAAGCGCTGTTTTCACTGCCAATCGTTGTTTGCTTGTGCTGTTTCCACTGCCTAAACCCAGCATTTTTTCAGCTAGTGTTGCCCTCCAGGAAAAAAACCCACACATCGATACCTTTCTTGCATTTAGCACAGGAGAACAAAGCTGGTTCCCAGGAAAAAAGATGATTTCCTGAAAAAAACCCCACATTTGCTGTCCGCTGAGGTTTCACCTCTGATGGCTAATTTGGCATCATCATTTTGAGCACTGTAATGCATAACACCACGAAAAATTAACAGCCTTTTTTCCCCTCCTGAAGTTTAATATTTGCTTGCAACTTTGTAAGTGAGAACAAGGGAAAGGAAATCAATACACAAAGTGAAACCTCGGGTACAGACTCTCACATACGTCCACAGAAAGAACCTAAAGACAAAGATCTGTAAAGGAAACTTCACTGGAAATCGAGCTTCTGCAGACACTGAGAAAGAAAGTCTGCAACATGAGACTGTCTTCCTTGAAGAAACACAGCTGATCTGCTGCATTCCCATATCTGACTTCCACTGGTCTGTGTAAAACATAAACTTCACACTAACCCTATGAAAACAGTCAACATGCAGGAGAGACAACAGTCTGCTCCGAGCTGCTGAAAGGGGGAAAAAAAGTCTCAGGCTGTCATTCTTCCCTCACTGTGACCTTCATGCTCCACTGAATTTCTGAAGATACTGAAATCTTGGCAGGGAAGTGTACAGTCTGTGGGAACCAGGCAGCACTGTCCGGGTGCACTGCTGAGAATTAGGCCCAGTCAAGCCCTTTTTTGGAGGGTCCGAGCTTTGCACCGACAGCAGCGTGGTGCTAAGCATGTTCCAGGCTGGGGGGTTTATTGGGACTGGCACTGTATGGCCTCACACATGGTGTGGTGGAGCTGGCACGGATGGACAGTGTGCTGCCCACCTTCCTGCCTCACGCCCATGGGATGGGGCTGGCCGTGCTTCTGATGGGATCTCCACCCAGACCAGGCACATCATTGCTTCCATATGGCCCCGTGTTGCTGCAGGTAAAGGCACCACTGGCTGTGGGCTCTCACCATGGTTTATAAAGCTTCATGGATCAGCAAATCAAAACCTCAGCTGGGGCCTGGAAAGGAGCACGATTTGCCACAACAAATGATCACAAACCCCCGATGCTGTTTAACCACGGTTGTGTGGAGCCACTCCAAATAAAAAGACCTGCATCTCTGTGAATGAATGGGTGCTGCACAGGGCTAGGTGCATTCATAACTGAGTGCTCACATTCAGACAGGCCCCGGACAAGTACCTTCTGAGGTCAATGCACTCCCTCAACAGCGTCTGCAGAGGCAGAACAATACCGGCTGTGCTTCCTGGCCAGAGTCTCTGCAGCACAAGTTGCAGATTACATCTAAATTGCCAAGCCCAGGATAAACAAAAAGATTAAGAGGGCCTTACCCTTTGTGTTGAACAATCACACTCTGAAGCAAGAAATCACAGCCTATGTAGTGGGTAGGCACTGGGCTGAGTTTTCAGTTTGGGCTCAGGGCTGGCGAGGAGCAAGCAGCTCTCTTGCACATCTGGGAAACCACAGATGCTCTTAATCACAGGTTTTCCTGACCTGTAGGCGCTGACAAATTGCATCCTATGGATGAACCTTTTATTAAACCACAGAGGGTTTCAAAACGATACTTTCTTTCTCAGCATTCCCGAGTCGACAAAATCCAGTGCACATGACCCTTCTTAACTCGTCATTGAGACAGTGACACGGCCCTTTCCAAACAGACTTCAGGGCTGAAAGGAAGAAAACAGGGACATGGTGTTAGGAACGTCAGTGGAAGGCATCTCAAAAGCCGAACTAGGCTTGGAGAACTGACATTTTCAGGATTCTTTGATGATGCCTCAGCGCCCTTTGAGTTGCAGATGCTTCTGGTCCGAAGCAGCTCCTGAGACAAATCCCTCCCTGTCTGCTGGGGAGAAAGCACTTTTACTTACTCTTGGAATTCTACTGGTTTCTCACTGTGCGTGGGGAAGGACAACTGCTACAGTTAAAAGAATGAAACTACTGTTGCTCAGGCCAGGAAAGGTGACCACAACACAAAATCGCCCTGGTCCCACTTCCATGACATGCTAGAGCTGGGAGATAGCTGCTTGGCTCACAAGTTAGTGAGAAAGATGATGTCTGGCAGTTCTCATCATCATCTGGACCGACAGAGCAACCCACATGAAAGGAACAAAAAAGCCTGCTGATCAGATTGGTGTGACAGAGGCTCATGAGAGACATGCACATTTTCAACCTAGACGACAGCTTGAGGGATCTATATTACTAATTATCGACTAATATTGCCAGAGTTCCCAGGCTGGCTTCAAAGGTTCTCGCAAAGTGCCCCAAGCACAGGGTTTTTCATCTAATCATAAGGCCTTTTTCTTTGTCCCTGCTAAATGGATTGCTCCATCCTGGGCTCCCTCTGCGTAAATCGCCTTGCACATGATGAGCTTTGCAGCAACGAAATTTGTTACCTTAACCACAAAAACCCAGAAACATTTGCTGCAACTGTTAGAACACTTTTGCACCTAATTTAGAAAAAAAATAAATGGTGGTTTCCTCTCTTCCTCCCCCTCCTCCCCACCTACTCCTAATCCCATGCTAACACCTTTCTAAAAGGCTGGGGTGAGCAGCTTTGAAACTGAAAGAGCAGGGAAGGAGGGGGAGATATCAGATCTCCAGACAGTGAAATAAAGCAGCTATCTCTCACATCCTGCAGCGATCAGGCTGAGGTCATAAGTTAAACAGGACATCAGAATAGGTGATGTAATTTGCTTATTTAGGATCAGAGCATTCAGTGAAGTGAAAGAGACAACCCATCTGAATCTGCAGATAATCCCGGGGTAAGTGCAGGGCTGTGCGCCCGCAGGAACTGCCGCTGGAACCTGAGGGGTTTTTCTTCCCGTGCCCACTTGTTTTTGCAGGGGATATAATTGCAATCATTTTTCCTTGCAGAGAAGCCTTGAAACCTCACCTGGGATCAGCCTCCCATCGCATTAGGTTCAACCCGGGTCCTTGCCCTGGACAGTTTTAAGGGCTAAAGGGTCACGTCAGATGGAGGGTGGGAAAGGAAAGCGAGGCCCAAAGGAGGCGAGGGGGCACAGCCACACTGCAGGACCCAGCTCCCCAGCCCAGTCCCTCTTGAGTGAAAGCAAAGCTTCTCACTCCCAAATTGAGCCCAGCAGCAGTTGGGCTTTCAAGTAAAGCACAACCCTGATTTTCCGGTGACGAATGGGCCCTCCTGGCTCCAGATCTGTCCACAGAGCCCCAGAGCAGCAAGGGTGTCACAGCAGAGCTGTACCCTTTACCCACAAGGTCCTTCTATCACAGGAGTAACTTAGCAGCCATCAGCACTGCTCACAGTCTTTGCCCTTCAAACCCTTGGGACAAACGCTTGTGATAGAAAGATTTACAGCTAACAACTTGCACTGTTTATCTCCTCAGCTTATCACCGTTCAGACTGTAATTCCACCCCGTGCCATGCAGAGCAGCATTATCTGTAACCAGCCCCTTTCCTGGATTTACCTTCTTCCACGCAAGTCTCTTTCAGTGACATGGTCGGCTTGGCCAGACCCCCTTCCTTGGCCACAGACAGCAAAATGTCCTGGGTACCTCAGGGACACCAAGGAAACGAGCAGCAGATGACGAGGCATTGCACATGCTGCCCACTCAGTGCATGCAGTCTGCACCTGCTCCAGACGGATCTTCAATCAGGCAGCATAGGAAAGCGAGATGGAAAAAGTCATGTCAGTCACTGATGCAAAGCTGGACAGGAGCCAGCAATGGGCACTCCCAGCCCAGAAGGCCAGTGGCATCCTGGGCTGCATCACCAGAACTGTGGCCAGCAGATCCAGAGAGGGGATTGTCCCCTCTGCTCTGCTCAGGTGAGACCCCCTGCAGTGCTGCATCCAGCTCTGGAGCCCTCAGCACCAGGACATGGACCTCTTGGAGCGGGTCCAGAGGAGGCCATGAGGATGATCCCAGGGCTGGAGCAGCTCTCCTACACACACAGGCTGGGAGAGTTGGGCTGCTTCAGCCTGGAGAAGAGAAGGCTGCAGGGAGACCTCCGAGCCCCTTCCAGCCCCTGAAGGGCCCTACAGGAAAGCTGGGCAGGGCTGTTTGTAAGGGCAGGGAGCGATGGGACGAGGGCTGAGGGGTTAAACTAGAGCAGGGCAGGTTTAGATGAGACACTGGGAAGAAGTTCTTCCCTCTGAGGGTGGTGAGACACTGGCCCAGGTTGCCCAGAGAGGTGGTGGAGGCCCCATCCCTGGAGACATTCCAGGTCAGGGTGAAGCTGATGATGAAGGTCAGGGTGGATGAAGCTCTGAGCACCCTGCTCTAGTGAAAGGTGTCCCTGCTCACTGCAGGGGTGGGACTAGGTGGCCTCTGAAGGTCCCTTCCAACCTCACACAGTCTGTGATTCTATGAACGAGGTAACATCTGCCAAAACACAACAGTTTAATTGGTTCTTTGTGAGACTGGAATGGTGGTTGTGCCCTCCTGATGCCCTAGAAGGCCATACCTGGATGTCAAAGCAAGCATGCATGTCCCACGCATGGATGCCACAGATGAGAGAGGGCGGCTGTGGCACCAGGACAATGGGAGGTAACCTCCTTGAATGGATGGACTTGTGCAAGGAGCCAGAGTTCAACCCCGATGTTTATACCCAGAAATTCAGCCATCCAGTAGGTCACCTTCTCTAGCAGATTTTGGGGTGTTTTTATTTCTTAAATGCAAATTCTGTGTAAGAGCTTCCTCCAAGTGAGGATCACTGATCTCCTCAAGCCCATTCAGTAGCTGACCCCAAGACTGCTCAGAACAACCCTTGACAACTCAACAAATATCTTCCTGACCAGTGTGAGAGAACAATGTGCTCCAGTTACCATGTAAGAACTCCTTCCAGCACAGGTTTCCCATCACCCCTTTCTGAAGGAGCTACATTTGGATATCTGAAAAGAAGAAAAACTGTATGCAAGATATTCAAATACATGCAGAGGTGACAGACAGAAGACATTTGCAATTCAAATAGAGGGAATGGGTTTATGTCAAAGACTTTAAGGCTAGGAAATATATGACCTCTTGGGGGGGAGGATGTTTTATGTCACCGAGAGGCAGAATTCATCTTATTTTCACTCAGTTCCCCCTAAAATGTTCCTCACCAAAGGCGACACCAGACCTGGCTAAAATTGCTCCACAGTCATCACAGATGGAGCTCTTGAGAGACCCATGCAATGAGCAGACAAGATTTGGTGGGCCACAACTGGCTGCCAGCAGCAGCCTCCGTTTCTGGAGCCTTCAACCAGAGCAACCACCTCAAAGCCCAACACAGCTGAAAGCTGCAATGCCTAGAAGCCCACGCACGGGTGACATTCTCCGTGCACTTGCTGCTCTGAGTCAGACAGAGGTAACTGCTATTTGCTATTGTTTTAACAGAAAAAGGCAGTATTTTGGCAGGGTTACAAAGCAAGCCCATTCTTTATATCTGCAAAAGAGAGACTGTCCATCCCTGCTGAGGGACCTGACAGAGGAAACATTTTTTACAGCAATCTTGGGTATGACATTGACTTGGGACCTATTTTTACCGTGTGCTCTGCACCACACGCATTAATTGTTACAGCAACAATATTTGCTGACATATTGACTCCAATCATTTACAGAACAGAAGCCCCAGAGACAAAACAAGCCCTTGCTCCATGAGACAGAGAGTCAGGCAGGATGCCACATTGCTTCCTGTGACACACAGGCAGCGCTTATCTACACTGGATGATCGCCACCGATAACCCATCTCCAGCGCTCTGGCAAGCACAGCAGGGACGTACTTCACCACCGGGCCTGCGGCTCACACACCGTCCGGCCCAGCTCCACAGGGGCAGGGAAGGAGAGCGGCCGGGGTTGAATGAGTGTTACCTGGCCTTCTCCTCCTGCCCAGCCCAGCTCCACAGAGGCAGGGAAGGAGAGCAGCAGGGGTTGGATGAGTGTTACCTGGCCTTCTCCTCCTGCCCAGCCCAGCTCCACAGAGGCAGGGAAGGAGAGCAGCAGGGGTTGGATGAGTGTTACCCGGCCTCCTCCTCCTGCCCAGCACCTACGCGGCAGTGCTTGGGTGTTTCTGGTCCCCGGCCTGCAAGCCACCAGCGTTCCCCTGTCCAGGGAGAGCCCACAGCCTGGCTCCCCCTTAGCAGGGCACATTTCTGCAAGGAGGTGGCAGACCTCAAAGCAGTTTGCAAACCCTGAGGTCTGTAACCCAGTTAAAGACCAGAACGGGCAGTATGGAAGGCACAGCTCAGCAGTTTCAAACCTAATTAAGCCCAATTAGGTTTGCAGAGAATGGGGATGTTTGGGAAAGAGCTTGCAAATGAAGCACTGAAGTCTCTCAGGGGTGCAGTGGCCCCGGAATGCCCCTGCACAAGCAGGAATTTGTCATTTTTCCCCACGGGCAGCCAACCCCCCTGCACACACACAGGGTGATGCACCCCAGCTGCTGCTGAGCGCTGCCGCGTACCTCCGCTGAGGTGCACGGCTGGAGAGGTTGGATTCCCCTCCAGAGCAACAGCAATGCATTAGCAAAACTTGCACGGTCTGTGGAGGACAGCTGAGCAAAATCAGCTCCAAAATGCCAAAGCCTTAAATGTAGGTAAATGTATGATTCAGAGAGGTTTGACAAATCGGAGCATCTTCCCATGCCTCACCATAGAAAACATGCAGCTGTTCTACCACCACAACTCACAGGGAATGTGCTTCCCCTGGAAGTCAGACAGCCCTCAGTATATATTCCTAGCCAGATTGATTACCCCTATTTATACTGTAAATGAAGACAGCACATCCTAACAAGCAATACAATTAAACAGTTCCAGACTCTAGATCATGGGAGGGGTCAGTTTTATATCACAGGCTGCAGCCTTCTGCATCTATTACAGCTTTCACTGCAGCATGAGGTGTTTGGGTGTGTGTGTGTGTGTGCATGCGCTAAATCCTGTGGCATTGCCACGACCATCAGGAAGAACACTGCTATTTTATGGGATCTCAGGGAATCAGGGAATCCATGAGGGTTTTTTTTAAAAAGTTTTTTTTTTTAAACAGCAAAGATGCCAGCGTGCCACTATGTAACAACTGCAAACTGGTCTTGGGACAATAAACCCAGTAGACTGAATGCAGTATCTTCTATGTCAATGTATACATTGATCCTGAAGTGAGATCAGCCCATATTGTGTGACTCCAATCTGCATGGTGTTACGTCATTCTCCTCTCGCAGACAACCTGCACAGCTGGACAACTCTCTTTCTCTCCCTAAGTTACAGGCACGGTTTCAGCAACCGACATCAGATACAGGCAGAGGTCTAGAAAATGCTCTCTAGCGTGTCTGTGCCGAAGCGGCTGCTACTCCTCCAACACTCTGCAGTTCCACCGGGCCAGGGGAGCCTGCAAGCTCGACCAGAAGGCACCAAGCCAGGCTTCACTGAAGCGTTCAGCTGGCTTGTTTATTGCTGAGGGAAAAGTCCTTTTCTAGCCAGATTTGCAGTTTCTTTTTCTCTCTTTAAACACCGATAAGACAAGAGATGGTGAAGCCGCACGTTGCTTTTCATTACAGTTTTTGAAGGGATAGGTTTCAGCGTGTTACTGCAACAAGAGGGAAACTGGAAGAGATGGGGATTTGAACTAACACAATTAAAATTTCATCTTAAAAACGATCCACAGATACCCAGTGCCAAATACAATCTGGAGTCATCAACTAGCATGGACATGAATTAACCTAATAGCTTCTGAAAAAAATACAGTCCTAAAAAATCCTCTTATTAAAGTAATTAAGTGTTATCAGAATCACAGAGCCATAATTAAACATGGTTTATAATTAAAACAGCATGTGTCCTAGACAGAGAACACAGCAACAAAGAGAGTATAACAACCGTGATCGTCAATGCCAAAACACATGCCAAGTACCAGCAATCAGAAAACCAGCAGAGTTTCTAGCAAGCTGCAGATGCAGCACCTCTGCTCTTCTGTCATCCACACTTCTGAGGCGTGTTAGCACACTCAGAACTCCTCACAGATTGGCAAGACACATCCCAAGTTCAAGCAGAATCCTTGGGAACCAAGTGCAAGACACTAAGAGCCAAACAGCCGAAGCAATGCCTGCTGTGCATGAGACGGCAGGCAGGGACTGTAACTCAAACAAGCCTTGTCTTACCTGGCAGCGGCTGAAGATATCTGCCAGGGATACTTGAACATTGAAGTGCTTCAGAACCTGCAGGGCCTGTTCTTTTGCCTTTTCTGAGCAGTTCACAGAGAAACACATTCCTTCTGCCACCTGGGACTGCAGCTTCAAAAGACAAGTCATAAACCAAAAATGAGGCACTCTGTGCATCACCATCTGAGGGTTTTTTCCTCATACACTTGGTTTAGTCTCAATTACAAATGATACCTGGACTTACTATGTGTTTACAGTCTCAATTTTGATCTAAACAAACACAACTGGCAATTTGTTAGCCAGTGCTGCGATAGCTCTGAGGCTCCCGAAGCACTGCAGCATTTTATATGTATATGAAGCAGGATTATCAAAATCCACCTGAACTTAAAATTTGGTGGTGCAGGGTAGCAAGAGGAAATTGAATTTAATCTCAGCTTTCACATGAAACCTGTCGAGATCACACACAGTATGTAAAAGCACGATGGAGATAATGTCTGATGGGAGTTCTACCACTTCAGCCCTTCTGGTCTATACACTGTTTCACCTGGAGGTTTGAAGTGGTTGATGTGGAGAGGCCTTTGGTGCTTGCTCCACATTTAGCAGAGAAGTCTGTATCTGGGAACAAGTGCTGGGAAGTTCCAGACACATCTTTATGAGGATGATGAGTACTCATGGTGAGGTGGGACGTAAAGGATCCCGGTAGAGACATCCTGTCCTCACATAGGGCATACAAAGGCAGAGGAACAAAGGGAGCGAGACATTTCCCAAGACAGTATCATACTCTGGGAAGCAGTTATTTTCCTTTTGCAATTCCTACACAGCACTTTGAAGTTAAAGCTTTGCCAAATAAGATTATGCTGGATGCTGAATTGCCTGCTCCATCAACTGTGGGCTCAAGGAGCCACAGTCTGGGTAAGGAACCCGCAGCATCGCATGGCTCCACTCGCCTCAGTGTCTCACCATGGGGGTAGTTTTCTCCAGTGTTTCAGCTATTATGTAGGAAATTAGCAACCTACGTTCTGCAAATACTCCAACTATTAACTGGAGTAGTTAGGAGCTTCTATATTGACAGCTTGTAACAAAGAAGTCCTGTGCTCCGGCTCATGTGTGTAATCCAGAATAGTTTCACTCTTCCAAATGAATTTTTGGATAATAACAAAGTGCAAAGGACCTGCAGCAGGCATCATACCACTGCAACCACTGACTTGGCAGGTTCAGCCTATTCCCACCAACACTCTGTTCTGAAGTGTGTCTCATGAAGGGCTCTGAACGTCTGGGGTTTGCTTTGGGGCCTTTGTGTATCTATAGGAACACAAAACCTCCACCGGGCACAGTGCTTGGTGGCATCCATTCTCTCCCCCCAAAGCCTGAAGAAATGTCTTGAAGTATTGGAACTACATCAGCGTGGAGCCAGTCAGCAAACAAGGATCCTTGTGATAAAAAGCATGGGAATTGAACTGCTTTTCACCTGCCAGTCAGGCCAAACAGAAACACTTTGTTCTGCACTGCTTGGCTTGGTTTCCACCCCCGTGCCCAATGGCGAGCGTCGCTCCCCCATGCAGGGCTGAGGGAAAAGAAATTCACCCCGAGCTTTGGTCCCTCAGAACAGCAAACCTCCCAAGGCTCCTAAGGAAGTTTGAGTGCAGAGAACATGAAAAAGCCAAGCCAGCTGTGGTGTTCACATCTGACTTCTCCTTTTCTCTAGACTGCACATCCCAGACCACGCAGTGTGATACGACGCCAGAGAAATGCCAGAAGCTCTGAACACTTACAGTCTGATACGGCAGTCCAGAGGTTAAAATGACTCTTCCTTCCTGTCGGGCAATCTGGAAAAAACAGTAAAAATCATCATGAACATGGGCTGAAGTTACACTGGGCTCGGGCTTTCCTTCAGACAAAGACGAGTGAACATGAACTGGCTATACCAAGTCTGTCTCTGGGCTGAGAAGAGGATCTGGGTCTGGTTCAACAATAGGCTGTTGAGAGCAACAGCAGCTCAAGGCATCGCTCTCACAGTGTGCATGCACTCTCTGCCAACACCCGCCCTACCTCACATCTGCTGGAACAAGCTACTTGAGCATCTGCACTGCAGATGGCCCAGGGAACCTATCCACCTTGAAATAATCCCATCAAGAACACTCCTATCTTTCCTTTTCCCCTCTAAGCCAGTCTGTTGCTATTTCTCCAGCCTGGTTCACAGAGAAGCAAGTGGCTCTGCTCACACAGTGATGAGCAGGGGAGAAAGGGAAAAGTATCCTCTGCAGGTATTCCAGCAAAACCTGAACCATTGAATGTGTCTGCAAAGTCCAGGGATGTGAACAGAGCAATGTGCACTCCCCTCGCTCACTCCTGGAGCTGATGTTATGCCCCCAGCAGCACAGAGCAGATGGAGAGAAATTCTGCACCCAGGAAAGGGTGCAAAGAACATCTCCATCAGAGTTTATCACCTCCTGACTTGCAATCACCCTCTTCACAGAATCACAGAGTCACAAGGCTGGAAAAGACCTTTGAGATCATCAAGTCCAACCATTCCCATCCTAAGCTAAACCAGATCCCTGAGCACCTCATCTCCCCTTTTTTAAACACCCCCAGGGCAGGTGACTCAGCCCCTCCCTGGGCAGCCTGTGCCACAGCCCCACAACTCTGCCAGGGAAGAACTTTGCCCTCCCATCTGCTCTGACCCTGCCCTGGCACAGCTTGAGCCCATTGCCCCTTGTCCCATCTCCTGTCCCCTGGCTGAAGAGACCAGCGCCCTCCTCTCTGCACCCTCCTGGCAGGGCAGTGGAGGGGGGAGAAGGTCTCCCCTCAGCCTCCTCTTCTCCAGGCTGAACACCCCCAGCTCCCTCAGCTGCTCCTCAGAGGATTTGCCCTCCAGCCCCTTCCCCAGCCTGGTTGCCCTTCTCTGGACTTGCTCCAGGACCTCCATGGCCTTCTGATGGTGAGGAGCCCAGAACAGCCTCTTCTATCAGAGCTCTGTCAAGGGAAAGGTCTGCTATGCTCAATTATCAAGGGACTCTGACCCTCGCAGCAGAGTGAGAGACACGTTCAAAAGGAGATACCTAATCTGGAGCTGTTGTTCTTCACAGAGCTGAAAGTGTGACTGATCTTTCTGTGATTAAATGACATACTGCCCCCCTCCCTTCTCCTGCAGGAAAGAAATAGTTCCATGGCTGTAGCAACAGAAGGATTCTGATGCGAACCAGCACTCCAGCCAGTGCTGACAAGGGACGGGAACTTGGAAGTAGGCACAGGGTTGCTCCTCTTCCCTGGCTTGGGTTCTGCTGGAGGCCCTCACATTTGTGTTTCTGAGTGTTTGCTGGGGAGGTCTCTCTTCTGGATCAAGAGGTTCAGAAGGTCTCTCTGGATCACTCTTTAACCCTGGCAGAAGGATGCATATGGGATCAGAGTTCTGCTGTACTTCCCAGACAGTCTGACAAAAGCAAACCAAGATTTTCAAGCTCTGTCATGGATAGCTATTCTCTCAAGAACCACTGGACCTATGGCAACACAAAGTAAGAGGAACAAGGCTCTGAAGGCACAAAGACCCCATGCAGTCAACTAAGCAGCCAGTCTTGACCTTTCAGGTAGCTGCTTCCCTCCCGTTTTTGAGGAGTCACCCTTTGGCTGCCAGTTCCATGCTGAGAAAGAGATTGGTAACAACCTCTGAAGCATCTTCCTACAGGTAAAATGACAGGATTTCTTTAAAAATCAACCCTCTCTCTATAAAGGAACAAAATCTCCAAGAACAGGAACCTTGAAGTGGCCACAGAGCCCCCCATGCTGCACCCAATCCTGCTTGGAGCAGTCCGGGCTCCTCAACAGCCCAGCAAACAAACCACCCCCATGGCACAGGAGTGAGAGATGGCCAGTAAGGCAACAGCAAAAGCTCAGGGCAGTGATTTGACAACAAGGGAAAAGAGATGTGAAACTCCTTTAGACCCACAAGTGCTTCAGGGTAAGTGAGGATTTCACAGCTGGCAGGCTCCAGTAGGAGTTCCTGCATCCAGGGTTAATTAGTTCAAGCCTGATAAATCCCCTTATCTAAATGGTTCTGCAGAGACAGGCACGAAACATCAAATAAAAAGGAGAAAAAGCAGTAAGTCTTCCAGCATGTTTTTCTGCCTCTGGAACAAGGACTGGGAGAAGCCAGCAGAGCCAGAACAGCCATGTGATAACAGGGAGAAAAGGGCACAACTCCTTCTTTTCCTCTGAAGGAAATAGGGAAGGCGCTGCTGGGGCCAGCCAGGAGATGTGTGCTTGGAGATGCAAATTGAAGGAAAACAACGACCAGAGCAGCATGCTGGGCTGGGTGTCAGGGACCTGTGCTCCATCCCAAGTGCTGCAGAGAGGGCATTGGCCTCAGTTTCACAATCTATTAAGAAGATAGTATCAACTTCCTCTGGAGAAGGATTAGCCCTTCTGGATAGAAAGCACTCCCTAATAACTTGGCATTCATGTTTAGCCCTTAACGTGCCTGTCTGTTCAGCCAACTTTCATCTTGCAGAGATGAACGAACTCAAATGAATTACAAGAGAGACCTGGAAGGGCAACCACTGATGAGAGTGGGCAGAGAGAGGCTCTATGTTTTGAAGCCAGCACCAGTGGCTTCAATTCGTGACAACCTGGGGGATCCTGAATTAAGGCCAAAGAAGGTTTCTTGAAACAGCAGCACAAGAGGGTAGATTTGTAATTTAAAGTGCAAAACTTGCCAATCCTGTGCATGACACAGCTTGGGCAATGCTGTATGTCCTTGGAAAAGCAACCTGAAAAGTGCTCCCTTTGCAAGGAGGCACGCCAGGAAAAGCTGCAACCCCTCTGCAGTGGCAGAGGTGAAGCAGTGATCCTGAGTGATGATCCTGGGAAGTGACTCTGAGTGGTGATCCTGAGTGATGATCCTGATCAATGATCTTGAAGAGTGATCCTGCGTGATGATCCTGGGTGGTGATCCTGAGCCTGGGCCAGCAAGGGCCCCATGCAGACAAAAAGGGAGCAGACAGAAAGCATCTCCTCCAGGATGTGTGCTGGAAAAGCTCCAAGACAAGAACTGACTAGAGGAGTGGAGCACAAACCAACCCTGAAGCCCCCTACCCCTCATCTCAGACTCTTTCAAAACTGCCAATGAACCAAGAGCTCCGAACACGCTGGGCCCAGCCCTGCAGTGCACTGGGCTCTCCTGCTGGCATTTCCCCCTGGGCTCCTCTTTTGCCTCCCTGGAAACCAGAAACTGTGCAGAATTACTGCAAGATTTCATAACGTGGCTTTGAGTACCAGACTAAACCCACTGGCCCAGTTTTATTTCTCAATGCCATTTGTATCAAGGTCTCCAATGACAGACGTTCTCCTCCTGCTGTCCAAGTCCCAAAGCAAAGACTTGGTTTTAAAGACAGAACAGCTTTTTATCTGTGCTCTGTGAATTCAGGCTGCAAACTGGCAGGGAGGGAAACGTCCAGCAAACATGAAGAATGTCATTTGCATCAAAAGTATGGAAAAAGACATTTCAAAGCTGAGACAAGATCAGAGATTAGATTCCTCCATGACATGGAGCTCTGCTCACTGCAGTATTAGAAGTCTCCTTCATGTCCCATGGCTCCAAACCAGTCCAGGACAATTTAGATCCAGGTGCACATTGGTCTAACTTGCTCCTGAGATCCATCCAAGCCTGTGTCTCCTCTCTGACTCGCTGGTTCACTTGGAGTTTTGGGGAAGCAGAGTAGGTGTAACCTTGAAAGGGAACTTTCTATACCAAGGGAGCTTCAGGAAGTCAGTTCTACCAGCCTTCTGGTTATTATCACACTTCAAAAGACACCAGGTTTGCCTTAGCGTGCAAATTATTCTTAGGGATGGGGATCATTCTGAAGACCAAGAGCACAGTCCACTAAAAAAATAAACCAATCCAACCCACAACTCAACTGAAGGGTCTCTGAGATTCCACCAAGTCTCTTCATAGAAATTTGTGACCTAAGAAGCTAGCAACATTCTTTTTACATGCTTCTGCTCCATCCCTGAAGCACAACATTGCAATGCCTACTGTAGTCACACCCATCTGGTGGATGATCCCTTCAGCTCAGTATGAGAAGCATCCCACTGCTCTACCTGATGCTGCAAAAGCTCAGGGAAAAGAGTAACACCCGTGGGAACTGTCTCACCTCCTCCCAATTATCCATCCAGAAGCACCAAAAAGTAGGTTTGAGGGTTTCTGCACAGAGAAGTTTGGAGTGTGGTGCATTGTGCCACAGCAGCCAGAATACAAACATAACGTGGTAAAAATGTTACTTCCACCCCATGGGATGAGACACCATGGGAAATGACTGGGTGCCTGTTCTGGGACACAAAGCTGCTCTTCCCAGAGAGCCTGGTGCTCATGAACAGAGGCTGAAGGATGTAAGGATGGACTGTGAGCTCTTTGCCTTCAACATGAGGACAGATTTAACCAGGGAAGTTTGCAATAGGATCTTCTTCTATTTTTCCATTGTTCAAGACTTTCTGTGTCTGCCCTTAGGACAGATAAGCTTTAATCAGTCATTTCTCCAGTCCAGGACTAGTTAAATGTCAGCATTGAATATGCAGAATGCAATCTGCTGCCACCTCACAACAGCTAAACATGGGCAAACAGGGGAACATGCTGGCTCATGGTGTCCGAGGTCCCGCTCCACAGGCCAGCAGGTCTGAGATCTGCCAGGATAACCCTGCCATGACAACTGCTGTCCAAGATAAAACACTTAGACAACAAGAGCAGCCCCAGAAGAAGCAGGACACAGACACATGCTTCAAGTTTAGCCTGGGAATGGGGCTTCTCAAACCAGTTATTGCCACATGCATCAGTCTAAATGAAGAAATAGTAAAAAAATCCACAGCTGCCCCTGAGTTTTCAGGCTTTTCAGTTTGATTTCAAGTAATGGAAGGTGGAGGACAAGGCCCATCTGCCTCCCAGTACTTGAAATCACTTCAACAAGCAAGAGAAATGAGAACAAGAAGGAAATACCAGGCGACCCAGGAGTGCTGAACGCAGGGAGAGGTGTAACGTGGCTGGTAAATCCTTTCAGTGACTTTAACAAAGAACAAACACTAACTGTGTGCACACCTACGTGTTCCTGGTGACACTAGTTTGAGACTGTGTTGGGACAACACCCAAACTCTATCTTGTGGTTGGCGACCTGGATCCAAACCTTTCTCCTGGCTTTTGCAATAACATTTACAAGCTTTTGGGATTGGGTGGTCAATATTCAACTTTCATTCAATCAGGACCAGCCAGATATAAAGCAGGGTGGGAGGAGTCTATTTCTATCTTTGATTATCCAAGCACAGATCAAAGACTCTGCAATACAGTAACACTCCAAGGGCTTTTGATAGTGAAAGGATGTTTGTCCGGTCGCCATAGAGAAAGCAATGTAAAACATCCTGCCTGTAGCATGATAAGGTATCAGGATGAGCAGTGGAGATGGGGCTCTGGGGGGAGGCAGTGAGAACTGGTTTGTTTAAATGACTTGTGCAAGTTTGGCAGAGATGAGATATTAATTATTTCTGCAGAAGTTAGAGCCTGCCCAGGATCCAGGCCAAGCAGACATCTGAAGAGGAAACATCCTGTGCACCAGGCCGGGTGACCAGTGCACATCTGATAGCAGCACACTGTGTGGGCTGGATATCTCCATTTCTGGCATAGTAGAAGTATGTCTGAAATGAAGAAGCGTGTGTCTCTCCTCCAAGAGGCAGAGGGTCAAAGCTGTTACGGGAGTCCAGATCAATGCTCGTTGTCCCTACACAAATCAGAGACACTTCCTTTCCCAAGCACTTCACTGCAAGTTGTGGCCCATCACCTTTGAGCCATCTCACAAGGTAGCAGACAGCTAGGATGTTATGACAACGTTGTCATGCTCCAGGGAGTGCAGGTGAGAGCTGTAAGAGCACACACACATGTGCAGGACTCACCTCAGCAGCTTTCCTATGGTCATCCTCATTCTCCAGCATCCGGACATCTACACCGAGGCAGCGAAGGTAGCGCCCGAGGCCTTGCAGCATGTTATCACAGACCACACTGAACTCCTTTGGGGAGATGGGAACAGAGGGACAGGAGGTCTTCTTTTGGAATCCTTTGCATTGCTGCAGAAAGGCAAGAGATCTGTAAGCAGCAGAAGGCTGGTTTCCAGAACATTTGTGTCTGGCCTGCCTGCGTTGGCCTGTCATGGCAGGCCCAACTGTATTACCATTCCCCCATGCTCTGCAACATAGAATCATCGATCCCAGCCTGGTCTGGGTTGGAAGGGGCCCCAAGGATCACAGAGCTCCAACCCCCTGCCACAGGCAGGGACACCAACCTCCAGGCCTGCAGCTACACAAGGATGCCCAGGGCCCCAGCCAACCTGGCCTTCAACACCCCCAGGGATGGGGCATCTCTAGTTCCTCCTTCCCGTCCTTTTTACATCGGTACCAGATCACTTGGGCAGGAGGCAGCACATGATGGGGTCAGTTCTGAATTAGCCATTCCTTCTCTGGCCAGCTGGCCACCAAACGGGGATCTGAACCTTTCCCTGAAGAAATGCTGACCTGCCCTCCGTGCTCTACACATACTCCTGTTTTCATGAAGTTACAGGAATATGTCTTCAAGACTGCTATCCCCCTATCCAATTAGCCTGCAATTAATATACATGTGCCAAAGTTATGACTTGGGAAAGGGAACTGACAGAGGGTGAAACAGGTAGACAAAGCAGTCAGGTCAGCTTTGTTATCTTGGGAAGTTTAAAAATAGGCACTGCTTGGATTGTGTTTATTTTATTTCAATATCTGCTGCTGGGGGAGTTCCTGCAGTGGGGGATTTTGTCACTGGGAGGCTCCCAGAAGTACAATAGCTAAATTCATGGAGGAGGGAAGTTATTAAGGAACCTCCAAGGTCCAGCTTTGCCTCCAGTAACTTGAATCAGCAGGTATAACCGAAGGACACAGCCACCACCTCTGTGGAGCTGCACTGCCTTTGGGACCAGCAGGTTACTGCAGTGCGGCAGGTTAGCTCTGCAGGAGATGGCTCAGCCTGGAAATGCTGTGGCACACCATGCCGGGCTGACTGTGGGTGGTAACTCAGGTCTGAGAGCCCATCTGAGTGACACTGCACCTCCCAGAAGCTGGAGCATGCCCTTGGAGCTCTGCAGCACTGGGTAGACTGGACTGTCACAGGCTCTTGGAGGGACCTTCATTGATGCAGCAGTGCCCCGAGACATCAGAGTGCAGTGCTAAGGGATCAGTGAGCCTTCAGCTCTGAGGGAGCTGGCAGACACTAACCCTATGATGGTGCTTCTGTTCAAACAGATGTAAAGGAGCAGCAGCTGGCTCTTAGCTGTGTTTATTCAACGACCAGCAATGTCATATGGAGCTTTTTTCTCATGTTTCATGCCAGCAGAGAGCAAAAAGCTTAGAAAGGAGAACAGTGACATTAGCCCCATCTCAGACAGTGGACCAGGAAATGCTGGGGAAGAGAGCTTGGAGTCATGCAGGATGCAGAGTCAGGAGAACTCTGCTTTTTTGGGTCCCAGGTGAGGTTTTGCCAACTACCTCTCAGTTCATGAACTCAACTGTACAACACACAAAGATGACCTGTGAGTTCACAAGGTAATTCAAGCCTGAAGTACTTACTTTTCCCATCTCAGCAGCAGCCAGTTAGATCTGCTGTAACACCCAGTATTCCCATGGACACAGAGTGCTTAGGAAACCACTGAGTAGCTTTGTGTTCTACTGCCTAAGGCTGATGGCACATTGTACATTTACTCACAACTGATGAGGTGGCTATAATCAATAGCATCTCAGTCCATCCATGGAAGGTAGCATTAGACTTCAGGAGCTAAATACATTTTTAGGACTACTCAGGACACACAGCCATTGTGAGTCTTAGAATCATAGAATCCCAGCCTGGTCTGGGTTGGAAGGGACCCCAAGGATCACAGAGCTCCAACCCCCTGCCACAGGCAGGGACACCAACCTCCAGGCCTGGAGCTACACAAGGTTGCCCAGGGCCCCAGCCAACCTGGCCTTCAACACCCTCAGGGACGGGGCACCCACCCCCTCTCTGGGCAGCCTGTTCCAGCCCCTCACCACTCTCTCTGCAAAGAACTTCCCCCTAAGATCTCATCTAACCCTTCCCTCCTCCAGCTTCACTCCATCCCCCTTGTCCTGCCAGGCTCTGCCCTTGAACAAGCTGATTCCCCTCCAGTTCCTCTGCTCCCTTCAGGGACTGGCAGGCTGCAATGAGGTCGTCCCCCTCCCCCCGTCTTCTCAGTTAATAAACAAATCTGGTTTTCTGCTAGTGTTTCCACAGGTGCACAAACAATGGGATCTTTGCATTTTGAAAGTAAAATTTCATTAGGGAGCGAGAGGGACCAGTCATGTTCCGAGATATTTAAGCAGAGTGTCACAGGTCCAGGTTATGGCCCGTGGAGTTTGAAGTCCCCATCACACTGCACATTGCAGGGGGGCAGTATGCAGCGGTGGGCAGGGAGATGGGGACAAGCTATTGGCAGAAAGACTCTTTTGAGTGATAAACTTTGCAGACTTCTACTCCAGGTACTATGAGGGAGACATTCCCTATGTGAAACGAAGGGTAGAAGCTCAGGTAAAAGCAACAATAAGCAAGTCAGAGTTTTGAAACCTCACTAATACAACACCTAGGCCACAGAATTGAACCCCACCGCCCTGAGGGAATGTGGAAGGAGCACTGCTACCAGCAAGGTCAGCTGGGTGCTACCATGCAGATCTGCACCAACAGTTTGCGAAAACAAATGAGCCTAAAATTGCAGGGAAAGATGAACCAAGGCCCATGGAGGAGAAAGCACATCTCACCAGTGAAGGGGAGGAGTGAGGAAGATGTTTGCTGCAATAGTCCTGAGAACAGACTACAAACAGGCATGCCATGCATACCTAATAGTATGACTGAGACACAAGGCAACATATGATTTTCAGGCGTCTTGAGCAACATGCAGCTCTTTGAAGATGTTTACAAACCTGGCCAGAAGGTGATGGTCCTTCTTGTTTATTCAGCTGCTTCTTTGCCCTGGGTTTTGTGCTTGGTTTTCCCACCAGACTCTCAGTCAGGTCTGAACTCAGACCGAAGCTCGTTGGATCCTTGTGGAGTCTCTCGTAGATCTCCAGCAAACAGTATGCATCGGTGGCTGAAAAGAAGGGAAAGGAGCCTCAGCCTGTTTTATTCAAAAGTAAACCAGAGGCTTTCCTGATGCAAGGAAACAGCCTCACCTTTGTAAATGCCAACAACTTGTGAAGCTCAAACTTACTAGTGCCATAGTACAGACTCACAGAATCCCAGGGGTTGGAAGGGCCCTGGAGAGCTCCTGGGGTCCAACCCCCTGCCAAAGCAGCTCCCCAGCTCCTATTGCACAGGGCAGCGTCCAGACGGGGCTGGAATCTCTCCAGAGATGGAGACTCCACACCCCCCTGGGCAGCCTGGCCCAGGGCTCCCTCACCCTCACTGGGGAAAAGTTCTTCCTAGGCTCCAACTTGCAGCCATTGCCCCTTGTCCTGTCCCCACAGACACTGGAAAGGGGCTGCCCATTTCCCCCTGCATCCCATCCTTCAGATAGTGATAAACATGAATCAGGTCCCCCCTGAGTCTTCTTCTCTCCAGGCTGAACAGCCCCAGCTCCCTCAGCCTTTCCTCACAGGGGAGATGCTCCAGGCCCTTCATCATCTCCGTAGCCTGCACTCCTACTGATTCAGTGAGCACAGTAACCTATGCACAAGCACCAACAGTCAAGGCAGAGGGGCTCACAGAACACTAGGGCCTCTGCCATCCCTGAATCTAAGGTAATGCAAGTTGTAGTGTGTCTCTTCAAACCACCAGGTAAGATAGCTTCAGCCAACCCATGTCACGCCTCATTGTTACTGAGCAGCGGCTTGCCCACGGTTTGTTACCGCATCTCAGCTATGGGAAGGTGACTTCCCCATTAGATGTGATATCTTAAAAGTAATAAGCAAGTTGTTTGCAATGCCCTGCCCACAGGCACTGCCCTGCGCCTCTGCTCCTTGCAACGGGAACTGGCTACGTCTCCAAGCCAGTTTTACGAGTCCCAGTGATTAAGTTTTGTGCGAACTATGTCAGCTTCAAGGATAGCTGGGTTTGACAAAGGGCTGGTTCGCTTCAGCAGACTGTCCTTTGATGCCCCAGGAAAGGATTCAGACCCAGACCTCTGACTCTAGGGTAATCGGCAATAAACTCCACTGGTCCCTCTGTGGTCCCAAGTCTGTGCTGCAGACTTTGACACCATGCCTACCCATCAATAACCCTGCTCTAACAAGCACTTCACTCTGACAAATGAACACAGCACTCAGTTCCCAGAAAGGCTGTGAAATGAGGCAGAAGGAGGTGGACCTTCTTCCTTTCAGTTACTGAGAGGAGTTTCCTCTGAGATGTTTCACCAGACAAAACCTGCAAAGCAGAGGAATTCTTTCACAAGGGAAATAGTGAATCACTGGACAGCTCAAACTTCAACCATTAAAGCCATGTCCACAAAAGCACAAACATAACATGTGCTGGCTTCTCTGAACAGGACCTAATCTGCAAAGCCCTTTTCTTTGTTTGCTACTTAATTTTCCTGGCAACAGACAGCAGACAAGCACAGCCTGTGATGGACAATCTGCAGCACCTTGCCACAGAGCCAGTGACCAGACCTGCGTAGAGGATCTGTTCCTCCCGCAGAGGCCGTTTCTCCCAGTTAGACAGCTGCTCTGTTTTATCTAGAGGTTTTCCCAGCACGTGTTGCACCAAGAGGCTGAGTCCTTTCTCAGGCTGCTTGAACCCTCTATTCTCATAGCTCTGCTCTGGGGATGGGACATCGACCTTCTGGACACCCTTCTTCCAGTCAATGGAGCTCTTCTGCAGCTGATGGAAAGGAAAAGATATAAAACACATGGTTATGAAACAACTTGTACAACACCTCCTATTCCAGAGGGTGGGGCCACACAGCAACCCTATCATCTTTATCTCTTGCCTTGTGTACTGAACCCCATTGTCTCACACAAGGGCTGGGATGGCATTAGACATCTACGGTGTCTGGCTATTTGTTTAACAAACACACTTGCTGGAAAGAAGGCTGTTTCATAGCCAGGGAAGGGGAAAACTGCATTGTCATACAGCATGCATCTGAGTAGTGGGGCTGTGAGTGTGACTTCTCAGAGGTCTGTGGGGTGCTCAGCCTCGCTGGGGGCTGTTGATCACCAGCTCAACGAAGGAACAGCAGTGAGAATTCAGCACCTTTCCCCTCCTGTTTCCAGCAAGAAAATGTATTCCTGCAACATGGTGGGCAGCAGCCTTTCTGTAGTTGCCATTTCTCAGATTAAACGGAGGCAATAGCTGTTGGCAGGTACTTCAGACCCTGCAGCACTTCCCCAGTCAAGTTATCAGTCCCAAGGATCTGGGTTCACTCCAACCCACAGCCTTAAATGCACTCTGCAGATTTTACCCATTAAAACGTTGTCCTTAATATTTCTGCAGACTGTAAAGGCCGTGTGCTAACCCAGGGACAGCTGTGCTTCAGCTGAACAGAAATTCCTGTGCTGAATCCAGGAGCAGCCCCCATGAAACGTTAACAAATCCTTAACCCCATACAGTATCTGCTTCGGTGCTGACGGCATCATCTTGGAATAGCAGTTTCTACACGAGTTTTCTTTTACCAAGTCCAAGTATGGCATGGCTCAGGAGCATCACCCTGGCTGAATGAAGCTGTGTCTCCATTTCAATTGCTTTTTCATAGCTTTTGTAAAGGCAATGAAGAAAGTGATTAGTGTATCAAGCCCTAATTTTTAGTTAAAGCCTGAATGTTTTTCTCTTCCTTTACAGAACCACATTGGCCTCAAAACCACAAGTGAAAAATGTCTGTTTGCTCATTTGGCCATCTCCCTGCCAACCCAGGATACACAAAGGCCATGCTGTGTTATCTACAAGCATGTGCAGGAGATGTGATTTTCTGTATCTTCACACATCCATCCTTACTTGTTTGTCTACTCTGAGTAGGTCCACCACACCTTGTGCTTGGTCCTCTGTGTCTTTGAAAGCAGACCATGTAGCTGCAAGGCTGTTCAGGTCTCCCAACATCCCATAACCTGGAGGAAAAAAGAAAAAAAGCTCAAATCACACAGGTAGGACAACTCCAATCATTGCTGTAGCTGCTTCTTGTTCAGGGTGCCAATGCTGCCAACGTTCAGCATGGGGAACAAGACCAGACAGAGAACAGGGCAGTCTCCCCTCTCTCCTGTTCCTAAGAGACACTCTTTCAGATCAAGATTGGGACCAAAGAAGTAGATGAAAAATGCTGAGTTTAAGGTCAATTTACTTAAAATCTGCTAGGTGAGTGAAAGGCAATTGTGAAATCACCCTTGGACTCCAGGTTGAACAACCCCTGCCAAAAACCTCCAAACAGAATCTAAACCCAGGTATGTTAAGGCAGGGAGCTCTGGTGTCCAGCACAGAGGCTTTGGGCCAGCAAGTCCAGAAAACTCTGCGTGATGGACTTCCCTAGACCTCTCAAAGCTGTGTGCCAGTTGGGGTTTGGTGTGAACAATCCCTAGTCTGAGGGGAGAGGCTAAACCAGAAATCTTGGGTCTGGCCTGAAATGAAGAGGCATTCCTATTACTCCCCATTACACTGGTCAACCTGCTTCCAGGCACAGCAGCCTGAATATCCAGGGCTAAAAAGTGGTAAGTGGATTGAGAGGATGGCAACTTCAGAAGGCCCTAGGAATACACAAACTAAGCTGTGTAAACTCCCTGAGCCGGGGAGGGGAGACATGTGTTACCTAGTTTAGTGATGGCTGCATCTGAATAGAGCATCTTGATGAAATGGGGAAGCTTCTCCTTCTGCCCCTCGGTCTCAGCTTGCTCCAGGAGCCGTGGCAAGTCGAGCAGGAACACCTCATCCTTCAGAGCAAGCTGAAGGAGGGAGACACGGGGCTTCCCAACCATGCCAAAGGATGGCTTCCACTCCATGTCAATGCCAACAACCTGCCCAGGCTGCAACACAGACAGAAACCTTCTTCACTTAGAGACCATCCACTCTTGAAAGTAGTTTGTGTCCAGACCACCAGTATTTCCTTCCCCCCTAGTATTTCCTTCTCATCTCTGTGCTGCTGTGTGAGTAGCCCAGAGACCAGTAACCGGCACAGCAACCCCAGTTACTCCCACAGGGACCATTCCCTGCACAGCAATTCCCAACGTCTCCCCAGTCAGACATCCCTAAAGGGAGCAGCCCCCAGCCCAGGGAGGGGCAGTGCCCACACACAGCCCTGGAGACCAGCCTGCTGTGAAGCTTCTGCTCCTTGACCCTGCCAAGCAAACACCAGAGTAGCACTCACCTGTAGCACCTTTTCCCAGCACTGCAGCGTCTCCTCCCACGTCTGCAGGAAGTGAATATTTGCCCGTGGAATAGGAAGCTGGTAGTAATCTTTCTTCTGCCTCTCATCATAGCTCTCTGCTTTTGGAGCTTCTTCTACCCTGCAGAGAACCAGATAGGACAGGGTTATGCTGTGCAATGAGAGGAAATCCCAGGCTGAAGGAATATTAGGAAGCCTTAAGCCCCTTATTTCACCCTGGCACTCCTTCTCTTACTCTCCCTTCCCCACTTTCCCTGCAAGCTCAGTCACTCTCTCCTTGATTCCTCCTCTCTTTATTCCTACCACAGAATGATGCTGTACCCTAGCTCTTACCAGGCACATGCACTGTACCCACTGCAGAGAACACCCAAACCAAAGCACTGACTGGAGTCCTGGTCCTGGGTCCTGTCCTCAGTGCTCAGCTCCCTCTCCCAGAACTGATACCACCTGGATGATCAAACTGGGAAGCTGTTTCCACAGTCAGAGATGACACATTTTAGATTTACTGCTCTTTGCCTTTGAGGTTAGCACGGAAGCCTGCTAGCTCCCATGTGTAATACACGCCTGAGAGGTCAGCTCTGACCAGCACTGTGTCTCAACAGAGGCTTCACACTTCCCCACAGCATAAACTGGCTTGGAAAGAGACTCTCACTGCTCCATGCTAAGATCACATCCAGGACCAGGTGAATCCATCTCATCAATGGGATGAGGTTTAACAAGGCCAAGTGCAGAGTGCTGCACATGGGACACAACAACCCTGAGCAGCTACAGGCTGGGGGAGACTGGCTGGAGAGCTGTCAGGCAGAGAAGCACCTGGGGGTGTTGGCTGACTGCAGGCTGAACATGAGCCAGCAGTGTGCCCAGGCGGCCAGGAAAGCCAATGGCATCCTGGCTTGTGTCAGAAATAGTGTGGCCAGTAGGTCTGGGGAGGGGATTGTGCCCCTGGACTGGGCACTGGGGAGGCTGCACCTCGAGTGCTGGGCCCAGTTCTGGGCTCCTCACCATCAGAAGGACATGGAGGTCCTGGAGCGAGTCCAGAGAAGGGCAACCAGGCTGGGGAAGGGGCTGGAGGGCAAATCCTCTGAGGAGCAGCTGAGGGAGCTGGGGGTGTTCAGCCTGGAGAAGAGGAGGCTGAGGGGAGACCTTCTCCCCCCTCCACTGCCCTGCCAGGAGGGTGCAGAGAGGTGGGCGCTGGTCTCTTCAGCCAGGGGACAGGAGCTGGGACAAGGGGCAATGGGCTCAAGCTGTGCCAGGGCAGGGTCAGAGCAGATGGGAGGGCAAAGTTCTACCCTGGCAGAGTTGTGGGGCTGTGGCACAGGCTGCCCAGGGAGGGGCTGAGTCACCTGCCCTGGGGGTGTTTAAAAAGGGGAGATGAGGTGCTCAGGGATCTGGTTTAGCTTAGGATGGGAATGGTTGGACTTCACGATCTTAAAGGTCTTTTCCAGCCTGGTGACTCTGTGATTCTGTGATCATTTCATAGTGCAATGGCTTGGGAAGGTTTCATGGACCTCCCTGTTGCTCTCCAGCTTCTTCTCCACCATACCTTTCCCTGTTAAATGCCCACACAGGTTGCACAAGAACCTTTGTCCTACGTTGCACAGGGATGGAATGAGAAAAGTTTGGAAACAGTTTGAAAATCTTCCCTATCTAAGGGAGAAGAACCAGCTGAGCCCACAGACCCCGTGCCTTGGCTGTGCCACTCCCTCCGGGCAGGTTTCAGATGGCACAACAAATTCAGTATCTGTATTAATACCCTGGGAATGTCAGGAGATGCCTGCAGAGATGAGCTAACTGGTTTCCTACAACAGGATCTTACACAGCACATTCTCTTTTCAAAATGCATGGGAGCCTCTGGAAATGGCCTTGTGACTGGCAGGTCAGCGCACTGCGCCGCTGCCTCCGCCAGATGATGCAATCAGAGGGAAGAAACTAATAAAAAATACCCAGCTATTTTTGACATGTCACAAATTTCTGCATAGTTTCTTTCCCAGAGAGACTTCAACCAGTTTATTATTTCAGAAAATATTTACTAACCTTATGTTTAGGGGACCGTGTGACTAATTCTGTAGCGTGGCAGCTTCCACTGGACAAACACTCTTTTCCCTGGGTTTGTGTGCATGGGGAAGTCAATATTTGTGTAAAATATTTAATGAGGGTGTGCAGTCTCAGGTCTCCAGGAATATTCTCACCTGTAGAGTTCAGGAGCCACATGTGGTATGCCCAGTGGCGGAGATGATGTCATTTTTATGCTGGTACCACCTTGTTTTCTATGGTGTGAACACCTCCTCTGGGAAACTGCTGCTTTGTTGGCCCAATAAATAAGGCAGACAGACTGTTTTATGAGGTTTCAGGGCTCCACTGATTTTATAGCAGCTACTGCAGCAGGTTATCATGACTGGGTGAGTGAACTGGAGCACAAAGGGGTTTACTCATCCATCACAACTGCACAGGACCGGCAGAGCACATCCAACTGGGCGTGCCTTCACTCCACCCGACCACCACACGGGACTCCCAGAGTAGAGGGATGAAGTGAAGGGTTTTATCCTTCTGGATGCACAGTCTGTTGTAAAGTCACGCTCCTGTTAACCCCCCTTTTGTGTTTCAAGTGATTGTACCTCTCATGCAAAAACCTTCTGGCTCCCAACTGGTGGCTGGTGCAGCCTGAGGAGGAGCACAGCTCCAGTGATGCACTGGAGCTAAGCAGAAGCTCATCCTAGACAGACAAGAGTTTCCTGTGCTCCAAGAAAGCCAGGTACCATCTGCAGCAGTGGGCTTTTGCAGCTGCTGTTTCCAGGGTGATTACATCCAGGTCGTATGTCCTGAGGTTACAAGGACAGAGCTGCACTAGATCAGCTCCATGAAGCATATGAACTGTTCAAGATCATCTGTGAGACCCTCCCCAAACCATCTGAATTAAAAAATAATAATAATACTACACTGTGTTCTTATTCCCCTCCTATGTAATTCACAATAGTCCAATCTATGCTCCAGAAATACAGCTTTTAGATATGAAAGCTGCAGTTTTTGCATAAACACCTCTTCCAGGAGATGGAAATTTGCTGTAGCATTGAAGACAAAAAACCTGACAACAAACCTGCTACAGCAGGTAACCACACTTAGTCTCAGGCTCGGTCTTCTTAACACAGTCTGCTCATCCCCTAGCAAGGTGTCAGCATGGCCAGGCAGCCAGGGACAGGCCCTGCCTGAGCTGGAGTTCGTAATCCTGACATAAGACATGAGTAGGGAGGTCCTGCACTAAGAACAGAAGGTAAAAGGAAGCACCTACAGCACCCACAGTATAAACACATGTTCTACAGGAACAGGGGAAAGCCCCCAGACAGGGGCAGCAGATGAGCATCAGCGTGCAGACTCATGTGACAGCCATGCCAAGAGGGACCCTGCCTCTGCTTCCCACACCGACAGCACAGCCTGGGAGCAGTGACCATCACAGAATCCCAGCCTGGTCTGGGTTGGAAGGGACCCCAAGGATCACAGAGCTCCAACCCCCTGCCACAGGCAGGGACACCAACCTCCAGGCCTGGAGCTACACAAGGTTGCCCAGAGCCCATTGACTTCATTCTTCCCCAGACAGGTGATGTATGATGTCATCATTGACTCCTGGACACACAGGCCTTTCCCAGGCAGATTCAGATTCCATCATACATGCTGTGAAGTTGGGCTCCACAGAGGAAGTTCCTCCCTTGTGTTACAGGCTTCATGGGCAGTATCTGCAGGGTGCAGATGCTTTGGGCTATTGGCTCACACAAAGCCAGCAGAAGTGACCTCCTGTGAGCAGGCAAGATTTTCTCTAATCCCACCCAGCTTCTGAACTGGAAACACCAACCTCCACACTGAGAGAACCCCCAACACCTTTCACCAGTGGGACACAGAGAGGGTCAGAGAGACATCAAGCCAGCAAGGGACTGATGGAATCATAGAATCATAGAATCATAGAATTGTAGGGGTTGGAAGGGCCCTGGAGAGCTCCTGGGGTCCAACCCCCTGCCAAAGCAGCTCCCCAGCTCCTATTGCACAGGGCGGCGTCCAGACGGGGCTGGAATCTCTCCAGAGATGGAGACTCCACACCCCCTGGGCAGCCTGGCCCAGGGCTCCCTCACCCTCACTGGGGAAAAGTTCTTCCTAGGCTCCAACTTGCAGCCATTGCCCCTTGTCCTGTCCCCACAGACACTGAAAAGGGGCTGGCTGATTCCCCCTGCATCCCCTGCTTAAGATAATTATAGACTTTAATTAGGTCTCCCCTTAGTCTTCTCTTCTCAAGGCTGAACAGCCCCAGCTCCCTCAGCCTTTCCTCACAGGGGAGATGCTCCAGGCCCTTCAGCATCTCCGTAGCCTCCTCTGGACTCTCTCCAGGAGATCCCTGGCTGTTTGACCCCAGGGAGCCCAGCACTGGACACAACACTCCAGGTGGGGCCTGACCAGGGCAGGTGACTGATGTGTACAAACCATGACCAAAAATGGTCATGGTTTCCTCTCCAGTTTTTGACAAAAGCCTGGACTCTGCCTGGAAACATGGGATTGCTCCTCGAATGCCAGCAAGGCTTTGAGCTCTGCTGCACTCCAACACACAGCCCAGAGTTCTCCTGCATTTGCATCCAGCTTCCAAGGATAAGTCCTCTTCTGCTCACACAACCCAATTAGATGAATTCCTGCACATGAATGAGTGGCAAAAATGCTGCTTGACTGCAGCAGGCCAGCAAGGTGACTGTGGAGTTATTCTGACCCCAGGGGCTGCTGTGGCTTGCAGCCTCGCAGGAGCTCAGCTCCCCAGCACTTGTGGGCAGAGAGGCTCCAGGGCTGAGTGTGTCACTGACACCCACAGACCTCATCCAGCCCAGGCTCCCCCATCTCCCTTGCGGCTCTAGCTGGGAGCCTAACAGGACCCTCCTGCAGTGTCATCCACAAGCCCTGCAGTCCCTGGGGACTTGCAGCAGCATGCATGGGTGCAGGCCTTCCTGCAGGGAAAAAAGAATAAAAGGTTTAAAAAACAGTGCCAAACGTGGTGATCTCTGAATAACTTGTTTAAACATCTCCTGGACAGAGTCACTAAAGCAAAACAGACACCATCACACACCTGAGTATAAAAGTGCATTACTGGGGCTCAGCAAATCATTTGTATTGAGTCATTTTTTCCAAACAGAGCCTGCCTTCCTCCCACAGCACCACTGAGCAACCGCCTGGGATACAGTTGCATGACCCTGGGCCATTTGCTCGAAGAGACACAGCACAGAATACCCAGAACCAGAAGCACAAAGCCCTGGTACTCGTCCAGACCCAGCCTGCTGTGGGGATCAGTTTAGGTGGCTTATGTACCTTATCCCAAATTCAGTTACTGCCACTCTTCTGGGACCTGACCCCAACTGTCAGACATCCGCTTTACTTCTGAAAGATTTGGATGAGGCAAAAGTTGCAGACTGGGATGAAGAAAGCCTTATGAGCTGTCAAAGGCAGAGGCATAGAAATGCAATTAGAAAAATGTAAGGAACTTAAATTACTTGCTTGGTCTCCTGAAAGGCATTAAACCAGATTACAGTAGAGTAGGGGATGCAGAGCAGGCTGAAAACATCAACAGATGTGTAATTGACTCAGTACAACAGACACATATTCAGATCCTGCCCATATTTCATTGGTGCTGTTGATCTGGCAGAGGGAGCCTGAAGACCCCTCTGGAGCACGAGGCAATGCCATACAGCTTCTAAGTACTCAGGAGTCAGTTGGAAATGTACCTCTCACAGGCATGTCCACGCTTATGGAAAGCATGTGGCCAAGATGTCATCTGAGTGCACGGAGGATGTTCGTGCAGAACCATCTTCCCCAGGCAGCAGTATGGCAGATTATTTTAAGCAAATAAATAGCCCTTGAGTGCTAAATATTCTACATTGAAAAGGCATGAAACAGTCTTTACCTCTCTTGGATCTGAAGCTTTTGAAGCTCCACAGCCACTCCATAAGGTAGCATCTCCTTGGGCAAACCCCAGCGCTGCGCCCATCTCGCTGCCGTGTTCAAATTGCAGTGACTGATCAGCAACTGTACCAGGTGCCCTTGAAGCCACCGATTCTCTCCAACCGTGCTCTGCAAGGAAGGAAGGGGGAAGGCTGTCAGTGCTGCTTCCATCATGAGGACAGGCTGAGGGAGCTGGGCTGGGTCAGCCTGGAGAAGAGAAGGCTGTGGGGGGACCTCATTGCAGCCTGCCAGTCCCTGAAGGGAGCAGAGGAACAGGAGGGGAATCAGCTTGTTCAAGGGCAGAGCCTGGCAGGACAAGGGGGCTGGAGTGAAGCTGGAGGAGGGAAGGGGGAGAGGAGATCTTAAGGGGAAGTTCTTTGCTGAGAGAGTGGTGAGGGGCTGGAAGGGGCTGCCCAGAGAGGGGGTGGGTGCCCCGTCCCTGGGGGTGTCCAAGGCCAGGTTGGCTGGGGCCCTGGGCAACCTTGTGTAGCTCCAGGCCTGGAGGTTGGTGTCCCTGCCTGTGGCAGGGGGTTGGAGCTCTGTGACCCTTGGGGTCCCTTCCAACCCCTGCCATTCTATGATTCTATGGGTGTCTCTACCCATAGGAGACAGAACCATCCCCAGGGGCCTGGAAAAGTGCAGAAAGGAGAAACAATCCCCCCGCTGCAGGAGGGATTTTGTTCAAACCCGGAGAGTGCTGCTTCCCTGCCAAGAGGTGCAGAGCTCACTGGGGTACTTGGGTTCCCCTGGCCACATGGCTCTTTGCTGAGGGACTGTCACTTTGTGGATGCAGCACAGAAACAAGGGTAAACCAGTGCCATTTAGCCTGACTGATGGCTATTTGCTCAGATACTGAATATATTAAGTAATGTCAGAACCTGTGACAGACCAGACAGTAAAGGTGTTTGGGCTCATTAGGCAGGTAATTACAGAAGGGCTAAGGGTTTGGATTACTTTAGTCCCATTTGGTGCCTGCACAGGGTCTTGGAGGCCTGAAGTGAGGCTGTGACTTGAAGTCCTGGGAGAGCAAGAAGATGGATTCATCCCCTCCGGGTCAGCGCGGGATCTCCTCTGGCCTTGGGAGCATTTGCATGGGTAACAAGGATTGCCTTTCACACGCAGACCACAGGTCAGGCACATCAGCAAAGCTTTCTTGAGTGACTCTGATATTCACTGGGAGGAAAAGCCTTGCTCCTCAGCCTACATCTGCACACTGCTGAGAAAGGAGGGGCACCAGGTCCCTTTAGCCACATCCCACAGCACACTGTGTGGACAGGCATCCTGTGCGGCCTGCACGGGTCCAGCCAGCACTGTGGATGGGTCCTGGGGCTGAGTGGAGTCACCTGCATCCAAAACAGGTCCTATAAACCATACTCTGAACGTCCTACTTTATCCCCACAGCTCCAGCTGTGAAGAACTAGGGTCAGGTGCAAGAAGTTCTTTGCTCCGTGTCTGTTCAAGGACTCTGGATGTGACAACTGCATTGCTGCTTCAGCCACAGGGACAAACACCAGGACCCCAAGGGTCGCAGGAGGAGCCTGCCTTATGTGGAGTTCAGGATGTTCCCTGTTCTCAGCTGTTTTCTGGCAGAAGAGGACGTGTGCCCACCTGTGCCTGGCCACAGCTCAGAGCCTGGGGGCACCAGCACAAACCCTGCCTGCGCTTTAAGCTGAAACACCCATCTGTGAGCCAGAGGGGCTGGAGCCCAGCACGGTGCCCACCCTGGCAGGAGGGAGCAGATTACTGGCAGACAAACGGGGCCCATCACCATCTCCCAGCTGAGTTCCCCACAGCTCTTTTGTGGTGTTGACCCTCTTGGCGGATGCACCATAAGGCACAGTGGCACAGCAGCTGTGAGGAAATAGGAACATGGTGACACTGACAGTCAGGACAGGTCTGTGGGGGAGAGCGGCCCTCCCTGCCAATCTCCCAGAGCCGCCGCAGCCAGATCAGCAACTCACTCCTCTTGCTAGACTCACAGATTAGTTACTACTGTTAGTACTGCCAAGAAAACTTCACTGCTAAATCCAGCTGAAACACCACGAGGTGGGTTGGGACCTGCAGCTCTGCAGTTACATTGCTGCTGGCACCACCAACACCTATGTTTCAGTGTCAGTGCTCAGATGCACACCTGAATTCCATCCCACCCTCCACACACATCAGCGCTTGCAGGGGCAGTCTGCTCCCAGACTGCAGCACCCCAGCTCTCCCTCCATGCACAGAAGCACAGTGGGGCTGTGGGCTGGGGCCCTGGGCCTCATTCTTCACATTCCTGCCATAACTAAAAGGTGAGAAGTTGTCTTCAAAGCAGGCAGCCTGCACAGCCATCATGAAACCGAACCTGCTGGTGGCCCCAAGGTAAAAGGGAAGGAAAAAAGAAAGCAAAAAAGAAAGCAGGGAAGAAAAAAAGCATGACCCACAGCACAAAGCTGCAGGAGGAGCTTGGAAGAAAAGCCCCTGAGAAATCTGGCATCCCAGGTAGGGCACTGAGAAATCAGCTCATCAAAACTGGTGCCTCAGCTCCCAGCCCCTGCGACTTTGCCAGAGGCCAGACCGTGTTTCTTCTCATGGGGAGCAGTGATTTTACTGCTGCTCCTAGGAGGCTGGTGGTACAGCAAGTGTCAGCGGGAAGGGGTCCAGCAGCTACGTGGGGAGAGGGGCAGGAGAGGGAACCAAGGGGAAGGGGCAGAATGGGAAAGGATAAGCTCTCCTGTTAATGCTTCTTCCCCCTGCATTTCCTCCCTGATCTCTCCCCCTGGCCCTGCCAGTCCTGATGTGCTGTACATCTGCCACATCTCTGCCTCCTGCAGCTCAGCTCTGGCACCTAACACGTGAAGGGGTTTCAATAACTCCTGCTTGTCTGCCAAGCCACTTCTCAGAGTCCTTCCCAAAAAGAACATATTTTCTTATTAACATCACAACAATTCCCTCTTCTAGCTTCCCCTGTGTCCATCCTATTGTCTTTCTGCCTTTTTTCTAGAACACAAAGTCTTTGGGGTTGTGGCTCTCTTCAGTTCACCCAGTTGATTCTCCAATAAATCTCATTATGTCAGCTTTATTTCTGGAAATAATGAGGTGCAGATTTCTCTTTTTTTTATTTTAATGATAAAAGATTTATTCTTTCAACCACAGAAACAACTCTGGAAAGAAGGTTAATCTCCCCAGAGATATTACATCTTGCATTCTGAAATGGAAAATAGCTTTGTTTGTTTTTTACTGAAAAAAAACCCCAACATTGCTACAAAGGGGAAAGGCTTCCACCACAACAGCTTTGCAAGAAGCAAGAATGTGGAAACTTTGGCTCCAGAAGATGTGGGCACAGATACAGAGACAAACGCTGCATGAGGGATGACATTTCATGTCTTTTGTTCTCAGGAAAGGCACACTGTTCAAGAGGAAACTGGCACAGTTGTTCCACTCAACATCAGCAACACCTCTGTGCAGGAAAAGGTCCTATATGTCATGTGGCTTGTTTACATCCCTCTCTGAATTCTAGACCAAACAGACATTCTTCAATCCATAGGCACACACAAAAACTCCTGACACTGACACCAGCCCCTGATTAAAGCTTTCCCAAGGGCTGCTGCAGATTGCCTACCTGTAAATCCTGTTCTTACCCAGCCTTATGGAGCTCACAACCACCAGCACAGAGCAAGCTGAGGAATGGCCCAATCTTAGCCCACAGCACCAGCTTTTCCTCCACTGTTATCCATAATTTTGGACCCAAATACCTAATATCTTGTTTGGCAGTGACCCTAGCCAACCCTAAGTTACTTTTATCTGTATGTGTTAAATTCATTTCTGTCCAACATCACTCTCTGTGTTCTCTCAGTGCTGGTTAGAGTGATGTTATTCACACAGTGACACTGGCTATTTGCAGAGTCAGATTTTAATTTAGCTTTTGAAAGTCTTGGCCAGTTTCCCTTGTTCTCAAGTCCTTCCAGAATCAACAACAAGAATCCTGTTAGTGTAGAGAAAATGTCAAGCAGAATATTTTAGACACAGCAACTTTAAAAGGGGAAAAAGAAACCTGGACTTGGAAAGGCCAAACCCACGGTGAGCCATAGGCCCCACCGGTAGCGCTGCAGGCCCTGTGCAGACACTGCTTAGCGATTCCCTGGAACATCCTGCTGTTTCTTTGTTAATTTATTTTATTTGTGCCCCACATTTCTGTTTGGCCATGAGCTTCATCATGAGCTGCTCAGGGAGATGCCACAGTGGTCTGTCAGCATTAGGATGTCGTGGAAGGGAAGTCCTTGACACAAGAGATTGGAGCTGGGCCCCTCAGTGCCAGCTCAGGCAAGGGCCACAGTATGTTCTGTGCAAGAAAGGGGGTCCTCACTGCCCGGTATCCCACGTAGATGGCACTCAGATCAGTGATGCCAACCGTACCCACACCCACTTCTGAACAGGGCTGGTGAAAGCAGTGGGCCACTCACCCGCGGCCAGCGCAGAGGCAGGAGACAGCCATGCCCGGGCTTTCTCCCCACTTCAGCTCTTCTCCCCTCACAGGCACCGGCTACTCAGATGCACTGATTTATGAACTGGAGAAGAAAATAGCCTCCATTCATATCCCAGAAGCCTGACTTTCAGATAGCAATCAGTGCGTCATTGACAGAGCCACACTCGAGTGTTCTGGAGGCCATTACCACATCAATGGTGGGGAAGTGGTCTTTCTTCTCCTTCAACAAAGCTTTGGCACTGTGGCTCCCTGGGGCATGTTCAGCTACCTAGCTTCAGCTTTGTGAATCAGGACACTCAGCCTTCCAGTCTCCCCATGCAAACAGCTCTTCCAAAGGCAATTCAGAGGAGTCTAACTTATAATATCACTTGAACTCGTCAAGGCAAAGGCAACTCATCAAGTCAACTACCCGCTGCATGGGACTTCTTACAAGGAGCTTATTGTTCCCGGGCAATCTGAATGAAGCTACTAGCTTGTGATGAGTAGGTAGGCCAAGCTTGTGTGACAAGATTCATCTGGCTCCATTTTTCTCTCTGCAGTTCACACAATCCTGCCGATGTAGTTTGTCCTTCAGAAGTCCAGGCACCACCACCAAACGGCAGCCAGGAGGAACAAAAAACAATCCCAAAAACGTGTCTCTTCAAATTAACCCATCTGCCTGCATAGACAGCAGTTTGAGAGACGTTTTTATTTCCCCTTCTACATTTGTGAGACCACAGCTCAGAGTTTTGCTGAAAAGTGAGAGTGTCCAGGAAAGAGCCACTGAGATGGTTGGTGGGTTGGAGCACTCAACGTAGGAGGGTCTGTGGGAGCAGGGTTCATTGGGCATAGGGAAGGCCAAACTGGGGGAAATGATGGAATATAATCACTCTCTTCAATATTATAGGGGGCATAGGGAAGATGGAAGCAGATCCTTCCAGAAATTCCAGCCAGGCCTAAAGGAAAAAAAGGATGACAGAGCAGCTAAACACTGCAACAGGTCCAGAGGGGCTGTGGAACCAGACAAGCACTGCAACACCTTATCTAAGTCAGCCCTGCTTTGAGCAGGGAGCAGAGACCTCCAAGGCTCCTCCAAAATGACATTAGCCTCTGCTTGTGTGACTGCCATAGCCCAGCACTCAGACTCATCTCCACACAGACAGGCGGCTTCTTGAGCGATGGCTGCTTTCAAGTTCCAAGCGCCTCCCGGGCGAGGAACACCCAAGATCTCATCTACCCAGAATACAGGACAGTCCTGATCATGCTCAACAATACTACAGAGATCCAAAAACATTTCCTGCATTGGGAATCCTTCCAAAGCAGGTGGCCCCTGAGGGAAGTCATTCATCTTCACCAGATGAAGTCATCACGTCTCCAAAATCTGTTCACACTGGCTGCAGACAAGGGAAGGGACACAGCAGGCATACAGCAGAGGTAAAGGATGAACTCTGCTTTCAAAGCCTGAAGAGAGAGTATTTGCAAAAGATATTAAGTGAGAGGTTGAGACTTTTTTAAACGAAGCGCTGGACTTCCTTCAACCAGCCGTCACCCAACTCACCCAGCCACAGCACAGATAGACAAGGGCTTGCACATGTGACACTTCCTACTTCAGAGAAGAAAGGCTGTGCACTCAACGTTTTACTTCAGTGAATCTGGCACCATCATCATCATCACCAGATTTCACTTCAGCAGCTGACCAGAACAGGGGTATCAGTGCTTCTTGGCTGCAGAAAGCACAAGCCCTGACAGCAACTGAGGTTCAATGGAGAAGGTGTAAAACTCTACAACAGCAGCACTTTGAATTGCCCAGGTGAGTTGTCAGGCACACAAACAGGACATGGGAGGATTTGGGAAAGGTAAATCTGCAAGATGGCAAAGCTCAGCACAGACAACCACCGGCATCCAGAGGTAAGCACCTAAACGCTGTCCTGAAATATCAGCTTCTCCTGTCAGATGAGCCACCTCCGCTGTGCTTGCAGACTGACAGTCACAAGGGGACCCCATCCCTCCACTCCCATCACCATGGATTTCAGACAGACCTCCCAGGAGGGAAAGCAGCCTGAGACAGGCAGTGCCACTTCACTTTGGGGCCAGGGCCCAGTTTGTGCTCTTGTTTGGCAGTGTAGGTGCAGCCTGACACTCTGGGGACTTTCCCAGTGAGAAGATCAGAACTTTCCTTTTTATTTTAACCCACAATTAGCTCATTTTCCTCAACTCAATCCCACAACCACCCCAGGTCTGCTTATGCTGATACACAGAACCAGGGTGCTTCACTGGCAATACTTGTTCTCCTCTCCACTGCTTGTTGGGGAACATCACACATGTAGGTCTTTAATGAGCTAGAGTCAAGCCAACCCTATTGAAATAACCTTTGCTTGGAGAGAGAAATAATTGCATGCCACACATAAAGAACCAAAAAATATTTCCTTAACAAATAGAGTAAGGGAACTTTACTTGCTTCTTAAAACATAATTTCTTTTTCCTTCACCTCAGTGTAAAGTGTGTCCTGAGGGTCTGTGCTTCTCCCTGAAATCCCATTCTCACAACTGCTGCTGAAGTGTCTTCTGAATTCTAACCTAACCCTGGCCCCCATTGCTGGATATTATTCATCCCAGGGATCAGCAAAGGACCAAGGACTTGTTCTGAATACATAAGCCACAGTTTTGATATGCTTCCAGATTTCTCACACCTCTTGGTCCCATGATGGCAGGCTGGAGATATTTTCTGGGAGCATTCCAGCACTTGGCAAGACTGAAGATGAATGAGGATGGGGAAGTTGGCCAAACGCTTTCAAAGCACAAAGTAATATGTTACTTATCACAGTAGATGCTTTGTCTAATTCCAATAACACAGTGCAGTGAAGACAAACTGGCAATCCTTATCTTCCCAGTGTATTTTGAAGAGGCATTTATCTATCAGCCTTTTGTCATTGTGTCACACACACACGAACAAAGTGTCACTGGGGCAAAAGGCAAATTGTGCTCTCCAGTTTAAGCAAGTGAGGGCTCCCATCATATCCTGCACAGTAGATGACCTGTGCTGCTGCTGCCTGGTCCTCATGTGGCCCAATGTAATTCCTCTGGTTTCTTGAGGCCAAGAAGTTCACACAATTGCCAAGCACTTTCATAAATTCTCTACAAAAGTCCCCCTTATGTAGCTCTAGTTTGGGCTGTGCTGTGAAGCGTGGAAGCTGCACAAGGAAAATATATTTTCCAGGAAGCTACAGGGCTGCCTGGAGGATCACTATGAACCGGGATTGTTCCAATGTCCAACTTAGCAGAAGTGTACAACACCTACTTGCACTTGTGCATCAAGAGGAGTGTGGGCAGCAGGTCACAGGAGGGGATCCTCCCCTCTGCTCTGCCCTGCTCAGGCCCCACCTGGAGTGTTGTGTCCAGTGCTGGGCTCCCTGGGATCAAACAGACAGGGATCTCCTGGAGAGAGTCCAGAGGAGGCTACGGAGATGCTGAAGGGCCTGGAGCATCTCCCCTGTGAGGAAAGGCTGAGGGAGCTGGGGCTGTTCAGCCTGGAGAGAAGAAGACTCAGGGGGGACCTGATTCATGTTTATCACTATCTGAAGGATGGGATGCAGGGGGAAATGGGCAGCCCCTTTGCAGTGTCTGTGGGGACAGGACAAGGGGCAATGGCTGCAAGTTAGAGCCTAGGAAGACCTTTTCCCCAGTGAGGGTGAGGGAGCCCTGGGCCAGGCTGCCCAGGGGGGTGTGGAGTCTCCATCTCTGGAGAGATTCCAGCCCCGTCTGGATGCCGCCCTGTGCAATAGGAGCTGGGGAGCTGCTTTGGCAGGGGGTTGGACCCCAGGAGCTCTCCAGGGCCCTTCCAACCCCTGGGATTCTGGGATTCTCTGATAAGGTTCCTCTGCAGGAACTCCTCTCTACAGAGGCACAGCAAGGGCCTGTGGTGACAGCTGCACGCTGCCAGACCTTGGCACCACTGCAGGGACAGGAAGGGGGTGGACGTGCTACTTGACTGCAGGGCTGTGAGAGCTGCAGGTGTGTGAAGATGAGGAGCCCGCAGGAGCCAGCCCGCTGCTGCTGTGTCTCCACTGCTGCTGTTGAACAAACCTGCATGATTACACTTCATAGAATCATAGAATCATAGAATTGTAGGGGTTGGAAGGGACCTCGAGAGATCATCGGGTCCAACCCCCTGCCGAAGCAGGCTCCCTAGGACATTTCACTGAGATAGGCATCCAGACGGGTCTTGAATATCTCCAGAGAAGGAGACTCCACCACCCCCTGGGCAGCCTATTCCAGTGCTCTGTCACCCTCACTGTGAAAAAGTTTCTCCGCATGTTGGTGCGGAACTTCCTATGCTCCAACTTGCAGCCATTGCCCCTTGTCCTGTCTCCACAGACCACTGAAAAGGGGCTGGCTGATTCCCCCTGCATCCCTTGCTTAAGATAATTGTAAACATTAATTAGGTCCCCCCTTAGTCTTCTCTTCTCAAGGCTGAACAGTCCCAATCTTCTCAGCCTTTCCTCATAGGGGAGATGCTCCAGGCCCTTTATCATCTTCGTAGCCCTTCTCTGGACTCTCTCCAGGAGATCCCTGTCCTTTTTATACCAGGGAGCCCAGAACTGGACACAATACTCCAGGTGGGGCCTGACCAGGGCAGAGTAGAGCGGGAGGATCACCTCCCTTGACCTGCTGGCTACACTCCTCCGGATGCACCCCAGGATCCCATTGGCTCTCTTAGCCACCGAGGCACACTGCTGGCTCATGGCCAACCTGTCATCCACCAGGACCCCCAGGTCCTTCTCCACTGAGCTCTTCTCCAGCAGGTCATCCCCCAGCCTGTACTGATAGAAACGGTTGTTCCTTCCCAGGTGCAAGACTTTACACTTGCTTTTGTTGAACCTCATCTGGTTTCTTACTGCCCAGCTCTCCAGCCTGTCCAGGTCTCTCTGGATGGCAGCGCAGTGTTCCTGCATGTCAGCCACTTCCTTGGTTTGCCAGGATGTGTGTGAGCTGGAGCCACCAGGACACCTTCCCATTTGTTTTGGATAGCCCTAGTATTAACTCTAACGAGCTAAACCAGTATACCAATTCAGCCAGCAAATCCCTCAATTAAATGTGCCCATATGCCGTCACATACATAATGAGAATCCATACGCTCCATCTCCCTTTCCAAAGGATGTGGAATTCCAGCACATTTACTCCCCAGTGGAGATGGAAGATTTACTGCTTGGGTCCATCCTGTGTCACCTCCACATGGCTGATGAAGGCTTTGGAGGAGCAAGGATGTGCAGACAGGCCGAGAGCCTCAGAAACCTCTTACCCATTGTCTCCCTGCTCAGGTCAAATTCCAAGTTGTGAAGCTGACCAACAAGGCTGGAATCTCCCATTACTTGGTCCTGGCTCTGGGTTATTTTAACAGGGATCCTCCAATGAAAGTTGGTCATCACAGAGCTCCAGGTTCTCCCCTGTATCACTGCACTGATTCAAATGTCTGTAGGCTCTGAAATGGAATTAACTGAAAGCCTCCTGTGTTCACTGCCAAAGAGAAGCAGCCCAGCCCTGAGCTTCCCTGCCAGGGCCCTTCTCTGCTGCTGCTTCGCTTGTTAGCAGGTTGGTGACAGCTCAGGACCTGCCTTTGAGAGCCCTTCTCCAGGCCCTGCTGAGCTTCCCACCAGTGATCTCCGTGGGCTGATTCACCCATCCCCCGAGCCCCGCTGAGCCTTGAATCCACCCCAGTGCTCCCCCCAGCTCCGTGCTGCCCATGGATCTGTTCCAGCCCAGGCTGGCTTCAGAAGAGCGAGGAGCTGGGTGGTAGATTCCTTCGCCTCCAGGAACATGCTAATGTGCCATTCCCAGCAGGGAACATTTCTCTGTTTGCTGAAGCCTTCAAAGTGAACAAGCAAAAAATCTTGACGATGGAAATAACTTGCTCAGGAGCACTAACTCTCCCCAGAATTAGTCCATGAAAAATAGATGCCCATAGGACAAACATGAGTTACCACTTCTATTTTACCATGCCCAGACCTCACCTGGCTCATAGCCAAAGCAGTAACAAGTATCTTTAGCAGGATCTTTACCAAAAGCAAAGCTTGGCAGTAGATTTTTCTCTCCTTCAATCTCTTTTGGTGCATTTGAACCCCTGGTGGGTTTTGTTCTGAAGGAGAAATGCTTGAGAGGGCTGACTGAATGAACTCTGAAATTCACACCCTGGCAAATTGGACTGATTTCCTAAATCCATAATTACAACATTCCTCAGAGATATGCATTCTTTCAGAGCGAACAAGGGAAGATTAGTTTCCTGTTTCTTCCCATTTACATGACTTCTCTGTCAAGAGGAACTTTTTCTCTGGCTAAACAACCCTCTGTTCATGTGGTTCTTCTTGGCTGGGACCTGGTGAACTAATCTCCCCTAAAGGTCTAATGCAGCCAAAGTATCACTTGCAATTAGCCCAACCATCTTTGTGCAAGGCAGCTGATTTGCACAGGCCTTTAGAATCCAGTATCTGTCCATGGAAGCACTCAGACAGGTACCAACCGATTACAGGGGTTTTAAATAATCTGGGGTGATTAGTGAATGAGGGGATAGCTTTCCTGCTGCCTGGGTAAGAACACAGGAGTGGATCTGTGCATGTGGGTGCATAGGTACATGGCTTAAGACTTTGGTAACACTAAGCCCTACACCTACATATCCCCCAGCACAGAATCACAGAATCACCAGGCTGGAAAAGACCTTTAAGATCATCAAGTCCAACCATTCCCATCCTAAGCTAAACCAGATCCCTGAGCACCTCATCTCCCCTTTTTTAAACACCCCCAGGGCAGGTGACTCAGCCCCTCCCTGGGCAGCCTGTGCCACAGCCCCACAACTCTGCCAGGGAAGAACTTTGCCCTCCCATCTGCTCTGACCCTGCCCTGGCACAGCTTGAGCCCATTGCCCCTTGTCCCAGCTCCTGTCCCCTGGCTGAAGAGACCAGCACCCACCTCTCTGCACCCTCCTGGCAGGGCAGTGGAGGTGGGGAGAAGGTCTCCCCTCAGCCTCCTCTTCTCCAGGTTCAACACCCCCAGCTCCCTCAGCTGCTCCTCAGAGGATTTGCCCTCCAGCCCCTTCCCCAGCCTGGTTGCCCTTCTCTGCACTCGCTCCAGGACCTCCATGTCCTTCTGATGGTGAGGAGCCCAGAACTGGACCCGGCACTCGAGGTGCAGCCTCCCCAGTGCCCAGTCCAGGGGCACAATCACTTCCCTGCACAGAGAAACTCCTACTGAACAAGAGAATCGCCTTGCCATATGCCCCAGAACTGCAGACAAGAGCTGTCTCCCACTCACAAACACAACACACACAGAGCCTTGCTGACAAACTATTTGCTTCCCACTTCTAAAAAGGCAGTGAACACATCTCCTCACAGGCAGGCAAGCTCTGTGTCCCACACTCCTCTTTGCTTTTCCCTGTTTCTGCTGAAGAGGCCCATGGCACACCACAAGTATGGGTTCCTTTGCTTCAGAGCTAAAGGAACAAGAGAATTTGCTGGTTTGAAGGGACCCGATCCTCATTTTTACTTTGTGCCATGCAAGCCTATAGCTGATGCTGTTTGGAGTCAGCAGCCAGTATTCTGGAAACTGCTATATTAGATTTCTGATGCAGCTTTTAAGGAGCTTGGATCTGCCACCCACAGTTTTGGATGCCAGTCCTTCTTGTTTACTACTCCCAAGAGGCTTCTCCCATTTGGCTGAACTGAACACACCAGCACAGCACATGGGTTCAGTCTCAGCGCTTGCTGATGCTCTTAACTCTTTAATCTGATACTGACCTCTCAACCTACAGCCATAAGCCAATTAGCCTCTTTTTTATACCATACCAAATCTCTTTCTGATGAAGTTGTGCTTTCAAATGAATGCAGGCTAGTGACAGAAATGTAATTATAGTGCTTAGCAACAAGCTAGCCCCATCTGGTTGCAGGGGTTTAAGGTCAGGAAGCATCTCTTACACACCAAAACAATTTAAAGGAGATTTTTCCTCCCACTGCGTTCTCTTCAGTTTCCTTTCTTCACTGTCCAGTACCTAATATGTGTGCACATAATGGCTGTTTGGCCATTTAAAATGGAGCTCCTGAGCTTCCAAAGGGATTACTTGCCAATACCTCATGGAAGTGGCAGAGAAGACATCCAACTCCCATAAGCTGCTGCTGAATCCTCAGAGCTTGGCCTGGTAGACGCACATTTAACTAAATGTGAGCTGACTTTCCAAAGTTACTGAGCAAACACATCTTCCATCACCCCAGAGAAATTTTGGGCTGTTTTTTAAAAATGTTTTGGTAGGCAGGATGGAAAGCAATGGCAATTTTTCTCAGGTTCTTTGTACCTAGTGTAAAACTCCACCAGAACTCATCTGTATGTTTGTGCTTAACCACAATTTATTTCCCCAGAAACAGCTGGGTTTCTTATAAATAAAACTACCATAACTAGCATTAAGCACAGCAGGTCTCCAGGTCTCACAGCAAAGAATCCTCCCTAAATCACGCAGGAGGTACATAGGGGCATTTACATTTAACCTTTGGTAGACTCTTCTTTAGATAGGAAGGCACAGAACACACTGTGTGTTTGGCTTTTCCCATGTACTTCTCCCACAACAGCTGTGTGTTTATTAAATCAGAGCTTCTTATTTCTTTTAGACCAACAGTGCAGCCCCATTAGTACAGATGTGGATTTTACTGCTCTCCATCCAGCGAGCAGAACGTAGCTGAAGGATTACATCATGCTTTTCCTGAGACAGCCCCAGATGTGCCTGGTTTCTGCATCACCCCTATCAGTAAGTGCTTTTGCTTTGCAACTCATGATGTTAGTTCAGCTATCGATAAATATATGACACTGTTTACAAACTGAAATGAGAAATAGAAGGGAATCTATACTTTGCCTGCTACTTTTACTGTGCAGTTTTTCCGTGGTTTCATTTTCCCTGAGGTACAATACACTTTTACATCATGTTATGGCTTATGTGCTCCCCAGAGACCTCCAAGAAGAATAGTAAATGTAAAGAAAGATCCCCAGGGCAAAGGCAGAGGCATTGCTGAAGCACACCCCCTCCCCCCACAAATTTCTGCTCAGTCCCCGAACGGGAGACAAACCTCAGGCAGAGCAATGGAAGGAGCAACGGGAGCAGCACTGGGGGAAGAAAGTCTGCCAGCTCTCAATGGGCAGAAAGCGAGTCCCTCAGTCCTGGCTTCAAGTCACCTATCAGATCTTAAACCTGTCACTGGTCCAGGTCTAAATACCATCCATCTACTTTGCAAAGGGAAATGGAAAAGGAAGGAAAAAAAAAATCTTCTCTGTTTTAAACAGCAGCTGTTAGGAAGTTGCTTAAGGTTGTGGAAAGATACATGCAGTTCTTTGCAGGTAGCTTCCCAGGCAAACTGCAGGCAAACAGAGACGAGGAGTAGCAGCTCCTGCATATCTGTACACACGCCCACACTTGGAGCTTCCCGGGCTGAAGTGAGGCAGCTCCTGGGCTCAAGCATCCCCCTGCACCAACACCAGCAGAACCATGAAAATTTATTTCAGCTGATGATTCCTCCCTGAGACTTTTAAGGCCAGAAGGAACAAAACCGATCACCCACTGGTTCTAATTTCCTGCTAAAAAAGAGGCCATAAATATGAGTGAGGCTCAACCACACAAGGGCTTGTTGAGCTAGTTTTGGTTTCTACCTTCCAGGAAAGCAGCCAGCCTGGCTCTGACATCTGAGTGATGAAATCCATCAGATCCCTGAATAAACAGCTCGCTCAGACACAGAGCGAGAGATAATTTGACATGCAGCCTTATACCCAAAGACATGTCGTTTATTCATCCCCGCCCAAGCATCTTTCCCCGCACAGATTACTTAATTCCCTACAGATATTAAGTTCCACACACCACAGGGATGCTGCTGCACACAAAACAATCTGGAGTTAAGCTAATCATTTTCCTAAACTCAGCAGTCCTGGGGATGGACACTAGATGTGGATATTTGCAAAGTGGCCCTGGTTACCTCTTGTCCTTATTAAAGAGTCCCCAGAGCAGGATTACTGGCCAGGTGTTCTGGCCACAAAAACTTTTAAAAAATAATTGCATTCTGCCCTCTAAATTCCCCTTAAAAATTACCAGAACAGAGATTACGTTGTGTCCCAGGGGTGGCTGCATTTGAATTGAGGTCAAAATGATCGTGTACAGAAGGAGTACATGAGGATCAGCCATTGAGCATGTTTGCCAGTTGGAAATGAATTGGTTAAATAAATAAGATGACATCAACTCCTTCCTGTAAGTGTAAAATAATTTAGAGAAATTAAGGATCAGAAATTGTCAAAGTTTTTCAGATATATTCCATCTAAAGGTGCTTCACTTTTATGCTGTCTGACAGATCTCTGACTATGATCTGTAAAGTACCATCATAATCCTGGAATTTTAGTGGAACCAGAGGGGTTTTTACCATGAAGAACTAGCATCTCACCCCTGGTCACCCAAAGAACGAGCTGACACAGCATTTGATTTCTATGGTGAGAGATTTGAACATTAGTAAGTTATCTTGCTGTCACAGCTGGAGAAGGAGAGGAGATGAGCTGCAGCCTCTCCCAGCGCCCAGCACAGTGAACAGCTGGCTCCAGGACTCCTCCAGAGCTGCAAAGTGCAGCCTGGAAAAAAGCCAGGGCACTTTTCAAGGTGCTGTGTCCCCACACCCTTCTCTCAAGCTGCCCACACCAGAAGGAAGGACAGAGTGGTTCCAGCCATCACCTGGCACATGGGCTGGCTGATGAGCCACAGCTCACGATGGGTGCCCACAGAACAAGAAACACCCTTTCAAACACCAGTGCTTGTTCTGAGCATCAGTTTTGGAAGGGTTTAAGATTTTTACATTTGAGAGACCAAGGGACAGTTCTCCCCATGCAAACACCAGCACAGAGAGTTTTCTGATTCAGCAACCAAAGGTCCTTTGGCTCAAGGTCAGTAGAAGAGGAATTACCTTTCCTCCCACTTCACTGCAAACCAGGTAGTTTAACACTGAGAGTCCAGTCTAAACTGATTTGAACTCTGCCCAGCACTGATTCTAGTTGTTGCCCCAAAGGAAGAGCCATGGTGCTGTGCACCCTCAGCCTGTTCTGCTCCATGGGAGCGGGAATTTCACAGCAGGAAGTCCAAATAAACTCCTCTGTACTTCTTGAGACAGAGCACCCCAAGATAATGTTTAAACTGTACCAACTGCTCCTTCTGCCCCAGTCAGACTGTTCCCCACAAAAACACTGTGGGTGTTAGAATTGTGAAGCAAGTCTTGGGGTCCCCAGTACAAGAAAGACATGGAGTTGTTGGAGCAAGTCCAGAGGAGGCCACGGAGATGATCTGAGGGCTGGAGCCCCTCTGCTCTGGAGCCAGGCTGGGAGAGCTGGGCTGGCTCAGCCCAGAGAAGAGAAGGCTGCTTCTGGGGAGAGCTCTGAGCCCCTTCCTGTCCCTCGAGGGGCTCCAGGGGAGCTGGAGAGGGGCTGGTGCCCAGGGCAGGGAGGGCCAGGCCCAGGGGAATGGCCTTCAGCTGCAGGAGGGGGATGGAGAGGGGCTGGGAGGCAGAAATCCTTCCTGGGGAGGGGGAGGCCCTGGCACAGGGTGTCCAGAGAAGCTGGGGCTGCCCTGGGATCCCTGTCAGGGTTCAGGGCTGGGTTGGATGGGGCTTGGGGCACCCTGGGCTGGGGAAGGGGATGTCCCTGCCCATGGAGGCCGGGGGGCACTGAGGGGCTCTGAGGCCCTTCCCACCCAAACCAGTTCTGTGTTTCTATGAAGTGTGTGCCTTCTGGGCTCCAATTGTTCAGAAATACTCATAATATTCTGTCACTCGCCCTGTACAACCACTGCAGTCTTTCCACATCAAGCTGAGACCGTCTCCTGTAGGTGCCATCAGGGTTTCAGAGCTTCCCAGGCAGCTCTGTCCTCACATAGATGGGCTCAGCTCCCATGCAGAACAGATGACACCCAAAGGGTTGTGGGAGACCACGTGCAAATGGGTCCCTTGGTACTGATCAACCAAGCTGAGTCTAGAAAGGTACAATCACCAGATCACCCCAAAACATCAGTGAGAACATGGTACACGAAAAGTGGCGCAGCAAAATACCAGACCCCCTATTCCCAAGCCCTCTCATAAACCAGGAGAACTGGATAATAGCCAAAACAGGTGTCTGGTGCTATTTGAGATGTCCTTGGGCTCCCGCTGCCACCTGAGAAGGGAGTGCTCCCCAGCAGTCCCCCCCAGCAGTCCCCATGTCATAATGCCAATCTCATACAAGTATCTCAGATCTGGCATCTAGAATGCTGGTAGAGGTGACGTTTGTGCTCGGTGTTCCTTCTCTCCTGTGCTCCTCATAGGTACTGCTGTTCTGTGCCTGTTTGCTTTTTGGAAGCTTGGCAGGTGACTGCAAAAAGCCTTCCATGCCCTTCAGTCCTTTGTCCTGCAGCACAGAATCTCCTCAGGTCTCAACACGCCTGTCCTGCTGCTGGCCAAGCTGTCTCTGCGGTAGGACCTGCCCTGAGCTCATCTGACCAGTGCCTTGTATCAGCCGTTCTGTGGCTGCTCTGACTCCATCCTTATGGAGAGCTATGTAGAATCTGAAGCGTGTCAAGATGGAAGCAGGAGGGCGCACAGCGAAGCAGACACTTGGCTCCTGCCCTGTCTCTTTCCTATCTACCATCAGTACCCCCCACACCTTTCCCTCTGCCTGTGAAGACAGGCACTCTCCTGCCTGTTTCCATGCCGGCTCGGGATCAGTTAGGCAGCTAATGCCTGGCAAGGCAGCTGGCACTACTCAAGAGGAGTGCTTACGTATCCCCTCCCTCTGCCTTCCAGCTATCCCTGCCTGGAGAAGAAGACACAAGCTGTAGTTCTCCTCCTGGGCTACCCAGGCTGCCATGAGGGCAGTTTCCCTGGGGTGTTTGGATCCCTTTGCTTCCCCCCTGGCCCCGCTCCTCTTGTGCCTACAGCCGCCATCCCTGCCCGCACAGCCAGTGGGTGGAGGGGGCAAAACCAGTTTGCTACAGGGCTGGAAACAGGTTCTGTTGGCCCCACAATTAACTGCTGAGTTTCTGTCTTTTGTAGGAGCCGTTCAGGATCACACCTTGGGTACACCCCACAGGGCAGGAACAGGAAAACCTGTACTTGTATTGCTCAGGGCGAACAAAAAGAAACCCCGGTGCCAGAACGCCTCTCGCCCACCAGGCTGAGCAGGGAGAGGCCCCGCTGGCACCAGGGCTCCTGGTAGCCATCTCATTTAAGTTTTTCTGTTATGGCTGCAGCAAAGAATTAAACAAAAAGGGGCTTTAAGCCCTTGAAGACATTCAATGTCTTTGGACTTAAAGGTCCTAAAGAATCCCAGAATCTCCTGAGCTGGAAGGGACCCATCAGGACCATCAAGTCCAACTCCTGGCTCCACACAGCCCAGCCCAGTCAGAGCATGGCACTGAGGGCATCGTCCAGAGGCTTCTTGCCCTCAGCCCAGTTTGGAGCCGTGACCCCTTCCCTGGGGAGCCTGTGCCAGTGCCTGACCCCCCTCTCAGTACAGAACCTCTTCCTGACATCCAACCAAAATCTCCCCTAAGTTGGAAAGAATTATCCAAAAATTCCAATGGAGAGTTTTCTGGGTTTGGGAGTTTTGGTTCCTGTTCCCCCAGGTGATCCTGAGGTCACACTGCATCCTGTCCTCTGCTCACACCCAGAGAAACGTGCCTGCATTGCCAGGCCAAGCCTGGGAGACACAAATCGTCTGTGAGCCTGACCTAAACATACAACTGGGACACACAACACAAACGACAACCCCACAAGGAGCCTGATGGATTTTTCTGGTCAAAACACATCAGATCACAAGGGAAGCTCTGAGTAGAAATTTGAACCTTTCCCTCATGTAAAGCCAACTCTTTGCAAAACAACAAAGGTTCAGACAACCTTACTTTGGGCACTGAAAACCAAGACTTGCTCATAGATTCCTCTTTTGTGACTTCTTTTGTGTTTGGCACAGCCGTGGTGCCAGCAGCGTGAGGCAGAAGCCTCCCTGCACATGCACAAGATGACTTTGGTTTCCTCCAGATGCAGAGGTACAGATTCTGATCACTTTAAAGTGATGCCAGAGACAGTGATCTCTGATAACACTGAGAGGCAGGACTGATAACAGGCAAGTTTAAGCAGTGCTCGTGTGCTAATTACGTTGTTGTCAAAAATACATAAGCTGGCAGCACTCAGAAAATACCAAGGTTGGAATGCTTTGGGAAAGCAAAGGTGACCTTCCTCCACAGCCCATCATGCAGCCAAGCTCTGCGTAGGTCTGTAGGGTGCTGCCTTGCCAGGCACCAAACAAGCACTTTTCAGAGAGCGTCTATTCCCAAGCCTCCTGTCTCCACAAGTGATTGACATGATCTGCAATCGTGTGTATGTTAACTGGGAGGTTTTTCCCACTGTCCATCACAGCATCAAGAGAAAGCCCTTTGCTGGTGAACCAAATCCAGGAGTTGTGACAGTTTCACACCTCGTCCCATCTCAGCATCACTTGTGCTGGTCTTCCAGATTGGGAGAAGCAAAGGGAACCCCAAAACGCACTTTCACTGCATAAGATCACTGAAATTAAGAGGCAAGACCCCTTCCTTCCACCAGAGTCCAACTTCTCACATGGGCATGATAAACTACACACAGAAGGTGAATATTCACTGCTGCCATGAAGCACTGCTGGGCATTTTATCCATGATCACCTCCTTGTGCCTTCTGAATTGTTCTTTTTCTTGCTGACCCACAAGAAACTTCTCCTGTTTAAAATTCAGTCCTTTTTCTGGTGTGTACAGACAGTGCCTCAGATCCCAAATACATGAGGTCATTAGTCATCAGACTGGCCTGTTAAAACTCAGGGCCCATGCTGACCATTCAAACAGGTTTCCAAAGGAAGCCTTGAGAGGATGGTCAGAAATCCTCAATGGCTCCAAGATGCAAACTGAGAAGAGTTAGAAAAAAGGAGCTAAGATGCACCATGAGGTTGTAATTCCATCAGGATATCATGGGCACATCAATGGTTTGTCACCATGCCATTGTCACGTACGTATCTATTGCAGTATCAGGGCAAAACATCATTGCCTGAACTCACAATTTTATACACCAAGAAAAAACCCCAACTGCTCCTTGTCTTCCTGTGTTACTAAAACTTTCTGTGTCCTACAGCACAAGCTGTAAAAGTCACAATATCTAAGACACCTAATAAACCTGATGAAAGTGGGAATCATAGAATCACAGAATAGTTTGGGTTGAAAGGGCCCTTAGAGTTCCAACCCCCCTGCTATGGGAAGGACACTTCCCACTAGACCAGGCTGCTCAAAGCCCCATCCAACCTGGCCTTGAACACTTCCAGGGAGGGGGCAGCCAGAACCTCCCTGGGCAACCAGTTCCCGTGTCTCAACACTCTCACAGAGAATAACTTCTTCCTTATGCCCAGTCTAAACCTGCCCTCTTCCAGTTTATAACCATTCCCCCTTGTCCTATTGTTACATGCTCTTGTAAGAAGTCCCTCCCCAGCTTTTGTTCAGGTCCCTTCAGGTACTGGAAGGCCACTATAAGGTCCCTCTGGAAACTTTCCTTCTCCAGGCTGAAAACCCCCCAGCTCTCTTAGTCTGTCCTCATAGGGAATGTTCTCCAGCCCTCAGGTCATCTTCACAGTCTTACTCTGGACCTGCTCCAACAGCACAATGTCCTTATGTTGGGGGCCCCAGAGCTGGATGCAGCACTCCAGGCAGAGCCTCATCAGAGCAGAGGGGAAGAAGCACCTTGCTTAACCTGCTGGCCACGCTTCTCTTGATACAGCCCAGGATCTGGCTGGCCTTTTGGGCTGCCTCATGTTGGGTTTCATTTATTGCTGCTAAAGATGCCCAATGCGTATCCCTACCCCTGCGTTAGTTAATGTTCATCCATACAATGTAACTGAGATGGGACTGTGAAAAAGCAGAAGCATAAACAATGAATCGTTAGTTTGGCCACAAACCTCACAGAATTGCTAAGGGTTGCCAGAGAAGGAGGGGATCCACCCACCCTAATCATAAATCATAGAATCATAGAATGGTCTGGGTTGGAAGGGACCCCAAGGATCACAGAGCTCCAACCCCCTGCCACAGGCAGGGACACCAACCTCCAGGCCTGGAGCTACACAAGGTTGCCCAGGGCCCCAGCCAACCTGGCCTTGAACACCCCCAGGGACGGGGCACCCACCCCCTCTCTGGGCAGCCTGTTCCAGCCCCTCACCACTCTCTCTGCAAAGAACTTCCCCCTAAGATCTCATTTAACCCTTCCCTCCTCCAGCTTCACTCCATCCCCCTTGTCCGGCCAGGCTCTGCCCTTGAACAAGCTGATTCCCCTCCTGTTCCTCTGCTCCCTTCAGGGACTGGCAGGCTGCAGTGAGGTCCCCCCACAGCCTTCTCTTCTCCAGGCTGTGTCCCCCTCCCCAACTAGCCCCCTTCTATACCGACCATGGCACTGAATACCTGCTTTGGCTTGTTTGGATTGCTTTTCCAGGCTGTGTCACATCCCAGCTTCTGGTGAAAAGTAATCTAACCCTGTCCTAACCAAACCTGGGACATTACCCACCCCTTACTCTGTACCATCTATGCCTTGCCCAGACCCAACACTCCCCTTAATTGCCATCATCTTCCCAGTCTTTGAGATACACATACACACACACCCACACCAAGATCGTTCCCTTGGTCTATAGGCCATCCCTTTAGAGTGCATGCTGAGTCTACCATTTGTCCCAGTCTACTCATGCACCCTGACCAGTGCCTGAAGAGAACTCTGCTTTCCCCACTCCGTGTAATTAGTGAACAGAAGGAGTTGTACTGTTCACTTACAGGTGAGTGCATGACAGTAGAATGTACTTGATAATCTGACCTAAACTCCAGCCAAACTCCAGCATTTTTAAGGATGTAACAGGAATTAAAAGACAAATTTTCTTCCTTGCTCTGCCCTGCATATACAGTTTTGCTAGAGCTTACAAAGCTATGAGAAAGCACAAAGTTCTTCTAGCAGGGTTTCAACATCCAGAGCTGGATGTTCTCAACATCTTAAAATCATGCCCAAGCAAATGAGCCTGAGAAATCCATACTCACCTGAACGTGGTCTGTCCAGTTCTCCTCAGTCATGGTTTTCTGAAAAGACAAAATTACTTCTGAGCCATCTTAGAGAAAGGGAATTTCACACACCATCCTACACACTGGCATCAACTGTGCTTGAGGAATGTGTTCTGGAGCCCTTGAGAAACCTCTGCGTCTCACATGTCACCGGCAGAAACACACAGCTGAGGAGATGTGATTCAGACAACGGTTACATTAGAGCAGGAGGCAACAAAATCAATAGAGAATCAAAGCACACAGGCAGCAGCAGCCCAAACTCTTGGAATTACCTGGATAAATAAGCTTGTTTGCAGAAAACTAACCACCTCAAGCACACGCTGCGAAGTGCAGCAGCCACGGTGGGTACATCACTGAGCAAAGCTGGGACAGCCCGTGGGGTGTGCAGCATCCAGAGCGCTGCTGCTGCCTTCACCTCAGCTGTCCACAGACTGCTCACCTCCCCTGCCAGCTCAGCAGAGAGCTGTCCCCACAGGCTCCCATTAAGGAAATGATCTCAGGGATTATCTGCAAGGCTGAGCCTTCAGGATATAAAAATACAAACTTTTGTTGCCAGTCATGGAAGATCCTCTGGAATCATGAGGTTTGGGAAAGGAAACTGATGAAGTTAATATCCCCATTCCAATATAGTCTGGAGCCAGCCTTGGGGGAACAGGCAGAATGGGCCCTGCTCCCCACTCTGCCAGGAACACAGGCTGCAGGAGACCTCTCAGCCACCCAGCCTCTGGCTCTGGCAGAGGTGGGAATTACCAGTGCCACTGGTACGGAAAGGTACAAGAGCAAACAGGGAGTAGGAGCCTCAAAGAAAACATGTTTGAGATATACAAGCGTGTAATTTAAATACTGGTGAGATAAAGCAGCCATTTAACCAGACCTCATCCACAGCTGAGAATGGTAAACAGAGAACACCAATGAGCTCTCAGAAGAAGGGACTGTGTCCAGAAACAGCTGCCAAGTCTACCTTAATGGAAGCAACGGGCCAGCTTGGATACTTTAAATCAAGCAAATACTCCAAAACAAAGGAAATGGAAGGCCAGAGAGCAGAACACCAGATCAAGAATCCATTCCACTCTGCTAAATAAATACACCTGGATAAAAGCCTTCTAATGCTCTCCCTGCGAATGACCAAGCTCTCTAGAATGATGTCATGCAACATTAAAACTTGGAGATGCAGGACACTGAAAAGCTCCATCCTTTCTCAGTCTTTTGTCAGTGGATCTGGCAGGAAGCAAAGGCAGATCAGAGTCTTCAGTGATGGATCAGGTCTTGGAAGCAGGACTGGCTGTGCCAGAATGGACTCATCAGATTGCCACCACTCAACCCCATGTTCGACACACTGGGGGTGGGGGATCAGTAAGAACACATGCAGCTGCCTTCTTCTGTCAGAGCATCAAACAAATCCACTTTTGAACAAAAGAACAGGCACTTCTGGAGGAGCTGTCTCATTTCCCAAACAGTGTCTCTTTGAAGACTGGATGAACAGTACAGTAGGAACATCTGAACAACCTGTTGGACTGTGTTAAGACAACCTCTTCTATCTACAAGGAGAAAGTTTTCTATAAACTGCAGAAGCAGCAACACTCCATGTTTGTCAAATACAGCTCCATAAGTCACAACTCAAGAAATTGAAACATTATGCTATGAAACTCATAGAATCATAGAATTCTCTTGGTTGGAAGGGACCCTTTAGAACATCAAGTCCAACTGTCACCCTCACATGCCAAAACCACCACTAAACCCTGTCCCTCAGCACGTCCAACCACATCTGTACCTCCAGGGATGGAGACTCCACCACCTCCACAGGCAGCCCCTTCCAATGCCCAACAACCCTCTCTGGGAAGAAGTTTTCCTAATATCCAATCTAAACCTCCCTGGGCAACTGGAGACCATTTCCTCTTGTCCTATCACTTGTCACTTGGGAGAAAAGGTCAGCCCCTGCCTCTCCACAATTCCTTCAGGTCGTTGTAGAGACCAATTAGGTCTCTCCTCAGTCTCTTGTGGTTCTCATCCTTCACCATCCAATCGATACAACAGTATACATAAACACAGGCTGTTTCTTTCAGAAGAGGCAGACCAAAAGCTTCCTCTGGGCTGGTACAATTTGTCTCCAGGCATAGGACACTCATGAATGCCAAACCATCAAGAAAAGTACCAAAACTGCCCTGCTAAGAAGAGAAATGTGCTCTCCCACACAGTGTGCTCGAGAGCATCCAAAGGGCAGTGGCTTGGCTCAATACACTTGTGAGAGGGGAGGAAAAACCATGGTCAAGTCATTCTGCAGTCAACTCCAAGCTGCCTCCTAGAAAATGAGCAAGAATTAACAGCATCTTCTTATTTCTACAAGCCCTCGGTGCCAGGACAGGTACCGGTGGATTTGGAAAGAGAATCTGGGTGTTGGACAAAGTAAAGTTAGTTCACAGAGTGGTTCAGGAGCTGAAAATACTACCAGTTTGCTCAGTAATAACAAGGCTTTTAGCACAGAAAAGCTTCTGTGGTAGCTTAGGGCCATGCCTACCACAGCCAGGCCACAAGTACCAAACCAAAGCACCTCCAAAGAACCCAGCAATGTAGAATGCCTAAAACCCAGCGTTCCTAAAAATCCCAGTACACAAACTCCCCCCAAACCTCAACCCCCAAAAAACTCCTTAGCCAGTGTGCTCCTGCTTTTTGAGGTGGCTGAGAGAAACTGAACATAGGGAGAACATCCCCTGACCTTCCTAGCTGTGCCTCAGAACAGGGCTGAGGATGCTGAGGTGAACAAGCACCCACCTCTGAGCAACTGTGACACCCAATCGTTAGAGCATGAATGGACACACAAACTATTCACTCCCAGAAAACACACCTCCAGTGGCAGATCCAGGGCATTTCCACACAATCATCACCACAATGCAAACTCACCCATATCCTGTCCCTGCATTTCAAACCTATCAATGACGTTATTTAAAATGCAGAGGAAACAAAAAGCCTCATTCACACCCATGCCACACAGCAGAGAAACCTACCTCCACAAAGCGCTTGTAAAAGAGGTAATTCAGAGTTCTCAAGTGCCGCTGATTTATGACATTAGGGCAGAGAGCTAGAAGAAGGAAAAAGACATTTAAGTACACAACACAGCTGTGCTTCCTAGCAGGGGTACCATCTAGACATTACATTTTTCCTTCCCCAATTTCAGACTGGGTATGTGGAAGGCAGGATGCCATCACACTCAGGAACAATGAGGGACAGACACACACATTGTCAGCTTATCTAAACTATAAACTCTTATTTACACTTTCAACCATGATTAGCAATGCTAATGCTCAGTTCTGATACCTCTGGTTCTACCACCCTCCAATGATAAGATCCACTTGCCAGTTCAATATGCCTCACAGTCAATGACTTCACACCTTTAATTAGGCAACATCCTGGTCTAGGCACCACCTCCAGTCTCTAGAGGCTGCATTCTTTTTGATTTAATTGGAACCTGTGCTGTTAATTCATTGAAACAGTTTTGAACACGTTACTCAGGGTGTAAACTTGTGGCTAAAGTTTATCCCATATAATACATATCCATGAAGGAGACTCCATACCCATACACAGAGGGAGCTGACTATTGTTTTGCTGAGCTAGCAAGCAACAGTTGTTGTTATTATTTTATTACTGCCATCCTCATTAGATATGCCTTATTACAACTGCACAAAACAAGATCTTCACATAGCACCTTGTTTTGAAATCCAGTGCAAAGAAAGATAAATGCAGAAGATAAAATACATTGCCTATGATTAGCATATATATGTATCTGTCAGTTCTTGCTCTGCATGTACCAGGACAGATGCAACCAAAGCCTTCACTGGGGTTTCAGTAGCTAAAACCATCTCACTGGAAGGAGCAGGACGAGCAGTAGAACGGTAACAGAAACCAGTGGAGTGAAAATTCCCTGCAGCTCCTCTGAATCAGTGATTCCCAGGAGAAACCAGAGTTACTGCTCCAAAGGGCCCTGGAGTCGAGCACTCTCCGTGCCCCACGTGTGGCACACCCCAGGATTGAAAGTGGAGAGAATGAAGAAAGATCTCAGCATAGCAGACCCTGGGGTCAGAGGGATATGAATTGAGGTACCTCTGGTTCCTGCAGCTTCCCAGTCCCTTGAAGCATCGCTTCCCAACTTGGACATTTCCATATCAAATAACAATGTTTAAAGCTCTTACTTTTTAGTTAATCTTCCACTGTGTGTCAACCTATTCTTGTCCTCAAAGAATCTGAGGAAATTATTGCAATTATCCCACAGGATATTAACCCAATAAATATGGTGATCTTTCCTCCGGATATCCAAAATCCCAAGGGAAGATCAGCAGCTCATGGAAACCAACACTCTTTAAAGAGGTAAGATCAACATAAAAATGAATATCACCACCTCACTTATAAAGATTTCAAAGCATGTCAGAACACACTGTCTGACAGCTCTAGGTCACCAAAAAGATCCACTGAATGTCTTTTGCTTGGAGCTTCTAGAGGAAATACTTGACTTAAAATCTGAGGGATTTTAAATGCCCAGCTATCTGTGTGGGAAGGACAGAGGAACACAGGTGGACTGGAACATTTCTGAAGGCAGTAGTGGCGTTTGCTATTCTGATGCAGCAAAAAACCTGAGTTTTAATCCAGATTTCTCAATTTATTACAAAAAACTAATAAAAATATGAGGATGAAAGGTAACTTGGTAAGAGAAATGATGAAATGAAGAATTTGAAGCTCTAAGGATAGGAAGAACAGCAAAAGAAAACCCAACAAAATGGACTTCAATAAACTCAGAACTGGCAGGTGAGTTTTCATGTGAAAATAATTCATCAGGGAAAAGGAGTTAAGAAGAGCTGGGAATAGAAAAATGGAAGTGAAGTAAGAGACTTGATTGCTAAATCAGAAGCTTTTATTGATCTCAAACACAAGAAGGAAGTTAAGGGAACATGGAAAAGGCATCAGGCCACATACAAAGGAACAATACAAACACATACAATCAAAAAGCTTGAAGTAAAATGAGAGATGCCTCCACCAAAAGCCACGAGGGTGAGAGAAATTCCATTCAGACTTTTGAAGAGAACAAAGCCAACCAAACACCAACAAAATCCAATGGAAGTTCAGAGAAGAACTGGGATAGGTTGTGCAGGAGATGGTGAACTTTCCTCCTGGGAGGTCTTTAAGAACAGCTTCCACATTCCAGGTATACTGGACACAACAGAAGGAGCTCCTTTGGCTTCAGGGCAGGAGGAGACACAGATAGAATTGCAGAGTCTTTGGCAGACCTTTTCCTTGCAGTTTCATGACTACCTACAGCTTGTATTTGCAGAAATGGAAGTGCTTTAGGGCAGAACAACTTGCTCAAGAGCAAACAGGAGTCTGAACCCAGGTCTCCTGAGTCAAATCCCTGTTGGTACTGAACGTGTCAGACCAGTGACCATCCTTCTGTTTGGTGTTTATGCGATGGGGTTTTGGGATCATGACTGGGTTGTGTAGCACTAGTGGAATACAAATGGTCTAACACTATGAAAGATGTCTTTGGGCATGTGTTAACTTTTCATCTGGCAGTTGCACCACAGCAGTGCTTCACCTGAACTGCATTTCACATCTGGGACTGACTCAGAAGCAAAAGCTCCAGCCTGCACTCAGCCGTTAGCAGGGAGCTAGTGACTACTGGCAGCACAGAGGAAGTAACAAGGAAATCTGTTTGTCACACAGGGTATGAAACTCACACTACACACTTGTATCACTCATGGAACATTGGTAAGATGTATCTACTTGGGGATGTGGTGCAATAGATTTTTAGGCGTGGTGTGTGGCTACCACTCCCAGGTGATACCCAATGCACCCTGAGCTGGGACATGGACCCAGTCCTCTCTCTACACTGCTCCAAGAACTTGGCTTCCATTCACAATGAGACTCCTTCACCCTGTCCTGGCAGGACAGAAGGTCCCAGGCAAAGCACACTTTGTTTGGGGACAACGTAAAGGAGCCTTTTAAAAATCAAATCAGGAACCCTGGAATGCCAAAGGCTTTTACCTCGTATTGCTCAGGACTGGGGGAATCGGATGAGGAGCAAGCTGTCCCTTAGTCTCTCAGTGTATGCTGAGATTAGCCACTAAATGCAAGTTACTGGAGGGTAGGGCAGGACTCAAGAAAACATTTTTTTGTTGTAGCCTCCAAAATGATTTAGTGCCTCTCATAAAATGCTCTGTGCCACTACAGATCAAGGTCAGTGGTCCTCAGAAGGGAAGGTGACCCAGCAGAAGCCCCGGACTACCCTCAAAGCCCTGAGCTACCTGCTAGCTTTGCTGCTCAGAGCACTAGCTGACTGGAGGAAGAACAGAGAGCAGAGCACAGGGTTTTGATCTATGCCAAAAGGAAAACATGCTCTGGTGTGGTCTTTAGACAGGTGTCTGGTTATGATGAACTCATGCTCCGAACTCCAAGGATGGTGTCAGCTTCTCCAAGGAGAAAGCCTGGAGCTGCCAGCCAGCTTGTGTTGGTCTAGAACAGATCAGATTTGGCAGTAGATAAAAATGCAGCTGAGAAGGTACCAGCCCCAGAAAGAACCCTGGCATGTTCTACCCTTCTTCTTCAGCACCTCTGCTCTGCAGCCACTCAGGAAGGGATGGCTCCTGTCAGCTGAGCCCAGGGGTTCTCAGTCACAGTGAGATGTACCAGGACTTAACAGGAGAGCCAAAAGCTCTGAAGGAAAATCCCCACGGAATATGGGCAACTAACCCTGGGAGAGAGAAGGGAACAATCCACTGCTCTGCTTTAACGAGGAAAAGTTGAGAACATGGTCAATGTCCTCCTTCCGAAGGCGTTCCTGTGGGCGAGCCCAGCCAGGCCGTGTCTCGGGCAGCATCTCCCCAGCGCGGTGCGGCCCGGCCCGCGCCTGCCCTCTGCTGCCCCGAGGCGAGCGGAGCCGCGCGGGGCACCGCGGGCTCCCTGGGCCGGCCGAGGGAGCGGTTGAACCAGAAGCACAGCCTGGCAGGCAAACCACGAGGAACGTTTTATGCTAAAAAGGGTTTTGTTTGACTGTTCAAACACGCTCCCGGCGTGCAGAGCTGGTGGGGCTCGGGGACTTCCCTGCGCTGCTGCGGGGACGCCTGCCAGCTCTGCGTTCAGGCACCATCCCGCACCTGCTTTGTTAGCACACGGGCACTACGGCCCAGCGAGAGAGGGCAGGTACACCTCCCAGAGCCGCAGGGCCAGTGGCCTGTCAGTGAAACGCCCGCTGCGCCCCGTGTGCCACGCTGGCTGCGCATGGGAGAACAGACTCAAGGGTCTCCACCCGGCAGGTCCGTCCCCTCATCTCTCAGAACTCTTCTTACTGAAACCCACGTTTGTAAACCTAAGGCAATCTCACACTCCAAAGAGTAGTAGGTAATTAGCCTGCAAAAGCTCCAGGCTCGTTAAACCAGATCACACTGACCCATGTGTGAGAAAAGACTCTATAAAACCCGATTTCCTCAATCACATACCATTTCTGCTCAACTTCTTCCTTCCCCAGCCAAGCTAATTAAATGGAATCCACACACAGGTCACTGGGACACCTTTGGGACCCAGCAGAAAGGCTTTCCCTCACCGTATGTTTTGTGGGCTAACAGGGACCCTGGGATGCAGTTCAGAAAAAGAAGAGCTGGACTAACCCAAGATGATGTTTTTCTTTTCTGCCCTGAGATTCCAGATCTCTTTTTCTATCAGGTCCCCTCCTATCTGGCCCAGACATTTGAGACTGGCACTTCCAAGGAGTGGTTCAAATCTTAATGGCTGATCAACACCTAAGTTCTGTGTAGCAGGCAGTGAAATCTCCTGTGAGGGAGTAAATTTACAAGAGTGAGCTTGGGTAGTGAAACATAAAAGTAGAGTTGGAACTGTGAGTCACACACAAGTTTGCCTTCTCATACCAAGAAACCCTGTCCTCCTCCAGCCTTTCTCACTGAAAGCCACTTCCCTCTGCTGCTGCTCTCAGCCTCCTTCAGCGAGTAGGAGTCATGAGTGAAGAGGAGATAGAGAGCAGCAGAAGATGGTGGCATCAAACAAGCCCACAATCAGGTTAGGTAACAAGAAGTGTGAATTTTACCTCTTGAGCTGCTCAAAACAAGAGAAAGGAGGGGGTTTAACCTGTATGTTTTACCTAGCCTGCTTCCTCTTGACAACAACAATGCTCTTTCCTCACAGTCAGATTTAATTCCACTGAAGAACGGAGAGAGAACCCCCAGAAATTCAGAGGGGTGGGAAAAGAATGTGATTCCAGCTGTCACCGTTTCCCAGTTCAGCTCAAGGAGGACCAGCTCTAAGGCATAAGTTCCTCTGTAGGCATTCATCCCCTTTCCAAAGCATTTTGAAGGAGACCAAGAGGGCCACAGCTTGGCAGAGTGTGAAGTCCTGCTCTGAATTACAGGTGAAATTACATAAAAAATAAACCCCTACTTTCATATATGGGACTATGAGAGTCATCAAACACAAGTTTTATCTGCCTCAAATCTGTCATCTTGTAGCCCACATCCCTTCTCACATGAGCAGAGGTGGGCAGCCCCTCTCTAGCAAGTGACTTGCCCTGTAGACACCATAGACACAACAGTTCACATGGGATAAATCACCCTCTGGAAGTGTTGGCAAGAATGGGATCTATATCTACCTCAAGGAACCTCCTCACCAGTGAATACTGTGGAGGACCAGCAAGATTTGGCTGTTATTTTTGGCAGCTACAACCCCTGTGAAACCACCACCAGGCAGAGGCACACTACCGTCCCACAGAGAGCACCTGAGATCAACAGCTACACGCTCCTCTCACAGGTTCTTTACCTTGTTTTTATTTTCCCAGGGTTCTGCACAGGAACAGTTACATCATTTCACCTCTACAGTTCATTTTATACCCTTGGTGGACCTTTCATAAGGAAAGGGGAACAACTCAATTCCCTTTACAGATCATCAAAGACAATTGAGCCTACAGAGTTGCCAACCTTGCAAAGGAGGAAAAGCTACTGAAGACTAGTAACTCCTGGGAAGGTTTTAGATTTTAAATACATCACCTGCCCTGTGCCTCAGCTTTCACCTCAATGTTCTAAGTTCAGTTATATTTATTTATCCTCCAATGAGGGTTTGCAAGGCTTATCTTACTAACTTCTGAACACCAGTCTGAAAATGTGAAGATTAGTATGCAATATAGTGCTGCTGCCAGGTGTAATAAGCCCACAATTTGTGGTTAGAAAACACTTTTCAGTCCAAGAAAAGTGAATTGCAGATCTTGTGGTGATCACAGAAAGCTTTGCAGGCTAAAACCTAACAGTGTGCCAAGGATGTGTGATGCAAGGTTCCAAAGAGAAGAAAAAGGGATCACCAGTCCCCTTTAACAACCAAGCAAAATGAAGTTAGGCAGTGAAAAAGATCCATTCAGCAATGTAAAATGTGTTGTTTCTCTCAGAAAGCTGCAAGAGCTTTAGTACTCCCTACCACCAACCCCAGTGTATGCAAAGAATACAAAGGGCTGGGAGGCTCCTGCTTCCCAAGGGTTATCTCTTCCCAGCTGACGGACCCATAACTCAAGACAACAGATCCCCAGATGAATAATGACTTGCCTCTTATGTGAGTGGAATGGGGTCATAACTCAAAGCTGATCATCATGTGTTTATGTAGAGCCATTCTGAGGTCAAGATTTATTTCATATCATGGAAGAAGCAGTCTATTAGTCACAAGCACTTCATTCTTCGACAGCACAAAGCGATAACTCCCATAACTTACCAGCTTTGTTTTTCAATATCATTAATTAAACCCTGAAACTCCCCACGATAAATTACAGCAGAGATTCCTTGCTGAACATGGAAGAAGACAAATTGACTTCATCTGTTCTTTACTGGTGAGATAGCTCCACAATATGTTGCAGTATCACATACCTGGGTCTACGTTGAATCGGTCCAGCAGTCGGAACACCAGCTTGCTCAGGGTTCTGCGGTTCAGTTTCTCTGGTTTGTACCTGGACAGGCCTTGGTATTGTCTGTAAGCAAATCAAACCAGAAACAAACAGCTGTGGAATTGCCTAAAGTCTGCTTCCCAATTAGTAGATATTTAACTACTATTAGTTAGGTGTTAGTAAGAACAGTTCCCTGCCTCTCCTGAGTTACCAACAAGCCAACAGGAAAACCACACACACATCCCAGGTTGTGATTGAAGTGCATCCAGTGGCTTATTTCAAACAAAGAAAAATGAGGAAAGGCTGAGGGAGCTGGGGCTGTTCAGCCTGGAGAGAAGAAGACTAAGGGGGGATCTTATGAATGTTTATCACTATCTGAAGGATGGGATGCAGGGGGAAATGGGCAGCCCCTTTCCAGTGTCTGTGGGGACAGGACAAGGGGCAATGGCTGCAAGTTGGAGCCTAGGAAGAACTTTTCCCCAGTGAGGGTGAGGGAGCCCTGGGCCAGGCTGCCCAGGAGGGTGTGGAGTCTCCATCTCTGGAGAGATTCCAGCCCCGTCTGGACGCCGCCCTGTGCAATAGGAGCTGGGGAGCTGCTTTGGCAGGGGGTTGGACCCCAGGAGCTCTCCAGGGCCCTTCCAACCCCTGGGATTCTGTGAGTCTGTGATTCTGAGTAATTCTGTCTCATCTTTTTTTCAGAACTAAGCCTGCAACTGTTGCATCTACACCGTGAGACTGGCTGTATTGTTGGTTTTGTGACTGACAGGAGCTACTCTAGTGAGAGGCAATTTATAAGTTAAAACACACACAACTGTTTCACGAGCACACCAAGGTTAACCACTTGTATCTCTTGTTTTTCTGCCACTTCATCACTGTATTATCTTCCTGCAGAACCTGTACGACCGATACTGAAACTCAGACTCGTCTGCAGCAACGCACGAGAGCCTGATTGCTACAACCTGCTGGAGGAAGCTTTGATATCGTTACATTGCTAAGATCTACTGCAGGGGGTTCGTTCTGAGCTCCTCTCTCCTGGCAGGAACCAAGCTCCTGTCAGTAGGAATGATACCTCTGTCTTATGGGCTGGGGAACTTGAGAAAGTTCTGGCAGAGACACCAGAATTTCCCCTTTCTCAGCTGAAAAGTAAATGTATTGTACTGCATGATGGGGAGAAACCATCTTAGATAGACAACCAGAGAACATGCTGCCCTCTGACAGCAAGTTGGCTCCAACTGTTTAAAAAGTGAACAAGCATTTCTACCTTGTGATGTCTCTGATGTTAAAACCAGGTTCGCACCACGTGTCCAGGATCTGCAAAAGCTTGCTCTGGAGCTCAGGATAGTCTCCCACATAATCTTCCACCAAGTTAGTTTTATCTTGGAGCAGTAGTGGCGTACACATCTAGGAGAAGAAATCACATTTAAAGCTCTGTGCCCTGCCTTTGATCACCATGTTCTGCAGACTGAGCACTGCGGCTCACAGAGGGCACAACAGTGGTCCATGACACGGCAGAGGTCCATGACATGGCAGTGGTCCATGACACCACAGGCTGGAACTACAGAGCTGTCCCATCCCTGCTACTCAGAAGTCATAAAGGCCCAGCTTAACCAGCCAGTGCTGCCTCAAGGAACGGTGGGACATTTTCAACACAAACATCAGCCACCACGTGACATTTTCAAGGCAAATATTAGCTAAGCTTTGGAACAGCAAAAGCACTAAACTCCATCGTAGTGGTAGCTCTTTGTCAAGGGCTGATAACAGCCAGAACTTCTTGCAACAGTGGCTGCAGCAGGAAAAAGAATCCAGTGAGCTGTAATGGGCTCCAGCAGAATAACCCTGCACCTTCCATACATGCGAAGGTACATCAGGAATGCAGCTGGTACTTCTTGGGAACAATGTAAAGCCTCCAGTGAAAAGCAGCACAACTCAAAGGCCTTGGTGACTCTCCTGGACTACAAAAGGTGGACCTGATGACAGAAGCCTGCAGAGGAAATGACTCACCTTCTCCACATCTTGATCTGGCTGTAATTTTAGCTTAATACTCAGCATGACTGCCTAGAAAACACAAGAGAACACCACCACCACAGTGGGTTAATGCACATTATTCCAAAGCAAAGCGTATGTATAAAAACCACAGTTTTAATACATGAATTATTTCTGTCACATTTTCAAGTACAAACCATATAAACACTTGCACACATACTTTCCACTTAGAAATGTGTAGGATACTCTGGGCAGAGTTGCATATTCCAAGCAACAGCAGAGCCTGGAGCGAAAGTGAGAGAAAGTGTCTGGCAGAAAGGGAAGAGCTTGGACAGAAGAGGCACAGATGGGTTTCTTCTGGCAATATAATTGTGAGATCCACCTGACCCAGCACACCTTTCTGAGTCAACTTCAGCCATCTCACTGTGCCTTTTAAATTTTGTAAAACGGTTCTATTTTGGGAAAGCAACTCAAGATTGAGAAGACCCTGAAATCAAAAGGTCTTAATTAGAATGGCTGTGTAACTCCATGGTGCTGAAGGTGCTGAGGTTTACCATCGTCACAAGGCCAGGAAGAACTGTATTCTTCCCTTTTGTGGTATCTACAAATCTCTGATAAGCTGGGACCTGCCACGTTCAGAGATGAACGCCAAATCAGTATCTTCTGCAGATGAGGAAACTTCTGGGGTGAACCATGGGAACTCAGGCTGCAAGAAGAGCTGGTTCAGCCACCATCCATCCTGTCCCAGCTCAGCCAGTACAGAAATGCATTGCTAGGGAGGCACATAAACTGATCAGGATTGTAAGCAGGGAATAGTGCTTAATTCCTGTGCTGTGGCTCTGCAGAGGGACCTGGACAGGCTGGGTGGATGGGCTGCAGCCAACTGTAGGTTTAACAAAGCCCAGGCCGGGTCCTGCCCTTGGGCCCCACCAGCCCCCGGCAGCGCTACAGGCTGGGGCAGAGCGGCTGGAGAGCTGCCTGGCAGAGAAGGACCCGGGGGGTTGGTGGGCAGCCGGCTGCACAGGAGCCAGCAGCGTGCCCGGGTGGCCAAGGGGGCCAACGGCATCCTGGCTGCTGTCAGCGGTGGTGTGGCCGGCAGGACCGGGGCAGGGACCGTCCCCTGTACTGGGCACTGGTGAGGCCCTGCCTCGAGTGCTGGGTTCAGGTTTGGGCCCCTCACTACAGAAAAGACCTTGAGGTGCTGGAGAGGGTCCAGAGAAAGGGAAACAGTGTGGGGAAGGGGGTGGAGCACAGGTCTGATGGGAAAGGAATGGCTGAGGGAGCTGGGGATGTTCAGCCTGGGGAAGAGGAGGCTGAGGGGAGACCTGATTGTTCTCTGCAACTACCTGGAAAGAGTGAGGGGGAGTTGGTCTCTTCTCCCAAGTAACAAGAGATAGGACAGGAAGAAATAGTCACAAGTTACGTCAGGGGAGGTTTAGATTGGGTATCAGGAAACATTTCTTCATTGAAAGAGTGGCTGCCCAGAGAGGTGGTGGGGTCAGCATCCCTGGAGGGGATCATAACACACGTAGCTGTGGTACCCCAGAACATGGGTTAGTTGACATGGTGGTGTTGGACTGATGGTTGGACTTGATGATCTTAATGGTCTTTTCCAACCTTTAAGATTCAATGATTTGATGAGTCTATGAATACCTGAATCTCAAATACAGAATAAGCACATAATGTTGGGGTTTTTTTACTATAGTGCAATGTTCCAGGTAGGAGAGTAACAAGAGCAAGGAGCCCTTGGGAGCAGGTACGTGTTAGCACTGACGTGACTGCGCAGTAGGTAACAAAGATGTTTTACATGATGTGGCATTCTAATGACTCTGCAAAGTTAGCCTGTATTTTCCAAAATGGGTGCAAGCAGTGCTTGAAAACAGGACACCTCCAACCCCAGCGCTGCGGGTGTGACACTGAGCAACTACTGAGAGAGGCCAGAAGCAGCTGAGCTCACAAACGCTCATTTATTCCGGTGAGGATCAAAGCTGTGCAGTGGGGCTCAGAGGAAACACTCCTGTCTTCAGCGAGCCTCTCCGCTCTCTGGGAGCAGGTTTGCTTTCAGAGAAAGATCACCAAGAGGATGGATTTGTTGTAAACAAACAGAATACAGTAAAAAAACTCGCTTTCCCCCAAGCAAGTGCAAAACTCATCATGACACTTCACCTGCAGGAAACCTTTATGGAACAATTTAAGCAGAAAATAACTCAAGTGGGGGTAGGAGCCCACCTGGAAAGGCATTTCCCTCCTAGCATCATCCCTCCTAGCATCATCCCTCCTAGCATCATCCCTCCTAGCATGCCAATGACACCTCCACTCCACTCAACCCTGGAAGCCTGTTCTGCAGACCCAGCCATGCAGCACACACCACAGCAGGCACCAGGGGTTCCGTTACCCTCCCAGAAACACATGCATGGATTTCACCCGCTGCATCAAAGACCAAGCATACAGCAGCAGACAACCAGCACACATCACCTGAGTGTTTCTGAACAAAAACACCCAGTTATCACTGGGAAAACATTTTTTTTTCAGTTTGTTTTGGTTTTGGTGATTTTAAGGTTGGGGTTTTTTTGGGGGGTGGGGGTTGCTTGGGTTTTTTAACCACAAAGTGACACCCTGTCACTGACAGCTCAGGCTTCATCCCCAGGAGAGATCAAGAGATGGGCTTTAAGTGACAAAAGCAGGAACTAACATTAATGCAGTGACTGCATGCTATGAACCTGACACTGAACCAAAAAGCACATTATTTCTTGTCCCAGTCAAATATTCAGCCAAATCTCCCTCTTACTCCAGACTTTACAACTATCCCACCTGTTCAGAGGCTTATACGCTGCTCTCTCCACAAGCTCCAAGCACCGTGTCTCTCAGATCATCAATTAGCATCACAAAGTTCAAGCTGTATAATTATTCCCAACTTGTATACGAGCTGAAGGTTGCAACTTTTGGCACATTTTGGACCTGAAGAAGGGTTTGGGTCTCCAAAGCTTTGGCAGCTGCTTTTCTTTTCCTCCCAGCTATCTCTGTTTGTTGCACTGAAAAAATGCAAAACCCTGCAACTCTTAAAATCTAAAATCTTGTTTCACCATGTGATCTCATCAGTCCTTTCTATTAAACATGGTGGTATGTATTAAACAAGTAATCCATTAGTTTGAACATGCAAGCATACAATGGTTTCCCTAATAGCTCCTTAATGTTCACATGCATGTTCAATTTACCCTAATTGCAGAACTGTTATCTAACCTGCATGGTTTGATCTCCATCTCTATGAACCATGCAGGTGCCTTAATGAGATGAACGTGCGCCGTGGCAGGTTGGGTTTCTTGTTACTGCATGAACAGGACCCTGGAACAAAGGGTGTAGAGAATGAACATTCCTTCAGCCACGTGAGAAGAGCCATCACCTTCCAACCCAGCTGCCACAGAGCTCGCACCGCTGTGGCTGCAGGTCCTGCCATCAACACTCACCCCTTCGAGCACCTCACGGGAGCTGGTTGGTAGTGTCAGCTACTGCAGGTGATGAGCATCCAGAACTGTGCTGCTGGCAGAACTTTCCCACAGAGGGGAACACCCTGAGCTGTGGGGCAGGAGCCTTGTCCATGCACAAAGCTAAACCTGGAAGGAGATGGATGACCTGGGCCCTAGGAGCAAGCAAGCAGGCTGGTTGCAGGGTGTAGTTACATGGGCTGGCTGGAGAGGGAGGACAGCTGAGATAAAATCAGCATGTTTACAATAGGAATAATAAGAGAAGAGATATGAGTAACTGTAATAAAGATGAAAGTGTTTGGCAGCTGTGGCTGTGGTCTCAACTTAGAGCTATTTTAAGGTTTGTTTTGTTATTGGCAAGTTTTGAATTGTTTCACTCCACAAACAAGTTTTGTGTAAAACGACCCTATTTTTAACAGTCTGCTTACAGATGATAAGATCTCCAGAAAAGCAACACCTCACTCACAGGCTCATTTTGTAATCAGAAAACAAACACTTCAATTAGCAGAGCAGCAGTAACCGAAATGGTGAGAATCCCCCTCCCCACCCAAGAACCAGGCATTCCCCCTCCCCCAACACATGAAGCCAGCAATTCCAGTAATCCAGCTGTGGATCCTCAGCCCCTGCAGCTGCAAGGCCATGGAAAGCCCAAGCAGATCCCTCCAGGACTTCCCCAGCTGATCAAACTCCGAGCTGGGGGCAGCAACATGGAAACGCCGGGGTGGACACTAACTGTCAGCTCCCCAGGGTCTGCTCACCCCTCTCCAAACTATAAAGAGGACATGTAACAGTCCTGACTGGTGGCACAAGTCACTTTTTCACAAATACACATTTCATACATAGTTTCCAGCATGGAATCCAGTAATGACAAATAATTAGCACTACCAGCATTATTGCCACACATAAAATTGTTTAACTTATGCTACAGCCCTCCTGCCCCAGGCTGTAACAGAAACATGGGAAAGGCTGGTCCCTCTCTGCTCCTGCATCCCCCAGGTGTGTGCAGGGCAGGTACCCGATGAAGCTGCTGCCTAGTGCAGGAGAACAGGCGATGGCCCACATCAAATCCCATCGACGTTAATGAGTCTTATTGTCCTCAGGGAGTTTGGGTCATTCTTTGATTCAATTATGGTGAAAGCAAAAATCATATTTAGATATTTTGGTTTTGTTTCCCATGGACAAACATCTAAAAACACAGCAAAGGAAGGCTGGATGAGGTTGAGGAAGAATTCAAAGCTGGGTAATAAATTATATCTAAAATGTGTGTAGGTGCATTGACCATAGGATGGGGGAAGTTACCCAGACTTGACACATTCTGGCCAAGCCACGAGCACCAGACCACTCTTCTAGTCAAGTGACTGCAAAAACAAGAGTATGGGAAAATGGGGAGTGTTTTGAACACACGAACCCACAGCACCCCACACCAATACCTGATCCTCTCCGCTTGTTTCGAATGCAGTTGGCTCTGTCTCATCTAAAAATGACTATTCTTTCCATATACAGCACGGAGTGCAGGAAGCCACACAAGATCTTATCTGTGAGGGCATGTGCACTTGGGTGGTGTCTACACTGACAATTTAGGCAATTTTCCCACGGTGGGGTTAGCATCAGAGGAATAACCTTTTGCTAGTAGCACTGCTTGGAGTGATGATACAGGACAGACACAAATGGTTTCTGATGACTCCTGCATTACTGAGCTCTGCCGCAAGCAAGTTGGGACATCAGAAAGGTAAACACGCCTGAGCCTGACGGGGTAGAGTTTCTGAAGCAATATTGAAAGAGTTCTGAAAACCCATGGAATGGACCAAACAACAAAACAAGGCTTTGTAGAGGAGGTTCTAACATCAACTCGAAGAGCGTCCCAGTGATCAAAGCCTGGATACATAATAATGGTAGAAATGATTGAGTAAAAGTCACACTGCGTATTAATCACTGGGAACATCTGTTTTGTGTTGTGGAACCACTCATTTCAAACTTGTGGCTAATCTGCTTTTCTCAAACTCTCAGAGTGCATCACCGCATAGCGTATGACATCAGGTTAGATGTTTAATTACTTCCTGCTTACAGAGCACACAGTATACACAGCTGTCTTCAAGAAGATCTTCAGAAACGAGAAAAACATGAGATATCCCAGGTCCACTTTCAGGAGAGCACAAACATATTTTACAAGGAGTGAGACTGTCCAAATGAAGTGGTGGCAGGTTACTCATACCTAAGGAATTTGAGGTAGAGAGAGAGAAGTCAAGGTTGGAATATGTGTGTGCACAGGTGAAGGAAAGAGGGATCGGAAACAAACAGTCCTGTGGCTTGTCTTTCTCAGGTCGCTCAAAGCAGTTTTAAACCCGGTTTAACCAGTCCCTGCATCCTCTGAAAGGAGCTATCCTCTGGAGCAGTGCCCATGTCTCCTGCGCACACCAGCTACCCACCATAACCAGACTCTCTGCAGGGCCAGATCTGCTGCACATCTGTACCTTCTCCAAGAGCCCACTTACTTGACAACAGCCCAGAAATGCTGGCAGTAGGAACAGAATACAGCCATCTGAATTGTTAGTTCCCAGCAACACTCAAGCTCCTTCCCAACCAACTTCACCAGTGATACCCACAGCAGAGGTAGCTCCAGAAGATGATGGTGTTTGGGGGCAGGTGGTCCATGGCTGGCAGGTTGGCTACGTCTGTGCTGGAGTGGCATGAATCTAGCAGGCAACATGTCATTAAAAATTATGTTGCAGAAGATTAAGTTAGTGGGAAAAAAAGATTGAGATTGGCATCATCATCTGTACATGAGAAATATCCCACCACATTTTCCTTGCTTTTCTTATCAATTATGATTTTCTAATTTAAAAGAAACAAGGAAATTCAAACGCACACACTTTAAAATACAGTAACAGTCGAACAAGTCTTTGTAAAAAAGGTGATGAAGAAACACGACAGAGGTTTTCACTGTCCTGAGAACAGCTCAAGAAAGTCAGACTTAAGGAATCCAAACTCTGGTGACCCATTAACATGCTCAATCAATCAATCCTAACACCGACCTGCATTGACAGATCTGCAAAAACACACCATGGGTTCTCAAGCACCATCTATGAAGTGGGACTATGGACAGTGACATTCCTGAAATGGTATCCAAAACATCACTACACTGAAAATTGATGCTCGTGCTGGTGATTGAACTACACATTTCTACACCTTAGCAAACTTGCCTTACTTGAAGTTTTAACTCCTTGGTCAACCATCCTTTCTATCAAATCATCAAGTTACTTCTGCAGTGGTATGTATTGCTGACAGAAGCTTTGAGTTCTGTGTCTATGGAGCTTTTCCCCTGGCTACTCCAACTTATTTTGTGACAAATTTAAAAAATGGAATTTTAATAGATAATCCACATTATCTTAATTGAAACTCCAAACATTAACTGAATGTAACATCTAGACTCATCATTTTCTGCATTATTTGCAGAAAATTAATGGATGAAACAGTAGAAAAAACATCCTCTGCTTCTGAGAAGACAGAAATCCGGACGGACAACAACCAAAACCACTGTTAAAAATTAAACACTCCCTGTTCCTCTAAGAGCTTAGTCCTATACTCTTCTTTAAGAACCAAACTGATTAAGGGGAGAAAAATGCTGCTAGTCACTGATACAGAGGAGTTGGAGTGGGAGTGCTCTCAGGCCCAAGAATATTTCTGGTTGTCAGAGGCTAAAAAGATTATTTATTGTTTCCTTCCTAAACCCAGCTCCACTGCCACCTGTTCAGAATTTACTATAAAGCTGTTAAACAAGACGAGAACTTTGATGCTGACTGTGAAAACAAGTTTCACTGTATCTGACCCGAGCAGCACTCACTACTGATCCAGAAGCAAAGGAATTTGATTTTTTTTTCCTTTAAGCACAGCTATCTTTTTACCTTTATAAGCTGTTTAAAAAATGTAAATAAAATAACTCAGTGGACAATAGAGGGCATTCATCCCACAGAAAGACAGCCGCCACCCTTAGACATGAAATATCGCAGCACATTAAGTCATGAGACCCCGCTAATCAAAGCTGACAGGGCCCTGAATGTGATTTCTGCTGAGGCTTAGCGATATCATGGGGCACTGAAGCATGCACAGCCTGCCAGACTGCCCCTGTTCATGCGACAATGGCTTTTATTCCCGAAAGGGGCCTGCGAGTGACAAGAGTCCCCTTTGTCTTTCGGCTCCCGCATTCGCGGTGCAAGAGAGGTTCATTCAACCAGCCCCAGACACTCTTTGAAAGGCTGAAGTGTAACACAAGATGACCATGAAACACTAGCTTGCCTTCTGCCTACCCCTCATTCTTCTCCAGCACAGCCTGGCCCATTCAGGGCCTCTCGCAGACCCCCGGTCTGCTGAATCCCCACATTGTCCCGGCCCCTCCAGCAGCCATCGCCCTTCCCACAAAGAGATCCCAGCAGCACGGCCAGGCTCGGCACGGCCCAGGACAGCGCAGGTCCAGGGAGGCATGGAGCTGTGGCCTCAGAATGCTCCCGAGGAGGGGACAAAGTTGCCACGTTGCACCTAAAACTACCTCAGAGGGAATGTCAGACCCTTCTGCCTCTTTGTGCCACACAGGCCACAAGGAGTGAGCTGGGACCCAGCCCCATGCATGGCTTGAGGGTGCCCTGTGAGGCCCCACACCGCCGCGGCCAAGGCCATTCACCAAAGGACAGATGAAATCCCCAAACAGGCCAGACGCCTCAAGATCTCACTGACATACCCTGCTTCTTCCTTTAACTCACTGTATCGGCTTGCTTTGCTGCATCGTGGGAGCACTAGTGCCATCCGCTGGCCAGCGTTCCCCTCAGGTGCCTCCTTGCCATGGCCACTATTTCATTCTGCTACATCAGAATAAAGTGACCTCCACCGCTTCCATCTTCCCCCAAACCCACCAGTACCTGTCTGCAGCCAGCAGATTTCCAGCATCCCAGGATGCCTGCAGCCTGTCCTGTCAGGCACCTCCCTGCACACTCACAAACAGGTTCAGCTTTTGACCAGCTCTACAAAAACAAGTAACACGGGGAGGGCCAGAGGTAATAACCACCCCAGGATCTCATTTTCCAGAGAGATCTTTCTTCAAAGCCTCTGTGAGGGAAAGGAGCCCTAATCCATGGGCAGAGCTTGTGAGATGCCCATCACAGCAGGAAATGCATCGGAACAGGCCAAGGGAATGACGTGCTCCAGAATAAAGGCCTGGTGTCTTACTGTAAACATGGCAAGAAAGTAAAGAATGACAGCAAGGATTTATGAAGATTTCTGTCCTCTCAGGTGGGAGACAGAGGAGCTAAAAACCTTACATGTGAGTATGCTTTACTGCCCCATCTGAAAACCGAGGAAGAGGAGGATGAGCCAACATGTTGCAGCCCACTGCAAGGGCTCAGAGCCCTTGTTCCACGTTTCTTGGGGTTAGTTGCTGCAAACTTAGGTATGATCAGGCCCCAAGGGGAATAAAACATTTCCTGTTATTCTTGAAGATAATTCTATTCATCCTTCTGGCAAGAAAACAAAACTAGAAGAAAGTTATGGCTGAGGGTAAGCAACAGTTGAGGTTTCCTGTTCTTCACACTGGGAATGACTGGCAAATGAGCTTTTCTGTGAAGAGAGAGCAGAAAAACAATTCCAGCAAAACCCCCCAGCATTCAGAGCTTTCCAAAACCAGATCGAGAAAGAACTGCATTTCTAATGACAACAATAAATACCTTTGGAGGCATTCAATCAAAAATCACGCTTGAATATAGTCAAATGCCACCTTTCTCTTGCTGAGCAAGAGTACATTTCAAGCAGCTACCTCTGACCTTCTAATCAAGTATGAAATATCCTTGTTTCAGTATTCAAAGAAATCACCAAGAATGGAATTCCACCATCTCACTTGGGAATCGGGCTTTACCGAAGAATAGGATTTTTAAAATGCCTTTTGATTTTTTTTCTTGTTAAAGACAATCAAGCTGTTCTACACCATCAAAATGAAACATATTCGTTTGAGAAAAACAAACCTATTTTTTTAACTTGAAAGAATAGAATAAAAAAAGCATGAGCAGTATTGCAGTTTGCTCATGAGAACACTCACAAAGCTCCCAAGACATCACGGTCATGCCAGAGATGCTGCACATACTCCAAACCACAGGGTAAAACACACCAAATTCTGGGTTTGGTGAATTCCTGCCAATGTCAGCCACTCAAAATCAAATTCATCAGCAATAACATATTCTGAATATGAGCCTCAATGGCAAAGAGGCTTCGAAACTCCTCAATCTGAGAACCTTTTGGTTAGGGCAGTCATGTGGGAAGAGAGAGATTTTCCAAGCCCTCCTCGCTGCGGGTGGATTGCAGATAGCACAGCAGGTCTATGACCAATGACTAAAATCCCTTCTTTTCTTGCCAAGGACAAGGCAAACAAAAAGGACACAACCATTCCCTTAAATTCTCCAAATTAAACCCTATTAACCTGTTACTTTCAAAGGTCAGAAAAAGGGGTGGAGGAAGGATTCACTGGCGTTCTGTACTCAGCCATTAGAAAAAATGAGGTTGAACACAGCCTGCTGCCCATGTAGAGGGGAAGAGCAGGCTAAGCTGCACCATTCACAGCGCGCAGCTGCTGCGCTGGAAGGGAATTCACATTGAAATGCATCCAAAAAGGGACACAGCCCTTAACAGGGAACCCCAGAGCTGGGTAGGTAAATTTATTTGAAAGACATGACCCACCTCTTTGTAATCGCCGTTGTGATAAAGATGACTGACATGTCCAAGCAAATAGTTCCGGTCTGCTGTATGGAGCTGGTAAATGCTAATCAGAGGGTCAAGAAGATTAGCTGGGCACTGTGAGAGGATTCCAAGGACACGGGCCTGCAGCTTCTTCAGCTTGGTGCCAGACTGAAAAAAAAAAAAAATATATATAAAAAAAAATGAAACACAGATTTAGTAAAGATGGCTACAATTCAATGGCAGTTGAAAATGCAGCTTGTTTAAACAGTGGAATAAGCCAATTCCTTGGGAAGGGATTCTCCAATTTCCCCATGGAGTCTGCAAGCAGAAATCAGAACAATATGATACACATTTTTTTCACAGCATCCAATTTAAAAACATTAAATGTTTGCGGGATAATTCTGGAAAAGGCACATGGCCTTGTGCAGAAGTAAAATATGAAACTGGAAGAATGCCCTCTTTTACTAACACAGCTATTTAGAAATTCTCCCCTCTAGTTCCCAGCAGAAAATCTTTGAATCCAGCAACTCCCCTCAAGGGAGATCTCACCTATCAGGCATAAGAATTCAATTTTCATTCTCAGGCTTGCTTCTGGGTGCAAGAAGGGTAGGAAAAGCAAAAGCATCTTCAAAAGATGCACAGATTCAAGCACTAGTGGCCCCTGTGCTCCTACACAATGGTTCTCTAACGAGCTCCAGTGCCAGTGGCACCTCGCTGCACTTTGCAGACACTGTAAGGGCAAAGCTCAAGGTCTGAACCGTGCCGTTGGGAAAATGGGAAATGAAACAACACAACTATAAAAGGGTTGTGCAGTTTGGAGCCAAAAGCATACAAAAAGAGAGAGAGAACCTTGGTAGGTCAGAATCTAAGAAGGCATAAAGAATGGTAACCATCGGGATGTGCATTCTGGTGACCCAACATTACAAAGCTGATCGTTCGGCTCCTGAAAAGTCCCACTGCTTCCATGTCCTGCATCCCCCGTGATAAGAGCTCCCCACCATATGGCAGGAGTTAAGCAATCAAACAGTAACTGGCTTCTATTTGCAGAAGTGGAAGAATATGCAGAGTAGATTACTGCAACTTGCTTTATCCTGACAGTGGGGATGTGAGTTCCAGCGGGAGAGACTCCAACCAGCCTGATCCACGCTTGATCAAAGTGGTTTGGTCTGGAAAGATGGAAATCCCAGCTTGGAATGGGAAACAGAGCTCCCTCATCACAGCTTCTAATATGATTTCAACTTTCAGGCCAGCACACAGCTGATAACATCTCGGTACCAATTTCACACCTCGTCACACTGGGTTTGTGTGAGCTAAGGAGCAGAAGAGGGACTGTGGAATGAAGTGAAACCGAGGACACTTGAGGGAGATGACAATCTATCACCCTCTCTCTCAGCTCTCTTGCTCTCTTTCTAACCTGTTGAGCAGCAGGATGCTCTTTTATCCAAAGCTGCAACTCAGTGACGATGCAATACCCGAGGGAATGCCCCTTCCCCTTCCAGTCACTGCTGCTCTCCAGCATGTCCAGGAGTCCTACCAATGGGTCCTCCAGTCCTGCAAAGCCCCGCTGGATTTCTTCCTTGAGCTGCTGAGATACAAAACCACATTGTCATGTACAAAAAGATTAGTGAATCCTCCCTTCCCCCAACTGAACACAAAGCTTTATTTTTTTTAATTTAATCTATTCAGAGAGGTAACTGTTGCTATTCAGCCACCATCCGTGCCTCCAGTGACTTTTCATGTCATTACAGATTCCTTCATGGCTCACTGCACCTCAAACCCAATGGGAAAAGCAGCAATTGTCCACACTAATTATCCCATAAAGACAGAGAAGTTGTTCTGTGGGGCAGACAAAGGAGCTTGGGATTTGGGGGAGGGGGAGAAAAGAAGTGAGTCGGAGAAAGGGGTGTTAGTAGGCAAATGACAATAGTGAAGGTAGGTAGCTGGGCTCAAAAACCTACTCATGAGACCTACTACAGACCTGCAAGTAACGAAGCAAATAAACCCCTCCAGCCTATCCTTCCACTGCAAACTTTCCTATTTGACCTTATACCCCGACGGCATCGTGCTCCTCACCCTAACAGGAATATCTGGGTGTATCGACACAGTTTGGATTTTTCATACAAGATGAAAAAAAAGAAATATCAAGAGTTCAAACTCGGTCAGATCTCCATCCTGCAGATCCCTGTGCCTCTCCTCCAACCCCACCCGGTGTTTGCTGTTGAGTCCCCCCTGCCACGGCGTGTCAGGCACCACACACCTCTGCAAGCCGGAGGGCGGTTCGGAGGGGCTGGCAACATGGGAACGCTCCGCGCCATCAATCTTGGGAATCCCGGGGCGATGGGTTTAGAAATGTGAAGGAATTGGACACTCACTTTGTGAATGTTAATAGGCTACTTACTACCCATCTGGTAGAAGTGATAAATTAGCAGTACTGAGCAATATCTTTATGTTTACATTAGAAGGAGTTTCCAAGGAGCTCGGAGGGTTGGCAGGGTGAAGAAGTGGCATCCTTCAGTACCCACACTGGACCTTTCACCGCATGGTACATGTACCGGCGTGGAGCAAGGCAAAAGCAGAGACAGAAAACAAGAAATCACTAAGAGCAGCTGCTCTCTTTCTTTTCTGGCTAAAAAGCAAAATCCAAAAGATACTCATTCCTGCCTGCAGCCAGCACTTGTGATGTACTGTATATGATCGCCCCAGTCGCAGCTTCCAATGGAAACAACATGCCGTTTGAAGAATGATATGGGAAAGAAAAGAAAATCTACAGAAAATTTGCCAATTCATTAGTCCTTTTTTTTTTTTTTTCCCCCCAACAATATTTACTGGAAGCCAGTTATTTTCCATAGCGTCTTTCATGTCTGGAAAAACCACAAAACCTATCCTTTACAACAGAAACTGTGTCTTTCTCACTAGATTATCAAATGCAGTATGAAAAAGCTGACGACTAACAAAGATGTGACTGCAGATAACAGATTTTTTCCCCGTAAGGATTTTTCCCCGTGGCAAGAATTTGTTAAACACAGGGCTCCAACTTCACTGGGAGATTCAGCAGAAGGAAAAGGCAAACTCTTATCCAACCACAAATATCCAGCACAACAGCCAAAGCAAAACAAAGCAACTCGCCAACTAAACTGCACTGTTTATAAATGGCCTCTCTTCTTCTTAGTTTTTTTTCCCCTCAAAGCCCCACTTCAGCACATTTAGACTGAAGAAGAGCTTTCACCACACTGCTCAGCTCCTCCTGGAGCCAGAGTCAGGGGCTGAGCTCTGGCAGGATGGGCTCAAGCACGCACCAGGTCCTGTGGGAGCACAAACCTGCCTTCACAGGCAGCACGGCTCCGGACACCAGCACAGCTATCAGGAGCACGAGTTACATACATCTCTTAGCTGAGGATTGCCTGAGTATCAGCTAGATAACCAGGGGGAAAACCTTCTCCAAAACCTTCTAGTAATCTAAAGATTTCAACTATGGAGTGTATAGTTTGAGGGGGAAATAGACCACAGGAAAAAAACGTGGTGTTTTTAGGCAAAAGACACCTAAATCAGAGAGGAAAGAGTGCTGCCTGGCTCGTGTCTCTGCCAGAGAAGGATTCCTCTCAAACGTGTAATTGCCATTTCCATTTCAATTGATTCCCATGGCAGGGAATGCTCCTTGGGGGATTTCTACAGCCTGACAGATCATGGGAATAGGAAAATTTTGCTGATGCTTGTACTACATGCTTCTTCATTCACTTTTGGTCCCTTATTTCTAGTGACACAGCTTAGGGCAGTCTGCTGATGCTTCCTGGTTATTCCAAATCTGCCTTTCCTAGCAGGAAACTGCCACTTCCTATCACTGAGATCCAGGATGGAGCTTGTACCACAGTCATGTACCCTGCTCATGGCTGCTGACTGGAGACTGGGGCATCGTGTAATGGGGGCAACTGGTTTCACTTGTTAACTGCCAGTGCTGATTTGCACCCCCACACAGTGAAAGGCAAAGATGCTCCCTGCCATTTAGATGTCAGCAGAGCAGACTGAGTTGTATTTAAGTCGACTTCCCTTATTTATTAAAGCTGGATGGTCGGATGCTGATGAGCTTGGGACAACAGCAGCACCAGGCACCTCGACTCAGCCAGGGATGTGGCTGCTGGCAGTGTTGGCACTTGCTGCAGGGAACAGTGTGGCTGGAGATGACCTGAGCACAAACTGGCTTGGCTCAGCAACAGGCATGTCACAAAGCCCTGGGGACAGCCGTGCTGTGCTCCCCACCTCAGAGGCAACCGCTCCTGTTGTGCCACCACTGGGTCCCACCCCAGCACTCTTCATCTCTCTAAACCAGCTTTCCTCTGGCCCAGAAGCACATCACCCCGGTTCAGACACAGGCTGCTGCCCATGCCCACAGCCACGGGGTGCTGCCTGCGGGGTGGCCCCGAGGGGGACAGATGTGTCCTGCTGTGGAGCTGCAGCCTGCCTGCTCTGCAAAACCACGTGTCTCACTGGGATGCCCATTCCAGAAACAAGCTGAACAGATGAGCGTGACTGTGTGACTCATGGGGTTCCTCAAGTTTCTCCACCCTCAGCAGGAAGGCTGCGGTGCTCTCTGCCCAAGGACACGTCCACGGGAGGCTTTGTCTTTTTCACAGTATTTTTCTTTGCAATCCACACACGTCCCAGGGTGCACAGTATGGACATTTTGATGATTACTCTTTCCTACTGTTGTTTTGTGGGATTAACCACCCTCAAGACTTAACATGTAATGTTTTTTCTCCTCCAACTCGATAGAAAGCTCGAGGCTTCAGAGTTGCTGAGCTCAAGTCTATGCTGGTGACTGACACTTTGGAAAGGCTCCTCTCACACCGTGTTTCCAGTTGCTTAATTATTCCCGCTGGGAACCACAGACTGTCAGAAATGGAAAGTCCAAGTGTGGCAGACAAGGACAAAAACTAAACACTCCAGACACCTGGGATGGAGCACGTACACTGAGGTACAGGCCACACTGGCTGTTTCACACAGGACACATGGCTCTGTGGCAAGCTGCAGGTCGCTGGGTCTTCCAGAACATCTTGGCTACAAACCTGCCTGAACAGCGCAGAGTTAAACACGGGAAACTCGCCACTAAGCTGATGCATCTCGTGTTTTCAAGGCCCCAAATTTAGATGGGAGTATATTTTACTCTCCATGAGAAATCTCCACGTAGAGCCCATAGGGTTCTGTATAAAAATACAGCACTAATTTTAGCCAGGCAGTGTAAATTGCATTCACCACTGTAAAAGGCAAAACCAAACAAATCAGAAAAAATAGTAAAAATCCTTTGAATAGGAAGGCTTTGATATCATTCCACTTGGCAAAGAGCACTTTTCTACTGACTTCAACCCTCATTTTTTCAGTGCCTAGAAATATTCTTCCTCCTCCCTCAAAGAGCCTCCATATAATGGATGTAAAAAAAAAAAGTGTTTAAAAGAAAACAAAAGCAACTTTGATTCCCCCCTTCCCTCGTAACTCAGTCCTGTAAACTTCAGCTCTTTTATATGAGCCCCGGAGCTGCTTCACATCACACAGAGCTACCTTTTCTTTGCCCTTCTTGCTGCAAACGCACAGGCTCTTCCCCTGTGTGCTGGGACTGAAAGCGCTCATGAAGAATTGCAGGGCTGACCTAAGTGTTCTGCATCTGGACATGCTCTGCATGCCATTATTAACTGCAGTGTGGAGGGGAGGCTTAGCCTTACCTTCTTCATCTCCTTCTTTGTCCAGAGAGGCTGAAGGGTTTTCAGCAGTAGGAGTGGGTCCTGGCCTGGAGGAGGGGGAAAAGAGAGAGGGAGAGAGAGGAGGACAGGGGGGAGAAAAACAAAACAAAACAGATTTATTGGCTCTGTACAGGCAGCCCAGACACACTGGAGCATTGTTTCGCCCAAGAGAGATCAGCTACTCCATGCCACTGTGTTTGAAACCACCAACCTTCCAACTGTCAGTCAGGATTAACCCCTCACTCTGAAATCCCCACAAAACAGCAGACATCATCATCCATGCATGGCTTTAACTAAACACCCACGCGGGCTCAAATGCTGAAAAGCTGTATTGGTGCATTTACAACTAAATCATGGTGCTGCCGCGCACCCAGCACCCCCTGCCGCTCCTCCCATTTAACAGGCAAGCAAAACGGTCCAAGAAGAGTAGGTGCCTTGCACGGGCTGCACAGGATTATCTACACCATCATCTTTAATGAAATGGCTCTACAGTGTTAACCTTATCACAACCTGTGGGAGGGAGGACACGAGTGGGAGGGTTCATGGTCGGATCAAACTGTGTTGGCTGGGGAAGCGTCAGGGAGCCCGGCTGGGATGGAGCGGCTGGGCTCTGCTGTGGTTTGGGCAAGCCCGTGTCTGAGGCAGAGGAAAGATGAAACGCTGCTGGGATGAGTGGCAAGGCTAAAAATAAAAGACTGGTCAGTTCTTTCCAAGAAGGTTATTTGGAATTTTTCTCTTTTACTTTTCATTTAGTTACTTAAGAAATTACATTAAGTTGTTACTTTGTCTGTAGCATCACTCATCACATGAGCATTATTCATTATGCTGGTATTTCTGAACCAAATGTTCAAGAATATTTCACATTAAAAGCAGTAACGGTTTTGATATCTGGTTCCATTTAATTTGCAAACCTACGACACCATGACTCAGAATATTCTGAATGAAAATCTTTGAATGCATCAGCAGTTTCAAGGGGAAGAGGGAATTTAAAAATCTGAACGAGTTCTCCAAACCCACTCCCTGCATGTTTAGAGCACCTCTGATTATGTTTTCATAAAGTCAAAAGAAAAATGTTAAACTGAAAGGAGAACATCCTCTCCCTCACCTTCTGCATTCCACAGGTCCTAAATAGCTCGCTTCCAAATGCTACATTTCTTGCCTAGCATCCCATCTCACTTCATATTTCAGGTCACAAAAAGCTACTTCAGCTATTAACCCCCCTGCCCTGTCCAGCTGAACTCTCATGTGCTGCGTTTATAAAAGGTTTTAAGTAGCAAGCCGCTTACAAGAGAGTGATGTTATTCCCAAGATCCACGAACCTCTGGGAAACACCAGACAAATTAAAACCACCACACTAGCCATTCATAGGATAATATTTTCTCTCATCTCTGGTTGTTCTGAAACTTGGAACTCTCCAAACATTGGCTGTTCTCAGCTACTGCTTCTCCTTCAGCAAAAGGAAAGTTTCTTTTTACAACCAACCAGAAGAAAATCCAGATCCCTGTTCCCTGCAAAGCCAGTAACAATCCAGTGCAGCCCACGTGTGTGTGCACGGAGACATCCACGCTCTCCTCTTGGCCAGACTCCCAAGGAAATTTATACACACGCAGGAACAAGACTGAGAGTGCAGCCCAGTGTGTAACCAAATCTGCTGTAAATCTGAACTGTAATTAATGCTGTGAACAGCCGGACTGATACAGGAAATGAGAGCAGTTAGGAGAGCAGTGTTTCACTTCAGATACAGCCAATAATTCAGCTTGTAAAAACCATTTCTAAACCTCCATCAACAAAACAAGCCCTTTTCTTACGTGGCTCTTTCCCCCTCACCTCCCTGGTGCTGAAATGTGATCTCACCGGTTTTGCACTACCAAGATGCATGAAAATCGTCTCTCCAGTCAATCTCCAACACCTCAGCATGCTGCCCACACACCCCTGTGTGGGCACAGGTAAGTGGGAAACAGCCTTCCCCCTCCCTGAACCTGGGAAGTGACTGCACCCAGGATGGACATATGTCTAGCAAACATCTCGGGGTGCTGCCGAGCCCCGGCGTCAGGCATGCCTTTGGCATAGATAATGCAGCACTGTTACCTTCCCTTTGGGATACCAGGCAGATTCCTGCTCGTCCACATCCAAGAAGGAACCGGGAACTAATGCCAGGATATCTGAGGAAAAGGGACAGGACCTTACAAGGAGTCTCATAAGCTTTCCAGAACAAATCTGGAGAGCAGATGGGTGCTCGACTCAAAAGGGAGAGAGGAAGAAATGCCAGGGGAGGAAGAACAAAGCAAAGCGACTGAAAACCAAATGGTCGTAACTGAACCACAAGTGCATCTGGGCTCAACTCAGAGCACAGGAACAGGAAAATTACTGAGTGACCTCCAGACACTTCATTGGGAGCAAGAAGCAGCAGTTACCAAGATACACCTAAAGCAGTGGCAGGACAGCACCTGCAAAAGCAGGGCATGGAGGCCAGAGGAACACCTTCCCAGGTCCCACCAGAACACCCCAACCACCACTTCCACAGAAAAGGTAAACTGCAGAGACTCCTCCACAGCAAAGAGAGATCCAGCTCTTAGCAGGGGCTATTCAATGAGCAAAACAAAGAAGAGGTCATGGAACACAGCATAAGAAAAACCAGCATGGCAAGTAGGAGAGCATCAGCCAGAGATGGCCCAGGGCAGCTGAGACTTCTCCCAGGCAGCTGATCCCATCCACTTCCTAGATGGACAGTGCTCAGTCTGACACTGATCCTTCACAGCTCCAAAAAGGGGCTTGCAGACCACAAAATATCTGGCAAAGAGTTGACAAGGTTAGAGCTCTTCAGTGGAGATGTCAAGAAGAGACATCTGCAGCTGCTTCATCTGGACACAAACGACCTTGGTTTCCTCATCCCATAGTTTCTCCGAACAGTTCCCCTTTGAAGAGCTGGCATTAACCAATTTCCTTTCCACATTTTTCATTCTGAAAATAAATTTCCTCTGCCCTGAGTCTGGTACCAGGACTGGAGGAGATGGTAAATCAAATGTTTTCCAGTTCTCAGTGTCTGCGGTTACATTTCAAAACCATATAAACCACAAGGCTTATATTTTTCAGTTAGAAAAGTGCCTTTGAGGAAAGCCATAAACTACTTTCTGTTCATTCTCTCCTTTTCCTTTGTGCATACATCACTCAAAACCTGCTGTGATCACAACACAAGCGGTGCCCACGGGCTGCTGAGGTAAAGCAGTGGTTTTGCTCTTGGGTCCTTGCAAAATTCTGCTACGTTATTGCCCAGGTCTGGTGCAACAGGGTGCCAAGACATACCTGCTGCCTGAGCAGGGCTGCTGGGGCTTTTTTGTGTCAAAAGCCATTACTGGGAGACAACTAATTAAGTGATACAGAATGTAAAAAACCCCAGCAAAACAAAACAAACAAAAAAATCCCAACCCTCCCCAAAAGGAGGGTAATGTGATTGCACTGCAGGATCACACTCACTGAGCTGAAATTCATGGACAGAAAAGGTCAAGAACAAAATGCTAATCACAGAATCATAGAATCATTGAATGGTCTGGGTTGGAAGGGACCCCAAGGATCACAGAGCTCCAACCCCCTGCCACAGGCAGGGACACCAACCTGCAGGCCTGCTAGCCCATCTGCACTTACAAACACAGATATATAAGTCTATAGGTAGCACATAAACCGGGGTGGGAGCAGCTATTCAGCCAACTCCTGTTTCAGCAGCACAGTGGATGCAGCCAAGACTGCACAATTTAAATTACATCTGAAACCCAATGGAGAGTACGCTGGGTGCATTGAGAATTCATCAAAGGCTCTGCTCAAAGCCTACTCGGCCTCAATTTTTTTTGGAGAAGGGTCTGTGGTGCACACCATGCTGTCTGATCCTGTAGAAGAGAAGGCTGACAGAGAACAAGGATAAAATCACTTTGATGATGAAAAAAAACCCCAAACTATTACATTTCTCTCTGCAGAGAAGGACCTGGGGGTGCTGGTGATGACAGGGTGGCCATGAGCCAGCAGTGTGCCCTGGGGCTGAGAGAGACAATGGGATCCTGGGGGCATCAGGAGGAGTGTGGGCAGCAGGTCACAGGAGGGGATCCTCCCCTCTGCTCTGCCCTGCTCAGGCCCCACCTGGAGTGTTGTGTCCAGTGCTGGGCTCCCTGGGATCAAACAGACAGGGATCTCCTGGAGAGAGTCCAGAGGAGGCTACGGAGATGATGAAGGGCCTGGAGCATCTCCCCTGTGAGGAAAGGCTGAGGGAGCTGGGGCTGTTCAGCCTGGAGAGAAGAAGACTAAGGGGGGACCTGATTCATGTTTATCACTATCTGAAGGGTGGGATGCAGGGGGACATGGGCAGCCCCTTTCCAGTGTCTGTGGGGACAGGACAAGGGGCAATGGCTGCAAGTTGGAGCCTAGGAAGAACTTTTCCCCAGTGAGGGTGAGGGAGCCCTGGGCCAGGCTGCCCAGGGGGTGTGGAGTCTCCATCTCTGGAGAGATTCCAGCCCCGTCTGGACGCCGCCCTGTGCAATAGGAGCTGGGGAGCTGCTTTGGCAGGGGGTTGGACCCCAGGAGCTCTCCAGGGCCCTTCCAACCCCTGGGATTCTGTGATTTTCTAGTGAGAAACTTTGAATCTCTGCAGACAAAGTGACTTTATTAGAAAGACACAAAATCCTTCACAGAACCTCACAGGTTTTTCCACCTTTGAGGTTTTCTTGCTGTGCCTCCTGTTAATGAGCACACGTAACATAAATAAACCATCCGGTTTTGTCAAAGCATTTTTGAGCTTGAGAAAATGCTCCCATGTGGAACTTCTCCTACCAATGTGAAATGGCATTTAAAAGGCACAAAAGCAATTTCAGAATATACAGGCATTAATTATGCCATACACATTGGAAAATTCTGGGTTGTAATTAAAAACAAACAAAAAAAAAGGAAATAGATACAAAAGAAGGAACAGAAGGTAACATGGTACATCATTTTAAAATAAGTGGATAGACTTCAGAAGAATCATGTACACATGAATTTAGAGGTATTAGCTGGCAGAGCAGAGCAGTGCCATTCTCCTTTTGCTTTGTAGGAGGCTTTTTCAGTAACTGGTTCTTGGATTTGGTGCAGAGATACCTGACATGCTGCACAACCACGGAGGGGGTAAAGATGTCACACCCTGTGGAAGTAACCGTCACCAGTCGCAGCAGGTATGATGTGGATCAATCCTTCTATTTTGTTTAAATGAGTTGGGATTATGCTATCACAGCAGTGCTTGGTCCTGCCACACCATCCCTGCCTCGTGCTGAAAACTCATCAACCAGAGATGCTCAACACTGGGCCAGCAAGGCAAGACAGAGACAAGACCTCCAACAAACTCAAGAAAGAAACAGAAAAATCTCTTTGGAAACAGGAATTCTGAGGACAAGAGACCACCCACTGCCCAGAGCATCCCTGCAAAGCATCTTCCCCAGAGCTGGGAACTCTGGGTAACTTCTTGCTTATTATTTCTTTCTTTTGGAGTAACTGTCTCATTTCCATCCTAGGTGCATCCAGTTAAAACATAACCTTGCAGCAAGGCAACGGGAACTCTCTTCCTTGGTTTCAGAGGGAGCGAAGGTAACCAGAAGCTGCAGACAGAGGCAGGATGCGGTTCTGCAGCTGGTCAGACCCTGATTGATGCAATATCCTGAGAAGTGAGCTTCTCCATATTGCTGCTCCACCCCCTGCACCAATCCATGCTCCAGTTCTCACTGAGAACACGTGTTTGAAATGACATTTAATGGCATTGCTGTAATTTGCCTGTATTTTTCCAAACAGCGATGGGGATTTTATTTCCTACTTCACCCACAATGAAACGCAGTCTCAGCTTGTTTGGCACCCACATGATGCAGGAGCTCAGCTGAGACAGCCACTGCTCTCTGCAAATCCAAGGCCAGTTTTTCCCCCTTCTCATTCAATTCACTTTCTGAAGGGTCACAAAGGGTTTTGCTTAGGAGACCCTGGCACTGCACCAAATAAATTATAACTGGGGGTGAAGGGGTAAATAAAAATATCTTTTTTCCCCCAGAGATATAGAAAAATATCTTTTTTCTACTCTGCCCTGCTCAGGCCCCACCTGGAGTGTTGTGTCCAGTTCTGGGCGCCTTGGTATAAAAAGGACAGGGATCTCCTGGAGAGAGTCCAGAGGAGGGACACAGAGATGATGAAGGGCCTGGAGCATCTCCCCTGTCAGGAAAGGCTGAGGGAGCTGGGGCTGTTCAGCCTGGAGAGAAGAAGACTAAGGGGGGACCTAATTAATGTTTATAATTATCTTAAGCAGGGGATGCAGGGGAATCAGCCAGCCCCTTTCCAGTGTCTGTGGGGACAGGACAAGGGGCAATGGCTGCAAGTTGGAGCAGAGGAAGTTCCGCACCAACATGGGGAAAAACTTTTCCCCAGTGAGGGTGAGGGAGCCCTGGGCCAGGCTGCCCAGGGGGTGTGGAGTCTCCATCTCTGGAGAGATTCCAGCCCCGTCTGGACGCCTATCTGAGTGAAATGTCCTAGGGAGCTGCTTTGGCAGGGGGTTGGACCCGATGATCTCTCAAGGTCCCTTCCAACCCCTACAATTCTATGATTCTATGAAGATTCAAAAACCCATACAACTTGGCAAACAGCCAAGGTGGCAGATCTTCAGACTCTCCAGAAACATAGCAAGAAGATGAGTACGAAAGCAAAAGGCTTTAGCAACCTTTTGGCAACCACTGTGCTGGCCCTGTGTTGCCCCCCTCCCCCAGCACACACTGCTTCAGCGAGGGCCAGGGCCAGTCCCAGTGGGGCCGGCTCAGACTCAGCACAAGTAACCAACTGTCTGTGGGAGCTGCTGGGCCTGGGACTAATGCCCATGGTCAAACCAATGCTCAACATGTGCTCTTAGGGATGGAAGTCAGCATAGAGCTGGGCAGGCAGTGATCCCTGTGCATCCATTGTCTAATGAGTGGCCGCGTTATCTTCTGATGAGATCTGCCAAGTTCCCCTGGACCGGTTGGCCTCTGGCTCTTGGGTTCCTTTTCTTTATCAGCTATCAGTTGTCTGAAGCTAGATTGACTTCTTTCAGGAATGCCTTTCACTTTCCCATCCCACCATGACCAGGATGAATTTCCAGCACATCCTTCCCCACTCCTCCACCTCAGTTTTAAACACCCCATGTTGGGGATGGGGAGGGTTTCCACTCACTCCTCTTTCAGATGCACCTGCACCAAGGGGGCCAAAGGCTCTTAATACTTCCTCTGAGTCTTAGGAAAAGCAGCTATTTCCAGGAACGATAGCAGTTCCCTTCCAAGAACATTATGACTTAAGGAGTAACCATGCAGTGATTCATCCCAACCTCCACCGACTGCAGCGATGAAACTCCCACGAAGAATCAAAGCGTCCCCGAGCTCCGAGCTCGCAGGGCAACGTCTCCTGTGCCAGTGTCTGCAGACAGGCAGAGCAATGCTCTCCTAAGAGGCCAATCAATTTAATCGTTAATTATATCCCGCCGCTGAATCCTCCAGTGCAACATTCAGACGAGGATCGGATGTCACAAAACTCTTTCATTTCAGAAGCAATAAATTGCTCTGCTTTACCACAATTTCTAAGGCTCCAAAGTTTGCTCTCTGTGCCCCGCTCCCGTTCCTTAGCTGCATCTCCCACAAAAGACAAATATGCTTTTTAAACATATAACTATATGGGTTTAGCTGAATTCAAACAACAAGGAAATGAAGCACCAAGACGAGAGGGTCCTTCTTTACAAGGTATGTCTGGCTCCCTCCAGCCTTTTGCTGGGTTTCCAATTTTAGCTGCAGCTTTCGAATCGGCGGAGCTTTGAACTCCACCGCACAGAACGCTTCAGATCTCAGAAGGGAAGTAACCACACGCAGCCACCAGCGTCTTAAAACCTCCATACACCACACACCTCCCCTATAATTTTAACATTAAAGATGCAGCCGGTTGGGAGGTCTGTGAGTCTAGGTTCACCAAAGGAAAAACATTCGTTACTCGTTCCTCCAGTTCTTCATTCAGATGTGAATTCACCTTCTGCACTAAGGCAGCTGCTGGCATCTCTGTGTCAGACCAGAGGAAAAAACAAGGGGGAAACCCTCCCCAAAATTCACTAAGTTCCTCACTTACAGTCACCTGATTGTGAACACCAGCTGATTTTCAGCAGTCAGAATCCGCATTTCCCATGAATGGTTCCTTATTTCTCCATTTGCTGACCAGCTGTGACTGTTCTGTGATTCCTTCCAGCCCTGCAACGGATGCCTGTACATGACAGTCATCTCTTCCTGCTTGTGGAGCAGAGGAGATCCGGGGGCTGTGGCTGGGTGTCCCCCTCCAGCAGATGCAGTGCCCCACAGCTGGAATCCTTACCAGAGCAGAGGCATTTGCATCACCTAACGCACTGCCACGATGTGGTCCGGACATTAATCTCAACCACAGAACCAGCTTATGTTTTGGTTTACAGGCCAGACAAAAAGTCCAGTCAACCCCAAACAACTCTCCATACCCCAGTTCTCCCCAGTACCAAGGGTTGGGGGCAAAGCTCCCCTTCAATTCTAGTGAGAGACTTGCTGCACTGAGTAGTAAATGCTCTGCTTCACTCAAGGGGTGAGGTGGGTATCTGGGAGCTTATCTTCTGGTGGTGCTTCACCATCTTGCAGACAGATCCAACTGAATGGAGCCCTGGAACTGCGTGCAGGACAACAAGGTACAGGCCAGCAATGCCTGAACTGCAGCCTCTGGTTTTGATAGCAGATCACTGCCCTGACAGCAGTACTGCAGTGCTGGCTCTGCTGACTGTGTTTTCTTGAACGCCCTTGCAAAAGCTTATCACAGAGCTTCTGCCAACACATTCAATGCTGATTTCATATTTCTCAGTTAATTCCCCCAGAGAAAAGCTGGAATTCCTCGGATGCCACAAGCTAGGCCCACCCCTTTCGGGGCTCCCTGTGTTAAGCCATACCTTGGACTATACTGCCAACCACATCGTTATGGAGAAGCCCAAACTCAGGGATCAAACAGGAATACAGCTGTAGAATGAGTTGCACAGGCAGAACACCGAGAAAGGAAAACTGCTGTGCTGGAGAGGAGAAAGGGAAAGGCAGAACAGTGGGTAGAGCAACAGGGTACTGAAAGCAACGCCAGATTTTCTGGAAAAAGAATCTGGTGTTTCTCAATGGCAGTAAAAGTCATTCTTTAACTGAGGGCAAAAGAGATCCCTTCCATTCTGAGAAAATTCGAGTTATGAAAACATAATAGGAAACCTCACAATTTTGCTAATACACGCTCTGTTTCTCAGTGAGTCAGAAGTTCACATTCTTCTAATGCAACCTCCCAACTGAAAACAATCCCCACACTTCTAGCAAAAGAATAATAAAGCACACATATGCTTCTTATAAAACAATCCTTACAAATAACCACGGCTTTTGTTTTCATAATGGCTAAAATTCATCATTTCCCCCCAAAACACAGATCAAACAGAACGCGCTCTCATTAAAAGCAAAGGCTCGTTTGTCTGGGCAGAGCAGCCAAGAATATTTTCCTCTCATTTTCTTGGTGCTTTTTGTCAATGAAGGGAAAGGAGAGCTGCTTACCAGAGAGCGCCGTGTGCCGCGGGCTCAGCGCACCCCCGCCCCGCTACTCCCACCAAGGACACTCACATCCCCACTCGGTGCACACCGACCTGAACCACAGCAACATCTGGGCACTGCAGGCACAGGAGCAGAAGATGCTCTTCAGCCCTGGTGCCAACTGAAGAAAATAAAGGTCAAACTTAACCAAGATGTTCCCCAGCTTTGGGAACATCCTCCCGCCGCGCCCGAGGCGACCTGCTCTCTGCGACATCCCTTCCCCTGCACAGTGGCAAAGGAAAGCACCTCACACCATCAGTCTGGACAGGCACGAGGGTCACTCCCTCAAGAAAACAGGAGTCAGTTTTGGCTACTTGCAAATACACCCTGGCTTGACAAGGGAAAGGCCACCTATTTTTAAGTAAGTGGCACTTCTAAGAATAACACTAGGAAATCACTCTCAGGTAATCACTGAATCACAGAGTGTCAGGGCTGGGAAGGGTCCTTGGAAGATCATCTAGTCTAACCCCTCCCCCCGCCAATCAAATCCAAATTAATAAAAGCCCAACAAGGTAACAATCATTAACCTGTTCCAAGTGATTTGTGACACTCTGGTTTCTGCACCTGGTAGATGGTCTCTAGCCTCGCTGCCATGGGTTTCTAAATGCCACAATGACAGTGCCCAGGAGTTGTGGACATGGTGAGAGCTGGGGCACACGCAGCAGGGGAGGGCAGCAGAGTGCTCCTTCAGTCCCTCTGGGTTTTTGCACCCTCTCCCTACACCTCCACTGCCAGGCACAGCCAGAGCAGAGACAGAAGACACAGAGCTCGGTGGATAACTGTCCTGCCCAAACCATGGCTTGTGTCCCTGTGTTCAAACCTATTTAAGAAAAAAACCCTTTGATCATGAAATATTTCTCCTCCTCCAAAACTTCAGCCAAGCTGTTTTCACCCACATGGGCCAACAGCTCCACGCATTTTTTTCAGTGATACAGAGAAATGGGTTTTGTTCCCATAAACCATCTCATTGCTGAGCAGGAATGGGTAAGGAGTGAGTCAGTGTGCTCCACGCAGCACTGGCAGCACTCCCTGCTGCAGAATGAGCCACTTGTCACATCCTGGTGCTGGGGTTGTCTCACCACACCTCCAGAGGGGACCAGTCATGGCCAGTCACAAGTGAACAGCACTTCCACAGAAATGGGAGGTTAAAATCAACACTGAAAACAGCCATAACACTATTCCTTCTTTCAAGCTGATGGATCCTGTGAAGGAAATTAGTATTGTCAGGGATAAAAGGGGGGACTTGGGACACACATCCTTCTTGGTACGTGGTGGTGGGGCTATCAAGAACAGCAGCAGGTCTAGTGGAGCCAACTGCAGTGTGCAGAGGACTAGCACAAAGCACAAAAGACAGCTATTTTTCCCCCTTCAGACATCTCTGGAAATCCCCAAGTTCTAAACAGAAGAACCTGAGAGCTCCTGACATTAGCAAAGTATTTTCATGCTCTTGGAGCATGTGTTCAGATGCACAGCTTGGTCCACGTTCAGTACCCCCCACAAAGGCTCTGACCTGCAGCTGAAGTCTGTGTGGTTTGACCTATCCCACCCAAGGGATGCCAAATTATTTCAGCCAAAGCTTCCAACCTAAACATCTCCCTGAAGGAACAGCTCCATGGATGAAATGCTCACCCAACGAAGCCGACACAAAGATCTCCATACACGAGTGAAGGAAGCGTTTAACTGGGCTCAGGACCACATCCTAACTTCTTAATCCAGTTTTTAATTTGTGCACAATTTCTGCTTAAATTAAGAAGACTTTCACCTAAGTTAGGGTTCATGTGAGCATTCTCCAGAGCTGTGCTAGGATATGCTTTAACAGCACATTGTGAGGACACTCCAAATCTCACATCACATCGGAGTGACCCTGGAAAGGCTTTTCTCTGGTGGTGTGAGCGGATCAGCTCCTTCAGCAAAGCACAGAGAGGTGCGGCCGAGCCTTCCCATGGGAGCACAGGGCAGCAGCTCACCTGGCGTGGGGCAGCTCTGCTGGAAACTCTTGTGTCCCATGGCAGGAAAGCACTGACAAGTCCTGCTTAAGAGAGGAACACGCCAGAGAAGCACACAGGGAAAGCTGTAGTGCACAGCATAGACACAGACCTCTGCCTGATGTCCCTCCCATATCGTTTGGGACATTGATTTTGTAGGTTATAGAACCATAGAATCCCAGCCTGGTCTGGGTTAGAAGGGACCCCAAGGATCACAGAGCTCCAACCCCCTGCCACAGGCAGGGACACCAACCTCCAGGCCTGGAGCTACACAAGGTTGCCCAGGGCCCCAGCCAACCTGGCCTTCAACACCCCCAGGGACGGGGCACCCACCCCCTCTCTGGGCAGCCCCTGCCAGCCCCTCACCACTCTCTCTGCAAAGAACTTCCCCCCAATCTCTCCTCTCCCCCTTCCCTCCTCCAGCTTCACTCCAGCCCCCTTGTCCTGCCAGTCTCTGCCCTTGAACAAGCTGATTCCCCTCCTGTTCCTCTGCTCCCTTCAGGGACTGGCAGGCTGCAATGAGGTCCCCCCACAGCCTTCTCTTCTCCAGGCTGACCCAGCCCAGCTCCCTCAGCCTCTCTCCAGAGGGGAGCTGCTCCAGCCCCCTGAGCATCTCCATGGCTCCTCTGACCCCTCTCCAACAGCCCCACATCTTTCTTGTCCTGGGGCCCCAGCTCTGGACACAGGACTCCAGCTGGGGCCTCCCCAGGGCAGAGCAGAGAGGGACAATCCCCTCCCTGTCCCTGCTGCCACCCCTCTGCTGATGGAGCCCAGGATCCCATCTCCCTTCCCAGCTGCCAGAGCCACTGCTGCTCAGGGGAAGTTCCTCATCCACACCGATCAGTTTTCTACTGATAGAAATAAGGATAAAGCCCAAGACTGCAGCACCTCCAAGTATTGGGGCCCTTTCTCCTTCTGAAGTCGGGTTTATCCTAACAGCTCTCATTCTTTTCTCAGCACATGCTGGCTGGGAAAACCTATAGCTGAGTAAAAAAACCTGAGCTGAGTAAAAACTCCAGTTAATGGGGGTTTGGGGCACAAGCTCAGCATCTTGTAATTACAACTGACACTAGTTTTCCAGCAAGCCAAAAGGCCACAGGTTTTATTACCCAGTGCTTGACAGAGGCCAAATCAAAGGAGGTGGCACAGCTATTGGAACAAGGCTTGCTAATTCATGAAGACATTATATTTTGCCACTTATTGCTTTTAGTAAGTATTTACTTGGAAATTCACAGCTTTCCAGTCTCTGTGTGAGAGTCCCTCCTGATACACTCCACCTGACACATTAAAACAAAGCCCAGGGCCTCAGCTGGTATTAGTGTCACCTCCCCAGCACATGAGCTTCAGCCTCAGCAGAGCTGCTGCAAGACACAGAATGCTGGCATGAAAGCCTCTGCCCATCCCATCTCTTGGCAATATCTGATTGATCCAGATGTGTGGGAGTTCCATACAAATGCTGCTTTTTTCTCTTTGCCTCCAGACTTTCAGCCTGAGGAAGGTCAAAAGGAAGGCAGGCAAGCCAGCCCCCAGCAGCTGCTCTCCTCTCACTCTCAGATGCTGAACAATGGTGTCCTACATCCCAGAGCTCCTGGGAGTCACTCTGAGGGCTGTTCCTGGGAAATCCACTTTCCCCTCCACTGCTCTGTCCTCAGCCATCACACCAAGGTGTAGGCAGCAGTGGGTAACCAAAGATCATCCCCTCCAGGCCAGCAGCTCCCCATCACGGCTGGCTTTTCTGTCCTCAGACTGTGTTTTCAAGAGATGATGTCTCCAAGACTATTGCCAGCTCTGTACATGCCTCCTTCCTCTTCCTCACCTGCGTGGGGAGATGGGCTGTGAGCAACAGCTGTGCAGAAGGGGTAGATGGGGCATCCTCTTGTAGGGCTGTGCACCATACCAAACTGATGTGCTTTAAATGCTAATTGGAGGAAGATATCATAGCTTCCTTCTAAAAATACAGCCTGTAAGGCAGTTTCTCAGGTCACATATACTGCAACTGAAAGACTCGAGTAAACCAAGTGGAGAAGACCCGTTTGCCCAGGCTGAATCAAGCTCTCTGCAGGCAGGCTGCAACTGCTGCTTTGCTGATGCTGAAGAAAATGACAGTAAAATTCCTATACTAAAAAATTCCTTCTTCATATAGCTACATCTGTGAGCATGATGTTAAAGCTGTCCCCAGCACTGCTGCTCACTGCTGCCCAGGAAAGCCAGAATCCCACCCTGAAGTGCCAGAACGGTACCGGTCCCTCCCAAACACACCCCAAATACCAAATCTGCTCCCTGCATGCATCCAGCTCTCCCAGTCATCTCCATATGACTGTAAAGTGGCCTGATGCTTTTCCTGCACTTTGGTCTTAACAGCCCCTGGTAGCGCTGCAGGCATGGGGCAGGGGCTGGAGAGCGGTGCAGGGGAGAAGGACCTGGGGGTGTTGGTTGACACTCATGAGCCAGCAGTCTGCCTGGGTAGCCAAGAAGACCAACACCATCCTGGCTGGCGTCAGAACAGCGTGGCCAGCAGGACCAGGGAGGTGAGCATCCCCCTGTGCTCAGTGTTGGTGAGGCCACATCTCGAGTGCTGGGTCCAGTTCTGGGCTCCTCACTACAAGAAGGACATTGAGGCCCTGGAGTGTCTCCAGAGAAGGGCAACCAGGCTGGGGAAGGGGCTGGAACACAAGCCTGATGAGGAGTGGCTGAGGGAGCTGGGGGTGTTCAGCCTGGAGAAGAGGAGGCTGAGGGGAGACCTTATTGCTCTCTACAGCTCCCTGAAAGGAGGTTGTGGTGAGCTGGGGTCAGCCTCTTCTCACAGGTACCTAGTGACAGGACAAGAGGGAAGGGTTACGAAATGTGCCAGGGGAGGTTCAGGTGTGAAATGAGGAGAAAATTCTTCTCCAAAGGAGTGGCTGGGCATTGAACAGGTTGCCCAGGGAGGTGGTGGAGTCACCATCACTCAGGGTGTTCAAGGAGAGGTTGGATGAGGTACTTAGGGACACGGTTTAGTTAGCAGTATAGATGGCAGGTGCAAGGTGGTTGGACTAGATGATCTTGGAGGCCTTTTCCAGCCTTAATGATCCTACGATTCCATGAGCTGGCTGGCCCAAGCCATCCTTCTCTAGGACACAACCCAGACAGGGCCCAGTACTTCACACTGGGCTACCACTGACTAAGACCTTGCCTTGGATTTTTTCACTGTTTCTAGTACTAGATACAAGGCCAAAGAAAAGAAATCACTGCTCCTTCAGAGAAAAGTAGAGATAGCCATGCACTTGCAAAATGTACAGGTGCACCCTCTTAGATAAAATAAAATAAAATAAAATAAAGTAAAATAAAGTAAAATAATAAAATAAATTAAAACAAGAAATTAAAATAAATTAAAATAATAAATTAAAACAAGAAATTAAATTAAATTAAATTAAATTAAATTAAATTAAATTAAAAAATTAAAATAAAGTAAAATAATAACGTAAAATAAATTACAAGAATAAATTAAATTAAATTAAATTTAAAAATTAAAAATTTAAAATAATAAATTAAAATAAAGTAAAATAATAAAGTGAAATAAATTAAAATAATAAAATAATGAAATAATAAAACAATAAAATAATAGAATAGAATTAAGTAAAATAATGAAATAAAATAATAAAATAAAATAATAAAATAATCTTTGAGAGGTCCTACCCGTGATTTGCAAAGCTAGAGCTCTTGGGAGGGTAAGTAGAAAAGAAAGGATACCTGTCAGCTCCCCACCAACATGTTTGAAGAGATTTGTTGGTTTCTATGGCAACGGGGAGGGTACCATGGCTGCCTGGTTACAATGATGACTGACGCACATCTCAAACAATTGTTCTCTTCCTGTTGGTGTGACACAAGAGAAACAGGATGTTGCGAGGTGCTTATCTGACTGGAGGAGATAAGGCAGCTCACGGGCACTGCTGACAGTGTCAGGCTGGACTAAGGAGATGCTATGGATTTTCTGGGGAAAAAAAAAATCAAACCCCAGTGCTGCCCTGCTGACTGAGGCTACATTGTGCATGGAAAGATCCTTTCCCTCTGAACCCCAGGGAACAGTCAGGAGCTATTATATGAGCCATGAATACCAATGGAAAGTCTTTATAGTGAGAGAAACTGAGTCGTGCTGCTGAATCTAAAGAGAAAACCAGCTCAACGTGGGATGCCCTGCTGCCTGCCCAGACCCTGTGTGGGTCAGGGACCTGTGTTCGGTTCAGGGACCGATGATGGGGTGGGCTACAGGGAACTGGGGTGCTGCAGTAGTCCTGCTGCTAGACAGAGAAGCCTGGCTGGATTTTAAAGAGGCTTGTGGCAATGAGCACCATCTCACAGGCGCTCCTCGGGCTTTCCCTCAGTCTCTGTAACCATCACAGACACTTGGAGTGGTTCAAACATCAGTCAAGGCCCAAGAGGGAACCTTACAGCTTCTCATCACAACTCCATCAGTGAGTGGACTTGCAACATGCCCAAATCACAGTGCAGGTTATGGTGCTGCAATCACTGCTGTCCACTGGCTGCCAGGAGCTGGTGCAGCCCCGCACACACTGCGTACAGCTGGGAACCAGCTATGTCCAAAAAACACTGCAATGTGGTGGGTTGGCCCTAGCTGGACCCCAGGTGCCCCCAAAGCTGCTCTGTCACCCCCCACAGCTGGGCAGGGCAGAGAAGACATAGTGAGGGCTCATGGGTGAGGACAAGGACAGGGAGAAATCGCTCAGCAGTTCCCATCATGGGCAAAAGAGACACAACTTGAGATAATTAATTTAATTTATTACCAACCATATCAGATTAGAGCAATGAGAAAATGCTTCGTATCTGGGAAAAGAGAACAGCTCCCACAGCAGAGAGAAAAGGTTCACTGAGAGACAGGGACACTGGAAACACCAAAATGAAGCAGTTTGGAAAGTAGTTGCCAGTGGCTGCCTTGCTGAGGTAGCAATAAGGAAGCTGAAGCAGGTAAGTGGGAGGCTGGAAGGGGAACATTCCTCTGTCTTAGGAGAACTTTGGACTATATAAACCGCTCAGAGCAGAATGGTTTGTGTGGAATCAAACCACACAGAAAGGAGAAGGATGGCATGCTTTCAGCTTGACTTTCCTGAGAGGTTGTTCCTGTTGAGGAACTATTGTGGACAGGAGTTAAAGTGTCCTCAGTCTTCAGCCTCATTGGAAAATTAACACTGCAAAATACTCTGGCTTGGGATGTCCAAGAGTCAGCTGGTGACTGCCAAACAGGGAAGTTCAAGGATCTTTCACACACTTTCCTGTCCATAGCTTCGCTGATTCATAGTGCACATATCATTTAAAATACAAGATTCATTAAGGCCATTTGCATGTCATCCTATCCCATGGAAGGACTGGACCACACATCGTTCAAGAGCAGAGCCGTGCCGTTGTGCAGTGCATGCCTGGCACTGGAGTCCCAGCACTGCCACTTCTGGGTTTATGGTGCCACCACAGCCCTGTTTGAGCACGTGGTTAGTGCAATGACAACATAACAGAGAATGTAAAAAGCCTTAAAACAAAATGAGAGCAGTCAGGTATTGAAGTGAAAGATAATAAATATGTGGACCCAGCAGCAGTTTAAACAAGTGAGCTGTGGGGACTCAAGGAGGTAGACTGAGACACCTCTCCAAGGAGAGCTCCTTGCAGTCCCAAGGGATTAAAAGATCCAAGTGCCTGTGCATTGTCACAGCATGTCCATGACAGGAAGGGATGGGTGCATGGAGTACCTACATTCCACAGCTCTTGGTGCTGTCTAGAACATCTGCCAACTAGGAGTTGCAACAGACTTTACAAGCTGCAATAGCTTGTAGCTGGCTCAGCAGCAGCTGGATTTGGACTTTGGGGAGCACTGAAGTGAAGGCATCAGGAGGTTTGCACTGGCCTCCGTGACACTGGAAAAACCCCCTAAAGTTTGACACAGAGCCATCTGAGCAGCCTAACTCTCTCTGCATGTGTTTGCAAGTACCTAAAATCCTTTCCAAACGGGTCCCTTCCTCCACCTCCACTTACTTTATTTCAAAGACATTTGAAACAACAGTATTTGAGTTCTCCCTGTCCCACTGGCACACAGCCAAGTGTGTGTTGATCCCCCCAGATGCAATCTTTTTACAGTCATAGAAACACAGGGTAACAGAACAGTTTGGCTGGCAAGGGCCCTCAGAGCCCCCAGTGCCCCCCTGCCATGGGCAGGGACCCCCCCTTCCCCAGCCCAGGGTGCCCCAAGCCCCATCCAACCCGGCCCTGAACCCTGACAGGGATCCCAGGGCAGCCCCAGTTTCTCTGGACACCCTGTGCCAGGGCCTCCCCCTTCCCCAGGAAGGATTTCTGCCTCCCAGCCTCTCTCCATCCCCCTCCTGCAGCTGAAGGCCGTTCCCCTGGGCCTGGCCCCCTTCCCTGGGCACCAGCCCCTCTCCAGCTCTCCTCTCCAGGGACAGGAAGGGGCTCAGAGCTCTCCCCAGAAGCAGCCTTCTCTTCTCTGGGCTGAGCCAGCCCAGCTCTCCCAGCCTGGCTCCAGAGCAGAGGGGCTCCAGCCCTCAGATCATCTCCATGGCCTCCTCAAACTTTCTCACAAGCCAGGAGCAGTACAAGGCACACTCAGCAGCAGGGCTGAACGCAGCACTAGCACACAGCCCTGCCACCAGCCCGTGTGACTTCAAAGACAAGAGCCCTTTACACCTGTGTATTTCCTTTGGTAGGGAGCAGGTGCTGGCTTCCTTACAGAGCTGCACCTCCAGCCTCACGTTACAGCTGCTGAGACAGGGAGGTGCTGTGCTTCTCCCACACTGGGGCTCAGGGATGGGATGCAGTTCACCCAGCATCTCCCTGCAGAGCCCTGGAGCAGTGCCTGGTGCTGCCCCCACTCTTTGCAGTCATTTCCCAGGGCTACCAGACACCCCACACCACACTTGAGAGTTTAATTACAGACCTGTTCCCTAACAACCCATCTGACTTCCAAAGTCCTTTAGGAAACAACAGGTGAGTCCTGCCACCTGTGTCACTCTCATCAGAAGCCACGGGGAACAAGGGATCTGTGTAAGAAAGTGCCTTTCTCCTCCCTTTGATGGGAATTTTGCTTTCCCATCTGGTGAACTTACTCAAGCCAGTATGAAAGGGACAAAATGGAAACCAAATCATTGTCTCTGGCTTGGCTGGCTGACAGATCAACTCCCAGCCTTTAATTCTAGGAAGCGAGTGACCACGAAGTCTGATGACAGCCAGTGGGCCCCCTCTTTCAATTTGACTCGCTGTTTGTCTTGGACGTGGCCAGGTTAACGCTGTGCAAGGGAATGTGGGACAGCTTGAGAGACAGAAAGACAGACAGAGACAAAGATGGACAGAGAGACACTGCAAAAAACCGAGAGACAAAGACTGGCGGCGGGATGAAAGGGCATGCAACGAAGGCAGGACCCAGCCAAGCCAAACAAAGTTTTCCTTGAGTGATTACATCTGCTGAAGAGTCCCCAGCTTGCACTCTCCTCACAGAGAAATTCTTTTAATTGTGTCTAGGACATTTCAGAAATCCCAAGAAAAGCTCCTCTGTCATCATGAAAGCTCCGAACTGTGTGAACTCCTGTTATGCTCAATTACCAGCGGCTGGCTACATGATTCTGGAAGCATTCTTGTCAATTTTCTTGAAAATTGTTTTACTGAGGACTTTCCTGAGGTGCTGCCCTGGAGAAGGAAAGCCAGCAATGAATCTTAATCCCTTTTTCCCCAAGAAAAAAATGATCGACCTAGAAAATGTCTTGTCCCTCCCAATGCCTGTGTAGCTCAGTACAGGGAGCATCCAGAAGAAAATGAAAAGAGATACCTCATCAAATTAGGCAAATTAAACAAGGTTAAATGAATGATCTGTAAAGTCAAAGCCTCCAGCTCTGCAATCTGGCCTCTCTCCCTGGGCAGCAGCAGGGATGCCTGCAGCCGGGCCGGTGGGTGGGGAGCAGCAGCTGGGTGACCGTCTACATCCAGCACCTACATCCAAACACTGCTGTACACCAAGCTGCCGTGGCACACTCTTGTGCATATGGAAATCAACCCTTGGAAGCCAGAAAGATTCATATGAAGCAGTTCTGGGGTTGGCCAAGAGGTCTGTGATGCTGCCTTGGTCAGATCTCAATGTCACTGGCTTCACAGCATGGGTCCAGCTCTCATCTGTGGCAAAGCTCCAGGCATTCAAGGCCATTTTCCCAGCATTAAACTGTCCTCTGCTGCTCACTGTGATCACCGAGACTGCCAGAGAGCTGACAGACACCACACACCTCGTTTCTCTCCTCCAGAACCCTAACATCTGCCTGCACACCTCAGGCAACGAGACGTTTGTATTTACCAAATCTGAGGGTCCGTCACTGGAAGATGCTGTGACAGGAAGGTTCAGTGTTAGAAGGCACAAAGACAAATCACAAGGCATCTCAAGCTGGCCCTTGACTTGCTGCTGTCACATGCTCCACCACATCACAGGTGTGTGGTACCAGGATGGTAAAAGCATGACCAGGATGTGGAGGTGCACCTAACCCGTGTACACCCAGAAAACAGCCCCCCAGAGGGGTGCTCTGGCACACATGCGTCCTTCAAGTCCTGTGAATTAATCTCTGGCTGTTCTATACGAGTTTGCTGGTGCCAAGACATTTCACTTGGGGCAGCATGAGCTGTCTGAAGGCAAAGTGACTCATCCCATACACCTCTATCACATGTGCAGTTACACCAACCGACCAGACCCCTCCCCACACAGCAGCTTGCCCTGCAGAAGGGCAGAGACCCCCTTCCCTGGCCAAGCCTGTGGCCCTGGCTGTTAGAAGTCCCTTCATGAGCCCATCCCACCCAAGCTGCTGGCAGAAAACCATCTTGGCCAAAATACATGTTGGTTCTTTCCAGGAAAGTGAATGGAGCCACCTCAGGGAAGGGTCCAAGGTAGAAGCACTGGTGCAAAGAGGATGACTCACGTACCCAGGCTTGGGCATGAGGGTGTGAGGGAGAAGGGCAGGGAGCAAGATCTTCCCCTGCAGCTGCACTTACACTGCTAGATCAGTCAGCACTCCCATTTGCTCCATTCTGCCAAGACACACATCTTTCCTTATAATGAGACACACACTGTCAGTTATGAAGGCACCTCCTGCACTGAACTGCAGTGTAGCTCAGTGCAACGCAGGGTTTATGTGTTCTCTGATACAGGAGAGAAGGCTCCAACCTCAGTAACACTCCTACATCAGCCATGGGATGGGATCTGAGTCCCTGTACTCGGCATTGGTGAGGCCACAACTCAAGTACTGTGTCCAGTTCTGGGCTCCTCACCATCAGAAGGACATGGAGGTCTTGGAGCGAGTCCAGAGAAGGGCAACCAGGCTGGGGAAGGGGCTGGAGGGCAAATCCTCTGAGGAGCAGCTGAGGGAGCTGGGGGTGTTGAACCTGGAGAAGAGGAGGCTGAGGGGAGACCTTCTCCCCACCTCCACTGCCCTGCCAGGAGGGTGCAGAGAGGTGGGTGCTGGTCTCTGCAGCCAGGGGACAGGAGCTGGGACAAGGGGCAATGGGCTCAAGCTGTGCCAGGGCAGGGTCAGAGCAGATGGGAGGGCAAAGTTCTTCCCTGGCAGAGTTGTGGGGCTGTGGCACAGGCTGCCCAGGGAGGGGCTGAGTCACCTGCCCTGGGGGTGTTTAAAAAGGGGAGATGAGGTGCTCAGGGATCTGGTTTAGCTTAGGATGGGAATGGTTGGACTTGATGATCTTAAAGGTCTTTTCCAACCCTGTGATTCTGTGATTCTGTGATCTCAGTCTGCTGCAGTCAGTCTGGCCGAACTAAGATGCTGCAGCACCTCGAGCAGGAGTCACAACACTGCTGAAAGGACACAAATGCATCACCCAGATTCATTTTTTAACCAGCATGTCTTACAGTAACTTTAAAACAGTAGCTACACTTAAGACAAGCAGCCTTTCCAGGCAGAACCTCCTCCTCTGCTCAACTCTTCAGGAAGCACAACCACCTCTCCGTAGCAAGGGTTGTGCTCAGCATCCACGGAACGACACCTCAACAGTGAGGCTGAAGGGAACCTCAGTGGACAGAAGCACTAGATGCTGCTGTGGGAGCTGGCGACAGCCTGGCACAGTGCTGGCTGACAGGTGAGGCGGCACCTATGACATGGGGACTCTGTTCTCAACCAGCAAGCAAAGGGACCCATGCTCCTCCCGCCCCTGCCGCGTGGGACAGGGCAGGAAGGCTCTGATGGAACAGAAGCACAACGTCTTGCTGCAATCACCTCCAGCTTCACAGCTCTGGAAGGTTCCCTAAAACCCTGCGGTTTGCTGGGGAGGAGGTTGGGGGTTTGTTTTATGCTTATTGGCCTCTTGTTTTTGCCTCAGTTGATAACATTCATTTCCAGTAACTGTCGACCAAAGTGGAAAAGGAGTATGTAACAATAAAGTGCAAGAGTCCATTATGAGTAATGGCAACCCATGTGTTTTTATGAAACAATAACACACCAACATAAAATAAATCAGTGCCTTTTAATTTAACAATGTAAATTACCCTCCCACCTGCTGTGAATCTCTCTAAGTAGAAAAAGCTGGCTGCATATTTACCGAGCTGTCTATCCCAGTCTCATTCTGAACTGGCCTAATGCCCTGGGGTTAGACTGTAGGACTCTGTCATCTCTTGCACTCGTATGACCTAAGAAAGGGAATGTGGCCTTTTTCCCACAAGCCCAGAGTGAGAACATCATAAAAGCTGAACTTTAGCCCCCTTTTTGGGCAGGCAGCACAATAGCAAGGAGGATGCTGTTACTCCCTGGAGGCTCTGCTGCTGAAAAACATCACCAAGCTCAAGTAAAAGGTCAGTAGTTAGGATTGCATCTCTTGTTTTCTTCAGCTTTCCTCCTCCGTCAAAGGCAGTTAAACATTCTTTGCACACCCCCTCCCTCCTCCTGAGAAATGCAGGAAGGAAGTGCTTGCAAAATAGTTTAATTTAAAAGAGTGTACAATCACACACACAGCAAACAGGGCTCCAGGCTCGGAGCAGGGCACTGCTATTGCCTCACAGTTCCCACTACAACACAAACGGATCCCTGCAGCGGCGGAGTCGCTCCTCCCTCCCTGCACACAACCGGAGGCTGTGTTTGTACTCCCAAACCCTTTTGTTCAGGGGCAGACACCTTGGGCCAGGAGATCTGCTGCTACGTGCTGCACGCAACCCCTCGGCTCCCCCAGAGCTCACACCACCCCGTGGGGTCTTGCTGGGGAAGAGGGCGTCTGCCTCTGGAAGGGAAGGGAAAGGAAGGGAAGGGAAGGGAGGATGCTGGAGCTCATGACTCTCTCCAGACACCACATGGTACCAGGCACCAAGAGGCAGTAACATGGTCCTGGGTTGCAGGACATGGTTTCACCTCCGGACTTTGTCAGGTCTGGCCCTGTGTGGAGCCAGGAGTGGGACTCAATGATCCTTATGAGTCCCTTCCAGCTCAGGAGATTCTGGGATTCTATGACCATTGCTTGGTTGGTTTTGCAGTACTTTTTTCCCCCAAAGGCTGTTACCCAGACCTTGTGAGAGCCCGTGGAGGTCAGCTGGGACTGCTGGATTTAGCCTGAGCCTTGTTCTTCACTAGGTCCTGCGAAAGGACCAGGGTGGGTGGAAACAGCTCCATCCCTCTTTGCAAAGAGGAATGAAGAGAACAGTGAGAAATTCATTGTTACTGATCAGTCAGTGTTGTCTGACCACCCATTCCAAGCTAAACATCCTCAGTCACACGCTGTTCTCATGTCCCTGGGCAAGCAGCATTCCAATTAACAAACCCGAGCCTTCGCCTTGTCAGAGACTTCGTCAGCCCCAAAAACCTGCCTCCCCCTGACCCTCCAACCACCACGGCCGCCAGCACATGTCAGGAGGGGCTCACAAGCCCCTGCCTGCTTTCACTTCTTTGAGAATCTCCCAGCCACAGCCTCTGGGAGCCACCACGGCGGCAGCGGCGCAGCTTCTCCCAGCGCTTGGCTGGGTGGCTGCAGCAGATCCCGTGGTGTGACGGCCGCCTCGTGTTCCTCACATTGCTGGGAGAGCATGTGCTGGATTGGCTTCAGGTTGGCACTCTCCTGCTTAAAAAGGACACTGCCCACAAATCACAGTCCTGTCTCATCTCTTTTTCTTTTAACTCACGGGGCTTAATTAGCTTAATAAAATAAATAAGAGATGGGGGCGTGTAGGACTTGCACCCGCTGCCCGTTAGAGTGATGTCTTCTTCCCCCACGCAGGATGGCCAGGACAAGCAACGTCACAATCAATTATTTTCTAGGAAGAAATGAAGAAATTCTGCATGCTGCTAAGAAGAGGACTTTCCCACGTTACAGTCAGGCAGCTTCACAAAGGGGAAGATTAAAACTTTCACAAAACAGGGAAATGAGACTGCCCAATGCCACAAACTGTCTGGGGATGTCAGGTCTATGGCAGGACCTGAAACTAGGTCGCTGAGTCTTGGGGCTTTTTTTTCTTTTAAAGTTGCTGCTTCAATGGACAGCATCTACTCTCAGCCCTGACCTGACTTTTCCTAGTCCTAGGCCATTGCCCTGATGAGGAAGTTTTCTGGTTTGGTTATTTTTTTCATAAACACAGCTCTTACTGCTGGTTATTACCCTTCCCACCCCCTGGAACCTTTACCTCGTTTTCTTTTCCAATTGGTGTCATTCATGTGGAGGATTTTAAAATAATTGTTCACATTTCAGAAATACCTTCAGAATTTCAAGGAGGGCTCCATCATACCATGTCCTGTAAAGACCTTAAATACAAAATCATTTCTGTCTCACAGAGTGTTGTAAAGGCATTTAAGGAGCTCACTCTCCACCCTATGTCTGTTGCAAGCCCAGACAAAGGACAATAAAAATGTGAGACAGAGGAGAAGGAATGAAGTAACCACAGCAAGGCACATCTGGGTGGGCAGGAGAGGTGCTCCTGCAGGTAGCCAGCACGGAGCTGGGGATCTTTTCACTCATCAAGGCTGTTAAGAGTTCCACACTGGGGTTTTTTTACATGAAATAAAAAGTATAGAAAGCACAAACTGCACAGAAAGATGTGTTCCAAATAAAGCCACCCCACCAGGCAGCAGGCACACGGGGTCAGAGCAGCCAGACCTCAAAGTGCACCGGTACACTGTTTGCTTCACCAGTGACTTCCACAACTCCAGCCTACACCCTTATCATTAAAACAACATACCCTCTCTTTAACACTAGAGCCTACGCTCACATGCAGGCTTCAGCCCAACTCTGCCAGAACACAGCCTTAAATAAATACACTCTGAGCCTGAGCACGCTGGCCTTGTGAAGAGTCACGCTGCCCAAACGCTGCCAGGAGCCTTCTCCTGAGAGACAAGCCCAAGGCCAGGCTGAGGGAACATCAGTTGAGTCAGGAGCAGTGCAGCCCCATCAACCACCACTGCCTTGCACCACGGGCAACTGCTGAGCAAGTTTTACCTTTACCATGAGGCTGGACTCTCAACCAGCACTGTGCCCCAAACCCTCCACTCGTCCAGAGAGGACTTGGAGGTTTTAACTCCACACTGATTCACAAGCCAACGTCCTTGGCTGGAGCTGAGGCTGTGGGCTCAAGTGCAGAGTGTGATTCAGCACCGGAGGGCAGGCAGCACTGCTGTGGGAGCTGACGGTCTTTCCATCCCTCTCCTTCCTCCCCTAAACCAGTCCTGTGGCTGTCAGACACAACCCACTGGGATGTGGCTTTGGTGTTATCTCAGGCCCAAGAACAACAGGATGTTTTCCAAAATACCTACTGGAAAACACAGAGCTAGAACATGGTCATGCAGACAGGGCTCTACCTGCGTGGATGCTCAGCCGTACACACAAAGCATTCAGTGAGAGAGAACAGCAGAATCAGACTGGTTGGGCTGGAAGGGACCTCAAAGACCATCTAGTCCCACCCCTGCAGTGAGCAGGGACACCTTTCACTAGAGCAGGGTGCTCAGAGCTTCATCCACCCTGACCTGAAATGTCTCCAGGGATGGGGCCTCCACCACCTCTCTGGGCAACCTGGGCCAGTGTCTCACCACCCTCAGAGGGAAGAACTTCTTCCCAGTGTCTCATCTAAACCTGCCCTGCTCTAGTTTAACCCCTCAGCCCTCGTCCCATCGCTCCCTGCCCTTACAAACAGCCCTGCCCAGCTTTCCTGTAGGGCCCTTCAGGGGCTGGAAGGGGCTCGGAGGTCTCCCTGCAGCCTTCTCTTCTCCAGGCTGAAGCAGCCCAACTCTCCCAGCCTGTGTGTGTAGGAGAGCTGCTCCAGCCCTGGGATCATCCTCATGGCCTCCTCTGGACCCACTCCAAGAGGTCCATGTCCTGGTGCTGAGGGCTAAGCACAAGGAAAATTGGGAGATGCATGAGGAAAATGAAGAGAAGTTGTTTCTCCTTCAAGTTAGACTCCTGACATTCTTTCCTACCCAGCTGTACAACAGGAGCATGGAGTGGTGGTGAGAGGTGTTTCAGTGATTGCTCATCATCTCTTAACAGCTGATCTTTACAGGCTTTTGCTCTCAGGACCAAAATTCCCAGCTCAAAGCTGGCAATACTACTAAAGTCATACTGAATGAGATGAAACAAAATAGCTGTTTTAAGAAAAGGTTAATAAAGGGTTAAGAGCAGACATGTCTGCAAACATTATCTGAATACTGTACTGCAGCTCTTAAAAGACCAGAGGAGACTGTTTTCCTGGAAAGAGGTGCAGAGTCCCATCCAGCAAAGCTGATTCATTAAAGGTGAGGTCTCCACCTTATTTATTTCTTCCTTGGGCAAGGCCTTTGCCTCTTCACTGCCCTACCCTGAAGCCTCTGCCTCTGTCACACCAATCGCACGGTCGCTGCCTTCCTCACCCCGGGGTGCTCTGGACCAGAGAGCATCCCTGGCTGTTCCCTTGGCTGAAGGCTCCAGAGCCTGTCAGTCAGGGCAGTGGCTTCTTTACTAAACATCAGCCCTTTGCCTTCTTTGCCCCTTCTTCCCTTTGTTAAGGGGAATTCCCCTTCTAAAGAGGAATTTTGACAAAGTCCTTGGTTATAAAGGGAAGGGAAGAAAACCCCCAGTGACCCAGACACAGCCTATGGATCAAACTGGGGTCTGCATGAAGGCCAGTGGCTTGTGCTCCTGCTGCCTCCAACACCTTGATCCAAGATGGGTGCTCTTCCCACTGCACTGCTGTGGTTGTTTGGCTGGGATGGGTGATGGATGGTGGAGAAGGTTGTGTCTGGAAATGTGTTCCAAAGTCATCAGGAAGCTGAAGGGGCCTTTGCTAGCACTTCCTTCCTGTACACAAGGTGAGGACAGAATGGGAAAAACCTTGGCTGGCTCCTACCCTGAGAAAAGCACTGCCCTTCCAGATGGATTACAGTAAAAATATTTTAATCTTTCACAAGATTATAATATCCTTCCTCTCCAAGTATAGCTACAGGGGCAGCAGGGCTTAGAGAATGTAACGCTGAGTCGGTGGCTACGGAAGGCAGGGGCTGGAGGCTGGACAAATGGAAGTCCAGCTTTGAAGACCCTATCCTCAATGAGGATACAAATCATCCGTGGATCAGACCTGTTGAACACAGGATCTTGACTCCAAGAGTCACCAGTACTAAGCACTTCCACAGAAGGTGTAAAATCCACACAGGTAGTACGCTGGAAATGTGTCCTTCCAGACGGTGCCATCCTGTCCTGCTGAGAGCAGATCTAACACCAAAGCCTGACATTTATTCCCCCTACAAAAATAACCCTGCAATGGGCACTGTAGGAATATCCTGACCATGTGAGGCACACGTTTCTTGTGAGCACCCAGCACAGTGTGTGCTATGGAGCCTTTCCTTGAATGGCTTTTTCCAAAGACCCAGCCTCTAGGTCCTTTTGTGGATGATTCATGAGCCTGTGTGACATCCTGACGTGTAACCATCATCTGCTCACAGCAATGAACACACACACAGAGGATGAAGGAGTAGATATGCCATATTACCACAGGAATTTTCTGAAAACTTTCCATTCTTCAACTCCCACATTCAAACCCACAGACAACAGCCAGATCTTCAGGCAGGTGTCCAGAGCCCCAGACTCACCCGCCTGCTTTGCCTACAGTGACGTGGACCATGACAGAGTGTGGCACAAGGGTGCAGGCTGTAAGGACCACTTCCCTTGTGATCCCAGCAAGGGGATATCTTACCAGTCCCAGATACTGCCTGGACAAGTTTGCTGGAGTGAGTGTGAAAAAGGGAGAAGGAAACTCCCAGGATTCTTGACAACAAAAGAAAAATCCCCAAACTTGTGAGCAGACAGCTCTGGTAACAGCCTCTACTGCTGAAAAAGGAATCAGGCAAAAAGACCTCACCCATGAATAAAGAGTGGGGAACAATGGAAACTGTCAAAAAATAGCTCTCACATCAGCCCTAAGGATGCCCCCTGAGAGCTCCAGGGGCGCAGAGCCCTGCCCCTGCCCTACGCACCTCCTGGCCCTTCTCCTCCAGAGAACTGCCTGGAGCAGTGACTGATGCTCAAGTCCAACAACCAAAGATGGGGATGGAAGAGCAAAGGGAATCTATGGCAGGACTCCCCTGTGAGGAAAGGCTGAGGGAGCTGGGGCTGTTCAGCCTGGAGAGAAGAAGACTAAGGGGGGACCTGATTCATGTTTATCACTATCTGAAGGATGGGATGCAGGGGGAAATGGGCAGCCCCTTTTCAGTGTCTGTGGGGACAGGACAAGGGGCAATGGCTGCAAGTTGGAGCAGAGGAAGAACTTTTCCCCAGTGAGGGTGAGGGAGCCCTGGGCCAGGCTGCCCAGGGGGTGTGGAGTCTCCATCTCTGGAGAGATTCCAGCCCCGTCTGGACGCCGCCCTGTGCAATAGGAGCTGGGGAGCTGCTTTGGCAGGGGGTTGGACCCCAGGAGCTCTCCAGGGCCCTGCCAACCCCTGGGGTTCTGTGAGTCTGTGATTCTGTGATTCTATGACAGCCAGAATAAGTGGCATGTTCCTGTCCATTCAACCTCTCCAGCAAGGACTTAACACTGAAACTCTGTGGGACATACATGCAAATCTGTGTGGATCTTCCCCAGTTCTACTTCATGGAGTAAAGCACCTATAAAAGCAAATGAGAGGACTATGGATAAAATGTGAATGAGCTGTGTAATGGTAATGAAGATCACATGTTCTTCTGAACTGGCAAGAAGTTATCAAAACTGTTGTTTCAACATGAAGTACAGTTCTAAGAACACTGATATCTAGATGTGGACCAGGAAACCTCAAAGACCCAATAACCTGCCCGCACACAACTCAGCACTGAACTCACAGGTTTTGTCCTAGTTGTGACCCAGCATTCTCCTCCAATAGGAATCATCAAATCTTTAAGGTTGGAAAAGACCAGTAAGATCATCAAGTCCAACCATCAGTCCAACACCACCATGTCAACCAACCCATGTCCTGGAGTGACTCGGCTACGTGTGTTATGATCCCCTCCAGGGATGCTGACCCCACCACCTCTCTGGCAGTCTGGTCCAAGGCCTGACCACTCTTTCAGTGAAGAAATGTTTCCTGATACCCAATCTAAACCTCCCCTGACGCAACCTGAGACCATTTCCTCTCATCCTTTTGCTAGTTACTTGGGAGAAAAATGATTGGAAAGCAAATATGGGGAACAAACAGGAGCAGGTAGGCAAATACTTGGACAAGCAGAAAACTCACCAGTGGGCTGATCACTGGAGTCACCATCCTGATTCATCCTCCCAAAGGCAGCACCAAATCAGGCCACTGAGTATAGTGGTTTACAGCTCAGAGCTGATAGCCCAACCTCTTGCTTCTGAAAAGGAAAGAACAGTAGGGTTACTATCAAAGTGTAGCTCATATTGCACAGGTTGGTGTCCAGATGGGGCTGGAATCTCTCCATCACCTTGTGTGATGAAGGAAAAATCTTGTGTGTGGCCTGTGGCCTTTAAATCTAATCAAGACAGCAGAGGAACTCTGTGCATGTACAACTTAGTGGAGAAGTCACAGATTGCCTGAAGATCAGAGAACTAATGAACAAAGTCAACCAAGACACACTGCAAACTGGCATCTGGAATCTCATGTGAGGTAGAACAACGTGTATTTGAAACATCTGGATTCCTAGAATAGGTCAGGATTAGCTTTCAGCTTTCAACACAAACAGGAGTCTTGAACACTGTTTAGTTGATCACCCAAACAAACAAGCAGAGCTCGCTAACCTCCACGCTGGACACACAGGCCACATGGAAGTATGTTTTTGCCTTAGCCAAAGAGCTCCTCCTCTTTGTTTGCTTGCCCTTCCACTCATCACATCTTGACCGTGGTAGAGTTGGGAACAGAACCCATGTCTCCCAAATCCCAGTCCAGTGCCTTAACCACCACATCCTTCCTGCTGAATCACAGGGCAGAATTGTTTATCAGGAAGGAAATTCCCTCTTGAGAGTACGCGTTCTGAGAGTGCTGGGGGAACACAAATGCTTAGAAAAATACAACTGGACGAGCAATAACAAGTGATTTAAGTCACTGTACAGCAGGCTAAGGGTACACAGTGCTGGAGTGGGATTTGTTGTTAGCAGCAGCTAATTAAGGCACCGCTGAGCAGGACGTTGCACGGAACCAGCAGTGCATCTGGATGTCCTTCCACAGATGATATGTAACACTGAAAACATCTACACCATGTTCAGCCTTAGGTGGATGTCACTCAGGGGGATTCAAAAGGTTTAAAATCTTACCAGGTCACCTCCAGCAGCATCTCACACCAAGCTGCTACGGGTGAGTGGCTGCACCGCGGGACCCAGTGGGTCAGAATTAACCTCAAGGTGCTGTACCAGCCAAGGACCATCCTTCTCTTTGAGGTCTTTAGCAAAAGAAAAAACCCAAACAAGGCAAGGCAGGGGGGCAGATTCCAAAAAGGCATCTCAGATTGCTTTTTAACCTAAATGCAGTTCATCTCATTGGTCTCCTAGAAAACAAAAAGGGTTGTAATTCATTTGTGGTGTGTCCAAGGACACAAACCCATTGAAATGGCAAGTTCATGGTCTGGGGCTCTGAAGAATTTGGCTCTGCTCAGTATTTGGGCAAAGGAGAAGACCTTCCCCACTTGGAAGCAGTGGCTCTCCAGGTTGTGTCCCACGAGACCCACCACAGCAACCGACACAAACACGTGCTTGGGCAGATTCCCAGAATGCTGACAAGATTTCTCTTACAGCCCCTTCCCAATGCCATTGTACAGAAATTCCAGCAGGACTGACTCTTGAGAGCCATGTTCACAGATCTGGAGCAGCTCTGAAGGGGCATCTCAGGCGGCCTCCAGACAAACCAGACCCAAGGCAGGTGGGTGCCAGCCATGGCCAGGTCTGTCCCACAGGCTCTGCTGGACATACCAGCCCCACAGGAAGAAAGTCTTCTCCCTGAGGAGGCTGGGCTGAGGACAACCATCCCACCATGCACCCACATGAACACCTGTAAGCTTCTGCTCCCCACAACCATCTCCTCTCTTTGCTCATTAAGCTTCCAGACCAGTCCCTGCTGATCCCCAATAATACCAGAAGCACCTCTCAGAGCAAGCGCAGGGAGTATCAGTGCTGCTCTGGAGACATGAAGCCCTTCCAAAGGCACTTTGTGTGGCATCCATCTGGGGATCTTGTGTGGGATTCATGCATCTTCCTGCACCTCACCTGAGTGCCTGGGCTCCCCTTCTGACTGGCAGAGAGAGAGGCATCACTAGGGAGCTCACCCAAGCAGGGACAACCTGAAGAAGACATCTCTGGAGTACCCTGTTTCTCCCTAGTGTCCGTCTATAGTCTCGGTGGCCACCTCAGTGAAGGCATCTGTGACCAACCAGCTGAAGTCCCTCCACCATTATGTCACCCCAGAGCTGAACACAGTGGCTCTGCTACCCCAGGCACAGGGAGAAGTGCATCAGAAAGGGTCAGGCTAAGCACTGGTGTCAAACAAAGGAAACACTGCTACTTTGAGGTTTGGTATGCTGGATGTTCCCCCTGCCCATTCTCCCCGTGTTTCACTGCACTTAGGGTTTATCTCAGTGTATCTGCACAGATGGAAGGCTCAGAGCCAGGCTCTTCCCAGTGGTACCCAGTGACAGGACAGAGCCACTGGGCATGAACAGGAAATCAGGTTTAAACCTCAGGGGAAAGAAGCGTGGGGTTTAAACCCTGGAACATGCTGTCCAGAGGTTGCTGAGTCTCCACCCTGGCTGGGCACAGCCCTGAGCAACCTGCTTTGCCTCTGCTCCAAGCATGGGTTTGAAGTGGGCCACCTCCAGAGGAGCCCTTCAGCTTCAGCTATCCTATGATTCTGTACTGAGTCTGAATTAAAGGACTCCTTACATCTGGGATGAACACAGTTTTGAAGCCAGCCAAACCTTGCTACCCAGGAGCAATGCCTGAGGTTTCCAGGAAACTACCACGCTGTCCCAGCCTGTTCCCCATCCATCACCCCACCAGGAATCACTGCTTGCCACAGAATACCTGCCTCAGGTTTTTTCTGCACTGCTTTGTAGTTTTTCACATCACTGGCATCAGACACATCCAGTAATTTATTAAAGTGACAGTTTCTTGCCAGAAGACAACTGAGCCACTGTTTCCATTCTTCTGAATGGTAAAAAAAGTCACAGTTCCTCCTCGAGGCTTCTTTCAAGCTTGAGAGTATCTAAACCCCCTCAAGCCATGCTTTCTGACATCATACCAGAGTAATTTAAGAATGAATACTAAATGAATTTCAATTTTCTTTGCTAACAAGGCCACCCTCTCCTTCCTTCCCTGCCAGTTTTGTAGTCAGAATAAAGCCCGTGGCTGTTAGCCTTTTAGCTCAGCCCCACTTAGGTCTAAGTCAGTCAAGTGTGTCCAGAGAGAGAACTAACTCCACATCTCCAGTGCTGCAGGATGCTGTGAGCAGCGTATAGCGCTGAATAACGGCACGTTGGAAGGTAACTGCTGCCATGGATGTCTTCTGCTTGGTACAAAGCACTCCCCATACAGAAACACTGCACAAAGAGCTAAGAAAAAGGCTTCTGCAAAGAGCTGCCAACTCCTTCTCCAAGGACAGCAGGACAGGGAGGGGATTGTCCCTCTCTGCTCTGCCCTGGGGAGGCCCCAGCTGGAGTCCTGTGTCCAGAGCTGGGGCCCCAGGACAAGAGAGATGTGGGGCTGTTGGAGAGGGGTCAGAGGAGCCACGGAGATGCTCAGAGGGCTGGAGCAGCTCCCCTCTGGAGAGAGGCTGAGGGAGCTGGGCTGGGTCAGCCTGGAGAAGAGAAGGCTGTGGGGGGACCTCATTGCAGCCTGCCAGTCCCTGAAGGGAGCAGAGGAACAGGAGGGGAATCAGCTTGTTCAAGGGCAGAGACTGGCAGGACAAGGGGGCTGGAGTGAAGCTGGAGGAGGGAAGGGGGAGAGGAGATCTTGGGGGGAAGTTCTTTGCAGAGAGAGTGGTGAGGGGCTGGCAGGGGCTGCCCAGAGAGGGGGTGGGTGCCCCATCCCCGGGGGTGTTGAAGGCCAGGTTGGCTGGGGCCCTGGGCAACCTTGTGTAGCTCCAGGCCTGGAGGTTGGTGTCCCTGCCTGTGGCAGGGGGTTGGAGCTCTGTGACCCTTGGGGTCCCTTCCAACCCAGACCATTCTATGATTCTACGACTCCTGGTTTTTCTCCAGAGCAGGTGTGGGCACCGCTGAGCTCTTCATTTGGGGACTGGCACCACACAAGCGATTTGCTTCAGATTTAAGCAAAAAGACTTAATGATTGCACCCTGTCCCCCCAAATAACAGCCACAGTCTGCATCAGAAAGGAGGAAGGTCTGGTGAGTGCCTGGCACCTCCCCTGCTGCGGGGGTCGCTGACGTGCGGGTGCACGGGGAGGCTGGCTGGCCTGACCTGCCAATGCAGCTGAGGGTCCTGCTTCCTCAGTACAAGCTGGGGCCACAGCCACCCCAGACAGGGAACAGGAGGCCACCACCTTCCTCTGAGCAATTTCAGCTCAAGCTGGAGCGAGCAAGAGGCTCCCAAATCCTCATCTCTGAAGTCATGAAGAATAAAGCAGGAATTATCTCCCTGGGAATTTGTTAACCCTCTGTGGGGTCAACTCCTGTGTTGTCATCTCGAGCCGTGGCTGGTACTTCCCTTCAAGCCCAGCAGCTGGGTGAAAAGACTGCATAAAAGTCTCATCTCTCCTCAGAAAATGTCACCAAAACAAAGAGCTGGTTTCTATTCTGCTTGGTTACAGAAAACGATTTGAAAATGTGAAGCGAGAGTAACCAAAAGCTTTAGAAACACGAAGGGCAATACTAGGAAACAAAGGTCATTTGCAGCCTTCTCCATACTGGGATGTTTAAGCCTATCTTGCATTTTCCCACCTGCCTTTGTGGCTTTAGTGTTACCACAGGCACACACAGCATCACAGACCCCTCTGCAGAAATGAGCTAGGAGTACAGGTGAAGGAGCTGTAGTCCTACAAGTCCTAACAAAAGCAATGTGTGAAGACCACGGGTGCCTCTCCCCTGACTTCCACAGGCTCTGGATCCTGCACTGACATCACACTCAGCAGCACTGGGCAAGATCTGGCTTTTCAGCTCCTATCAGCCACAAACCCAACACTCCCATCCTCATAACACACTGGCTGAGCTCCACTGCCCCCATCACTGCTCCACTCCCCAGCCACAGAATCCCAGGCCCCAGCACATCGCCTGTTCACAAGCAATCTCAGCTCACTGGGTTACTTCAGAATGGGGAAAACGCAACGAAGAGGCCTGTGGCTTTGCAGACTGAACATGAGCCAGCAGTGTGCCCAGGCGGCCAGGAAAGCCAATGGCATCCTGGCTTGTGTCAGAAATAGTGTGGCCAGTAGGTCTGGGGAGGGGATTGTGCCCCTGGACTGGGCACTGGGGAGGCTGCACCTCAAGTGCTGGGTCCAGTTCTGGGCTCCTCACCATCAGAAGGACATGGAGGTCCTGGAGTGAGTCCAGAGAAGGGCAACCAGGCTGGGGAAGGGGCTGGAGGGCAAATCCTCTGAGGAGCAGCTGAGGGAGCTGGGGGTGTTGAGCCTGGAGAAGAGGAGGCTGAGGGGAGACCTTCTCCCCACCTCCCCTGCCCTGCCAGGAGGGTGCAGAGAGGTGGGCGCTGGTCTCTTCAGCCCGGGGACAGGAGATGGGACAAGGGGCAATGGGCTCAAGCTGTGCCAGGGCAGGGTCAGAGCAGATGGGAGGGCAAAGTTCTTCCCTGGCAGAGTTGTGGGGCTGTGGCACAGGCTGCCCAGGGAGGGGCTGAGTCACCTGCCCTGGGGGTGTTTAACAGAGGGGAGATGAGGTGCTCAGGGATCTGGTTTAGCTTAGGATGGGAATGGTTGGACTTGATGATCTCAAAGGTCTTTTCCAACCCTGTGATTCTGTGATTTTGTGGGTTTTTCACAGCACAGGCTGCAATGCAAACAGCAGTGCCACCTGTTCTTACAGTCTCCCCTTTATCACACAGCATCACGAGTGTTGACAGGGCAGAAGTCGCTGCCTGACTGAGCCACTGGCCAGGACAAGACCCTGCAGCTAAAAGCCGCCTTGGGTATCAGTTAATTTGGGTTCATTGTAAGGAGATTCCTCTTTCTCTGTTTCGGTTTAATGGGATTTTTATTAAGTGATTATCAACTTTTGATCATTTATGGGAGTCATTTAATCACCTTCTACTATTATTGTCATAATAACATTCACTGGAAGCGCCGAAGGCTCAAAGCAGAACAAATACAGCAGAAACCAGTAAAGCCACCCCGTTCCAGTGTACGCCCTCTGCCTCAAGTTCTGGCATTAAAACTAGAAAGCAGCTGACAAAACAGCAGCAGATGGTTCATCAGAGTCTGTTGGATTACTCAGGCTGTGCCCCTCACCATGCTGAAACACGCCAGCTTGACCAGAGTGTATATTTAATGGAAGTTCCTGTCCCAGTTCCTAAAATAAGCAAATTATTGTTGTGACCCCAAGGCCATATATAAACCCTGAACCTGTGGAGAGAGCCCTGCACACCAGAGAACGTGTCTGCCTGCACGCATGCCAAGGGTCCAGCCCATCACCAGCATCAACAGGATGCCAAGAGTGAAACAATCACTGTACATGGGTACCAACCATGTGGAGCAACATTTGAGCCCAGTAAGTCTGCCCCGGTCTCTCCTAACCAATAGCTGACTCTGCAAGTCACAGGCCCACAGCTCCTGCTGTATGTTTTACTCCTGACAGTAGAGCTGACCCTCCATTATAGAAGCAGCAACTTCAAACGACTGGGTCACCGCTTCCCTTCCAGGCAGGATAAACAGTTTACCAGCAGCATCCGACTGGAGTTAATGCAGCGACACGCTGCTTCGTTCATCCCACAGCAGCACAGCCAGGGGGGTGAGGCCAGAGGGTGGGCAGGGACAATCTGCAGGCCTCGCAGTGAGGTGAGTTCTCCTGCCCAAAGGAGGGAAAACAGAAGAAAATTCATGGCTTGGACTTCAGTTTCTAAAAGCTCAGAAGGACCTTTAAATGTGATCAGTGATTTCTTGCCAATGGTGGAGGGCCACCGTCCCTCCCACGGCACGTGTGGCTCAGAGGAAGGCAGCCCAGGCACAGGTATTTGCCTCCCAGGGCATTTGATAAGAATGACATTTGCCTTTTCTGAAGGCAGGATGAAATAAATACTTCACATGACTCCTAAGTACCTCTAAAACCTCCAAAGTTACTTGGGAGACAGTTCGTTCTCTGCCTTCCTGGAAGCTAACTCCAACAGAGCATGGAAGAAAAGGCTCACTGCGTGCGGCACCACAGGGCTGGCTCCCAGCATCCTCTGACAGGCAGAACCACATCCCTCACGCCTGGCACATCTCCACTCTCCCTGAAAGGCTGCTGCAGGTCAGCAGCATGCACAGATATAGACTTGCCTGCACACCCAAGTACAGCTGCTGATTGTTGCCGACTTGTCTTACTTCCCTGAACCTCCCTGAAGTATGTGTGAAGTCCTGTTCTGGCAGCAGCACAGCTGGGTACCACTCCGCAGACCACACTCTGCCTGCTCCCTTTGCTCTTCAGTGTCTTGGGGAACTCTCCCTGGAAACAACCAGCACAACTAACATCCCCATGAAATGCAGGGCAAAGCTGCCGGGGTATTTCATGGTGCCCGGGGAGGTTCTCTCACCACACTCCAGCCCCAAGAAAGGATGCTGGCTCCAGAACACGAGGTGTTGTGGCCCTCACCTGCTTCTCCCTGTGCTGGCTGAAGAAGCGAGTTGGTTTACTGGTCTCTGGCACCCTCTGCTGACATCTCAACACCGACCTGTCCCATCCCTGCAAGCCCATCCATGCCCAGGCATCCACAGGATGTTCAGGCTGGAAGGGCCATGCCATTGGAATCACATCTCCTTGTCTGGATGAACATTTTGTAACGTAAAATCCCTTCTCTCTTCCCCGTTTGCCCAGGTATTTCTGTTAAATTATACTTCTCACAGATGCCTCTTCCCCTCCTTGGTTTGCTCCAGTAACCGAGCACTCTGTGTAAATAAAGGTGCCCTACACTCCTGTCTCTGGTGGTACCCTTGTACTTATCCTTTCCACCTACCAACACCCTTCCGCACCTTGGAGGCAGCATCTATCCTCACCTTTCCTCCCCAAAAGGAGATTTGCAGCCTTCTTCATGCCTGCATTTTACTGTTGCTCTTTTTTTTCTTTCTGTGCATGAAGGGGAGGCCAGAAGAACACACCAGTACACACCAGTACACACCAGCACAGCCAGCAGATGCTGTGCAACCCAACAGGCAGCTCACAGGACGGACACGTACACTGGTACCTTCTCAATGCTAAATGCAAACACATGCAGGTTGTACTTCAGCTACCACAAGACCTGCATGTTGGTAGGAAGAATCCCAAAGGACCATGCCACCTCCATACCAGCACCTAACAAAAACCTAAGGAAGCTCTGGACACAAGCAGTGCAGAATTCCAACTAGAACTGAAGTACAAAAAATAGTTCTCAGCAAATAGGAGAAACAGGTCAGGGTGGGCAGACTTTACAAATTTAATTCTAATTTGTTGACCACTCCAGAAAGCCACCATAGTATAAAAGAAAGCTTTGAAAAACTTCTAAAAGCCTGGGTCTAAATCACAGAATCACAAACTGGTCTGGGTTGGAAGGGACCCCAAGGAGCACAGAGCTCCAACCCCCTGCCACAGGCAGGGACACCAACCTCCAGGCCTGGAGCTACACAAGGTTGCCCAGGGCCCCAGCCAACCTGGCCTTCAACACCCCCGGGGATGGGGCACCCACCCCCTCTCTGGGCAGCCTGCTCCAGCCCCTCACCACTCTCTCTGCTAAGAACTTCCCCCTAAGATCTCATCTAACCCTTCCCTCCTCCAGCTTCACTCCATCCCCTTGTCCTGCCAGGCTCTGCCCTTGAACAAGTTGATTCCCCTCCTGTTCCTCTGCTCCCTTAATGAGGATAATTGTAAATCCTTTGCACTAGGAGACACAGTGTACTCACTTGAACTGCTGACTGTATCTCTCGAGCTCTCTCTCCAACTAGGAAAGCTGACTTAGCTTTCTTTTTCCCAGCCCCAGAAGAGCCTCGTCCTAAGGCTGTGAGCACCCCACTGCTGGGGGCACCCAGTACATGTCTCCGCTGCTTCCCTGGACAGAGCCAGGCCTGTTTCATTCTGACTCCGGCCTTGCTGTCTGCTTCCCATGGCCAGTTCGGGCCTAGTGGGTGAACCCAGCACTTTTAACATCTGCTCTGCAAACCCTGTCCTCAGCGCTTCCTCCTGGATGGCTGAGGAACCTTGATCACCCTGCACAGACTAATTTGCTTCTTAAAACTGCACAAACAAACCTCTGGAGCCTGACACTTCTAAAAGCCTCTGAGGGACAGGCCCTGGCAGCTGGAGACACTGCTCTCACCAGATGTTCATCCCACCTTGCTCTGCCAGGAGACAGCACAGCTGGTGGGAGGTCTGCAAGGCCCATGGCTCTGCTCTTGATTTTGGCACGTTACTGTGAACAGCGGGCAAAAGTATTTGTGCTGGGCTCTGAGCTGGAGAAACCGAGATACAAGGACACGTTCCTTCTGCAGCACCAATGAACAGCGGGGGACAGTCACCCCCAAAATGACCGCAGCCGTTTGGCCAGCAGACATGAGTCTGAGCACACAGGGACCATCAGCACGTGTAGGAACACGACCTGAACTCTCACCTCCGGCTGAGTGCTTCTCTTCAGGGGCTGCTCGCAAGGGATGCCTGAGAGAGAGGCATCAGCCACGTCCACCCTGCAGTTTGGAAGTGTCACCATGTTGGTTCCCGGCTGACAGATGCACTAGCAAACTCCCAGCCAAAACAGATACAATTTTAAGAATCATGGTGTTGACCAGGGAAGGAAAGTGTGTCTTTCACAAACCTACTTTTTTTTTTAAGAGCTGAAGCTCCCTTTCTCCTGAAGGCACAGCTTGAACTGCTCTCACTAGAGACACAGCACCAAGCACGCCTTTAGAGTAATTTCAGCAGGCCACTAATTTCAGTAGGCCAGTCAATATTCTCCACCTTTACCTGCTTCCCTTGCTAATCTTCCTTTCTGTTGACTCAAAGGAGCTTTAGCTCTGCTGTGTTCACTTCTCCTTAACTACTTTCACTCCAGACCACATCTAAACACTACTAGAGTCAAAGCAGAATAATCCAAGGATTTCCTCTCAAATTCACATTTCCTCTGCTCTCCCTGTTGCTGGCAGATCCCTCAGATCCCACCCATCCTCATCTCCCGTCCTTGTCTGAAGGCACTACCAGGCTGCCCACGCCAGAGCAGAACTAGCAGCTCTGCAGCTTCCACAGGTTTGAAGCACCACTCGAGCTCAGCAGGCAGCTCCTTTTCTGTCTCCCACAGGCACTGCTATTACACCTTGTCAACATTTTCAGTCCCACAAGCTATTGCCATTTTAATTGCCATGTTTTCTTATCAGGCTTGACCTGGATTTTCCTCATCTGAAATCTGATACACCTTGTCAAAAACAAGCAGCCATGTGTTTGCCAGGTTTTGCCTCTTATTTCTGTTTGTCTTTTGCCCACAACATTAGCTGTGGGTTTTCCCACCTCCTTCAGGGAATACTCTCCTTGTGAAATGCCATGGCAGAGCCAGCAGGGAGGGAGGAGCACGAGATGACACAGAGGATGGAGCAAGCAGAGATCAACTGCCAACATCCATAATGACTGAAAAGCCAGAGGAGACACTGGTGTTGCTGCGGGTGAAGATCCTGACTACTACCTGAAGTAAAACTTAAGGGACGACTGATCACTGGCTTTGATCAGAAGATCTCTTTATAACACAAGATTAAGTCGTACAACGCACAGGTGGCTCTGTTGGCCCAGTGTCTGAGCAGACCTCAGTCCTGAGCAGTTTCAGATGTTGGCACCTAAGGGACTGAGACCCCTGTACCAATCCATCAGCACTGTTCGTCCTGAAAAAGTTTCATTTTCACTATCACCACTAGATGACGTCAAGGTGAATCACGGCCGCTCATCAGAGTCAATTAAGTCTTCATGAAGCTTGTAGATCATGAAACCAGTAACTCAGTCACATCTTCATGTGGGCTTCCTCATGCTGGTACCCACAGCACAAGAAACAATGTCCTCCTGGAGCGTAGGGATAATGCTGAATCCCACAAAGTCAAAACAAAGCTGAGTCACATTATACACCACACACTGAGGGCTGGATTTTGATCTCTTCCCAAGCTGTGTCAGTGTTACCTACACCATGCCTGATAATAAATCGCTTTCTCCTTCGGGGAGAGCTCCTCCTCACCCTTCATCTCCTGAATAAGCTTAGAGAAGGTCTTCCTCAGAAAACAGGCTTTGAATACTGTGATTAAGCCATCAGTGGGATTAACAAGGTCAGCTTTGGTGGCATAAATGGCGTCCATATAAGACATTGTCCAAAACAAGGTGAGTTTTGACATCCGTGTTCTGTTCTCACAGCACTCCTGGAAGACCAGGACCCAGAAACCACCCCTGACACTGCTGGGTCATGAGCCAGGTTTTTGCGCACGGCTGGAAGATGGGTCTTCAATAACCTTCTCACTGCTCTTTGGTGCTTATTACAATAAACAAGGGATTTCCCTTCCAGCTTCCTCCTGCTCACCACCCAACAAATGGGTCAGACTGTCTTGGAGGAAGAGAGAACTTCATAGGCTCAGATTGACTTTCAGAAGCGTTCTCAGTGGTGCCATGCACAGTCACTCTGAAACTTTGTGGATCAGGAGAGCTCAGTAAGCACAGAAGTCTCTACCATTACCTTCAGAAGATGAGGAAGATGCGGTATTAGCCAGCTTTTGGAGTGTTAGGCATCCATAAACAATATTACTAACCTGAAAGGCATGTGTTTTACCAGTATGATTTATTAGCTATAGTTGCAATAATCATGGTCTAATTTTTCAGAAAGTAGTGCACTTTATGCATAGTTGTAACCACCTTCTGAAAGACCTTTAAGTAATGATGAATCGACCCATAAAATAATGCAAACACTAGAACCAAGACATTATTCTCCTCCAGGCATGGGCAGGAATATCTGATTTATGTCTGCCAAATGATTTGGCATCCAAACAACTGGCAACAAATTCAAAGTGAAACAGCAAAGCTGTGGGCAACTGCTGGCAAGATTGGGATCCTTTCCCTTCTCATTTCAACATGAAATGCCATGCCTGCTCCGGGATGTTATCATCTAATTCACTTGTTCACAGGGCAGTGAGTTATCTACATGGAGATGGTATGCATCTGCCACAGCGCCGTGGAGCACCACTCTCATTAAGCCTTATAGAGGCACAAGTCCATGCTTGATCAAAGTAACCACTGGAGAGATCTCGCCCTGCAGTGCTCTCCCTCTCTGAGCATGCAGATCCCTACCAGAAACTGTAAGGTCTGAAAAGTAAACTGAAAGGGAACCACATCACCTTTGGCATCATGAATTCCCCCAGCCCCACGGCCAGGCACCGTGGGGGCCGTGCTGTGGGACACCTGCTTATGCTGGTCCATCAAAGATGAGGATGCTGCACACTCATACCAAACCCACATCTCAGCTGCAGAGAGATCAGCTCTTCAGGTTCCTCCTTAAACCCCAAAGGGGTGGCATGCTGCACAGGACCAGCACTGCGCGTCACCCAGAGGACGCACATCAATGGAAGTGCTGGGTGAGTTGGCTGGCAGTCACAGCAGTCACTGCCTCTTCACTGCCTGCATGGCACTTCCTTCCATGGCTACACATCCTCTTGGAAGTTTTCTGAAGTGCCTTAACAGTTGGTAAGAACAGACCTAAATATCACCCTTCCTCCACTTCTGTGCCTCCAAGGCCCTCCACCCTGGGAGCTAGGCAGTGATTACTGTTTAACTATTTATCCTGGCTTTATTTTCCCTGTGTGCTGTCTTGAGAAAGATTTGCCCTCCAGCCCCTTCCCCAGCCTGGTTGCCCTTCTCTGGACTCGCTCCAGGACCTCAATGTCCTTCTGATGGTGAGGAGCCCAGAACTGGACCCAGCACTCGAGGTGCAGCCTCCCCAGTGCCCAGTCCAGGGGCACAATCACTTCCCCAGACCTACTGGCCACACTATTTCTGACACAAGCCAGGATGCCATTGGCTTTCCTGGCCGCCTGGGCACACTGCTGGCTCATGTTCAGCCTGCAGTCAGCCAACACCCCCAGGTGCTTCTCTGCCTGACAGCTCTCCAGTCAGTCTCCCCCAGCCTGCAGCGCTGCTCGGGGTTGTTGTGTCCCATGTGCAGCACTCTGCACTTGGCCTTGTTAAACCTCATCCCATTGATCACAGCCCATCAGTCCAGCCTGTTCAGGTCCCTCTGAAGAGCCTCCCTACCCTCAGGCAGATCAACACTTCCTCCCAGCTTGGTGTCATCTGCAAACTTACTGAGGGACCATTCAATCCCTTCATCGAGGTCGTTTATAAAGATACTGAACAAAACTGGACCCAGGACTGAGCCCTGGGGGACACCACTTGTGACCGGCCTCCAGCTGGATTTGGCTCCATTCACCACCACCCTTTGGGCCCTGCCATCCAGCCAGTTTCTAACCCAGCAGAGGGTCCACCTGTCCAGGCCAGTGACAGCCAGTTTCTCAATCCACGCTCATCCCCTGGGCAGCAGAGCAATGCCCCGTTCATTTATTTCCCAAGCAACGGGTGCAGCACAGAGCGAAGCAGCGAGCCAGACACATGGTGGGGTTTCAGCGGCACCAGACCACGGGGTCTTGCTAAGCACGGTGCTGGCTAGAAAGACCAACCGAGCTGCTGTGTGAGGCCAGCCCATGTGTTCCTCATGGTTTCTGGGGCACCTTTGATGCCTTGGAAAGCTGGAATCAAAACTCACTGGCCTTGGTGCCTGTGGATTAAGCAGGTATCCTTTACTGCAGTGCTGGGCGCACAGGGCATTGCTCCTCCCAATGTGTGCACCCATTAAAGCCACATTTCTCATATTTATACAGATTAACTATACATATTCATTATAATTTCTATGAAAAGGCAGGGTTATGCAAATTATTTCTAAGAAGTAATTTATATTAATTCCTCCCTGATAGAGCGTGCTCAGTGACACTCAGGGGGTCTTCCAGTGGTCTTCAGGGATGAAGGCTGGACGTCTTCCTCTCTCTCAGCATGTGCTCTTTATGGTTTTCTCCACAGTTAACAAAACACACTCCTGAACTCAAAAACACATTCCTACAAAAACTAGTTAGGAACCCCTTTTAACTGAAAACAAGATATACTCTGTCTCTTAATTGGTTGTTGGTCTCATTATTTATGACTCCCCATCTTCATTAGCTTCAAGGCTGTTGCACTGTTCTGGCTCAGTTTTGTAGCCGCTTTCACGAAACAGCTCACACAGTTACAGCCATATTCTACTAAAATCCAAACCAAATCTATTCTTAAAATACACAAATTAAAGTTATATCAGTTGTCTCAAGCTACATCTACATCAATCTATTCAGCTCGGTGAAGAGCCGAGCGTATCACTGGCAGAAACGCAGTCTGGCTCCTGAGGGCCGTAGCACCCTTGGGATGCTGCAGTCCCTTCTCAGGGACTCCTGCCAGGGTAACGATGGGAGCAAGGTGTGGGAAAGGTGGTGTTTCAGCTCAGCATCAGAGAGGACGTTTCTCACAGCCTGATGGTGGTTGAAGAAAACATTATTTGGTTAAAACCCACGAAACTCTGCAGCAGAACAGCGCCCTGCCACAGGAGCAGAGGGACTGCCTGAGGTGTAGCACTTCAAAACACATCCCTATGAATCTTAACCAAAAAGAGACCTGGGGAGTGAGATTTTCCATCCCCAGCAAGGATGACACATGGCACACCAAGGAAACCACTCGCTTTGTTCACATGTAGGGCTAGGTGGACATGATGCACTTTAGGAAGAACTGCAAAGTCCCTTCCTCTGCTCAGGTAACTCTGACAGCAAATGCTCCTCGCTGTGCCACTCCACCTCTCCAAACCACCATGCCCCAAAGCCTTCTGCAACACAGAAAGGAAACCTGAGGCTGAAAATGGAAAATGGCAACCTCCTAAAAATCACCAATCCCCTCAAAAGGGGAAACAATGCCCCTTGGCAGAGCGAGAGGGGGGTGAAGCTGGCACAGCCCCAACTGAAGAGAAACACAATCTTCCCTACTACAGATGCATGAAGCGCATCCTGTGCCAATGAGACACTCGACCAAATTGGCTCAGGGTGTTTTCACCACCTCCTTTAGCACAAGAGTTTGTGGAAAACAGGAAGGCAGAAACACTCCGGGCCAGTGGGGCCTCCTGACCCAAGGCACCACACAGGATCAGCGGAGGGGAAAGGCTCTACGCTGATGGCAACATGCTCTTTACTGGGAGAAAATTATCTTTCAGAACACTGAGCATCCCTCTAGGAACCATGAGGGAAATTTAGCAAGTGAGGCACTAACAGGACCCCACAAACATCCATCAGAGCTGTGAGCAGCAGGCATCAGATGTAAAGGCTTCACTGTCCCAAGACTGCCCGGTGTCACGCTGCACGAAACCCCGTGCTGGTGGGTAAAGGAGAATGAGCTGGACGAGGCCCCAAGGGGCAAGGGCTGTGTCCAGATAAGATCAGCAAAGAACCGGCTATGTTTGTACCTTTTAATTAATATTAAGAAAGGCAGAACCAGCTCATTCTCTTGAGGGGTGGGGCAAACTCACAGCCCAGCCATTTTACAGAAGGAACGCTAAGAAAATAAACACCGGTAGCTGGGACGGAGGCATTTCTGACCTCTGCTTCCATCAGCATTCACACCTTCAGCGCCTGGGATGCTGAAGGCATTGTCTTCCCCTGCCCAGGCGAGGAAGGACGCTGACGCATGGCCCGGCCTCCCTGCTTTGTCACACTCAGCAAACAAAGGGGAAGCTTGCAAAGGCCAGCTCAGTGACTGGGAGACACAGCGGCAGCTTGTCCCCAGCGCTGGGCAGTTAATCCCAACGCTCAATCCCCTCGTGACTGGAGAACACCTGACATGTACCATCTCTGGCTGCAATGAAAGGCCTAACGACACGCACTCTGCCAGAGGAGGATGTGTGCTGTGGTCATGGAACGCTACAGAGAAGGAGAGGCCTCCAAGAAAAAATAATGGGGAGGCTCAAAACTTTGAAGCAATACTGGAAGTTAAGAAATGAGTGGCTTCCAGGGGTGGGCTTGGGAGTGAGACACAGAATCACAGAGCTGTAGGGGTTGGAAGGGACCTCCAGAGATCATTGAGTCCAACCCCCTGCCAAAGCAGGGTCCCTAGGACAGGGCGCACAGGTCGGCGTCCAGATAGGTCTGGAATATTTCCAGAGATGGAGACTCCACACCCCCTGGGCAGCCTGGCCCAGGGCTCCCTCACCCTCACTGGGAAGTTCTTCCCCAGATAGGTGTGGAACTGCCTGTGCTCCAACTTGCAGCCATTGCCCTTTGTCCTGTCTCCATAGATAATTGAAAAGGGGCTGACCATTTCCCCCTGTGTCCCACACTTCAGATATTTATTAACACTGCTCAAATCCCCTCTCAGCCTTCTTCTCTCCAGGCTGAACAGCCCCAGCTCACTCAGCCTTTCCTCACAGAGGAGATGCTCCAGGCCTTTAATCACCTTTGTAGCCTCCTCTGGACTCTCTCCAGGAGATCCCTGTCTTCTCTGTGCCGGGGAGCTCAGAACTGGACACAATAAAACTAATGGAACGCTTCATGAATTTGCATGCACACATTTGTTTCTGCACATCCTTGCACAGAAACATCAGTTTCCGGTAGCTTCTATCCCAAATGGTGCAACCACACTGTCTCAGATTGCACAGGATGTGCTGTGTGGAACCATTTCTCAGCCTTAGTTTACAAAGGCCGGTGCCAGTTGGAAGCCAGCTAGAGCAGAGCCGTGCTAGAGCAGCAGGCTGCTAGGTGTGTGTTACTTCATGGCAAAGACAGTACACTCTGAAAGCACTGAATCTTGATTTCATTTCTGTACAGCCCTTGGTTTGCAGAGGATATACAGACTGGAACCAATGCCAACACCGGCAATTCAATGTACCCCTTGAGTTCACTCTATTCATGATTCCTGTATTTCAAATGGGATTTTCTGGTCAGTGTAATACTGTACTTACAGCTGCTGCAACAAGCCCTTTGGAATTCCAATGCCTCACACCCACTTACCTATGCATAATTAATAATCTCTGCACACTGATTCTCATTCTGGCCCAGTTCAGAGCCAGTGGGAGGGAACTGAACCTGGCAGTGCTTCTCACAGATTAAAAATAAGCAGAAAGGAGCAAGGGAAAAGCTGTACAGATAAGAGGACCGAGGATACCAGAACACATACACAAAGCCCCGTGCCTTTGCAAGTATAACTTCCATCGACTCCCTCTCTCTGGGCACTCAGACTAGTTCACAGGCAGCTAAATGATAATTTTGTTCCTCAGATAAACAGAAACCCAATTTAATATATGCTCAAAGTAACCAGATCTGAGACTGGGAACAGAGCTCTGAAGACCTCCAGCGCTCCTCAGCAGCAAGGAAAAGCCCTGTGCTAGCACAGAGGACGTGCCTGCCGTACTAAACGGCAGATGCCTTCAGAGCACTGTATGTTTAGTCATCTCTTTATCAAACCCTTAACTAATTAAACAATCCTCTTGTCAAAGAGGACAGTCATTGTTTGTGTGACCGATGCCCTGTAAACATAATGGGATAATCTGCCTTTCTCCGTTTTTTTCTCCCTTGATTCTTCCAAACAGCTGGGGGATGCACTGCCGGCTCTCCGGGAAGCCTCGGCTCATCTGTCATTCTTCCCCGCTCGCAGCACTGCGCGGCTGCACGCAGCATCAGAAGCCAAGCCGAGGACAATAACGCCTCAGATACACCAACAATCAATGTGATACCAGGCCGTTAAAGAGTCCCCAGGCCTCTGGAGGGCTGAGCGAACAATTAGGAGGGGAAAAGAAGCAATTCCTGGATAGAACTGACAATTAAAAATATATTGATCTACAAAGGGCGAAAGATGCTACCAGGAATGCATGTCTGGCACCCTCTTTTGACTTCGGTACCCGGGAAGAAAGAGCTTGCAGGTGACAAAGCTTTGATCAGATGGCATCAGGCTTGCTCTTGCATCTGCAGTTACAGCAGCACAAGCTCTTAATCAACTGTTACTGCCCCAGAAATCACTTCCAGAGATGATCTCCAGCCCCTGGAGCCCGAGGGAATGGCTCATCCCAGAGCTGCACAGACATGCCGTGGCTAACAGAAATCAGAGAGGACAACTGCTCCCTTGTGGGAAAGGAGGACAGCGCTTCTGCAGGTTGCAAACCCCAGAGGTTGCCAGCACATCCCTCTGCAGTCATCGAGAGGACTCTGGTCACGCCATCAGCAGAGCTGTGCACCCCGTGCCACCGTCAGGACAAAGCCATTACCAGCCCCAGCTCGCCCTCACCAGAGCCCCTGTTTCCTCACTCACCCCTGGCACCCACTCAGACACAGTTTCTGTAGGGAATTCCGACTACCCGGGATTTGGAATTCTGCATGTGAACACTGTCTCTGGAAACCAAACTGAATCACTTCTCCAACAGGCAGGTTTGGCAGAACTGCTAATCCCAGGAGAGGAGCAGAGAGCAGGCTGGGCAGGCAGCCCTTGCGCCCGTCCCCAGAGCACCTTCCTGAGCACTGGGGGCTGGGACGCTCTGCTGCTCTGATGGCCGCGTGTGGCTTCACTGGCTGTCGCAGGTGACAGCTGCGGTGTCATTCGGTATCCAGGGGTACATACATATCTCCTGATGACTGTATTTCTGTGTGACAGGGGAGGAGGAGGAAGGGACAGAGGGAAGGGAAGGCTGAGTAATACCCAAATGTGAAAGTCCTTCGGTGCCCATCAAAAGCAAGCTTGGGGCAGTCTCAGACTAGCCCATCCTTGGGTGTGTTGTCACAAACAGCAGATGACCAAATCTCTGCTCACCGCCCAGGCAGGACCTGGCTGCAGTGTTACACAGAGGACAGCAGAGGACAAAGGGCTTCACACAAGCAGGACAGCTCTTCTCCTGAGCAACTCCCCTCCACCCCAGCCAGCTTGAGGAGATCCCTCCATCCCTGCTCCTCCACAAAACACACAAAGCCCCCACTCCAGCTGGATTCAACGGCTACTACAGCCCCGTTCCTGGCTGAGATGGAGAGTGAAGCCACCTCACCCCATCACAGGTCCATGGGGGCCATCACACAAGGAGTGCCAGCGCACACCCTACTGAGGAGTTCGGGTGTCCATCTGCCCAACCTCAAGTAAGTTGTCCACTGGTCTAGAGCTCCTCCAAAGGAGACACCATGCATCCTGTGCTATGGACAAAACAAAGCCCAGGATGCAGCGTGGACGAAGCAAAATCTGGTTCTTCCTGCCCCTCACTGTGACCACAGCTGGGGAAGAAGGTAAATAACCTCCCATCAATGGTGACTTTACAGACCTGTGCTCAAATCTGAACAAGTTCCTCATCTCAATCCAAGTTAAACTCAGCAAGTGTAAAGCAGACATTCCAAATGGAACATATCAAAGCTTAAATTATGTTATCCCAGCAATACTGCAAAAATGTCTGTATCTGGTTTGTTACAGGCAATATCGGCCTTACGGCTTTTTCCTGCTCTCTCCTTTCCTTTGGATTTTTCCCTTCCCTGGTGTTCCCTCCCCACCTCATCACTGCAGCCAAGTTTTACACAATGTACATGAAAATAGCAGCTCTGTCCCAGGAGTAGCCAAGTTAAGGAGGCCACATGGCATCCCAGGGTTCCACACTCCTCTTCGTGCAGCCTAAAAAACGTCAACCATTCCAATCTTGCTTTCTGCCCAGCTCTCCCAGTAACAGACACTCGCCTTGCCAAACACTAACTGTGGAGGGAACAAAGCACTTCTGGAAAAGGGAAGAACAGGTTTGCCTTTCTAGATGTACAGATTTCTAAAGCAATCCCAGAATCCCAGGGGTTGGAAGGGCCCTGGAGAGCTCCTGGGGTCCAACCCCCTGCCAAAGCAGCTCCCCAGCTCCTATTGCACAGGGCGGCGTCCAGACGGGGCTGGAATCTCTCCAGAGATGGAGACTCCACACCCCCTGGGCAGCCTGGCCCAGGGCTCCCTCACCCTCACTGGGGAAAAGTTCTTCCTAGGCTCTAACTTGCAGCCATTGCCCCTTGTCCTGTCCCCACAGACACTGGAAAGTGGCTGCCCATTTCCCCCTGCATCCCACCCTTCAGATAGTGATAAACATGAATCAGGTCCCCCCTGAGTCTTCTTCTCTCCAGGCTGAACAGCCCCAGCTCCCTCAGCCTTTCCTCACAGGGGAGATGCTCCAGGCCCTTCAGCATCTCCAGAGCCTCCTCTGGACTCTCTCCAGGAGATCCCTGTCTGTTTGATCCCAGGGAGCCCAGCACTGGACACAACACTCCAGGTGGGGCCTGAGCAGGGCAGAGCAGAGGGGAGGATCCCCTCCTGTGACCTGCTGCCCACACTCCTCCTGATGCCCCCAGGATCCCATTGTCTCTCCCAGCCCCAGGGCACACTGCTGGCTCATGGCCACCCTGTCATCACCAGGACCCCCAGGTCCTTCTCCCCAGAGCTCCTCTCCAGCAGGTCACCCCCAGCATTTTTCTTTTAAAGGGAAGAGACTCCTCTGTGAGCTGTTTTACCCTGGTGAGTTACACCCCAGCGAGCGCACAGCTGGTGTAGGAACAAGTTCCTGTTTTTCCTGACCTACATTTTCAGGTTGGCAGGAAATCAAAGTTCACATCAAATTACAGCAGTTTCTGACCAGACTTGCATGCACCCTCCAGTCTCAGCTATTAAATCTCTTTGGGCCTAGCAAGTTTGGGTTTTGTATGAGAGAAGGTGCCACTGTTTCCAATTCCAGATGCTCGGTGTTACCTCCCCACGCACAGGTCGCCTTTGGGCTGTAGTACAAAAAGGGGCAGGTTATTTTCTGTAGGATCTGGTTTCACCAGAGACATTTACCTCTCCTCCAACTGCTCTGTGTACTTTACCTACTGTATTTATAATAAAAGCTGTGTGGTTAAGCAGACACAGCCACAACAGCCTAAATTTGTTCTAAAGACCTTAACCTGAAAAGGCTCCCTGGGGAGGAGCAGCCTGTGGGTCCTGGGTTGATACAAACAAACAGCAACCCACAAACAGACATTTTGTTGGCTACATACAAGACCAGAACCTAGGGACAAGGCCTACGGACAAGCAGGCTGTAGCTGCAGCATCAGCATGAGAATCCTGTCATCTACTTCATGCTTCCAAGAAGGCAGCAGCACCGAGACACGCTGGCACGCGAGCAGCGCAGGACAGAACAGGGTCGGTGGTCCCAGGTCCCTGCGGTGGGATGGCGGCTGTGCTGCTTCCAGACCTGAGCCACCACAGCGCTCAGCATGAGCCACTAAGGGCATCACAGCATGACATCCGAATCCATGACATTAATGACAGCGGTGTGACTAGCAATTTTCAGTAGGGCTTGCTGGGATAGGACAAAGGGTAATGGTTTTAAACTAAAAAGAGGCAGATTCGGATTCTTCTTCAGAAGAATGGGTGGTGACACAGGTTGACCAGAGGGGTGGAAGATGACCCATCCCTGGAAACACTCAAGGTCAGGTTGGACAGGGCTCTGAGCTACCCTATCTCCTTGACGATGTCCCTGCTCACTGCAGCAGGGTTGGATTAGATGGTCCTCAAAGGTCCCTTCTCATCCTGTGATTCTGTCACTTTCTCCCTCTTACTAGCTCCCTACTCTGCCTTACTCTTAGTGCTGTCCTCCCAGCACATGAGATTGTGTTGATAGGGCCCAGGTTGTGCCTCACTCCTTTCCTCTGGGACTTGCACCTCTGCAGCAGAAATGTCCATTGATCCAAGGAGAAAAGGGCACCAAGAGCCACAACAGTGGGACAGGACAGAGAAGAGCTTATGTTCCCAAGGACGCAAGTAGAGAGCACAGCACCACAGCCAGCTTTGGAAATAAACCCAATCCTTTCATTACAGCAGCAGAGTCTTTCCCCCCGCAAGACCACTAAAGCTACTAAGTGGAAGGAAGTGCACTGCCCCATCTTGACCTCTCCAAGTTTTATGAGCTGCTCAAGCCATGAGCCACCACACTGCTTCTGCAGCTCTCCAGTTTAACACATCTTGCAAAAGCTACGTGTGAAGGAAACACATTGGAAGTTTCTTTTATTTCCCTGCCTGTTTTCAGATCTCTGCAGTTTCACAACGTCCATATTTCACGAGAATGAAAAATCACTGCATTGCAAAACACATCCAAGACAAAAAGTTTCAATTAAGCCTTTTTAACAACAAAAAAAACCACACCAAAAAAACCCAACCATGGTTTTCACAATCATGGGAGAAATTCTTTAAAAACTCATCTTCTTCAGGCCAAGGTGAAAGTGCTCATCACATAGGCAGCGCGTGCAACCCCGAGCACACATGGGGAGCAGACTGCCCACCTACCCACACCCACTCAGGTCAGGGGTTTCTCCCCAGCACGTTTGGCTTCTCCTGTGCTGCCCGTTTGGACCAGAGGGAGACCACAGACCACCAGTACCCTGCTGAATCCCAGCCACAGCCCCACGTCAGGCCTCAGGAGCCAGAGTCCATTAGCAGGACTCTGAGCAGCGCTGTGCTCAGGGAAATGCTGCCTTCAGTTACAGGGTTTGATTTATACCTCATAACTGCAAAACTAATGAGATTCTAATGAAAAGTGGGACATAATTCATTTGTTTCCCCCCAGGAGGTTCGATTTATTTTCAACAAGCATGCTACTGATTAAAACAAGGGGTGATGGTTTTAAGGAGCTGGAACATAAACCTGTTCCCTAATGTGTGTTGTCTAAAATGATACAATGGTTTCTGCAGTTCATTTTCACTGCCTTTATCTGATTTGTTTTGTTCAAATGTATAATTATTTTTTTCTTACTGGTCACTACTATATAAACAATAAACATCTAATCTGTATTTCAATTAATTACACTGAAATCTTTACTAAAAAGAGAAGGCAGCCCTCTGGTTATTTCGCTTCTTCCCCATTCCAGGCAAATCACTCCAAACCTTTGCATAGATGGAGAAGCCAACACTGTTTGCAACTGTTTTTTTAATTCTCACTGGCACTTATATTGAGAAACTAAATATAAAGGTGTACAGATCATAGAATCACAGACTCACAGAATCCCAGGGGTTGGAAGGGACCTGGAGCCAGCTCCCTCAGCCTTTCCTCACAGGGGAGATGCTCCAGGCCCTTCAGCATCTCCGTAGCCTCCTCTGGACTCTCTCCAGGAGATCCCTGTCTGTTTGATCCCAGGGAGCCCAGCACTGGACACAACACTCCAGGTGGGGCCTGAGCAGGGCAGAGCAGAGGGGGAGGATCCCCTCCTGTGACCTGCTGCCCACACTCCTCCTGATGACCCCCAGGATCCCATTGTCTCTCTCAGCCCCAGGGCACACTGCTGGCTCATGGCCACCCTGTCATCACCAGGACCCCCAGGTCCTTCTCCCCAGAGCTCCTCTCCAGCAGCTCACCCCCAGCCTGTCCTGATTCCAGCAGTTATTCCTTCCCAGGTGCCAGACTCTCCACTTGCTTTTGTTGAACCTCACCTGGTCTCTCCCTGCCCAGCTCTCCAGCCTGGCCAGGTCTCTCTGGATGGCAGCGCAGTGTCCTGTGTGTCAGACACTCCTCCCAGCTCTGGATCATCAGCACTTGCTGAGGGTGGATGGTGTTCCCTCATCAAGGTCGTTGATGAAGATATTAAACAGGACTGGACCCAACACCGAGCCCTGGGGAACATTTAAACTATCCACGTAGCTGTCCTTACCAAAGAAGCTGAAGTCCAACCTGGTGTACTGACACTTTGAGAGGCATACCCGCTAAACGGCAGCATTAGGTTAAGTGACTGATTTGAAAGAATGTTGTTAATTGCATGCTAATACTAATGTTAATAATATACAGGTCCCTAGCACGATGGTTAAGCTTCACATCTGTAAAGCTCTCCAGAATAATCATTACTCAGCCATCTACTTAACCTGCTCTAACCTCAAGCCTCCTTCCCGTAAGCTGTGTGCACTCAGAAGGGGTTTCCCTGCTGCCGCTCATAGCCAGCCCAGGCAGCGCTCCTCAAACCCACCACGGTGCAGCTAGAAAGAGTCCGGTCAGCAACTCAGTCCCTCAATACAACTGGGTCACTCAGAAATGCAACACTAAATCAGAGCTTTTAGACAGGCATTTAAATGAGGGACTTGGTTCTGTAAACACCATGCGTTGTAATTGTCCGTGTGTTAAGGATAAGGCAGTAGGACTGGCCTTTCCTAAAGTCAGGGACTCCAACTTGGCAGTGTTTGCTTTCCAACATCACATCAAGATCCTGACTCCACCACGCAGGAATTTAACTCCTCCAGACACAAAACGAACACACCAACTGCGAATTGCAGAGTGGCAATTCCAAGGCTTTAGTCATCCAAGCGCATTCGGTTCCGCCACGGCCCGCTGCCCAGCCCAAAGCCCTCCTTTGCAGAGGAGAGGTTGACCCAGCCCCTTCCCTCCAGCCTCTTCCTTCTTTGCCTGTATGCCAGAAGTTGGGTGCCAACAGCATCCCTGCGTCCTGCAGGCGTTTCACCCCCATAACCCCGGGGGCTTTAGGGGAACAGGCGATCTGTTCCGCTACATCTAACACACCGTTTTCTTTCTGGAGGTGATAAACAATTACAGAAGATCATCAAGTCCAACCATTCCCATCCTAAGCTAAACCAGATCCCTGAGCACCTCATCTCCCCTCTGTTAAACACCCCCAGGGCAGGTGACTCAGCCCCTCCCTGGGCAGCCTGGGCCACAGCCCCACAACTCTGCCAGGGAAGAACTTTGCCCTCCCATCTGCTCTGACCCTGCCCTGGCACAGCTTGAGCCCATTGCCCCTTGTCCCAGCTCCTGTCCCCTGGCTGAAGAGACCAGCGCCCACCTCTCTGCACCCTCCTGGCAGGGCAGGGGAGGTGGGGAGAAGGTCTCTCCTCAGCCTCCTCTTCTCCAGGCTGAACACCCCCAGCTCCCTCAGCTGCTCCTCAGAGGATTTGCCCTCCAGCCCCCTCCCCAGCCTGGTTGCCCTTCTCTGGACTCGCTCCAGGACCTCAATGTCCTTCTGATGGTGAGGAGCCCAGAACTGGACCCAGCACTCGAGGTGCAGCCTCACCAATGCCCTGTACAGGGGCAATTCAGTAAGCTGAAGATGAATGTCCCACAAAGAGAGCACAAGAAAGATAAGTTGTTCCACCCAACTGAACAAACATTTCCTCACAGTCACACCCTCTGCACATAAAAGCAGGAATCCTTCTAAACTCATGCTGAACAATCCTCGTGGAAGGTCACAAACAATAACAATGGATAATTAAAACAATCACCAGGCTTAGTAAAACAAAAATTAAAAGTAAATTGCTCATCAGGTTTTTTCCAAACTGCCCAAGCCTCAGTAAGAACATGTTTTGGACAGAAGGGAATTTGAACTTGAAAGATTACAGCAAGCTGCTGTTCATCAAAAAGGGAAAAACCCACCAAAACCAACCAACCAAAAGCCCCTCCTTCCCCCTCCCCCCTTTATGGGACTGTGGGGTTCACTAGACAGCAAAGGGATTTGGTGAGACAAAGGAAGATGGAGTAGAACAGACTGGCTGATGAGGTAACACGCTCAAGTATTTGGGAATTCTGTGTGTTCTTGTGCTGCTAAGCAATTATCCATCCCCAAATCCAACCAATTGAAAAAAAAAATAAAAAATGAGGAAATCACAATTTTTGCACCACTTTTAAGAGGCTTAAGCAAACTGGATTTGGGATTTTCTTTTTTTTTTATTGGATTTTCTTTTTTTAAATGTACATTACCCCTGAAAAACCTTCCCATTCTTAGCTGTTGCACTTAAAAAGGTTTTTACACTATGGCAAAGAGCCACGGTGTGCTGGGCAGGCAGCACAGCTGCAGGGAGCTGGAGCAAGGAGGCAATGGGAATTTAGAACCCACCAAACTAAACCCATTGCCAACAACTCCGGAATGGTACCATTCTCTTCCAGCATGTATGTGTGGGGTTCAGGGGTTGTTGGTCTTCTAACAATATTTAATATAAACCAACAGAGAAACAGGACATAAAATACAGCATGATAAATACCAGAGGTATCCCTGGCATGGTAATTACAGGGTTTCGTTAACGGGGATTCTAAAGGCAATATCTGAAGTGAGAAAGAAGCATCCAAAACAACTTTCAACCTGCAAGTGAGACAACCAGCACCGATGCTCAGCATCTTCTCACCTCAGAAACCAGCACTGGATTCTCCTGGGAAAACGCAGAGTAACTCGGGATTAAAACATCCTGATCTAAAGCCTCCCCTCTGGTTAAACTGGTCTTTAGACACAGAGAGATGCTCCAGGCTGAGCACATCTATAGCTCAGGGCTCATCCTGCTGGCGCTGCACCACCAGCACGCTGAGCTTTCACTGCTCCTACTGTGAAGATACAGGAGTAGAAGTGGTGCTGGGACACCATTAGGATTTTATTTTTTTAAAAAAAAATTAAAAGTAGGATAATATATCTGGAAAATACAGCCAGTATGGTCATTTGGAATCCTCTGTAAGGCACAAAATCATCTGAAGAACAACTACAACTCTGTGGAACACCTTCTTCCCAGCATACCCACCACTGAAACAGAGGATGACGCACTACAGCACCCGACACGCTGAGACCAGAAGCCATGAGGTGAGACCTCAAGTGCACCAGGCAGTGTTATCTGGGTCTTCTGAAACACAGAGGAAGACAGGATATTTCTACTGCCATGAGGCATACACTTCAGGAGCTTGGGGCTTGCTTTTGACTCCCTTGTCAGCAATCCCTTTGGCCACACAAGCGGTACTGTTACAGCTGTGCTGCTCCACGCCTGTGACCAGGCATCACGTATTAAACCATCCCAACCAAGAATGTGGGGATAGTGATGAAAACCTTCAGGCAGAGCAGCACATCACAGGGAATACAGCAGGAGGGATTTTGTACCACTGAAACCTGCTCCTTTGCCCACTGATCATGTTCCACAGCTCATAAACTGCTTATCTGGCTCTTCCCTCACTCCTGTGATGCGGGAATCCTTTCCTTGAAGATTCCCACATCACAGCTCGACCAGTCCTGCTCCCCCAACACCTCCCTCCATCTGGTCCACAAGTCCCATCACCTTTTCCTTTCAGCCATAATCTAATTGAAACAGAACAATTGCCCTGAGTGTGCTTAGCTTCAAACAGCCACCTCTGTGTGAGAGCTCTATGGAGGCAGCAAGAGAGAAGTCAGGTTTTTGTTGGAATTTCCTTTCATCCCGAGACAACGCTGCTCGGTTCCCTCTACACCCTCCAGTTGTGGTCACAAGTGAGGCAGAGCTTTGACAGACAAGAGCTTTGCTAACTACACACTCCGGAGCACATCCATCTTCAACACTGTGAAAGGCAACAGTTCTTTGGGAGAGAAAAGTTGGTATGTGGTCATGTAATTAAAGACTGTGATCATTCACACCCACATTGCGGTAGGTTGGTGTTGTGCAGGCATCCTTAACTCCAGCATCTCCTCATTTTTAGCTACTTGCATTTGAAATTTAAATAATGGGGTTTTTTATCATACCATGCCATAAATTAATTGTGCAGAAAAACCAATGTCTTTAAAAAATAACTCTTCAGAATGAAAAGCCAGCTAGATCCCTCGCTAGAATTAAGCCACAATCCCCAGCTCCTCATTCACACACCAGTCCCGAGACAGAAACACATCTGTGAACAAGCTTGAGCACATAAGCACTCTCACTGTGCTTAAAATTAAGCACATGATAAAGCACTACACGCTTTAACAAACCAAAGCTGCAGAGAAAACGCACGGGGCCGAGATCAAAGAGGAGAAACTGTAAAGTAAATGGATTCAGAAAGGGCTTAGGCTGACAAGCCAGGCATTCACACCATCAGAGGGCCCAACTCACTCTCTTTCTCTCTCATTCTTACACCAGACAAATGAAGAATAATATTGACGCCATCAGCAATAACTGGGAGATAACGGCATTGTTTTCCCTGCCCACGATGCATGCCTCCGCGCGCGGGCGTGCGATGGGTTAGTCGCTATGGAGCCGGATCAAAAGCGGTTGTTAAGGGAACAAGCAGGAAAGGTAAAACAATGGCTGAGATAAGAAGCATCTCAACAAATATGCAACCAGACTCCTGGGTTTATTGCTGCGAGGAGGCAAGAGTTTGGCCCCCACCCTAGGGAGGCCGCGGCTTTGCCAAGGCTGAGCCGCAGCAGATCAAAGGGAACGCTGGAGGACCCCGTCCCAGAGGAGGGGGAGGAGGGCTGGGGGGAGGCTGGAGACCGCCCAGGGCGTCAGCGCTGGGACCGGGCCGCACGCCCCGGGATGAGGCTGCGAGCAAGGACAGCAGCTCTCTCTCCAGCCAGGAGCCAGGGCAAGCAGAGCTGAGCAGCCTTCCCCAGATGAAAGGGAAGAAGAAAAAAGTAAGAGCTCCACATAAAGACCTCTGGCTGCCTCTGCTCTGTGTGCTGGGTGGGAAGGAGCCCCAGAGCGGCAGGCAGTGCCCAGCATCTGCCGGGGGTGAAACCGCAAGACCTGGCAGGAGCCCACGAAAGCCGCCTGACAAAGCAAAGGCTCTTGAAAGCGGCCAGCTTCTCCATCACAAGATCCTGTCTAGCGACCTTCACCCAAAAGCTCCTTCTTTCTAGGAATTAATGACAGGCTCGCTTGCCTGCCTTCGCCAGCACACAGCCGCTGGGCTCTCCTGCGGCTCCGTGCGCAGGGGGCACCCAGCAGCCTATCGGCTGCTCCGGCAATTCATAAGCTACAAATTGAAGAAACACACTAGGAGCTGAAATGAGTTTCCGAGAACTGAAACAGCTGCTAAAGAAACAAAAGCCAAAGATTCTCCTGGCTTCTGGCTGCGTTTTTTTGTTGGGTTTTTGTTGGGTTTTTTTTTATTTAGCTTAAAACAAAATGAAAAAAGTCTGCTTGGAACCCAAACAGTCTCTAGCTGCAAATGTGGTGTCTAGCCTGACAAACAGCGGCTTGTGGACACAATGCCAAGCAGCACAGGATTCCCATGGACCTGGTGTTTCTCAAGCCCTTAATGTGGTTCAACTTAGGCAAGTGGTTTTAGGATTCCCAGTTTAACATCTACAGCGCACATCTGCAATTCATTCTGGTTTCTTATTTTATTTCTTACTTCTCCAACCAACCCCAAATCATTTTATGAGCTCTTGCAATCCGGTACTAATCAGTTGCTCATGCAGCAGGAGTCCCCGCTTCCTCAGAAGGGCTCCCTCTGCACCAGGAGCCAAGCTGTGTCAGACGGATTTTGCCAGGAACAACAGTAACTACCTGATAAAACAGGAATGCCTGGCAGCGTTCAACGCACCACTACAAGACATGGAAAGCTTCTCCTCTAACACACAGTGCTAACCATGGTCTCTACCTCTCCCCTTGGATCAGACTCCCCACATTAAATCAAAGGTGACTCCTCCAACAGGACTAATGTAATTGCTCGCTTCTGAGAGGGGGATCTGACCACGTGGCTTCAGGGAAACCTTCAGAGGAGTCTTCATCCAGCTGCTGGGAAGGAATTCCCACCCAAGAGGCAGCACTGGGTTAAAGCATTTCATGGAAGTGCGACAAAAACTAAATTGTCAGTGTTTGCCCTCTGCACGTTCAATCTGGTAGATGAAAGGCTGAGGACATGGCAGGAGAAGGCAGCTGCTCTCCAAAGCGGGTGCAACGCCATCAGAACCACTAACACACAGGCCATCTCTTTACTTCATCGCCCTTCTTGTTTAGAAGGCAGGCTGTCCAGTCGGGAGAGCCCACCTGCCCTCGTGCTGTGAGACCCTCCCAAAGGAGCAGCGGAGCCACACACTGTCCTGCAGTGGGGAAACCCCACTCCTCAGAAACGGAAGGCGCAAGCAGACACATCCTCTACCTCACTCTGATGCAGATCAAAGCCACAGCTGTAGGGTAATTCTGGCTCTGGGCTTCTACAACAAGGTTCACTGCAGGTAATACGGAGTCAGCGGCGAGCAGTGTTCTCAGGGGTGCAGCTGGCACGTCCTCGCTCAGCCAGTGATGAGCCTGCAGCTCCAAGCCACTTCCTCACACTTTGCTAGTGAGCTACAGACCTGAACAGCATCAGGAAATCACAGCAGGTTTGTCCATAAATGTTCTCCTGCTGCCAGTGGATGCAAAGGGAACTTTGCTGGCATCACCATGCACCCTGGCACCAACAGTCAGAGAATCCGAGGGTGAGCAGGGAACGGACAGGGATGCTTTCCTGCAGCTTTTGTCTTTCTGCTTGAGTATCTCAACTGCTTCTCTTCCCAGAGTACACTCAGGGTGAAAAGATGAAAAGCAACAGACTCAGTTTCAACCAGGGAAGTTCTGATTAGGTATTAGGGGAAATAAAATGCACAGCAGTAGCCAAACACTGGAAGAAGCAGCTGGAGAGATTGTAGTACTTTCACCCTCCCAGGTCAAGGAGAACCTGGCGTAGCTGAAGCCGGTCTGGTCTTGAGAAGACAAAGCAAGGGTGAGGCCCCTTGTTACCTGAATCATGTCATTATTTTATGATCTTTATTTATGACTCCCTATATTAACCATGTGGGGTTGTGGATTGGCAGGGCACGGTACTATCAACACACAATGCCTGGCAGCTCATCTCCCTGTTGTCCAGCTCTGGCAATGGAGCAGCCATGCAGACATGCCAGTCTGTGGCATGGAGCCACAGTTAAGGAAAGGTGGCAAAACACAAGACAGACAAGAGAGTTGCAGGTTTAGAATGGAGGGGAGATGCTGGTGAGGACTGCACTGACATCCCTTGTGGTCTGCTAGGAATCATTGTTGACTTCACTGTCCTCAAAAGCAAGCAGACTTCTCCAAACATTTCCACACGAACAGCTCAGCTTTTCAGGGCAGAAGCAGTTTTAACCAGAGTTAAATATTCACAATTTCCAGCGTGTTCTCATCACTGTTATCAGGAACTTTGGCATTCGTATCAGCCATGACTCTGTACGTCCCTTGGTGGAGGAAGCACAGCAGCCAAGCTGGATCCAGCCTGACGGCAGGCAGCACTGAACCCCCTACCAATATGGGGAGCCCCCAACTGCGACCCTGGGAAGGATCAGTATGGTCACAGCTTGAGTGGCTGGCTCCATGGGTAAGGATGTGCTCAACTCAGCAAAGGACCCGAGACCATTAGTCCAGGAGGAGGAATGCCCTCAGCTCCCTGTGAGGCACACAGCATTGATGGGCAAGTCCATTGAAATCCCTGTGTCCCATGACCATACCACGAAGTCCTGCTGGGCAGGACACAAAGTTTTATGAGATGGAAACACACATTAACAATTAAACCATCATTCCACAGCAAATCTCAGTCAGTGGGAGAAACAGGTCACACTTGGGGGACTGTCCCACAGCAGAAGGTACTGTTCAGGACAGTGCTGGGACCTCTCCGTTCTTCACTCTCTCCCTGGGTCAGAAGATCCTCCATCTCAGACATCAACTCTGTCTGCACGAGAAAGCGAAAGCCCGTTAGCCCTCTGTGTGAATGGAGTACTGCAGCATCACCCCAAATTCAAGGGGGCAGAAAGGCAGCCACAGAGCTGGAGGAGGTGGAAGGCAAGATCCACACTGGATACACCACAGAGACATCCCTGAGTAGTGATGTGGATACAACATACGTTTTTGAACCGCTGTGTTACGGAGCTGCTGGCGCATCACTCATCACCACGGCACACAAAGCCACAGAACCCAGCAGCTATGGACAGACTTCTTGCTGGATGAAGAATGCTGCTGTCACAAGCTGCTTTGGGGGCAAACCAGCCAAAGACTAACAGTCCTGTTCTCTCACCTTTCTGAACAGAAGCTATTATAATTGAGAAGCCCGTAAAAAAAAAAAACAGACAGAAGCTCCTACTTCTCTGCACAGCTCACAGGACAGGTACAACTTCATCATCTGGCCATCTACTATTGCTGTCTCTGCTACTTCCCAGTGACACATCCAGCTTTGATGAGGAGATCCATCAGCCCAGACGGTGAATAAAGATTTCCTCTCTCAGGCTGAGCTACCAGTTGCCTCTTTCAGGCTTTAAGAGAGGCCACTCAATGTGGTCCCATCAGACTAAGCAGAAGAGTGAGCAGGAGCTGGCACTGGCTGCTCATGGAGTAGGGCTGCTGGAATCACAGCAGCACAGACTATGAGGTTGGAAGGGACCTCAAAGACCATCTAGTCCCACCCCTGCAGTGAGCAGGGACACCTTTCACTAGAGCAGGGTGCTCAGAGCTTCATCCACCCTGACCTGAAATGTCTCCAGGGATGGGGCCTCCACCACCTCTCTGGGCAACCTGGGCCAGTGTCTCACCACCCTCAGAGGGAAGAACTTCTTCCCAGTGTCTCATCTAAACCTGCCCTGCTCTAGTTTAACCCCTCAGCCCTCGTCCCATCACTCCCTGCCCTTACAAACAGCCCTGCCCAGCTTTCCTGTAGGTCCCTTCAGGGGCTGGAAGGGGCTCGGAGGTCTCCCTGCAGCCTTCTCTTCTCCAGGCTGAAGCAGCCCAACTCTCCCAGCCTGTGTGTGTAGGAGAGCTGCTCCAGCCCTGGGATCATCCTCATGGCCTCCTCTGGACCCGCTCCAAGAGGTCCATGTCCTGGTGCTGAGGGCTCCAGAGCTGGATGCAGCACTGCAGAGGGGTCTCACCAGAGCAGAGCAGAGGGGACAATCCCCTCTCTGGATCTGCTGGCCACAGTTCTGGTGATGCAGCCCAGGATGCCATCAGCCTTCTGGGCTACAAGAGCATGATGCTGGCTCATATCCAGGTTTGTCCTTTTCCTCAGGGCTGCTCCCTATCACATCCTCCCCCAGCCTGTGCTGACAGCAAGGGTTGTCCTGACCACTGCGGGAACACAACCTGCACATCCCTTGTGGCTCTTACCACCTGCCCCAGGAATGGACACGCTGCAGCTAGAGGAAAAACATCTCCTCACTATCAACCTGGCCTAACAATCAGCTGATAATCCTCAGATTCCAGGATTTGGGAAGACAGGCACTGGCAGCACATTCCCCCAGTTTCCTGTCTGAGCAGTGCTCCTCGCTGTCTGGATCTCGCTGTCAGAGCACGCTGTGCCTGGGCCAGCTTTATTATTTCTTTCATGCTTACTGTTTACATTCTGCCTTTCACCATCCACATGTTTTCTATCTAGAGCTCTTGAAGGTAAGTCATGAGCTTTAGCTATTGCACAATGCAATTTCTCCAGAGACCTTTTATATCCTCCTCCAGATGGTTGGGTGGACAATACCCTTCTTTCCACATCCTTTATAGTCAAATTCTGATGAATCCAAGTTTGACCAGATTTTAAATGGAATACAGATATAATTGTTTGCTCTAGCTGCTGCTTCTTATTTTTTTCTCATGCTAGGGAAGGTTGGAACATCCTTGGCAGTAAGCTTGTACTGAGTGAGTATGCAAAAGGTCCATCAGTTTGCCTGGCAAGATGACCACAGTGGTGCATGCTCAGGCAGCTGCACATGTGATGCCCATAAGGAAGGTATGAAAGACTTCAGCTGCGTTAGGGAATCAGTGAAGAACTGAGCTGGAAGGGCCCTGAAGAGCCCACCTAGTCTTTCACAGACTCACAGAATCCCAGGGGTTGGAAGGGCCCTGGAGAGCTCATGGGGTCCAACCCCCTGCCAAAGCAGCTCCCCAGCTCATATTGCACAGGTCTTGGAGCATTTACTGAAGCTCCAGCTCAGGATGAGACCAGCACACACATCTCAGCTTTCACTTGTTTGACAGAACAAGATGATGACAAACTGAGCATGTCCTACACATGTAGGGCTGGAAATTGTCCCAGCTGTGCAGTTAACAGTTATCCTGTAATCAAGTGAAGGGCTCTAAAAATTAATTGACAGTGTTTACCAAACTTCAGCACAGCTCCTCCCAGCAGGAATAGGCAAGAGCTGCTTTAACAGAGAGAAGAGGGTATGTGAAAGGTGAAAAACCTTTTCCAGTCTTGCCCATCAGTTGTAGCAGTGGCAATGTGATGGCTGCCTGAGCCAAACCACGGTCAGAACAGAACTACCCCTTTTCAGGAGCATCTTAACTGGAAAGTTTCCACCCTACCACTTCCCTCCTGGCACTTCTGGCCAAGCAAAAGTAAGTCAGGAACTTCAAAATACTTAATTCCTACCATGTGCAGGGCAGTGGGAGTCTCCCATGGCCTTGAACATGAGAACCTTTCCCTGAAGGTTGCAAACCATCAATGTTTGAGACTCCCAAGCAGTAGCAGTGTTTGTGACAAAGGGACAGGTGATGTCCTTTACAGCTACACCTCCTACAAACAAGGTATCACAGAATCACAGAATGATGGGGGTTGGCAGGGACCTCTGGAGATCATCCAGTCCAACCCCCTGCCTGAGCAGGCTGCACAGGGCAGTGCCCAGGATCACGGGGTTTGAATGTCTCCAGCCATGGAGACTCCCCGACCTCTCTGGGCAGCCTGGCCCAGGGCTCTGCCACCCTCCCAGCAAAGAAGCTTCTCCTCATGTCCAGGTGGAACTTCTAGTCCAGTCTGTGCCCATCACCTCTTGTCCTGTCCCTGGGCACCACTGAACACGGACTGACCCATCCTCCTGAGCCCACCCCTCAAGGCTCTATCAGCATTGATAAGATCCCCCTCAGTCTTCTCCAGACTAAACAGCACCAAGTCCCTCAGCCTCTCTTCATCAGAGGGATGTCCTGGTGCCCTCAGCATCTCCACAGCCGTTTTGGTCCCCTCTCCAGTGTCTCCCTGTCCTCCCTGACCCAGACCCCGGGGAGCCCAGCCCCACACACAATATTCCCCATGTGGCCTCAGCAGGGCAGAGCAGAGGGGCAGGGAACCTCCCTCGACCTGCAGATTCTGCATGAATTCCAAATTAATCTGAATTAATGTATTGCTACAAAAAATAATAGCTTGGTTTGTTTAAGACTGCTGTATTTACAGACCCAGCTGCCCAGCAATGCAAGTGATGTGGGTTAAGCTCTTATGGTAATCAGTAGTATGGTTCATCTGATCAAAATCACAGCCATCACGGTTCATTAGTTCATTGGTTTGAAGAGATATTTTAATGATTTTCCACCAAAACCTGTAGCAGGCTCAGTGTACTGACCTGGGGAAGTACGTCAAGGCCCATTTCCCATCCTCAGCAGGACAGCGTTGGTCACCTTCCTTGCCGAGGGGGTTGAGGGTGCAGAGTACCAGGGAACGCTGCTGGAGCCAGATCATCCAAGGCTGCGGGCGCCAGCACCCACCGATGGAAACAATGCTCCTTGCCAGCTGCTGGGAGCTTTTCAACGTCTGGGACACACATATTAAGGATTGTTGCATCACCCTTTTCAAGCTGAGAACATGGAAGTCTCTTACAAGACACAGACTTTGTGTTTCTTTCCAAAAAACTAAGTGTTTTCACTGAGGGAGCACACATGAACTCTCATGAGTACAAACCCAGTGACAGCAAGCACAGGCCCCGCTCCTGTTCACCAATGTGATTCCCAAGGGAGGGGGCTAGCCTTGCCCACCCACAACCACACGTACCCATGCAGAGGGCAGATGCTGAGCAGGAGCTCCCAGGCAACATGCATCCCCATCACATGCTCCCCCAGTGACAAGAAGGACCAAAGTATCTTGCTGCCCCAGGATTCACAGGATCACCGAGTCACAGAATCACAGGGGTTGGCAGGGCCCTCCAGAGACCATCGGATCCAACCCCCTGCCAAAGCAGGGTCCCTAGGACAGGTCACACAGGTCGGTGTCCAGACGGGGCTGGAATCTCTCCAGAGGAGACTCCACACGCCCTGGGCAGCCTGTCCCAGGGCTCCCTCACCCTCACTGGAAAGAAGTTCTTCCCCAGATCGGTGTGGAACTCCCTGTGCTCCAACTTCAGGCCATCGCCCCTTGTCCCATCTCCACAGACACTGAGAAGAGGCTGGCCAGTTCCCCCTGTGTCCCACCCTTCAGCTATTTATAAACATTAATACTAAACAGGTTCTCTCAAGACCTTTTCCAGGAGTTAAATCTTAGCTCCCTCTGGTAGCACATGTCATTTCAGTTCCTATCTGCCAAACACCTTATGGGGATCATCCCAGCCAGGCACCATCACAGATTGAGAAGGGGTCTTACTTAAAGCAGAAATAAAAGATACCAGTAAAAATAAATTAACAAAAAGGGGAAATTATTCCATTCATTAACTTTGTCAGCAATGTATTATATATATATACAGCAGATATTATGCAGGCAGCTCAAGATGGCACTGTGTCTGAAGCTTCAGACTGTTCCTCTTGATGGAAGCAGCATCACTTTAGCATATACACTAAACCCAAAGGTTTTAGATCCATTTTCCCTTACTAAATTTGCTTGTAGTTTTGCCCACCCCTATGGGCAGAGAACGCTCTAATGAAGCCATACAAAGGGATGAGCTACACGTTCCCCTCCCCATTCCCCCAGTAACCCACTTTCAGCCACCAGTGCCTTGCAGGGGTGAGTTTCTATTCTAATACTTTTTTTTAACCCAGGAACACTTTATTAATGAATTTGTGATGTGACAACTTTTTTTCAGAAAGGAAAATATTCCTGATGCTAACACAGGATTTCCATTAGAAATTGGGTGCAGAGAAAGCAGAAGGAAAACCAGCAGCTCCGTTCTGTAAATCTTCAACTGACTTAAAAAAATTTAGGATTTTTTTTTTTAAGTGATAAGTGAACCCCTAAAGACTCATGAAAAATCAACCTTGCCAGGTTTGAGGAAAGGACTAACTTCATAAAACTGCAAAATTGAGATAAACCATGAAACAAGAGCACAGAGAATCTTGCAGTTCCCATTTAGTTTGAGTCCTTTGAACAGATGCTGTTGCTGAGCTCCATCCTTCTTACACAACCCTGAACAACTGGTAAGTACATTAAAAAACTGCAGATTATCCGTATTTAAATGCTTTGGCTGAAGTCCACAGGAACGGAGAAACCCTGTGTAACCTCAAGCTTATGAATGAAAAATAAAGGAAGTCTGAGAAAAAAAGTAAACTCAATGTACTGCAGAAATATGTTCTTAAAGAATCCCAGAATCCCAGCCTGGTCTGGGATGGAAGGGACCCCAAGGATCACAGAGCTCCAACCCCCTGCCACAGGCAGGGACACCAACCTCCAGGCCTGGAGCTACACAAGGTTGCCCAGGGCCCCAGCCAACCTGGCCTTGGACACCCCCAGGGATGGGGCGCCCACCCCCTCTCTGGGCAGCCTGTTCCAGCACCAGAACAGCAAAGAACTGGACAGCCACGAGCACGTTGGGGTGCAGAGGCAGCAGGGGCTCCCACAGCCCTCCGGTGACAGTGCAGGCACAGGCCTCACGTAGATGGGGGCTCTGTTTTGCACCAGCACAGGTTTTCAGGGAGCAGATCTCTGCTGTCTGTTGGAGTGAACTGTCCTCTGTGATGATGCATTGTCTGAATCTTGGCTCCTCACCAGGAAAATACCGGCGGCTGCACAACGTACTTGAACCAAGGCTCTGGGGACTGGGGAACGCTTGAGCTCAGGATTAGGAGACAAGGTGGAGGGAGTATTTGAGCACAATCAAGGCAGTGGGAGACCCGTTCTGAAAGGTCAAAGCCTCGAGAGTAAGAGAAGTTACATCCACTGCCAAGGACTGTGCCAATAGGCAGGCATGGCAGCGATGAAATTAAGCAAGAGCAAAAGGTAGGCTAAGCAACTGGGGGGAAAAAATAAATGAGAATCCAAAAAAACCCAAGTGAGAATCAATACAAGGAATTATTCCTCAGGGAAACAGTGGAAGTGCTTTTGCGTGGGTATTTTATGAGAGACTGGGCATGCCACCAACGAATGTACTGCAGGAAAGAATCAGACAATGGCAAGGAAATGGATTAAACGTGTCAGCAAGACAATTTCCAGATCCGATTTCTGTGAAGAGAAGACCATGACCTCACCACAGGATCTGTGGAGTTACCATTAAGTACTGCCCCATACAAGCCCCAAGTCCCTCATTAGCATGGGTATGGTCTAAAGACAGACCACACCAAAGGCTGAAAGGGAGCTGGGAGTGTCTCTTCATTGTTATTTTATTTTTGTATTAATGATGGGTCAATTTATGTCCGTAGATTTTGTAAGGCAGAATTCACCAGGGATACTGAGGAGTAGAAATGTGAGACACAGAATAAAGCTTTTGGGGGAAAAGAGGCCTGAACTTGATTAAAAGAAAAAAAGCCAGAGGAACAGAACATTTGAAGACACATATGGGGGAAGGAACTCTTTTCCAAGGACAGATGGCAGCAATGGAAACGCTGAAAATGGCTGGTCGGCCAAACTGCTCGTCTGTGTTTGCCTTGTCCTTTCCAGTTCACTCCAGATCACTGAAGTGCAGCAGAAGTGCCAGCAGCCTTTCTGCAGGGAGGATTCCCACAACTCTACGAAGCACCTATCGGCATCCGACCAGGTCTCCCTGCACCTACCATCTGCACTTCCACATCAGAGCAGCTGGTTTAGACACAGCTGTGGGAAAACCCAAAATCCAGAGCTTCCCTTTCACCGGCTGACTAATAGGGGTTGGCCACAACATCCAAATAAACAGGAGCTCAGCAAACGGATAAACTGTTTAATTCAGGGACCGGCCTGCTATAAACTCACCCCATCTGATTACAGTATCCTTCCCCTCTCACAAGAACGAGTTGTCCCCCCTGGAGCACCTTTACATGTTGAATTTATTGGCATTCAGCGAAGCCCCACAGAAGATGACAGGGCTGGTGGTGGTGGCCACCAGGCCAGAGGAACGACACACAGTCATCATGCTGAAACAGGACACAGCCATACAAACCTCCCCTTGTTACACCAAGTGTGCTCTGTGCTGGGAGTAACAAGGCACCCGTCCTCTGACCAAGGGTCCACATAAACCCACAACAACACTTCTCTGAATATTTAACAGCAGGACCACCTGATGTACAGGTATAGGAGCAGGTATAGCATAGAGCTTGAAATTTAGTTAGATAATCATGTAGAATGGTCTCAGGGTGAAAAGAGGGGGGAAGCCAGACAAGTCTGTTTTTCTCTCCTAGCAGAGGGCCTGTGATAATTTCATGCTAACTCGAAAAAAAGTGAAAGGCAAGAATTCAAGGACAGAGTGGTATCACCCCACGGCTGCCCACAGAGCCGAGGCGCGTCACTATCTCTTCAACAAAGAAAAACAGAGGGCTGAAATACGTCCATGGGCCCCTCACAAGGACATCAACTAGCACAGACTGACAGAGGCACTGCAAGCTTGCAAGATCCTCGCATTCCAGGCAAGAGGTGAAAATACATCATGAGGAAGACATACAGCCTTCCTCCCAGAGACCCCTGTCTGCGACCCTCACAAGGATCTGTGCAAGCGCCAAGGACTGATAAGCTAATTAGCATGAGAAGCGAGAGTAGGCGGGTTCAGGTACTTAATATGTATAGGCGTTGATTGAATATTCATTGTTTGATTGTATAAATGTGGGGTCGGTCTGCTGCTTCGGGGTGCACGCTTGTGGAGGAAGGATCCCCCGTGCATCTGCGCGCAATAAACATCCCTACTGTATAACTTTCGAGTTATAGAGTCGATTTCCATACGTCACACCTACAGATAATGCCTCAGACTCTCTGATCTGATTTGTCGTGGTGTTCTCTTCTAGTCACCCCTTTTCTTGTTTTCAACACTCCCAGCAGTTACCTCTCCTTCCTGCTCGCTCCTGGTTGGGTTACTGCACAGATGGACCCTGAAGATGCTCCATGTGACAGAAGTGAGTTTGCTGCCCTCCAAACCCTGGAGCACAGTCGGACAGAAGAATCACCTAGCCCATGGCCTGCCTCCAGACGTGGACAGCGACAGAGGCCAAGGAAACAGTGTTAAAATGGAGCTGGTATGAAGTGACACTTCCCTGACGCTCCTCCAGCTTCCAGAAATCTGCTGTGCAGGGGACTGGAGACAGAGGTGGAGGCTGTGCTGGTAAAAGCCTTCAATGGAATTATTTTTCCACTAATTTGCTCACTCATTTCTTGACCTCATGGGAGCTTTAACTCTCACACCTCCCTGCATCAAAGCTTTCCATAAACCACCAGTGTTACATGAAAACACATCTCCTTCTGTTTGATCTAAACCTGTTATTCTGAAGCTCTGGTATTAGATGAGACTATGAATAATCTCTCCCTACTTCTGTTCTTTATTTCACTAGTAATCAACTATATAAAGCATGCAGCAGATGGGATCCTCAGCAGCAAAACCCAACGCCATCCCATTGTATTCTCACTGTGGCTGAAAAGCAGCTGAGAACAAAGAAAAAAATAACTGAATTATCTGTTAAGAATAGAGAGCCTTCCAAACTGGATCCAGTTTTCAGAGGAACAAAGTTTTGATCTACAGATATTCCCAGGAATGCTGGAAGATTTGATTCTAGGAATATAAAGGGATATAATATCAGCTGAAAAACTACAGAATTTATTTGATTCTTCTGCTTCCAGAAATATAACCAGACACAAACATCCAAATTAATCCACTCTGTGATTAAGCAGAATTTGAACAGGGGTTGTTCTCAAGAGCATGTGCCTCCCCAGCATGCTGGGGACAAAGATTGCTGCATTTGGAGACACCAGACCCACATCCCTGCTTTAATTTCAGCAGTAGTTAGCAAGACAATGGGATAAATGCTGTTATTGATGAGACAGTAGAAGTATCAGCCATGTACTGTAACATCTATCACTAAATTTGCCTAGGTCATCTGCTCAAAGGCAGAAGAGAGGAGAAGGTTTCAGCTTAAATCTCCTGAGCCCTGTATTTTTATCATTAATTTTAACCTATCACCCAAGAGAATCATGGAATCATAGAATTGTAGGGGTTGGAAGGGACCTCAAGAGATCATCGGGTCCAACCCCCTGCCAAAGCAGGGTCCCTAGGACAGATCACTCAGATAGGCATCCAGACGGAGCTGGAATCTCTCCAGAGATGGAGACTCCACACCCCCTGGGCAGCCTGGCCCAGGGCTCCCTCACCCTCACTGGGGAAAAGTTCTTCCTAGGCTCCAACTTGCAGCCATTGCCCCTTGTCCTGTCCCCACAGACACTGCAAAGGGGCTGCCCATGTCCCCCTGCAGCCCATCCTTCAGATAGTGATAAACATGAATCAGGTCCCCCCTGAGTCTTCTTCTCTCCAGGCTGAACAGCCCCAGCTCCCTCAGCCTTTCCTCACAGGGGAGATGCTCCAGGCCCTTCAGCATCTCCGTAGCCTCCTCTGGACTCTCTCCAGGAGATCCCTGTCTGTTTGATCCCAGGGAGCCCAGCACTGGACACAACACTCCAGGTGGGGCCTGAGCAGGGCAGAGCAAAGGGGGAGGATCCCCTCCTGTGACCTGCTGCCCACACTCGTCCAGATGCCCCCAGGATCCCATTGGCTCTCTTAGCCACCGAGGCACACTGCTGGCTCATGGCCAAAGAGGATGGAAAAGTGGACAGTGAGGTGGGTTGAGAACTGGCTGTCAGACCAAGCTCAGAGGGTGGTGATCAGTGGAGCAGAGTCTGACTGGAGACATGTAACTAGCTGTTCCCCAGGCCATGGTCCAGTCCTGTTTAATATCAACAACCTTGATGAGAGAATGGTGTCCCCCCTCAGCATGTATGCCCATGATCCAAAGCTGGGAGGAGTGGCTGACATGCAGGACACTGCGCTGCCAGACCTATGAGACCTCAACAGGCTGGAGAGCTGGGCAGGGAGAGACCAAATGGGGTTCAACAAAAGCAAGTGGAGAGTCTGGCACCTGGGAAGGAATAACTGCTGGAACCAGGATAGGCTGGGGGTGAGCTGCTGGAGAGGAGCTCTGGGGAGAAGGACCTGGGGGTCCTGGTGGGTGACAGGGTGGCCATGAGCCAGCAGTGTGTCCTGGGGGCACATGTGGTAAAGGCTGAAACTTTAAAGTTCACCAGAAGCTGTAATTTCTTCCAAGGTGCTTTCCAAGGTTACTGTCCAGAGCATCCCCTGTCACTGTCTTGGATGCATTTTTAAGAGATGTGAGTTTGTGTTAAACACTTCAGACAAGATAGAAACATTTCTGTGATAGTATTTTGTGGTGGTTCAACCCTGGCTGGAGGCCAAAGGCCACTAAAGCCTCTCTATCACTCCTCTTTTCAGCTGGACAGGGGAGAAAATAGCTGAGGAGTGGAGCTCAGGCCAGGGAGAGATCATCCTGCAATGAGTGTCATGGGCAGAGCAGACTCAACAGGGAATAAAGGACAGAAACTCTCTAATTGGTGACCCTGCCCTGCACCCCCAGTGACACCAGAGTCGGGGGATGAGAAGTGGGAGCAGATCTCAAAGCCCCTCTCCCCACCCCTCCCTTCTCAGCAGACTGCACTTTAGCCATGATTTCGCTCCCTTCTTCCCCCCACTGTGGCACGGGGAGGGGCAGGGACTGGGGGAATGGGGGTTTGGGTCAGTTCCTCACCAGATGTTTCACCTCTTGGCCGGGGGGGTCATTCCTCACCCCCTTCCCCTGCTGCACCCTGGGGTCCCACCCATGGCAGACAGTCCTCCACCAACATCCCCAGTGTGAGTCCTCTCCCACGGGGCTTCAGCTCTTCCCCAGCTACCCCGGCATGGGTCACTGCTCTGGGTGCAGTCATCAATCACAGAATGTCTCTCAGTCCCTCAGGCCCAGACTGCCCCAGCCTGGCCCCCCACGGGGTCACCAGCCTCCCCCCAGCAAACCTGCTCTGGTGAAAAGTCTCTCTCTCCATGGGCTGCAGGCAGGTCCTGCCAGGAGCTTGCTCCAACATGGATCACAGTGCCTTCCAGAGGAGGCCATGAAGACGATTAGAGGGCTGGAGCACCTCTCCTATGAAGACAGCCTGAGAGAGTTGGGGTTGTTCATCCTGGAGAAGAGAAGGCTCTGGGGAGATCTTACAGAGGCCTTCCAGTACCTGAAGAGGCTACAAGAAAGCTGGGGAGGGACTTTTTAGAAGGGCATTTAGTGATAGGGTGAAGGGGAATGTGTTTAAGTTGGAAAGGGGTGCATTTAGATTGGATATTAGGAAAAAATTCTTCACTACAAGGGTGGTGAGGCCCTGGCACAGAGTGCCCAGGGAGGTGATGGATGTCACCTCCCTGGAGGTGTTCAAGGCCAGGTTGGATGGGGCCTTGAGCAGTCTGGGCTGGTGAGAGGTGTCCCTGCCCATGCATCAGGGTTGGAACTTGATGATCTTTAAGGTCCCTTCCAGCCCTGACCCTTCTATGATTCTGTCTGTCTCCCCCTGCTCCAGCGTGGGGCCTCTCCAGGGGCTGCAGGTGGGATCTCTGCTCCCCATCATATTCTATACACGGGCTGCAGGTGCATCTTTCTCTCTGGCACCTGGGGTGCCTCCTCGCCCCCCTTCCCTGGCCTTGGTGCCCACACAGCTCCTCACATCTTCTCCCTCCCTTCTCTGGGGCACACAGCAGCTGCTTGTGGGTTTTTTCTCCTCACTGTGATTCCCAGAGGTGCTGTGACCTCGCTGATGGGCTCGGCCTTGGGCAGCAGCGACTCCGGCCTTGACTCGGCCCACGTTTACTGCTGGGGCCTGCAGAGAGCTGCTGGCTGCTTCTTGCAGAAACCACCCCTGCAGCGCCCTGCTCCACCAGGACCCAGACATGCAAAACCACAACCTATTTCTTAAAGAAGATTTACACCTTTGAGCAAAGAGAAGTCTCAGAAGTTACAGAAGGAGGAAAAAAATAAATCACTAAACCACAAGAGAAACCCTGGAACTTTTTTTGCAGCCACACTACTGAACAGACCTCGTTCATCCGAGTCTTGCAGAATATGCCAAACTGCCTACATGCACAAGGAGACACCAACCATGGAACAACACTTGAAAGTTCATTCCTGTTCACACCAGATACCACAGAATGTAGCTGCACCCATACCACTTCCATCGAGACTGAGTGCAGTGCAGTGAATCTGAACCCTTGCTCCTCCTACCACCGTGCTCCCTGGGGTTACTAAGAGGTTCTGTTTCCAGCTGAAGGTCAACCTCAGCCAAGGGCTGGCAAATCACACATTACCCAACTCTCTCTGTAGCCCAAAGCAGCGCCTGCATCAGCAAATCCTCTGCAGAACCTGGCACAAGAACATTGCCTCTTCAGCCAATGTTCTCATCCCAGTGGGCTTTCAGTAGTATTTCCTTTGAGGAGACAGTTCCAAGTCATCCAGATCCTCTTACTCCCAAGCATAGCTGGTTCCATCAAGCACTCTGTGTAGCTTCCCTTAAATGAAGCGCCAAAAATAATAAGCTCCAAACCCAACTTGAATTTTCATCCAAGTTCTCATTTTGATGATTGTCTTCTGGTTTCACCTCTTTGAATTCAACCTTAGAGAAAGTCCCTCATGCTCTTGACAAGCCATCCCAGGGTGATCATGCATCACCAAAACCCATGACATATTCTGGAGCATCGCTGTGCATCAGTGGTACAAAGCCTGGCCTCCACCCTGGTTTCTGCACTTCTCACAGCCATGTTAAGAGCTTGGCCAATTTTAGCCAGGAATGACCCACAGGCTCCTAGAGCATCACAGGTTTCTCCCCACACTCTGCAGGCTTCTAGAACTAATTTCTTCTTGTACATCAAGACTTCGCTTCAATACTGGGCTCTTCAAACCTCACCCCTCTGGTGCTATTTCATTCACTTCTACTGGTGATGGAAAAGCTGGGATCTGGAAAGCAGACAAAATCAGAGCAACTGCCACAATTTTCACTCCTTTATGTGCAACTTTCCATGCAGAAGATAAGGAGATGTTTTTCTCCAGGTCAGAACTCCCATTAACTTCTTCCTACAGTGATAAATGGCTCAACTCCACAGATGCAGTCAAATGGGGAGACAGTTTTACCACCCAAAAAGGTGGGGAGACACGGTGTTTCAGGAGTCAGAGGTGACTACACTTCCCTGACACCTATCCCTTCACCAAGAAGCCATCTCCAATATGCAAGTGGCTATAATACAGCAAAGCCCAGCTTCTTCAGCTTAGAGCGTGGAATTAAAACAACCATACCAAAGCATACCATCTGTGCAAGACAGCATATAGAAAACTGAGTTTACACATATGGGACATATCACACACTCCCTTCTGTCTCTATCAACACACCAGCTTTACAAATCTGCCCTCAATATAAAGAAAATTGACAACAGGCTAAGCCTGAGGCCAGCGGGGCTGCCTAAGCCGAGCATGTGCTTGGCAGAGTTCGAGTTGTTCTCTTCACTTGTAACAAACAACTCAACTTATAAATGGAAAACTCCAGTTCAAGTGTTCTGCTGTGTTCAAATGGCAGGAGGATCGTATTCAACTAAGTCTCCTTGGAGGGATCAACTAATTGGCCATCATATTTGTAGAGCTGAAGCTGTATGTTGCTTACAAACTAACGGGACGTGAGACAGCCTTCTCACCATCCACAGTAGGGCCTGGAACTTTTTCTAGTTCCATTACCTCCCTACAAACATGTCAAAATAAGACTTTAAAGATGTTTTCATTAGGTAAAAACTACAGCTGAACAATATGGCTGAACACATGGAAATGCTTAGGCAGCAGCTCCATTTTCTGTCCAAGACGTCTGCAGAAAAACACAATAAACTGCAGTGACACACCACTCCATGTGCTCCATGAAAAGAAAAAAAAAGCAAACACACAAAAAAACCCCAACCCCCCAAAAACAAGAGACAAAAAAAGTGTGCTTTCACAAAAACCAACCTCCATGTATTTTGTAGGAGGTGCATTTGAGAGAGGGGGAGTAGCTGGGACAGACAAGTACAGGAATAGCAAAACACAATCAGAGCTCCAAGGCTTGGGAAATGAGCCTCACTGAGTCAGATCACACCTTTTCAGGCCAGCACCTGCTCAGACAGTGGTCAGTACCCAACGTCTAAGGAAGAGAATTGGGCAGCTGTGCTCCTCAACACCTTCCCCAACCCTGCAACTACTCGTAGCTTCAGATCCTGGTGGCTCAGAGAGCCAATGGGATCCTGGGGGCATCAGGAGGAATGTGGGCAGCAGGTCACAGGAGGGGATCCTCCCCCTCTGCTCTGCCCTGCTCAGGCCCCACCTGGAGTGTTGTGTCCAGTGCTGGGCTCCCTGGGATCAAACAGACAGGGATCTCCTGGAGAGAGTCCAGAGGAGGCTACGGAGATGATGAAGGGCCTGGAGCATCTCCCCTGTGAGGAAAGGCTGAGGGAGCTGGGGCTGTTCAGCCTGGACAGAAGAAGACTCAGGGGGGACCTGATTCATGTTTATCACTATCTGAAGGATGGGATGCAGGGGGAAATGGGCAGCCCCTTTCCAGTGTCTGTGGGGACAGGACAAGGGGCAATGGCTGCAAGTTGGAGCCTAGGAAGAACTTTTCCCCAGTGAGGGTGAGGGAGCCCTGGGCCAGGCTGCCCAGGGGGTGTGGAGTCTCCATCTCTGGAGAGATTCCAGCCCCGTCTGGAGCCGCCCTGTGCAATAGGAGCTGGGGAGCTGCTTTGGCAGGGGGTTGGACCCCAGGAGCTCTCCAGGGCCCTTCCAACCCCTGGGATTCTGGGATTGCCAGGTGCCAGGTCTGCTGTGCTGGTACAAAACAGACCTTGTAGAACTTTCTTCCAAGAATAAACCCAACCACGTTCATGGTTTCACTCCCAGTGCCAGAGTCTTGTTGCAGTGACCAACACACTATATTCACCATGCAATTTCTTTTGTGTTTATTCTGAACTTCCTACTTGCACTTGATGCCCCTACATTTTGTTATGGCATGAAAGAGGAACTGGGAGCGACTGTCTTCTGTCCCACTCAGGCTTCTTTTCTTCAGCCACAGACCTTCCCCATTTGCAAGCTGTTCCATGATCCGTCATGGGGAGGCAGTACCTCATTTAGCCATAGCTGTAGACAGAGATAATTCCATTTTCTCACATTATTCTGAATTTCCTGATGCCAAGTGTAACCTCAGTAGGCTCTTTTCCAATCACATGGTAGAGTAAGGTAGGTACTTTAGCAGCTTTAGAACTGACTATGCCAAAGGACTTCTAAACCACTGAGACTGTTACTTCTTTATCCGTTGCCTTCTTCAAATCAGCCAGCAGCGTGAGCGCAGGTTGCACAAGACTCCAGTGTCACTATAATGGGAACCAACCTCCATTATAACAACAATTACTTGTACACATTTTGTCACCTTTAACCAGTCAGTGGTTTCCTAAAGACCATTCTCTCTCATCCCAGAAAGATCAGTTGCTTTAGAATGTGGCAAAAGACCATGTCAGAAGCTCTCTGAAACCCTGAGGACACCATACACACTGAACACCCTACTCCAGATGGCTGCAGAGCCTTTCAAGTTCTTGAAGATTCATCAAGTGCAACTTCCTCTTACAAAAGACATGTTTACTCCTCCACATTCACATAAAATCACGTGCCAAAGAATTCTAATCTATATTATTCTTTTAGCATCGTGGCACAATACAGTGCCAAATTTCCATCTGCTGTTCCCCAAGTTCCCTAGAACTCTTTTCCAAGTTGGCATCTTAGCAGCCCTATCTATTCTCTTTTAGGGCTGAGGAGGTTGTAATTGAAAGGTTGCACACAAGTGTTAATAATTCAAGAGTTTCTCCCTTGAATCCTTCCTGGGTTCCAACATCCCAATCCCTGCAGTCAGTTATTGCTGCGTTCTTAAATTCTTCCCTTAATCATTGGGTTTGAAATTGGGTCCTGTAAAGAACCCATGAGGAGCACAGATGCCTCAAACTCATTTGCTTCTTGCTGCTCCACCTTCTGCAGGTCCTTCTTTCACACCCCAGTAATCAGGGATTTGTGCATACTTCAAGACAAGCTGCATCTTCCCAACTTATTTAGAAAAAACCTGTTACTTTTTATACTTTCTGAAAGCTGTTCCTCTAAGTTTTTGGCGTTTCAAAGTGTTTGTTCTTCTCTGTCTTCCTCGCTTGGTCATGACTTCAGCTTTTGGAAGGATGCCTCTGACTCTAGAGCCGTTCATCCCTGCAGTTTCACATCATAACTCTTCTCTCTCTCAATTAGCTTTCGATAGGGCTTAGGCACTTGCTCCACAGTACAGTGCCTTTAAATAACCTTCACACTACCTACAAACATTTCACCCTTTCCACTGCTCCTCCCAGTTGCTTTTGAACCAGGTTCCTCACTCTGAAGTATTTTCCCTTTTGAAATCAAGTATCACTTCCCTGAGGTTTTTGGCTTGGGTTCCTTCTGCAAAGATCTGTATGCACACTTGTATTCACGCTTACGGAGGGCTCCTGGCATTAAAATGTTGTACCAAGTTCTGCATGATTCCCAAGAGAAAGTCCAAAGAATCTTCCTCCCCAAAGGTGGCATTTGTGATGGCCAAGAGGACTGGATGCCAGTTTTCTCCCACTGTGTTTCCTACTTTAAAGCTCCATACTCTTCCTTACTCTATACTTCTCCTATCTTCCCAGGAAATTCTGATCTTAAAGAATTTTGTCATTTATAGAGTTATTTTCCTGACAAGACGTTTAGCTGTGTCCTGAGGTGGGACTCCAGTGCCCCCACCAGCACCCGACCACAATCGTGCCTCCAGGTCTCCTGGGTGCTGCTGCTTTGTCACGGATGGATGTGCTGGGGCTGTCACAGCTCCAGTGGCTGTGGAAGCCCTCACGCTCCCTGCCCAGTCTGGATAATTTCTGCACCAGGACACAGGAGACATTGGGAAGTCCAAACTTCTCATGCCACAAGGCCGAGTTGTACAGATCACCCACACCAGTGAGATATTGCTGGGTTACTGGGTTTCAGTGTCAACATCCTGCCACATCATATAGTCAGTTCCAAGCTGGAGCTCTGGCACCCGCCTTTACCCTCTGGATCTCTTTCAGATGAGGATCATGGCACTGTTTGCTTTGGGTTGGGGTTTACTTAGCTGAGTCCAACTGAGACAGGTTGTCCAGTGGCCGTGAGCAAGGCAGGGATACTCCACCCACTCTCCTCATTGTAGAGGCAGCAGGAGGGGACTACCCAGCAGGGGAACCAGCTTTTGGTTTCCTTCTTCCCTGCAGCTCTATCAGGATAAATCCCATCAGAATCTAATGTTCTGTGGGACTGGCTACTCCTCAAAGGCTAAGTTTCTAGCTGGAGATGAAACAGTGTCAAACATGGAGGGAATGTGGAGAGCAAAAAGGCATGGAACAGAGCTTCATCTCTCAGATCTGACCAAAGGCTGGACAACGAGAAACACTGTTACCCCCATGATACTGAGAGGGGGTCAGGCACTGGCACAGGCTCCCCAGGGAAGTGGTCACAGCCCCGAGCTTGACTGAGCTCAAGAAACATCTGGATGATGCCCTCAGTCCCATGCTCTGACTTGGCCGGCCCTGTGTGGAGCCAGGAGTTGGGCTTGGTGATTCTTAGGGGTCCCTTCACACTCAGGAGATTCTGGGATTCATGGTGAACATCCCCTAGAAACGATGACATCCCCCAGCCATGGGCCATAGTAACACCCTCTGTCAACAGACCAGGGTGACAGCCCCAGCGATTGGCCATGGCCCCAGCAAGGGACTGTGACATCCCCCCACCACAACCAATGGCATCCCCCCGCCACGCCCGGTGACATCACAGGCCTTGGTGGTTAAGATCCCCGCACAGCATCTCCCAGTCACTTGTTGCCTTCACTCCAGCCCAGCGGTTGGGCGAGGCTTGGAGTGCAGAGCAAGCCCTTGGGCAGTGCTGGGCTTGTGCCCTGGGAACTGGTGGCGGCAGCCGCCAGCGCCCATCCCCACAGACACTGCAGGTTTGTCCCCGGCCCTGCCTGCTTCAGGCAGCCGGGGCTCCCAGGAGGCGTTCTCGGGCAGCAGAGGTGAGCTCTGGGGGGGAACTTCCCCCTGGGCACCTGGGCAGCTTTCCTTCTGCAGGGACCTGGGCTTCTCTCCCAGCCCTCCCTGGGCCAGGCAGTGATCGTGGCGCCTCTTCCTCTTGCAGCGGGACACTCGCCACTGCAGCCTCAGAGAGGAGGGCTCCACTATCCCCAGCAGGTCTCCCCAGCCCACCCCGGCGCGTGCTGAGCATGGCCACGGATGAAGAGTACTGCTGCGCAATATGCCTCGACGCCTGGGACAACGTGGCGTGCAGCGTGCCGTGCCTCCACCGCTTCTGTTTCACCTGCATCAAGCAGTGGACAGACCTCAAGGCCCAGTGCCCCCTCTGCAAGAGGACTGTCAGGGCCATCCGGCACTCGCTGCGGGGGGACGAGTTCCAAGAGGTCCTTCCTCTGGGCCCGGAGCCGCCAGAAGAACCCAGGCCGGAGTCGCCACGGGACTGGAGTCTAGAGATGGTGGGCAACTTTTACCCCTCAGACTGGGCGAACATCTTCCTGAGGTACCCATACCTCTGCGAGCTCCTGCGGCCCTGGCTGCAGCAGGAGCTGGGGCGCCTCTTTCGGGAAGACCCTTCGCAGGCGCTCATGCTGGAGCACATGGTCCTGTGCACCCTGCCTGTCTTGGGGCTGAATCCAGACAGCCTGGCCCAGACGCTGCAGGCCTACCTCCAGAGCCGCACCAGGCCATTCGTGCGCGACCTGATCGACGTCGCCGTCGAACGGTGCGATAGGGAAGCAGGGTACCTCCTGCTCCGGGGCAGCAGGGCGGGTGACAGCTCCCAGCAGGTCGACTACTCTGCGTCCTTCGAGTCGCGTGAGGAGAGCAGCCCCGTGCGCCGCACGACCTGGGTGGCCATCCAGGAGAGACGGCAGGGCGACCTCGTGTCCAGAACCACCACCACTGGCACGCACGTGAGCGGCGAGGACTGGCTGGTGACCAGCACCAGCTGGGTTGGGGCCCGGGACAGCCGGGAGCTCGAGATCGAGGCCAGCATTAGAGAGGCTGTCCTCCAAAGGAGCCGGGAGCTCAGCCCTGAGGCCAGCACCAGCCAGGCTGTCCTGCAAGGGAGCCCGGAGCTCAGTCCAGAGGCCAGCACCATCTGGGCTGTCCTGCAAGGGAGCCCGGAGCTCAGCCCCGTGGCCAGCACCAGCTGGGCTGCCCTCCAAGGGAGCCAAGAGCACAGCCCCATGGCCAGCACCAGCCAGGCTGCCCTCCAAAGGAGCCAGGAGCTCAGACCCGTAGCCAGCAGCAGCCAGGCTGCCTCCCGAGATGGGACTATGGTGCCAGAACGCGCACCAGCCCTTTCCAGGAGTGCGGTCACAGAGGATGCAGACCAACTCCTGGGCACATCAAGCGCTGCTCTTCAGGGGAGTCCTGGCTGCCTCCCCTCCATCCCCACTCCCAGCCCAGGGGAGCAACACCGGGACATGGAGGTGGAGGAGGCTGCGGCTGGTGCCTCTGCACCCAGCCAGGGCCAGAGCTGCTCACGCCTGAGGCCCCGGCGCCCTCGCAAGAGGAAGACTGGCAGCTCCAAGGACTCTGCTCCACCCACCAAGAAGCCACCCCGAAGGTGATGCTGGAAGGCGGCCGTGGCAGCTGGTGAAAGGGGCGCTGGGACAATGGCAGGGCTGTGTACCAAGCCCCATGGGGACCAGAAGGCCCTGCTTGGTGCTGGGGAACCTTCCTCTCCCCAATAACAAAGATGTGAAAATGAAAGAGCCTGTGTAGTTTTAGCATATCAGCAGCACGGCTGCATCGTTACCCTCAGCCGTGCTGCTTTGTGCCCCTCTTCCTGGGTCTCAGTCACCTCTTCCTCCCAGCTCCTCTGGGCCCTAAGGCCTATGGGGCCTGTCTGGCAGGAGAGGGGCTATGGCAATGGATGTGATCCATTGCCTTGGGCTGTGCAGGGTGGACGGTGTCTGTAGCACGTCCAGAGCCGTATGGTGTTTGGAGAAGGTCAGTGGTGATGGACAGGAGCCATTGAGTGGGACACAGTCCTGGGCAAGTAGCTCTGGGTGGCCCTGCTTGAGCAGGACGGGTGGCCCAGATGACCTGTGGAGGTGCCTTCAACCTCAACCAGGCCGTGACTCCTGGGCCTTGTGTGAAGGCCGCGTCTGTTCCCCACGCGGCAGCACAAGTTCACAGCCTGCTGGCACCTGACAGCTGCTGCTTTTCTCTTCCTGCTCAGCGTCCTGCCTTTGCTTTGGACTCGTGGCTGGGTTTCAGGGACGTGGCGGTGCTCAGCTGGTGGTTGTTTTCCAGCTACTACACCATATTTCAAATCATACGTTAAATTGTCTTGAGAAACAGGTACTACCTACTGCTCAAATCCCACCGAAGGAGACGCAGGATGTCAATTGTTCAGCAGGAAAACTCTGGGTGTTGCAGTTACACTTCTCAGAAGGTTTGACGATGCAATATCTAGTAGGAACAAAGGCAGCACCCCGGGCAAGCCAGACCCACCACTTCCTACACCCTCCATTACTCAATGTAGTAGCAGCAATCCTAGGACAGCCCTTTTGTCCCAACTCTTAGATGCAGCCCAGGAACTCCTCGTGCTAGGAATTACATTTAAAGTGTTTACATTTTCATTCATCATAAAGCCTAACAGGAGAATGACAAATACCAAAGAAGGCAAATTAACCTAAAATAATGTGCAAGTCACCGTGAGAACAGGTTTGAGGGGAGGGGAAATGTTTTACATCATCTTCCAAAGTCAGCTGAAAGAATTCTCGGTGCTCAGGACAATATGGCCCGAGGGAAATGGTAATGGGAGAGAAATAAATTCTTTCACCTCTGGGTTGAAATCCAAGTCAGGCTGGTAGTAGCCAAGAACCATTAGCTTAACATCTGCTAGCTGTTTGGTAACCCATGTGAAGCGAGTTATATTCCTTAGCATCTACATCACAGCACCACTAATTGGCACCACGTTGGCAATCTAAACAGAGAGGTTAAAGTCTGTACAGCAAGCATGAGCTACAAGATTAGTCAGCTTCAGGTTTGGGTCCATATGTGGTAAATTAGCCATTTGGTACGTGTACCTCCATCTAATTGCCCCACCATCCTGTTCTGCCCTCAGACTAACATCGTAAATCCCAGCAAGCCAAGAAACTGTCAGCATCACCTTGTCAAGCACACGGTTTCTGAATCAGTAGGACACATCATTAAGTTCATTACTATTCAAAGTAATAATCAACTGCTTAAATTTTAAGCCAAATGCTGTACAGTAAAAAGTATGAGCTAAAGTGTTTGAATAATAGGTACCAATATCCACAAAAATACAATCTTTTTTTAAACTTCAGTTTTTAACTCAAAAGCATAACACTTACTCAAAATGCAGTAATGGTGGACTTTTATAATTCCCAAATAACACCCTGGCTCATTTGTTTCTCTGTGTTTTTCCTGCTTATGCAGGTTCCCAACAGAGTGCAAAGCAACAAAGCTGACACAAGACCCATTAGCTTTCAGAAAATGGTCCTTTGCATCGCCCCATGGTAAAACACTAGTGTCAGAGGACAACAGCCCAAAAAAAGCACCATCATCTCTTAATAAATAGCAACAAAAGAAAATAGATTTTTAATACCATCTGAATATGTCAGCATAAAAAGCAGTCTAAACCATGAAGGAAGGAAACTCATGTTACAGTTTAGAAACTGTTCCTGATGTTTACATATCACTTCAGTTTAAAGAACTGCTTATGATGGGAACATAACGAAAGCTGTTGAGCATGAAGGGAGATACAAACAAAGCCAAAGGAAAAATCTTTGCCAGAACTCTACCAGAAAACAGAATCACAGACTAAGTTCATTTGAGAAGGACTTCTGGAGGTTTATAATCCCATCAGCTGCTCTAAAGGATGGCCAACTTCAAGGTGGATGAGGCTACCCAAGGATGTTTTAGGTGAAAGCACAACATAGTACAGCACCCTGCAAAATCCATGTAAAAAGACATCACTCTTGCTAGCCAAACACCTTTCCTTTCCCACTGCTCTGGAAAGAGTCACCTTCTCCTCAGTTCTGAGAAGGAACAATGCCCAGCTGCCACTAAGAGGAGCAAGAAACTGAAAAAGAAACAGACCTCATCTAAACATCTATTTGTACTCCAGTCTGGAGAACTTGGTAAGAGTGCAGACTTGAGGACAGGAGACTGTCTGAGAGAGCCTGGAAAGTACAGTACTCCCAAGATCCATGTTTTATCTTAGGTGGGAAAGGTATGCTTGGCTCTGCCCCAAGTAACACCGAGCCCCAGGAACCCTGTGTGCCACAGATGGGTTTGTAGGGGTGGATTTCTTCCTTCTTGTGCAACAAATACTCCTGGAGTTAACTTCCAGAGAAGTCAACAGCACCTAAGCCACCTTCAACACAAGCAGCTTGTTGCTTCTCACCCAGGCTGCCCAGCATCACCTGCCTTCCCAGTGCTCTGGCACAGCCAGACCAGTTTAACCTCTACAAACCATGCTGCCAGCTCCTGGCACTGGCACACACCCTGCCAAAGATTTCCTGTTCTTTCTTCAAGAGCTTGGCAGACCCAGGGATCTGCCTGATGGTGTAAGATCACTCCTTCCTCAGAGCCACCACAGCACTGCCAGGCCTGCTAGCTGCTTCAACCTCCTTCTTCCCCTCACCAAGTACTAAAGCCTCTGAGGTGGATCTTTTCTTACTCTCTGATAGAACTTTGAGAACTGGAATGGGATCATACCACAGTTTTTAAATGCCAGACAAATTCCTGCTGCTTGAAGACACGTTGTCATTAGTCCCTTTTAACAACCACAGCACTGCAAACGATTATACTGACACTTGAGGTGGGATCTGCTGTGCTGATATCTGAGAGGGAATTAAGGGTGACTCCAGTGATGCTGGGAGTCAACACAAGCCAGAAGAAGACAGGCTAGCGCTGCAGACATACAGACTCACAGAATCCCAGGGGTTGGAAGGGCCCTGGAGAGCTCCTGGGGTCCAACCCCCTGCCAAAGCACAGGGCAGTGCACAGGGCAGTGTCCAGACGGGGCTGGAATCTCTCCAGAGATGGAGACTCCACACCCCCCTGGGCAACTGTTGAACTGTTCTGCCTCTGGCTGCATTCAGCCCATCGAGCTGCTGGTTTGGGATGTACTGAAGGAAATCTTCAGACTTAACTCAGGATGCTGCAGGAGTTGTGTGATAAGGTCCAAGGAAAGGTTATAATCAAATGACAGAGCGAACTGCTTTGTTCAGCAGCTCCAACACACACTCCTGAACCCTCATGTAGGTATCAAGTAAGCACTGATACTCAAATAAATGTTTTCTCACAAAACCAAGTATAGAAATAATACCAAATTCATGAGTTTCCTGAGAGCAATTCCTCTCCATTCTGAAAACAGGAGGGGTCCAAGAAAGAAATCCTTCTCTGCAGGGGAGGGAGGCAGGAAGGAAGGAAATGTGAATCACATACACCTCTGGGTAAGTCCTCCTTTAAAAAAAAAAAATAGGAAGGAAATTAGAGTTAACTAAAGGAGCATGTTTAGCTTCACTGCACAAGCTGGGGAAAAAAACCCAAGGAAATCCTGGCTAAAGATAACGCTGCTCCTCCTGCTACGCTGAGCTCTCCACAGCCACTGCGATGGGGGCAGCTGAAAGGTCCCTTTTTCACTAGGGCATTTGCAGCACCACTTTGAAGTTACCTACAAATCAGAGTGACTACCTGATGGCCACCTCTCCCCTAGGTCATCCTACGCTTTTTTGTAACAGGGCTGTTAAAAAAACCCATGTGTTTTCACTTTTTTTTCTTTTTTATTTTATTAAAAAAGGATAACTCATAGCTGAGCAGAGACAAAGGCTCTGTTGATACAACAACATGTGGATTAAATCTGAAAAGAGAAAGACATTCTGTTAAACTGACAATCCTGCACAGAGGGCTTATATCTAAATTGGTGTAATAAATCAATAGGAAAGAGTTCTCTTTGGCTGAAGTGACCCTTTATTTAAGCATGGAACAAGAGCATTTTAAAATTACTCTAGACACAAAAGCATTTCTCCAGGTTTGTTCTTTTTTTGCTTTCTTTTCTGTTTTAAAAATATCCCCAAAGTTTTGCATGTGCTTTACCTAAAAATATTTACTTTTTGGCACTTAAACCTATGACAGGTCAGGCAGCACCCCCAGGCCCTGTGCTGAACTGCTCCTGGGAGGGAAGACAAGGAAAAAGCAAGGTTGCTGCTTGCTCCCTTAACTGTATCACATTAGGCACAAGGTTGGCCTCCTTTTATGCTTTCCCCCATCAAGTTCCTCTCCTGTGTTTTACAAACACACCTTCTGCTTCTTCCCTTAGAGTCTATTAGTGGTGCCTTTCTCACTCCTGTTTAGCAGGCAGCACTCCACAGGTCCCACTGCTGACCCATTTCGGACAGCAGCCTGTACCACAATGTCTTCTGAGACAGCACAGAAACCTGCCATGTGCTGATGGCAGGGAGGTGCTCAAAAACATCATTCAGAAGCCATCCCCAAAATCCCCCCCAGGAACACACGCCTGGGCTCCAGATCCCTACAGGACAAGCCACCGCTGATGCACAGAGAAAAATAGGGAGGACTTGGCAGAGCCTTTTAAGTACAACACTGATTGTAACTCTAGATGGGACCACAAACTGCAGCTGTCTTCTTAAATAAGAATGGGATGGTACCTGGAGCTGCTTTCAGGGCTAGTGCAAAGATGACAATAGCAACTAATTGCATTTAATGCATCATGCCATGAAGGTGGCACTGGCAAACCCATGCCAACACGTCACCACACAACTCCAGCTTGTCTTCAAATGACAAAGATCAAAATATAAATCATCATAAAAATACACTTTCAGTTCCACAGCAATGTTCTTTGAGGAAACACTCAGTGTGCTGCTCCACACTGGAAGAAAGTGTTTCATATGTGCATGCTGGAGCTCCTGTGCAGCATGGTCTGGAGATGTCCCTGGCTGATAGATGACTTAATTTTCAGAACACCCAAGCTGTTTGCACGGTGAAATGCATAAGAGGACATCTAGATATGGGACAGAGTACAACACTGAGGGGGCAAAGATTTGGGCTGAAGCCTCTGTCATTCAAAACGTCATTCCTAATATCACTTACAGAAATCACAAAGGCTTAGCTCTTCAAAACCATTACAAATACCATCCCCAGCCCCACAAACGAAAATGCTTTAGGCTCAGGAACTGCTTGGTTTGCAGGGTTGCTTTTTTCCTACCAGGGAAGTCCTTATTTATTCCATTTCTCCTTAAATTCCACTTGCCAGTCAGGCAAATCAAAGCTTCCTCAGAAACTACAACTGATGCAGTCCCTCAGACGCCATCCCTGATGGACCGGCCAGCCTGCCGTGCCCGATTCCCAAGGCACCAAAACCATCCAGGGGGCTGCACCTCAACCAGGGGCTCTGCAAGGCTGCCAAGCCAGGACCTTACTGCTAGAGCTGCTCACTGTGCCCCAAACATCTGCGTCCAGACCATGGGAGTCCCTCGACAGTGCTGCTTCCTATACTGCTGCAGCCACCCAGCCGGCAGCAGCTCAGCTTCTGCTGAGCCCACGTACCCTGAGCTGGGCCAGACATGAAGGACTCCTGAGAACAGACAGCTCAGCTTTCCTTCCTTACCCCAGGCAGTCACTCTTGGCCAAACAGCTCCCAAGCAGCTGTATAAGTTGGAAAGAACGGGAAGGCGCGAGAGATTAAAAACTAAGAGAGGAAAACAATAGCCTGACAAGTACTTTTTCTTACCAGTCTGCTTTGATTTTGAAGCAGCAGAGTCTCGTGGCCCTGAGAGCCCATGGACACACTACGCAGTGCTGTAGGATGCCAAGCGATGTACATCTCTGGCTGCAGCACAAAACCTGCTCTGGTAACTCTTGGGTTGTGTCTGCCATCCTTAACACACAGACAGCAAAGCTGCTGCCCCCGAGTGAAACCAAACTGCCCTGCTAAGACAGCTGCGCCAGTCCCAGCCTGGAGAAATACTTCCCAGTAAGGAGATGGCCAGTCAGACAACTGCCTTCTGCTCACAACTGCCACTGCCCTATTCTGTGACCTTACCCAAAACACATCCCCATGCTCCTTCTCTCATCTCTGAGCATCACCGTTGAGTCACAATGGAGAACCCAGCTACAAGCAGGAATGCTAACAGAGAGTGGGAATTTACAGGCAATATATTAAAGCTGAGGCTAATGCTATGTAGGCACAGATCCAGCATAGGAAACACACTCTGTGGTTCTGCCAAGCCAGTGTGGGTATGAGTCAGTGCTAATTGCTCAGAAAAACGTTTCAAGTTACACTGGTTCGGAATGGCTTTTGTAAAAGCAAAACAAGGTAGATTTTGGACTAACTTGAGATTATGTTTATGTTTACAGACAATCTGACTCCTGCATACAAAGAATGCTTCTCCTTGGACAAAAAAAACCCAACCCTAAAACCATCAAGGAAAGCCAGAAGTAATGCAAATGATCTGGCTTTATAATCTTGTCAGAGCAGAAGCACCAAAGCAGTTGAGGAATAACCACAGCCATAAATCTGACTTCCCTGACTCCTGCTTTGTTCAATACCTTCATTATAATTTTAAAAAAATTCTAAAACACTCCAGATTTCAAAGCCCACTTATATACATTGATTAATTCTCCCCAAGAAACAATCATTATCCTCTTTATGTCAGAAGGAAAGTTAAAGAAGACACGATAAGCTGCTTGTCAAAGGCACTGAAGGAGCTGATGGAAGGGCTGGAACTAACACCCAAAAGTTTCTGGAGCAGCATACTGTTTGTAAAGGGTTTGGGTTTTTAAGATGACAGCAACAATATAAAAAACCCTTTCCAAAATGGATAGTCATTTAGGATCAGGGCAGTTTACAGAGTAAAGACCACGAGAAAAGCAAGTTCTTTGAATTAATTAATTCACGTGTGGAAAGTATAGTGAATTATCTATTGATGGTTGCTGCGTTCAGCATCCAGCACAGGCACTGAACCAGCCCTCGGCGCAGCCAGGCTTGCCCTGCACTGGGAGTGAGGGGAGCACACAGGCTGATCCACCTCAGGCTTCCCATTCCTCGCTCTGGGGTGGCAAATTGCTTCTGCACCAGGACTTTTCTCTGCTGAGAGCTGCCTGGCAGCAGGTCCCACGCGTTATTCAAGAGTGCCCTCTAACGAAGCCACAGCTCCAGTTCACATCGTGTACAAGGGGGACGAGAAAAACCCCAACGGAGACCTTCCAGAAACTTCTCATTAAACACCAAGCTTTGTTTCTATTTGAACAACAGGGGGAAAAGATGATGTACACTAACTAGTGACTGCTCCTGCACGGGCATTTTATATTTCCTCGTATTATGCAAGGCCCCAGTGGTAAACAGCTCAGCAGGCAGCAGGGCTCGAGAAACACGGGAAAATCCACAGTTCTCCGGCTCTCCCGGGATGCTCAATCAGATGGGGTCCCAGGGCAGTTAACCCAGGGCAACTTTTTTAGATAAACCAAGTGGTACACAACCTACTTTATCTGTAAGGAACTGCTGGGCAGCTTTTCAACATAGGATGTAGTTAATTTTTACAAAAATCAAGTTCACAAATGAAAACGGAGTCCTCATAAATCTACTCCCTAATACACTGCTGTACCATCAAATATTGCTTACTTGAAAGGATGTCTTCATCTGAGTGGTGATACAACCTACAGTGATGAAAGAGTATCTGCTAAAAGTCTGTACAACTGATACTTGGCTGATTGTCAAGGTCCCTTTCACACAAACTAATGAAACACCCTGCAAACCAACGGTGTTCCTATTACTTTCACAAACAAACTCCACACAGAAAAACTGATACTGGTCCTCAGACCTGTAATTTTATTCATCTCAATGTCAAACTGTCCAAATCAGACTGTTCCACTTTAAAGATCTCTTTACGGACACACAGCGAGGGCAGAGCTGCCCACAGCAGGGCCAGCACGGCCACAGCAGCCTGCGCTGCCTTCTCCTCCCATCCCATCCTGCCCCAACACACCCAACTCCACTCACTCATCCCCAAACACCCAAGTGATGAGCAAAAGTCCAGCTGGGGGCAGGAATTCCTTAAACTGCATTATCCCATCTCCCCCAACAGAGCCTGCCAAGGGCCAAGGACAGACTGGGCTCCAGAGACACGGCAAACTCACCCCACAGGACGGTGACCCCGCGGGATCGGCCGGCTGACGTCGGGGGAATTCCACTGCCACCGCAGAGCTGCAAGAGAGCAAAGATGGCTGTGAACACACAGAGCTCCCTGTGCACCTACCCACACAGCTCCTGACAGGCACCTCGCTGCGTCCCACCCTGGAAAGACAGGCCAGTCACCCAACACTTGTGTGGGCCGGAGCCCCACATACCTGCCACATGTTTTTACTTCTTACTAAACATCTTCACTCTAACACTGAGAGTACATGGATGAGAGTCACAAGAGAGTAACACCACCACCACATCAATGTGGTAAAACGCAGGCTACCCACCTCAAGGAACAGCACATCAGGAGGACACCTCCACTGCCCCCTCCTGAACAGCCCAGTGGTGACCACTGCTTACAAAACCAAACCCCAGCCACACCACTTCCAACCCATGGCTAGTAACAACCTGCTCTGCACAGTCTGAAACAGCAGCTATTTATTTATCCAGGCTCCCCTTCTCAAAATACAAACCCAAACCCACCTCCCAGGAGCTCGTAACACTGGCAGATTCCAGTCCACAGGGAATATTTTCTGAAAATGTATTGGCAATTGTGTAACCTCAGGAATCACATGCAGAGGGGTTTTATATGGCAAACATTGCCCAAGCCAGGCAAAGTCCCTCCTGTGCTCCCTCACACGCTTTCACGTGCTCCACACAGCACTGCTGTGCTTCAGCCAGCCTCTGGCCTCACAAAGAACTTTCTCCACGAGGAGGGTCGGGCAGAGTTTGGCATTAGAAAGATCAGCACTGGATAGATGGTGTCCTGGATGGTTTGAAAAAGAGCCTTTTCTTGCATGAACACGTACCTCAACTGAGGCTCAACGAATCTGGGTGAAAATGGAAAGTGATCATAAAGCACCGACTGAATTAGACAGCAGAATAAATTGAAGAGTAAAATACATCTGAAATGATTAACTGAACCACAGAGTTCTGTGCACTGCTACAAGGGCAACTCCCTGTGCTGTAAAGCATTCTGCTTTTTGGAGGTGAGATGAGCAACAGCTAGGAATAAACCTGATTGTCTGGGCACAGCTAGCCATAGTATGGGACAAAAGCAGTCTAAGGTGGCAGTAGCCACACATTTAAACCTAACACTGAGTGTGCCCACGTTCTTGGCAGAGCTGGGGGTGTAATAGAGGAATTCATGTAAAAGCATGAGCTAGAGGCTCCTCTGCTCCAGCTCAGAACCACATCACAGCCCCACTGCACCACTAAGGTCTGCAACACGCGCTGAGTAAAATGCAGGGAGCCCCATCTCCCTTGCACTGTGTGTGTGAGACATACATGTCACACCAAAGGCTCTTCAGTCCTTTATTTCAGTGGGACACTCACTCACAGTGGCAGGTCAGGCGTGTAGGAACTGCAGCTCCCAGCCCTGTCTCAGGATACTGATGTTAACCACACCTTATACACCAGCTTCAGAACTGGTTCCAGTGCTGGTGCTGTTCAAACATTTATACACCATAAATCAGAACTTTCTTTATATTCTTTGCTTAATTCTTCCATTATTTATATCTGCTTTGTTTTCATTAGCAATTTCCTTTTCCTTCCAGATCCACAGTCTTGCAACCTCAGGAACAGGGAACGTGCAGTGTTGTGCCAGTGGCATATACTGGTTGGAGAAAGATCAGGACCCTCAAGTTTTATAGGTGACTGGGCTGAAGTCGAGGGATTTTTAGCCACTTCTGGTGTGATCAGATTCCAAAAAAAACATTTCTCTAGTTTCACCAACCCATCTATCTCTTGCCAGAGACATTGCCAAAAGGATTACTCTATAAAAATTAGCAGCACATGAATGTTTTTCTTCTATAGAAATGTCTCTGACAATAGCAATCCCCTCAAGCCTCACACAGGTCTTTCTATACCAAGCCAACACCAAGGACCATGCCCAGAGCATCAGCCCAAGTGAGTGGCAAACTGGAGAAGACAGAAGTTATTAATGATGTAAGCAGGGGTTCCTTGTTTGACTTTTATCTTCAGACCATGAAGTGGTACAGCCCCAAACCATCAGCAGGTACTGGCACTGGGCAGGGACATCCTACTGACCTCAGGCAGGGACATCCTACTGACCTCAAACGGCCTGACAAGGCCCTCACCTCCCAGGCCCAAGCTAATGCCATTTGGTCACGGCGCAACACCAAAACCTTCAGGTGGACCCACAAAAGAAACAAGACTCCTATCCTCTGGGAAAACAGCTTTCCTGGCTTCTCTTCTGATAGAAATCTAACTGGAGTCTCTCTTCAGCTCCCCTTTATCCCACTCTCCCGCTTTCATCTTCCCTGCAAGAATTTTTCCCTTCTATCACTGAGACCCACCGCAGCCCTTCCTACACTACAGTCATGCCTCCTACTGAAGGATGGCAGTCAGTGAGATGTTCAACACTTCACCTACCTCCCACTTCTGTCCATGCAATTCTGCTCCTCACACTGCTCAGTCGCCCCACCGCCATCCCTTCCTCCAGTGCAGGTCTGACCGAGGAGCTGGAGACCAGGACACTGATCCTTCCCCGCAGAGCCAAAGCAAGGCAAGAATTAAGACAGCTACTGCTCCTGCCAGCTGAGGCTGTGTGCACCCAGGTGTGCATCCACCTCTGCACTGAGCTGTAACCTCACCGAGCTCTGCGAGGGAGGGCAAGTTTGGGGGCACCACTCCGCTGCCCCCTCCCACGTCACCCCAAGCAGCTTTTGGGGAACAACTGAAATGACACTTCTTTCAGCTCTGCCCATTCCTGCTCACCACGGCTTGCACCCAAGGCCAGCACTTCTTTGTGTCCCGGGAAGGAGCACTTCCAGCGCTGGGGCTTAGTCCCCCCGAACCTCTGTGTGACCCTGCGCCCCACACACCTGTGTGACGGGGCTCACACACTGCAGAGCTGCCCAACGTTCGCGTTGTGCAGGCAAGTGGTGGGAGTTCTATTCTAACAGGCAGCGTTACGGCCCTGAAAACTCTGCCCAGAGGTTTCCTAATGGATCGCTCACACTCCAGAACATGCGTTTTGCTGGTGCCACTCCACACATAGAATCATTATTGTTCCTGCTCTGTGCACAGCAGGAAACACCACGGGACCAAAGTCATGGCTGGCAGCGGTGCTGGTGCCAAAGAGCTGACGCAGCCCATTTCCACGCAGAACCAGGGGGGCAGCAAGCCCCCCAAGGACACCACAGAGCACAGCGCTACTCAGAGGCAGTGTCACTATTCACAGAACCACAGCCAGATCTCTTTGTTATCATTAAAACATCATCATACAATTACAGGGGTGGGAAGGGCCCTGGAGAGCTCCTGGGGTCCAACCCCCTGCCAAAGCAGCTCCCCAGCTCCTATTGCACAGGGCGGCGTCCAGACGGGGCTGGAATCTCTCCAGAGATGGAGACTCCACACCCCCCTGGGCAGCCTGGCCCAGGGCTCCCTCACCCTCACTGGGGAAAAGTTCTTCCTAGGCTCTAACTTGCAGCCATTGCCCCTTGTCCTGTCCCCACAGACACTGCAAAGGGGCTGCCCATTTCCCCTGCATCCCATCCTTCAGATAGTGATAAACATGAATCAGGTCCCCCCTTAGTCTTCTTTTCTCTAGGCTGAAAGGTTAAACCCACCCTTCACCACCATTGTGGTAGTGATGGGTGTTCAGCTACAGGGCTTGCTGGCTCCAGAATTAGCAGCTCTGTCCCCATCTCTGTCCTCATCATTTCAGAGTCAACAGATCTTCTCGCTGGCCCCATCACCCTTTAACCTACTACCCTGAAATCACTCTTGTCCTATGGAAGCATTAAGACAAACAGATCCCAAAATCTCTTTACCTGAACCTGTCGAGACGAACACAGTGCCAGAAGGTCCTGGCACCAGAGCCATGCCCTCACTGAGGGTGAAAACCTCATGTGATGCTTTAACAATCAGACTTGGCTGGAAATCCCTTCCCGAGCTCAAATCTGCATCAGACTGCAAACATACAGGGCACACATGGCAAATGAGGGAGGGGATCCTCTCCCTCCCACCAAGCACCACTTGCCCAGGACATCACCTTCTCCCCACAGCCAACTGTGACAGTTTAAAGAACAGCAGCAGAGGAAACACACCTCCTTAACCTGACCCTCCCCTGTAAGAACACGCCCTGGAATTCCCCCTTGAAGCAGAGATTCATCAGAAAGGGTAAGGTTGTTTGACCCTGTCTTAATTTAGAACTAAGGGCCCTTAAGCAACATTAAAAAAAAAAAACCAAAACCCTGCTATTTCTGCAGCCAGAGAAATAGTCCCAGGAAACTGGTGATAATGTCACTGATTTCCCCAAACCACACAGCATCCTTGCACCAGTGAGTTGCCCAAGATTTCAGGTTTAAACCCATCTTCAAAACTGCTATTATTTCAGCTTAAGAGCTCCAAAGAATGGCAAGCCTTTAACCTCTCCCATAAACAATTCCTACAATTAACCTCCATCCCTGATAGGAAATTGTGTCATATTTAAAAGAATCTGTGTAGCTTTGACTTTCAGTTACTGGATCTCCTCATGCCTGTGTTGGAAAGCCTTAAAACACTCAGCTAGCAGACAACTTTCCCAGAGTGGCTTCTGAGTCACTTCTCAACTCCCTTCTCTTGGACGTGCCTGGATAAACTGAGTTCATTAAGGCCATTACGTGGTTCATTTTCCAGAACCAGAGAATTTTTGTGGCTCTGCTGAACTCTCCAGTACTTTCATATCTTCCTTGACAGTGACTGTAACCACAGATTTTGTTCTAGGAGCCCTTTGCAACACCACGTGCACAATGTGATTGCTCCAGCTTGATTCTCTTTAGAAAAACAGGAAAAAACCCCAACAATCAACTCAACTCTTCCCACAACAGGGAAGGTCGAATCATGCCACCGATGCAACTAAATCCTGCAAGGCACTCTGCCACCTCTGTTCATGGCAGGACGCTCTCATGGTTTCCAGACTTTACACAGTCTTTTTCATTATCTTACCCCCATGTGGAAGGATCGAAGCAGGAAGGTCAGACCAGGCTATGGCAGCAACAGCTTGTCACTGAGCATCTCACAGACTCACAGACTCACAGGGGTTGGAAGGGCCCTGGAGAGATCCTGGGGTCCAACCCCCTGCCAAAGCAGCTCCCCAGCTCCTATTGCACAGGGCGGCTCCAGACGGGGCTGGAATCTCTCCAGAGATGGAGACTCCACACCCCCTGGGCAGCCTGGCCCAGGGCTCCCTCACCCTCACTGGGGAAAAGTTCTTCCTAGGCTCCAACTTGCAGCCATTGCCCCTTGTCCTGTCCCCACAGACACTGGAAAGGGGCTGCCCATTTCCCCCTGCATCCCATCCTTCAGATAGTGATAAACATGAATCAGGTCCCCCCTTAGTCTTCTTCTCTCCAGGCTGAACAGCCCCAGCTCCCTCAGCCTTTCCTCACAGGGGAGATGCTCCAGGCCCTTCAGCATCTCCGTAGCCTCCTCTGGACTCTCTCCAGGAGATCCCTGCCTGTTTTATCTCTCCTGTCTGCCAGCAGACCTCTACCTGCAAAAGTTCCAAGCCTTCTCTGGGATAGTTTTAAGTCAGTATCAGTATTTGAACAAAGAACAGGCAAGAGGAGGAGGCAACAAGCAGCCCCCTCATTTATGTCATAACAATAGAGACGCAGGATTTGATCCCAAGATCATGCTTAAACTTTGCCTTAAACTACACCACTGCCTTTGTTCAATTAAGTCGCCATGTCACAAATCAAATTCCTCCATGAATTTTGAGTACATGATCCTAATGGTATCAACAGGTGACAAGCAGACCCTGAGACCCCCCTCTCAAGCAGGGGGATCTCTTTTTCAGGTATACATTGTTCAGCCTCCAGTGTACCTGCAGTACCTGAGTATTCACAAAGTTCTGTCTGCTGGTTTTATTGCCCCTACAGACAGCAGCTTAGCAAGCTTTTCTGATTTTCCTATTTCCGTTCTTATTTTCCTAAGACAGCTCTGATCTTCCCCCAGGTGTGAGCAGCGCTCTGGCACTTCCAATCCCACCGACTTTCTTCCCGGTTTTCCAGAACACGCCGGGGCAGCGGCAGGGAGCTCGGACCGGCGCTGCTGCAGCAGGCTGCCCCCGTTAACCCGCTCCGACCACCTGTAACCGCGCGGTTAGGCACGGCAGCTGCCGCACAGCCCGTTAGGTACGTAGTTACTCGCAGTTACGAGCCCGCAGCGCGCACTCGCACCGCCCCTTCCCCACCCGGCGGCCCCCGGACCGGCTCCCGCCCTGCGGCCCGGGCCGGCCCGTGCTGCTCCCCGCCTCGGGCGAGCGGCTCCGGGGAGAACGGCTCCCACCCCCGGCCGGCGTCGCCCCCCGCGGGCAGCCCCTCAGGGCCGGGCTCCGGCCGTACCTCAGCGGGGCCCGAGGGCAGGAAGGGCGGCCGAAGCCGCGGCCTGGTGGGGGCGTCCCGAGCGCCGGGAGCTGGCCCGCAGCGACCCCCAGAGCGTCCCGCCGCCACCGGCGGGTGCGCGCCCAGCCGCCCCCCGCCGCCCCCTCGGCGCCCCGCGCGCAGCTCCGCCCGGAGACGCTTCGTGGCTTTATTTCGGCTGGGAACCGCGTACAACCGGAGCGGCCCGGCCCGGCCCGCCCGCTCCCCCCGGCCTCCCCAGGCTCCAAGTCCGCTGGGCCGCACCCGGCTCCTCCGCGCCGGGCCGCGCTTCCCCCTCGCTCCCCGCGGGGAAGCGGGCCCGGTGGCGCCAGCCCCGCCGCGGCTCCGGCCGTCCGAGGAGCGGCAGAGCCCGGCGCCGCCGGCGGCTCCCGCCACTCACCTGACACCGAGCCGGAAGCGGCGACGGGAACCCCGGCGTCACCCGCCGCTCCGCTCCGTGCGGCAAACCCGAGCGGCCCCGGAACGCCCGTACCCGGCCCCGCGCCCCGCCGGTCCCTTTTCCCGGCACACAGCGCGCGGCAGCGCCTGCAGGTGGCGGTGCCGCCCGCAGCTCCGCGGCGGCTCCCGCGGGGCGGGGCCAGGGAGGGGTGGGGCGGGGCCCGGGGCGGGGAGGGGCGGGGAGAGGCGGGGCCCGGGGAGGGGAGGGGCGGGGAGAGGCGGGGCCCGGGGAGGGGAGGGGCGGGGAGAGGCGGGGCCCGGGGAGGGGCGGGTCAGGTACCGTATTGCCCCGAGCGCTGCGGCGGCCGTACCGTACTTGCCGCAGGTAACGCGCTCCGTCCCGCAGCCGCGACAATCTCTCTTTTTCATTAAAAGCCCCGCAGAACGCGGGGCGCGGGCGGGGCCGGCCCAGCCCGGCGCTCGCTGCTACCGCCTTTTCAGTCGCCCTCCGCTGCCGGAGCCTGAGGAACCGGCTTCCCCCCGTCCCTGCTCGATTTATGCCGTCCGAGGGGGAGAGCGGGGGCAGCGGCCCCACTTCCCTGCCCGCCCAGGGGCAGCCCGGCAGAAGAGGGCCCAGCCCGGCCCGGGGACCGAGCGGCGCCGCGGGCATGGCGTACCGGGAGCTGGTGAGGCGCTGGCATGAGGGCGTGCTGGCGGCCGACGGCGGGGACTGGGACGCGGCCCTGGACATCTTCGCCTCCATCCCGGAGCCGCCCTCCAGGATCTGTTTCAACGTGGGCTGCGTGCAGCTGCTGGCCGGGAGGCCCGCGGAGGCCCTGCGGGTGAGCGGGGCGGCGGGCGGGGGGCTCCCGTCGGGCCGGGCGGCAGGGCTTTGCCCGGTCGGGTCCAGAGGGGACAGTGCTGTGACTGCCACTGGAACGCGGCGTTTCTGATCCTGTCGGGCGAGAAGTGCCGGCCGCTGCCCTGCCCAGGGGCCGGGGCTGCCACAGCCCCGTTACGGGGAACACCTGCTGCCCCGGGAGGGAGAGCGGCTGCTTGGCCGGGCGGCGGCCTGGTGCCCTGAGGAACTCACAGAAGTGTCGGGGTTGGAAGGGACCCCCAGAGCCCCCTGCCAAAGAGGGTTCCCTAGGAAAAGCCTCCTCGTTGCAGCCCCCAGCACACGGTTGGCTGGGCTCGGCATCCCGCTGAGATGTTCCTCAGCCGGGTATGGAATGCCTGGAGGAAGAGCCCAGGCCGAGCCCCAGGCAGGGTACCTGCTGAGGGGGGCAAAGCACAGCACAGTGGTGGCCAGGACTTGTTAGTCCTGATGAGCAGGCACTGCCTGGGAAGCTCAGCTGCGCTTCCGCGTAGGGCAAGGCTTGGGCGGTCGTTTTTCCCCTTGTCTAAGCTCGGTGAAGCAGTCTGTTAGAGCAGGGGGTGCTGTCACTGTCAGTGAGCAGCCAGCCCCACCTCACCCAGAGGTGCAGCCACTCCCTGACCTCCTGCCACATATTTTCACCCCTGCCTTATCTGGGCGTATCAGGGAAATCTGGGGGTTTGTTATCTGCATACCATCTCTCTGCAAGGATAAGTGAAGGAGCACACCTCCTGGCTTTCTCAGAGAGACTTTGTCGTGGTTTCACCCGGCTGTGAGATCCACGCAGCTGCCTGCTCCTTAAAGGAAAAGAGCAGGGGAAGAGGGAAAAAGGGGGAAACAAGGGAAGGGAAAAGGAAGGGCAAATAACTCCAAACCCAAGAAACTAAGAGGCCCGTGGGTTGGGAGAAGGAGAGTTTACTGAGAGAACAGAAAGATCAAATATCCCAATGCTAACAGGACTTTAGAGCAAAAGAAGATGAAACTCTTGATCCCCACTGCAGTTTCTCCCCGACCCACACAACTCAGGTACCACCCAGAGCTGTCCCGGAACCCGACCGTCCCCCCAAGCAGCACGCGTCCCGCCACCGCCCCTCTTCTTCCTCCCCTCAGCCCCCCGTTCTCCTGGGCAGGACGTCATTGCCATGGAATACTCTCTTTGGCCCATCTGGGGCACCTGTCCTGGCTTCGCCCCTCCTTTCTCCTGAAGAGAGAAATAGGAAGAAGCTGAGAAAGTCCTTGACTGTCTGACTGCAACTAAGAACATCAGGGTGTTCTCAGCACTGCTTTCATTGTAACTCCCAAACACAGCATCCCATCAGCTGCTACAGATGGAGTTAACTCTATCCTCACTGAAACCAGGACAGACATTAAGGCAGTTTTCCCTGCAAGTATTACTCTGAACCACCAGCCACAAGCTGCTACCAGCTTTGCTAACAATTGCCTATATTTAGCTGTGAAATGGGACCAGAAATATTCACTTATAGGAGCATTGTGTGAAGGCCTTCAGCTTTCTCCCTTGCACCCTTTTGTAGGCTCATAGCCATAGCTTGCTTCACACAGCCTTCCCCAGCCTGATAGTGCTGCTGCTCCCACTGGCAGGGCAAACCTTGCTCCAGGCAACACATTTTTCCCATTACAACATACCAGATGGCAAATATGGTTTATTTATGTCCAGTCCATCCTACCAAGGAAGGATAAAAACCTGAAGCTCAGCTTGTACAGAGCCCAGACCTCACCGATGACTTGGAGCTGTGTCCTGCCCCTCGTCCCAGGTGACAGCCTTGTGCTTACCAGTCCAGAGGAGCTGGTCATGGGCTCAAAAACAGCTCCTGCACCAGTGCAGGGGCAGCTTGGATGTGTCTGGCTGGGTGCATATGCCCAGCTATTGCCAGGAGAGATCCAAACTGATCCTTGGGATGTGTCTGTGTTTTTCTCCTTAGGCATTCAATGAAACCGTTGCAAAGGACAACTCCCTAGCAGTTGGCTTCTTCCAGAGAGGGTTTGTCCACCTGCAGCTGGAAATGTGAGTGAGGCACATCTCCACTTTGGTCTTCTTGTAGTGGTACTTTATTCCTAGTCCTAAATGATTCTGTGATTCTGGACTTTTCCCAGCAATCTTAATACAGTTGGCTAGGTCCAGTTTACCCTTGTAAACCCTGTCACAGGTCAGCAAGTCTGATCTCTGACAAGAGTCGAGCTGTACAACTCCGGTCCCCAGGGATGGCTAACTCCTGCTAGTACTGTCCCATACACATGGAGAAGGAAGCTGCTCCCATACGTGGGGCTGCCAGGAGGTTATGTTGCCATTCAGATTCAGATTTTCATTGGGAATGAAGGAAGAATAGAATTCTGTGATTCTATAAAGTATCTTTGCATGGTCCATCTGAGCCTGGCCTTCCTAAAAACACAGTCTGCCCCCACTGCCTGACTGTCACTCTCTCAGTGTCCCTGATTAAATGTTGGGATTGCTCCACTGATGTCACAGGAGTGATCACTCCTTGTTTCCACAGTTAAATCGCAGTGATCCTGCTCAGAGTGGTAGGCAGAGGATTGCACAGATCCCTTCTTAGCTTCAAAGATCAGTTATTCTCTTTCCTGTTATTTTCCAGACCTTAATTTCCACAAAATGACCATCGCTATTTCTGGGAGGGAGTTAAAATGTTCTGCACCCCAGACAGCCCATGAGCAGCTACACACTCCCTGCCGCTGCCCGCAGAGCTGGGGTCGGGCACGGTGGAGCTGTGGGTGAGCATGGTGGAGCCCCATCCTGCATGCTGGAGCTGTGGTTGAGCATGGTGGAGCCCCATCCTGCATGCTGGAGCTGTGGTTGAGCATGGTGGAGCTGTGGGTGAGCATGGTGGAGCCCCATCCTGCATGCTGGAGCTGTGGTTGAGCATGGTGGAGCCCCATCCTGCACGCTGGAGCTGCTCCTCTCCATTCCCAGCACCGTGCCACAGCCTGCAGCAGTGGAGCAAGCCTGCCCTGAGCACACACGCTGTGCAGCAGGTCAGGGGCAGCACAGACCGGCCTCCAGCCCAAGGAGGTGACAGCCACTGGCACCCCATGGTTCCTGCCCTCCTCAGATGCTGCTGCCACCCACCCACTGCTACCTGGGCGCCTGCTCTTGGCTCTTGGTGGGACAACTATTGCACAGCCCTTCCTGGACCCTTCCTTTCACCCCCTGCAGCCCCAGTGAGAGCCTGTTTTGGTTTCAGTTGCATAGCTGGTGCAAATTCAGACTAATTTGTAAAACCACAGAACCACAGACTGCGTGAGGGGGGAGGGACCTTCAGAGGCCATTTAGTCCAACTTCTGCAGTGAGCAGGGACACCTGCAGTTAGTCCAACTTCTGCAGTGAGCAGGGTGCTCAGAGCTTCATCCACCCTGACCTGGAATGTCTCCAGGGATGGGGCCTCCACCACCTCTCTGGGCAACCTGGGCCAGTGTCTCACCACCCTCAGATTGAAGACCTTTTTCCTAATCTCCCCTTTTTTAGTTTAAAACCATCACCCCTCATCCTACCGCTCCAGGCCCTCAGGTACAGTTCTTCCCCAGCTTTTCCATAGGCACCTTTCAGGTATTGGAAAGCCTCTATCAGGGCCCCCAGAACCTTCTCTTCTCCTTCATCTTTGGAGTTTGTCTACTTCTCTGCCCACATTGCTCTGGCTGTGCATGTCCACTCGCTGCTGACTACCAGCCAGGGTTTCCCAGCCCTCTCTTCTCCCCCAAGACATGTGTTGGGACCAAGCTGCCAGCCCTGAGCTGAGCAAGGAGCTCAGGCCATTTGTTAATTGCTGCGCTCTACATTTTCTCCTCCTTGCAACTGTGGCTTTATTTGAGGTGTCAGAGCATGCCCATCCATAACACTGTGCTGATAATCTCAGACACGCCATGTCCAGGTTTTTTCTGACTACCAACCAGGAGAGGACAGGGAATTTCCTGTGTTCAGGAGGTGACAGTGTGCCTTGGTGGCTAAGAGAGACAGTGGGATCCTGGGGGAATCAAGAGGAGCAGCAGGTCACAGGAGGGGATCCTCCCCCTCTGCTCTGCCCTGCTCAGGCCCCACCTGGAGTGTTGTGTCCAGTGCTGGGCTCCCTGGGATCAAACAGACAGGGATCTCCTGGAGAGAGTCCAGAGGAGGCTACGGAGATGCTGAAGGGCCTGGAGCATCTCCCCTGTGAGGAAAGGCTGAGGGAGCTGGGGCTGTTCAGCCTGGAGAGAAGAAGACTAAGGGGGGACCTGATTCATGTTTATCACTATCTGAAGGATGGGATGCAGGGGGAAATGGGCAGCCCCTTTCCAGTGTCTGTGGGGACAGGACAAGGGGCAATGGCTGCAAGTTAGAGCCTAGGAAGACCTTTTCCCCAGTGAGGGTGAGGGAGCCCTGGGCCAGGCTGCCCAGGGGGTGTGGAGTCTCCATCTCTGGAGAGATTCCAGCCCCGCCTGGACGCCGCCCTGTGCAATAGGAGCTGGGGAGCTGCTTTGGCAGGGGGTTGGACCCCAGGATCTCTCCAGGGCCCTTCCAACCCCTGTGAGTCTGTGATTCTGGTGCAGCTCTCCTCACCCAAACCACAGAGGAGAATACAAGGGCTTTGCTAACTTGATCTTTGAGCTTCTTAACTAATCTTCAGTTTTTATAGTCTCCGTTTCTTCTCTCACCTCTGCATTGTAGGTATGAAGAAGCTCTCTCTGACTACCATATGGCCTTCAGTCATCTGAGAAAAAACCCCTTCATCGATTACAAGCCGCTGGGGCTGAGGCACATACTCTACGCGTGGGAGGTAAGGGGTGGCCTGGCTCAGTGGTCCTTCCCCTCCGTTGGTGTGGCAGTCAGGAGGCAGCAGTGACCCATGAGCTTTTCGGGGCAGTGCATTGGAACAGGAGATTTCTGCTTGAGCCTTTTTTTAAAGGAACTTAATAATCGCAGTGTGGGTGACACAACAGAAGGACAGGAGCCATCCAGAGGGATCCTGACAGGCTGGAAAGGTGGCCTGGGTGAACCTGATGAGGTTCAACACTGCCAAGTGTCAGGTGTTGCACTGGGGCTGGAGGAATCCCAGCCATAGATCCAGGCTGGGAGAAGAGCTCCTGGGGAGCAGCCCTGCTGAGAAGGACCTGGGGGTCATGGGGGGTGAGGAACTTCCCCTGAGCAGCAGTGGCTCTGGCAGCTGGGAAGGGAGATGGGATCCTGGGCTCCATCAGCAGAGGGGTGGCAGCAGGGACAGGGAGGGGATTGTCCCTCTCTGCTCTGCCCTGGGGAGGCCCCAGCTGGAGTCCTGTGTCCAGAGCTGGGGCCCCAGGACAAGAGAGATGTGGGACTGTTGGAGAGGGGTCAGAGGAGCCACGGAGATGCTCAGGGGCTGGAGCAGCTCCCATCTGGAGAGAGGCTGAGGGAGCTGGGCTGGTTCAGCCTGGAGAAGAGAAGGCTGTGGGGGGACCTCATTGCAGCCTGCCAGTCCCTGAAGGGAGGAGAATCAGCTTGTTCAAGGGCAGAGACTGGCAGGACAAGGGGGATGGAGTGAAGCTGGAGGAGGGAAGGGTTAGATGAGATCTTAGGGGGAAGTTCTTTGCAGAGAGAGTGGTGAGGGGCTGGAAGGGGCTGCCCAGAGAGGGGGTGGGTGCCCCATCCCTGGGGGTGTTGAAGGCCAGGTTGGCTGGGGCCCTGGGCAACCTTGTGTAGCTCCAGGCCTGGAGGTTGGTGTCCCTGCCTGTGGCAGGGGGTTGGAGCTCTGTGATCCTTGGGGTCCCTTCCAACCCACACCAGGCTGGGATTCTATGATTCTATGAATAGAAGTCACCAACTGATGTCATCTTTGAAGAGCATAGCAAATTACATGGTTTGAAGAGTAGAATTGCTCACAGTAGATGCACAGGAATTTACACACTGAGGGGTTTGGCTTCTCTGTGTAAACAGAGGTGTAAGTTTTGTGAGGTGCTCAGCTCTGAAATAGGTTGAAGTACAGAGAGATGGGAACAAAACTGCTCCATAAGGAAGACTTTAAGAAACTTGTGTGCACAAAAGGCTGTCCTTCCAACTGGAGCAGCTGGTCCTAATGATACCCCTGTGTCCAAACTGACACACAGGGCTGTGGATGGTGTTTGGCTGCTGTAACACTTCACACCGCAGCTCTTGTGCTGTTACCTGGAGTCCACATGCCACATCCCGGTTCAGAAGAGCTCTAAATCTGAGCTGTTTGTAAACATTTGCAATATTTTAAATGTAAAAAGACTCCTAGAAACTGCACTTCACCACAAGGGTTTGTTTGTCTTTGTCCCAAGTCTTCACACAGAGACCCACAAGCGGGTAGAGGGAAGAGCATTGAATGCTGAGCTTCCTGGAGAGCCAGGAGTCATTGTGCAACTCCAGCCACCCGTGCCCAGGAACTCCTCAGAGGGCCTCCCTCAATTGTCACACACCTTACACCTAGCAGGAAGAAACTATCCCTGGCATCTGGGGTATTACCTAACCCTTGTAGTTTTTAACAGTTTCAGTGCCACAGTGTGGCCTTCCCTGGGCTCACACTCCCTGGGAAGTGACAGGCCCCTTTGGCAGGGGCAGGGGGCAGGAGGGACAGGCCCCTTTGGCAGGGGCAGGGGGCAGGAGGGACAGGCCCCTTTGGCAGGGGCAGGGGGCAGGAGGGACAGGTCCCTTTGGCAGGTGCAGAGGGCAGGAGGGACAGGCCCCTTTGGCAGGGGCAGGAGGGACAGGCCCCTTTGGCAGGGGCAGGGGGGACAGGCCCCTTTGGCAGGTGCAGGGTGGCAGGAGGGACAGGTCCCTTTGGCAGGGGCAGGGTGGCAGGAGTGCCCTGAGACCGGCAGCAGGAGCATGGGACCCTCCTGGGTATGAGCCCCCAGGCTTTGCCAGGACAGGTGCTCTGCTGGCAGCCCGGGCTGGGGGTCTGCATCCTGCTGTGTCTGTATCTCACTCTCACACCTACTTGCAGCTTGTTTTTCAAAATACCCACACACAGTCCTAGTCCTCCTCAGGACTGCGCTGCCAGCCTTCCCCATGCACAGCCTCTCCATGCTGCATCTGGTCCTCTCCAGGGAGAGGAGATGTGCTCTGTGATGTGAAAGTCCAGAGGTATTTGGCTCTTGGGAGGCTGTAGCACTGCTGGGCTGAGTGAGAGGTGCTGCCTTGCCACTCCAAGAGAGCCCATCTCTGCAGTTACTGTAGATGTTCAGGGTTGCCATCCCCCAAACTGCAGTTGTCTTCTGTCATGATTAAGGAGTAAAGGAATATCATCCTGTTAGCTGCACCCCTGTCCCAAGAACTCCCAGCATCCATGTACCACAAAGCTAACCCTGGCACATACCTTCTGTCTGGCAGTGAGTCTGTTGGGACATGCTCTGCCCCGTAGCCCAGCAGCTTTCCCATGCACTTACCATTGGCCAGTGCCAAGGTGACATCTCCCAGCCTTGGTGTAGCACACAGAATCATAGAATCTCCTGAGCTGGAAGGGACCCATAAGGATCGTTGAGTCCAACTCCTGGCTCCACACAGCCCAGCCCAGTCAGAGCATGGGACTAAGCCCATTGTCCAGATGCTTCTTGCCCTCAGCCCAGCTCGGGGCTGTGACCCCTTCCCTGGGGAGCCTGTGCCAGCGCCTGACCCCCTCTCAGTACAGAACCTCTTCCTGACACCCAGCCTAAACCTCTCCTGGCTCAACTTCATGCCATTCCCTCAGGTTCTGTCCCTGGTCCCCAAAGAGAGGAGAGGGATTGGCGCTGCCCCTTTGCTCCCCCTCATCAGGAAGCCACAGACCCCCATGAGGTGTCCCCTCAGCCTCCTCTTCTCCCAGCTGAACAAACCCAGGGACTTCAGCCTCTCCTTGTAAGCCTTCCCTTCCAGACTCTTCCCCTCCAGACCCTTCCCCTCCAGACCCTTCCCCATCTTCACTGCCCTCCTCTGGACACTCTCCAAGAGTGTCCTGTCCCAATTCCCTCATTCACAGCCCACTGCAACACAGAACAGTCTCAGTGAAGACCTTTTGCAGTGAAATGGAGTCCCAGTTTCTTTGCACAGCCAGCAGTATTACCCAGCTGTCCACAGAGAGAAACTCAACCCAAGGAAATCCTCGCTGACCTTTCAGATGCAGGAAGGTTAATATGAAAATGTGTGTGGTACAAGAGTCTTCACCTGGTGCTGCCCATGGCTCTCCTTCCCTTGAGCAGTGCCAGCTCACCCCAGAGCTAGCTGGAGGCACAGCTTTTCTCTCCTGCCACTCAGCTGGTGATGTTTTTCTGAGCCCTGCTGCTCAGGGTGCCTTGCTGGTGGACAGGGAGGGGAGCAGAGTGGGGCTGCTGCTCTCTCTGCCCTGTTTCACTGCCTGATCTGGGCTGACTTCGTGCCAGGTGCCTGCTGGGTGTCCACGCTCTGAGCTCTGCTCTGTGCCACCCAGGTGCTGTACAGCACTGCGGCAGCGCAGTGCCGGCTCCAGCAGTGGCAGGAGGCCAGGCTCACCCTGGATAAGGCTGGTGTGTGGAGACCTGAGGGAAGAACAGCAATCCTGGACGTGGCCCTTGAGCGTGTGCAGGTAAGACCCCCTCTGAGTCCCTGGGTACGCCTGTTGTGCTCGTGTTAAGAAACACAGGACAAAAATGGGCTATTTGGTGTGGGGCTGGGTGCTCCTGTCTACAAACCTGCTCAGTCTCCTGATAACAGAGTCTAAGCCATTTGCTGCTCAAAGTTACTAGTGCTTCAGCTGATCAGGGAAATCCATCACCCCCAGGTGCTTCCTTTCCCTAGTGGAAAAATTAGGGGATATCCTCTCAGGTTGGGGGTGTTGCCTCCTAGTCCCTGCTGCCTGGGAGTGTAGTTCTGGCCACACTTGTGCCCTAAAACAAGTTGTCTTAACAGAGTTTAAGAGCAGAATCCCCACGGGTGCAGATCTGGAGAGCCTTGCTGTTCAGGAGATTGACTGACATCGTGAAATCCCTTTGGCCTCAGTGACAGTTGGTGGCAGCTCAGATATTAGTGCCAGTCACATGTAGAGCTTGAGGAGAGAGCAGAAGTGTTTCCAGGGCTGTCTCTAAATAATGTTTTCCTGTTGGACTCTTACAATCAGGAACAACTTGCAGATCCCTGATTTACTCTTCCTGGAGATGTCATTATCTGGTCCCTCCATACATCCTTATTTGTATCCTTCCTAAGAGATGATCCCCTTTTAAACCTCTGGTCATCTCTCTAGCATCACGTTAGTGTGTTATTGACAGGTACAGTTACCAGGGGTTGAACAGGATGTTTGAAGTCAAATAACAAAACTGCTTAAAATACTTGTTTGAGGAACCTTACCCACTCACCTTCCCTTCCCACCCATCCCACGCCACCAGTTAGTCTGTGACTCAACACTGGGTAGTTCCTGCTGACCTCTTGCTTTGCATGTGCTTGTTAAACCTCAGGGATCTTTTCCAAGTTCACAGCCATCATTTTTGCACCCATGTCTTCCTGGAGCAGAGCTGGCACAACAGCAGGCACCTGTGTTTTCTTTGCACTGGTGTTACATTGCATTTAATAGCACAGAATCACCAGGCTGGAAAAGACCTTTAAGATCATCAAGTCCAACCATTCCCATCCTAAGCTAAACCAGATCCCTGAGCACCTCATCTCCCCTTTTTTAAACACCCCCAGGGCAGGTGACTCAGCCCCTCCCTGGGCAGCCTGTGCCACAGCCCCACAGCTCTGCCAGGGAAGAACTTTGCCCTCCCATCTGCTCTGACCCTGCCCTGGCACAGCTTGAGCCCATTGCCCCTTGTCCCAGCTCCTGTCCCCTGGCTGAAGAGACCAGCACCCACCTCTCTGCACCCTCCTGGCAGGGCAGTGGAGGTGGGGAGAAGGTCTCCTCTCAGCCTCCTCTTCTCCAGGCTGAACACCCCCAGCTCCCTCAGCTGCTCCTCAGAGGATTTTCCCTCCAGCCCCTTCCCCAGCCTGGTTGCCCTTCTCTGGACTCGCTCCAGGACCTCCATGTCCTTCTGATGGTGAGGAGCCCAGACTGAGCCAGATTAATTGATGGCTTTCCCCTATCTGCCTTCCCTGCCCTAGGACGGTCTGTTCCTGGAGCCCATGCAGGTTCCTCTGAGGGAATTCTTCAGACCACGGAAGAAGGAAGTTGAACAGCTGGATTCCAAGGATTTCCTGGGTAAACCCAAGGTAACAGGCACTGAATCATTAAGGTTAACCAGCAAGCAAATTAAAATTCCCCCTGCTGACTTCTCCAGCAAGCATTCCTGTTGGCCACTCCAGCTGCCCCTGCGCTGGGGAGATCCCAGAGCAGCACTGTCAGGCCTTGCAGCCAGTCAAGGCATATGGGACAAAGACCCCCAAATGTGTTAGAACTGCTACTTCTCCTGCCAGAAATGTGCTGTGGTGCTAAAAAACCTTCCCATGCTGGGTCACCTGATGCTCTGGAGAAGCTGAGCAGGTCCTTGGGGAACCCTGTGGCTCTCCTTTTGCTGACATTCAAGGGGAGGACGTTCTTCCAGCATGTCCCACTCACTGCTGCATTCCTGGGACAGGCAGACAAATGTGTCACAAGTCAGCAGGGAATTTCTCTGATCCCTTCTGTGACCCGTGCAGTCAGCAGAAGCGCCACAGGCCACAAAGCTCCAACGTGATAGGAAACAGAAAGTAATTCATTCATACTTCTAATGACACCTTGGGAAAACTAAAACAAACCCCAGCAGCAGGGACACAAGCAGCAGAAGCTGTTCTGGGAAGCCAGCCCTACTTTTTCCACTATGTGCATGGTGCTACTTCATGCCTGACCTTAGGATGTCAGAAGGACATGGGTCTGAGTAGATAACCTGGCATGAGGTGTGAGAGTTTCTTCATCTGAGACCTGGATTCAGTCATTTCTTTGTCCTCTGACAGGTGATCTCATCCATCATTCCCAACGATGAGTACATTGGCTTCGAGCCTCTCAGGCCTCAGGTGAGCAGGACATAGCTGTGACAGGAGGAATGGAGCTGTGTGGAGCTCCAGGTAGGGCCTCAGATCCCAACACCATCAGGGTAAGAACATGCTGTTGGAAGAAACCATTGGGCTATTCCCAGCCAAGTGGTGGTCTCAGCACTGGCTGGATCTCAGTGATGTGAGTCTCCAGCCCTTCTTTCCATGTCAGAACAGCAGTAAAGACCTCACCATGCTCAGGTCACATTTGCTCAGCACTTTAGGAAATTTGTCAGCATAAGCATGGCTGCCTTGCCCTGTAACAGGAGTTTCTTAGAATCACAGCAGCACAGGCTGTGAGGTTGGAAGGGACCTTCAAAGGCCATCTATTCCCACCCCTGCAGGGACACCTTTCACTAGAGCAGGGTGCTCAGAGCTTCATCCACCCTGACCTGGAATGTCTCCAGGGATGGGGCCTCCACCACCTCTCTGGGCAACCTGGGCCAGTGTCTCACCACCCTCAGAGGGAAGAACTTCTTCCCAGTGTCTCATCTAAACCTGCCCTGCTCTAGTTTAACCCCTCAGCCCTCGTCCCATCGCTCCCTGCCCTTACAAACAGCCCTGCCCAGCTTTCCTGTAGGTCCCTTCAGGGGCTGGAAGGGGCTCGGAGGTCTCCCTGCAGCCTTCTCTTCTCCAGGCTGAAGCAGCCCAACTCTCCCAGCCTGTGTGTGTAGATCCAAGGGTAGGGGAAGAGGTTTTGTTACTCACCACCTGGTGGGATGTGGGCAGAGGGGGCAGAGCAGCAGGCTCCTTAACTGGGTGCTGTGGTGTGACACGTGTGGTCAAAAGTAAAGTCAGACTACCACAGTGTAGCATTTGGGGGGCAGTAACTAAGGGGGCACTGTTGCTGTTACAAACAGAGGCTGTTCTTCCTCCCACAGAAACAGGGCTTCTATGAACCCAGTGCCGACGCGCTGCGGTGAGTGTTCAGCTCCACCCTGGCTACCTCTTCCTTCACCCTGTGTGTTCAGAAGGCCATGTCTTGTTCTCTGACATCTTCGAAGACTCTGGGATCCCCACCCACTCCTCATGAAGGGTGGAGCGAATGACAAACATGAGAAGGCTTGTGTGGCTGCAAAAGCCACTTCAGGAGCACCCCTCATGCAGGAATCTCAGGGCAGTTTGCAGGAGGTTCAGTAGTCTTGGGAGACAGGCATGGGTCATGCCGTGGCTGGGGAATGGAAGCAGAGAGAGGTGGGACATGTTTGTGACAGGGAATGCTCAGCTGCCCCATCCTAGTGCCCAGGATGACTCCTGGCCCATCTGTGCTGAGCCAGAAATCAGTGCTGGTTCAAAACCCATGGAAGGCACTTGTGGTGAAGTTGGACCTACAGTAATTCCAGAGGGAGATCAGTGACTGTTTCCAGCTGTAGGAGGTTTATTGGCACAGTGAAAACGGGGCAGTTGGGAGTATTTTCCAAGCTCCTTTTGTTCCCAGTTGGACAGAAGAACAAGGAGAATCCCAACTTCCCAACACCTGACACTTCTGGCACGTGCTATTTTGGATGGGCGCAGTGTTCTGGATCAAAGCCACCCAGCCCCAGAGCTCCAGGGTTGGTAGAGGAGTTCTCATTCCTGCTCTTTCTTTCCAGGGACAGTGAATCTGGCTACTGTCGAGTTTTGTCCCACTACTACCCCAAGGACTCAGAGAAGCTGGCAGTGAAAGCCAGCAGCTTGGTCTTTGTGCTGACCAGAGGAGCGGATGGCTGGGCTACAGCCATCCACGATGGGCAGGTAAGAAACACAGGTGGGCTTCCCAGCCATCCCCATGGGAAGAGACCACAGCCCCAGTGGTGAATGGGAGCTTGCTGCAACCCTCTGAGCGTGTGTACCTTGGGGAGCCACACTCCTGGGGATGCAGCCTGGGATGGGGTTGGCCTTCTGGGCTGCTGATGCACGTTGGTGGCTCATGCCCCATGAGTCCCCCCAAATCCTTTTCCTCAGGGCTGCTTTCCAGCACATCATCTCCTAATCTGTATGGATAATGGGGATTGTCCCGACCCAGGGGCAGGACCCTGCACTTGGCTTTGTTGACCCTCATGAGGTTCCCCTGAGCCCACCTCTCCAGTCTGCCCAGGTCCCTCTGGCACATTAACCTCACCACCCAGCTTGGTGTCATCAGCAAACTTGCTGAGGGTGCTCTCAATCCCACTATCAATATCATTAATAAAGATATTAAACAGCACTGGTCCCAGTACAGACCCTTGAGGAACACCACTTGTCACTGTCTTCCATCTGGACATCAGCCATTGCCCTCCACCCTCTGGATGCCCCCATCCAGCCAGTTCCTTTTCCACTGAACAGCCCACCCATCAGATCCATCTCTCTCCAACCCAGAGAGATGGATGTTATGGGGACTGTGTCAAAGGCCTTGCAGAAATCCAGACAGATGACATCCATAGCTCTTCCCTTGTCTACTGATGAGTGTCTACACTCCATTGTAGAAAGCCACTAGATTGGTCAGACAGGACTTGCCCCTATTAAAGCCACACTGGCTGTCTGGAATCACCTCCCTGTCCTCCATGTGCCTCAGCATAGCTTCTAGGAGGATCTGTTCCATAATCTTGCCAGGCACAGATGTTGGTAGCTCCCAGGGTCCCCCTCCTACCCTTTTTACAATGGCTGTGATGTTTCCTCTCTTCCAGTCACCAGGGACTTCCCCTGACTGCTGTGACTTTTCAGATACTACGGAGAGTGGCTTGGGAACTACATCAGCCCATTCCTTCAGGACTCTGGGGTGCACCTCATCAGGTCCCATGAACCTGTGTACATTCAGGTTCCTCAGATGATCACAAACCTTATCTTCACTTACAGTGGGAGGGACTGTCTCCCTGGTCACCATCTTGCAGGCCATCAACCTCAGAGCAGTGAGGAGAGAGGTCACCAGTGAAGACCAAGGAAAATGAGTTGTTGAGAACCTTGGCCTTTTCCCAGTCTGTTGTTCCCAGTTCACCACTGTCCATCATCAGGGGGTTACACTTTCTTTAACCTTCCTTTTCTGGTTCATGTACAGGAAGAAGCCCTTCTTGTTTTTCTTGGCATCCCTTGCCAAGTTCAGCTCCAGCCACGCCTTGACCTTCCTGACCTCATCCCTACGCAGCTGAGCAACATCCCTGTACTTCTCCAGGATACCTGTCCCCACCTCCACTGCCTGTGGAGTCCCACCTTGCCTATTAGTTTGACTAGCAGGTCTCGACTCAGCCACGCCAGTCTCCTGCCTTCCTGGCCCAGTTTCTTACAGCTGGGGAGCAGGAGCTCTTGTGCTCTGTTGAAAGTGTCCTTAAAGATCTGCCAGCTCTGTTCCACCCCTTTGTCCTTGAGGGACATCTCCCAGGGAGTCCTACTGACTAACTCCTTGAGGAGCTGGAAGTTGGCTTTCAGGGTCCTGACCAGGCTTCTCATTGGGTTCACACACCTTAGGACACTGAACTGCACCAGCGCCTGATCGCTGCAGCCCAGGCTGCCTCCAGTCTTGACATCCCTGATGAGCTCACTTGGTTACCATCAGGTCCAATATCTCTTCCCCTGGAGTAGGGCTATTTCCTGTCTCAGGAAGTTGTCCTCAAGGCACCCCAGGAGTCTTTAGTGTTGCCTACAGCTTGCCATGCTGCTTTTCCAATAGATGGCAAGGGGGTTGGAATCTCCCAGCAGGATGAGAGCCTGGGAGCTCAATGCCTCCTGGAGCTGGAGCAAGCAACAGGGTCCACTTGATCAGGTGTCCTGTAGTAGACCCCAACCCCAAGGCTCCCCTTGTCATGATCCCTAATTCTTACCCATAAGCTTTCAACCTGCTCATGACTATTCTTTAGGGACATCTCTTCACACTCTATCCATTTCTTAACATAGAGGGCAACACCTCCACCCCTCCTTCTCCTGTTCCTTTCTGAACAGCTTGTAGCCATCGATAGCCACACTCCAGTCATGGGATTCATCCCACCAAGTTTCAGTGAGGACCACTGTGTCATAGCTCTCTAGTATCATGGTGGCTTCCAGCCCCTCCTGTTTGTTGCCCATGCTGCCTGCGTTCGTGTAGAGGCACTTAGCTGGGCTGGTGGTCCCATCACCTTCTTAGATGGACACTCCTGTGTTCCCCAGGGCATTCATAGAATCATAGAATGGCATGGGTTTGAAAGGACCCCAAGGATCATAGAGTTCCAACCCCCCTGTTGTCTCTTGTTAGGTCAGGAGCCTCTGGCTTGTCTCCAGAAGACATTGCCCATGCTGCAGTGCCCACTGCATGCCTCAGAGCAACAGGCTGAAGGGCCTTACTGTCACCCCATCCCTCCAACCCTGCTGTGTCATCTGCCACTTGTTGCAGACACTCTTGGTGTTATTATCCCCCTTCTCCTTTGCATCTCCTTTGACATCCTTGCTGCTCTCTGCCTAGCACCCATTTGGGGAGCAGGGTTTGCGGCCTGGTGGGTGTTTGAGCTGTTTCATCACAGCCACACAGCCAGCACCCCTCTGCTCTCAGCAGAAGAGGCCAGAGGACCCAGGGGATTTTGTACAGCAACTTCTAAGCAGAAACCCCTGGGCTCTGTCCCCAGTGCCGGGCCCGTGCATGGGGTGAGCAGGCACTGGGGGTTTGTGGGGCAGCAGCAGTGCAGAGTGGGGTGTCAGTGGGGGGCTGGGGCTGCAGCTCCTGTCTCACCATGCTCTGCTTTGTATCCTGCAGAAGCTGCGCATCCCAAGCTCTCTCCTGGAGCCTGCCTCCAAGATGGATAAATGGGTGAGCTGACAACCTGGCAGCCAGAGGGGAGGAAGGGATCAGGAGATACAGCTGAGACATGTATTTGTAAGAGCATCCCAGGACAGGACAGTGTGAGGGAAACAGAATGTGAAAGTCAAAGGCACCTTCACTGAAGACCAAGTGCACTCCAACAGGAACAACAGAACAATTAAGAGCAGGAAAAATGCTGCTTTTTATATACCTCAGATCTCCTTACAGCAAGGTCTGGGGGCTGGGACTCAGTGGCTTGCATCCCAAGCTGGTGTAGGTATTGTTCTCTCTTACCCACCATGGGCTGATGGAGCACACAAAGACAAGCAGTCTCCTGACCCGCTGTGACTTGCTGAGCCACTGGAACGCAGTGATGAGGTTGAGGGCTTGAGGGACACATTTATCCAGCCTCCTGCCTTGGTGCCTTCAGCACAGAGGTGGGTGAGGATGTTCTAGTTCCCCAGCGAAGTGAGATCAGGGTAATCTCCTGCAGTGGGACAGTAATATCTTAAACAGTTGCTGCTTTTGCCTTGAGACACTGTGCCTAAGCCCTAAACTCTTCCCTTTGACTTGGGAGAACTTCCTTCAGCCCCCATCTCTGCGCAGGCACATGTACACATGAGCGCAGCCTTATTCCATCTGAGCCCAGAGCAGCACGGTGTCACCCAGGCCCCTACTGCCTGTGAGAGGTTTTCGAAGTAAATGGTTCTTTTAATGTTGCTCTGATTTTTTTCATCCAGAGAACCCCTGACACACTCAGGCATTTGCCCCATGGGTGTCCTGCTGGGACCATCCCTGGTTTGGCTGGGTGAGCTGCCAGCCTGGGGGCACAGCCCTCAGTGCAACATGAGCAGCCTCTCTCTGCTCTATTACCAACCCAGCAAGGGGCAGGAGGTCCTACCAAACCTCTCATCACCCCTGCTACCCAAGAGAGCTGCAGAGACCGTCACCTGGGTGCTCTGCTTCATCCAGCCAGTTAATGAACTGGTCTCCCTGGGGGTCTGTCTGGGGCTACACCCAGGAGCTGGGTGCACAATGTCACACACATACACAGCTTTGCCTGGTCTCTGGTGGCTTCTCAGTACTTTCTGGTGTCGTTCTGTTGCAGAAGATCAGCAATGGGATTCCTCTCCCTCCTGCCCAGGTGCCTCCCAGCCGACTCCGTGTGAAGCTGAAGCCAGGTAGTCCCTGGACAGGGACCTCAGTGGGTGTCAGCACCACAGGAGCTCATGGGGATGCTGGTTGCCCGCTGCAGCCCTGGCTGCCTGCATGCTGACAGGTTGCAGAAGAGCTGGCAGAGGCCTCTGCTGACTGCACGCACTGTTCCTCTGCTTGTTTTGTTCTGCAGAATCTCCTGGGGGAGAAGATGCCTCTGCAAATGATGCTGGTGCCCAAGCAGATTTCAGGGTAAGGTGTTTGACATGCTGAAGCTGCTACAGCCTGAAGAGATCAAGGCTGTGAAAAATGCAGAGTTCCTAGCCAGATCCCACAAATTCCTGAGCCACCACACAGTCACTGGGAGAAACTCTTCCTCTGCCCATTCTCCCATTCCAAAGAGAGGGTCCCATTGGGCTTTCCTCCACCACTCCCCAGTTTGTGGCCACACAATCTTGTGAGGCAGCCCCAGCTTGGGGCTTGCCAGTGCACTGCCCTTTTGCCACCCACTCTCCAAGACCCAAGAGCCCCAGACACAACAGTCTCCTCAGCCTGTGTTCCAAGAGAGCTGTCTCTGGACTACCTGCTGTCCCTTTCCCCCTCCTCCTGCGTGGCATTTTCTGTCCCTATCAGTTGGGGTATCACCGTTTTTATTTCCTTTCTTCTGGGATGCCTCTGCTGCACCCCTGTTACCAGCGGGGTGAAAGGGAGCTGGAATCAATCCTGGGGACTTGGGGACAGCAGTGCCAGCTCTGCTCCCTTTGTCTTTGCCACCCCTCTTTGTAGGGCTGTTGGAGTAACTTTTTATCAGCTGTACTTCAAGCAGAAGGCAGGAGAACATGGGGACATGCAGCTGAACCCAGAAACAGGGTGATGGGAGGAACATGACCCCAGACTCGATCCCAGGCTTTGAATTTGTAGTTTCACCCCCTGAATCTCAGCTCTGCAGTTCGATGCTGTGCTGTAATGATGTGGGACCACTGAGATATGGGGATGTGTCTGTCACCTCTCTTGATCACAGAACCCCATCCTGGTTTGGGTGGGAAGGGCTTCAGAGCCCAGTGCCTCCCTGCCATGGGCAGGGACACCCCCCAGCCCAGGGTGCCCCAAACCCCATCCAACCCGGCCCTGAACCCTGACAGGGATCCCAGGGCAGCCCCAGCTTCTCTGGACACCCTGTGCCAGGGCCTCCCCCTTCCCCAGGAAGGATTTCTGCCTCCCAGCCCCTCTCCATCCCCCTCCTGCAGCTGAAGGCCGTTCCCCTGGGCCTGAACAACCAGACGGTCCATAGCGCCCCGTGTCTCTGCAGATCTCACCGGCCCAAGGAGAAGCTTCCTCCAGCACGGACAGACCCGTGGTGCTCAGGGCGTGGTGCGAGTGCAGGGTGGTGGTGAGGGCGGGCGAGGTGCCGGCGCTGCCGGAGCTGCGGGCCCTGCTGAGGGAGCGGCTCAGCCAGCAAGCCGAGCGAGGGAAGCTGAGGTAAGGCTGCGGCGCGGCCGGGCCCGCCGGGGCCCACACACGTGTGATGGGGCAGCAGCCGCCTTTCCCCTGAGGATATTGCACCCGACGTGGTCACCTGGGAACATTAAATGGGGTCAGAGCACTCGAGCAGAGGTTCAGCAAAGATGTGAGCACCCAGGCCTTCCTTGCAGGGGTAATCCTACCGTGGCGTTCGGTTTGGAGAACGGTGTGTGCTCCAGGCTCTGGAAACCCAAGGGATCTTTCCCAGTGTCCTGGTTTCAGTCAGGATAGAGTTAACTCCATTTGCAGCAGCTGATGGGATGCTGTGTTTCGGAGTTACAATGAAAGCAGTGCTGAGAACACCCTGATGTTCTTAGTTGCAGTCAGACAGTCAAGGACTTTCTCAGCTTCTTCCTATTTCTCTATTCAGGAGAAAGGAGGGGCGAAGCCAGGACAGGTGCCCCAGATGGGCCAAAGAGAGTATTCCATGGCAATGACGTCCTGCCCAGGAGAACGGGGGCTGAGGGGAGGAAGAAGAGGGGCGGTGGCGGGACGCGTGCTGCTTGGGGGGACGGTCGGGTTCCGGGACAGCTCTGGGTGGTACCTGAGTTGTGTGGGTCGGGGAGAAACTGCAGTGGGGATCAAGAGTTTCATCTTCTTTTGCTCTAAAGTCCTGTTAGCATTGGGATATTTGATCTTTCTGTTCTCTCAGTAAACTCTCCTTATCCCAACCCACGGGCCTCTTAGTTTCTTGGGTTTGGAGTTATTTGCCCTTCCTTTTCCCTTCCCTTGTTTCCCCCTTTTTCCCTCTTCCCCTGCTCTTTTACTTTAAGAAGCAGGCAGCTGCGTGGATCTTGGCCCACAGCCGGGGGGAAACCACGACACCCAGGAAACTCTACCATGGTCAAGAGATGGGGGAACAGAAGGGCGATGGTGCAGAGGCAGATGCTGTGTATTGGGTTTTCTCCCGCTCCGCTCAGCCTTTACAATACGCTTGGATCAATGCAGAGCAATCTGGGAGTTGGTCCTGGGGTGGAGGTCTCGCTGACTGTGACACACAGAGCAGAGTTTAGGATCTTCCCCTCAAGTTTGTAAGGAGGTGACAGTGTTGCTCTCTGACAGCACCCACTGGGCGTGCAGGGTGGGCCCGTGTCATCGTGCAAGGTGACAAGCTCTGACCTGGCTTACAAAGGGGGCTTTGGAGACTGAAGGTGGTAGAGGGCTGGGCTTGCCTCAGAGCCTGGCTTTAAATGAGAGGACTTGAGACATGTTGATGAACCCTTGCAGCTACAGGCATTCAGATGGCAGAGAGCTGGGTGCAGTTTCAGGAGAGGAGGATCTAAAGAAGATGTGGCAGCAGCTGACAGATGGCAGACTGACCCTTTGCTGCCAGGTATGCAGGCTGTGACAAGCATCTGTGCTGTGCTGGGCTCTAACCTGGTTTCTGCTTTGCCTTACAACCTCCCTGCTGACTTTCTCCTGCAGGACTCAGACTCCCCTCGGGCAGACCTGTCCTCTACCGGATGCTGGCTCAGCACTCTTACCCTGCACAGGGACCAGGGGACCTGGAGTTCAGCAAGGGGGATGTGCTGGATGTCCTCTCTCAAGGTAGCTGCATGGTCCTGTCTGCAGGTTGTACGGGGGAGCCTTCTGGAGTCTGCAGGGAGGCACTGGGGAGGAGCTGGCCTGGCCGGTGCTGTCTCAGGCCCATACTCTCAGGAGTACAGGCTTGTGCTGGGTTTTGCCCAGGGGGAAATTCCAGCCATGAAAACTCTGGCTAAGCCCACTGATCTGGGCCAGGGCTGATCCTGCTCCTTTCTCTTTCCCCAGTGAATGAGGACTGGCTTGAAGGACGCTGCAATGGCAGGACGGGCATCTTCCCCAAGTGCTTTGCTACCCCGACCAGTGGTGCTGCGTTCCTGTAGCGAGCAGGAGCTCTTCCCTGCCTGCCCATGCTGCCTCCCAGGGTGGAGACACCAGTCCCAGCACATGCAGACCACAGCCAGCACAGCCAGGAGCTCTGCTGGGCCTGGGCAGGAGACATCCCCCACCCCAGATCCCTTGGGGACATTTCCAGCAGTCTGATAGCATTTTCTGCAGCCAGCTCCCAGACATTTAACCTCTGGGCTTACACTGCCTGAGTGGAGGGGGAGGAATCTGGTGGTCAGCCATGGGGAATGTCTGTGTGGCAGCTCAGACCCCAGGGGCTCAGCTGGCTGAGTGGGAAGAGATTCCTTCAGACAGAGGTCTTCACCCCTCTCCCTTGTTGCTCAAGTTCAGGCTGGGAAGGCTGAGAAGGCTGAGACTCTGCTCTAACGCAGCCAAGGATAGCCAAGGTGAGCAGGAGGCAAAGTCTGGTTCCTGAGACCCTTGAGCCACGTATCCATATCTCTGCCAGACAGATGGTGGAGATACAGATATCCCTTCCTCTATGGATATCCCTTCCTCTATGGATAGCCCTTCCTCTACCTATAGCCCTTCCTCTACAGATAGTCCTTCTTCTTCAGGAAGGGCTCTAACCAGTTTGCAGTGGGATATATGGGATAACACCTTGGGTTAGGACCACTGCGTATCATCTCCCCAGCCCAGGTACCTTTGGTTCTTTCCTTAAGTCCCACCTGGATGTTACTGCTTCATGCTGCATGGGCAGGGGTCTTGCAGCACAGAGGAGCTGTGGAACCCCTCTGGCCTGTGCCAGCCCTGAAGGCGCTGGGGAGAGGGAGTGGGTTGGGCTGGTGGCTGGAGCTGAAGGGACTGTCTGGGTCCCACAGCTGAGCTGGGCTGGGCTCTAAATGCAACCCCAACGTACCTGGAGCTGGAACCTGCTCTGGGTTTGGTGTCTGACAAAGTTCTCTAACTTGAATATAAAATAAACCCTGAGCCAGAGTTGGCAGCTCTTAAATCAACATCCACTCATGTCTGTCTGAGAAATGCCAGTAAATGTTTTTAAAGACCACTGAGGGTGTCTTTGGGCAGATCCTCTCTCACATGCTACAGAAATCTTGCACATCTTGCACAGGGCAAGACACAGATGGAGTCACCCCTCTCCTCAGTTTAGGTGGCCACCACTCTCCATCACCAGTGGCCTCCCATGGCTGGCAGGAGAGCAGTCCAGCAGGCCTGGGAGTGCCAAGGAAACTGCACTAGGCTGGTCTGTGACCTTCGTTGTTGAAAACCCAAGGATTTTATTTCTAGTGGTTTATCTGGCTTCATCCAGCCACCAAGTCTCAGTCAGCTCTTGTCAGCCAGATTACATTTTTTGCTGGAGTCAGGAGTCTTTTCCTCTTGGAGGTGCCTGGACACCTCAGGACACCTTTGTCCTCTTCAACACCTTTAGAGATGACCCACAGCTGGACCTGAGTAATGGAGATGGGTATAATGCCCTCGTTCTTCTCCCCCTTCCATTTTCCTTGCCTGGTTTAGTGGCCGGGATGCTGCTGGGCAGGAGGCTGGGAGCTACTCGGCTTTCCAGAAACACTGGAGGAGAACGACCACGAGACCTGCCACTATGGCCAGCACGATGAAGGAGACGGTGCCTGCCCACAGACTGGGCTGGTGCCCCTTGACATGTTCCAGAGCCTCCGTGGGGATCATGTTAGTGAAGTTCAGCATGAAGCCCAACGTCCATCCGATATCTGTGTTTGCTGCCTGCAGTGAGAGAGCAGAGGAGTCCCCCTCCGAGTCCCTCTCCCAGGCACCAGTGACTTTGGTGCAAGGATCTGAGGGGCACCTCTCCCCTGAGCTGCCCCTGCTGTCATTTCACACCTGAACCTGGCTGTGGTGAGCCTGATCCACCAGCACCAGCTTCACAGAGAGCTTTGCTCTCCCCTCCCCAAGAGCAGCTGAACGTGGGTGGCTGCTCTGGTCCAGATGTGCCCGGGTGACCTGCACATGATTTTGGATCCCAGGTTTCATCCTGCCCTGTGATCCTTCCGATTTGGTGTATTCTGGTTCAAACAGGTCATAGGGCCACCACCAGCTCTCCAGTGCTCACATGAATTCTGCCCAGCATCAGAGACCAAAGTGGCCACATCCTGCTCTGCCCCCTTTAAAGTTACCTCATGTTCACACCAGAGCGAGAAACAGGCTGGTGTCAGAGGTTTGGGTGGGGGGGGCGGGCAAGGAGGGTGAAGCTGTGCTGGGGACACGGGGTGGCACCCATGAGGCAGTGACATAGATGCTGCTCCTGAACACGTCTTCAGGCCAGGGCCAGGATGAAAGCCCAGCTGCCCCCCTGCTCCCACAGCCCGCGCAGCGTTTACCTGCCGGCTGAAGTGGATGCTGCTCCACGTCTGCTCGGTGAACTTGTAACCATCAAGCAGCAGCGTCAGGATGTAGATGGCCATGGAGCAGTACTTGTGGAGGGACCTCTTCTGCTGCGGGAAGGTCTCGACTAGCTGTGGGACATGATGCAACAGGGGATGACACGTGCCCAGAAACCCTCCCTGGAACAGCAGCACATCTGCTTCCTGGGCAGGGATTAGGGACGACACAAGCACGTTGCCCCTCACAGGGCTCTCACCTCTGACCAGCTCTTCCTGCAGAAGGTCCAGACCGTGGAGTTGACATCATTTAGAGACTGATGGTTGGTCAGGTTCAGGAAATGGAAGGTGTAGTAGAACCCAGCAAAGGCCTGGGGAATAGGGAGGATGGTAAAAACTTCATCTGCTTCCTCCCCCAAAAAGAAGATCCAGGAGCCCCTCTTGCCCAGGGACAGAGTCCCATGTAATTCCCAGCATTCTGCATCCAGCACCCACTTGGTGGTCTAGCAGAAAGTCTTGGAGCTGGTGGACAAGTTCTAGAGCTGCTGCTTCAATTCTGAGCTAGTTCAGACTATTTCCCTCAGGGCTGGGACATCACAGGCAGCAGAAGCCACCTCCAGTATAGGAGAAGAGGTTTGCAGATGGGACCAGGTCTGGCATTACCCCCACTCTCCACCCCTTCCCACAACCAGTGGAGACTCCCACCCTCCATCCTCTGTGACACCTCCCTCTGAGGAAGGGGGAAGCCTGGATGCTGCTCCCCACTCCAAAGAGATTGGAGCCCTGACACGTGGCCAGGGTCTTGTTGGTGAGCACCCTGACCATCTCCATGTGTCGCTCACACCCCGGCTATCAGGGCTGACACTATTCAGACTCTTCTAGAGCAGCTGCCCCGGGGTCTCTGCCAGCCTCTGATGTCCCCAAACCCACCCCCTCCCCCCAGCCCTGGGGATGGGGGCTCCTTACGAAGAACTGTCCCCGCACGGGCGGCTGATAAACCCCGTTGAACCCGCACGTCCTGTTGGCCCCACAGGTGAAGTTGAAGAGTTTCTGGATGGCGCTGGTGCAGGCTGCTGGCTCCCCCGTCCCCGTCACCCTGAGCACCTGCGCAGGGCTGGCTGTGCTGGGGGCAGGCACGCAGGGGCTGTTGTAGAGCTCTGCTGTGGTGAGGTTCTCCTGGTATCCCTTGGGGTAGCAGGGGTGGGAGATCTGCTGGGGAGGCGGGCTGCCCTGGAGAGAGCGGGAGCTCTTAGTGGGGCTTGGTGTGGGGTGCCAGTGAGACCCCAGCCCGGCCCCCATCCTGTGCTTAGCCATTCCCACAAAGCAGGACCTAGACCCCAGGAGGGTTTGAGGAGATGGAGGATCCATCCTTTGCATGACTACCTGCCCGTGGCTTCTGCCAGTCCTGCCGTCAGCCCCCCCAGAGCCGTGCCGGGGTGGTGATGCCCAGGCTGTGCCTCCCTGCAGGGATGGCAACCTGCTCCCTGGGCACCACGTGCCCTCTGCCTGCACGCAGAGTGGCGTTCAGCCTGTGCCCACCGCGCCCTGCAGCCCTGGCCCAGAAAGGACCAGAGGTGCAGCCGTGCTCCCCGAGCATCCCGGTCTCCCACAGCACCAGGCTGTGTGTTCAGCCCCAGGTGAGCTGTGAGGACACTGGTTAGTGGGGGGCGCTGGGCAGGAGGTGTGCTGGGAATTCTCTCTCTGGGCAGAGATTGAGGGGGGTGCATGAATTTAATCCCCACTGACAGCTCCCTGTCACCCCTGCACTGAGCTGCGGGGAGCCTCAGTCCCCTGCATAAAGACTGGAGACTTGATAGTGCTGGTCAGGAGGTGCCAGGTCATGGCCCTGGACTCCCTGTCCTCTCCTAACTGGGTGTTGGATCTGTTGTTCAGAGGAGGACTTGGGAGCCTTTCAAACCAGTTGTGTTGCAGTGAAGCTGATACCTGGGAACCACCCAGCCAAGGGAACACTGGGTGCTCGTGTCTGAGGGGACAGGGAAGAACCCCAGGATACAGCTGGGCTTGGGAAATGATGAAGGGCACCATTACACATCAACATCTGGGGAGAAGGGGGCCCTGGCAGATCCCAGTGACCAGTGGCTGCAGTACCTTGTGGAGAGATGCCAGCAGCATCTTCAAGACCTGCATCTGTCCATAGCAGAGGTAGCTCTGGGTGTAGAGAGAGTAGTTGGTGCTGTACAGCCTGAAGAAGGCAGAGGTGTTCCTGTCCTCAATGGTGACTCCAGGCTGGAAGGTTATTTGTGTTGAGGCGCCTCCGAGGTCCAGAGCTCCAAAAACCTCAGTGTCCCATGGATGTTCCCATTTCCCTGCAAAGGAAAACTGGCCCCATAAGACAGTAAGTGTTAGTCTGAACTGGAGGGAGTCCCAGTCCCAGTCCCTCCCCTCAAGGGTTTGTGGGCTCAGAAGCCCTGAGTGCACTCCCATGTCCTGTCTCCCTGTTTAACCCCTTGCTGCCCACATCCTCCTTGACCCACATAGACCTCCATGTAGCACTGAGGTCTGTCTCCTTGGCTCCTGCACATCAGCAACAGTCCAGGGACTTGGAGGAAGGAAGGAGTAACTTGTTCATATGGGGGATGCTATGAACTCATCTGTAGCAAGTGGATAGCACGGGGACAGTCTGAGCTGCACACAAAGACCTTCCCAGCCCAGCCTACAGCTGAGCAGGCAGGAGGGAGCCCTGTGCCCGCTCCCCCAGCCCGCACCTTCACCAGGGTCTCCAGCAGGTAGTTGACGGTGATCCAGCCGAAGGAGCCCTCCTCGCTGCCCGTGAGGACCCGAGCTCCGCGGAAGTCCACAGGGAACTCGCCAATGGCCTTGGCCACCTCGGCCAACACCCGCTCGGCCTTGGTGCTGTTCTGCTCCCTGCCCAGGGAAGAAGATGAATGCCAGGCGGTGGAGGCGGCGGTGCCCGGGGGGCTCTCGGCACAGGGCTGAGGGCGAGAGGCTCCGTCTCCTGCCCGCCAGCGGGGCCACCCAGACGTGGGACACATCCCCCCTCTCTGCCCTGCCGGGGCTGCCTCTCCTGCAAGCCCCCCGACCCCTCAGCTGCTGCCTTGGGAGCTCCCCAGGAGTGCTGCCCACGGGCTCTGCCCGAGCGTGTGGCTCTGGCAAAGGGCTTGAGCCACCTCTGGGGCTGGGGGCTGCAGTGGGCTGGGGGCTGCAGTGGGCTGGGGGCTGCAGTGGGCTGGGGGCTGCAGTGGGCTGGGGGCTGCAGTGGGGGCTGCAGTGGGCTGGGGGCTGCAGTGGGGGCTGCAGTGGGCTGGGGGCTGCAGTGGGCTGGGGGCTGCAGTGGGCCTGGCCAGCGGCTCTCTTGGACACCCTGGCCAGCTACAGGGGTGGGTGCTGTGCCCATCACTGTGGCCTGTGCGGGCAGCAGCCCCTGAGCCCCCAGCCCCCTGTGCTCCCAGCCCCCTGTGCCCCCTGTGCCCTTGTGCCCCCAGTCGCCTGTGCCCCCAGCCCTGGGACGCAGTCACGTGTGGTGGGGGAGGGCTCGGAGGGGGTGGGCTGCGGGCAGTGCCGGTACCTCAGCAGCCGCATGCCCGCTGTGGCCCCCAGGTAGGTGGGGGTCTGTCGCTGCTGCTCTGCTGGGATGATCTTCATGGCCTGGTCCAGGCAGGGCTTCAGGCTGGCTCCAGCCCCAGCCGGGTCGTCTGCGTAGCTGGAGATGCCAGGTCCTGCAAGAGGGCACCCCGTGATGGGGCGAGCTCAGGGGCACCCAGCAGGCACAGCACAGCATGAGACATGTCCACACCGAAAGCCCCCAGGGATTTTTCCCCTCGTGTGGGGGCCAGTGGTACCCCTGCCATGGGTGTCCCTGGCAGGGCAGTGCCTGGGGGCAGCACATGCTGGCCGTGAGCTCCTGCTGTGGCACAGGCTGGTGTGCATCCTGCGGTGTTGAGCACAGGCTGGGTCCCAGGGATGCTGAGCTGCCCAAAGGTGGCCAGCAGGTCCTACGGGACTCAGTGGACCAACAGCAGCTCCTTATTTCCCTGGAGAGGGGGCAGGGTCTCTTTTGTTCTGTGTGCAGGGCTGATAAGTGCACAGAGGTGCCCTCTGCACAGCTTGTTTGATTTCCTGGTTTTAGAGGCTGGCACCAGTTGGTCCTGTGGTGGGTGGGGATGGGCTCTGGGGTGAAAATGCCGCTATTCACCTTGCCTGAGCTCTGCACACGATGACTGCCATCAGCCCAGGCACCCCCTCTTACACTTTGCCCTCTGCCAGACCTTCTCAGTTAACCAGTAACAGCCACACCGGCACCACAGAGCCTGGACTGGAGGTCGAGGTGAGCTCTGAGGCCTCTCGCTCCCTGCCCAGCACCTCTGCCCTGGCCTGGTAGCCTGTCCCAGTCACAGCCCAGTTCCAGACACCCCCTCCCCTTGCTAGCCTGGTCCTTTCCTCCAGAGACCAGTCCTCCTGCCAGAGCCTGCTGTCCCTTTGCAATAAGAATAAGTGCCCCTTTGGGGATTTGTAAATGAAATGCAAATAAATAATTGTCCTTTGGGGCATTTACCCTTTACCACGCCTGGCATGAACCAGCCTTGGCAAGCACAGGGGCTCGTCAGCCCCAGCATCCCCCAGCTGGGCAGGGGCAGACCAGAGGCACTGACACATCCCGGCGCACTCACCGGACACGGCGCAGACCTCTGCCTGGGACACGATGCCGGTGCCGTTCTCCTTGTCTGAAGGCCACTGGTAGACGTAGAGAGCCGTGTGCGTGGAGCCCGCGTCGAACACCAGCCCGTACTGGGGGAGGCAGAGGGGACACGGGGGTCAGGGCGTGCGGACCAGCTTCACCACCCGCTGAGCGAGCGCAACTCCAGGAGATCCAGCAGAGCTCCTGGTGGGCAGGGGAACCTTGAGTGGACAGATGAAGAGCATCACCAGGGCAAGGAAAGCCTGGACAAGGCTCCATCCTGAGCCCTTGGAGCTGGCTGTGCTCTGCAAGGGAAAAGGTCTCCGTGCTGCAGGGCCGGTGGCAGCAACCACACTCTGCCAGACCCAGCTGGCATGCCAGCCTGCACGGGAGTTTGTCCCCTTCTTGGTGACAAACAGCACAGCCTGCCTGAAACCTGGGGAAAGCCCTACAGCCCAGCGAGCGCGGGCAGCTGCACTCCTCCCAAGGACCCTACCTTGATGCTGGGAGGCAGGAACACATCCTTCACGTTCACGACGCTCAGAATGAGGGCAAGGATGCTGAAGACACAGGTGGCTGCCAGGAGACCTGCAATGGCCTTGGCTTTGTAGCTCATTCTCCTCCAACCTGCAAGAACAGTCCCAACACCCAGCTCAAATCTCTGCACTGGCAAGGCTGGATTTGAAATGCAGATCTCATGGATGGGTGAGACACCTATCAGGAGGGGATTTTCCCCTTCCCATACCAAGAACCTGTAGACATTCTCTGGTGCATCTCGCTGCTTTTATGGGAGGCTTCTGGCAGCCTCGGGGCTGGGACATGCTCTCCTGAGCATTCCCTCCCTGGGATTTTCAGCATGGCTTTTCCAGCCCTGCCTTCTCAGCTGCAGCCCTTCAGGCCCCTTTCTGCACGCAGCCAGGACTCCCCATTCCTGGGCCCTGCTCAAACTACAGGCTGGGCAGCAGGTCAGCTTCTCCCTTCTTAGCAGCATTGCTGGGGAAGCACAGCAGTGGCTAGCAGGAGTCACAGGCTGGCAGCAGGACCATGCCCTGCCAGGGTTCCAGAGTGGCCACCCTCACCAGGCTGTAGAGACACATCTCCCTGGCACCCACATGCTGCCACCATACCCTGCACCCTTGCAAACCCTGTCTCATGAGACTTAGGAGCATGGGGTCACAACCGCTGCCCAGCAGGCAGGGACTGTCCCTGAGAGGGTCATTGCTCCAGGCAGGGGAGCAGCACCTCTCTCCTCCCTGGTCCAGCTCTCCCTGGCACCTGGTGATGCCGCAGCAGGTAAGCAGGCATGCAGGGAGAGTGTCCTTTCCCGCAGGTGATCCCCAGTCTCTCCTGCAGCCCCAAGGGCAGGCAGAAGGGCATCTGGGCACACACAGCCCTGTAGCCAAGCTGGCATGCTGACAGCGATAGCGCTGCTTGGGCAAGCAGTGCCAGTGGAGTGTGGAGGAGCCCGGGGGGAACAATGCAGGTCCTGCGCCTCCCACGTCCTGCCGGCCTCAGCAGGACCAGCCCTGAGGCATCAGTAAGGAACTGCAGAGAAGCAAAGCCAACGGGTCTGGTTCTCTGCAAGAGCCTCAGCACACAGCAGCTGACATGCTCATGTGCTCAGCTGGTCCAGATGTGCTTCTCTAAACACACAGCTCTCCCTCTGCCTGCATCATGCTTGGTGCCGCAGCTGCACGGGCAGCGTGCCTGCAAGGAGCTGGGCTGACCTCCAGCCACAGCACTGGGCTGCAAGCCAGGCTCCAGCTGAGCAGTGGGTGTCCCAAGAGCCCTGGGCACAGCCTGCAGAGTGGATTAACCCAACCCGTGCTTTGGGGTGGCACTGGGGGGGCTGTCACTTGGCTACATAATTCTCCTGTGAGTGGATAAAACCACAGAGGAATTCCCTAGCCCCTTCACCAAGTCAGGTCAGTGGCTTCAATAGGAGAGGAAAGACCTTTGGCAGGGTCAAAGGAGATGCAGATTCCTGTTTCCGGGTCAGCATCTCCAGTGATGAACAGGGATGAGCAACCACCTCCTGTGTGACATGAGATGTGTGATGATGATAGTAGCTCTTCTTCTGGCCCACATTGTGGGACGTGGGACTACAGGAAGCCCTGATGATCTTACAGCCAGGAGCCCTCCCCGTATGGTGGCTGTGTCCAGAAGAGAACATACAGAATCAGCTGATGAGTGTCACGACTCCAGTGCTATCAGCCCAGATGCAGCTGGTTTTGGGATGTGCTTCCCCTGGTTCCAATAACACAGCAGTGGCAAAATTTCCCAGCCCAGCCCAGATCCTGGAAAATTCTGTTCCACACAGGACAGAACAATACAAAGCGGTGATAAATTTCACGGTCACAGGTGGGAAACCAGCTCCACCTGCTCTGGTCGGGACAAATTTCCACCTTGACTGGGTAGGAGGCAACACCAAGCCAGCAAGGCCAGAGAAGGAGAGCAGGGCACGGGGAGGGAGCCCAGTGGGCAGAGGGGAAGTCAAGAGGCATGAGAGAAGCTGATCAATCTGTCCAGCCTTCCAGAGGCACGGCGGGCTGCCCAGCACTGATACCTGTATGTTCAGGATGTCCATCCCTGGAGCAGCAGGGATGGGAGGTGGTGTTGATGCCTCCAGAGTTACAGAAGAGGCACGTTGCTCCGTGGCACCACAAGGAGCCACGTCTGCCCCTGCACTGTGTGGAAAGTTCCCAGCTGTGCACAGCGCTGGGGCTGCAGCTGCGCTTGTTGGGGTGCGACTGGGCACCACCGAGTGCCCCGCAGGCACCACCGAGTGCCCCGCAACCCCCGCCGGGCGTCCCGCACCTTGCCGTGTCCCTGCGCGGAGGGACGGAGGGGCCGCGGCACTCGGGGGGACGGGCTCAGGGTGCTGCTGGGTGTGAGCTGTGAGCTGCGCGGGAGAGCGGGGAGCCGACTTCCCCCCCACGAGCACATTTGGGTGTCTGAAGGGCTCCTGAGGTTGTAAGACGGAGGTGGACGTGCACGCCGCAGCATCTCTGCGAGGCAGAGCGGTCCCCTGCCTCCCATGGCTCCCACCAGTGCTGGGCTCGGCAGTGTCCTCCGCGCACCGTCCGCCTCCCCCCGAGCCCCTTCCCTCCGAGCCCCCCCCCCCCCCCGAGCCCCTCTCCCCCCGTCCCGTGCGTTCCCCCCGCCCACAGACCGCGCCGACCCACCCCCGGCACCCGGCTCCGCTGCCGGCCGGGGCTCTCCCGGGCCGGGGCCCTCCCGGCATCCCTCCGAGCTCAGCCCCGTCTGGGGCAGCCCGGCCCCCGCCTCACCCGCGCTGCTCCGGCTGCTGCTCCCGGCGCCGCCGCGCTCGGCCCCGTGTCAGCGCGTACCTGGAGTGCGGAGCCCCGCTGCCGGGACAAAGGCTGCCCCGAGCCCCGTACGGCCCTCCCCTTGGCCCCAGACCAGCAACCTGCCCAGGAGAGCCTTGTCCAGGAGCCGGCGGGGCTGAGGCTGAGAGCCGGGCTGGGATCGCGGCGGCCCTTAACCACTTCGCTGCCGGAGCAGCGGGTCTGCTGGGAAACCTCCACCCGGGGGGCGGGGGAGGTTCCCGCACTGCCCGGCGGGGCTTCAGCAGCGGGGCAGCCCCCCGCTTACCCCGCCAAGCTCACGACGAGACCTCCTGCCCCTCGGGGGGCTGTGAGCCGGCGGCCCCGGGGTGGAAGCGGCGGCCGAGGCCCGGGAGCCCCGCCGGCATCCCTGCCCAGACCTAAAACACGCCGCAGGGTGGAGCGGGGCCCGGCCCCGCACCCCTGCTGCCCCCGGCCCCGCCGTGCCCACGCTGCCCGGTACGGGCCGGGCCGGGCCGGCGGAGGGGCCGGGCCACGGGCGGGAGGGACCCGGCAGGTCCCGTCCTCACGGCGGGAGACCCATCTCCGTGGCCAGGAACTCGCCCCCCGCAGCGGGGCAGCCACCTGTCTCCGTGGGGCCGGGACCCGTCCCCTGGTCGGGGACCCGATCCCGCCGCCAGAGACCCGGCCTCACAGCCCGGGTTCCGCGTCCCCATCCGTCCCCGCAGCCAGGGTCCCGTCGCCCGAAGGGAGGTGCGGGCGGAGGTGCGGGCGGGCAGGCAGCTGCCCCGCTGCGGGAAGCGGCTGCCACCGAACGTCCCCGCCCCCCGGTCCGCTCCCGCCCCGGGCTGGCCGGGGGAACAACCCGGACATCCGAGACGGCAACAGCATCGCTTTCGCTTTGCGCCGCTCGGCTGGGTGCGGGCAGGGCGGTGCGGGCAGGGCAGGGCAGGGCAGGCCGTGCCCCGGGGCACAAGCAGAGGGAGCAGCGGGTGCTGCCCGAGGAAGGAGGGGTGCTGCTGGCACGGGGGAACCGCGGCCGCCCCCTGCCCGAGGGCCGGGCGGGAGGAGCCTTTGTCCCTGCGCTTCCCCGGCCGGGAGGTGCCGGTAGCGAGCGCCCGGGCTGGTCCCGGGCCGAGGGGCTGGGTCACGGCCTCCGCGGCGGGACCTGGGAGGAGGGGGCAGGAGCCGGCGGGTCGGGGCTGCCCTTGCTAAGACTGTCCCTGCCCACAGCCCCCGCGGGCTCAGGATGGTGGGCCGGAGCTTGGCGGCAGTGCTGGGAGTGCTGGGGGTGGCCGTCTTCCTCCTGGTCCTGCACTCGGTGAAGGATGCTGTCGTTCCAGCAAGGAACAAAGTAGGTGCCGGGTGGGGGTCTGGGAGAGCCTGGGACTGACGGCCAGTCCCGTTCCACCTCTTGTCCTTCCACCAGCCCTGTCTTCCTCTCCACTTGCAAGTCTTCTCCACCAGCACAGCCTTCCTGGGCATGAAAGTTATCGAGGTGGCAGATGGACCACAGACCTAAGCCGTGCTCCCTGTTAAGGGCAGCAGAGAGAAGAGCAGCACTCCTCCAGGAGCTGCTCCATTTTCCACCCTTGATGCTTTCTCTTCTCCATTTTCATCCACCCAGAGCACGTGGTGGGTTTACATCTCTCTCTCCTGTTGCTTCCTGCTGGCTTTTGCACCCTCTTAGCAAACAGCCCGGGGTGGGGAGCCTTGCCACTCCTGAAGGTCTGGGAGCAGCTTGGGCAGCCTGAGCCCTGTGGACATGCCTGGATGTCTCCCTGCTCTGCAAATCACCCTGCTGACCTGCCCATCTTCCATTTCTGAGCTATAATTCCCTTGAGTGGCTACCTCAGGGGGTTAGAGGGGGTGTGGGGCTGCTGAAGGGAGGTTGGAATGCAAACCTGTGCTCTCATTCATGGAGAATGAGAGGGAAACTGAGGCCAGAAGCTCTCAGAACCACTTGGTGCAGCCCTGAGCCTGCTGTGAGACCGTGTCCCCTCTGCCTCCCCCAGTACGGGCTGGTGTTCGACGCGGGCTCCACGCACACGGCTCTCTACGTCTACCAGTGGCCCGTGGACAAGGAGAACGGCACCGGCATCGTGTCCCAGGTGGCAGTCTGCACCGTGTCTGGTGAGTGTGCTGGGATGTGCCCATCCATCTCCCCCAGGCTCCTGGGTCGCTGTCCCAAACTCTCACAGCATCATCGGTGTTTGGGGTCTTTGAGCCTGTGCAGAGCCAAAGGGAGATGGGCTGGTGGAAGGACTGAAGTAAAGTGTTAGGGAGGATAGTTTGTACCTCAGGGAGGCCTACAGGAACTGAAGGATCCAGCAGTGGGTGAGGAATTTGGCCCCATTTAGCATGGCTCCTGGAGCCAGCCCTGTGCTGCTGATGGTTGAACATCAACCTGCAGCTTGGGATGCTGGATGTGCAGAGTTTACTCCTCCCATGCAACCACTTCCTTGACTCTTCTTCTCAAAACATGTCTTCATAGCATCTTTTATAATCTATGGCTTCACTATCCCATGAGGCCTCCTAAAACCTGTGCAGAAGGCCCCAAACATTACTGGGTTTCTCCTGGGTTTTGGGTGAGATCCCCAATGGCCCCTTGAGCCAGCAGCTTTCTTACTGGAGTCTGTAAGACAGCAGAGTGCTGGGCTGTGACCAGGACATCTGGGTGTTGTCAAGGAGGTCCAGACAGCTCCCTCTCCCAGGGGAACAGGTGGACATGTCTCATGCTGTGCTGTGCCTGCTGGGTGCCCCTGAGCTCGCCCCATCACGGGGTGCCCTCTTGCAGGACCTGGCATCTCCAGCTACGCGGACGACCCGGCTGGGGCTGGAGCCAGCCTGAAGCCCTGCCTGGACCAGGCCATGAAGATCATCCCAGCAGAGCAGCAGCGACAGACCCCCACCTACCTGGGGGCCACAGCGGGCATGCGGCTGCTGAGGTACCGGCACTGCCCGCAGCCCACCCCCTCCGAGCCCTCCCCCACCACACGTGACTGCGTCCCAGGGCTGGGGGCACAGGCGACTGGGGGCACAAGGGCACAGGGGGCACAGGGGGCTGGGAGCACAGGGGGCTGGGGGCTCAGGGGCTGCTGCCCGCACAGGCCACAGTGATGGGCACAGCACCCACCCCTGTAGCTGGCCAGGGTGTCCAAGAGAGCCGCTGGCCAGGCCCACTGCAGCCCCCAGCCCACTGCAGCCCCCAGCCCACTGCAGCGCCCACTGCAGCCCCCAGCCCACTGCAGCCCCCACTGCAGCCCCCAGCCCACTGCAGCCCCCAGCCCACTGCAGCCCCCACTGCAGCCCCCAGCCCACTGCAGCCCCCAGCCCACTGCAGCCCCCAGCCCACTGCAGCAGCCCCAGAGGTGGCTCAAGCCCTTTGCCAGAGCCACACGCTCGGGCAGAGCCCGTGGGCAGCACTCCTGGGGAGCTCCCAAGGCAGCAGCTGAGGGGTCGGGGGGCTTGCAGGAGAGGCAGCCCCGGCAGGGCAGAGAGGGGGGGATGTGTCCCACGTCTGGGTGGCCCCGCTGGCGGGCAGGAGACGGAGCCTCTCGCCCTCAGCCCTGTGCCGAGAGCCCCCCGGGCACCGCCGCCTCCACCGCCTGGCATTCATCTTCTTCCCTGGGCAGGGAGCAGAACAGCACCAAGGCCGAGCGTGTGTTGGCCGAGGTGGCCAAGGCCATTGGCGAGTTCCCTGTGGACTTCCGCGGAGCTCGGGTCCTCACGGGCAGCGAGGAGGGCTCCTTCGGCTGGATCACCGTCAACTACCTGCTGGAGACCCTGGTGAAGGTGCGGGCTGGGGGAGCGGGCACAGGGCTCCCTCCTGCCTGCTCAGCTGTAGGCTGGGCTGGGAAGCCAAGACCCCCGTGGTCGCCCTGAGCTGGGTCCCCGTGGGTTAATCCCAGTGCCGTGCAGTGCTCCATCACAGGTGAGCGGATCCACCCACCAGTGGAGGATGTAGTCGGAGCTCTGGACCTTGGTGGGGCTTCAACCCAGATCACTTTCCTTCCTGGGACCACCATAGATGAGAGCAGCACGAGAGCCCTCCTCAGGCTCTATGGGACCAACTACTCCATTTACACCCACAGCTACCTCTGCTATGGGCAGAAGCAAGCCCTGAAGATGCTGATGGCATCCTTACACCAGGTAACTGCCTCCAGCCTTGTGCTCTTCTGCTGCAGCCTGAGCCCTACATGGCCATGAGATGGCTGCTGGGCTCCGTGCCTTTGTGCAAACCCCAGTGAGGACAGTGGGTACAACAGGGTCACCAAGGCAGGAATAAGCTGAGATGGAGGTGGACATCCCAAAGCCTGACCACAGGGACTGTCAGAATTGTGGGTGCCCAGGGTCCCTGTCCCAGTGCTGTCTTGCCCACCAGATCTCCATCCCATTCCTGATGGAGGGCTGGCAGGACCCAGCCCTGGGTTGGCACCCTGCCTGAAGGTTGGGGAAGACCAGTCTGGTAACAAGTTGGTTTTATGGGGAGAAACAGGCACAGGCTGGTCTTCAGCAGCAGGCACCGGGCATGGGAGGGCGAAGGCAGGTGTTGCTGTGCAGGGGGACCCTCATGTCCGTAGCCTGGTTGTGGGGTGAGGGCTCAATGTTGGCTTGTGCTGGTTGGAAGAGGTAAAGCTCCTCATCCAGGGCATGCTGCAGAGATGGAGCACTGGCCATTCTGGGTTTGCTTAAATGGCTTCTCAGCCTTGGCTCTCCCTGGAGAATGTCGACCAAAGGACAAAGGAGGAGTGGGGACAAAACAGGTCCATACACAGTGCAGGGTGCAAACCCCCAAGGGCTTGGGCATGCAGCTGTCACTGTAGCTGAGCCCTAACCACAGCATGCTTGTGCTGTGCCACCCCATGGACAAGCCCCCATGGGTGGTGGAGCCACCATACAACTGTCCTGCATCGGGGTGGGGGAACAGGTGCTGTGTCTGTGGGCTGTTTCTCTCCTCTCCATCCTCACCCTCAGTGCCTGGGAGATGCTAACAGCTCCCACTCTTTCTAGGGCAGCGTGCCCAGAGAGAGAATTCCCAGCACTCAGTTAGGAGAGGACAGGGAGTCCAGGGCCATGACCTGGCACCTCCTGACCAGCACTATCAAGTCTCCAGTCTTTATGCAGGGGACTGAGGCTCCCCGCAGCTCAGTGCAGGGGTGACAGGGAGCTGTCAGTGGGGATTAAATTCATGCACCCCCCTCAATCTCTGCCCAGAGAGAGAATTCCCAGCACACCTCCTGCCCAGCGCCCCCCACTAACCAGTGTCCTCACAGCTCACCTGGGGCTGAACACACAGCCTGGTGCTGTGGGAGACCGGGATGCTCGGGGAGCACGGCTGCACCTCTGGTCCTTTCTGGGCCAGGGCTGCAGGGCGCGGTGGGCACAGGCTGAACGCCACTCTGCGTGCAGGCAGAGGGCACGTGGTGCCCAGGGAGCAGGTTGCCATCCCTGCAGGGAGGCACAGCCTGGGCATCACCACCCCGGCACGGCTCTGGGGGGGCTGACGGCAGGACTGGCAGAAGCCACGGGCAGGTAGTCATGCAAAGGATGGATCCTCCATCTCCTCAAACCCTCCTGGGGTCTAGGTCCTGCTTTGTGGGAATGGCTAAGCACAGGATGGGGGCCGGGCTGGGGTCTCACTGGCACCCCACACCAAGCCCCACTAAGAGCTCCCGCTCTCTCCAGGGCAGCCCGCCTCCCCAGCAGATCTCCCACCCCTGCTACCCCAAGGGATACCAGGAGAACCTCACCACAGCAGAGCTCTACGACAGCCCCTGCGTGCCTGCCCCCAGCACAGCCAGCCCTGCGCAGGTGCTCAGGGTGACGGGGACGGGGGAGCCAGCAGCCTGCACCAGCGCCATCCAGAAACTCTTCAACTTCACCTGTGGGGCCAACAGGACGTGCGGGTTCAACGGGGTTTATCAGCCGCCCGTGCGGGGACAGTTCTTCGTAAGGAGCCCCCATCCCCAGGGCTGGGGGGAGGGGGTGGGTTTGGGGACATCAGAGGCTGGCAGAGACCCCGGGGCAGCTGCTCTAGAAGAGTCTGAATAGTGTCAGCCCTGATAGCCGGGGTGTGAGCGACACATGGAGATGGTCAGGGTGCTCACCAACAAGACCCTGGCCACGTGTCAGGGCTCCAGTCTCTTTGGAGTGGGGAGCAGCATCCAGGCTTCCCCCTTCCTCAGAGGGAGGTGTCACCTGGGGTGCTGATCAGATAGGTGGCCTTTGGGACCCCTGTAGAGTGCCCAAAGGGAGAGGCAAGGGGTGGCAGGGGCCTGGGCACTTCACTAACCTGCTGTGTTTGGTCTTAAACACCCACAGGCTTTTTCTGGGCTTTATTACAACCTTCACTCCCTGAACCTGACTGGAGGGCAGCCCCTGAGCACAGTCAATGCCACCATCTGGCAGCTCTGCACCAGGAACTGGGAGGAGGTGAGATCTCACCTAGGAGATGCCAAAGCCCCTGCCCCACTTGCTTGGGTGCCGGGCAGCCTGAGGGCTTGCCCACAGCCCATCTTCTGCTGTGCAGACAGTGGCTGGAGGAGCACAAACCTCTCTGTGGAGGGAGATGTGGGAGCAGCTGCAGCCTCCTGGGTCCTCCTTGCTCCCCAAGCCCAGGCGCTCTTGGGTCTTCGCTCCCAGCTGTGCTGTGGGTGCGCCGGCTCTGCCCCATGCTGACAGCCCCTCTTGCTCCTTCCCAGGTGCAGAAGGAGTTCCCCACCAGGAACAGGACCCACCTCCGTGATGCCTGCGCGGCCAGCTCCTACATTCTCACCCTTCTCCTGCAAGGCTACAAGTTCAGCCACGAGACGTGGCTCAACATCCACTTCGTGCGGCAGGTAGGGAAGCGCCTGGCAGCTCCCATGCTCTGAGAGGGTTCGTGCCCACCTGTGAAGCAGTTTGAACCCCCCTGCCCTGCCTGGCTGGGCAGCAGGGGGCATGGGGGTGGAATGGTCCATGGCCCATGTGGTTTGCACCCACTCTGTCCTGCCTGGCTGGGCAGCAGGAGGTATGGGGGTGGAACAGTCCATGTCCCGTGCCCTGGTCAGTGAGAAGGACCAGTTAAGCAGCTCTGGAGTTGTACAGAGACACGCTGGGACATCTGGCCTGGGCCACTGGTGCTCTTGCCCAGCTCATCTCATGAATGTACCTGGAGCCCAAGGCAGGCACAGACACGGTGGCTGTGGAGCAGGACCTGGGGACACAAGGGCAGATGTTTTCTCTGGCTCGAGTGGTACTTTGCAGCCCTTCACATGCCTCTTCCTCCCCTGTGTGCACAGGTCACTAACGTAGACGTGGGCTGGACTCTGGGCTACATGCTCAATCTCACCAACATGATTCCCACAGAGACTCCCCAGAAAGTCATAGGGCTCCAGAGAAGCAGCTGGATAGCAGCCACCGTTCTACTGGCCATCATGCTCATCCTCATCTTCTGCCTGCTCACAGTCATATGCTGCCAGAGAAAGCTCTCTGGTTATGAGAGTCTGTAGAAGCTCCAGGGGCTGCAGAAGACAACGAGCCCTGCTGCTGCGCTGGTCTGAGGAGCTGCAGACTGGGGAATGGCCCCACATGTCCAGGAGCTGGGAACTTGTAATGTAGGGTGCCAGTGGCCTGGCGTGCTGAACTGGAACCCACACAGGCTTAAAAACCCTCCTGTAGCTGTGCACTGCCTGTTTTTCCTTTCCCCTTGCTGCTGGTTGGAGATGCTCTAGGAGGGAGGGCATGGGTACATGGGGCAGGGGCTCAGTGCTGGGGCCGTGGGGACCACAGCAGTGCGGGGGGCTGGAGGTGGTGGGACCAGTGGATAAGGAAAAGAAGAGGATGTCTGACAGCAACAGGATCATCATAGGGCTGGTTAGTGCCAACAGCAGATACCCCACCTGGGGCTGGTGTGTCCTGCCTCATCCCAGGGCAGAAAGCATCGCCCATGGCCACTGAGAGGGGGGTCAGACCCTGGAAGGGGCTTCCTGGAGAGGTACGTAATGCCCCACGCCTGGCAGGGCTTATGAGGAGTTTGGACAATGCCCTCAATAGCAGGTGTTAACTTTAGGCCAGCCCTGAAGTGGTCAGGGGGGTGAATGAGATGGTCATTGTAGGTCCCTTCCAACTGAAATATTCTTTCCTTTCCCTTCCCCTCTCTGCCCTCCCCTCCCCTCCCCTCCCCTCCCCTCCCCTCCCCTCCCCTCCCCTCCCCTCCCTTCCCTTCCCTTCCCTTCCCTTCCCCTTCCCCTTCCCCTTCCCCTTCCCCTTCCCTCCCCTTCCCTCCCCTTCCCCTTCCCCTCTATCCCATCCCATCCCATCCCGGTCAGAGGGGCAGTGGCTATGGGGGAAGCTGTCCCAGTAGCCAGGATGCAGGCTCTGCCCAGGACTGGAAAGCCTGGTGAGGTGGGGATGGGAGCAGGTCCCTGCTCTCCTGTGTGAGCTTCCTCTTCAGCCTGGCTGCACACCCTGTCCCTGCCAGGCAGACATCTCACCTTCCAGAGCCTCCCAGCACATGGGCCGATTTGGGAATGCTGCTGGGACGGCAGGGCCAGCTCCTGGATCCCCCTTACATTTTTGGGGAGCCCTGCTGGCAGCCGGTGGATGTGTGAGGTGACACAGGAGGAGAAGGCCTGTCCTGGTGCCCGCTGGCTCCGCTCTGAGGTCTGGCAGGCGCTGCAAGGTCTCTCTGGGGCATCTCCCAGAGCACAGAGCAAGAGCGACTCTCCCCCGAGCCCCCAGAGCGCCAGCCCTCACCCCAGAGACACAGACAATGCCCCCCACCTGTTCCACAACAGTCAGGCCTTGGCAGTGTTTATTGGGGTGACGGGAGCTGCTGGGCGCCCGCCTCTCTGCAGAGACACCACAGGCCAAGTCCCCCTGCCAGGAGAGGGACCATCCCCGGGGCAGGTCACAAACAACAGGTGAAGGCAGAGGGGCTGCTGGGGAAGGGCCCGGCTCAGGCACACGTGCGGGGCAGGGCCGGGCTCGCAGCCTGCCCCAGGCCCAGACTGACTCCCACAGCGCCCGGGCCTTCTGCTGGTGGGACAGTGATCCCTCCAGACCAGAAGGAAAGGAGAGGACAGGAGCAGGGACCCTCCAGGGAGGCACGGACCACACCTCTGGCTTTGGATGCTCAGCTTGCCTTCTGTCTCCAGGACCACCAGATAAGCCCAAACCACACACCCTGGGGAGAGCTGGCTGTGGTACCACAGAGCCTGGCGTGCCCTCACGCTGGCTGACCAGCCTGGGACCTGCCATGGTCAGACCCAGCACTGCTGGGAGCGCCCTGGTGCCAGGCACCCGCAGCCACGCACGAACAACCTGGGGAGATCTTCCAGGGCCAGGTTGGCCTTCCACAGCCCCACCTGCCAGACAGTGGGATGGAGGCCACATCTGTAGCAGGCACAGCAGTGTAAGGAGGCAGAGAGTGATGGCTGGGGTGTGCAGGCTGCTCCCAGCAGGTCCCCCTGGCAGTGGAGCTCCTCTGGCAAGCTCACACTATGCTGGGGGCAGTCCCACAGGAGACCAGCCCTTGATCCTTCGGTGCTCTAGGGGTTAATGTGCTCAGCATCACTGAGCCAGCCTCAGGCTGCTGGCAGGAGGCAGGGGACAGCAGTGCCAGCAGCCCTCCAGCCCCAGGTGCTCCTGCTGCCAGGCTCCTACACCCACAAGAGCAGGAGCAGGGCAGTAAGCCCCAAGGCAAGGGTGAGGACGATGAAGGCAACAGCCGCAGCCCACAGGGAAGGAATGTGCCCCTTCCTCCAGGCTGGAGCCTCTGCGGGGATCATGTTGGTGAGGTTCAGCATGTACCCCAGTGTCCAGCCGACATCGGCGCTCCCTGCCTGGCGAGGAAAGAGGGCACGATGGGTCAGCCCTGCAGGAATCCTGAGTGCCCTCCAACTTGTCCTGCCCAAGCTCCAGAAGACACCCCAGCCCCACCCAAAGCCAGAGTCAGGTGGGGATGGAGGGCAGGCAGGGCTTTCTGCACCATGGCTCTTGCAGCACCCTGGTGTGGGAAGCTGGTTCCTCTGCCAGGGCTGCCTCTCCGCCCGGGCGTGGGCTCGGCTTGCTGCTCACCGTCATCTGGAAGAAGATGTTGTTCCAGCTGCTCTCGTTGAACTTGTAGGCGTCGAGGAGGAGTGTGAGGATGTAGTTGGCATTGGCGCAGTATTTAGGCAGTCGCTCAGGGTTCTCCTCAGGGTAGCTAGAAGACAGCTGGGGTGGGGGTATGTTTGAGGAGGGAGGGAAGTTATTTGCAGGCAGTTCCCATGCAGGGACAATGCATGCAGGTGACTCTGCTGGAAGAGGGGCCACTGGCATTCAGAAGATTTCTGGAGCTGGCAGGTGCTTTAGAGCTGTCCTCACAGACCTGCCCTGTAGGTATTTTAGACCTGACCTCCTCTGAGGAGGATTTACTATCTGTGTGGAAACAGAGAGATACTGGAGCTTCTCCTGCTCCAGATTCTCCCATCTCAGCCTCCTCTTGCAAGGTGCTCCTGCTCTCTGTCCCATGGATGTCCTACCACTTCTCTTGACCTTACCCATTCCCACCTGACTTCTCCAGCAGCTGGCTCCTCTCTTTCACCATCCCTAGGGCTCCAGCTCCACCTCCATCCCCACAGCCCCAGTACCTGGTGAGGAGACTTTGTGTCCTTCACCTGCCCTGGTTTTCCCTTTGCCAATGTTGCATGAACAAGGAGGGTCCCCAGGGGTGGCTGCAAGACTGTCCAGGCTCCCTCACTGAGCTCAGGGGTGGCTCCACTGTGTAGGGCACAGTTCAGCAACCAGAGAGCCTTGCCCTGGGGGAGTTCCTGCTCCTCTTCCCCCTACCCCAGGACCCCTTTGCTTCCCTACAACCTCCCATCATGGGGCACGTACATCTTCCCAGCTTCTCATGCAGAAACGCTCGATGTTCTCCCTGACAGTGGCCAGGGACTGCCCCTCGGTCAGGTTGAGAAACTTGAAGTTGTAGTAGAAGGCAGAGAAGGCCTGGAAAGCAAGGGACAGAGATGCTCTTCAGCTACAGTGGGGACTACCCCTCCCAGGAAACTTCCCCAATCTCCCTCAAAGCCGGAGGTGGCATTTGTCCCTCACTGGGTTTGTCCCACCCTTGCATGGTCCCAGGGCACCACTGTCCATGTCCCAGCAGATATGATGGGGTGGGGGTGTGGGTACCTGCTGGCTACAGCAGCCCATTGAGCTCAGGCAGATCTTTTTTAGCTGAAAACTTGGTTTTCAAGTAAGCACCTGTTTTATTAGCATGGTCCCACTTGGAGAGCTGCTCCATGTCCTGGTTTCAGCTGGGATACAGTTAATTCTCTTTCCAGCAGCTCTTACAGAGCTGTGTTTGGGGCAGCTGATAACACAGCACTACTGCCACTGCTGCCAAGCAGTCAAGGACTTTTCAGCTTCTCCTACTGCCAACAAGAAGGAGCTGGGAGGGGACATAGCTGGGACAGCTGACCCAGCTGGCCAAAGGCTCTTTCCATACCATATGACATCATGCCCCGTATATAACTGGGGGTGGGACAGGAGATGACACAGCTCAGGAGCAGCTGAGCATCAGCTCTGCTGTGATGTGCATCACTTGTTTTTCTACCAGCATCATCATCTTCTTCCTCCTTTCCTGCCCTATTAAACAGTCTTTATCTCACCCCACAAGTTTTACCCTTTCCCATTCTCTCCCCCATCCCGCTGCGGGGGGCTGGGGAGAGGGGGAGTGAGGGAATGGCCATGTGCTTGTTTTGGTTGGCATCAGGGTTAAACCATGACACTGGGAAACCAGAGGCAGCAGTCCCTGGTGTGCCCTGGGGCAGCGGGGAGGTGGCAGGGCCATGGGGTACCGGCTTCCCCAGGGCACCCCGGGACCGGGGAAGGAGGATGGGGTTTGCCTCACAATGAACTGCCCCCTGACTGGGGGCTGGTAGACGCCATCGAAGGTGCAGTCCTGGCTCTGGCCACAGGCTGAGAAGTTGAAGAGCTTCCTGATGGCAGCCAGGCACCCGCTGGCATCGCCCCTGCCCTCCAGGGTCACGCTCCTGTCGCCCAGGGGCGGGTGTAGGTCGCTCCCGTTGGTGCAGGGGCTGGTGCGGAAGGAAGACAGCAAGATGGTTTCAGTGTAGTCTCTTGGGTAGCAAGGGTGATGGACTCGTGTGCTGGCAGGAGACCCCTGGGAACAGCAAAACCACAGGCTGCAGGCTCCTCCAAACCCTCTTGGTGGGTGTACTGGGCGGCAGGATCACCCAGCACTCCCCAGCACCATGGGCACAGGCATCTTCCACCTCTGGGGCAGGGAAAGACCCTCCTGCTGCTTAACCCTGGTCTTGTTGGCCATCTGCAGTCCCAGCCTAAGCTCAACACTAATTCTCACTCAGCTTTGCCTCATTCCCTCTTCCACGGAGGCAGACCAACATGAGGAACCCAGCGTATCCCTCCCCCAGCCAGCAGGATCATGATCTGGGGCACACCAAGCCCTCTCCACCCCAGGGCACACCCTCTGTGTGCAGCTCCAGCCCCAGCCAGGGACGTTATCTGGGACACTCCTGACTGTGCAGCATGAGCAAACCTTCCTGGCTTGGCAAGGCTGCTCCTCTAGATAAGATGCACCTCCACGAACACCCTCTTCCCCTCTGACCTCCCAAAAAAATGGCCTGAGAAAGAACTCTGGTTCACTTTCCTCATGAGGGTCCGTGCCATCACAGAGTAGTTGAGGTGTGGGGAGCTACAGGGACACCTTTGCCAACCCCCTCTTTAAAGCATGACCAGCTAGACCCAGCTGCTCAGACTCTGGTCCTACCAAGTTCTGAATATCTCTGGGGAGAGCGATTTCACAGCAGGTCTGGTCCCTGTTCCAGTGCTTGACCACCCTTATTGGGAAAATGCTTTCTCCTGCATCTGGTCAGAAACTCTCACGTTCCACATGTTGCCTCTTGTCCTGTCACTTTGCATCCCTGAGAAGAACCTGGTCCTGCCTTTTCTACACCCTGTGTGAAGCAGCTTTTACAGCCAGAATAGTTCTCCTGAGCTTCCCATGCCCCTCTCCACCCCTGCCAACCCATGCTCCAGGGACCCTGTACCTGCTCTCAGTCCCTGCCGATGCCTCTCTGGAAGAGCATCCCCTGCTCTTCATTTACACCTTCACAAGTGTGTGGTTGGTATCACAGGAGCAGAGTCCAGTCCCCCCCAGCCCCCCTCTCACCACAATGAGCTCCTTTGCCAGTCTCCTCAGCGCCTCGTTCTGCCCGTAGCACAGGTAGCTGTGTGTGTAGATGTTGTAGCTGAAGCCGTACAGCGTGAACCCAGAGGCTGCTTTCCAGCCCATCCCTGAGCCTTCAGGCACAAAGCTGATCTGAGTGGATGCTCCTCCAAGGTCCAGTGCCCCAAAAATGTTGGCTGCCTCTGGATGAACCCAGGTGTTTGTTCTGGGGGAGTACTGCCCAGGGGAGAGGAGAGGAAGAGGAGTGGTACACGCTGCCCTTACTCACAGTGAGTAAAACTCTCGTTGCCTTGAAGTCAATTAAGGGGTTGTTTTAATAATTCCATTATTTCCCTGGGTGACCCCGCTGCCTTCCCTGCCCAACCAGGCTGATGGTCAAGAAGTGCCCACGTGCTGTGGGCTCACGTGGCTCTGAGTCACCGGTCCCCAGCCCGAGGTGCTGGCAGGGCTCTGGCCCTGTGAGCTGCCCTCACTGCAGCGGGGCTGCTGCCAGGGAAGGGCAGGGATCCCCCTCCCTCTAGAACCTGATGGAGCTGTCGCTCCTCTAGGCTGCAGCAGTGCTGGATGGAGGGTGGTAGGGAAGAGGTTTGATTCCAGCTTCCTTCAGACTGGCACACTGAACCAAAACAGGGGTCTCCCAGCCCTGGACAGACCTTCCCAGGGTAGTGGGACAAAGCCCACGCTCCCTGCTGGACTGCACAGCCACCCTCCCTGTCCTCAGGAGATGCTGAGTTCATGCAGTGTAGAGATGTGCCCCTAGCTCTTAACAGGGACACCCTATTCCCCTGTCACTGCAGGCATGCCAGAGGGTAACTGGCTGCACCCCTGGGGTCACTCCCAAAAGCCCTTAACTCTGACCTTGCCTTGTGTGCCAGGCAAGCTGAGCAAAGCTCAGAAAAGCTGTATCAGCAAAGAACGAGCAGGTGTTTCACCCTTCTCCCACCTTCATGAAGGAGTCCAGCAGGTAGTTGATGGTGATCCAGCCGTAAGCCCCCTCCTCCTCCCCAGTAAGGATCCGAGCCCCTCTGAAGGACACCGGGTACTCCTGCATGGTTTGAGCGACTTCGGCCAGGACACGGTCTGCAGCTGAGCTGTTCTGTTCCCTAAGGAGGACCCACAGCTCAGGACACAGACCCAGCCACATCCCTGCCCCAGGGAAACACAAGGAAGCAGCCTGGCTTTGCCCAGCTGGCTCAGCATCGCAAACCCAGCAGCAGAATCGACCTCTGGCAGCCAGCACGGCTCCATCCCAGTCACAAGGAGGGTTGCCAGGCCACCCTTCCCACCCTCAGTACTGCTGGAGGGCAGAGGGGACTGTGCTGCACAACCTGGGCTTGGGCATCACTCACTGACTGCACCAAAGGCAGGACTGGCTGCTGAGCTCCAGTGGGTCTTCTGGGAAGGTGCCAGCCTGGTTTCAGACCTCTGAGTGAGGGAAGACATCCCAGGGCTGCTGGCATGTTCCTGCTCTCTGAAGCCAGTAACCTTCAGGCTGTGACCCGGTGCCTCCCCAGGGAAGGAGTGTGATTGCCAGGACACAGATATCTGCAGCCATCCAACCAAGAGCCATGAACTGAAGAGTTCTAAGAGAGCTCATAGGGGCTGGTGAAAGGTGAGAACAGGTCCCACAGCTATGCCCCGCTCCCCCGCCAGCACCCACCCATCTGGGCAGATGGCACATCTTCTGGTGGCATCTCAACAACCTTGGCTTTAAGGGATAAAGGAAGGCAAACAGAGAGCTCTGGCTCTCCATCCCAGGCTGCCTTCTCCCCACTTCCCCCAGTCACTTGCTGATGGCAGCATGGGAGCTGGGAGCTCCTGGCAGCCTGGTCCATGCAGGACAGTGTGTCCTGGCAGTGGCTGCTTGCAGCTCGGTCCCCGCTCCATCACCCCCACACCCCACAGCGATACCTCAGTAGCCTCATGCCCGCTGTTGCTCCAAGATAAGCTGGGACATCCCTCTGTTTTGCAGCAGGAATGACCTTCAGGGCTTTATCCAGGCACCCTCTTAGGGAAGCACCAGCTTTTGGGGGATCATCAGCATAGCTTGAGATGCCTTGCCCTGCAAGAGAGTCAGGCTGGGTCTCAGCTGGCACAGGCTGAAGGTGGCAGCTGGTGACAAGGATGTGGGAGCAAGAAGACATGGGGCAGAGAGTTCTTCCCCCTTCTAGCCACAAAGGGTGCTTTTCCAGGGTCCTCATGGCCCCCAAGACCCCACTGACCCACACTTCTTTTCCTCTCCCCACCTTCCCATGGTGGGGTAGCTTCCCCACCTCTCCCATGCTTTTGGCAGTGTCCCCAGCTCTACAGACAGGACCTTCCCCAGCCAGGACAGCACCTTGGGCATCTGGGGCCTTCCAGGGTAGGGGAAAGAAATTCCAGAGCAACACCAAGGTGTCTCAGTCCCACCAAGCATATGGATGCTCCACATGGAGCCGAGTGCCCTCCAACCATGCAGTGAAGGCAGCAGGGAGTCTGGACCTGCACACAGGGCGCCCCACCATGCCACCAGTGACATTTCGATGGACAGAGCTGTCCAGCATGGACAGGCCAACAAGAAGGAGGTCAGGCTGTCCCACCAACCACAGGAAGAGAGCCCCAAGCCCATGGCAGGGGAATACTGACCCTGGGCATCACAGGAGGAGGTCTGTCTGACCACACCGGTGTCATTCTCCTTGTCGGAATCCCACTCGTAGACAAACAGAGAGGTGTGGGATGAGCCTGCATCAAACACAATCCCATACTGGAAGGAAAAGCCAAGACATGAGGCTGGCAGGAGGCACAGCAGCCTGACCCTGAGCTTGCCAGGGCCCTGCCAGGGCCGTGGGGCCAGAGGATGCCCACAGAGCACCTCTCCAAGGCACAGCTGTCTGCTCCGTGGCAGAGCAGGGACAGCATGGCCTCCACAGGGACATTCTCATGGCAGCTGAGGGACTCTTCCCTCCCCTCTCCTGAGGTTTGTGCAGCAATGTCACCTGCTGGGTTTGTCCCTCATGCTTTTTCATTTTCATTCTTGGTTACACACCTTTTGTGTCCACACTGGCCCCACCTTGGGTTCAGCACCCCCCACATCTCCAGTGCTCTCTGCTTCCTGCCCAGGCAGGGACTGGCAGGGCCACGCCAGCCCCAGTCAAGGAGCACACAGCAGCTGTGTCCCTCTCCCCTCTAAAGCCACCCACCCCCCCAAAAACTGTGCCAACCCTCCTCCAGCAGCCAGGCTGGGACAGGAAGGAGATCCACTGCTTGTGCTGTGGACAGGCTGCTGGGGACAAAGGCCGTGGGAGGTGTATCGCCCTGTGGGGCAGTGCCCTGGGAGGGCAGAGGGAACAGGCAGGGCTCTGCCCTACCCATCTGCCCCAAGGTTGTCCCCATGACACACTTCGGGTGCAGAGCAGGGTGGGTGGTTTCAGAGGAGGCTTCCCTCCTGGACTTTGAGTGGGACAGGCTGTATCTGTCCTGCCTGCATCTGGAGAGGGGAAGAAAACACCCATCCAGATACCACAGGGCAGCTCCTACCAGCCCCTCCTTCACCCCTGAAACCACTGGTGGTCTCTGACTCCCTGCCCGAGGTGGCTGGTCTCTGCAGGGGTTACTGGGGACCCTCTTTTGGGCTCACCTTGACTGTGGGTGGCAGGGGGACATCTTCAGTCTTCACCAGGATGAGAACAAGGGCCACGACAGCCAGTGCAACCAGCACCCCCAGGACGGCAGCGGTGAGGGGCTTCTTGTTAGCAGGCATGGCTGGGGGGTCCTGCACACCCAGCGTGGGGGAAGGTGGTTGGACAGGGCCAGCTGGGAGCAGCACTAGGCAGGGAGAGCTGGAGGGGATGGGCTCTGAAATCCTGGGGGATAATCCAATCTTCCCCTGGGAAAAGCAATATTAGAACAGAATATGGGGGGAGGGGGGAAGGAGGGGGGCTGGAGGACAGAGGGGGTGGTTGCCCACCAGCCTGGCACAGCCAGGATGGGATCTCAAAACCCTGTGAGGTGCTGTAGGAAAGAAAAGTGATGTTACTCTAGGAGGTGTAAGTGAGGTCAGCTCACCTGCAGGCACCCAGCAGCCTCTGCCCGGGGGGTCACTCGGAGCTGGCTCACCAGTCCTGGCTGTGCCTCTGGGCTCCTCCACAGCCAGCAGCAAACCCAGCTGGGACGTGCCCTTCATATCCCTGGGGAACTGATCCCACTTGAACAGACATCCTCCATTCTTTTACCCCATCAAGTGCAGCCCTGCTCTGGAGTGTCTGATCCCCCGTCCCACAGGTGGTTTTATGACCAGTTGGACATCTTCCTGATACCCCACCTGAAGTTAGTCCCTCCCCTTCGTTGGAATGAGCCCTCACATAGGAGGGCTGCAGCAGTCAGCACACACCTCTCCTGTTAAACCTTGGCCTCCTGCTCCCACACACACACACACACACACACACAGAGGGCTCTGTTCTCTCCTGGTTAAAGCTTCCCAGGCTCTACAAGGTGTGTGAGAGGTGAGACTCTCACTGCCAGTGCCCTGGCATCACACGGGCTGGTAGGTGCCTCCACAGCAAGATTTATTACAAGGAGAAGGACAATCACACCAGAGGATGAGGATGGCCCTGCCAGGGGGTCCCAAAAACACTCACTGAGCTTTGCAGAGCCCAAGAGAACTAAAACATCCTGATGGCTGGGACTGTGAGCACCCCTTCCCCAGGTGTGCCCTGGCTTTATGCTGCTCCTGGGTTGGGGGTCCCTGCAGAGATGGGGACTCTGAGAAGAGCTGAGGGAGTGGGGAGGGCTCAGGTCCTTGTAGCCCCCCAGCTTCACCAGCAGCCTCCTGTTGCTCCAGGCAGGGGCTCGAGCCTGTGCAGCACAGACCAGGAATGAGAGCCCAGCCACAGAGCCCTGGCAGCCCAGCTGCCATGGGGGGCTGGTGAGCAGGGACCTGCTCTGCCTGGGAGATGCAGCAGAGCTGCTTCCTGCTGGTTCAGCTCCTCAGTAAGAGGCTGTTGGGCTATCACAAGGGCTGTCTGAATGGGAGGATTCAGTTCCCAGCTGCCTTATCTCAGCTGAGCCACACACAGTGATACCAGCAGGGAAATGAGGTCTGGGGAGCCCCTGTTGCGTGGCACCTTCCCAGAGCACCCTTCCAGGCAGCTGCAGGGATGGTGGTTTCAGAGGTGAAACCAGGGTGCAGCAGTCCCTGGTGCTCTCTCTCAGGACACATCTGTCTGCAGACAGGCACCCATCTGCAGAGCAGCAGGGCTCAGACCTGCAGGCCAGTCCCTCTTCCCAGGGCAATGGCTTTTGCAGTGTGCTGGTGGGATGGATGCTGGTGCCCAGAGGGTCCCACAACTCCTGCATTCCCACCTCCACACAACACGTAACCTTTGGACTCATGGCTTTCCTGGAAGGCCATGAAGGAGTGTCAGCTACAACCCCAGGTCCGGAAATCCCCTGCTGACTGCACAGCAGCTGGGACAGGGCTGTCCTGAGCAAGGGCGACACGTTTCCCCCCAGCACAGAGAGGCACCAAGCAGCCCCAGTCTGTGGTGGACCTGCAGCACTGTGCAGTGGCTGTGTGCACCCAGAGCCAACCAAACCCTCCAGCTCCTCACCCCAACCCCGGGCTGAGCAACTCTTCAGTTGGCTTTTCCTGAGCCTCCTGTGGTAAATCCATAGCTCCAGGGTTATGGGATAGTATCTGCATTGCCTCTTGTGCCAGTGGGACAGGTAATGAGGAAGCTGTGATTGCCCTTGGCTTGGTGACTCCATACACTCATCCCAGGTGGCAGGACTGCTGTTTCTGTCTCCATTCTCAGGAGACTGGGTCTCTTGGCCAGCCACAGCCCTCTGGCAAACCTGCTGCCATCAGCTTGCCGTTGACAAGCCCAGCTGGGGATGGCCATGGTCCACGTGAACACGAGGACAGGGAAGGACTTGGTTGGGTCTCAGCTAACACAGAAGCTACTGGCCATGGTGCGTGGTCGGGTCTCCTGGGCTGCCAAAAGAATGGATGGGTGGCAGTGCCCCAGGTCTGCCTCCAGCCTGGAGCTTGTCCCAGTAGGGAAGTGGGGTGCAGCTGTGGCCACACTCTGAATTCAAGCTTTGCAATGCTTCTGGGTCCCCCACCACAGCTTCTGAGAGCAACGGGCACCTCATGGACATGGTGAGTAGGACAACGTGCTCAGGCAGGTGGGGACATGGGGGCCCCATGGTCCAACCCATGGTCTGTAGCTCCACCTCAGGGATCTGGTCCCTCAGGGAGCTGTGTTCACTGCAGGAGGGGCTTGGAGGAGCCCCAGGGCTCTGAAGCCACAGGAGCCCCCAGCCACCCACCTTTCATGGACCTTGTCCTAGCAAGGATAGCAGCCCTGCTGCTGAGGTGGGCACAGCCCTGGAGGGTTGGAGGGCAGGGCTGAGCTGGTGAGATTGTCCCATGGATGCCATTGAGCAGAGCATGGGGGTCGTGGTTCTACCCCAGCCAACAGCCCCACGCAGCCCCTCGCTCACTCCATGGTGGGGTGGGGGAGGAATCAGAAGAGTGAAAGTGAGAAAACTCATGGGTTGAGATCAAGACAGTTTAGTGGATAAAGCTGTGTGCACAAGCAAAGCAAGACAAGGAATTGCTGCCCCACCTCCCATGGCAGGCAGGTGCTCAGCCAGCCCAGGACACAGGGCTCCATCACTGCAGATGGAGGGAAAGGAGCCATCCAGAGGGATCCTGACAGGCTGGAAAGGTGGCCTGGGTGAACCTGATGAGGTTCAACACTGCCAAGTGTCAGGTGTTGCACTGGGGCTGGAGGAATCCCAGCCATAGATCCAGGCTGGGAGAAGAGCTCCTGGGGAGCAGCCCTGCTGAGAAGGACCTGGGGGTCATGGGGGATGAGGAACTTCCCCTGAGCAGCAGTGGCTCTGGCAGCTGGGAAGGGAGATGGGATCCTGGGCTCCACCAGCAGAGGGGTGGCAGCAGGGACAGGGAGGGGATTGTCCCTCTCTGCTCTGCCCTGTGAGGCCCCAGCTGGAGTCCTGTGTCCAGAGCTGGGGCCCCAGGACAAGAGAGATGTGGGACTGTTGGAGAGGGGTCAGAGGAGCCACGGAGATGCTCAGGGGGCTGGAGCAGCTCCCATCTGGAGAGAGGCTGAGGGAGCTGGGCTGGGTCAGCCTGGAGAAGAGAAGGCTGTGGGGGGACCTCATTGCAGCCTGCCAGTCCCTGAAGGGAGCAGAGGAACTGGAGGGGAATCAGCTTGTTCAAGGGCAGAGCCTGGCAGGACAAGGGGGATGGAGTGAAGCTGGAGGAGGGAAGGGTTAAATTATATCTTAGGGGGAAGTTCTTTGCAGAGAGAGTGGTGAGAGGCTGGAACAGGCTACCCAGAGAGGGGGTGGGTGCCCCGTCCCTGGGGGTGTTGAAGGCCAGGTTGGCTGGGGCCCTGGGCAACCTTGTGTAGCTCCAGGCCTGGAGGTTGGTGTCCCTGCCTGTGGCAGGGGGTTGGAGCTCTGTGATCCTTGGGGTCCCTTCCAACCCAGACCAGGCTGGGATTCGATGATCATGTGTAACAGCAACTTTGGAAGACAAATGCCCCCCAGCTCCTTGTGCATCCCCAGCTGGGGTGCTGTGAGGAGCAGAAAGGGCCTTGGCTGGGTGTAAGTGCTGCCCAAACAATAACAAACACATCTCTCTAACAAACACACCTCTGTTTTATCAACACTGCTTTCAGCAGAAACCTAAAGCCCAGCCCCAGACAGCTATGAAGAAAATTAACTCTATCTCAGCTGAAACCAGGACAATGGGCAGCTGCCCCTGCACTGCTCTGCTCACCATGGGCACCGTGCTCATGGGGCTCTGGTTCCTTTAATGCAGGCAGGAATGTCTGTTCCCCTGCACAGCAGCCATACACCTCGCAGCCATGCCTGGGAACATCCCCCATCCACCCAAGGCCTTCATCCCTCCTGGGGTCCTGAGTGTCCACCTTCCTCTTGGGAGGAAATGTGGATGTGCAAAAGCAGGAGAACGAGTTTCACCAGCACTTTCCTTGAGCAAACAACTCCTCTGGGCACTGAAGACCTGGCAGGGCTCTGGGCAGAGCTGCCAGATGCTGCTGTGCCCAGGCAGAGGGCACGTGGCACATGGGTGGCTCAAGAAAACTCAAGTTTCAAGCAGCTTCTCCATGTGATGTAACTCTCCTCCTCCCTGAAACCCAGCGGGACCTACGGGGCTCTGAGCTACCCCAGCCCAGGGGGACCAGGACCCCCCATTCTCCCAGCACCCTCCTTCCTGGGGCCTGTCTGCTGTCCTACAGACCCCCACGGGCTGGGCTGGCAGGCAGAGGGAGGCACAGGGGTGAGAGGCAGGACAGGGGCCTTGCTGGGAGAGGTACCGTTACCCAGGGCAGTTCAGCTGGAGATCAGCACTTCTGCAGTTTAAAACAGACATTCTCCAGCCAAGCCACAATTACAGGTTTGGTGACAAAATCCTCCCTGCAAAAACTTCAGGGCAACAGGAAGATCCCTCTGGGAAGAGCGGGGGGCAACAAGGAGCCCCAGTGGGACTGGCAGAGGGGCTCGCTGGAGAACTTCTTCCCAAGCCTGGTGTCCCCTGCATACACCCTTACACACAGCCCCCCTTGCACCAGCACCTGCTCCCTTTGGGGGCTCCCACAGAGGCTCCTTGATCAGCTCATTAGATAATTACCTCAGCTTTTACCTCCTCCTGCTGAATGGGCTGAGCACTGGCCCCTTCTCCTTCCACCTCTGTACTCCAGGAGGGAAAAAGCCATTTTCCCTCCATACCTGCCCCACATGCAGCACCCTGCACTGTTGCCAGGTGCTGCTGCCCCATCTCCATGCCACACACAATCCAGATCTCAGTTTTCTTCAGATACCCCCACTCAGAGGGGGGTCTGTCTGCTAAAACACAAGCTGGGGCTCAGGTTGCCCAAGCACAGAGCATCACAGGCCCTGGCAGGGCCACAGGGTGCCTGGCCCACAGGAGCACCCGCTCTCACGTGGGTCCCCTCAGGTCCTTGGTGCTGGCAGCTCCAGCCCTGTTTGCCTTCATGGATGTGACCCCTAAAAGGGCTATTTGCTCATACTGAAAAAGTGTCCTAAAGGTCTCATTCCTCTGACTCCATCTAGGATGGAGAAGTGAGGCCAGAGTACACACACGTGGCTGGTTGATCTGCTTTTGTCATACATCTGTCTGGAAAGGACTCTTGGAGAGCCACAAGGAAGCTGCCACGCTGGTTGGAGACTCTGTGGGTTTCAAGCCCAGCCATGACCAGTGTTTGTGAGGTGAGATCACCTCCCTGCTAACACCTTTCCTTCTGCGAGGAAACCACCCCACCACTTCACCTGTGCTCCACAGGCTCACCCCAGCTCTGACTGGAGGTGCACTCAGGGGCTCTGTGCAGGTCCCACGTCTCTGGGTGAGTTGCAGAGCCTCCTGCCACCCATTCACCTTCCAGACACGCTGCCACTGGTCCAAGCAGGGACCAGCTCCAGTCCTCCCTCTGGTCCGATTCCAGGCAGTCTGGTGGAGTTGGGTCCCTTTAAAGCTGCCCTGGGGATGCTCACACCTGCTGTTCCTGGCTGGCAGGCAGACACCAGGCCTCTCCTCCTCCTGTGTAGCATTACTGAACACGCCCCAGCTGCCTGACTCTGACTGTCTTGGTGTCACCCCTCAGCTGTGGGTGCTCTGGGTCAGGGACATGTGCCTGGAGACAGTCCCTGTGCCAGCCAAGGACACCCCAGTCTGATCCCCTTCCCTGTGCACAGCTACAGCATAGTGAGTGGGGGCCCTGGGGCAGCCCCATGGCCAGATGTGTGACATCAGTGACACCAGTACAGATACTGGTGTTTGTGTATTGCTGCTGGCAGTGCCAGTCCCCAGGGAATGGGATGTGCTGCCCAGCGCTGCACTGGTGGGCTCCATGTTCTGGGGGTGGGAGGTGGAAGGTGAGGTCCTAGGTCTGGGATCTGGCTCAGAAGAGCCCCCAGCATGGGCTCTCCTCTGGTCTCAAGCACCACGAAGGCTTTCTCTTCCTGAGACTGGGGGGCACAGGGAAAGGAGGGTGAAGCACACTCAAGGGCAGGATTTTCCCTTTCACTGGAGTCACAGTGAGTGCTTGGGCACAGCACAGGAGGGGGCAGCAGCTCTGGAGACGCTTGTTTGCCTCCAGTGTGATTGTTTGGGCAGTGCTTGCACCCAGCCAGGGCCTTATCCAGTAAGGAAACAAGGCAGAAGGTGGAAGGGTGCCGTGGTGGAGGTGTCCCTCAGCAAATGCTGGGGGGTATTTGCAGGAGACCAGGAAGCTCTTTGGCTATGGGAGGTCTCCCTTGAGCTGCCAAACTGGTTTGGACAAGGGCAGCTGGGGCTATGATGGAGCTGGGTTCCCCTGCTGCAGTGGTGGGGAGCTGTGGACAGCCAGGCACCCCATATCCCCCTTCCCCCGGCAAGACCAGCTGTGGCACTGAGCTGCAGCACTCTGCAACACCTCTCTCCTCAGTCTCAGCAAAACTCCTGAGGAGCTGTTCCAGGGAGGTCACCGTGGCTACAGAGTCCCTTCCTTCAGCCTGCCCTCCTCCCCATGCCCCCTGCCCCACACTGGGTGCTCCCCTCTGGGCTTCCAGCCCTTGCTCCACATTCCTCCCCTGGTGCAGCTTCACACTGTCCCCTCGAGTCCTATCCCTGGTCACCAAAGAGAACCAGAAGGACCCTCTCTGATCCTGCTCCTCCACTCCTGGCTCCAGGTTTCCCTCCAGGGATGTCCTGGCCACAGTCCCTACATCCTTCAGCAGCAAAGACACGGGGCTGCAGCTGAAGGCACGGTCTGATGAAGGGGGTGCAGGTGCTGAGAGAGGCCCACGTGTGAGCTGGCAGGACTCCCAGGAGCCCAGCACACCCCACAGACATGCTGCATGGGCTTGGCACCATCACTGGAGCCCAGGCAGAGAAATACCCAGCGTTCCAGCTCAGCACTGACACCTTCCTCTGTCCAGCCAGGAGCCCTGGGAGGCAGCAGCATGTCGTGCCCTGTGTCCCCAGCACCACTGGTGGTACCACAGCATGACCATCTTTGTGGGACAGAGAGTTCCCAAAGTACAAACCCAGGGTCTCAGCAAAGTTTTGGGGCAACTGGGGATGCATCTGCCCTCCTCTGGATGCAGAGATTGCAGGGGTGGGCTCCCAGCAGGTGATGCACAGGTCTCTCCTAAAGCCCAGCCAGAACCAGGCTGCTGCTCTCTGGTAGCTGGAGGAGTGTTTGGTGACTCATGTCCCTGGAACACCACACAGTGCCAGGAAGTGACCTAGACTTCAGCCTGCATCTTGCAAAGCCTCATCTGAAACGAGTGACAGCTGCCAGTCACAGTAAGAGCAAAAGCTATCTCCCATGGCTGAAACAGAACCGGGGCTGACATCTGCCTGAAGAGGTATTTGGAAGCGTCTTTCCCAGTTCAGCACGTTTTCTGTCCCAGTATGAGAGTCTGAGGCAGGAGCAGGCTGAGCAACTGCCTGCCCTGGTTACCTGCTCCCCCCTGGAGCTTCTACATGGACCTGTGATGGTCAGCAGCTGCTCCCAGTTAGGGCTTGCAGGACCTGGTGTAAAGCAGCTACAGATACCTCTGCATGACAGGACCACTCCAGGGACACAGCCCACCTCCAGGTCCCAGTGCTCAGCCACCAAGCCATGACACCAGCTGTGTCACCCAGTCCAGGTGCTCCACATCTCCCAGCACCAGCTAGTCTGGACAAACAGCATCCCCAGCCACATCCTTTCCTTGTTGCCCCACACCATTCTCACCCTCCTCCCAGGCTGCTCTTCTCACAGCCTTGTGGCTTCTGCTCCCACCAGCCCTGGGCAAGGCAGGACACTGCCTGAGCCACAGCTCCAGGGTCCTCCCAGCGAAGCAGCTCCCAGCTCCTGACCTGGTGCCACCCACCACATTGGGATGCTAAAGCCTCCACTGTGCTGAGCAGATTGCACAGTCCCCAGGTACTGCCCATGTCAAGCTGCAGATGGAGATGGAGGTTCCTGGGACCATCCATTCCCAGCTGTCTCCTTCAGGAGCCCTCACACCCCTGGCTGAGCCTGGTGGGAGCTCAGGTGATGCCTGACCCACATCCTCCTCGTGCAGTAAGCCCAGTTGAGCTGCCCCAGGCTGGGCTCAGCTCTGAATACACCACATGGACATGGCAGCTTCATCTCTCTCCAGCGTGGCTATCCCCAGTCATATGTCTGTCCAAGAGCTGCTTGTCTCCCAGCAGAAGCTGGGGCACGTGGAGTGACAGCGGGGGCTGGTAACCTCCCTCCATCAGGGTGATACTGGTTTGGCACCCAGGCTGGGCTGTGCAGAGGCTCCTTCCCCACTGGTGCCGGGGCTTCAGAGGGGTGTGGGGCTGGGGCACCATCAAGCTTTGCTGCTCCCCCAGCGCATCTGCTGGGCCAAACCTCTGGGTAGGGGGTGAGTTGGGGTGTTCCCCTAATGTGCTCTTTCAGCCAGAGAGCTGCAGTGGGCTTTGGGAAAGGCCACAGCCTTGGGAGAGGCAGTGATCTCCAACTCACCCCCTTCAGCTACAAAAATAACCCCAGAGGTGAGAGATTTTCATCCTTGCCAGGGCATCTTCCAGCACATGAAATCCTCTGTTGGCACAAGACTGGAGCACCCTCCCCATGTCAGGGAGCGCTCAGGACCCGATGGCTCGCATGAGGTGGGAACTGGGTGCCAGGGGCTGTCCCCTCAAGCTGTGCCAGCTGGCACAGGGTCCAGCGGGATTTCGCTGAGGGGAATGCTCCCAGGAGAAGCTTTGCATGGCTGTAATCACCCCGAGCGCAGGCTGGGTGTCAGGACTGCTGGGGGGAGGGCAAACGCCCTGGGAAGTTTCTCTGCAGGACTTGGTGGCCCTGGGCACGGCAGGTGATGCCTTTACACAGGGACCAAGTCTCAGGAAGGGATATGGCTGGTCCTGGCTGCCAGGCGATGCCCACAGCCCCTGGCCATGCAGGCAACACCCCCATCGCAGCACCACCCTGGGTGCCACAGTTCGGCCCCCCGTGGCCCCCCGCGCACCCAGGAGTCGCCTTACCTTGGAGGGGCAGAGCTGGGAACTGCGGGCTGCTGGCTCTGCCCCAGGCAGCTGCAGGGGGCTGGGACAGCCGCTGGCACGGGAGATCGGCAGCACAGGGGTGGATGTGGCACCCTGTCCCCCTCCCCGTCCCCTCCTCCCCTGCGCGGAGCACCACCCCCCGTGACATTGGGGCTGAGGATGCTGGGCAAGGCCTGGCAGGGCTCAGCAGCAGGAAGTGGCCCCGTTCCCCTGAGAAGCGTCCCAGGGCGCCTGGGTGACACATCCCTGTGTTTGATCTTCCTGTTTGCTTGTTTGCCCCTTCTTTGGGTTAATTAGCCGGGTGGCTGGGGAGCTGCGGGAGAGCCCAAAGCACCTCAGAGTGCCCCCTCGTGACTCAGAGGCTTCGCTGCTCCTCCTGCTCCTCTCCACCTTCCCCAACCACATCCCTCACCCTCTGTGGCTCCAGCTCTTCACACCTGTCACCAGACACGGCTGTCCCCTCACACCACCGCAGCCTCCTGGCCCCGCTCACCCCCCAGACCCACACCAGTGGCTCTGTGGCTGCTGGTGACAGAGTATCTGGGGCCACAGGTGATGGGACATCGTGACTGTGCACTTGGAGTGAACGGGTGCACTGTGGGCACAGCTGTGGCACAGGGACAGTGAGCGTGGGGATGGAATCACCCTGGGGGGAGGTGGACAAGCGCAGCAGCTGGCTTCTTTGCACATGGATGACGTGTCCTTGGTTTGCCATAGCCTGGCCTGTGTGAGCAAGGCTGGCTCCCAATGGACAGACAGAGCATCTGGGGACAGTAGGGCTGCACCTTGGTGACACAGAGCCCTGGAAAACCATTTCACAAGGTGAGGCAGGAGCGGGGGAGCCCCTGTGACACAGGCATCAGCGCTTGGGAGCAGTGCCACCTAAGGGTGTGCAGGGACTGAGCAAAACGGGTGCTCCTGTCCTGTACTTCCAGCACCAGGCCCAGGCACCAGCTCAGGATGGGCCATCTAGAATCCCTGGGGACACTGAGCCAGGGCTGGAGCCAGGGGCCTTTTGAGCCCCTGGTGGGAGCAGGTCACACTAAGCCCAGTCTGAGCTAAGTCCTGTCAGCTTACAGATCCTGCTGGACCAGGCTGCTGGTGCTGCTACTGCTGCTCCTTGCAGCAGGACAAGCCAGCAGCAGCGTGAAGGGACAACCATTGTCACCTCCTCACTGTGCCCATCCACTTCCTAGGGAGAAAAGGAGCAGCAGATGGTTTCATTGTCCTCAGACCATCTCCCAGGGGAGATCAGCCCCACACACAGGTTCCTGGTGCCTCTGAGAAGTGTCTCTGAACTGGGGAGCTGGTTATACAGCAGTTCTCCTTCTCCAAATCCCACCTGTATGAAGCAGATCCCGAGAGCAGAGGAAGAGAGGATGGTACCAGGAAGAGCTGAGTAGATGGGCCAGAGAGCAGCTGAGGTTGGAGGGACAGCCCTGCCAACCAGGAGGGGTTTTAACATCATCAGTAGAGTACAAAGGTCTGTAAAGCTTTGTGTCAGGAGGAGAGAGGTCCTGGGGGCCCAGGCTCCTGGCCCTGCTTGGTACCTTGCAGACAGGCAAGGGGCAGATCAACACCCTCATGGTGGGAGCTGAACACAAGTGATGCTGAGGCATCTTTCACACTAGGAATTCTCTGTGACACTGCCAGTTCCCCCAAGGAACACTGAACTCCTCATGCTTTCTGGGGGTCAGAAGACAACCTTTCAGACCAAAGCTGGGGTTCAGTGAGACTGGACCCCCCTGCTTCACATCCAGCAGCAGCCACACATCCTATCCCAACACCCCATCTTGACATTTAGGGAATGGATCAGAAGTACAAAGTTCTGTCCAAAAATACACACCTCAATTCACTCTGGCTCAGAGCACGGCCCCATAAAGCCCTGCCAGGGCACTGAAGTGCTCAGGGAAGTGAGAGGGAGGGTGGAAGTAAACCCCCTTTGCTACAGAAGCCAGGGCAGCACTGTGGCCTCAGGCAGGGCACTGCATGGCCTCTGGCTGGCCATGGCCCAGGATCTACTGCAACCAACCGACCAGCCAACCAGGCAACTCCCATTCCCCAGGCGTCAGTCTGAAGGACAAATGCTTTCTAGGGAAAAAGGAATTTTATAAATAAAACTAATCCTTCCATGCATCTTTATTTTACAGCAAAATAACCAGCGTAGCACGCAGTGCTTGCAGGGCAGGGAGCTCTAACGGTGACAGCAGAGGGAGGGGCCTGAAGGATGCTGCACAAAAGGATCTTTCAAAGAAATACGGCGCTGTATGCTCAGCCACAGCCCCCTCCTCGCCTTGCACAGGGCCTGTGTAACCTGCCTCCCACCACTGCCCCCAGGGAGAAGCTCGGTGACCGTTCCTAAGAGTCCCAGCCCCCCTGAGTCCCAGTCCCAGCCAGGCACATCCCCGGCCGGGGCGAGAGAGGCGCTACCGGAGCCCGCTTCCTCGCCGGTCAGTTCACCCGGCAGGCTCGGATCATGAGCAGCTGGAGGAGGATGAAGACGGGCGACATGATGAGCCCGTACCAGAGCTCCCGCGTGTGCTCCACCAGCTTCTGGCACAGCAGCATCTCGAAGACGAACTTGAGGCTGAGGATGGTGAGGATCCAGAAGAGCCTCAGCACGGCCAGGCGCTTCTCACCGTCCTGGAAGAGCCGCACCGAGACGATGGTGGTGAAGTAAGTGCTGAGGCCGTCGGCGGCGAAGAAGGGGACGAAGACGACCCACCAGGAGAGCGCCGCGGCCTCGCCGTCCACCTTCAGCACCAGCAGCACCGAGAAGGCCAGCAGCGCCAGGCCGTGCAGGAAGATCTCGAAGGTGGCGAAGCCCAGCCACTGCACCAGCTCCCGCAGGGAGAACAGCATCGCCGCGGGGACATGGGAGCGGCGGGGCCGGCGGAGCGCGGCGGGACGGGCCCGGACCCCGGCTCCGGAGCCTCCGCTGCGGCGGCGCAGGGCGATGGCGTTCGCGGGGAGGCGGCGCGCGGTGGTGACGTTAGCGGAAGGAGCGGGACTGGTGCGCGCCGGGCTCCGTGCCGGCTCGCGGGCTCCTTGTCCCGGTCCCGGCCCCGTCTCGCGCCCGCGGAGGCCCCAGGCCGGGCGGGGGGGTCCGGCCTCCCCCCCCCCCCGCGGGCTCTGAGGGAAGCCAGGCCTCGCCCAGGCCCGATGCGTGTCCCGCCGTGCTCCCAGCCTGTTCCCTCGGGGCGGGGGCCGGCCGCGCTCCCCGCCTAGGGCAGTCTCCCTGCGGGGCAGCCCGGGCACCCCTCGGGGCTCCCCGCGGGGGCCGGTGGCGCGCAGGGCGCTCGCTGCTCGGGCTTGGGAGCGGCGTGTGTCCGCTCACGCTCCTCGTCCTCACCCAGCTCCCGGGCCTTCCCCCCGCGGGGGGATGCGCGGGGCAGGTACGGTAGAGCCAGAAGGGTGGCAGAGGTGATCGCAGGGGCGTGCTGGGCCTGCGGTGGTGGGACGGGTCAAAAGAGCCCGAATGGATCACCGGCCCTGCGGTTTAGGTGCTCAGGCCTGCTCTGGCATTTTGCCTCGGCAGCAGGGACAAGGAGCACAGTGGTGTCACCGCTGCTCCTGCAGCTGGGGACGCTGTAGCGAAGGGGGTGTCAGTCGGCACTGCCCAAGAGTGGAGACAGAGCCCGGGAGCCTTGAATCCCACTCGTGTCCCTGAGCTATTGCCTGTGCCTGCTGCTTGTAGTGTTGACCCCACAAGTGTCACCTTCAGCCCCTGACACTCCTTTGAAGCCTGGGTGGGTGTAGGTGTGACCCTCAGCCCAGAGAAGGCCCAGGTCAGCCTCCCTTTGTCTCTCCTCCCAGTCATTTCTCTGGTTTTGTCTCTTGCAGATGGCAGGACGGAACCTCCTTGTTCTTTTTGGCAGCCAAACTGGAACAGCTCAAGACACAGCTGAGAGGATTGGTAGAGAAGCCAAGCGACGGCACTTCCAGTGCAGAGTGGAGGCGCTGGACAGCTATGATGTGGTGAGTGGTGACACAGAGGGGTGCCCCAGGCACTTCTGATCTCACTCCATCTCCACCAACCCCATTTCTGGCACTGGGGCATCCTCCACCCATGCTGTGACTTGCTGTATTTCACCAGACTATGGCTCTGCACCCTTCCTGAGTACAGCTTGTGCTTAACTCAGCTGAAAATGTGTGAAAACGAAGCGATGACTCTTGTTTGTGTTAGATCACAGGTACCCGGGTGTACCCTGCAAGGCAAGGAGCACCAAGGTGCCACAGGCAGTGTGTGGGCAGCAGATGCTGCTGCAGTGCCTGCAGAGGAGGTCATGCTGTGTGGGCTTTGGGGTTTATTCCAGGCATAGTCTGTGTGTGACCGTGATGTCCTGTTAGTAACCAGGTCGGGACAGCTGACGTGCTTTTGTAGGCTGCTAACCTGAGTGCTCCTTCCCATGTTTGTCTGCACAGGCCAACCTCATCAATGAGCTGCTGGTGGTATTTGTGTGTGCAACCACCGGCCAGGGTGACCCACCTGACAACATGAAGGTAGGACACGCTCCTGCCCATGCTGCTTTTACACTCCTGGCCCAGGGACTGGGTTCTCTCTCGAAGCAGCTTGGACAGTGGCTGTTTTTGGAGAGCAGAGCTTTGGACCAGCACCAGTTACATCTCGTGTTGCTGATGGGACACGGGCAGGGAGCTGGTGGAGTGTCAGCAGATGAATGGCTGTCCTGGTTTCAGTGAGGATAGAGTTAACTCCATCTGTAGCAGCTGATGGGATGCTGTGTTTGGGAGTTACAATGAAAGCAGTGCTGAGAACACCCTGATGTTCTTAGTTGCAGTCAGACAGTCAAGGACTTTCTCAGCTTCTTCCTATTTCTCTCTTCAGGAGAAAGGAGGGGCGAAGCCAGGACAGGTGCCCCAGATGGGCCAAAGAGAGTATTCCATGGCAATGACGTCCTGCCCAGGAGAACGGGGGGCTGAGGGGAGGAAGAAGAGGGGCGGTGGCGGGACGCGTGCTGCTTGGGGGGACGGTCGGGTTCCGGGACAGCTCTGGGTGGTACCTGAGTTGTGTGGGTCGGGGAGAAACTGCAGTGGGGATCAAGAGTTTCATCTTCTTTTGCTCTAAAGTCCTGTTAGCATTGGGATATTTGATCTTTCTGTTCTCTCAGTAAACTCTCCTTATCCCAACCCACGGGCCTCTTAGTTTCTTGGGTTTGGAGTTCTTTCCCCTTCCTTTTCCCTTCCCTTGTTTCCCCCTTTTTCCCTCTTCCCCTGCTCTTTCACTTTAAGGAGCAGGCAGCTGCGTGGAGCTCGGCCCACAGCCGGGGGGAAACCACGACAGTGGCTCAGAGGGGCCCCACCATCACAGGGACCCTGGGTCTGTGAGGGCTCACAGAGCATCGTCCTCCTGGCAGGTGGCAGTGGGGCTGCTGCCATGGGTGGCCTTTGCTGACAGCCATGCTTCCTGCTCTGGTGGAACTCAGCAGGGGGCAGGAGGGCCCCCGTGGGTGGGTGGGTGAAGCTGGGGGCAGGCAGGAAGGCTTGCTGCTGGCAGTGTGACTCCCTGGCTCTGTCCTTTGTAGACATTCTGGCGGTTTCTGTTCCGGAAGAACCTGCCGCCCGGTTCCCTCTGCCAGCTGGACTACGCTGTGCTGGGCCTCGGAGACTCCTCCTACCCCAAGTAAGCAGCTCTGCAGCTCCTCACCTGCCTGCAGCAGCCACTCCTTGCAGCTCTGGCTGCAAGCAAGGGCAGAGTGGCTGAGGGATGAAGGAGGCAAGATGAGACAGAACCTTACTCTAGAGCACCAGCTTAGATGACACATAATTCCCACCAGCCTTAAAAATCCTTGCCTTACCAGCCATGGCCCTCCTAATCCCCAGGAGTTGGGCTTTGCCTGTTCCTTTCCTCCCAGGCTTCTCAAGCAGGTGCTTTGCTGCAGCGTCTTGCATGTTGTTTCCCAACCGCATATTACAGAGGTGCAGGTCTCTGAAGGTCAGAAGGCCCATGCTGCAGCAATTTCAGTGGACCAAGCTGACAGGAGACATGAAGCAGAGAGTTTTAGGTGGCAGCCAGCCTGTTGGTCCCTTCTTTCCCCAGAGATTGTTTCCTTGTGCCCAGCACAGCTGTAGTGGGAGGGATGGGATTGTGGGAGGGATGGGATTGTGCCTGAGATCTGTGGGGCAGCAAGGGGCTAAAGGGAAAGAAATGTGCACAAGCTGCCCTGAAGAGAAGCTGGAGCCCCCGAGTCGCTCTGGGGAAGTGGGGTGCAGCCTGTGTGGCTCAAGCAAGTGGCAGCCAGCTCCTTGTCTGTGCAGCCCTGGGATGGAGCCCCAGGCTGGGCAGGGCACAGGGCCAGGTCGTATGTGCTGGCTCTGGCTGGGCCTGCCTCTGCACTGCTCCAGTGTGGCCCTGGCAGTGTGTGCTGGCTCGGGGAGCCAGTGCCTGCTGACCCACTGCAGGAGCCCTCTGCAGCTGAGTTTATTCTCTGCCCAGGTTTAATTTTGTTGCCAAGAAGCTGCACAAACGGGTGCTGCAGCTTGGGGGCAACGCTCTGCTGCCAGTGGCCTTGGGAGATGACCAGCATGACTTGGGGTAAGAGCCCCGGGGGATGTGCAGTGGGTGGGAAACCCTGGGGTGTGCTACAGTGTCCTCAGGCTGGTGGCAGGGCAGTTACCCCAGCCTCAGGGACAGTGGGGTGCTGCTCCCACCCTGGCTCTGCCCCTCTGGCCCAGGCTTGGCCAACAGCCTCTTGCAGCTCTGGGTGAACGTGCTGGTCTCTGCTCACAACTCCCTGTAACCTGGATAATTTCCTTCTCCAGAGTGTCCCATGACCCCCAGTGTGTACTAGCATCTCCTGACTGCCCCAGCCGTGCTGTGGCCAGGGGCTGGCTGCATCCCACGGCCGCGGACCGGTGGTGTTAGGGCAGCCTGAGCTGTGCTGCTGCTCCTCCCACGCAGAGCAGCATTGCTGGGGGCTTGGTGACTGCCACTGCTTGTGTTCAGACAGCAGAGGCTGGGCACCAGAGAGAGAGTGGTTTGAGTAGCAGAGATGTTTCCAGGCCTGAAGCTGGAAGGGGACAGCGTGGAGCAGCTGTGTGGTTTCCTGGGGTGGCTCAGCATTGTCTGAGCGCAGGGGTGGCAGTGCTTCACTCTGAGGGTCTGCTGCAGCCCAAATGTCCCTCTTGCAGGCCGGATGCAGTGGTTGATCCATGGCTCCTGACTTTATGGGACAAGATCCTCGCCTTGTACCCTCTCCCCCTAGCCTTGAGGTCATCAGTCCAGACACACGGTGAGTGCAGAGGGTAGGAAGGGGCTGCTGGAGCTGCCTGGTGTGAAGTGCTGTTTTCTTGGCTGTTCTCTTCAGTGGAGATATGCCTTGCTTTTACTAGGAAGCCTCCCCACACTGCTTGTGGTGACTTTGGTGGCCCTTCTCTCTCTGGATGGGTTGTCCCCTTGTCCCCTGGGCAAGCGTGGCAGCTGCCCCAGCAGCGTTCTGCCCATCTTGCTGTCCTGATGCACCTCTGCCCTTGGCAGACCTGTCAAACATGTGTGCCCAGCCAGCTTCCCTCTGCCAGCCCTGGAGCCTCTGGCATCATCTTCTCATGGCATTCCCTCACCTTAGGCCAGCTCCTGGGGACCAGGGTGATGGGTGGGGAAACAGTGGGAAACTCCAGGCCCCTTCCTGCCCCCAGCCTGTAGTGCTGTGATGTGAAGGAGGTGTGATGTGAAGGTAAGCACACTGTGTTGCTCTCCTCCCCACAGCCTGCCCCCAAAGTACACGCTGCACTACATCACTGAGGACTCCCCGCACCCTGATGTCAGCCTGCTCCAGCCAGCAGCACCCAGGGCTGCTCCCTCTGAGCTGCACCCCTTCTCTGCCAGGATGGTGTCCAACCAGCGGGTCACAGCAGAATCCCATTTCCAGGATGTGCGGCTCATTGAGTTCGATGTCACAGGCTCAGGGATGACGTGAGCATTTTCCTGATCCCCCAGGCCTTGCTGAGTGGCATCGGGTGTCCTGTAGCCTGGCAGCCTCCTGCACTCTCCTTCCCCCTATAATCTGAAGCTGCAGCTTTATGGATGTGGTGCCTGCTGCACTGCTTCGCTGCGTGACAGTCAGGGGGTGTGACAGTGTGGGTCAGAGAAAGCTTTAGGTTGGAAGGGACCTCAAAGCCCATCTAGTTCCAGTCCCCTGCCATGGGCAGGGACACCCTCACCAGCCCAGGTTGCCCCAAGCCCTGTCCAACCTGGCCTTAAACACTTCCAGGGATGGGGCTCCCACAGCCTCCCTGGGCACCCTGTGCCAAGGCCTCACCACCCTCAGATTAAGGAATTCCTTCCTCATGTCTAACCTAACCCTGCCCTCTGCCAGCTTGAAGCCATCGGCCCTTGCCCTGTCCCTGCACTCCCTGGTGAACAGCCCCTCTCCCATGTTCCTGTAGGAACTGGTCCTGTAGGACCTCTTTGCCTTCTTAGGTTAGAGAGCACGACCTTAGTGACACTTGGAACCTGGCTGAGCTGTGGCCCCTCCCCTGGTGCGGGTGCTGGCTGGGCTGGCGGTGCCGTGCAGGCCAGCCTGCCCGGTGGCTGCCCTCAGCAGGTCCTGCTGCTTCCACAGGTTCAGCGCAGGAGATGTGGTGATGATCCAACCCCAGAACTGCCCTGAAGATGTGCAGCAGTTCTGCCAGCTCCTGCGCCTGGATCCAGACAGACGCTTTGTGCTGAAGCCCACAGAACCTGGTAGGTCCTGCCTGCTGCTCCTCTCCTTCCCAGCTGGTATGGGGCAGCCTCCCAAGCTCTGGGGCAGCCTCCCAAGCTCTGGGCCAGCCCAGAGCTCTGCTCTTGCTTTGCTCTAGACTCAGGAAGGAGGGAGTTGGGAGCAGCTGATGGGCCTCTGCCTGTCTTGCAGCACGTGGGTTCTTCCCTTGCAGTGCTCTGTGTGTGTGGGTCCCGCAGTGGGGCCGGTGGGACTCATGGGAGGGACCCAGCGGTGTCCAGGCTGCCCCCATGCCTTGTCTCCTTGCAGGCCCCAGCCCAGAGTGTGAAGGATCCTGCAGCTGCCCCAGCCAAGACCCCAGCGGGGCTGCTCACACTGCTGCCCTGTCCTGGGCAGCGCTGGAGCTGGGGGGCAGCGGGTAGACAGTGCCTGGGTGTCCTGCCGTGGTGCTGGCCCCGAGCAATCCCTGATGCCCCCCTTGCAGGTACATCCCTCCCTGCCCTGCTGCCACAGCCCTGCACCATCCGCCACCTGGTCACCCACTACCTGGACATCTCCTGCGTGCCACGGCGCTCCTTCTTTGAGCTCCTGTCCTACTTCTCTACGAACGAGCTGGAGCGGGAGAAGCTGCAGGAGTTCAGCTCTGCACAGGGCCAGGAGGAGCTGTACAGCTACTGCAACCGGCCCCGCAGGACCACGCTCGAGGTAGGGCTGGGGGAGCACAGCAAACCCACACCCTGAGGGCTGTGTCATGGCATAAAGCACCCAGGCAGAGGATCAGCCAGAATGTCTTGGCAGAGGAATTTACTTCACCTGCTTGGATAGCCACTGGTGGATAAAACCAGCTCCAAATCCTTTGGGCTGTGTGGCGGGCCCTGTGCTGCAGCCTGAGGGTGCTGGGAGGGCAGTGGGACAGGGCCCAGTGGCGCTGAGGCCGCGGTGCCTTTGGTTGAGGGACGGGGTGGGACAGCCTCTGTGGCACCAAGAAGCAGGCAGGCTGCCTTCTGGGCTGTACCAGCTCGTGGCTTTGCAGGCCCTCTGGGATTTCCCTCACACGACCTGTGCCATTCCTCCTGAATACCTGCTGGAGCTCATCCCTCGCATCAGAGCCCGTGCCTTCTCCATCGCCTCCTCCATGCTGGTAAGAGCCCAGCCCTTCTCAGCCCTGTGTCAGGCCCTGAGCTGAGGGTCTGCCAGGGCCAGGGCTCGCACTCGGTGCCATGCACGCTGTGGATGTTCAGGCTGTATTCCCAGCCCCGCTGAGCACCCACATCCTACCTGAACCCTGCCCTTCTGCAGCCTGTGCCAGCCCGACACATGGGCCGGTCCCCCTGTGAGGGCAGCCCTACCAGTGCTGGGGCTGGCCCAGCGCGTGGCAGAGCCTGGTGTCCTTTTCTGGTGTCAGTGGGAGCCTGGGAGCGGCCCTGGGTGCTGTGGCCGTGGGAAGGAGCAGTGCAGCTTCCTGCTGCTGCCGGGAGGTGGCAGTGGGTCCTGGCCCCGGTGGCTTGGCAGATGGCAGCCCAAGCTCCGGTGGTGGTTGCCCTTTGTGGAGGCCTCTTGGGTTGGAGAGTCCCTGTCGCCGTTGCCAGCTGTGCAGGGCATTCCTGCAGCAGTGCTTCTCTGGGAAAACCCTCTTCCCCAGGGGAAAGGTTCAGGGCCAGGGTGTGCTCTGCTCGCTCTGAGCAGCCGTTTCAGGCTGGGACGAGTGGTGCAGACGCCCAGGCAGGAGCTGGGCACAGGCTCTGTCCCCAGAGGATAGAGGCACCGGGCTCTTCCTGCAGAGCCATCCTGGGTATCTTCCCCTTTCTCCTGGCTCCTGTTTGGACACAGGCTCACCCTCACCGGATCCAGATCCTCATGGCAGTAGTGCGGTACAGGACACGGCTCAGCAAACCCCGACGTGGTCTCTGCTCTACCTGGTTGGCTTCTCTCAACCCAGAGCAAGGTAAAGTTGCTTGGATTCTGTGAGGATCCTGTGTGCATGCTGGCCATGTGCTGGAGTGCCTGGACCCTCAGTGGAGCACCATCAGCACTGGGAGCTGGAGCATACTGGCTGAACTATGCAGCCATCCTTCCTTGCTGCTGCCATCCTCTTCAGAGCATGGTGTGCTCCTCCAGCTTGCCCTGAGCTCCTGGTTTTCTCCCAGTTGCTTTGACCCTCCTGCTTCCAGTGCCAGTGTGCCCTGCTATCCCACAGTGGGCTACTCCTGGTGTCCCAGAGCTGGTAGTGCTCTGACCACTGGACACCTCCAGAGCTGTAGCACCAGCTTTGGGAAGCATGGTCCTTCCTTTGACCATATCCATCCTGTCCTGTGAAAACTGTGTGTGCTGCTCATCTGCTCTAACCAGAGAACCCTTCAGCTGTGTCCCCTTATAAATGTGACAAGCTCACGGGGTCTCCCTGCTGCAGGATGGTAGAGAATTGCTCCATATGACTCCAGTGTGAGATTGGGTCTTCTCTGAGTACCTAGATGTGGATCTTGACTCCTCCCCTGGCTTCCGGAGGAGGCAAATTTGGCCACCCCTTACTCAGCCTCCAGGTTGAGACGTCTGCTTGCCTGCTGTCTTCCCTGGCACCACCTCACTTGTGTGAGGAGGAAACAGTCCTACAGCCATTGGAACAGCTTGCCTTGCTCTGGGGTTCCCTTGGGTGCTTGCTGAGACAGCTGAAGTACTTTTGATGCACACACCTGGTGTGCCCGTGGCTCCAGGAGTGCCTTGTGCTGGGGTGGGGGTAAGCCAGGTGCCATCCGTATCTTTGGAACATCCTGGAAGAGCTGGATGCCTGGCTCTCCCCCTGTGCTGTCAGGGGCCCAGTGGTGGTGGGGTGATGCAGGTTGGTCTGTTTGTTTTGCAGGTGATGTGCGGGTGCCTCTTTGGGTGAAGAAAGGAGGAATGAAGTTTCCAGCCGCCCCTGACACCCCGGTGATCATGATTGGCCCTGGCACAGGGGTGGCACCTTTCCGGGCAGCAATACAGGAGCGGGTGGCACAAGGACGTGGAGGTGAGGAAGGGTCTTGGACGGGACTTGGGACGCCCCTTGCTGCAGGCAGGTTCAGCTTACAGGCTCCTGAGGATTCGGACAGGCCCAGGCCTTGCTGTGTTTGGGAGCAAGCTGGGCTCTGGGGCAGGTGAGGCAGGAGCCTGGTGTGTGCAGCCTGGGTGATTAGTCACAGGCTGAGCTGCAGGGCTGCTCCTGGGCTGGTGCTGGGCTGTGCAGAGGCTCTTTCTGGGCTCTCAGCGAGTGCAGGTGGGTTACTGAGCTCTGCCACTGCATGAGGAGTTGTGCCTCTGCCCTTGTGCCATCCTCATTCCCCCAGCTCAGCCCCTGGGGCCCAGCAGAAAGCTGACGCTGGTAAAGGGGAACTGTCAACCCTGGGGGGCTTTTCTTCCCCTTCCTGCACCCCACCCTCTGCTTCTCCAGCGCACGGGTGTGGTGGGCACCATTCGCGGGGCATTTGTCCACCCAGCACAGCCTGTGCTCTGCCCTCTGCAGGGAACCACCTGTTCTTTGGCTGCCGCCAGAAATCCAAGGACTTCTACTGCCAGGCAGAGTGGGAAGAGCTGGTGACAAAGGGCTTCCTGACGCTCTTCACAGCCTTCTCCAGAGACCAGGTTTGTTCCCAGCGGGCAAGGGTGATTGCAGAAGCATCTCAGGCAGCACTGATGGACTCTGACAGTGTTTCTGGCCTTTGTAACTGTTGGCATGGACTGCAAAGGGTTTGTTGGGATGGCATGGTGGTCCCCTTGCTCCCCACACCACCTCGGTGCTGGCTGGGGTCCCCACCAACACCACAAGTGCCCCTGCCCAGCCAGGATGTGTCTGGCTGAGTTGAGCTGGTCGGTTGCTGGGCCAGGGCCGGTGAGCGCCAGAGCAGATAAGGTGTGAGCCAGCTTTGTTTGGCTGGGCCACATGACTGATAAAAGCTCTGGCGCCTCTCAGGGGGTCACCAAGCAAGAACCTTTCTTGGTTGAATGCCACCCTTCCCATGTCCCTCTGACTGCTGGCTGAAGCTGAGGGGCTTGGCCTCCTGCCCCAGCTCATGGTGCCTCCACACCAGCTCTCCCGGAGCCTCAGCTGCTCAGGAGAAAGCTCCCCGGGGTGCAAGCACCCCACAACTCATCCCCTCCCTTTGATCCCTTACTTCCAAGTCGGTGGCTTTGGTGGGCAGCTCCCAGCCCCTCCCTGGGCTGCATGGCTTTACATCACCAGAGAGGCTCCAGGAGCTGGGACTCTGTTATGGCTTGTGCTGTCCCTTGATGGCACCGAAAGCTCAGCCGGCCTTTGGACCAGAGATCTGATAGAGGGTCAGTGGGATGGGTATTTCTAGGTAGCTCAGCTGCACCAGGCCCTGTCTGCTGGGTGTGTGTGTGGCATGAAGCCAGCATCTCGCATCCAGTCACTTGTCAGGCACGAGTTGAAGGCCTCTGTGAAGGCCCCCCAAGCCTGATGGACAGGAGCAGCACTGCAGGGGTGTGTTGGGATGACCGCTCTGCCTTCACAGAGTGAAGGGGGAATTTGCTGCTCCCCAAGTTTGGAGAGCAGCCTCAGAGCCTCCTCCTGCCCTCACAGACTCTGGGGGGACGGGACTCACATTGGGGTGTGCCTCACAGCCTCCCTTCCCCACCTGCTCTGTGGGGTGAAGCAGTTTGTCATGAGGGTCTTCTGCCACAGAGCCCTGGCAGTGCTGTGACGGAGGCGAGCGGGAGCGCAGCCAGGTAGGACAGGCCATGCTGGGCCATCGCACCTGCAGCTCCAGGAGATTCTGCAGCCATTCACTCATCAGAACTTGGGTTTTGAAGAGCCTGCCAGGTGCTGGGATGCTCCATAGCTGAGCAGGGTTCCCCTCTCCTCTCCATAAGGTCCCCTTTGCAGTGACCTTCTGTCCCATCAGGCCAGCCTGGCAGCGCAGACTGATCCAGCCTAATGCGGCTGTGGCTAATTCTCAGCAGGATGCCCTGGGGTTTAGCTGAGACGTGACCTGAGTTTGTCACTGGGGTGCTCTGGTTTCTAGGTAGCTGCAGGTCCTTAAATGACTCGCTGGGCGCCCCAGCCTCCTCGGCAGAGCCTCTGTCAGCACTTAGCTGATTAATGTTAATGATGCTGAAGCTGAGCGGTGTGGGTGCTTGCGACAGGCTTGCCTACCTCCTGCATGGCCGGCAGCCGGGGCAGAGCAGTGCCTGGGCTGACCTGACTCCAGTGCAATGCAGCCGGCAGAGCCGCGTGGGACCTGCTGACTGCGCTGTGACCAGCTCTTGTGACAGCCGAGGCTGGTTGCTGCTTGTCCCCACGCACACCCCCGCGCTGCACAGAGAGCCTGAGCTGCAGCAGGAGCCTTGTTGCCTTTGGGGCTGGAGGGGAGGGAGGGAGGAGGCTGTGCCTGCGGCTCAGCTGAGCGCTGCGCAGAGCCTGATGCAGTGGGACGTGTGGCCCAGGGCCTGGCCTCCATCACAGTGTCACCTTTGTCACAGAAGAGCAGTTTGGGCCAGCAGTGAGTTGGAGGTGTTGGCAGTGGTGTTCCTCTTGGGCAGAAGCCAGGACCATAGGCAGTTCCTTGGATGTGTGAAGCCTTGTGGATTAACCCTTTGGGAACTCTCTTTGGTCAGGCACGCTGTGCCAAAAGCTGGGTGTGTCCAATCCCCCAGCACAGCGGAGGGGCAGGGAGTGGGACTGAGGACATGCCTCCAGGATTTCTGCCCTGTCAAGCTGTTTCAGGTCTGCTTCAGGTGACAAGGCTGGGATCAGCAGCCAGGGCTGGGAGAAGGGTCTCTGCCCTGCACCAGCCTGGGGGTGGGAGCACACAGAGCCTCCTCTGCCCATGCTGGGAGAGGATCAGGCAGGAAGGAGCCCTTCCAGGGATGCCCTGGCTGTTCACCAGAGATGGAGCAGGCGGGGGGCAGCCAAAAGATTGGGACACACACACACACTACATAGGGCACGTTCCCCTCTGAAGCTCCTGCTAATACACCTACCTCTCACCCACCCATCCCATGTGAGAGTGGATCCAGCTGCTTCTCCAGGTGTCCCTGCTCTGGGGTGACATGCTGCCCAGGCGCTTGCAAACGGCCCCTGAGAGGGGTCTGCAGGGGCTGGGCAGGCAGGCTGGGGCTGCTGCCTGGGCTGTGGCCTCAGCACAGTGTTTCCCCACAGGAGGACAAGGTTTACGTTCAGCACCGCATCCGGGAGAACCAAAGGCTGGTGTGGGAGCTGCTGAGCAGCAGGAATGCTCACATCTACCTGGCTGGGTGAGTGAGAGGTGTCCCCACAGGGACTGTGGGGTAGCAGGGCTGCACGTTGCTGTTTGTCCACCTCCCTGGAATCTTTCCCTTGGCTCAACCTGCAGACTCAGCCTCCTGCACTCCTGCAGGTCTCTGGGGGCTGCAGTCGCCACTGCAGAGGGACCAGCTTGTTCCTTCTCTCTGACTGTCCTGCTCTGCAAGCCCTGGGCTGAGAGGGCTGGTTCTCACCTACCCTGTGCCTCAGTGAGGAAGGGGTAGAGCTGGCACCATGGTACAGCTGCTCTGGCTGGCCCCATGTGCCTCTCTCTGCAACTGCCAGTGCCCGTGACTGGCATCACCTGTCTGCAGGTTGCCTGGCTCTGACCCCCCCCCAAACCTGTACACTGGAAAGCTCCCACCTCTCTCCACACCCCTCTCCTCCGGTGGGGATGGGTGAAACTGGAGAAGGCGGCTTGTGTGGTTCCTGTGCCTGCTTGGGTGGGCAGGAGGCCTTTAAAGCGTAATAAACCAGCACTCCACCAGCACTGGTGCTGGTGAGCAGCGGCTTTTGGGACCCTTGGCACATCCTGGCTGGCTCTTTGCACCCTAAACTGTCTTCCCAGGGCAGGGATGAGCCATGCTGCCCCACAGCCTACCCCACAGCCTGCCTCCCTTGACAGCACAGTTCTTCACTGCGTGGTTACCTTGAGTTCCTTGGAAGTCAGACTGTTGGCTAAAGAGCAGTGCCTGGCCTTGGGAGGCTGAGTACCTGCAGCTCCCTGTTCCTGGATCTGTGGCTCTTTTCCACGGCGAAGTCCTTGACGTGCCTGCCCTTGTTGCTGCCTGTGTGGCAGGGAGAGGCTGCTCACCCTGGGCAGGGGTTGTGAAATGCTTTGGGCTCCCTGAGATGGCGAGAAGCTGACGAGGGTGTTTGTCGTGCACCCCGTGACCTGGAAGGCGCTGTGCAAACTTGTGTCTCGCTGTCGACACAAGCAGCGATTGCAGGAGGCTCCTTCCTGCCTGTCCTGCACAAGAGCTGGAACTTCCCCACTGCTGGGCCAGACTGGCCTTGCTGCATTCCTGGGAGAAGGAAATCTTTGCCTGCTGCCCAGGAAGCAGAGGCCAGGCTTCCCACTGCCCCTCGCACACTGCTTCGCCAGTGCCTCCGCCCGGTCCGTGCCCCCTGGCTGCATCACAAGGCTCCCTGGGACCCTTACCCCAGACTGGCCATTCCCACCCACAGATCAGGGCTTCGGGTTGGGTTTCCTCCATTGAGCTGCACTTGGGACTCGGGGTCGTACCTCCGTTCACAGCCCACATGCTGAGAGTGTTGGGCAGCTGTTGGCTGCCCCCTGGCAGTGGTGCCTTGGTGGCTCTGTCCTCTCCTTCCATCCTTTCTGCTGCTCTCTGCTGCTGGCAGAGACACCCTGGGGGCTGTCAGGAAAAGATCAGTGTCTTGGAAAGAGCAGGGCTTGCACAGCCCTCCCCGTTGGGGCATTTTGCATGGCTGTGAGGGTGGTGTTTTGGGTTGCTCTGAGACCCATCTCACTGGGATCTTTGTCCCTGCCTTGAGGTGGCCCTCAGCCCCGATCAGGCAGGTGGCATCTGAGAGCCTTGTCCTCCTTGTACGAGTGACGACTGTCCTGGTTGCAGCGGGCACTTACCACCCCCCTGAGCAGCCCACGGTGCCTGTAAAGACTCACAGGGAGTTGGAAGGGACCTCAGGAGATCATTGAGTCCAACCCTGGGATCGCAGTGCCTGTCCCTGCCCCATGGACTCTGAGCAGCCCGTGGGGTGCCCAGCAGGAAAGCAGGCTCCCCTGAACATCACCTCTTTTCCACTCCAGAGACTGTTGGAAGTTCCAGCCACACCAGGAGAAAGATGGGGACAGTGAATCCTGGCCTGGGTGTCCCTGGGTGTGGAGGGCAGAGTGCCCACCTGCCCTGGTGCCCACTGCCTGGGGAGCACCTTCTCTCTGTGCCCAGCTCATCTCACTCAGGGGCAAAAAGGATGAAGATGTCCCTGTGAAAAAGAGATGTTTGACATGTTTCCCATCACCAGCCTGGCCACCCTATCTTGCACTTGCATATCAGTGCCTGACTCAGAGACAATACGGCTCTTCCAAAAAAGAAGACCTCCTTTCTGGGTATTTTGGGATGTTAATCAGCTTCAAAAGCAAGTCAGAATTCTGTCTTGTTCTTGGGAGATAGCAAGGACATTGCCAGTTCCTCGTGCCAACTGGAGCAGCCTGGGAAATTTTTTATTAGATGCTTTTTTGTCACACAGTCAGTTCATCAGCTGGAACTCTCTCCAGGAAAAAGTCTGAATTTCTTATTTCCCACAAGAAATAATTGTGCTTGTTCAATCCTGTTTGGGTACTTTCTACACAAAAACTCATCTTTTCTTCATCCTTTCTCTCCTGTTGAGGCTTGGACTGGGTTTGGTTACAAACGTGGCCATCACAGCAGTCATTTCAGGCAGGGCTGGAAGGCACTGCTCCTTTCCTGTACTCATCTTACCCAGCTCAGGGTTGGAGGTGTTTCCCCTCAGGTGGAAGGGTGGCTTCCTGCCCTCCTGCTGAGAAATTGTGACTTGTGTATATTCCTCACGTCCCACTCATGGGGGTGACTGGAAGCGGAGCAATACAGGGCCAGAGTGGAGGCTGCTGAGCTGTCATGCTCCTCCACAGCCACATCTGCCCAGCAAATTCCAGCACTGGGCAAGAATCACAGAATCACAGAATGGTCTGGGTTGGAAGGGACCCCAAGGGATCACAGAGCTCCAACCCCCTGCCACAGGCAGGGACACCAACCTCCAGGCCTGGAGCTACACAAGGTTGCCCAGGGCCCCAGCCAGCCTGGCCTTCAACACCCCCAGGGACGGGGCACCCACCTCCTCTCTGGGCAGCCTGTTCCAGCCCCTCACCACTCTCTGGGAAGCGCTGTGTGGTCATGGCACCGCTCTCTGAGGCATGGTACGAGCTGCCTCTCCAAGCCTCCCAGTTACTCAGTGCCAGGCAGCCTGTGTTGAGGGGTGAGGCGGGTCCCCGCTGCCCCAGGGCAGGGTGAAGGGTTCTGCTGCCCCCCTGATGTGCTGCCTTGCCAGAGCACTGAGGCTGCTGATTCTCCCACTCGACGCTGAGCTCCCCCAGTGCCAGTTCCCTTTGTGTTTTCCTGCTCAGCCTCCATTGTGCTGCCTACTCTCTCTTCCAGGAATGCCAAGCAGATGCCAGCGGCGGTGACCGAAGCGCTGCGGTCGGTGTTGCAGCTGGAAGGTGGCCTGTCGCCCTCTGAAGCAGAGGAGCATTTAACAGCCCTGGAACAATCCCAGCGCTTCCAGTCCGAAACCTGGTCGTGAGCCTGGCTCTCTGCCTGCCCCTGCCCTGCGAGTTCTGCCTGAATAAAGGAAGAAACAAAACGATCTGCCTCTGGCACCATCCTTGGGCTGAGATTATCCCAGCCAGGGCAGGGGCCTGGCAGAGGGGCTGCGTGTACCCAGCCAGCCCTTCCCAGATGGCAGCCCGGCTCCTGTGGGCCTGTCTGCTGAGGGGCTGGGTTTGGTTTGGCAGGGAGGAAGCCTGGCTCCTCGTGCCCAAATCCCAGCGGAGGTGAGAAGTCTCTGGTGGGATGCTGCTGGTGGCTCCTGCGTGGGACAGAGCTGCAGCCCTGGGTGCTCTGGCTGCCGGGTCCCCTGTGCTGAGGGAGCAACACCCACGGGCGTCGCTACAGCTACAGCGTCTTGAGCTGCCCTTGTCTGTGGCAGGACCTGGAGGAAGTGAGCTGTTGCCTGGGAGTCTCCACCCTGGCATTAGTCAGCGGCAGTGGCGCTTGCTGCAGGAGGCTGCCCTGACAGACCTGTTCCCCCTGTCTCCAGTGGCTGAGGGCAGCAGCAATGGGCACATGAGGAAGCTTCGATCCCTGTGTCTCTGGTGCCAGTTCCTCTTCCTGAGCTGCTCAATTCCGAGCTCCCCAAGTACCCGTTACCTCTGAGTTACCCCTCTCCCTGAGCACCTGCTCTGCTGGACCCATCCTCCACCCCATCCCAGGAACTGTCTCCAGCCAGGGCCAGGCGAGCCAGCAGCCTCCAGCCTTTCCCCTCCAGGCCATGTGACCTCCTGGCCCTGCCGTTGCCCCAGTGGGGCCAGTGCCACCTCCTTCCTTCCCCTAGTTCAGTGAACTCTGTGCCACTCTGTAAATAGCAATTAGGATCCAGGGCATGAATCAGGCCGGGACAGTCCCTGGGAGCAGCCTGGGACAGGAAGGGGCAGCAGTGCCATGCCACACCTGTGGCCCAGCCATGCTCCCATGCACCAGCTCCTGGGGTCCCGCACAGGCGTGCAGTGCCCCAGGGCAGTGCTGGAGCTACAGCCCTGCAGCGAGTGGAAGCGGGGTGCTTTTGGGGTCCCCTAGCCGCTGCTTTCCTGGACCTGTTGCCCCTGCAGTCCCAGGCTGGGTTGGGTGTCCCCATGCCCGGCGACAGCTGGGGGGACAGTGTGGAGCTGTCCATAGCAGTCACCCGTGTCCACGGCAGTCACCGTGCGGGTGGCACCATCCGCTTGCGTGGGGCCCGATCCGGGCAGCGCTTGTCCTCTCCAACCCTGCAAGCTGCCTGTGGGGCACGGCAAAGAGAGGTGGCCCAGAACAGGGACAGGGATGAGCTGGGTGGAGGGGGCTGTACTGGGGCAGCGCAGGGCCCGTGCTGCTGTACCCCAAGGGCGGTGGCATGGGGCACGCTGGCTGCAGAAGTGGCTCCATTTTTGCTGGGCGAGGAGAAGAGGAGAAGAGGCGTCCGTGGGCCCAGCTCCTCCCCGGCTCCTGCGGGAGCTGATTGGCGCAGGCATGGCTGCCTGCCCCGGGCTGCCTGCATTTGAGCTGCTTCCAGAAGCTGACAAACCAGACTGGTTAGAGCCAGGCTCGGCCCCAGCCCTGCCTGGCCCACGGCGGGCAGCTGCTGCCTGCACGGGTGTCTGCCACGCCTGCATCCCTTGCCGGCACAGCGGGCAGCGCCGGGCAGCGCCCAGCTCCGTGCCCTCTCCTCCGGACCGTGGCGGGTCAGTACTACGTCGGCGCTGGGGAGCAGGAAGAGGAGGAGGAGGAGGAGAAGGAAGTGGCTGCTGAATGCTCACAGCGATGCCCCTCTTGGGGTGGCCTATTGGTGAGGGTGATGGGGATGCACCCCGCTTTGAGGGCTCCTGACCCATCTACCTGGGAGGGGGTCCCAAATGGTGCCAGAGAGATGACAGCACTCTGTGTGGACGCCTTCACCTTTAAACCCTTCTGGCAGCTGTGCTGAAGGCCACGTCCCGTCCTGGAGCAGCACCCACGTCTGGTACCAGGCCCTAAGGGGGCTCAGGGGGTGGTGGGTGAGGGGGCAGCTGTGGAGCAGCCGCCCCCATGGAGCCAGCAGCAGGTGAGGAGGCAGAGCCTGGCCCCCAGCCAGTGCTGGCAGCCAGCGGGGATGGCTGTGCCAGGCAGGAGGGGGAGAGCAAGGCTGCGGGTTTGGGGGACCCTGGGGAGTTGCACGGTCTCTGCCAAGAGGTGCTTGCTGCTGCCTGGGGCCGCTGGGACCCGCCGCTGGAGGAGGATGGGACACAGCCGCTGCTGCCCGGGCACGGGGAGCTGCCTGCCCGCGGTGCCACCCTGCCCGTGGGCAAGGACCCTCCCGCTGCCACCGCCAGCTCCATCCTGCCCCACAGGGAGAGCCCAGCACCGCGGGGGATGTCACACAGCCTGGAGAGCGCCTCCAGCTCCATCCTGAGCCTCTCCCATGAGGAAGAGGAGACGTCCAGCAGTGAGACACTGGCAGAGCCCTGTCACGTGCCGGGGGGCAGCGAGGATGAGTGCCCCATCTGCACGGAGCCCTATGATGACCAGAGCCACAAGCCAGCGCTGCTCAACTGCAACCACGGGCTGTGCCGCGCCTGCCTGCGTGCCATCATGGACACAGCCGCTGGCGCCGAGTTCGGCCGCGTGCGCTGCCCCATCTGCCGCCAGAAGACGCCCATGCTGGAGTGGGAGATCTGCAAGCTGCAAGAGGAGCTGCTCCTGCTGCACACTCAGCCCAGCTCCCCCGGTGCCCTGACCACTCCTCGGCCCCCTGCCCTGCCGCCCCGGCGCCCAGGCCTCGCCGGTGCCCTTGAGCATCGTTTCCAGGTGCGCTTCCACACCAGCCGCATGTTCGGGTGCCTGCCCTGCATCCGCTACCCGCCCTGCCTCATCCACGGGCTGGGGAGGCTGGAGCGCCGCTGCCGCTGCTGCTACCTCCTGGTGCTGGTGCTGCTGCTGACAGCTGAGATGCTCAGCCTCCTCCTCATCTTCCTCCCCATCGTCCTGATGGTGATGCTCTTCCTCATCCTCGATAAATAGTGCTGGGTGTGTGCCTCCAGAATGGGCTGTGTGTAGGGGGAGGAGCCCCTCTCCTGCCCCATCCCTGGGGCTGGTGCTGGATGGTGATGCCAGCCTGGGAGGAAACCCATGAACCGAGCTGTTCAGGAAGGCCAGTGAGCCTGGAGCAGGTGAGGCTGCGGAGGAGCCAGGATGGGCAGCCGAGGGAGGTGACCCCAGAGCCATGCATCACCTGTGTCCTGCCAGGCACTGAGCACCAGCAGCAAAAGGACAGAGGGAGCAGGAGCCCTTCCTGCACCGGGGACACATCCCTGGCGCGGGGCTGAGAACTGGAGGGGCTCTGTGAGCAGAGCAGGGCTGTGCCGCTGTGCCTGGGCCAGATGGACTGGGGGTCCCCAGCATGGACTGGAAATACAACTTGTATTTGTACCACAGCGGTGTCTGGCTGAGTTCTGTGCTTGGTGCAGGCAGAATACTGCCAGTGGTCCCAAGCCACCCTGGGAGAAGGTGCCTGCCCCTCTCCATGACACCACCCAGCCCCAGCCAAGCAGTGCCAGCCCGTGCTCGCACCTTGCCTGTGCCATGATAAGAGGGCAAACATGGCTCTGTCCCCATGGCCAGGTGCTGGCAGCACAGAACAGGACTGTCCAGGGGGCCTGAGCACCCCAGCACCCTCTGCCCAAAGACAGGTGAGTCTGGCCTCAGCACACAGAGGAGCCCACGGCACCACGGCAGTGGGACTGTGTCCGTGTGGGACCTGCCCTTGGCTGTAGTGGGACCTCAGTGCCAAGTGGGACATGGGCTCTGCTCCTTACTTGGCAGCCAGCCCCACACAGGGGCTGTGTCCCAGCCAGCACCATGCCTTGCTCCCTGGGACCTCCCCAGGGTGCTGAGGGGCTGCAGTGGGGCTCCTTGGCACCCCTGCTCCCCACCACAGCATAGGCTGTGGCTTATTGGGGTATCTGTAACCTGAGGGGAATGGGACAGGGACAGCTCCAGGCTTTGGGCTGGTGGTGGGTGGCAGGAAGATGTCAGAGCCCCGTGGCCCCCCAAGATCCCACCAGAGGGATTCATTCTCCTGCAGTGCCAACACCCAGCTGTGCAGCCTGGGATGTGCTGCTCCTTATTTATTCCCACCAGCCTCCTCTCAGCACTGCTCTGAAGCTCCATGCAGACCCTGTGCCAAATCCCCCCCGCCTTGCTGCCCCCATCATTCCCCACCTTGCCCATCCCCTCCAAGGTGCTGGCTGACACCACCATGCCCCGTCCTCCCGCTGGGCCATGCCGGGGTTGTGCAACCAGCTGAGTGTCAGAGTGCTGCCCTTCTCCCCCGGAAACATGCTGTGGGCACCTCCCTGGGGCTGTGGCTGCAAGGGACTGTGGGGTACCACCACCCACTGCCCTCCCCCTTCCTCCTGCAAAGGGAACCAGGCCGGTGGGGGCTGAGTTGCCGTGCTGCAGAGCCCCATGGGGGGCCCCTGTGTGTGCCTCCAGGGCAGAGATTTGGACAAGGGGCTTTGCTGGGGCTCTTGGGCTACTCCCAGCACCTGATGAGGGAGATGGTGTCAGGAGCACCCAAAACGGGTCAGGCTGGGAGGTGGTGGCAGGCAGGTCCCCCTGCCTCCCTCACACTGACGAATATTCATGTCTACCAAGTGGAGCAGATCCATCAGGAGATGTGCTGGCTTGGCCCTGGCTGGGGCATTTTTTGGGTGGATGGGTCCTGCAGATATGGGGGAGGCTCAGATCCCCGGGGGGCCTGCCGCTGTGTGGGATGCCCATCATATGTCCCTGCTCTACATTCTGTGGGGGGAGGATAATGGTCTTTTGGGCAAACCAGGCCAGAGCTGTCCCCAGAGGGACAATGTGCCCTCCAGACCTTGCTGGGCTGCACCCCTGGGCTGGGGGTGCCAGGGGGCTGCAGTGTGGGGCTGAACCCGTGGGCAGTGTGGAGCCCAGCAGTGCTGCGGTGCCTCGGCCTGCAGGCCGGGCCGGCCCATGGGAGCCTGGCAGCAGTGGCCAACCGCAAGGCCGACTGCAAGGCCTTGGGTATATTTAGCACACTGAGCCCGTGGTGAGCAGCACGGCGAGGGGCACGGTGAGGGGCACGGCGAGGGGCACAGCGAGGGGCCCAGCGAGGGGCACAGCGAGGGGCATGGCGAGGGGCATGGCAAGGGGCATGGCGAGGGGCACAGAGAGCAGCATGGCGAGCTGGGGCAGGGCGTGTGCAGAGAGCCATGGGAGGCTATGGCAGGGCTCTGGCTGTGGGGCACCATCTACCAGCACAGCCCCTCCATGCAGCCCCAGGCACCTCCTGATCCCTTGCAGTCGCCTTGCACCCCCACGGAGCATCAACCCTCCCAGCAGCCATCACCCCATATGAGCACCCTATCTCCCCATGCACACTCCACTGCAGCCCCCAGCCCCCACCTACAGCCCCCGCAACCCCTCAGAGCACACCAGTCACACCACACACTCCCCCGTGCAGCTCTTACCCTTCTCACCAGCCCCCCAGCTCTCCTTGCTGTCTCACATTGCCCCATTGCAGCCCCCCAAACCCTCTCCCCCACACCGTGGACTCCAGCACAGCCCCCTATATCTACACCATCTCCCTCCATCCCCCCTTGCAGCCCTCTGTCCTCTCCCAGAAGCCTCTGACACTTCCCAAATGCCTCATTGCATCCCCTAGCTGCTGACAGCAGGAGGGTGACATGGCATCCTCAGCCTGGCGATGTGGCTGTCCCCATCCCTGCAGGGATCAGTTGGGGTTCTGTGGGGTCATATCTCTCTCTTGGCTTCTTCTCCTGCAGCCCAGTGTGTCCTCCCACTCAGGTCCCCAGCCCTGCCCAGGTGGCAGCAGGGACATGAGCAGCACAGCCAGCCTCACACATGTACTGAGTGCGCGTGGTCTCACCCCCAGTCCCCATCCAGCTCTGGTCGGAGGCATCCTCACCCCTTTTGCACCACACCTAGCAGCATCCCCCTTCCTCGCTCAGCATCCATCCCCAGCCAGCACTGTGAGCAAGGCCGAGGGACCATGGTCCGGGGAACGGCATGGAAGCAGTGAAGTGCTGGGACCAGCTCCTTGCATGAGTGGATGAGTGGCTGGGCAGTGAGTGGGAGTGGGTGCCCTGCCTGCGGGCAGCCCATGTCTGGACTTAACCCCTGGAAAGCTCCCTCTGTGCCCACAGGCCCAGCACTGCCCCTGGGTGCCCTGTGGCAGCCCCAGGGCTCCGTACCACAGCCCGTTATCACCTCCCAAGGGGTGGGATGGTTGTGAAAGCCGGGTGTTGGCAGCAGTTGCTGGTGGTTTCCTCGCCACTGAAACAGCTTCTGGGTGCATGACCACCCCAGCCCCAGTGTCAGAGACTGTGTGTCCCCAGAGAGGGCACAGACCCTGTGCTTGGTCACCCTCTCCCCAGCCTGGCATCCATCCCACTGCCACACAGCCCAGGCAGTCTCGGCCCCTCGGCCACGCTGGGGCCGGGTCTCCCCCAAACTCTGCACCAACAGGGAATTGGTCCCATTATGCAACTTCCCAGCAGCGCAGCAGGATGCTGCCTGGCTGTGCCCACCCATCACAGCAGGAGCCCAGGGCTGCCCCCAGCCCCCTGTGACCACCACCAGCACCACCCAGCCCAGCTGTGGGAGAGGAACAGCCATGAAACATTACCCACTGAACCCATGCCAAAGGTTGGCCCCAAACTGGCAGAGCTGCCAGTTCCTGACCTTCCCCCATCCAAACTGAGGGCATCTGGGCAAGGGTCGTGCCCAGGAGTCATTTAACCTCCCACCTCTTTCCCACCAGAAGAACCCCAAGCTTCATCCCAGTCCAGGACAGATGTTACATCAACCTGGAAGTTTTAAAACCAGCTCGCCCCAGACTTCTCTGCATCTTTGCTCACACACATCCAAACCTGCTCCTGCAGCAATGTCCTGTCCACGTTTATGTGGTGAAGGGGATTTGGATCACTTTGAAACCCAGCTTGGAGGCACAAAGCTCAGCAAGGTCCCAGCGGTGGTGTTTCGGGGCCAAGTTTTGGGGCTTGGGAAACCAGAGTGACTTTGAAAGTCTTTGCATGCCCCTGCAGCCACCATGTGAGGACTGGCACCCTACCACTGTCCCTGTCACCCTGGCCCCACTTCCAGCGAGCGCTCATTCGAGGTTAATAGGGCTGGAGAAATGGGCTGTCACCCAGCGCTCACTCCTGAAAGGCCTCATTTCTTCCTTAATTGCGACTCAAAATCAAATTAGCAGTTTTAAATTTACTCTGTGCCCAAGAGGTACCGGGTGAGAGGTAGGACACACAGTACCCTTCATCCTTATGTAATAAAAAGGGCAAATTTGTGCATTGAGGGAAAGCATACTGTCCTCTCTGCCTGGCTCCCCCATTGCTTCAGCATCTTGGGTCCCCACAGATAGAGCTGCTCATCCTGGATTCAGGATGAGCCTTTGGGGCGATGGAGATGCCCCAGCTTCCCCAAGGAACCGCACTGTCGGGCTCACTGGGGGTCACTACGTCCAATGGGAGCCCCAGTGCTGCTGCCAGGGCCGCATGTTACACTCCTCTGCCCCCCAAGGATGGTGAGGATGTGGGTGCAGAGCTGGGAGCTGGGCTGTGGCCGTGGCGCACTTGGGACTGAGGATGGCACCGGCTGCATTATTGATGCTGTAACTCAGCACCCACAGACTAGGATGTGGTTTCATTTTCCAGGGAATAGAACACCCTCCCTGGGGCTTGGGGAGTTCCCAGCCACCCCACACCGCCTGCACCCCCAGGTGGGAGCTGCCCCCAGCCCCTGGCCATGACCCGGGGCTGCGCCGATGCTCTGGGAGCTGCTCTGCAGTGGCCCATAGCAGAGGGCAGAGACTCCCAAAGAAACGAGATTCAGGGGGAGCGCTGGGCTGGGGGGGCTGTGTGTGCATGTACAGCCTGTGTGAGCACACCCCCCACCCCACATCCCCCCTCTGTGCACAAGGCTGCACACACGTGTGCACCCACCAGCCTGCATGTCCCGGACACTGTGCTGCCCCAGGCACTGTGCTGCCCCTGCTGCAGATCCCTGCCTCTCCCAGCCAGACAGTGCCCAGGGGAGCATCCCTGGGGTCTGTTCCGTGCAGGCAGTGGGTGCTTCCCACAGACACTGGTTGTTGGCACTGGGAGATGTGCACTGTGCCCCTGGGCTGTCCCTGTGTGCAGCTGGGGACAGTGTGGAGTAGCCATGAGTGTGGCAGGGCCACGGGTGCAGCCACCCCGGTACCACCCGGCACAGCCCCAGCTCCATCCCACTGTCCGTGCCCCTGCCAGCTCCCTTCGCCAGCTGGTGCCACTCAGACAGGCTGGCACAGCCTCCCCCCATACACCTCATCACAGGGGGAGGAACGGGACATCCAGCCAGCACATAAGAACACTTGCTGCGAGTGGGGACCACCGGCCAAGGTGGGCAGGGTACCCCAGGGTGTCCAGCCACGTGTGGTGGGACCAGGGGCTGGGCAGGGTGAGGACACAACCACAGCAAAGCCAGGCTGGAGGTGTCAGTTTCCCCAGGAACCGAGCAGAGGTGTGTGCAGCATCCTGGCTGGTGCACAGCCCCGCTCCTGCCCGCAGCAGCACAACGCCCCCCAGACTCCGGCTCACCGTTCGTTCCAATATAATCTTTATTGGGGAGACTGATGGGGTTCGAACAAGGCCGGGTATAAAACATGATCATCATCACAACCAGCAGCGGGAGGCATTGGCAGAGCGACACAGAAACACTATCAGCCCCGTTCCCTGCCAGCAGCAGGGTGGTACCGGGGCTGTGCCCGCAGCATCACTGCTCCCTCCGGGCAGGCAGGGGGTCAGTGTGGCCCCTCTCCCTGGACAGATGCTGGGCTTCACCCAGTGCCAGGGGCTGCTCTCCCTCCAGAAGTACCAGGGGGTTGGGGGCTGCAGGGCCGCTCCAGCTCCCCCAGCCCCTCAGCCCTGGGACCAGGCGCTGCGTGCCCGGCGCTGTGGCTGTGCCAGGCTGTGCTGCTCAGCCCCACACGAGCACCCGCAAATTATGGCTTTTCTTTATGTTTTTAGGTTTGTTTTGTTTTTTGCTTTTTTTTTTGGCAGCAAACTTTCCCCTCCAGGTGCCCTGGAGAAAGCAAGATGGTGAGCGGGGGGCTGCTGCCCTGCCAGCCCCTGCACGCAGGGGTCAGAGGTGCTGCTCCAGGGAAGGGACTGTGGGCAGGAGCCAGACCTCTGCCCCCTGCCCAGCCAAACCCCTCTAGTCCCAAACCCTGCGCCACCCCCTCAAGCCATCCCACGGGGCATCGCTGCAGGGAGCGGCAGAGAACAGGCACAGCTCAATGCCTTTGTGAATGTGTGGCGGCCTGGGATGGAGCGGCCAGGGATGGGTGGGGAAAAAACAAGAATCCTCCAAAACGAGGACAAAGTGGAGCTTTCCTCAAGGGCCTGCAGAGGAGACAGGCCACGTGTCTGCTCGCAACCGAGGGGCCGGCGCAGTGGCTTGGCGTGGCTACAGCAACTCGGGCATGTGGCAGCTCGGCCACCAAGATGAAAGCTTTGGCAAATAACTTACAGAGAAGGCGGGAGGGGGGCAGAGGGATGTGTTGGGCGGGGGGAGCGCAGCTGGGGACCTGTCCTCACCTCCCACGCTGGGCAGGTGACCCAGCTTGGCATCATGCAGCTCCAGGGCTCCTTGTGCCGCCGCCGCTGGGTGATGGGGAGGGTGTTGCTCCAGCCAGGACCCAGCGTCTGCTCTCAGGAGCCGCAGGGAGAGAGGAGGGAAGAAGTGCCCAGGGAAAGACCACGGTGGGATGCTCGATGCGCAGCAGTGGCACCCGCCACAGGATGGGGGAAGCTGGAGCCCCTGGATGTGCTGGTGGATGTGCTACCCATCCCAACATCTCTCTCCCCGGCACCAGTGGGGTGTAGGGGGCTGCTGCCAGGTCCCAGCGTCCCCGTCGCGCCCCCACTAGTACCGGCAAGGATGCTGGTCCCACGTCCTTGGCTGCAGCGAGAATCAGAACATCCCCAGGCTGTGCTGTTGGCAAAGGAGGGACTGGGGACCAGCCACTGCGCTGCAACGTCCCCTCCTGCCCACCTGCCACTGCCAGGAGGAGCGGGCAGGGGCGCAGGGCTCACATGATGGTGCAGGAAGACAGCGGGTTCCGGATGTGGCAGGTGCAGGCAGCCCCGCAGTACTGGCGGAAGGTCTGGTAGCAGCTGCGGTCGGTGTCGCTGCTCCACTGGACGGGGTTGGCGGCCAGGGCCTCGGCCGGCAGTCTGTTGAGGATACTGGTGTTGACGGCCAGCGCCGCCAGCCCGTAGTCGGTGAAGAGGACGGTCTCCCGCTTGCAGGTGGGGCAGGAGATGAACTTGTACTTGGGGCAGGACTCGTAGAGGATCTGCAGGCACTCCTCGCACACCGAGTGCAGGCAGGAGAGGATGCGGGGCCGCTTGTTGGTGAAGTTGTACATGTGGCCGCAGGTGGGGCACTCGAGGGGCTCGCAGGGTGTTGAGGGGTGCAGCACGTACTGGTTGACGATCACCTCGTCCGATGGCGGCTGCCGGTGGTAGCAGACCTCTGAGCTGCCCTTCCGCTGGCTCTGGTACCCACGCTCTCGCCGCGGCAGGGGGAGTCCGGGGCAGCGGCAGGGGGCTGGGGGTGGCATCCAGGGCGGGGATGTCCCCACACGCCTGGTTGACGATGATCTCGGACTCGGAGGGCCACGCACGCTTGGCGACGAGGGGCGGCTCGCGACGGGGGGCCGGTGCGTAGCGCGGCTGGGAGGCCTGCAGCTCCGAAAATTTCTCTGGGTGGATGATTTTCATCGCCTCCATTTTAATGATGACCTGTTGCCCTTTCAGACACGACATGAGTATCGTTTTCACATTACTGTCCACTGCTCTGGGGTCTCCGAGGGACGCCTGCATGAGGCTAAAACATGCCGGCGGCCTGCTGAGCTTTCAATCTCGATCTGGCTGTGGAGCAGGAGCATGGGGAGCAGACCCTGGTGTGGGAGAGCATCCTGGGGAGATGGGGCAGTGCCGATGGCCCCCGTGCCCCGTGTCTCCGGCCGGCCCCGAGGGTGGCAGGTGTGAGGCCGGGGGAGGCAGGGCTCACAGCAGCATCCTGCCCGCCTTGGATGATGCTCTTGGGCAGATGATCAAAGCGTCGCTGGGATGTTAACGTGACTCTGGCCTCACTCGGCAGCCCCTCCCTTTGCCTTCACTGGTACTTCCCGCGCCGGATCGGCCACAGTTGGGAGCAGCAGACTGGGGACTGTGGTGGTAAATTGGGGAGCGTGGCGTCAGGTGCTGCCGGGGACAGGTCAGTCTGGGGGTGCCCCACAGAAACCAGGGGCAGCCCCCGCCTTGCCCTGGCCCCCGCCTCTGCCCAGCCTTTATTCCTGTTTACGTGCAGCGGGATCCTCGTGGCGCTGAAGAATGTGTTTGCAAATTCCTTTGCTCTGACTTCCCGGCTCTCCCACTCACCGGCAGCTCCCGCGGGGCAGGGGCTGGGGGAGCATCCCACGCTGGAGGGCAGCTCACCTTGGCTAGTGCAAGGGCTGACACGTGCCTTGTCCCTGTCGTCCCCGGTACCTCTGTCCCCAGCTCAGCTTTGTGCTTGCTGGAAATGAAAAGCGAGAGGGGGTTGGATCCAAGGCTCTTCAGGGATCTGCTGGCAGCCAGCGCTCCCTTGGGATGCACCCCTGCCTGCGCCCGGCAATTCGGCCCTGCGGGTCCTGTCCATCCGTCTGCACTTCGGGCCAGCGGAAGTGGGAGCAGGCAGGTATTTCCCCCCGGGCATCTCCTCGGATGGACAGGCAGGGTCCCTGGACCCCCTCTGCCCATGGGGCCAGGAGGGTAGGTCCCCCTGCACCCTGCTGGGGCTCGGGGCCCCTCCCAGGGGGCTCCCCCACCAGCCTGCCTCCACTCAGGGTTTTCTCTCACGTTTAGCCCCTCCTCTGCTCGGTGGATCTATTTTTACCTCCATCGCTTGCTCCTGATCTGTCCCTGCTATTATCCCTCCCTCTGGCTTCCTCTCCCCCTTCCCAGCTCCCTGCCCTTGTCCCGGGGCTTCTGGAGAGGACAGGCCACGTTTAGGGGCAGGAGGTGGGGAGCGGGCAGCCAGCCCGTGGCCATTTTCTCCCTCAGCTGCCCCAGCGACAGCCTGTCTCTCCTCTGAGAAGGGCGAAGGCGCTCTCCTCCATCATGCTGCAAATCCTGTTAGAGGGATGCCTGCTCCGGAGAGCCCTGCCAGGCCTGACGGAGGGGGCCCGTGGGGGCCATCTGGTTGCAGGAGCAGACCTTGAGGACAGCGAGGGGCCAGGGGAGGGCTCAGCTCTGGATGGCTGAGAGCTGGGGGGTGGGGGGGTTGGATCTCCACCCGACCCCAGTGGGGGTGTCCCTGGGGGCCCTGCCCTGGCAGCACTGGGGTGCTGCGAGCATCCCACTATGCTGGGGAGGGAGGCCTCGCATCTGCATCCCCCATCACGGCCCCACATCCTGCACCCCGCGTCCTGCACCCCGCACCCCACACGCAGCACACAGCCCCCCCGCCCGCGCACGGCAGCCGCTCTGGGGGCTCTGTGCCCACGGGTCTCGTGCAGACGCTCACCCGCAGCACGCCGCCGGGCACGGCAAGCCGTGGTGCCAGGCAGCCGCCGGGCACAGCCACCGCGTTTCCACGCTCGCGCCGTCACACCCCTCTGTGCATCAGACCCCGCATCCCCATCACCCCTGGGGCAACACAGCATCCCCCCCCCCGCCCTCACTGACCTCCCGCCGCAGCCCCCAGCCCCACGCACCCAGGAGACGCCGCGGGGACACGCTCGCCACGCAGCAGCGCACACACATGTGCACACACATGTGCACACACACACACACACACACCCGCACACCCGCGCCTGCGCACCCGAGGGTGATGCCCCCCGGGCAGCCCGGCCAGAAGGACGGTCGTTACCTGCCCCGGCCCCGGCCGGGAGATCCCGGTACGGCCGCGTCCCCGGTTCAGCCTCCAGAGCCCGCTCCCTGCCCCGCAGAGGTCCGGAGGCCCGAGCGGATAAAGGTTATCTGAAAGGCAGAGGGATGCAGGCGCTGCCCGCGCAGAGTGCCGGCTCCGCGGAGATGCTGGCGGGTCTCCACCGCCGCTCCCGGCCGGGCCGCGGCTGCCGGTCCCGCTTCCCACGGCCCCCGCCGGCTCCTCCAGCAGCTCCGCCGGTACAAAGGCCGGGCTGGCGGCGCCGGGCTCCCGCCGGCTCCTCTGTCTCCGGATGCTCCGCGGGGACCAGATGCCGGGGCGGGGGTTGGGGGGAGGAGGCGGCAGGTAGCAGCGCCGCCGCCGGGGAGGCACCTTCCGCCGGCTCCGCTCGCCCTCCCCCGGTTCCCCCCGCCGCCTCCTCCGGCCGCGGAGCCCCCGCTCGGCGCGGGGCTGATGCAACACTCCCTCCCCGGCCGACGGCGCGGTTCGGCTGCCTGCGGGGGCCCGCGGCTTGCGCGCCCCGCGCTCCCCTCCGGCAGGTGCAGGCGGGGGCCGGCTCGCCGCGCGCTGTCCCGCGGGGCTCGGCGGGCGCGGGCGCTGCCTGCGCGCTCCCGCCCCGCTGCCGCCCGGCGCCCGCAGTGCCGCCGCAGTGGTGCAGCCGGCTCACATTTCTCTCGCTCAGCAGCGCCGGGGCCCGCCGGCCGCAGCCCCGCACACACACACACACGCACACGCACGCACCCGCCCCGCACGCCTTCCCCCGCCCGCCGCCCCGCTGCGGCTCCGCTCCCTTCCCGCCCCGGCCCCGCTGCCGCTCGCAGCCCCCCCACCCCCACCCCCGCGTCCCGTCCTACCCCCCCACCCCAACCCGTTCCCCACGCCCCGGCCGGGTCCCGGCGAGGTGTTTCGGAGGGGCCTGCAGTGACTCAGCATCCGCCGCCGCTGGAAATGGCTCCGCGGCGCAGGCGATGCTGCGCCGGGGGCAGCGGGTTTGGGGCCAGCGCCGGGGAGCGGGTGGCAGCAGGGTTGGGGTGGGGGTGAGGGGCACGGCCGGCGGCCCCCGCAGCTCTCAGGGCCGGGAAGGGTCGGTAACACCCCACGTCCCAGCCCCTGAACCGGAGCTGTGCCCCCCACCGTATCCCGGGGGGCCCCACTGCCAGGCCTGCCCCACAGCCGCCCCTGTCCCCCCCACTTCGCGGGAGCAGAGCAGAGAACCCCCCCCGCCCCTCCACTGAGGTCAACACCTGACTCTGAGCATCCAAATTCCCTCTGCGCTCTGGGGAGGGGTGTGGGACACAGGCTCGCCGGTCCCCGGGGGCTGTGGTGGGCTCAGCAGGGCTGGGGTGGGGGGTCACACTGCGCCCAGGGTACCAGCAATGCTGTCAGGTCCTGGAGAGCCCTGGGGAGCACCCTGCAGTGCTGGGCCCTGCTGAAGTGAAACCCACCACAAGCACAAGCAAACAGAGCCCACGGGCTGGGGACACCATCGTGCCATCCTGACTCCTGGTCTGCACTCCCTGGCCCCTGCCGTGCCCAGGCAGATGTTAGAGGGGACAGCCCTCTCCCCCTGCCACTGGTGTGTCCGGGGTGGAGAAGGCACAACCAGGCAGCCAAAACGGGCAGCCAGCCCCACATAACTCCTCCCCGCCCCCAGTCCCCTGCCATGCTTGAACCCAGAGCTCACAGCCCACTCGGTGGCAGTGACCCAGGCATGTGTGCACCCAAGCCCAAAGCCCTGCTGCTGGGGGGGCTCACTGGGCTCCTTCAGATGCTGCTGGGGTCTCTCTGCTTGTGTCACCCAGTGCTGCTTTCCAGCCCTTTATACTCCTCAGTTGGCCGCAGGATTTCGCCTGTTACCCTGCCCAAACCTGCCTGCTGACCCCCCAGCTGCATTGTGCTCACACCATTGCAGGCCCCTGCCCCCCATCAGGGACACGGACACAGAGCTCACACATTACACCCAACAGCTCTGCAGCCCCGCTGTCAGCCCCAAAGGGGAGCTCAGCACTCTCAGCATCCCGTAGATGATCTGACCATCCATGCTTCAGGCAATGATGCTAAAAACATCACCCAGATGCCTGGCCCAGAGGGACTCCCCAGCACCCCAAGGACTCAGCCACCCTCCATCCCCGGGCTGGACCGACCCCAGAGTGTGGCTTCCCCCGGCACCTCAGCTTCACCCACCAGCCTGGAAATCCACGTTCCCCTGTGACAACGTTAGCAGTTGTATCTCTAACCTTCTGGTTGGATAAGGGATTTTGCAATGACTCTGCCTCTTGTCCCTCAAAGTGTAACTCTGATCTGCTTCCCTGTCGAAACCAGTGTGAGGCTGTTGCTGTTGCCACTGGGGCTAACTGGGGCTCCCCTTAACCTTCCCCATCCCCTCTGGGTTGGGTTTTGCTCACTTTCCTGCTAATGCTTCTGGACACAGGTAGCAAGAACCTGAACTTCCAGAGCCAGGAGAATTGCAGGAAGTGAGTGAGCACGAGCCATTTTGTGCTATTAATTCACGTGGCATCCCCATGCTGACCCAGCCACTCCGCCTCATTACGCTGCTAGTCCATGAATGAAGCAACAGCTTTAGTTAAAAACCATCATAAATTATACCAGGCATCTTTTCTGCTGAATAAGAGCCTGTTTGTGCCAAGATGCTGGGGACCTTCATGTTGTCTCAGTGGCTCTGCTGGTCTCTGCTTTGTGTGCCCAGGTGGATGTGGAACGGGATCCTCCCCGTGCCAGCACAGCAGCACGTCCCGGCCTCTCCTTCAGGTACTTGGGAAGCAGGTTGCAGCCTGAGCCAAAGCCTGGCACTTCTTTTTCTCCTAGAGCTTACATTAGGCTTGATGGGGTCCTTGGTGGTGGTGTCACTGGTTGAGTCTTGTGCAAAGAGAAGCTTTGGTCCCACGTTTTCATCCCAAAGTGAGTGCTTGGTGAGACTCACAGGGGTCTCCCAGGCATGCTTGTGGAGGTGCAGAGTCTCCCCTTTTCTTTGCTGAGTTGGTCCACCAAGATCTCTGTTTTCCACCCCAGACTGAAGACAATCCCATCCTTGAAAGCCCAGACCCCTTCATCCTCACCTGGGCTGGCATGGCTGCGCTCTTGAGTGATGTCCTTACCAAATCCCAGCCCCTGCAATGGACTCTCACCTCTCCTTTGGGTCTATCTGTACTCTTACCCCTGGGTTTACCACCTGACTTTGACATTTAGGCTTATATGCTGCATCATCTTCCATAAACATCCATTGTACTGTGCGTTAGGATAAATACACATCTTGGGTTGCTTGTGGATGTTCTCAGCATGCCTCCAGAGCGGTGCTGATGTCACACAGCACTCTGGTCTTGGCTTTGCAAACAGCACTGAGTTCTTTTACTATTTTCAGAGGCCTTTCCAGCAGGCCAGGCACGCCTTTGGGTTGGGAGGGAGCTCCTAAGCTGAAGTGTGCCCACCCTTCCTCGCATCCTGTGCGGAGCTCTGCTCAGACAGACGCTCAGGAGCAGCTTTGCTGGAGGCTGTGCTTCAAGCCATCCAGGTGAACCAAGTTCTGCTCTGGTACTCGAGCAGTTCCTGGAGGTCAGGTTGGTGTTGGTCCTGCTGGGACCGACCTGTGTGCACCCACAGCTCCTTCCTGCAGAGCTTCCCAGCAGCACGAGCAGATCTGTTTCACACCTTTGCTTTACAGATGTGTTGGGAGGTGTAACGCCACCGGCCAGTCTCTGCTGCAGTTCTGCTGAGAACAATGGTGATGCCAGAGGATAATTAGAGCCTAAATTTCTTCCTCCTCAACTGCAACAACCACCATCAGCTTGGCTGTCCAGCTGCTCGCTTACAATTTTCAGAGTCACAGAATCCCAGGGGTTGGAAGGGCCCTGGAGAGCTCCTGGGGTCCAACCCCCTGCCAAAGCAGCTCCCCAGCTCCTATTGCACAGGGCGGCGTCCAGACGGGGCTGGAATCTCTCCAGAGATGGAGACTCCACACCCCCTGGGCAGCCTGGCCCAGGGCTCCCTCACCCTCACTGGGGAAAAGTTCTTCCTAGGCTCTAACTTGCAGCCATTGCCCCTTGTCCTGTCCCCACAGACACTGGAAAGGGGCTGCCCATTTCCCCCTGCATCCCATCCTTCAGATAGTGATAAACATGAATCAGGTCCCCCCTGAGTCTTCTTCTCTCCAGGCTGAACAGCCCCAGCTCCCTCAGCCTTTCCTCATTTTATGGCCCTTCTGGGTTTGTAACCCCTGTGGAGAATGACCGGCTCTAACAGGGTGACTTGTTCCATGCTTGGTGCTGGCCCTGACAACACACGTGCCTTCACCTTCCCATTGAGCCAGCAGCTCCGTGGCGTGTGCCAAACCTTCCTACCCCCACCCTGGATCCCATGTACCGCATGCTGACCCGGCACTGTGCCTCTGCCAGCAGCACCTGGGTGCTCTGCAATGACTCGGGGCACCTTCACGTGCTGCCTGCTGCTCTCAGTGCCTGGCCAGGGCTTACAGACATCAGCAGCCCTTTCCAAAACTCAGCCTTTCTCGCCATCATCTTGGTTTGTGCCGGTGAATCACTCGTCACGCAGATAATTCACCCACCCAAACATGAGCTCATCTCCAGCTTCCCAGAGAGCAGCTTTACCAGTCGGTCTGTAGTGGGTCAGGCATCAGGACCAGCACCTGCCCAGCTGCTCCGTGTCGCTGGAGGCATGATCCAGCCCAGTGTGGCTGGGACAGATGCAAATGTGGTTCCCATGTTCCACATTAGGTACTTTCATCCTCTGTGCTCCAGCGTGCCATGCTCCATCCCCTCAGGACTGTCTCTTCCTGGTGTAGAACATCAGGAGATGGGACCCCCAAAGCTCTGTGACCGCCACCCTTCCAGTCTGCGATCCTCCAGGCCTGGCTGAGGTGGCATCAGACCCCACATCAGCCCAGCACAGACACCAAGAGGAGTGGAAAGCAGGGCAGCTCTCACACCATGCATCTGTGATGCAGCTCCACCGAAGCTCTCGCAGGAGCTCTCTGCAGCTCCTGGGCTGTGCAGCTTGCCCAGGCAGAGCAAACACCATTTTGGAGGAAGGATGCTATTAAAAAATCTGCCAAGAAACCAGCAGAGTCGCTTGTTGCCAGCTGGTTGCTTAAGGATGCAACAAGCTGCTGCAGAGCTGGTTGCTTTGGTTGCTGTTTGAAGCAGCAGAGTCGTGTGGGTTGGTGGTGGTCTGGAGCTGACCTGCAGCACAGTCCTGAGCCACTGATGAGGGATTGGATGTGGTTGTGTATAGGCTTTCAGTCCTCTACAGCGACTCCACCGTGGGTGATGCTCAGAAGATCTGCAAAGTGCTTTAAAGCCTTGAGATCAGGAGAATTATAAGCTCCATGGCACAACAGACCTACCTGCATGGTGGTCTGGCAGGCTTGAAGGTTACGGATGTTCCTAAGCTCCAAGAAATCCCAAGGGCTATAATCAGGATTTTTACTATACTTCCAGTTCAGAGATTAATACTGCAGCCACTTCTGTGAGCCCTTGGTGTGACATGGGCACCCTCCTGCCAGTGCTGCCCCAAGGACAGGAGAGCAGGGAGGCGGTGGAGGGATGCACGTGGGATGGGGGAAACCAAGGCAGCGGGGCCAGAGACACCATCTCATCTCTCCTTGGATGTGGTGACCTTTGTTCCCCTGCCCACCAGCTCCATTCCTGCAGATCTGAGGTTGCTCAGCTGCCAGAAGACTCATGGAAAATTCATTGCTCTTCACAGCTCTCTCATGAGAGGAGGAAGAGAAGATGAGGATCCACAGCCACAGGCTGGGATGTGGGAAATTCCAGCTGTATTTCCCCACAGCACCTAAGGAAAAGCTTTTACCTCAAAGGTCAAACACTGGCCTGGAGCACAGAGAGGTGGTGGGATCTCCACCCTTGGAGATGGTCACAGCTGCCCTGTATGAGATCCAGAGCAACATACTGGCCATGCTTAAAGTGGGGAGGTGGACTCTGCTATGGGAGTGGGGCCAGCTGTACTCCCTGTGGGGCCAGCCTGGTCCCCAGCTCCCATCAGAGCCCCTTTCTTTACTGGGGGCTGCATGTTCCCCCTCACCTGTGATCACACGGTGACTCCTGAGGCAAAGAGGATTTCACATCTTGCTGGTGACCCTGCAGCAGTCACGTCCTGCAGCACTGCCAGGGACTGATGGGGAGAGCTAGAGCTCTCTGGGGCAGCTGGCATGGATGGGGGGTGACCACAGAGACCCAGAGCCACATTTCAGGGGTGTGAGAGTGCAAAGAGCCAGGTCCTGCAGAAAACACCCTTTATCCAAGCAAAATGGGATAGGGATGGCCCAGAAGCAGAGATGCCATCTCTGCAGAAACCTTCCCCTCTCCCATCCATCCCAGCTGATGCTGGATCTAACAGAGCCCGAGGGGTTTGTGGCTCAGTAGAAACCAGAGCACATAGCAGAGCTGGGATACAGCCCCTCTTCCCAGCCTTCCTTTGCCCTGCTGGGCTGGCATGGGGCTGGTGGAGCGGCTCTGGTGGTGCTGGGGCTGAGGCAGGTGACTTGTAAGTGTGGTGACATTTAGGTTTTGCTTTGCTGGCTCCCTGGAGAGGCCGGTGCTGCCTGCGCTCGTGACCCGACAGCACTGCTCACCAGGGTGCCAGCGTGAGACACAAACTGGGTCAGGGAGAAGGAGGTGGCATGAGCCTTCGGGGTGCCCATCCCCATGGGGCAGGGTGTTCCTGGCAGCGGGGAAGAGGTGCCCGAGCTCCTTCCTGAGCGCTGCCTTGCCTGGGGCATGGCTCCAGGCAGCAGCCCAGCACTGAGGCAGGGCTTTGGTTTAGCTGCAGAAAAACCTCTCTCTTTTCAGGAGAACTTCCCGAGCACAGGGGACAGGGCCCACCGATCCCTGCTGGGGCCTGGCCAGCCCCTCGCTCCGAGTGCAGCCCCACCATGGCCATGCCTGCGGGTGGTGGATCCTGCTGTCCCAGCGTGGCTGTTCTGGGGCTCCTGGCAGGACCTGGGGAGGCCAACATGCTCTCCCATCCCTGCTCCTAGCATCTGTCAACAGCCCCAGGTTTCCTGCCAACCTCTCTGCTCAGTTTGGGCAAGTGATGCTACTACCTGGAGCACCATAGCTGCATGTCTAGGTCAGTGGGGTGCATCTGAGTGTTGACCCAAGGATTTTGTTTTCCCTGCCTGCCTGTAACCCTCCTGGGGGGCTGGGGGTGGGCATGGCTGGGGCCTGCTGCTAGCACAGCTCCTGGCCTGGCATGGTGGCAGCTTCCTGTGCCGCGGCGGCTGCCGGGCGTGCGGGGGCTGCTGAAGCAGGCACGGCTTGCTGCGGTTTGAGCACGGGGAGCTGAGCTGCTGCTTGCTGTGAGAGCTTCAGCTAGGGAAGGAGCTGTGGTTTGCACACCTGGGGACGTGCAGTTGCAGGGGGAAACATGACGAAATACAGGACCTGCTGAATTTCCCGGCATCACCGGGGGTAGAAGCTGGAAGCCCTGTAGAGCCCTGGGCAGGGGGTCTGTGGAAGGGGGCTGCATCCTGCAGTCAGGGACAACTTGCTCTGTTGGCTGCTGGGGAGGCTTCCCAGGGCTCACAGCATCATCTGCCCTTGGGGTTTCCATTGCCTTTTTCTCCTCCCTGATTTCTTCAGTCCTCCAAGGGCCTGGCCGATATATTTTGTGCTTGGAGCCATCCTGGGATGCCACAGTAGGTCCCATGGCCTGTGTCTCCCTGCTGCTCCCTTTAGAGAACACACCCTGCCTGGTGCCTTGGCTGGAGGAGAACCCCTGGGGATGAAGGGGTGCTGCAGCCCCGTGCTCCCTTGCAGGCTGTGGGGAAGCAAGTGTTTGCACTGGAGCCAGCTGCATCCTTGGTGTGACGTGGGGAGGTGAGGTCTTTCCATGTAATGGAAATGGGATGGGGGCTCAGCACACCCGGACTGCTGGGGGACCCACCCAGGGTGCCATCGGGGACTGTGTGGTGTCCCCAGGACAGGACAGGGGTAACCAGAGAGACTTGTACCACTGTGACCCATGTCCCTGTCTGCTGGGGGGTATGTCCAGGTTGGGAGGATGGAGAGCTCTGCAGGGTGCTGAGCACCCTCACATGAGCACCCCTGGATGTTCTGGAGCTGTCACGGTCCTACAGACAAGGAATAAGGTGCAGTTTGGGTGCATGATGAGGGCCATTCCCCAGCAAGGCAGGGGGGTCCAGTCTGACCCTGCGGGACCCTCATCTACACACAGGGGTTTGGGGCTGCAGAGCTGTGGAAGAGGCTCTGCACCAGCGCAGGGGCTGCCTGCCCGGTGGCTGCCCACGTGCCAGCGCAGGGCTGCCCGGCTGCGTGAGCCCGGTGCTCGCATCCCTCGGCACCACAGACACAAATGGGAGCAGACAGGCCGGCTTGAGCAGTAAAGATCAAACCCCGGGAGCCCGGGGCTGCTGTCAGCACGAGACGGGGGCGCTCATAGCCACCCCGGGAGTGGCAGCCCCATCGCTCGCCCTGCCTGGTGATGCTCCTACTGATGTGCGTCACGGGGCTGCCGGCAGAGCCTGGGGGGTGCTGCCCACCCTGCCTCCGTGCTGCAGTGACCATGGCAGGGCTGGCTGTGGCTCAGGGCCATGCCACAGGGAGATGACCTGGAGGATTGCCTGCCCTGGATTTCAGATCTGGGGGAACGTCCAAGGACACAGGGATAAACGGCCCCACTCCTCCTGCTGGGCTCTGCCAACGGGGATGCTGCTCTGCTCAGCATCTCCCTGGGGCTGCACCCCAGCTGCTCTGGGAGCTCAGGAGGGCAGAGGGAAAGGCAGCCCCGAAATGCAGCTCTGCTGGGACCCACTGCGGAAAGCCCCCCTCTGTGGGGCCACAGGGCTGTGTTGGCAGGTGAAAACCTCAACCGCCCACCCGGGGATGTTGCTGAGCCGGTAGCTGTGGGAGGATGGTGCTGCCTCCGGGGCCTGTGGGCTGTGGCTTGCAGGAAGCCAGCCATCAGCACCCACACTGCTGGGGAGCGAGGCAGGGGCAGCACCCTGCGTGGCTGGGGCAGGACAGGCAGCACCCACCATGGAGATTTGAAGGAGTAGAGTGGCGCAGGGCTGGCATCCCAGGAGCTGCAAGGCGAGGCAACAGCTTCCTCATCCTCCTCCAGCCCCAAGGGGGTTTGAAGAGAGCCCCAGGACCCAGCACAGGCCCCAAAGGCCTGGATTTTGCACAACCCTGCTGTTTCCCACCCAGGAAGCCACAGGCCCCGGTGCCCATGTCTACCTGGCTTGGAGATGGCCCCTTGCAGACTGCTGCCACCAGCACGGAGCTGGAGGGACAAAGGTCCACTGCGCAGACGGGGAGCAAGGAGAGGGCACGGCTAATTGGGATAATTGCTAAAGCAGGCGAGGGGCAAGCGGGGAGGGAGGCGGTGAACAAGGAGCCGTTGTGCACAGGCGGCCCAGGCACGCGGCCCCGGCTCCAGCCGGTAGCAAGAGCCAAACAAACGGGGACTGTTTGAAGCGAGGGAGGACAAGCAGCCGGCAGGACAGAAACCAGACCTCCGCTGGGAGAGAGATGGAGCCAAGGGCCTAGCTGGGAGCTGGGTGCTGGGCAGGGTCTGCCTGCTCCCTGCAGGGAGAGCACCCCCAAACGGCCACAGCAAAGCCTCCCCTGGGGACAGGATGGAGTCAGCCCAAATCTATCCCTGGGACAGGGACCGAAGACGGAGGATGGCAAAGTGCTGGGGATGCTCCAGGTCAGGAGATGGGTAACAGCCCTTCTGTCGCAGCCATCCTCGGGACTGGAAACTTTGAATCACAGCAAAATAGCAGGAAATCAGCCCTTTGTCCTAACACCACCACCCCCCTCAAAAGTCATCAGGTGTAGTTGCTGTGCAAGATCTCATGTGGCTGTGGCACAGCGGAAGCTGTGGCACTGCCCAGCGTGGCTGGCTGCAGCAAAAGCAGGAGCAGTGCCTGTGGGGTGCTCACTGAGAGTGGGGTGTCAGCGGCTGCCCTCACCTCAGCCTTCTCAGAAAGAGGTGGCATTTGAGGAGGGGGAACTCAACCAGAGTGCATGTGAGCTGCCCAACCAGGTGTCCCCAGCTGGGGCTCTTCCAGCCCCTTTTCCAGGTCTCTGTGTGTGAGTGTTTATCCTTGAGAGAGACATCCCAGCTGTTTGCTGCTGCTGCCCAGCTCTGCCCATGGGACACAAAGCACCAGCCATGGGTGCTGGGCTGAGGTTGGCAGTGGGGGAATTGCCCTCCCTAAAGTCCCTGTGCAATGTCAGCAGGCCACACAGCCCTGCACCCACGGCACAAGGATTGGTGAGCACCAGGGGTGTGGAGGGGAATGTCTCTCTGTGCTGGCTGGAGGCTGTGTCCAGGCAGGGATCCTGCACGTGGGTAGGACAGAGCTGGGGGGACAGATTTTGGCCCCAGAGGATGGTGCCAACCATGCCATGGCTTTGTGCTCACCTTCTGCTTGCCTGCACATCTGGAGGCAGGTCTGTGCAGGGGCAGTCACGGCTTGGGGTCCAAAGCCTGTTGGGAACAGCCTGTTGGGAACAGTGCGCCCCAAAGCGCTTGGCTGCAGGGAGGAGACGGGAAGGACTAGCTCCAGGCCAGGAAATCCTTGCTTTCTCCTCTAGCCGGGCCGCAGTGGGCAGCCACAATGCACGCTTCCCCCACGGCGCTGCCAAGCCCCGGCATGACCGGGGGCCGGCCAGGCCACGGAGCCGCAGGGGAGAGGGACAGAGGGTGAGTGTAGGAGGGTGATAAGGAAACCGGCTCCTCTCCTGGTTCCTGCAGCCGGTGCAAGCCCAGGGAGAGGCCGGCAGCAGGCCAGGCACCGGCGGACTCGTGCGATGCCGGCTCTGGACACTGGGTTATTTATCAGGCCTGTTATCCCTGGGGAATGCGGCATCCCCCTGCCAGGGCAGCGCAGAACTTCAGCTAGAAAGACCCCGGGCTCTGCAGCAGCGCTGTGAGCACTACCTGAGTACGTGGGGGAGATGCAGTGTAGGCCTGGAGAAGCCCAAATGCACCAGGGCTGCAGAGCTGCCTTCGCAGTGTCCCCTCCCTCCTGCACGCACACGGGCGATGCCGGCAGGCCGATGGGTGCTCAGCACCTGCTGTGCTACCACATCCCCACAGCGCTCCTGGTGTCCCCGTGCCCAGACAGCAGCCCCGTGGGGCAGCTGGGCTGTCACACCCGGAGAGAGCAGCATGTGCGGGACAGAGCCAGAGATGGGTCCTGTGGGACCTGGGGAGCTGCATCCTTTCGGGGATGTGCACCTCAGGGGGTGTTCATAGAAGCCTTTGCTGCTCCCTGGTACGGAGCTGGATCCCAGGAGCTGGCCTTGAGGGCAGGATTTGGCTTGCTGCAGGATGGATGCGTGGCGCAGGCCTGCCTGGTGCGTGCAGCCCATGCGCTGACCCAGTGACAGGACACATCCTGGCACTGCAGGCAATCCCTCAGGTCGAGCAGCATTTGCAGGTCACTTCCAGGCCACGTTTTGGCTTGAAAAGCTGCTGCCATCCTCTGGGACACATGGTTTTCCCTGAGAGGGAACCAAGAGCTGAGACAACTCACTGCATGCCACAGGCAGAGCACATGGCCACAAGCAGTGCAGGGCTGTGACTCTACACACAGGCACGGGGCAGATGTGGGTGCCAAGGCCCTTTGGAGTGGGACACATTGTGGGTCTCACAGTCACTGACCTTGATGCTACCTGTCCCCAGGGGAAGGATGGCCAGCACTGGGGACCTGCCTGTGCCTTTCTGGTTGTTTTTTGTATTTTTAAATAAAGTCCTTTTCTTCTGCATCTGGAGCTCTGCTGATTCAGAACATTCCATGAGAGCACTGCAGGGATCCGACAAAAAGTCCTAAAATCTTGTGTTCAGACACGCAGGGCTGGGGGTACCCTGCCATGGTAATGCTGAGATGCCCCAAGATCTTTTTTGGATGGTTACTGCAGGAATTGCTGACCTGATGCACATCCCATGGCTGGGGACACTCCTACTCCTGCAGCACCCACTGGGCTCCAGACCTGCCACCAGCTGCCCACACTAGGAACGCAGACCCCAGCCCCCTGTGTGGGTCTCCCCCTCATTTTTGGGCTGCAGGGAGGCTATACAGGCTGCAAGGGAGCTCATGCTCTGTTAAAAAAAAGCACCAAACAAACCCAAGAAGAACAAAGCGAAGGTTGGCTTGTTCTCCAGTTTCTCCTGGTTTTCTCAGGATCCTTCTCAAATCACAGCAGTTGTCTCCTGGGCTACATGCAGGGAGAGCAGCTTGCCCCTGGAACTACTACAACTGAGGACATCCCTCTCCATCCCCTCCACTAACACAGGACATTGCTGAGCTTTCTGGGGGGGTTACTGTTGATTTTCCCATCAACATCCCCTCTCCACCCCCACCCCACCCCCAACCCCTTCAATCAATTTCAGGAAATTAGGCTGGATTTAAGGAACAAATAGTTACATCCTAGTTGGGCTCCTCCATTTACTGGTATGGGGTGCAGAGCTCTGAACCACCTGCCAGAAGTCCCATGTGGGGCAACTCCAGAAGAGCAGCATGGGCTTGGCTGCAGCAGCTTTTCCATCTGAGGAGTCTCCATCACCTATAAACCCTCCAAGGAGCCGCATGAGACTGCTGGATGTGGCTCTTGGAGCTCAGTTTGGATCTGTATCTTGCCAAGAAATTAAATCTTTGACCTTCAGGCTCCAGGTGAGGTGTTGCTGCCTGGGTGGGGGCTGTGCCAATGCAGATCTGCTCCATTGGAGCACTGGATGAACAGATGAAAGGTGACTCTGCGTGCCCAAACTTCCCTCCATGGCTGAAGTCTCCAGCAGACCGGGGTAGGGGGGGGGGTGTTTGTCCCCATGGACCCTTGATGTGGCAGAGCCTCCACCTCCTCCTCTTTCACATTCTCAGCATCTGCCAGAAGAAAGAAGTCTCAGCTGTAACTTCTCCCATGGACCAGCCAGAGCTACCAGAGCCCCTGATCCCACAGGAATACCCCACTGCTGGGACAAAGGACCCCTGAAGGGGTGAACAGGCCCCAGGATGACCCAGGACCTCAGCTCCAGCCTTGGTGCTCAGGAGATAATCCATGGTGTGGGAGAAGAGGGTCAAAGCTCCCTGGGGCTGACACGAGGCTGGTGATCTTTAAGGAGGAAGGGGGGATGCTGCCATGACCCTTTGGGGCTACCTTTGCCTTTAGGCAGCAGCCCAAATGACAGGTGGCTGTGGTGGCTGTCATGGCCAGGACTTTATGGAGTCCACAGAGGATGGAGTTGCTCCTGTTCCTTCTTGCCAGAGGATCTGTCCAGCCCCATCTCCACCAGCGTTGCTGGGAATGTGCTGCTGCAGTCCTGGCTCAGCACCGTGCCCATGGCCGGGAGGGAAGGAGCTGGTGAAGACTCTGTTGGCCTGAGAACAACCTGGCCATCAGGAAATTGAAGCTGGAAAGGAGAAGGCAGCCAGCTCTGGACCAGGGAAGCAGCAGAGGAGGCTGGAAGGGCTTTCGCAAGCCGAGACTGCAACCAGCCCGGCCACTGCAGAGCTGGCGCCGGGCTGCGGGGGTGGGATTATCCAGGAGGCGCCTGGGAGCTGCCGTGGGGTGACGCCGGGGAGCGACACCAGCCAGGGTAGAGGCACCTCAGATGAACGCTCCCACCCTGCTGGGACAGCCTGTGTGGGGTCTGCAGTCCCGGGCAGCGGCGTTTGGGGTGCCCCGAAAAGCTCAGGGGTGCTCAGGGGTGCTTCGCTTTGGGAGAGGGAAGTGACCGGGGGCACAGGGCGCTGCTGCAGGGTCTGGGGGATCCCCCGGGAGCTGCAAAGACACCAGTGAGCGGGGCTGCACACGGGGATCTGGGGCAAGCAGAGCTCAGTGCCGGAGCCACAGCGACACCCCCCGCGCGAACGGGGAGCAGGCGGGGCCGGGGGCCGGCGGGACGCAGAGGGGAGGCTGCCGGGGAGAGGCTGCTGGGGGGAGGCTGCTGGGGGGAGGATGCCGGGGAGAGGCTGCTGGGGAGAGGCTGCCGGGGAGAGGGTGCTGGGGGGAGGATGCTGGGGAGAGGCTGCTGGGGAGAGGCTGCTGGGGAGAGGCTGCCGGGGAGAGGCTGCCGGGGGGAGGATGCTGGGGAGAGGCTGCCGGGGGGAGGATGCCGGGGGAGGATGCCGGGGAGAGGCTGCCGGGGGGAGGATGCCGGGGAGAGGCTGCCGGGGGGAGGATGCCGGGGGAGGCTGCCGGGGGAGGCTGCTGGGGAGAGGATGCCGGGGGAGGATGCCGGGGGAGGCTGCCGGGGGGAGGCTGCTGGGAAGAGGATGCCGGGGGAGGATGCCGGGGAGAGGCTGCCGGGGGGAGGCTGCTGGGGAGAGGATGCCGGGGGGAGGATGCCGGGGGAGGCTGCCGGGGGGAGGCTGCTGGGAAGAGGATGCCGGGGGGAGGATGCCGGGGGGAAGCTGCCGGGGGGAGGATGCTGGGGGGAGGATACCGGGGGGAGGATGCTGGGGGGAGGATGCCGGGGATACATGCTGCTGAGCAAACGGGGTTTGTTCTCCGGGAAGACAGCTCAGGGTGGGAAAACCTGGCAGCAGTGAAGGGACAGGGCTGCGGGAGCAGGGAGTCCCTGGGCTGTCCATGCAGGTGCTTTCCAAACCCCAGAGCTGGATGCTGGGATGCTGGTTATGCTTGGTGCATGGTCTGCTGCAGCCCTACTCTTAGTCTTCAGTGGGGAAACTGAGGCACAGAGCTGCATGGGGCCCCCTCCCACGGCTGGACTTGGTCAGAGGAGGGTTTAACCTCCCGATTTCTCCAGAAAACATCCCGGGCTTCCCTCTTGCCTTCCAGCCCACCCCTGGGAGGTCACCAAGTCTATGTACAGGGCAAACCACACTTGAGGAGCTTCGAGCCCAGCAGACTCCAGGAAGGAAGCAAGAGCCACAGAGGGCAGGCAGGGAGACTGGGGCATGCAGGGCACTCTGACCACTGCCTGCCCATCCAGCTCAGCATCCCCCAGCATCTGTCCCCCTCTCACAGAGCTGGTGCTGCCAGGGCCAAGCAGGGCCTGAGCAGCCTCTGGAGCTCTCCTGCTGTGGGTGCCAAGGGTGCAGTCCCCAGCCCAATATCCCCACTCATGGCACCCGGCTGGGCAGACAGGACAGTGGTGGGCACAGCTGAGGGCAGGATCTGGCCAGCCTGTCTAGCCCAGCTCCTCAGTGCAGTGGCCAGAAGGAAGCAGTTTTTCCCTTTGCAATGCCATGGGAAACATAAATCAATCCCAGGATAATTCTGCCCATCCCAGGCTGTGCCAGCCCCTTGTGCACAGCCCTGTCCCTGGGGCTCCCAGGAGGGATGTGTTTCTGCACAGGACCCTCATGGGAAGATGTTGGGGCTCTGCACAAGCCCGTTTTGGAGGTTTGGTGATGGGAAGGGTGACAGTGGCTAAGGGCATCAGCAGTGTTACACAGCAGGGACATGGCAGGAGTAGGTGGCCCATGGTGGTCCTGTCCCATCCCATGGCATGTCCAACCACCAGCACAGGAGAGACTGGACAACTGCAGGGCAGGAGCTGTGTCCCACACCCTGGGGACAGGACACCTGGCCAGGCACAAGCTCCCAGAAACACCTACCTTTTCCCCAGGCCCCCAGAAGATGGGACATCATGCACTGGAGCCCCTGGCAGGGCTGTCTGAGGCCACCCAGCAGTACAGACCCTCCCAAGAGGCCCAGTCCTGTATCCTGCAGCAAAATTCCCACTCAGGACTCACAGGGGACACACAGGGGACACGTGGGTGTTGTGCAGAGGACAGAGCAGAGCAGTGATGCTGTGGTAGTGCTGTGTCCCCACCAAGCCAGGCTGGCAGCATCTGCTCTTGTCCCATCACCTTTCCCTGCAGCTTCCCCAGAGGCATGGCAGCACCCAGAGGACCCAGGCTGGTACCTCCTGCTGCCCTGAAGGAGGATGCCAGTCCCAGTGTGGGGCTGGGATGCTCCTATGCTGCCTTCCATCCACGTTCTTGCTCCGAGCTACATCTGTCCAGGGATGGCCAGTAGTTCATGGGCCCCTGGTTGCTTGGGAGCCCAGGGATCATCTGGAGGGATGAGGACCCCAGGAGAGACCCGGCATCGGTGTGTCCTGGTGGGACAGGAGGGGCACAGCCTGGCAGGGTGTGAGAGACCCCAGGCTGCAGGGACCTGTGTGTCCATGGGGGCAGGTGGGTCTGGGGGCTGTCAGGGGGTGCAATGGGGGCAGATATCTGGTGTCCCCTGCTCAGCACTCAAGACCCTGGTATTCAGTGCCCCCTGCCCAGTGCCTGGTGTTTGCTGCTTCCTACAAGGTGTGCAGTGCCCCCAGCCCACCCCATGTTCCCTGCCTGCTGCCCAGCAGCAGGATGTGGTGCCAACACTGGTGCCAGTGCCCAGCACACAGTGCTGGTGCCAGTGCCTGGTCCTGGCAGTGGTGACAGTGTGTGGTACCACTGCCTGTCCTGCAGCATCCCAAGCACACTGCATGCTGCTGGTACCAGTGCCAGTACTGGTGCCGGTATCCTCTGTCCAGTGCCAGATCCAGAGCCCAGTGGCTGGTACCAGTGGCTAGTGCCAGTGCTCGGTGCGTGGTGCATGGTACTGGTGGCCTTGCCTGGTGCCCCGTGCCCCTGCCTGGTGCCCCTATCCAGTGCCCCTGCCCAGTGCCCTGTGCCCCTGCCCAGTGCCCCTATCCAGTGCCCCTGCCCAGTGCCCCTGCCCAGTGCTCCGTGCCCCTGCCCAGTGCCACTGCCCGGTGCCCCTATCCAGTGCCCCTGCCCAGTGCCCCGTGCCCCTATCCAGTGCCCTTGCCCAGTGCCCCGTGCCCCTATCCAGTGCCCCTGCCCAGTGCTCCGTGCCCCTATCCAGTGCCCAGTGCCCCGTGCCCCTATCCAGTGCCCCTGCCCAGTGCCCCGTGCCCCTATCCAGTGCCCCTGCCCAGCGCCCAGCGTCCCCTCGGCAGGGCCCCAGTTCAGTGCCGGTGCTGGAGCCCGGTGCCCGGTGTCCCGCACGGTGCCCAGTGCGGCCGGGCCGGGCGGGTGGCGGGGCGATGGGCCGCGGCGGCGGGTGCCGGCGGGTGTCCGGCCGCGGCGGACCGGGCCGGGGCCGGGGCCGGGGCCGGGCCGGGGCGGCGCCGGGCGGGGCGGGCCGTGAGGAGGAAGCGCCGCCGGCGGCAGAGCGGCCCCGCAGCGGCCGGAGCCGGGTGCTCGGTGAGTCCTGGGAGAGACGCGCTGCCCGCGCCCCCCGCCCCTGCCCCAGCCCCCCGCTCCGGTTCGCCTTCTCCCCCGCGACTGGCGCGGCCCCTGCCCCTCTCCCTGCTGCCCCGGTACCGTCCCCTCTTCCCCCTGCCTCTGCCTCTCCGACCCCCGCACCCTCTTTCCCCCTCCTCCTCTCCCCAGTGCCTGTCCCCCACCTCTGAGCACCGTGTCCTCCCAGAAGCTCCTGCCCCATCCCGCTGCATTACCTGTACGCTATCTCCCACCCAGCAGCTCCCACCCCAGCCCCCAGCACCTTGCTCACCCCCACATCTCCCTGCCCAGGCATCACCCCCTCCTGCCCCCCTGTCCCGGCTCTGCCAGGAGGGCCACAGGGCCAAAGTGTGCAGGCTGCACGTCGTGTCCCCTGGGATTGGCAGGGATGGGGGAGCGCAGCTCTGCACCCTGCTCCCAAATCACTGGGGGCTGCTGGGGGTTCCTGTGCTGTGAGAACAACCCCAGCACTGCCACCCCCTGCACTCCAGGTTGATGGGGGTTCTGTCTGGCAGGAGGTGGGCAGCACCAGCCGGGCCGCGCATGCCAATGACGGGCAGGGAGATGGATCGTGGGGTCACTCTGGAGAACCCTTATGCCAGCGTCAACATCCCACGGGACCAGTTCCAGGAAAGCTTCATCACCTGCTACCTGCAGGATGAGCCCACTGTCATCGCCAACCCTGCAGCCCTGCCCACCTACAGCGTGGAGGAGCAGGAGGGCTCCACTAGCAGCTGGAACAGCCCAGCTGTTTCCACAGAGAAGTCCCTTCCCTACAACCCCTATGCCAGCCTGAGGATGGCCAACGGCGAAGCGCCCAACTCCTTCTACACCGTCACCCTGGACAAGCCACCCAAGGGCCAGGAGCAGGAGGACAATGGGGGATGCGGCTGCTGCAAGTGCTGCCCCTGCTGCAGAAAGTGCTGCTGTGTCATCTCCTGAGGGCCCTGGCTGCTCTGGCAGGACATGCTGACCATGGGATGGGGCCAGGTGGCCCCACGGGGATGTGCCTGACACCCTGAGAAGCTGCCCCGATGCCCGGCAGATCTGGCAGCTGGGAGGTGACACTGCCTGGACACTGATGGTGCTTTTCACCAGTGAACTCTGCAGCCAAATACACTGGTGATGGGCACCTGCCAGGTCCTGAGAGCCCAGTGTGGGACACGGGGGAGAAGGACAGGTCCCTCCTGCCCTGCTGAGTCCTGGAAGCCTTGAGGAGGATGTGTGCCAAGGCAGATGCTACCAAGAAGTGCTGACACCGGGACTGGGGCAGCATTTTGCGTCCGAGATCCTGTATGCTGACCCTGCCAGTCTGCCCTTTCCGGGAAGCCTCCAGCTCTGGGGAAGGTGTGGGCATGGCCTGGCTGCTGGAGGGCAGGTCTCATTGGTGAGGCAGAGGAGGGCGTTGTTGCTGCTGCCTTAGAGTGGTGGGGAGGAGCCAGGGAGAAGCACCCAGACGGGATTGGGACCCACCTCCCCAGAACTGAGCGATGTGTGTTCCCCAGCATCATGGGGATGCTGCAGTGCTCCACACCAGCTCTGGTTGGGTACCGCTCCTCCTCTCCGCACTGCCCATGGGACAGAGGGAAGGAGAGAGGAAGGACAGACAGACAAAGCTTGGCAGAGTGCGGGGCAGTGGTCCAGGGCAGACCTGACCGCAGAGCATGGGTGTGGATGTTAACAGCTCTGTGCCAGGAACCCCCTGGCCCCATCTGGTTTCTCCTGCTGGGCTTGTGGGGCGCTGGGCAGAACCCCTTGTCCCATCTGCATCCCGGCTCGGGGCTCTACCCCAGGCTGGGGCTGGGGCTGCTGCAGAGGGATGGCCCAGCTCCAGCAGCAGGGTAGCACCGGGACACCCCCTTTGGGATGCAGATTCCCATCATTCGCCCTCTGCGAGCCCCTGGGCATTGAGGGAGGCGGGTGAGGAGCCTGCTGGCCTCTTCCCAGCATGCTGGGGTGGCTCCAGGCTGGGGTTTTTGGCTGGGGTTGGCGCCGCCGACCTGGAACAAGCCGGCCGTTGTGCTGGCGTCCCGCGGGCGGCCGTGCTGCCAGGCGGCAGCTGCGTAAGCGCCGTGGCTGCTGCAGAAAGTGCCTGCTCTGCAGGGGCAGGGGCTTGGAAAGAGTGCCTGTGTTAGCAGATGACTTCAGGGTGCTGCAAATAAAATTCCAGCCGTGTCCTCCGCTGCCAAGGTACGCCTCTTCCCTCCGCCCTGGGCTTTCCGGGATTCCCGGGGTACTTCTTGCTTACCCTGGCAGGTTGTGTAAGAGCAGTGTGGGGGGCACAAAGCCCTCTCCTCTCCCCTCAAAACCAGGCTTAACGGTTGCACTGCTCCTTGGCTCGCTGCTGGCTTGCAGGCTGGCTGCCAGCCTGGGCCAGCGCTCCTCTTCGCCGGGCGTTCCCAGTACAGCCTGCTCCTGCCTGCCCGGGGATGCTGGCTGGTGCTCAGCCCAGCCCTGCCAACCTGGATGGCTGTCCTGTCTTTTGGAAGGAGACAAGCTGGCTTTGGGAGGGTGCTGGGGAAGGGGTAAGTGCCTGGCTGGACCAGCTGGGTGGGCTTTGTGGCACTGCCCCCGTCTGGTTGCCGCTCTCTGGGAGCCCAGCAGCACTGGGTGTCCCCCACTGCCTGGAGCTCACCACTGCTTGAAGCCCACCACCACTGAGATCACACCAGAACTGAGTCCACAATCCCCACACCATCACTGGGAGCCCATCACCCTTGAAATCCCACCACCCCTGGGGCCTTCAGGGTTGAGATACAGGGCAGAACCCTGCCAGTTTCCCCCCTGCCCTGACCCCTCTCCCTGGCCCAGCTCCCATGCTGGTGGGTGGTCAGGGGCTGTGAGCGTGCAGGAGGCGGTTGGCAGGGACACAGCCCCATGCTGCCTGCCCTGCACAAGGAGCACTCTTGTTCGCCCTGCCTGGACTGCGGGCAGTGCTGGCGTGGGGCCAGGCAGATCCACCCCTTGTTTGCTTTCGTGGCCCCCACGCCTGCCCTGCCCTGGAGGACCCCCCCCCCCCCCGCTGCGTGGCTGAGCAGGGACGTGGTGTCACCTTGTTTTGCCTTGGCTAAACCCCACATCCTGCAGAGTGCTCAGTGCCCTGGGGGTTGGACATGCTCTGTGGGGACAAACAGTTTGGGCAAGGAAAACTCCCTGAAGGGGATGTCGTGCCTTTAGCAGGGCTGGTGGGGCTGGCATCAGCAGAGGTGGGGGCGAGGGATGGCCTGGCCCAGCCTAGCAGGGTGCTGGCAGGGTGCAGCATCTGCCAGCAGGGCCATGTGTCACTGCTGCCCTTCACTGTGCTTAACCTTGGGGCAGCAGTGAACCAGCTGGGAGGCGCTGGGCAGGCAGTCCTGTCTGTCTGGCACCAGGGCAATGATTAAGCTGGAGGCAGTGGGAAAGCTGGGGAGGGGTGTGAGCAGGGGATGGCACGGGATGCTGCCCGAGATGTGGCTCTGGGTGACACGGGCAGCTGCGTGCAGGGTCCTGTGGGTGCGTTTCATCTTCAGAGGGTGCTGAGGGGGCAAAGGGCAAAGGGTTGTGCTGGATGACTGCCACCTCCTGTGTCTGCTGCCTCTTGGATGGTGATGCACAGCTCTTGCTCATCTGGATTAGACCTTTGCACTCTCCTGAGGGTGCCACTCCCTGCACCACCGTGACAAAGGTCCCTGTGACTCTCAGGGATGAGTTCTGGCAACAGGAAAAGACATTTCCCACCCATGCATTTAGCTGGTGGTTGCAGATACACCTTCCCTGTGCCCAGATTTGGGTGTTTTGGCAGGGCTCACAGAGCACATCTGGGGCTGGAAGCTGTTTTCAGGCATCCTGCCTCTCCACATGGCCCTGCACAGCTTGGCAGATGCACAGCCCCTGTCACTTGAGGGCCCTGCTTGAGGGGTGCAGGGTGTGTGAGATGGGATGTGCATTCCTATCCCAGGGACTTGCACCGGGCAGAAGTGGCAGAGGACAGCTGGGCACAACCCAGGACACAGCTCAGTTGGCATCTGCGAGGGGGACATGAGGACTGATGGGCAGGGAATGGGCAGATGGATTGGGGTAGGAGGACAGGTAGGCTGCGTGTGTTTGTGTGTGTCCACATTTCTTCAAGGAGAGGCAGCCAAGGGGTAGTCACCACCCTTGGGCAGTGCTGGGGTACCCCCAGCTGTACACAAGCTAAGCCTGTCCCTCTCACCCATATAGTCTTTTTGGGCAGAACTTCCTGTGGCCCAAAGGGCCTGACGCCTGCCTGCTCCACACCTCACCCTGCGGCGTGTGAGCCACGCCACCACTGTGCTTTGGGAGGGAGAGTGACCTCTCACCAGCTTTGGGACATGCCTGGACATCCCCAGGCATCCCCCTGCCTGCACATCCCTGGGCACAGGGCCTTGCAGGAAGCACGCTGTGCCGGCCTGGGTGCCAGCTCTGCCAGTACCCAGGGTGCTGCCACCCACCCACCCCGCAGGCACTCAGGGCGGTACCCTGAGATGTCAGGGCACAGCGGGAACCCCATGGGGCTGGTTCCTTATCCGCCCAGGACACGCAGCCCTTGTCCCCACCTCAGCCAGGGGGTTTGGCTAAACCTGAGGTCTTCGTCACAGCCAGGTCCTGAGCCGATGGTCCTGCCATTCCTTGGCTGATGCCAGCCCGGTAAGGGGAGGGCAGAGCCCTGCCATGGGCTGCCATCAGCCCAGGCATCCCCCTGCCTGCACATCCCCGGGCACAGGGCCTTGCAGGAAGCACGCTGTGCATCTCTGCACCTCAGGACCCAGGGGCACATGCACCCCATCTGCACAGCCTGGGAAAGCCTGTGACAGGACCGGGGATCCTGTGTCAGGGCAGCCCCTGACGGGCTGTGCTCTAGGCGCTGCTGCCGAGCTCCCGAGTTCCTGCGTCAAAGGCTTGAGCTGTTCGGCAGAGCCCGGTCACCCTGCGAGGCTCTCCGTTTCTGAACCCCCAATTCCCACAGACGGGGAGCGCTGGGCTCAAGGCCCGCGGGCTGCCCGGGCAGCCGGGGTTGAGGTGCGCTGCTGCTGCCTGCAGCGGGGGCTGCTGCCCTCTCCCGCTCCCACGCAGAAATGCTGCTGGGAGGCCCGGCAGTCCCGCCCTGGCTCCAGGAGCTGCGTTTCTCCCCCAGGATCCCCGGGTTGTCCCCACACTCCTCGTTTTAACTCCCCCCTCTGTGCAGAGGCTGCGGCCTTGCTGCTGGAGCAAGGGCCCGGCCAGCCGCAGGGACCGAGCCTGCCACCACCCTGGTGCTGTCACCTCCCCCGGGATCCTTGCAGTGTCACCGGGGTGCTGGGCTCCCCAGCTTAGTGATGAGACTCTGCCCAGTCCCCATCGCAAGAGGGAAGAGCTGGGGCCGGTCACACACAGTCACTGTCAGCAGTCCAACCCCAGCACTGGATGCTGAGCTCTACCCCACGCGTGGGCACTGCCAGCTCTGACCAGGCTGGAGACAGAGGGTCCTTGTGCCATCCCCAGCCCCTCCACCCCTGCGAGCCTGGACACTTGCTGTGCTCTCTTGCTCCAGTTGAAGGTGTCTGGCATCCAGCACCACCTGGGGAATCTGTGGCTGGAGTATGGCTGGTTCCTTCTGGCCAACATCTGCCCAGATGTTCCTGGCTGCAGGAGATGGCCAAGGACATGGAGGGCTCGGCTGCTGCTGCCCAGGTATGGCCAATGCCTGAGTCCTCTCTGCCCACAGTGAAGTCCAGAGCTCCTTGGCCTCACGGGGGGTGGCTTCTTCTGCTAATGAGCAGAGGTGGATGCCTAATGACTGCTCCTGGGGCTTAGATTTCGGAGGGCTTTGTTATCTAGGTGCTTGTAACCCTATCTCCCAGGCTTGGCTTCCCTGCCGCAGATCCGATAGCGTGCCTGTCTCTGAAAGGTGAGCCCCTTCCCACTTCCACAGCCACCAGCAGCCGCTGAGACCTGGTTGGGGAGCTGCTGGTGACTTAGGGCCCCCCATGCTCCCCATGGGACGGCTGTAGCCCCCTGGAACTGCACAGCCCTTCTGCTGCCTCCCCTGAGGCCCTGAGGGAGCATCTCGGGACAGGTAGGGATGGGGGACAGGGGAGGAAGGGAGGAGAGGGATGCCCATGTACATCCAAATGCCTGAGGTCACCTGTAGAGAGGGCATGGTGACTTCCAGAAGTGGTTTCCAAATATTCTGGTGGGTACCAGACCCCACTTAAGATGAGGTTGAACTCCTCATCTCCTCCCTGCCAGCCTGTGTGCTTGTCCTCTGGGGCTGTGGCACTGCTCGGGTCTCCAGATGCTGCTCCCCTGCCTGCCTGGCTGACACACTCCTACCCACCCCATATCCCCCACCAACCCTGAGCTGGGGCAGGCTGATGAGGTCCAACCAGTCCTGATCCCCATGGGACACAAGTGGCTTTTGGAAGGGCTCTCAGCAGAGATGCAGGGTGACCATCTGTAGTGGCAAGGTCCTGCCCTGTGCAGGGCTGCCCATGAGGCAGGCAGGCTGCAGGCAGGGATGTTGGGCAGGGAGCCTGATGCCCCTGGGAACCCACCACGTGCATGTCATCCCCATGTCTCCCACACTTTAGATGCACTCCGAGGGGGCATTCCACACTTGGGCCATGGGTCTGATGGCTCCTCTCACCCTCCCCAGCATGTCCCAGGATGGCAGCAGCCCCCAGGCGGAGAACACCAGGCTGTGCCCTGGGGCACACTCGCGCACCCCGAGCCGGGGCAGCCAGCGGGTTGAATGCATCATCTGCTACTCCTCCTATGACCTGTGCAGCCGGCTGCCACGCCGGCTCTACTGCGGCCATACCTTCTGCCAGGCCTGCCTGAAGCGCCTGGACGCCGTCGCCAATGAGCAGCGCTGGATCCCCTGCCCGCAGTGCCGCCAAAACACACCCACACCGCGCGGCGGCGTCGCCATGCTCGACCTCGACCTGGCCACCTTTCTCGCTGTCAAGGCTGACAAGGACCATCCCAGGGGGGCTGGCAGGTCCCAGCTCGACTTGGCCACCAAGGGCTCGAGCAAGGAGAAGGCAATCACACAGCAGCCGGCTGGGCTGTGCCAAGACACGCTGCCCCCAGCCCCGTTCCCGCGACGCAGCTGCTGCCGGCCGTGCCTGTGCTGCGGGGTGACGGCAGCTTTTGAGACCTGAGTGGAGTGGGAAGGGGTGCTGCTGGCAGTGCGTGGGCAGATGAGCTCCCAGGGTGCAGCCTGGAACCATTTCTAGGGACGTCATGCCATGTCCCAGACCCACATGTGAACAGTAGTGGGGGGGCTCTGCTGGAAGTCTGGGAAGGGCTTCAGTTTGCTCAGGGCATCCTGTCTGTCCTGTGGGGATTCTGGGTGCAACAAGGGGGAGGAGGATCCCTCCACTCCCTCATCTGCCTCACCCACCCCTTTGACAGCTGTGAAACCTGGTCCAGCCATCATGAACGGTCCCTGGTGCCAGTCACAGGGTTTGCTTCCCTGTCACACAGCTTCTCCATCCAGAGTGACACCCCCGCCGAGCACCCCCAGGCAGACAATGTGGGACCCTGGCACACATCTTCTGGGGGGTGTGTCCAGTGCCCTGCAAGCTTCATGCCCGGTGCACAGCTCTGTGGGCCCTGCTGGGCTGTGTCTTGGTCATACCTGTCTGTAGGCCGTGCGCTACCCCGGGACAGGCCCTGCCTGCGCTGGGGGTGGGGAGCAGTGACCTGTCCGGCCGGTTTCTTCCCGTGTTTGCTCTGTTTGCTGTTTGCATGAGGAATTCAGGTGTTGGGGGGGCAGACAGTTGAAATCCAGGATGACAGAGCCCATGGGAGCTCCTGCTCAGCCTTGTGCTCCGTGGCTTGTGCCAGGTTTGGTTTTCCTGCCTGACCCTCTGCCCACCTCCCTGCCTCACAGCTCCCTGCAGCCTGGACAGGAGCCCTTGGCTTTCCAGCCTCACCCCAAACAGGGGGTGCAAGGATGAGACCCAAACAGTGGGTGTGGGTTTAGCAGAGACTAGACAGGGAGCACTGGGGTGCACCACTGTACTAATGCAGTTCTTGGGCAAGGCTTGGGGTTGCCAGGGCAGCTCTTGGGGTCCTTCCTCAGAGGCCATTTTCTGTCCCACTTTTCCATGTGATTTATGAGATATCACAATATCTCAGCACCAGGAACTCAGGGCTGCCCCTCTGGGCTCAGCAGGGATCCCAGCCTGCGCCTCACTGGGGCCAGCAGTGCTCTGGGGCACCATGGGCTGTGCTGGTGTTCAGCTGTCCCCTGAACTGGGTGCCAGCACTGCAGCTGCAGGAGATCAGCCCCCACCCCACGCACAGCCCCCACCCCACGCACAGCCCCCACCCCACGCACAGCCCCTACCCCACGCACAGCACCCACCCCATGCACAGCCCCCACCCCATGCACAGCACCCACCCCACGCACAGCCCCCACCCCACGCACAGCACCCACCCCATGCACAGCACCCACCCCATGCACATCCACCACCCCATGCACAGCACTCACACCTTGCACAATGCCTGTGCACAATTCTGCCACTTGGTGTCACCGGCCATAAGAGAATCCCGGAGTCCCAGAATCCCAGAGTATCAGGGCTTGGAAGGGACCTTGAAAGCTCCTCTAGTAGTCCCATCCCCTGCCAGAGCAGGGTCACCCAGACTAAATCCCACAGGAACACGTCCAGGTGGGTTTGAATGTCTCCAGAGAAGGAGACTCCCCAGCCTCTCTGGGCAGCCTGTCCCAGGGCTCCCTCACCCTCACAGTGACAAAGTTCCTCCTGACATTCCCATGGAGCTTCCTCTGCTGCAGCTTGCACCCGTTGCCCCTTGTCCTGTCACTGCCACCCCTGAGCAGAGCCTGGCTCCAGCCTCCTGACTCTCCCCCTTTACATATTTATAAACATTGATAAGGTCACCCCTCAGAGTGGGGTCAGAGCTGTTTCCAGTGGAGTCCAACCAGGGGAGCTCTGGCTACAAGAGCAGGGCCACCAGGGATGCCCCAGGGCAGAGGTGCCCAGGAGGGACAGCAGCAGTGTGGTGTGGTTCAGGGACTCCATGGTGTAGGCTCCTGCCTGCCTCAGATCTTTAATCACATGGAAGCATGCAATAAATTTAAGTCTGCAAAGATAAAAGGGGTAGGAGCTGACAGTCACCTTCCCCTCCAGCTTCATCTCTCCTCAGATGCCCTATGGTGTGTGGTGGGAATTGTTCAGGAAATGCCCATCCCCACCTGGGCACAGCTCTGTACAGAGGTGCCAGCAGGTCTCTGTGCTCATGCCAGCACCTCAGATCCCAGCCTGCCAACAGCCAAGGGTGACAAAGACTCATGGCTCGCTAGCCCTAGACCCAGGGCCTTGCCTCCATGTCCCCACCCCTGCTCCACCTCATCCCTCAAGCACCAGATCCAAACTGTGCAGCTTGGCCCTCGCAGTGCTCATGCCCCTGATGCTCCTAGCTCAAGGCTGGTCTCTGAAGGGGTTTCCCTGCCCCTTCATCATGGGAATGGTCTTGGTGTGCCACGATTCCCACCCCATGGCCTGAGCAGGGCTGGTGTGTGGCCCTGTGCCTGGGGGACCCCTCTGGTCAACACACCCCCTTGAGATGTCCTTGGGCAGCAGATGCCTGGAGTGGCCTCTCCTGGTGCTGGACCTGGGGCTGTGCTATGCTGCTCTGCACAGAGCCCAAAACTGCAGAGAAGGCATCGCAGCGGGGGAGTGGGGAGCCCACGGGTGCAGCCCTGGCTGGGGATCAGGAGCCATCTCTCCTGCATGGTGCTGGGTGCCCCGTTCCAGAGAAGGAGACAGTGTCAGGAGCCCACTCTGTGCCGAGCACTGGCAGCATGCATGAGGCAATGTGAAGGCTCTGCTGGGGTCCAGGACCCCAAAGGGTCACCAGAGACAGGAATGGGGCCAGCCCTGTGCTTGGCCAGTGTCCCCAGCAGGCAGAACACAGGGGACATCTCTCTTTGCATGTGCTCTGTGCAGCAGGCTGGCTGCGAGCAGGTGGCAGAGGAGGTGAGGTGGCTTTGCAGCCTCCTGGCTCTCTGAGCACAAAAGCTGGAAGTGCCTTCACTTTTAATAGGTTCATTTTGTTTTCAATGGAATTTGCACTTCTCACCTGACCCCAGATGGCTACAGGGGGTGGGCAATGCACCCCTGGGGAGAAAAGGCATTTTGGGACAAGGCTCCCCAAAATTCGGGTCCCCGTATAGCCTGGAGCCGCCGGTGGGATGAGCTGGTGCTGCAGCTCCACGTGGCTGTGGGCCTGTGCCCTGCTCCAGGGCTGGGCTGGGCTGGAGGATTCCTCTGAATTATTTCCAGATGGGGATTAAAGCAGCAAACCAAGTTTGCTGCAGGGTAGATAAACATCCAAAGCTCCTCTGGGTGCTATTAATAAACTGGTCGGCCTGCTGCTTCTGCCCCAGATTTGGGAACATCCTGGTCCTGGCCTGGGGCACAGCCACGTGCTGCTCTTTGGCTGTGGGGCAAAGGTGCCAGAGGTTCCCCCAGGACCGTGACCATCGGGGTCCCAAAGCTGTTTCAAGGCTGTGAGTGGAGGAGAGTGTCTCTGCCCTGGGCCCGTGCCCTGAGCTGCAGGTGGGATGTGTGCTGCCCAGGTCCCTCTGAGTTCTGCTAGGGATGGTGGGTGCCAGGAGGTGACACCCCTCCAGCCTTCTGCTGTGGGGCTTCAGGAAGCTTTGACAACAGAGCAGGTATAAAGAGGGTGGAGGCAGACTTTGATCTGTCCTGGTGCTGCTGTGCTGGGCTGAGGGTAAACAAGTTTTGGGCGGTTTCAGCCTCCCCAGTCTGACCTTTCCCAGACCTTTTCATGTGGGGGCTCCTGAGTGTCCCCCAGTGCACACACAGGCATGTGACCCACTGGGGAGGAGGAGGGTGGCTCGTGGGACTTACATCGTAACCCTCCTCATCTGGCCATGGTTTGTGGTCTCCTGCCATGGGCAAACAGGGCCTGGCCACAAGCAGGTCTCAGTGGGGTGGCCCGTGGGTCCCAGCAGAGCTCCCCACTGAGAGTCTCTGGGCAGGGCGGGTCAGCACAGAAGATGGGCTTAGGCCTGCCGATGATATGATTGAAGCTTTGTCCCCCCCACAGCTAGCTGATCCTGGGCCTTACGCCGCCCTGTCCATGGCTACTGAGGCAACACCCCCACAGGACATCCTGTGGGGAGGATGGAGGCCAGGAGATGGATCTGATTTTGGTTTTCTCCAGCTCTCCAGCCTGCGGTGCACATAAGCAGTTAATCCCACACCTTGGCGAGCTGGCTGCTTACCTGGCTGGAGCAGTGCCTGGCAGAGGCAGGGCCGAGGGCACGGCTCCACACCCTGCCAGGGCAGGCAGCACTGCAAAAATATTTGCTGAAAAAACGGCGGCTCCACCCCGAGAAACCCTGGGGCTGGGCAGGCAGCGGGCGGGTTTGCAGACAGAGGGTGGCAGCGAGCGGTGCAGGGGGCAGAGCCCGGCTGGAGCTCGACCCACTCCCTGGCACTGCTGGCACCTCCGCCGGCACCACCGGGCTCGCCCAAGGGCACCAGGCCGGGACGAGTGGCTGGGCAAGGCGACGGGCGCTGTGGGAGAACCCCAGTGCCAGAGGTCGGGGAGCCCTGGGCAGCCATGGGCTACCGGAGAGGCCCCAGCACCATCCTGGCCTGCCTGCTCCTGCTGCGCCCGCTGCCCTCGCCGGGCTGCCCCGCCGCGTGCCGCTGCGCCGCCGGCGAGGTGGACTGCAGCGAGCACGCCCTCAGCGAGGTGCCGAAGAGCCTCTCAGCCAACACCAGCACCCTGTGGCTCGGCTACAACTTCATCATGGTGCTGGGGCCGCACTCCTTCCCTGCCTTGCCGGGGCTGCTGCTGCTCAGCCTGCCCCACAACCGCCTGGGGCTGATCCACAGCCAGGCGCTGGTGGGGCTCGGGGCACTGCAGGAGCTGGATCTCAGCAACAACTACCTAACTGTGCTGAGCCCTGAAACCTTCCTGCCCCTCACCAACCTGGCCAAGCTCAACCTGGGCAGTAACAGGCTGGGGGAGCTGGAGCCCGGGTTGCTGCGGTCCCTGCCCCAGCTCCGAGCCCTCCACCTGCAGGACAACCCCTGGGTGTGCAGCTGCAGCATCCTACCCCTCTGGCGCTGGCTTAGCCACAACAGGGAAAAAGTGCGAGGTGAGTGCCCAGAGGACCACGTCCCCAAGCCCCCCACCCTCTCCATGCTGGCTGGTCACCCCATCAGGGCAGAGGCAGGACCCAGCACCTGACCGCCAGCTGGCCGTGGGCTCAGGTGGTTGGTGCCTGTGGGGGTATGGTGAGGTTCCCCAGGGCCCATTCGCAGAGCGTGGCAGCTCTTGTGTCTGCTTTGGTGGATGCATCCCTGGGTCTGGTGCCCACCCTTGCTCCTTGGTCACCATCAGGGATTGCCTGGAGAGGAGGGCTGGGCAATGGTCCAGTGATGGGCACTCTGCTCCCTGCATCTGTCCCCTTGGAACCCACCCCCTTGCCTGCTCCATCTACTGTCCTGCCCCACCCTATCCTGCCCCAAACCTATTTTCTAGTGCCTCCTCCAGCACTGTGCCCACCTCCCCATCCCAGCTCACCCCATTCCCTGGGGTGCAGGACGTAGAGGAGCTCTGAACCTTCACTTCTTTCTACCATGCCCAGACTGTCTTGGTCAACCTGGCCCTTGTCCTCCTGCCCTGGTTCCTGCCATCCCCTCTGTCCGTGACACTTGCCTTGTCCCATCTGCTCAGTGTGCCCATCAGCAGTGCTTTTCTCTTCCAGAGAAGAGTTTGCTCCTCTGCGGAGTCCCAGAGCTGCTGAACAACTATCCGATCATGGCCTTAGGGAATGAGTCTTTCAGGCAATGCCAGGAGACTTCACTGTCCGCCACACAGTACATCGCCTTCTTAATCATTGGACCGTTCTCCTTCATGGCCAGCATCTTCTTCTGCACCTTCATGGGCTCCATCATAGTCATTTACAACAACCTGCACAAGGAACGTCACTTCTGGAGGAGACCCCGCGTCTTCAGAGGCCGCTGAGGGAAGGCAGCCAGGCTTGGGCAGGCTGTGGTCCGTGCCCTTCTCTGTCTGTCAGCACACTCTGTTGCAAACATTTCCCTGTGGACCAGTGAAAGGATGCTCTGTTCCTGGAAACCACTTCTCTTCCACTTCCCAGAGTCCTCCCAGATGACACCAAGCTTCCTCTGCCCTGCTGTCGGGGGAAGAGCCTCCAGCTCGGCTCCTCTGCTGGTCTGACCACAGCTGCTCCTCGTATTTCAGGAGGCTTCCCCAGGCCACCCTTGGACCTGCACATCCCCTTCCAGAGGAGGGACAGGCAATTCTCCTCCAGCTCACCCTGTCCTGTCCCTTCTGCTCCCCAGGGGCCGCAGTGCCTATCTCAGGATGCACTGTGCTCCTCTGCGTGCCACCCTGGGAGCATCTCAGGACACAGGATTCCTCTGGGTGCCTTTCAGTGCAGCCCAGAAGCCTCTGGGTGCCTTTTTCTGCCCTCAGGACCCCTTGGCATAGCTTTTTGTACATCTAAAACCATCTGTTTGGCTTCCTGTGCTCTGACAGGCATTGCTCTGCCTTCTGGTGTGCCCCAGAGCTCTCCATGTGCCTTTTGGTGTACCTGAAGATCTCTGGGTGCTTTTGGGACACTGTGACTTTTGGAAAGCCCCAGAACCCTCTGTGTGCAGGACAGGGCAGGTTGCAAAATGTTTCTTTTGATATTTTACTTTCCCTTGAGACAGGGCTGCTGATGCTGAGGAGTCTCAGCCAACAGCCAAGGTCTAGGGTGAGGCTGGAGTTTAGGGCCAGGGTTGGAAAGTGACAAAGGCCTTGAGCTCCCACGGATGTGGTTTGGCAAAGGGTGAGGTTGCACAGTGGTTCCTTGCCCAATAGCTTTTTCCTCAGGCTACAGCTCACGCAAGGCCAAAGTCTACAGTGATGGGAGTGGGGACAAAAAAGCTTGTGTGGGTTTACAGCCCAGAGCCTGCAGACCTTGTCCACACCTCCCACGAAAAGGGGCTGAGGCTTCCCCTGCATCTCTGCCCCGCTGCCTCCTGCCTCTCCTGTGGAAACACTTCTCAGTGGCATGGAAATGCGTGGTGAGCTGCTGGGAGGTGGTCTGGAGGGTGCTGGGGTGCGCTCTAGAGGAGAGCAAAAGCTGTGGTGGTAGAAGGTTCTCTCCGGGTGCAGCAGTAGCTCTTTCTGGCATTACTTCTTAGTCACTGCAGAGTGGTAAGAGCCATGAGATGACTGTGTCCACCAGCCTCCCCCTGTTTGCTTGACCTCTTGCCCACGCAAGAACTGCAGGACAAGGGGGTGTTGGTGCATCCTCTGGCAGGCCCTTGGAAAGGGTTAGATAAAACACACAGAGAATAAACCAAGTGACACCTCAGTTGTGGCTTGCTCCCAGTTTTATTTTCCAGAGAGAAACGGAGCCAGCACGCTGCTGCACCACTCCAGTCCCACTCAGGTCTCCCCGCAGGGCCTCTCCCCAGCGAGGGGTGCGAGGGCTCTGGGCAGCTGGTGAGCAGGACCTCTGCCAGGATCAGCTCCTTGCACAGTGACCTTTCCAGGAGCAATCCCAGCTGTCCCTTCTCTAGTCCTCCGGGAGAAGGTCTGGGCTTCCCATTTGGAACTAGGACCTCACTTGTCACCTTGCCTGGGCACCCGAAGTCCTCCCTGACCATCCTGAGGCTGAGCCCTCCATGGGGTCGTACTGGGGGTCTCGGCACATGGGGAGCGTGCTGTGAGGGAGTGATGCTGTGTGAGTTCAGCCCAGGGGAGCTGCCCTTTTCAGATCCCTCGGGGCACCTCCCTACTGATGGCTGATGTGCAGGGACTTCCCAGGTGCTGTCATCCCTGTGGCCTGCCCTCTGTTCCCAAAGGCCACCCCCTCCACCCCCCACCCCACAGTGCTCTTGACTGGCTGCCAGGAGCCAGAGCTCAGCAGTGGCCAGGGCTGTTTGTTCCCTGGATGGAGGTGGGTGTGCAGGGCAGTGTGCATGCTGCGGGCATTGGAGTGGTGTCCCCAGCCCCACACTGCCAGGCCTGTCCCCCTGACTGGCTGTCCTTCAGCCTGGCATCCCAGAACAGTGATGCTCTTCCCTCCTGGTGCTCCCGGCAGCTCCTGGCCTTTCTCCCCGCTGTCTTCTCTGTCCCTCCCCATCCCACAGCAGTGCTGAGTGAGGCTTTGGTTCAGCATGTGGCTGCCTGCCAGCTTTGCCAGAAGGCAGGGATGGAAAGAGGCACACATCACTGGAATAAACCACTCCATGATCCAGTCTAGACTTTACTGAGCTCTTGCAAAAACTTGGTATTAATGTTACACTGACGTATAAAGTAGAATGGGTCCAGTTTCTCAGCTGGAGTGAGATGAACTTGGTGGAGCCACTGCAGTCAGTGGGACAATGCTCACAGACCTCAGCTGCCGCCTGAAAATCCTGCCTGCAACAGCTTCCAACCCTCATGGGGAAGAAGCCCTGTCTGCTTGTCTGGGGCAAGGAGAAGGTAGTTCATGCCACTGGGGCTTGGTACCACGTTGCAGGTGGGTTTTGCACCTTCACTGGAGGTGGGATGCAATGATGCCCATGATGCTGTAGCTGCTCATCACCAGCCTGGCTGGTGCCATATGCTTCCTTGATGCTGGTGTCTCCTCACCTGCTTGTAGCACCCGCAGGGAGGGTGCTCAGGATGCTGGCACATGGGCACGTGTGTTTGAGGGGAGGAAGGTGCAGAAAGGGACAGCGTCAGCCTGTCTTGTTTGGGCCCCTTCTCCTGAACTGGGATCTGTGTCTCTTCAGAAGGATACAGCCACAGGAGCTGCGCCTTCGGGGCTGCTGCAGGAGCTGCTGGAAAGCTTGAACTGCAGGCGAGTGAGGCAGGGAAGCTGCCAGTGCCTGCTGTGCTGCCCTGACACTGCAGGCAGGCTGGGTGGCTGCTGCAGAGACTGCAGCACACAGCAGGCCAGCAGCATGTCTCCTTGCATTGCTGGTGCTGAGGCAGTGTGGAGCTTGGCTACAGGTCAGAGCGACCATCCGGAGCTATTCCCTCTGAGGTCTTCCTGGCCAGGGGAGCCACAGTGTGAGAGCTACATGCTGGACATGGCCAGGTCCTGGTGATGTCTTCAGCGCAGGAGAGGTGGGGAGCCAGGATCGTGGCTGACAGCATGTTACGAGCTCCAGAGTGCCACGTTTAACGCGGGGTCGCGGGCGGCGTGGCTGGGAGCACTCCTGCTTCAAGCAGATCAGGTACAGGAGCCAAGTCGCGGCCACAGGCTGATGGGAAGGAGAGGCAAGGATTCATCCCCTATGAGGAGTGGAGCACACACCTTCCAGCCCCTTTTGCAGGGGGGCGTTGCTCAGCAGGGCAGGAACACCCGCCCAACCCGCCGATCCACACCAGCTGCTTCGGCTGCTGCTCGGGACCATGAGCACATCACGTCACACTGGAGCCCTCCGGGGTGGTGGGAGATGGGGGGGACATGTCTGAGGGGCCGTGCATGTCCTGAAGAAGCCTGCAGCCTGCAAAGTGAAGCACATGTTTGTCGTCTGGCACCAGCTCTTCCCTCCTATCCTGGGAGAGCAGGCACCGTGTGCCTTCTGAAGTCCTTTCCCCTCGCACGCAGCCAGCCAGTGGCAATACTGATCATCAACAGCCCTGGTCGGAAGCATTGATCTCTGTACAGTGAAGTCCAAACTGTGTCCTGGTTCTGCCGTGCATTCTGGGGCATGAGCAGGGCAGCAGGCCTAGGAAGGGAGGGAGATATACAATGAAGTCACTGCGTATGGATGAAGGATGCTTTCCTCCCATCTCACCCAGAAGAACCCATCAGTGTCCCTGGAAAGGCAGTCCTGGCTGTGCCTTCCTACTGTGTTGGGCAAGGACTGATGGCCCTCGGGGAGAAGGTCACACCACAGTGCTGACTGAGGGGTCGGAGAGGTTGAGCTGGCCGGTGATGTCGGTGGGATGATATTGCTGCAACACACAAATACACAGACAAGGAGAAAGAAGTGTTAGGCAGTTCTGGCACTTGTGCCCACCTCTACTTACACCCCACTTGTCCCTACAGGGTATCTCTCGGGGGTGATGCAACGGCCGAAACCTGCTGCTGGCTGAGGTCCCCTTCCCAATGGAAACCAAGCTTGTGCAGAGGTCGTTGCAGACGCTCTCCAAGCACCCTATGGCTGGGCAGGGAGGACACCCAGAAGCGTGGCGCAGCTTCTGCGGAGCATGGCATCCGCATTGCCTGCGCAGCGAGCCCCTCTCTGCAGGGAGAGCTACAAGACAAAGCCTGTGACTCATCAGCCCAGCCCACGGCTGAACCTGTGTTTGGAGGGTCTGGCTGGGTTTCAGCATCTCTTTGGTGCCAGATCAAGCTGTGCTTTGAGGCCAGGGCGTTTCACCTCCTTGCTTGAGTGACTCTGCTTTGGCTGCCCTTTCATGCAGGTGAGGAGAGGTGCAGTGTGGTTGGCTTGAAATAAACTGTAGTGTCAATTGCTAATGTGAAAACAGACTGTGCTGGAGCTGTGGCCTGGATTTGGGGTTCTGCGCTCCTTGTGTATGGGGGGGTTGGCAAATGCTTCCCAGGAGAGACCTCCACAGCCATGGTCCCACCAGCAAGGAAACGGGGTGAACAGAAATACCCTTCAACGGGCAAGAAAAAAACACACCTCCTTCCTCCCCAGGCAGGTATTTCCAACTAGGCAGTTATTTTCTCCCTTCCTCCTTCCATACTCCCAGTTCTACTCTCCTAACTCCAAACCCTGAACTGGAAGACCTGTCCAGCCCTGCTGTGAGAGCAGGTGGCACGTAGCATCCTGTGCTGCTGTCTGGGGACCTAAATCGGTGCCAGGGCAGGAAAGAGTCCCTGTTGCAGCATGAACCCCTTCCAGTGACGTCTGCCTGATGCTTGCACCTTGCTGTCCAGGAGGGCTGACATTTTGCTGGGCCCCAGGGGGGCTCCTTGGTGACAGGATTTTACCCATCTTGCATTGTTCCGTGGTGACCGTGGCCCCCGTGGTGCTGCTGGTGGCTCTGGCACTGTGGCTACACTGCGTGGCTCTGAACCCTGCCTCCTGCCGTGGGGAGGTTGAGGGTCCCCCTGAGCATTGCGTGGGGTCCTTGGGGCTGCCCTGCTTTGCCCAGTTCTGTGCTTCACCAGGACCCCTCGCTGGGGAGCTGCTGGGTTGGGGGCAGGAGGTGGCATGCTCCCATCTCTCCGGTACACGTGCCGGGGGTGTGCTGACACCCAGGGTGCATCTCAGGGGGTCATTCTTTCATTTAGGGCACTAGCTGAGGAACTCCGTGCTTTGGCCTTGCTTTGTTGAGTGGTGACGACTTGGGCCTCGCCCACCTTCACAGGGAACAGCCAAGGTGATCCTCAAGTTGCTCTGCTGCCCTGGGGGGATCTTTTTGTCATCAGACTGTGAAAAAATGCCCACCTCTCTCCCAAAAACAGATGCAGCCGTCCCCTCGTTGCGAAAAATTAAGCTTCCAGCTAAGCACAATCTTTCCTGCCATAGCAAAAGGGCCTGGAGGCCTGCGCTCCTGGGACCAGGCCCAGCTCCCGCAGGGAGGAGAGGCGGCTGGGGAAGGGAGAGGCTGGGTGACTCACTGGTGGGGAAGAAGGAGGAACTCGAGATACAAAAAGGAAGGGACGGAAGAAAGGTCCTTTGTTCAATGCCCTGCCTGATGCAAGCGGCGGGGCGGGGGAGCGGTGTGTGCATGGGTGTGCGTGCGTGTGCCTCGGTACGTGTGGCTGCTGCACTGGGAAGCCTTGGTCTAGCAGGGGAGGCTGGGCCGTTCTGGCCTCTCTGCACAGCTCCAGGGATGGGAAACGCTAAAACAACCAAGTGAAGTGGGGAATCTGGCCAGCAAAATTAAAATACAAGAGCATGGCTTTTGATTTGAAAGCATATCTCCTCCAATCACAGAGTTATCACAGGGTAACATTCTCATTTACTTTTTTTTTTTTTTTGTGTAGAGTTCATGCATGCAATTTTTAAAAATAAAAAAAAAAAAAAAAAAATGAAAAGAAAAAAAAGCAAGAAAACGGTCATATCAAAACTGTGTTAAAGTAGAACTAATGCTAGAAGCACATATCAGTAATTTAGAGTAAATTATGTTACAGGGATGGTGCAATAATCCCCAAACCAAACATTATAAAGCCAAGAAATTAACCAATATAACCGTAGAAGAGACTCAAACATGTTAAGGTATGGAAGTGAAGTGAAGGCACCAAAAACTTTAAATGACAACCAGGAAGAAAATATAGACAAGAACTTAATATGTCTTTAAAAATGACTTCAACCTAATCTGGGTCCATATGGTAGTCCCTGGCTGGTGGAAGATTTTCTGGAAGAATTTGGGGGGTTTTATTTTTTAATTAAAAATTAGGATTCCAGCTAAATGCAATCTTGCTGTAGAAAACATCAACTTTCCTTTAAAAAAAAAAATTAGTTGTCTTTGACCTACATTTGGTTCTTTTGGGTCAAAAACTAGGCTCTTTTTCAGCCAAGAAACATTTGGCTTTGGGATGGCTGATCCTTCACTGAAAAGGTGACCTTCTCCATGAACCCCCTTGGTTCTCGACCAGCTCTGGCACCATCCCCACAGCTGCAGGGCGAGCATCACCTCACAGCACCGGGCCCTCGCTTGGCGGTGACGTGGGACGTGTGTCATGCTGTGTCTGGGGGGGATGCCTGTGGGCTGGCAGTGTGGCTCTGATGACGGCTGCGGTGGTGGGGGAGCTAAGGGACCTGTGCGCCTCATTACGTGTCTGTACGAAATGTGCCGGCTCGGAAGGTGTCTGTGTGGTTTATGCATCTCACATGGCTTCTGTGGGGTTGCAGTATCGTGGGTGGCTGCGATGGATGGCAGTACGTCAGCTCTGCGAGTGCTATTCGAGTTGCAGGAGCTGCCTATGGGGAACACATGCATCTCCTCCTGGGGCGGTGGGGATGATGTGCCGCGGAGAGGCTGTGCAGCTCGGGTGATGGTGGGCGCTAGGACGTTCAGAGTGGGGTGGTAGCTTCCCAGGGCTGTCTTGGCTCCATGGTGCCAGCCTGTCTCTCTGGCACTCCTGAGGTACCATTCTGCAGGGCTGCAGAGCAGAATCCATTTTTAAAACTCCCGACAACGAAAAGGAAAGAAGCAAGGCCACCAGGTTTGCATCTTTCGCTCTCTATCCAGGAGAGTCCATGGGGCTGGGGTCAGCCTGGCCTTCCAGCCCCATGGGCTCTCAAGTTTCGCCTGACTGAGACCTGGTGTGGGCCCGCGGTTCTGCCAAGCATCGTGAAACAGAGCACCTCGCTGCTTTCTCATCTTTACAAGGACCCCAGGCAACGTGTCCCAGCATGCTACGTACTCATGGGGCCTTCTGCAGCAGGAGGGCATTAGGGTCTCTGAGCCAGGGCTGCTGCATGGAAGCGGAAGGTACCAAATGGCAGGCTGTGACATGAGCTGGTGGCAGCACCCTCCGGCCGGCCGCTCAGCCCGCAGAGCGACCAGCAGGTCTGCCCAACATCACGACAAAGCTTGCTCCACTGTGGGTCTCCTGCAGTAGCCAGGCATTAGCCTTGCTAGCCTCCATCTTGGCTCTGTTGGCTTGGACGCTGGCCCCGCTAGCCTGTTCTTGACCCAAACTAGCCTGATTCCTTGAGGAATGTTGTCCTGGGGCCCCGGCCACATCGCCCCGTGGCAGCTAGAAGACTGCAACAGGCTCCTTGGCATCGGGGCATGGTTGCCCATAGCTGCCTTGCAGATGCAGCTGCCCCCAAAGCAGGGGCCATCCTCTGAGATCAGTGAGGCCATCATCTTCCTCTGTGACTCCCCGTGAGAAATGTGCTGAGACAGGTGTGGCCGGGGCCCAAAGCTAAGCTGGGCTCTGGAGAGCCCTGAGCCCCACTGGTCCCCACCAGGCAAGGAAAGGGGAGAGCACAGCTCCATTGCTTGCCCATGGGACCTCTGGTGCATGTGGCCCCTGGACCTGGTCAGCTCAAGGCATTGGGGTGCTCCTATGCTGGGGCAGAGTGCTGTGGAGTGGCGTGGGGTAGGGGCAATGCCACACCAGGGAAAAGGATCAGGCCCAGGATGCCTCCCCAAGGAGGAAGCAATGCGGGAAGGAGGTACCAGGGGTGCCACACACCGGCTGTCCTATTGTTCCTGGGTTCATTCCCTCTCCTGTGCCGACCGTAGTCATTGCTCCCCCTGGGTGCCCACTTCACCATGATGCTCCTGCTGTCCTGGGACAGGACCATTTGTTTTTCTAACCATGGAGTGCTCAAACACACCAAAACATGGTATCTACTCAGGATGTACTGAGGACCCTCCCTCCAGACCTTCAGGCAATTTTTACCTCCTTCTTTTTCTGTGCCTTCCACCTGTCCCTCCTCCTCCTCCTCACTCTTCCCATTCTCTTCCCCCTGCACCTCCCACCCCATCTCTGTCTTCTCTCCCCTGGTTGGACCTCAAGCCATCAAGACACAACCTACTACCTTCCCGCAGAGGTGCTCAGGGGGTGTAGCAGTGGGAAGGGGGATCTCAGCACCAGGACCATGGGTGGTCCAGCATCAGGACAAGGTGCTGCCCAGGGAGCAGTGCAGGAGACGACAGGGATGCCCATCTTCCCTGTGAGGCACGGGGATGAACAGGGAGAGTGTGAGCCCCCTCCTGGGTACCTGCCCCGCTTTGAGACGACGGTGAGAGGAGCACTTTGTGTGAGACAGTGGCAGCTGAGCCTGTCCGGGGGCTCAGCTGTCCCCAGGGCCGTGTGCCAGGGGTGCTCCAGAAGCTTCTCAGGATGGAGCCTGCACTGGTGTCAAAAGCAGCCGCCTCCGTTTTTGCCCGCAGAGCCGTGGCCCTGAGACCCCCTGTGATACCGCGTGCTGCTCCCTGAGGCGCCCCAAGCCTGTGGCCGGGGCTGGGCCAACCCTGCCGCAGGGAGCCGCGTGTCCCCACGCCGCCACCGTCCCCCCATCCCCGCTGTGCCTCGCGCCTCGGGCAGCGTGGTGGGGAGCCTGCTCTGAGCAACCCTGGGCAGAAACCCGCTGCTGTCGTCCCGGGGAAGGCGATTTTGGCAAGCACGTCACGCCAGGAGGCACGTCGGGCAGCAAAACGCAGCGGCCGCTGCCACACGAGACAACAGAGTAGCCACAGTGCAGAGTGTCATACAACAGACGGCAACATGCAGAGGGACACCGGCTCAGTCCAACAGACCAACAGCCCGACCTGACGCTGAAGAGTGTCTGAAGCTCCAGCACGAGCAGACACGACTGCACATTTGGAAACAGCTGGCTTCAGAGGCAGCAATTTGGAAAGTTTCTCTGGTTACGTGAGAGCAGTTTTACTCCGGAGGCAGAAAGCACAAGTTTGAGCCAAGGTGGGGTCTTTAACAACCTCCTCTGTCAAGGCTTTGCGTCTCTTTGCTAGAGCTGCGTTACTGCTGACGATAACCAGAGACAGCTGTCACTCCTGTGCCCAGGACTACGGCCCGAATGCTAACCATCACAAACAAAAATCACATGTAGAGAATGTGACACGCATGGCTCTCGGTGAGGTGACACGGTGCCCAAATCAAATTGGGGGTGATCGTTTTTAGGCATACAATGACAAACAGGTACAGGAACACTCAGGAACAGAAAAAAAAAAAAAACCAAAAAAAAAGGAAAAGGAAAAAAGGAAAAAAGGAGAAAAAAAAAATGTCATCGGTTTCAAGAGGTCAGCACCGGTACGGTGAGCGAAGCACAGAGAGGAACGTCAGAAATCATCCAGGCAAAAAGGAAACAAAAAAACAAAACAAAAACTCAGTTGCATCTCCCAACTCATCACAGGACTCCAAGCCACCTCCTGCCTGCCCTCCAGGATCCCAGCATCCTTTCAGGAACACGGGATGACTGACTCACTGACTCACTGACTGACTGGTGACGAACATGAGCTATGCATGTACACTGGCAGCTTCGGGATGGGTGTGTGGCAGTCGATGGGATGGCAGAAGAGAGAAAGAGAGAGAAAGAGAGAGGGCAGAATTGTTCTTCTTCCTCTTACCGTATCCTTGGAGGACCTACGTCTCTTGAAGCTGGAGGCCAGGGTGGAGGTGATGGACCTAAAAGTGGCTTTCTTTTTAGGGTCAGGTTCTGCTCTACCACTTTTTCTATCCTAAAATGAATATGTATAAGTGATTAGATCTCTAGTGTGTTGTTGGAAATGCTAAATCTATTTGAATACTGCCCCATGTCATGTCCTTCATTTGGGTGAGAAAGCTACTGGAGGTGTCCTGTCACTCCCAGTCCTCCAAGGGCCTCCGTGACCCACGGCTACAGCACGGCCGCCGCACTGCGACAGCTACGGGGCCGGCCTCACGTCTGGGGCGATGGAAACCCCTCTGGGGAGTAGCCCTGCTCTCCTGGGTGTCTGCGTCCAGGCCGGCACGGCTGACCTCGCTTCCTGGGGATGCTCTGCCTGGCGCCCTGCCCCTCGCTTCCACCGCTAGCCTGGCTGGACCGAGAGGTGAGATGCTGTACCTACCGCTAAGAAAAAAAAATAAAGGTAAATAAAATCGCTCAGGGCCTTTTCTGAGGCTGAATCCTAGTGCCACAAGAGAGAGAGAGGACTGCATTGAAAGAGAAGTCATTGTATGAATATTCTGTAAAAAAAAAAAAAAAAAAAAGTATTCAAAAATTTAAATGATGCAGTTGTGCAAAGCCGAACGTGGTTGGTGTGGTGGGTGTTGTTGGTTGTTTTGTTTTCCAAAGTAAAACGGGTTAAAAAAAAAGGAAGGAAAAAAAAAAAAAGGAAAAAGAAAGAAAAAAAAAGAAAAGAAAAAAAAAGGAAAAGAAAGGGAGGAGGCAAAGCGTTAGCGCTATGATGTCATCGAGGTCAGGATGAACTCAAAGAGAAACAGAACTGAAAAATGTAGCCATTGGAGTTAGCGAGTCGGACCTGGTTAGCGCAGGCTGGGAGCACCAGCCGCCATGGTGCGGGGGCAGCGAGCCGAGGGGACCGGCCGCGCTCTGCGGCGGGCGCTGAGAACGATTCCTCCCCAATTGCTTTCGTGCCAATGAGTGTGACCTTTCCGACGGGGGACGGAGTGACCAGGTCTGGCTCTGCTACCGCACGGGGGTAACCAAAATGTATCCCGCTGGTGCGTAGAGCATGCTCGGGGATACATTTGCTCCTCCTTCTCAGTTCTCTCTTTTGCGGACATGCACAAACGGAAAGGAAAGCAAGATGAATGGAATGAAATGTCTTTTTCTTCCATGGCATCTCAGGAAATAGCCATGGCAAAACTGTGATCCCAAAAACCATCATTTTTGTTTGTTTGTTTTTAACAAATAAATCTTTCCACTTGCCTACCTTCTAGCAATGTACCAGATACTAGTGCTCTGACGTTTCCTCCTGTGGAAAAGTCTTACAATGTCAAACGGCTCTTTACCATGAGGCTGTTTACCCCCACAGGGAAGCATGCTTTGCTCTCAGTCCCACAGACTCTGCCCAAGGACCCAGTGCAGTATTTTCTAGAAGGTTGGCAAGTGAAAAATGGCAGTGCGACTAGTGTGCTCTGTCCCAGCAGCCTTAACCCCCTCGGTGCTGCTGCTGCTTTTTTTTTGGAAGCAAAGGAAAAAAGTAAAAAAAAAAAGAGAAAAAGGAAGGAAAAAAATAGAGAAATGGCTTTTTTTTTTTTTTCCAAGACTCTTATCAGTGAACTGAACCCAGCGAGCTCTCAGGATACAGCAGCCCGGCCTCCTGCTCCCCCTCACTGCTCTCGGGCAGGTCGTCTCCACCCGGGCAGCCCACCCGCACGCCCCAGACAGCACTGCCCCGCTCTGGGCTCATTCTGGGGTCCCCAAGCCTCGTTCTCTCTCTTCCATTCACTGGCTCTGCTGCGAACGGCAGCTTCCTTTAGTCACCTAAAGGATCTCCTGCTCTTTGAAAGCCGGTTTGCTTCCCCAAGGAAGAAAAGCAGCCTGGGCTGTTCGGAGAGAGCCTCCAGCTGCCCTGACCTGGGGTTCTGGGGCACCGTGGGGATCAGCCCCAAAAGCAATGGGGTAAGGGAAGTGTGAGGCTAGTGGCCCACAGACATGCCCATGGCTTGGTGTCACTGCCTGGCACCACCGACCCTCCCGGGCTCCCCTGCCTGAGCGGCACACCAGTGTTTTGGGGGTGGGAGAGGTTGGGGAGACCGATGGCTCCGGGGAAGGGGCTTGGGGGGAGCCTTGGTGCTGACAGGCACCGGTCTTGCTGGCTCCCATGTGGGGAGATGTCCTTGTCTCCAAATGACAAGAGCACGCACCACCTCTTTTTGGAGTCGGTCCTGGGTATGACAAGGGCTACCGCACCCCCAGAAAGTGGGCAGGGAGGGAGAGGCAATGGAAACTGTCCCTGGAGCACTCTCCCACTGGAGTGCTGGGCAGGGATGTTCCGCAGCAGCGGATTAACCCTCCTGTCTGATGGTGAACACGGCTGGAGCCAGGCAGCAGGGAGCTCTTTGCTCAGCTGGGACACGATGTGGCACCGGCACGTGGTCCCCAGCAGAAGAGAGTCCCCGTCCCGAGCACCGCTGGGGCACTTGGGCCGGGTCTTTGTCCCAGAGCTGTGCATGACACCTCCTGGGAGGCACTGGCCATGGGCAGCTCCCAGGGACAAGGCAGGGACCCTACAGCTTGCTGGCCACCCAGTAATGCCCAACTGGAGTTACTGGGGTGGGGGGTGCGGGACAGAGGGCCCCATGCTCATCCACAGCTCTGCATTCACTGATTTGGTGAAGGAATGAGAACGCACCTGTTGGAGATGTGCTCTAAAAACGGTTTGTCCTACCTGCAGGTTTTTCCTCCACACATTAACGGCCGCAAACGCCAGCTGCATCTGCTTCCTCCGCGCGTCCTTATGCCTTTTGTAAGCTATTTCTATGAATATTAAAAATATCCCGGCAACAATACCTCCAGCCACCAGCATAAAAACACCTGAAATAAGCAGGAAAGTTACAGGGGGCAAAGGAAATCGCACCACGACACTTCATTTCCTCTGTATCACGCTCAGCGACAGGAGCATCTGCCAACCCAGGGTCCCCCCAGCCCCACGCCAACCCCCTGCACTCCTGGAGGGGCTGGGGAAGGGAACCCAGCAGAATGGGATGGGCGCTGCAGGTTGGGCACCCATGGTGATGGGCAGGACGGTGATGGGGGGTTGGGTGTCCATGCAAGCTCCTGTGGTGGAGTACAGGGCACTGGTGGTGCTGCAGAGGTGCTGGGGGCAGGCATGGCAGGCTGGGTACTGCACCTGGAACCCGGGCAGACCCCATCCCCTGGGGCTGCAGGGTCATTTGAACCAGAAACACAGCTCTGGCTCTGCCATTTGGGCCATGGGGAAGGACAGCCGTGCACAGAGCTCTCGGTGCTGGCTTTGCCCTGCTGCAACCCCTAGGGCTGACGTTTTGGGAGTGATGTCCTGAGGAGACAGAGTCGGGTGCCGCGTCTCTTGGTGCTTCTGCCCTGGCCCACGGTGCCAGCGAGGATGGGGTCCTGTCAGACACCCCTCATCCTGCATTGCCGTGTCAGCTGGGTGCAGGACGGGCAGCACCACATTGCAATCAATATGCAGTCTTTGCAAAGAGGGACCGACAAAACCCTCTCTGTGTCGATTATCCTCCTCCTGCCTCCTGCCCACTGGGCAGAGCCAGCTGGGATGCGCTCCCTGGGGGCGGGGGGCTGCCCCTCACCGCCAGCTCCCTCCTCACAGCAGGGTCCTCGCTTGCCTGCGCGGCCGCGCTCGCCTCCCCCGAGGTGCTGCTCCCCTCTCTCTGCCTTGGCGACAGCTCTGATTTCACCGTGACAGCCGCAGTTTGGCCAGAGCAGAGGGAGGGGAGCAATGTTCACAGCAGGACAGCCCCACCGATGAGAAAGCCACCCCAGGGAAGGTGGGGGATACTTCACGGAGCTGTTTCGGATAAGGTGGGGTTGGAGCCCAACACAGCAGCCTCCCAGCGCTAGGAAAGCACAAACCCAGAAGCAGCAGAGCTTTGGCCCGAGAGAAGAGCCCCGGAGAGGAGAATGTCTTGAGCGAAAGCAGGCTACCCAGCGAAGAGGAAGAAAGAGGTTTGTAGAACAAACCTGCCATATTTTCAAAGGTGAGTGTTGCTGGGGCATTGCTACGGGAATCACACTCCTGATACCTCACCCAAGTCTTGTCCAAATCCTCCATGAAGCCGTTCTCGTGGGACCTGGAAGCACAAGGAGACAGGACAGAGTAGTCACTGGGGACCAGCTGAAGGCAGCGGCCTTCTGAGCCCTCACACCCCCATCCTCACACCCTATGCTTTACACTTGCCTGCAGCCTGCAGACATGGGAGCCAGATGTGCGTGCGTATGTGCTGCTCTGTGTGTGTGTGTGTGTGTGTGTGTGTGTGTGTGTGTGCACATGGGAGTGCCTGTGTGGCTCATGTGCAGAGTGTCTGCAGTGGGTGTGCACATGGCGTTTGCACGCTCTGTGAGCACAGCTGGCGATGCCACCAGCCGCAAGCAGGGCGCAGCGGGGGTGCAAGGAGCATCCACAGCTGCCCGGTGCCTCTGCCCGGTCTCTGAGAGCCAGGAGCTGACTGGCAGCTGCCAAAAAGACATGTGCACTAGCTCGGCTCCCATGGGGAGTGATGGAGCTGATGGGCATGAGGGGTACTTGGGGAATGTGCTCAAAGGGAGACCTGGTGCCAACCACATCCCCGCAGCCCCCTGCCCAGTGCCCCCCAGCCATGGCGATCGCCTCCAGATCGGGGGAGGGGTGTAGCTGCTGCCTGGCAGCTCCCAGCTGTGCATGGCAAGGGCTGGGACTCCCTAGCAGCCTGGTGTCACAGCCCAGGAGGAAACAAATCATGTCCCCGCAGTGCCCATCCCTGCCTGAACAGAGAGTGGGGATGGAGGTGAGCACAGCACATGTCACATTGGTCCTTGCACTTTCCTCCCTCTTGTTCCTGGCATATCTGTGCTGCCAAGGACACCCAGAGCTCCTACTGCCTCTCCAGGCTTCTCACGTTGTTGTCCCAAATCCCATCTGTCCCACTGCCACCCACCCCATGGTAAGACCACTCCACATACGGGCCCCATGGCTTCCTACATTACCCTGGGTCCTGCCTGTGTGGCTTCATCCTGCTCATCCTCTCCCTCAGGCCTGTCATCTCCTGAAACCTTGGGCAGGACCCTGGTGGCTTCTGACCCTGTATCTCTGTAAAATTAACTCACATGTCCCTCTCCCTCTACTTGCTCCTTCTCAGCTGCCTCTTTCTCCATCACTACATTCCTGTCTGCAGCAAGTGTGGCTTTTCCAAGCTAATGCAAAGCAAAGCTGGTTTATCTGTGGCATCAGACTGACTTGTGGCACCCCATGCTGCGGGCTGATGCTGCTACAAAAGCCTTGGCTGGACTCATGGTGAGTCTTGACATATCTCTGGCTGACAGCATTAGCCAGGTTTGAAAGAAAAAAAAAAACCCTGGAAGATCAGGCTGGAGAAGCACAGTGCTACTGGCCAGGCTGAGCTCAGAGGGAGAAGAGGGGAAGTGGCAGCACTGCTGCCTGTTGTGACAGCCTGTGTCCTGCTTACCAGGACCTGGTGCTGGATGGCCCCAGGGCTGCTCTCTGCCACCTTTGCCTCTGGTTCTGCAGCCAAGCATGGCTTCTGCTCCCTGCCCTGCCCCGCTCTGCCCTCCCACCAGCTCCATGCTGCTCCTCCAGCCCTGCAAGCCGGAGCTGGGGCTGCAGGCACCCATCCAGGTCACTCAGGCGTGTTCCCCCCATGGGGAGTGACATGGCAGTGCCCAGAGCCCCTGTCCCTGCAGAGGGTTTGGAGGGTGGGCTGGCAGCACCTGCACAAGGCTATGGCATGCTAGCACATGCAGCATTCGGGGCAAGCCCCGTGCCGAGAGCTGTGTACGGACTTGAGGATGGCCAGGGAGACGTTCTGCTTCCAGGGGCTGTCCTTGCGCATCCCGATCCCGAAGCCGGAGCGGAAGAAGAGCTCCCCCGTTGTCACCAGGTCACACTTCTGGGAGGCTTCAAACTCCAGCACTGCTGAGTCCCAGATGAAGGCGTGGAGCTTGCTGGACACCAAGAGAGGACAGACAGGTAAGGCTGGGCACCTCGGCTTGTCTGCAGCCCCCGTGGGAGCAGCGAGGGTGCTCCCAGCCCTAATTTAAGCACAGATTAGCATCACCCCCTCTCAGCAGGGCCTGTCTGTGTCATTCTACGAGGCAAAAGACTTGGCAAAATTTTGAAGAAGCATAAGGGGTTTGTATGGGATTTGGAGCCACCCAGCCTTGCACAGAAGCAACTACAAAGGCCAGAAAGGGAGGCCAGGGCCAGGGCTCCAACGTGCCCTTCCCCACACAGACCTCATGCTCTACACCCAGAGACGGGGCACGCACCAGGGCTAGGCAGGTTCCATCATGCTTTGACTGCAGGTCCTCAACAGCCCTGCTTGCTCCACCCCTGAAGTCCCCTGAATCTCTTCCCACATGGCCAGGCAAGGAGCCGGCCCCACTCACTTGTCCCTCACTGCCTGGATGGCTTCGGCAGCGCTCTCGTAGTTGTGCTTCTCCATGTGCCGGTACATGGTGCTCAGCTCCACCTGCCGTCGGAAGTAGATATCCACCGAGCTCTGCTTCACCGTGGCGTAGATGAACTTGTCAGAGGGGTTGCGCAGCTAAAAGGCAAAGGCAGGGCTTCGGTTTCTTCTGTCCTTCACTAACCAAACTGGCTCACCCCAAAGCTGTGTTTCCTAATTTCCCATCTCCTTCAGGGACCTGTTTCCCAGAGAAGACCTCATCTCCTCAGCAGAGTTGAAGATGCCACGGGGCAGTGGATGCCATGGCGCAATAGATGTTCTGGGACCATGGTGGTGGGGCAGGGGATGCTATGGGGCAGGGACATGGTGGCACTGGGTATGCAGGAGGCCTGTGGATGCCATGGGACTGGCAGTGGTGTTGGCAGAGGATGCAGTAGGACGGTGGGATGATGTGAGTTGGCGCTGCTGCAGGGTACCTTCCTGCATGCCTGTGCTGCTAAGCTGTGTGTGTGTCCTTGCCAGAGCAGGAAATGGCTTTGAGGCATGCTTGCATCTGCTGAGAGTATTGACTGCACCGCAGGGACAATTTCATTAGTTATAACTCATCCATAATGAATTGTTTCCTTGCTGGTTAGTGCGGGCTCTCCAGGAACTGGCAGACAGTTTGGCTGGGTATGTTCTGTCTCTGGGTAAGGTTTTCCATGCTCATCCCTCCCTGTGTCTGTCCATTCCTCCCCAGCACAGGGGCTCAGACCCACCAGCAGCAGCCCCAGGCAGGCTTCACCCCCTGGCACAGACCCTGGCTATGTTAAAGCAGGGAGCGGGTTCTATAAGCTGTATTATCTGAGCCAGGAGATACCCACTGGAGGCATCTCCTGTTTCTCTGCCCAGAGGTGGACAGGGAAAGGGAAAGCAAGTGAGGGGCCATTACCCGGGGGTCGTTGATGCCTGTAATTCTCTCCTCAGGCCGGTCTAACACCAGGAAGGCTGCCAGGTTGGCAGTGTATGAAGCCACGATGATCATAGCAAAGCCAGCCCACACCATGCCAAGAATACGTGCAGAGAAACTTCGGGGAGCACCTGGAGGGAGAGAGGAGAGATCAGGCTGGCATTATGAGGGCTTGACTTGGTCATCAAAGCCACATCCAACCCATGTGGGACGGCCAGCAGCTGCAGATGTGCCTCATCTATCTGCTCTGCCAACAGCTATGCAGGGCGCTCCTGCGCTGCAGGAACCAAGGAAAGCCCAGGCATCCCTCTGGGGTGTGATGTGTCTCCCCTGAGCAGATGGGTAACCCTGGGCAAGACAGGCAGCCCAAGAAGGACCCGTTTCCCATCACTGATTGGGAGGGGTGGCAGGATGGTCACAAGTGTGCCACCCTGGCATCACCACATTCCCCACCAGCCCACACCAGGGAAGGCTCAGCAAAGGAGGACCATATTCATTTACTGAACTTGAGGGCATCAGCCCTGCCACAAAGAGGAGACAGTGGAAGAGGACAGGGGCTTCTCTCCCAGCCCGGTGTCCTCCCTGACTCAGGGCCAAGGCCACAGGGCAGAGCGGTCCTGATGTTTGCTGCAACACACCTTCTCCGATGCCAGAGTTCAGCAGGACTCCCCAGGAGAACCACATGGCTGAGGAGAGGGTCAAGGCATCTTCCTCCTCTTCCTCACTGTTGACTTTGAACCGGCCAAAAGGGCTGGAAAACAAGACAGAGAGCTCTTCTCATATCCCCTGTCCTGGTTTCCAGGCCTTTCTACTGTGTTCCAAGTGTCCTGATGCAGCTCTACATCACTGATCCCTTCAGGCTGGGCATGTGCCCCAAACAGCTCTTCACCCACCCCTCATCTCCCATTGCCTCACATGTCCCCTCTGCTGATCTGCAATCCCATTCATCTCACACTGGTACCGGTCCCATCACACTGCTCTCTGGGCCAGATTGTGTGATCCCGGCCAGCTCAAGATTCTCCCATTGCAGCACAAGAGCTCAATGCAGATTATCAGCAAGAGTCTCTGGGCAGAGGCTAATGGGGGGACAGGCTTCCTGCTCTGCAGAGGAGCTGCCCTGGGATCAAGGAAGGGGACTGTCTCAGACCCCAGCAGATGATGGTCCCCTTGGTCAGGCATCAGCATGGCACCTGGCCTGACTGGCATGTTCCCACATATCGGGGTGCTGGGTACTCCACACATTCATATCTCTCAGCTTAGCAGGAGCCAGACTGGCCAGGAGCCTCAGCTCAGGACGGATGGGGCAGAGGGAGTGAGTTTAGCTCCTGCAAGAGCCTCCTAAAGGGCTGCAGGGCTGTGCCTGAGCAAGACGCTGCAGGGACCCAAGGGACAATTCCCAGGAGCATCTCCCTGTACCCTCCAGCCCTTGGGTCACCCAAGGAGCATTCACCTGAATCGGTCCAAGAGGTACAACATCACTGCCACCACGTGCACAGAGAGCCCCACCAGCAGCCAAAGTGTGCTCTGGAAAGGCTGCATGAACGAGTCCAGGGTGCTGCGGGGGATTTCCTAGGACAGAGGAGAGAGGTGAACAGCGCTGGCACCCATCATGCCTGCACCTTGCCCACCTGCATGGACTCAAAGGGTCCCTGCTCTGCTTTGAGCACCTCCTGCTCTGCTGCACAGGAAGGTTCAGGGTGCCCAAGTCAGGATCCAGCATTAGAGTGAGCAGTTCAGTGCCTGGTGTCCTGCAGCAGAGGCTGGGATTCCCTGCTGCCCTGGGATGGGTAGGGGCCAGCAAGCTGGGAAGCTCAGCATGGTGCAGACATGGCACATGCCTGTGAGCTGGGTAGCAAGGGACACCTCCCCTGTCCACAAAACATCCCATCCCAGCCCATACCTTCTTCACAAGGATGGTGAGGCCCTGGTACTTGAAAGGCTTGGAGAACTCAATGTACTGTGCCCGCTCATTGTTGATGGTGAGGGGAGCTACAATCATGTCTGCCTGGCCGCTCAGCAGCTCCCCCATCATCCCGTTCCACTCCTTCTTGTTGCTGTTGTTGACCTGCCAGAGAAGCAGTGCAGGGTCAGCCCGCTGCCCTGAGACCTGTTCCCTCCCAGGCAGGACCCCCACACATGTGGCAGGCACCCTGCACTGCTCTCCCACCCCACCCCTGCTCCCAAGGAGGACCCACTGGCATTTCAACATGGGCAAAGAGGTACCAGGAGTCACCCAAACTCACCCGCTCTTGGGTACCAAATTTACCATCAGCCACCAGGTGAACCTCATAGGTGAAGTTCATCACCCCTGCCAGCCGGATGAGCAGGTCGATGCAGAAGCCGTAGCAGCACAGTGCAACAGTGGGGCGGCCTGTGGGGAGCAGAAAATGGGGGATGAGTGGGGGCAGCCTTTTGCCAGGGAGCCTGTGCAGGACCCATGGCTAGTGTCAGTGAGGGCAGCCACCTGCGTGGCTCTGGTTTCATAGGAGATGTAATCGTATTACTTAGACTTGGCCATTCACCTGGACCACCCTCTCCCACTGCCTCCAACGCCCGTGGGTGTGAGGGAGCACAAGGGTGGGAAGAAGGTGACCTGGGGAAAAGGGGTCTCATTCATTTGTCCCCGTGTCTCAGAGGTAGGCTGAGAGTTGGTGTTACTGACCCACTGCAGGGCATGGAGGGGGCTCAGTGCTAACATGAACCCATCACTGAACACAGTTTAGGACACAGCTCAGGGCTGTGGTTGGGTGCAGGAAAGCACGGTGGGCCAAGGGGATGTGCTTTAGGCTGGCATTGCCAAGCAGCTCACACCCCATCCAGCAGCACACCTCTAATTTGGAGGTAGGTTCTCAAAATAACATGTTTTGGAAGTAGTGGGGTAAGTCCCAGGGCAGCAGGGGGTAATGTGCCTCAGGGTTCTTGCTTCTGCTTGAGATCAAGGCAAAGAGAATTGGAAAATATCAGGAGAGGGAAACATGGGACACAATCCCCCAAAACTGCTCTGGCGCCCACCCAGAAGAGAGACAGAGCAAGGTCATCTTTTGGGATCAAAATCCTGAAGCCCAGTGACCCTGCAAAGCACTGTTGTGGGGCTGAGCTGCTGTCACCACTGGACTGAGTTACCTGGGATGGTCTCATTTGGCCCAGTGCAAAAGACCTTTTTCACAGGATCTCCATTGATGGTGAATTCCTCCCTGCACGTCCCATCTGCCTGGGTGGGCTTCACATACACAAAGGGCTCTTGGTGGATCGTCACGATCTGCGAGGCAAAGGACAAACACCCACTTGCCTCTGTTCCCTTCCAGGTCTGTCCCCCTGGGTGGGGAACTGGGTTGCCCCCTCCATGCAAGCATGGCCAGAATGTCCCCCTGAGCATGAGACCGCTCAGCCCAACAACAGGACCTGGCATGGGAACGTTTACTTTCCCTGCACCCAAGATGAGGAACAGCCACATCAACATCCTCAGCCCTATATGCCTTTCCCACCCCTCTCCCTAAGTGCAGGCAGATGACAGCCAGGATTAGTGCCCAGAACGGTGCCCTAGACACCATCACACTGCCCTGAGCTCACACACATCTTTCAGTCCCACCCTGCACCTTTTCAGTGAAGCAGCATCCCAAAGCATCTGCACTATCTCTGCAGGAGTAAGGGCTCACTGCTTCTGGGAGCGTGTTACTTCCCTTTCCTGGGCAGTAGACAGATGAACAGTCAATACTGGTAAGACTGGTCTGCCCAGGATCTGGTCACTAAAGTGTCTGATGCAGTATGCTTAAGGGAAGGGCAAGAGAAGCAAGGCAAGAGTGGAGGGACCTTCTCCTAGTGTCACCTCCAACTTCTGGCCATCATCTCTTCAGGGGTTTCCCCACCTTGCAGCCGCCAGCCCACCCACCCTTCACTGGCTTGTTTGATCTTTCAAACTTGTCCCCTTCTCCCCTCTGCACCTGCAGCAACAGGCTCCAGGGCTGAGCTCTGCCTTGGCCAAAGGAGCCCATTCTTGTGTTTCCTGCAAACCTGTGCTGGGTGCCCTCAGGCTGCCAAGCCATGAGGAATGGTGAACACCTTCTCCCACCATCCTTTCTTTGCTGTCTCACATGTCCCCTTTCCAGCTGCCTCTTTCCAAACCAAAGGATGCCTGCACCCTATCTAGTTTGTCTCCAATTGAAGTTGTGCTCTAGCTCTGAACAGCCTCCAGTACCTCCTCTAAGTCATCCTGCTCTATCCTCTCTGAGATGGTAGAGGCAGCAGTGGAAGTGGGAGGTGGATAAAGTCACATCCTTTCCTGCAGAGGCCTGCCACCCCTACTGCCATGTGCTGTTACCTTCAGTTTGGTTGACATCTGATAGCCTTGAGGTTTCTCCGTTTCTCCCCCTGGCCAGATAATCTTCCGGTCGTTGGTCAAGACCTATGATTAATCCCAGAGGAAGGAGACAGACATGAGGCCACAGTAGACACCCCGGTGCACACAGCCCTCCCACCCACCCTGGCCAGGCCTGTACGTACATGGCTGCCGTTGTAAATCCCAACCTGGACCAGTTTGCGATTCTGCAGGTTCATGATGCTGTAGTTGGCAAACTTCCTGTCCCCATCCTCATTGAACTCCACCCGGCCCGTGACACCCTCTGAGTACTTGGAGGACATCAACACCCTAGGGAGAGAAACACAGCAGGGCCACCCTAGAAAACCAGCTGTGGCCACTGGGATGTCTCAGGGGTCAGAAAAGCAAATGCTTTCTCTCAGTTGCTTGCCGTGTCTGATATACCCATTACACTATAGTCAGGCTACCTGCAACCTGTTCATAGCCCTGTGGTCATCTGCTGCTGATGGATGAAGTTATCCTGGGGACTGATGTCACCTACATGTTGAACCTCCATATCTGCTGTCGTTCTCTCCTGTTTTCCACCAGGTCAGTCCCATTCCCTTAAGGAATTGTCAGTCCCACAGCACCCAAGGACACCTTCCTCTGGGGGCTCCTTGGGAGCTGTGTCCTGGTGCTTCTGCCTGGCTCCAGCCCATCACAGACTGCCTGGGTGATGCCCCAGGTACACACATACAGCATCAAGGAGAAAACCAGCCCACCAAACCCTGGAAAGATGATAGTGTGAGTATGGAAGCATTGCCTGGGCCACCTGCATTGTACCGTAGAGGACAATGTCGAATAGCACGTGCCAAAAACTGTCACTGCAGAGGATGCTGGAAATGTTTTAGAACAAACTCCAGGCTTTGCAGATCCCATGCTCAACCCAACCCAGATCTACAGAAAGCGCATCCCACAGACACCATGACCATGTCTGCAGAGAGTATCCCCTGGGACAGCATCCCACTGCCCAAAGCAACAACCTGGTGCCAGGCTGGGTGCTGCAGGAGGAACCATGCTGCAAAGGGAACTGCTGCCTCACTGAGGCCCAGCCTGCAGAAGGGGCTCCTGTGGCTCCAGCATCTGCTGTGACCCCATGCAGCACCAGGACTGGGTTCTGGGGAGCACATGCAGCATCTGCTGATCACACTACCCACGGCAGTGAGGTCCAACACGCACATGCTCTGATCTGCTGAGACTCCTCCGCTCAGAACCGCAGCAGCAGCCTTTGCTGCAGCAGAGAGCAGCCTGCCCCATGCGTGGGGAACTCTCGCCCCCTGACTCATGCTGCAGCCCTCAAACATTCAGCAGGAGATGTGTTCAGAGCACTGAGCTGTGAGTTGACAGAAACGGCCCCCGCCCTGACTTGGCAGAAAACCCCCTTTCTTCCCCCTTCCACCCAGGCTGGAGGCAATCACCCCTTCATGGTCCCCAAATCTCTTCCTCCTGGAGCCATTCCCTGCCCATTTTGATCCCAGCTACCCAAGCACTGCCCAGGAGAGCATGGGTTAGCATGGACCAATTGGTGCCAGGCACCAGGATGATATCTAAAACACTTGGAAAAACTGTGGGCCAGTGCCTGAGACCCATGTTCTGGAGACCAGTATCCTTTATGTCCAAACCATGCAGAAGAGTCCAAGCAGTCCTGTGCACATGCCCCAGAGCTTTAGTGACAGATAGTCTGAACAAAGCTAGCAAGTTGCCTTCCTACACCTTGTCCACATGCTCCCACCTTCTCCAGCTCTCCCCCAGCAGGTCCTCTGCTCCCTCCAGCAGGACCCTTTCGCAAATACCTCTTGAAAAGGGGTCCTGTCTTCCAGATGTTGGTGTTGCCCACGCAGCCCCGTGGCGGGTCGGTGATGTTCTCCTTCTCAAACAAGTCGTGCACGGCCTGGGCCACCACTGCCACAGCGTCACTGATGTGGGCTGACTCATTCTTCCCGTTGATGAGCTGCAAACCGATCACTCCTGCCACGAGCAGAGGGGAGGAGACAGGTCAGTGGGGCACACCAATTACTCCAGCCTTACTCCAGACTCACACACGGGCTTGGAGACCAGCAAGCACGTGGTTATGGGGCTGAGGGCCCCTCAGATACAGCTGGGGCATGGTCCGAGCTTCAGGCAGGGGTAGGCAGGGCAAGAGTCTGCAGCAGCGCTGGGCTGGCACCATCCTGCCTGCTGGATGGTGGCTGGGGACAGCTATGGAGACTGCTGACACCCCAGGCTCCATCCCCGTTGCCCAAGGCTTTCCCCCAGGTGACGGGTGTCTTGCAGAGCCCTGGTGAATTGGGTTTGGGCATGGCAGAGGGGCCAAGGCTGCTGTCTGCCCATGTGGGCAAAAGGAATGGAGAGCAACATGTGGGACCCTCCACTCACTTGGGACCACCACAGCATCACGTTCCCCGAGCCCAAGGGGTCCCCGGGAGGGCAGGTGCCACTCGTCCCAGCTCCAAGCAGGCTCCTCCAAGCCCAGCTGGCAGCGGGATGGGCATCTCAGGTGGGTGCCTACCATCAGGGGCGTAACGCAAGGCATTGCCCGATATCTCCCGTTCCCCCACCAGCCACACGTAGCCGGAGCCCGTCATATTGAGCATGGCTGCTGATCTGTAGACCGTGGCTGCATCATCCTCACTGCAACGAGAAGAAGGGAACGGCAATGTGGCTCCAGATGCTGGATGGACCCTTTTCTCCCATCACTGGATCCCAAGGTGGGGCAGCACCAGGCAAAACATCCCCAGGCAGCCCTGCTCTGATAAGTGGTTCTCCTTAGCAATGGCTAATTCCTTAGTGTAACAGGAACCTTTCCTCAGCTTCATCTAATGCCACAGCACCCAGCATCACTAAGCATCTGCAGATCTGACCCATGCCTTATGCTCACCACCCGTAGGCATGGGGACAGGAAGACTCCCCTTCTTCACAGGAGAATCAAGGAGGCACCATCAGTAACTATTGCTGCTTCTGTGGCTGCTAATACTTTGTGGGACAGACAGACATCTCAGCCATGCTCGTGGTCTCAAGCTCCCTGGCTGGCAGCATGCACAACACAGCATCCACCACCTGCCTGGGCCATGGGGCTTTACATGGGTTTGGCACCCCCTAAACCTGCACTGACTCCAGCACTGGGCAGCACTGCAAAGGGGAGAGTGAGGAAACCAGGGCAGGGAGGGGAAAGGGTGGCTCTGCCTTACCTGGCAGAAAGGATGATGACACGAGCCTCCAGCTCCTTAGCCTCCAGCAGCAGCGACGTCACGTTTTTGGTTCCAGGGTCAAACTGAAGCACTTTCTCAGCCTGTGATTAGTATGAGCAAAGCTGGTTAGTGTGGGAGCCCCAGGACTGCTTGTGAGAGCCATGCTATCTAGAAAAGGGTCAAGAAAATTCATTAAACTGCACAAAAGCCTGCTACATACAGTTGGTTATAGCTACTTCTTTTCTTTTTTTCATTTCTTTTCTTTCTTTTCTTTCTTTCCTTCCTTCCTTTCTCTTTAAGGTTTTGGCTTTTTGGTTTTTTTTTTTGCACTGTGCATGCAAACGGAAGTCAATCAAGACCCAAAAAGAGGCGTGCATTGAACAGGAAAGAGAAAAAGGCTTTGAAATGCAATTGAAAACTCAAACGAGTGTTGTTTTTCAAAAACATAGGAAATGAAAAAAAAACCATATTGCACAGGGTTAACCTTTGGGAGTAAAAGTGAGCAACTTACACCAAGGAACCGTTTCCTTTGGGGAGGAAAGGGGGTTGGTTCAACTTTTCAAAAAAAAAAACCAACAAAAAAAAAACTTGCAAGTTAATTACTGGTTCACATGCATGTTTCAAAAAGAAATCCTTCCAGGGTCAGCTGGCTAGGTTTCCATTCTCAAGTCCAAACCAAACTATCTCAACATAAAAACGTGCTACCAAGAAACATAGTCATGGATCTTTTTTTTATTTATTTATTTTTCTTTCTTTTCTTTTCTTTTTTTTTTTCTCTTTCTCTCTTTTTTTTATTTTTCTTTTATTTTTATTTTTTTTTCTGGTGGCTGTGGCTATTTTTCATTTGCTAGTTAGGTTGGTGGGCGGCGTGCATTTCCATGCATATATACCTTGGGTCCTCGCTTGTTGTCATAGGAAAGTTGGTCGAGGTTTTCATAGTTCCTTTTTTTACTCTGATGAATAATGTGCACAGAGAAAATATGTAGACACAGAAGAATATTATAAACAGTTGAAAATGACGTGTAGTAAAGCAATCCAACATCCACCTCCTCCTCCACTGTTTGCTAAAGGGTCTCTATAACGCTGGAGCTCGCAAAAGCCACTATCAGGAGAGAGGGCCTCAGCTCTGGCGGGAGCGTCACGGTGCAAAGCCGTACCGTAGGCCAGAGCAGGCCCGAGTGTCACAGCTGTTGCGATGCAGTTGCATTTCCCTTCTGGGACTGGGGAAATTCTTCAGCAAGAATTTTTTATCTCAAACTCAAGAAACAATCTAGGCATCTCTAAGGGCCTAAGTGGTGGGGGTTCCATGGAATTACTGTGGAAGTAAAGGACAAAATGTTGTGTACGGAAAGTGCTGGATAAATGCAAACTGTTACAGTTAAGAGTATCAGCATTATTACCGTCACTATCAGCATTACAATCCTGTTCACCCTAGGAGAGTTCACAGCAAGTGAGGTGTCTCAGCTGGACTTCTCACCTCCTGCAAGGAGGGAGCAGCTTTTTGGAGCACTGTTGCCGTCCAAAAGAGAAAGAAAAAGCTTTCTACATCCCTTGTTGGCTCAAAGCGTGGCGATATGAAGCGATGGTGATCATGGGATGGCATTGCAGCTTTTACCTGGTGCGTGGGGAGGGCTGAGGGCACCTCATGTCTCCGCAGCTCATGGGTGGCCCTGGGAGGTGCAGCTGCTGGAGACCATGGTGCCCATAACCTGGCTAGAGGAGTTCACGGCTTGGTGGTCTCCGTGCTGCTGGCCGCACTGTGGACTAGGGGCTCAGGGTGCACTAGCCCTGCAGACAACAGGCCCAGCCAGAGAGCCGGCTCCTCCCCGTCTTTCCTGCCCGAGTCACTTCTGCTGCCCAGCCCCAGAGGACGAGGGGCACAAAACCTGCTCCTGGAGGTTTACTCTGCACCAGGCAGTGTGCCAGGGCTGACAGCTGCTGCTCTCAGAAGCCTTGGCCCTGTAGCAGCAGCACACACAGAGCCCTGTGGCCTTACTGGGAGCAGCCCCTGTGGTCAGGCCAAGAACATCAGCCTGTCAGCATCTGCAGGATAGTGATGGGACATGGGCGGACCTCTTCTTCTTCACCCTGTCCCACCCTAGCTGGGCATCCCTCGTGTCTGTGTATGGGGTAAAGGACACGGCTCTATTCTCATCTTCATTTCACAGCGTCTTTTGGCAACGGAAACTGATCCCTGCCAGGAGCCCAACCCTTTGCAGCCCCAGGTTGTTCCTTTTGCAACCAGGTTTTAGCTCTACATCTTGCTTTCCAAACTAAATGGCTTGCCTCTTCCTGAGCACTCAGACCAGTCTTTGGCAGGATATTTTGCCAGGTTTCCTTTCCATGCAGCTGTGTGATCTTTCCTTTCTTCTCCCTGAACACAGCCTGACAGGGTTTCATTGCTCAAAGAAGTTGGGTCCTTGCAAGGAACAGTATCTGAGGAGGAAAAATCTGTGTGGTGCACAGGTCTGCCTTCACTTCTGATGACATCCATGGCAAGGATCTCTGCAACAGCTTCTTAGAGTCTGTTCAGATTGCAGTGAGACCTGGAGCAACAACTGCTTCCCAGGAGAGCATTGCTGCAGCAGGACAGAGTGAATACTGTCCAGTGACGAGATCTTGGCCGCTTTTCCTCAGGCGTTGTCAATTTAGCCAGAAGCTCAGACACCATCTTGCAGCCTCCAGCCACGAATCGCCTTGTGTGCCTTGGATGTTCTGGCACCTTGACCCCAGCTGGTCAGCAAAGTGAAGCAAAGTGAAGCAGAGTCTTGGATGCAGCAAAGCTGGACCTGATGGCATGTGACACCTCTGCCTCTCCTTGTCCCCTCATTCTATTGCCAGAACTTAGCAGGTAATGTCTCCTCTCCCATTTCTCTGTGGCTCCTGCTCCCCAGCCTGTGTTGCACACAAGGACCCGCAGATTCAAAATTCACTTTCCACCGTGTCCTCATGAACCTTCACTCAGAAAGGCAGCACTTCGATGAGCACCACTGTTCCAGGGAAAGGCAGACAGCACACCAGGGACCTGCCACCTTTGACTTGGGCAAACTCTGACTTTCACAGCATCTGGCACTCCCTCCTGAACCCGGGCAGCACTGGTGCAGTGGTGGCCTGCCCAAATGGGTGAGCAGAGCTGTCCTGGGATAAAGCAGTAGCTCCAGGCTGATTTATTACAGGCGGACCTAAATCAAGGCAGGCACGTGGGGTGCACCAGGGCTGGTCAGCATGACCCAAGTGCTGGGCTCCAAAGACCTGCTTGATGTGTGAGTCCAGGCAATGAGGCCTGAGGGACACCCAGGGCCACTGCAGGCTCCAGGGGACACGCTATGTTCAGATCCAAGAGCTCAGGTGGGCAGGTGAGTCTCTGACCCATAGCACATCCTCCAGGCTTTGATCTAATCCTTAAAGAGGTTGAGGGCAGGTCTCCTGCCTGCTCCCTCCCCAAGGCCAAAGCTGTCCTTGAGGAGGTTGGGGAGGGGTCCAGGGTACTACTTTACAGTATGAAGAGAGTCAGCACAGCAGTGATTAGAAGAGCAATTAGACAGCAGAAGAGGCTGAAGTAGATGGGAAAGCCCCAACAGGGGTATCTACCACCTTCAATTCCAGTTAGACCTGTCAGTTTGACCAGCAAGCTCCTCAAAGGAAAAAGAACCAAGATGGGGATGCCACACCCCCCAGGCAAGACAAGGTGACCTGCTGTCACAGAGCACATGCCTCAGGTTGGAGGATGGCCAGGACATTTCCAGTAGCCCAGTAGCTGTCAGAAGACACCACAGTATGTTGTAGATGCAGTGTAAATGTGGGGCAGGCCTGGTGACAGACACTCCCTCCCCTATCTTTCAAGCCCTGGACCTCAAAGGCCTTTCCCATAGGATGGGCAGGCTGAAGAAGAAGTAGACCCTGTGCTGGGAGCATTGCATGGAGCAAGCAGGGAGTGGAGGTGGAGGCAGCAAAAGGGGATGCACAGGAGCTGCAGGAAATCAGAAAGTGGAAATCAGAAGATGCAAGGAAAGGGAGGACAGGCTGACAGTGGGAACAACCTTCCCACAGATCTCCCTGGGTGAGGGCACACTGCACTGGGCAGAGGCTTTGGGGAGAAATACTGGCCTGCGATCACGGCAGCTTCGCCTTTGGAAACAGGAGGATCCCACCGTGGTTGTTGGCACATCAATGCCTCATGACAGCCCAGGATGCAGCAAGGATGAAATGTCTCAGGAACTACCACCAAAACCAGAAGCCTGTTGATCAGTATTGTGCCAGCCCACCCCCTTCCTCCAGTGGCTTGACAAGAGGTGATGAAGAGCGGTGTCAGGCTGCCAGCTCCAAGCACAAGAATTGTCTACAGCCACATCTCAACAGCCCACTGCTGAATGTCCAGTGGCTGTTGGTGGGGCTGGAGCACGTTGTGATCCTTGCCCGTGACCAAGGAGGGAGCAGCCAGGAACCAGTGCCTGCCCTGACGCTGCTGGAGCCTTGGGGTGGGCTTGGATACTGTCCACCTGAAAGCCTCACCCTGCCCCAGGCAAGAGGACGTGCTGGGACTTGCAGAAGGAGGTTCCTTCCCTTCCAAACAGTTGCCTGCCTTTGAACGGCTGCCGACGAACGGCTCCCTGGGTTCTCCTTCCCTGCTTGGCTTGAACGCTCGCTTGGTCCTGTTACTCAATGGCAGCAGGCCTGTGGTAGTCCTCTTGAGCTTCTGTCAGGCTTGGGGACCTCCCCCAAATCCCTCCCTGCTCCTCTGCAAGGCTCTGAGTGCAGGTGCAGTGCACCTCCTCGATAAAGCTGCTCCCACCAGCCGCAACCGCCCTCTCGAAACAGCATGGGGTGTCAGGAAAGCAGCGTTTGGCATGTGCTTCGATGGAGATGGGAACGGGGTTGGGGGGGGTGTCAGCCTGCAGCTGCAGAGCTGGCAGCTTTATAGAGAGGGTGCATTATACCTCCGTACATCAATGCGCCGGCTGCCCTTGCCCCTCCTAAGCCACTAAGGTGAGCTCCAGTTAAGCCAATTCAGAAGCTACTTTTCGGGGATGGTTTGGCATTGCTGGGTCTGCCTGGCCCCTGGGTGGCTGCAATGGGGCAGGTGCCTCCCTAAGCTGAGCGGCTGGTCCTCTCCTTAGGTGGGAATCTTGGGCGAGGCATTTGCAGAGCTCCAGGTTATCCTTCCCTTCATTTTGTAGTCGATTTACATGTAGGAGATTTTGACCATGGCAAAGCAAGTGAAATGAATAAAGTACAAAGTTCTGTCAGGTACTAGTCAGACACTGTTGATGCTTTAAGCATGTTAGCCATGTTACAATGGAAAGAAAAGGTGTTTTACATACAGAAATCTACATACATACAACAGCCCGAGACTTCTAGATTTGTTGTTGTTGCTTAAACAAAGCTACAAGACAATGTTCAGGAACTGACCTTGGATTCTCTCTCCTCCAGGAGGGTCTCCAGCTTCTTTTGGGCAGCACGACCCTCGTGGTCGTCGCTGACTATCAGAATGACGTGATTCCAGTTGAAGACTCTCATCATCTCAAACCAGACGTTGGCCTGGTGAGAGTAGGGTGGGACTGTGCGCAAAAAGGACAGGTGGATGCTCTGCAAGGAAGAACAAGAGCTCAACAAAGACTGGTTGGGGTGTCAGCTGGGGTGCATTGCTGGGACGGGGCAGTTTGCAGGGACTGAGCTGGGATTTCAAGGCCCAAGCAGCAATTTTTGGTAGACCCCCTGGGCTACACCCCTTGCACTACCCTCTGGGACTCACACCCCTTTCTTTTGGCTGGGAAGAAGGGCTGGCTGGCTGTGATTTTGTACCTCTCCATTGTTAATCTGGTCCATGGGAGAGAGGGTTTTTTTTTGCTTTAGAAAAGCCTACCCAATAAAGTTCAGTGCAAATACAGCCTTTCCTCTGGACTTCTGGAAGCGTTACTGAGCAATGGAGATCAGAAAGGAAACTAATTCCCTTCAGAGAGCAACAAGGAGCAGCTGCAGGAACCTGCAGGTATACAGGAGTTATTTGTCATGAGAGAAGATCAGAAAAGCAGTTTTACACACAGCACTTGGCTGTTTCTAGGTCAGCCTGTTCCACGGCAGCGCTGGGTCATGCCCCAGCTAACCTATCTGATCTGGTTAAAGACATCCTTATGGTTGGATGATTGAGCAATAGCAATTCCAGCCTAATTAAGTACAGCACTCTCAGGGGAGCAATTGGACCAAAAGCTGGAGCTGACAGAGAGGTTTCAGAAAACACAGCTTTCCCAAAAGGCCCTGGGGTCAAATATTAGAGAATGAAAGTGCTTATGCTCAGCATGGACACTACTTGACAAAGCAGCTACATGCTGGGGGAGGCAGGAGTCTGAACAGGAGAAGCATCATAATACTTCTTTTTTAGGGCTGATGGTCCTCTAGACAGTCCTTATCCAGACTCTGCACATCCAGAGATGGGACCCAGAAATGTCCTGAATGGGCCACACTGGATGGGAAAAGGCTCCCTGTCCACCATGGACCTGTTCAGGAGGAACAGACAGACAAGGTAATGCCTTTCCTCACACCCAACATGGTGACAAAGCCAAACCAAACCACACAACGTACAGAAAACAGTGCAGAAGCCCTGTCCTGGGCTGGTCTCTGGGCTGGGACTGCGCATCGGTTCTGCTGCCCCAGCCCAAACCAGAAGTGATGGAGGCAGCAGCAGAACACCCAAGTACTGGAAACATTTCCTAAGTACTGATGAGACCAAGAACTGTGGATGTTTGACCAGAGGAGGAAAAGAACCAGGAGAGCCAGACACAAGCATCTCAGAGCTGTGGTTCCATACGTGTCCACAGCTGTATCCAGCAATGATGCCAACGCTCCTGCTTACGCAAAGGGCAGGAGATGTGCAGCTCACGCCACAAGCCAGTGTCTCATCAGTGGGATCAGGGAGAAGCTCCAGCAGGGACAACCAGCAGAAGGACAGCAGTGGGCTTCACATCAACACGGTGCTCAAGCTGTTTTGGGGGTCAGCAGAAATGCCCAGGTGTTTCCAGGTCCAGCTCCATAGCTCAGGCTGGGGGCACACAAGATGGGTCTGGGCATTTTTAATGTTTAATCTCTGAGTGGTTTTAATTGGTTTAAGGAAATCCAGGGCAAATTAAATGGAAATTAAAAAAAAACAACACACCCAAAACAGAAGCAAGGAGAGAAATTAGAAAAGAACAGAATAGCTAATAGGAAAAAAAGGAAAAAATCAGAAAAATACAGGCTAAAAATGTAAAAATCCTAACTTAAAATTATTGCAATCCCTTTTTGAAATGAAACTATCTTTGAAATGTCAATATATTGCATCCCAACTAGCTTGTAGAAATGATGTTTAAACTGATGGTGGATTTCTTAAATACTGTAAATATGCATCACTAAGCTCAGGTAACACATTTTACTGCAAAGGTGCTGGAGAACAAAATGATTTAGCAGCTCAGGCAGATTTGCTTTCTGAGGTGGTGTGAAAAGGGCCATGGGCTTTCTATCTCAGCAGTCAGATTACAGGATTGTAGTTTTTAAACAGGATAATGAAGAATAACTAATTGACAGGGGTGATTCCAGAGCTCAGGATGAGCACTCACACTCTGTGCTCAGCTTCTGAAGCACCTGCGACTCCTGAGCTTCTCCATGGGGCTCAAAGATTGGCAGAAAAATGCAAGTAGAGTCCCCCCAAGGTTAACCAGTCCAACCTGTGGTGTGCAGAGGCAGCTGGGAATCGAGTTTTGTGTGATCTCACAGCCCCTGTCACGGCACACGCAGGCACTTCCCACGGGTCTCCAGCAGCCCCCTCTGCCATCCCACACAGAGCTCTCCTGGCCATGCAGCCATGGGGCTGCACTGCAAAGTGTGGGGTTATGATGCTTTATGCCTCATAGTTAGCCTGGTTTTAGGCAAATAAGAGTTATAAAGACCTGATTTTTATTTTTTTGTTGAACACAGCCTGTGGGACAGCTGGCACAGTGTGCTCAGTCATTCCTGCATCAGCGCTGTCCCCAAGGTGCTGCTGCACGTGCAGAGCTCCGAGCTGCCCTAGGTCACCACGTGCTTCTCTGGGGTCAGCCACACAGGGGAAAAAACCACTCCTAATCACAAATCATCAGTTCACCTTGCAAGGTGTTTTGTGGGATTCAGGTCATTTGCTGTCCTCTGAGTGTGCCCAACATCGAGCAGGAGGGATGGGGCATGAGCATGGGAATCGCTGAGGGTGGCCCCGAGCTGGGGGGCAGCTTTCTGCAACAGCTTCCTAGTGCTCAGCCCTGCTCTTCCTAGCTTCATTCGATTTCTGCAAAAGGTAAGTAGCTACAGGTTTGGGATGGAACCAGGCTTCCCAGTGGAATCAGCTCAGCAGAGACCCGTGGGCTTGGATCCTGAGGGCGCCGGGAGGGAGTGTGGCTGTGGGGCTGGGTCAGGGTCAGGAGCTGCACATTGGTAGGGGCTGTGACTCAGCCAAGTGTGTGTGTGTGTGTGCAGGTGTGAAGGCAAGGACTCTGTAAGTACAAGTGTGAGTACACACATGCAGGGAGCGTGCCTGGGTGCTGTGCACAGAGCCTGTGTGTGGCCTGGGGGAGGGTGCACACATGGGCACTTATTGACAGCATCTGTGCACAGAGGGTATGTGCACATGTAGAGGGAGTGTGCGGCTGTGGGGCCACCAGACAGATGTGTGTCCATGTAAGGACCGTGTACAGGTTCATGGGTGAAAGGATTGCTATCTTCTTTACCTCTGTCTACCCAAGGGCTCATTGCAACTCACGGTCCATGGCTGGCAGAGTGATTTTTCCTACACAGGCATGTGTAAATGATGTGCATTACCTATGGAGATCACATGGTCCATCCCCCTCCTAGCAATACACCCCAAATCTGAGCTGCCTGGGATGCTTCAAGGAGATTGATGGAGATGCCAATATATAAAGTTCTTGATAATTTAGCAAAAATCCTCATCTGGGTACAAAAAAGAAACCTTGGCCAGCATCCCCATTGCCTGCTCTGCCCCTGCTCTGTGACCACCAGCCAGCACATGTGCTGTGGAGTCCCACCAGAAAGCAGCCTGCCCACTACCCTGCATGAGAACTGCCAACGTGGGAGGGAACTAAGATAAGTCTGCAGCAGCTGAGATGTGTGCAGGGAGGGATTTGGGGAGAGGGGGAGGATGTATGAGGAGCTCAGGCACAAACACATTGCCTGCCTTTCCCTGCAGCATGTGGAGGGAAGGACCTGTCAGTCCCTGAGGAATGGCCTGACACCACAGCAGCAGCTTTGTGGGGTGGTGGGGCTGCTCTGTCCTCCTCCCAGCTGGAATCCTCAGAGCTGTGACCAGCTCTTCTCTGCTGGGGTGGGTGGGCTCTGTCACCGCCACCATTGCATGCTCCAGCAGGCAGAGCCCCTCGTCTGCTCTGACATGCTGTGGGCTGCCATGCCGACAGCCACGCTGCTCAGCGGCGGCTGTGAAACCCACTCCTGGGGTAAACATCCTCACATTGGGTTAACCAGGTTCTCCAGTGGCTTTTTGCAGGTGCCAGTGAAGGATCCTGACCCGAGCCGAGGGGAATCACTTTCCTCCTCAGTGCAGCTCCCACACTGACTAGCACTGCTTCTGCTGTGCACTGGTTGCCAGTGAGACCAGTAACAAACACCCCCTCGGTGTGCCATAACCCTGGTAAGGGCATGGAGTGGTTATGCTGAGATAAGGAACCAGAGGGAAAAGCCATCCCCAGGTCAGGCTGGAGAGAGAGAGGGAGAGACACAGACTCCCTCCCAGAACCAGGTGCTGGACATTGAAATGGATCTCCAAATGCAGGCTGGATAAACTCCATTTTCCATCTCCTGCAGCAGCAGAGCCAGTCTCCGTTAAGATCCACCCTGATCCTCCACCACAGAGACACCCCCTCTCTGGGGAGGTGTCTGGGGGAGCTCAGCACCCTGAGGGTGCTCAGCACCTCTGGCACTCAGCACATCCTCTGGTCCCCATCACGTAGGCGCGGTCCCTTGTGGGGTTCCTGAGCAGCACCAGGCCATCTCCCCATGAGCTTTGCTCTCACGCTCCCAGTGCCATTTCCTGCTGTCCTATTGTCGAGATGTCAGCGTCATCATTGAGGCTGAGATGCAAAGGAGATACAACCCCCCTGATGACACCCAGGGACAGAAGCACTAAAGCAACAGCCCCACGTGTCCGTTCAGGGAGCCCAGCATGAGGTCTGAGCATGATTCTGCAATGCCCAAGAGGAGTCCTCAAAGGGCTCTCCATAGTGTGGGACACCACTGCGGTGGGCACCGCTCTGCTGCCCTTACTTAAAGACCCTCCTATCTCCTGCAACTCCCTGCTCACCTCACTCTGAGGTGACTGGGGTTTCAGGGACCCCCTTGCCATGCAAGCAGGACTCTGCTGAACGACATGGGGGTCTTGGTGAAGAAAGAGGGAATGATTTCATAAGATGTAGGCACAAGGAGGCCAAGCAAAGGCTGCCAAGCCAGAGTTCTCAGCTTGACAGATGTGATACTGTTTCCAGAACAAATAGTTCTCTGAATACTGGGAGCAATAAAGCTTGCTTCCCATGTCTATCTTTGTTGAAAGACTGGCTACAGCTTGCAGACCGCTGTGCTCAACTGGAGATTCTCCAAGAGCATCAAAAGGTACTGGGTAAACCTGTGTGCTGAGGCCCACGCCTTTTCTCTGCATGGCAGCTTAGCCTTGAGAGGACCATAATTAACTCTGAGACTTCAACCCCCTGTGAAATTTAGCTAAAACTGGCTGATGCCTTCAAAACCAATCAGAGGTATACACACAAAATGATCTTACAAGCTTGTTTCCATAGAAACTAAACTGAAAGATATAATTTCCTGAATTAAAAATAAAAAGGCAAGCTGATCACTGGAAACCAAAAAGGGAAACAGCTGAATGTCCCCACGTTGCACCGACCAGCCTGCCCTGCAAGGGTGTGCAGAGCCCTGCGCTCCCCGTGCCAAGCCTTCCATCCTCTCCACTCTCCTGTCCTCCACCCCCGGCTTTGCTGTCCCCTCCAGCCCCTGCCAATCCTCTTCTTGATGCCCTTGCTCCTCTACCTGTGCAGTCTCTGCCTTTGCCCCACCTCCTGCTTGCACCTCCCTCTCTGCATAGAGCTCAAAGTCCTCCAGCCCCAGGAGGCCTTGCTGGGAGGGAGGTTGGCCAGGAGGCCAGCCAGGCAGGGTGCTTGGAGAGGCAAGACGTGCATCATGGCCTTCCTGCTGAGTCCCTCTGGGTGAGTGCATCCCACAGCCCCACATCTCCCAGCAGCCCCAAATACTCACTGGGGACCAACTCCCTGCTGCTGAAGTGGGTTGCCACCTGGCACCTGATGACCAGGGAGTGCAGGGACAGGACAAGGGGCAATGGCCTCAAGCTGAAAGAGGGCAGGGTTAGGTTAGACATTAGGAAGAAATTCTTTACTCTGATGGGGGTGAGACCCTGGCACAGGGTGCCCAGAGAGGCTGTAGGAGCTCCTGGATCCCTGGTTGGGTTCAAGGCCAGGTTGGATGGGACTTTGAGGTCCCTTCCAACCCAAAGCATTCCCTGATTCTGTGATTCCAACACTGGGTTGCTCCTCCATCTCTGAAGTGAGTCTGGTGGGTTTTATGAGCCACTTTTGCAGAAAACTTGTTTAAATAGGAAAAAAACCCAGCTGAAGCAGAGTCTGCTGGGGCAGGTCCCAGCCCCTCGGGATGAGCCTGCAGGCTCAGCACAAGGACGTGCTGTGGAGAAGATGGCCAGTTGGCTTTGGTAATCATGGCTCTGCTAAGATGTAACTGGACTGAGAGCATGCAGGGTCTGGTCTCCCCACCATCGTGTGCTCTGTGACGAGGTCCCTCTTGCTGACATGCCTGATTGGATCTGTTTCCTCCCCATGGCAGCATGAAAATTTCCCCTGGACATTTCCTACCTGCTGCCCATCCTCCCCTGTGGTCCCCCAGCTCTGTTATCACCCCTTTTTTTGCTAATGGGGCCTGGCAGGACCCAGCCAGAGCATCCAGGTTTCCGGCCTCTGGCAGCCACCATTGCTCTCCCCACTGTGGTCTCAGCTTGCTGGTTCTCCTACCATGGTTCTGTCTCAGGGAGATGCCAAGCCCTGCTGCTGCTCCAGCCGAGCAGTCCCGCAGGCTGCATCTCGGGGAGCTCTGCTCCTCCCTCCTGAAATTTGACTTCATTTAGCATGTGGGCGGAGTGACTATTTTTGCACTGAACATTTGCATTTGTGAATATTCACATTTCCCAAGTAAAGGCCAATTCGTGCTTCACAAGCAGCCTGAGCTCACCCACCGAGCTCAGGCACCTGGATGGAAACCTGCACCGTGGCTGCAGTGGCAGGTGCTCTGCCTTTTGCTTTTTGCTCATCCCAAAGTGTCTTTGCCAGGGCATTGCCCCCATGCCCTGCACACAGCAGGACCTTATCCATACGGAAAGTCGCCTGTTTCCATGGGGACAGCAGATAGTGGTTTGAGACACTGGAATCTGAACATCTTTCTTGAGGGTGGCCAGACCGAATGTCATTGAAAGGCTCAGGATAACTCAACAGTCAATTCTATTATCTCTGCTGCCAACAGCACATAAACCCAGAGAAGTGGATGCAGCCAAACAACCTTTGAGCCCCCAGAGAGCTCCTGCCTGATGTACAGGCTTCACTAGGACCTTCCTGCCCTTCCGCAGCCCCATCTCAACCCCCACCCAGTGAGCCTCCAGCACCTGGGATCTCAGTGTACATCACTGGTGAGCAGGGCAGGAGCTACTCTGGGCGTTTGCCGTGGCTGGAGAGCAGCGAGTGCAGCAGCCTGGCAGGGGAGCGCTGCAGGAATCATCCTGCACTATGTAGGTCAGCACTGGCAGCTGCGAAAAAATCATGTACTGGGGAATGGGGGGGGGTGGGGGGGCTGCAGGCTTAACTGGTGAGGATGGGCAGACAGACAGACAGATAGATAGATAGGCAGGGTAGTATAGACATCATGGACCCTCCTGACAGGCACTCTGGATTCACACCACGCGTATGAGGTACTGGACTAGAAGCATGCAGCAGTTACCTTATCAGAGTATATAGACATGCGTGTTGTCAGACCAATGACAGGGATCCTGTAGAAGCCAGCTGTGTATGATACGGGTGTTGGTGTTAGGTGGTCGTTGGGAGCAGGAGGGTGGCTAACTAATATTGCATAGACCTGTAGGACAGGATACATGACACAAACATTATTTCACAGCAGCAGGTCGGCCAGGGAGCGTGATTTATTTTTCCTTCCTTCCCTTTCTGCTGCACTCACAGCCCCACGCTCACAGAATGGCTTGGGAATACCTGGAAGCAGGGGAGGAGGGCCGGCACTGGGGAGCCAGGGGTGCTGTGCCAGGGCTTGGGCTGCAGCCTGCGTGGAGGCAGTGGCTCTGCTCAGGGTTATATCTTAATGGAAGCGCCGTGCCCAGCCGCCCCGCTCACTAAACTAATAACTTCCATGGATTGCAGATTAAAGGGAAACATCTCCCTTACAGTCACACTGTGTAATGCGATTTCTTTAACCACACATTTAATACTCGGTTGTAATTCCCCTCTGAGGACTATTACAAACAAAGTGGTCAGCTGGGACTGCAGGCAGGAGAAGGAGCGCAGAGCAGGGAGCCAAGCAGCCATCTGGCCCCAAGCACACAGGGAAGTGAGAAAGCTTTGGGGGGGGGGGGGGGCAGCAGGGGCAGGAGCTGGGATCTGCAATGAGGTGATGGGATGCAGGGAATCTGGGTTACACCGAAATGGGGAAGGGAGGATCTTGGTGAGATCCTGCTGCTATTGCAGGGCTGGGATCGTGTCTCCAGCAGGATCCTGGTTTGTGTCAGATGCAAAGGTAGGAGCCTACTGGTCCCAGGGGAAGCCTTTGTTACACTAATGCCCTTTCCTGGCTCAAGGAAAGTCCCCAGCTGGTGACAGGTCTCCAACTAGGGTCAATCAACACAAAGACTTTGATGTCTGGGAGGAAATAACACTTCCTCCTCCTCCAAGCATCTGCCAGAGCCCCTAACATGCTCTGCACCCAGGCTGGAGGGTCAGATTGCTGGGACGGGAGAGGAGGAAGGAGGATGCCTGGGGAAGGGAACCTGGAGGCTGGGTAGGGTGAGAAGCAGGGAAGATCCTGCCTGGTGTTGCGTGGGAGCAAGCTGAGGGTGCAGAGCTGACTGGGGAAGGGCTTGGAGCCTGCATTATGGGAAAAGGGAGGGATTACTGGGGAAGGGGTTGGGGAGGTCACCTGGGGAGGCAGGAGGAGGGGAGTGCCCTGCGCAGAGGTGCCTGGTACCCACAGGAGGGGTGGGCACGGGCCTTAGGGTTGACCCGGCACTGGGTGGGGGAGAGGCTGGGGGCTGCATGGAGTGAGGGCTGCACTGCTCAGCACAGCAGCTGACCAACAGGAGCCATTTTGCGTGCCTGGGCTCCCAGCTCCTCCTCTGCCTCACAGCCCCTCCAGGGCACAGTGCCAGCCAGCAAGGACTGAGGGTGGCTGTACCCCATGCTGGGAGAACCTCTGGATGTTGGGACAGTGCAGCTATCCCCAGCACCCTGACCCCCAGCACCCACAGCCCCATCTGCACTCTGACCCCCACATCCCACTGCTCACATAGGGATGTGCCAGCACCTGCAGCCCAGCACTGGCTCTGGGCTCCGTGGGTTTGGCATGGGGACAGCGCTGAGAGGTGGCACAGACACATCCACAGCATGGACACAGGCATCCCTCAGCCAGGCTTGCTGAAATGGAGCCTGGGCTCAGTGAGGCACCTGGCTGAGCCTTCTCCCTGCCCCGGGCCAGGCAGCAGGTATCTTTTACAGCCCGCATTGTGCTTCCTGCCCAGCTCTTCCAGCGTCCCCAGGGATACCTCCAGCCGTCCTCCATCTCCACATTGGGAAGCTGAGCTGCAAACATGTTGGCTCTGCCCCGCTGTGAACCTCTGGCCCCTCCAACTCCCTCCCCCTCCCTGGCTTTGTGTGTGCCTGGGTGTGCAGGTTGTGTGCGTGTGCGTTTGGGTGGTGTTGGCATGTGCAAGTCTCCGTGGTGAGGGCATTTGTGTGTGTGTGTGTGTGTGTGTGTGTGTGTGTGTGTCTCTGCCCACCTCACAGCCCCGATTAGGGAGAAAGAGGCTGGTTAGCTGGGCTCAGCACCCAGAGCACACGCAGGGACTACAGAGGGGCTGGGCCAGGGGACACCCATGCTGCACCATCCTCCTTCTCTGCAGATTTGGATTGCTCCCTTGTGTGCGCTGAGAGTGACCCGTGTAGACAGGAGGGAGAAGCGCACGGTGCTCCTGTGTGCAGCGTGTGTGCACCGCACGGCCCCGTGCCCATGGCTCTCCGTGCCTGTGTGGGTGTGCACATGCTGTGTACATGTGCCCGTGACCTCCATCGCTCTGTGCCCATCTCCCCTCTATGTGTGGCAGTGGATGTGCTTGTGTGCTGCCTCATGCCTTGTGCGGTGCTGGGGGGTGCCTGTGGTGCTGTGTGCGACAGGCGTTGTGCAGCTGTGGTGCACAGTCATCCGAGTGTGACAGAGGGGACTGTGTGGGGGGTAGGGATATGTGTACTGAAACTTGTGTGTGTGTGTGTGTGTGTGTAGTGCACACAGCAGGGGGTGTGTGTGTCTATGTGCGTGTACCTGGTGCAGTGTGTGCAGAGGGATGTGTGTAGACATGAGGCACAGTGTGTGTGCACCAATGTGTTTGCACACCGATGTGGGTGTAGACATGCAGTGTCTGTGTGTGCACCTGTGTTTGCACAGCGATGTGTGTGTGTGTGTGTATGTGTGTGTGTGTGCACGGGGGGCCCAGGCACAAGCCCACCACAGCTTGTGGGTGCCCATGTGTACTCATGGTGTGCCCATGTGTGTCCATGGTGTGTGTCCATGTGTGCCCATGGTGTGTGTCCATGTGTGCTCATGTGTGCCCATGGTGTGTGCCCATGGTGTGTGTCCATGTGTACTCATGTGTGCCCATGGTCTGTGCCCATGGTGTGTGTCCATGTGTGCTCATGTGTACTCATGTGTGCCCATCTGTGCCCATGGTGTGTGTCCATGTGTGCCCACGGTCTGTGCCCATGGTGTGTGTCCATGTGTGCCCATGGTGTGTGCCCATGTGTGCCCATGGTGTGTGTCCGTGTGTGCCCATGTGTGCCCACGGTCTGTGCCCATGGTGTGTGTCCGTGTGTGCCCATGGTGTGTGTCCAATGTGTGCCCATAGTGTGTGCCCATGTGTGCCCATGGTGTGTGTCCATGTGTGCCCATGTGTGCCCATGATGTGTGTCCGTGTGTGCCCATGGTGTGTGTCCAATATGTGCCCATAGTGTGTGCCCATGTGTGCCCATGGTGTGTGTCCATGTGTGCCCATGTGTGCCCATGGTGTGTGCCCATGTGTGCCCACGGTGTGTGCCCGCGGTGTGTGCCCCTGTGTGCGGTGCCTTTGTGCACGCATGTTGCTGTCTGCACGCGTGGCCATGCCTGCACACCGCTCCGTGCGTGTGAGCCCGTGTGCGCCCGGGGTGTGTGCGGTGCCGTGCGGCGGGGCAGTCCGGCCGCGCTTACATAAAGGCTGCAATGCGGGCAGCTGCGCCCCGGGGCAGGACCCCGCCAGCCGCGGCTCTGCCCGCCCCGAGCCCCGGGAGCGGCCGAGGGATGGAAGGGGGGAGCGCGCAGCATGGCCGGGGTCGCTGCGGGCGCGGGGGGTGCGGGGAAGGGGGGGAGCGGCTCGGCACCCTCTGGGAACGGGTCGGAGGGTTCCCGGCGGCGGCGGGGAACGAGGGGAGGGGGCGGAGGGGGTGGGTGTCGCCGTCCCGGGGTACCTGGCTGGAGATGAGGTCCTCGCAGACGGAGAGGGCCATCTGGATGGCGTTGGGCTTGTGCGTGACCGAGGTGGCGTTGAGCTGGAGCTTCCAGGTGCCGTGGCGCTTGTTGGCCTGGTTCACCGCCTCGCGGAAGATCTGCTCGTGTTTCTTGGTGCTCAGCACCGCGCCGATGTTGACGATCTTGGGGTCGCAGCCGGCGCGGGCGAAGGAGGAGGAGAAGAGCAGGGCGAGCAGCAGCAGCCTCATGGTGCTCATCCACGGGCGGCCCGGACCCCGCCGGGCCCCCCCGCCCGCGCCCGCGCCCCGCCGCACAGGGGCCGCCCGTCCCGCTCAGCGCGGCCCCCCGCGGGGCCCGGCCCGGCGCGGCTCGGCGCTCTCCCCGGTGCTGAACCGCCCGCGCCGCTCCGCGGCCGCTCCGCCCGCCGCCGGCTCCTCCCGCTCCGCCGGCCCCGCGCTGCCGCAGCGCCCTCCCCCCGGCCCGCCCCCGGCCCCCGGAGGAGCGCGGCGGGACCCCCGCCGGCCCCGGGCGCTGCGGCAGAGCCCCGCCCGGCGGAGCGGGGGTGCGGCGGGTGGGCTGCACGCGCACACGGGCACCGACACGCACCCCGCGGGTCCCGCTGCGCGTCGCGGGGAGCGGGGCGGGAGGCTGCGGGCGGGGGGTCGCGGTCCCGCGCGGCGAGGAAGCGGGGGGACCCCGGCTCGTCGGGGGCTGAGGCTCTGGTGGCGGCGGAGCGGTGTCCCGGGAGCCAGCCCCCGCGCTGCCCGCTGCTGCTTCGGGACGCACCGGTGGGGGCAACCCGCCTCTTCCCCGGGCTCGGCCACACCACGTTAGAGGTACAGCAGGGTCTGGAGCAAGGGCTCCCAGTTCCGCAGCATCTCTGCCCAGCACACTTACGTCCTCTGGCTGGGAGAGCTACCCGAGGCACGGGAACCGGTGGGATCTGTGCTCACCCCAGTGCTGGTGACCCCTTCTTTTGGCCAGCACCCATCTTGGGCAGAGATGCTAAGCAGACTCCCAGCCTGGTTCCTTGGCTTCATTCTGTCCCTCCAGACAGAGCCACCACTCCTCCAGACATGAGCTCACAGGGCAACCGGCCATTTTCCTCCATTAAATTCACCATGTTTCTGGGGTGTAACCTTAAGGTTCATCTGCTGAGGACATTTCTTGGGGTTCTCTTTATCTATCTGTCCCTGAGCCACCATTAGCCTCCCCAAAGAAAACAGAGGCACAGCAGCTGGTAGCCAACATCTGGAGGACCATCCAGCTCCATCACTGAATGGCACCAAGTCTCTCTCACAGACCACATCTCTCCTGTTCCAGGGCCAGAGGGGTGAGGTGGCACAGGGATCCCCAGAGCTGCCACTACATCCTTTTGGGGAAAAAATAAAAACCACAAAGGGGTTGCAGTTTAGCAGCAGGGTGTTGCTTTGTAACTGCACGGGACACATGCCACCCGCCAGCCCGCTGCATGGCAGCCAAGGAGGGAGCAGGCTGAGCGCCGCAGAAGAAAAATCCCCAGGGATATTTTTACCCCCAGCCATCGCTGGGGTACTGCTGCAGCCCCCTCTGTGCTCGCCTGCAACGTGAATTGAAGGAGAATTTTTCTCCCCCCCCCGCAAATTTTTCTCACTGGCATCTCTGAGGTGCGAGTTGCCATGGAAACCATTTTGTCTGTGTCCCACGTTGCCCACACGCACTCGGAAGCTGCTGAGGCAAAATGGCCGTTGTGTAACGCGCAGGGCCTCAGCCTGTGAGGGGGCTTGTGTGTTACACTGCACCCCCTCACCCTGAGACCCCCTCAGAGGCGATGCAGACGATCCCTTGGCAAAGCAACGAGGCCCATGGAGGTTACAGCGCACTGGTGAGAGAAGGGAAAAGGCCCCACCTGGCCTTAACTCCTGCAGGGCTCTGGGTGTTGCTCCTCACCCATCCTGCTGTGCTGTTAGCACACATTTCCAGCCACATTTGGCCCTTTTCGGTGTCACTGTGTCACTCCTGCTCCTCTGGGCATGGAAAGGAGTTCATGGGGTTGGGTCTCTGTCAGCCCCCACGGCCCGAGTGTTTGAAGAACCCTTCTATTTTTAAAAGGGAGCTGGGCTGGGTCAGCCTGGAGAAGAGAAGGCTGTGGGGGGACCTCATTGCAGCCTGCCAGTCCCTGAAGGCAGGAGGGGAAACAGCTTGTTCAAGGGCAGAGCCTGGCAGGACAAGGGGGATGGAGTGAAGCTGGAGGAAGGAAGGGTTAAATTAGATATCAGGGGGCGGTTCTTTGCAGAGAGAGTGGTGAGGGGCTGGAGCAGGCTGCCCAGAGAGGGGGTGGGTGCCCCGTCCCTGGGAGTGTTCCAGGCCAGGTTGGCTGGGGCCCTGGGCAACCTTGTGTAGCTCCAGGCCTGGAGGTTGGTGTCCCTGCCTGTGGCAGGGGGTTGGGGCTCTGTGATCCTTGGGGTCCCTTCCAACCCAGACCAGGCTGGGATTCCATGATTCTACAGGACTGGTGTTTGTGTTGTGTCCCGGTGTCTGTGAGCGGTGTCATTCTTCTGATGGCCAAAGTAAGTTGGTGTAAAAAACCTGGAGACTTCAGGGGAGCAGCACTGAAACCATATGGAAATTTCACCTGCCTGGGGGTGAGACATTGGTGCTGGTGAGGGTAAAGGTAATGTGGCATTTCATGGGAGAGGAAATGAGGCTCTGGGAATACTTGATTTGTACCAGTCATCATGGAGCTGCCAAACAAACAGAATTCTTTTTTGACAGCAGTAACCTCACAGCTCTAACACAGGCTGTGGAAATGCTTCTCACATACAGGATGTGGGAGTAGTTAAGGTACAAACTATAAAGCTCAGTAAAACACGTACTGGGTGCCTATGGCAGAGCCCTAAGAGCAGTTGTTAGTGAAGAACTAAACTCTATATAGCAGAGCCTGATCCAGCTGGAGGCTGGTTGCAAGAGGTGTCCCCCAGGGCTCAGTCCTGCCTCCAGCCCTGTTCAACACCTTCATCAATGGCCTGGATGAAGGGATTGAATGCTCCCTCAGTAAGTTTGCAGATGACACCAAGCTGGGAGGAAGTGTTGGTCTGCCTGAGGGTGGGGAGGCTCTTCAGAGGGACCTGAACAGACTGGACTGATGGGCTGTGATCAATGGGATGAGGTTTAACAAGGCCAAGTGCAGAGTGCTGCACATGGGACACAACAACCCTGAGCAGCTACAGGCTGGGGGACACTGGCTGGAGAGCTGTCAGGCAGAGAAGGACCTGGGGGTGTTTGTTGGCAGCCGACTGACCATCCGCCAGCAGTGTGCCCAGGTGGCCAAGGAGGCCAATGGCATCCTGGCTTGTGTCAGAAATAGTGTGGCCAGTAGGTCTGGGGAGGTGGTTGTGCCCCTGGACTGGGCACTGGTGAGGCTGCACCTCGAGTGCTGGGTCCAGTTCTGGGCTCCTCACCATCAGAAGGACATTGAGGTCCTGGAGCGAGTCCAGAGAAGGGCAACCAGGCTGGGGAGGGGGCTGGAGGGCAAATCCTCTGAGGAGCAGCTGAGGGAGCTGGGGGTGTTGAGCCTGGAGAAGAGGAGGCTGAGGGGAGACCTTCTCCCCACCTCCCCTGCCCTGCCAGGAGGGTGCAGAGAGGTGGGCGCTGGTCTCTTCAGCCAGGGGACAGGAGCTGGGACAAGGGGCAATGGGCTCAAGCTGTGCCAGGGCAGGGTCAGAGCAGATGGGAGGGCAAAGTTCTTCCCTGGCAGAGTTGTGGGGCTGTGGCACAGGCTGCCCAGGGAGGGGCTGAGTCACCTGCCCTGGGGGTGTTTAACAGAGGGGAGATGAGGTGCTCAGGGATATGGGTTAGCAGATGATAAGATGGACTCTGTGATCTCAAAGGTCTTTTCCAACCCAGTGATGCTGTGATTCTGTGGCTGCGGTGGGGTGGGGGTATTCCTACTGACATGAAAGGATTTGAGAGGCGCTTGATACAGGACAGGTTAAGACAGGACTGCGGGTGCAGTGGAAACACTGATCAGAAAGCTGGTCTCCAATAGTGACCAGGGGATCAGAGATCATGAATTTCAAACCAAAAAGGAGACAGTGGTGGTGTTGGATGTGCCCTGTGGAGTCAAAGTAGCAGCCAGCAACAGCTTGAGCCTCTGGCACTGAGGCATCCCGGGTGGGAACCTGCCCACAGACCTGGGGACTGCCTTCTTTACAAAGAGACTGGGAAAAAGTAATGGAGAAAAGGTCCCTTGAGAGTATGTGGAGAAAAGGTCCTCATGAGCTGCTACAGAAGATGTGGAGGAAGACAGTGTGCTGCCTGAGGTATCAGATGGAGCAGTGACAGACAGCTGCCTCTGCAGGGATGCTTTCCCCAGGGGCTGTGAGCACTGGAGAAGCTGTTTCCAGAGTGCAAGCCAGCTCCAGCGCCGCTGGGGAAGGCAGGGTGCTGAATTTGGAAGAAGGCTTCCCTGATGCCCTGCAGCCCTCTCTTCCTTGTGGTCTCCATGCCACGGCCAGAGCATCCTGCCCCAGTTCCTCACATTCTCCTGTTTGGATTACTCTGGTATCTGGACATGTCCTGGGGGAGCCCCATGCCCTGGGTACCCCACGGGCAGAGGAAACCCACCCTTGGTGGATCTCTGCTGTGTGACCCACACAGGGATGGAGGGACAGGGACAGAGAATGGCACTAAGCCCCAGTCTGAGGTCGGAGCAGGCAGAGGGTGGTGGTGGGCAGCAGGCAGGGATGAAGGCCAGGGAAGGGGGTGCCAGGGCCTTCTGCAGCTCCTGACCACCCAGCTGGAGACCAGGGTGGGGCATTCCTGTCCATCAGTGCCCTGGGGGGTAAAATTGGTGTGAGCAGCTGGGAAGATGTCCTTGTCACCATGACTGCCATCCAGCCTTACTGACAGGCAGTGGTTGGTGTCTGCAGAGAGTAAGATGGCCAATGGCATTATTTCTGTGATGGGGGGGCTGCAGGGAGCTGTGGGATGGGGACCAAGGAGAAGGTGTCTGAGCAGCCATTTGGACCAAGCTGTTGCTGTTGCACATTCTGGCCTTGTCTCCATCTCTCTTCCAGATGATTCCTGGGATGGACTGCAGTCCCTGCACAGGTCTTGTGCTCTCCCTAAATTCTTTCTCATCAAAGAGATAGCCAGCCCAAGCTGGAGTCACCAGGCAGTGCAGCACGAAACTGGCCTGCTGTGGACATCTGTGGTGTCTTTGCTCAGCTCTTCCCAAAGGGCATGAGATCTAGGACTCCAAGGGCCCTTTGCCACCCTCCCAAGCATAGTGTGTGTCACCTCCTGGTCATCACAGAAAGGAGCTGCAGCAGCATCCTACACTGAATGGCGAGAATTGAGGCAAGTCTCCCCCTCCTAGGTTACCACACCACTGTGTGTCCCATGCACAGGAGCCCTCCAACCAGTCACCAGGGCCTGGCCTTTGGCCAAGGCAGCTGGGCATTCACAAGGCTGGGGGAACTTAAACCAAGATGCAAGGAGGTAGGCTGGCTTGTGGACAGCAAGAGGTTCCTGAGTGGGCAGGGAGATGTTCAGGTGACTGGTAAGAGGATAGGACATGGACCTTCGATGGCCAGACGTGAAGATGGTGAGAAACACAGGAACAGCTTTGGTGAGATCAGAAGGAACAGCACTCACAGAGACGCTCTGTCAGATGTGCAGTTGGAGTGGGTGGGAATTTCCACTGCAATGATTTTCTAAGAGAATACCAGCATTCACATGTTTGAAATGCTCTGTAGGGAAACTTCTGTTTTGACAAAATTCCAATTTTTTCTCCTGGAAAACCAGCCAAGAGGTGGCATGGCTTCAGCTGCCTGCACATTGTGTCCCAGGAGATGGGACAACTTGTCCTCAGGGGCTTGCAGCCCCCTGGGACTGCTGCAGAGCAGAGGCTGGAAAAGGCCTCAGAGAGATCTGTCACTGCTTCAGGTTTTTTCTGCATGTGTTCACCTCAGAGGATGCTGGAGGCTGGGCCCGGGTAATGTGGTCACCATTGCAGAGTGGTTGCAGATGGAGCATGCTGAGGAACATCAGCCCTTGTGCAGCTCTTCATGCTCCAGAACGTGCAGAGCCCACCATGCTGGAGGGCATCCAACAGGGTGGATGGGTGTCCAGGAGGAAGCTTGCTGATGGGATGTGGCTGCCTTGCTTCACATGGTAGAGCTGGCATCCAGGGCTGTCCAAGGCATTTCCAGGACCCTGGGAACACTGTGACACCAGCATCTGATGTTGCACCAATAAACTGCAGCCCTGCTCGTTGCAAAGTGTGTGTCTATGCAGCACCTTGCTCAAGAAAGTAATGCTGGAGGCACCAAATTCCCTGGGAAAGGGTCCATATGAGCTTCTCCAGGTGGCTCTGTCTGCCCAGCAGAGTCCAGGCTTCACTGGACTGAGGGTGACAAACTTCATTGGTGGGCAGAGGAGCCACCTTGTTGCGCCCTATCAAGTGGAAAGTGAGACCTCTGGGCATGTCCAACCTCTTTGAGATGGTACAAAGCTGACATGGAGGAAGGAAAAAGGGATCAGCGACAAATGTGGCACTCTGGAGCCTGTGAACCTTACAGGTGTCCTCAAAGGACAGTTTCTTCAGTGATGGGTACAGGCACATGCAGGAGTTCCCACCTCCACACCTCTCAAACCTGCCTTGGGAGGAGGCAGTAAGCGCGTCCCCAGCAGATCACCTTTGCATGCATCCCCGAGCCCCCTGCTCCCCTCCCAGGAGCCCACCACTGTGCTCAGAGCTGCCCTCACATCCCAGGGCCCAGCTCTGCACTGCCCCAGCCCAACACAGATCTGCCCCTCTGTAAGGAACGTGGCCAGGACACCTCAGCACTGCTGATGGGCGATTTTCATGTCTTTGCAAAGGTTTAAGTAGCTCCAGGGGCTCCCCAGCCCGTGCAGCCCCATGTGAATGCTCCTGACTTTGGGAGAACAGAGAAATGGAAGGGCTGTTTCCAACCTGCCAGATGTGGCTTTCAAAGGCTCTGAACATGATGAATGGGAGAGGTACAGCCTCGGGAGTAGCTCTGGAGGACGGAGAAGCAAGACAGACAGAGCCAGAGCTGCCCTGTGGTGTCAGCATGGCATGTAGGGGCAGGAGCTGAGTGGCACCAAACCTTCTTCTGCACTTGACGTGCCTCACCCCAGGAGCCAGCGGGCAGGCTGGAGCATGGAGCTGGGGTGTGCTCCCACACACACCAGAACAGATAATTGGGGGGTTAGTGCTGCAGTGCAAGACCTGGGGCACAGGAATGTGACAGCAAACAGCCCCCTCGAGAGCCGTGCCCTCCTGTCATGTGTGATTGATGTTTGCTAGAAGGTCAAACCCTTGTTGCCAAGGACAGATAAAAAGATTGATTGCACAAGTTGTGTTATGAAACCAGCCCAAAACAAAATAAAACCATGATGAGACAAGGCTAAACAACACTGGGCTTAAAGAAAACACGAGCTTGATCTTGTCTCCTTCCCTGAAGGTAGCAATACTAGTCAGCACATCAGGAAAGAAACATGAAGTCTCAAGGAGGACTTCCTAGAAGGATGAACACACAGCTAAGATTATCTATCTGGTGAAAGTGTCATTGAGAGACTCTGTGGCCAACAACCCAGTTCTCCAAAGCTTCATCCTCCTCCTGCAATCCTGTCAATAACCCTTTACTTCCCCTTCTAGCTTCCACTTCAGGTCCCAGCCCTGATGAAACACAGAGATGTGCTACAAAGTCCCAGCCAGCCTCAGGGTTTCTAACACTAGCAAAACCCCATGTTTCTTCTTTACTTGTTTTCCCATGGAGTTCTGAAAAACCTCTTGAATCAGATGAATCCTCTGTACCACGAACTCTGCTCCTGCTTGTGTCAAACCTGGGGTGTGAAGCGTTTCAGCCTTGGGTGGTAAGTTCAGCAAACCCCAAAGCATTTCAAACTGGGGTTCTGTGCATGGTGAGAGGCGTTCAGCATCTGTGACCATCGGCACTACTCCCAGCCCCAAGCGAAGGCTTTCCTACAGCTCAGGTTGCTATGTACCAGCCAAAAGAGTCTCAGTATATCCTAAAAATAAATACAGAGATAATAGCTTGCAGAAGCCACAATTACCTCACCAACGCTTAATTATGCTCAGTTTACATAATTTACAGAAGCGTTTACTGCTTCTTCAGATGCCCCAGCCTCCTCCTCTTCTGCTGCCCAGCTGCCTTGGGACTGTTCCCTGGAGGCCACTGCACAGTTTTGCCAGGGAAGTTAATGAGAAGGAAATCTCTGCATTGCACTTGATTTTCCCTTCTCAGATGGGGTGTGCTCCACTCTCTCCCCCTCCCCCCCACTGTTGAGCCAGGTAGGACACACATGCCCTGTGTGTGTGTGTAGGTTCTCCCATTTGCTCTTTCATTTTCTGATGTCCCTCTTGCTTGACCCAGTTCTGTCCACTCATAAATTCCTTCCAACTTGGAAAAGGGATCAAATATGATCTTAAAAGGAAAGTGTAGATAGAGAGTAAGTTCAGGGACTGGTAATGGATGGGTAAAGTCCCCATCTGATTTTCAAGACTTCAAGTCTGTTCTGTTCATGTCACCCCTTGCTCCTGATCACTGTGTTTTCTCTGTACCTCCTCGAGATTTACTCCATGCAAGATGAGGTGGCCACCATTCCAGGCACGTTGCAGCAGACCAACATGCAGACATTTTTGCTCTGTTCCAGATTACACTCCTAATTATTCTTGAAGGAGGGCTCTTACTCCTGAATGCTTGTCGACTCTTTTCCAGCTGTATCAGCTTATCCAATAGAAAATATTATTTTCCTCCCCAGACCTTTCTTCTTCTGTACACTTATCTCATCATGCCTACAAAAGCATTAATGTTAATTATTCCTAACACTGCATTTGTCTTTTTGGACAGTGTGGACCAGCAGCAGATGTATTCACAGACCAAGTAATGCTCAGATCTCTTTCTGAGTGCCACTTAACAGCAAACCCTCTCCTGTGGGTCTTCACCACATGCATCCCGTTTCCCTGCCTGCCAGTCAGCAGGAGATGTGTAAGGGGTTGGGGTTTTTTTTGGTTTACATTTTACCATAGTGAACACTTTAGAATCATCTTAATCAGATCGTTTAGACATCTGTTTATCCCCTTCCCCAGGTTCTGTGGAGATAAATGCAGATCCCTTCCCTCTGTTGTAACAGATGAGCATCCATTCCTTCTGCTTGGTCCCTATCTTCTCTCCAATGACAAAAGCACAGAGGTTCCCCTTGTTATTTCAGGATTATTTAAGGACCTTTTGCAACCTACCCTAGAAGAAGCATCTTGAAAAGTGCACAAAGTAGGAACTTGTTCACCTCTTTGTTGACTTCTCAGATCTATCTGTGAGCTGTGACTTTGCTGTGCAAGTGTGATGCTGGCTCTTCCCCAACACCTCATTCATCCCGTGCCTCTCGGCCCCTTCGCTGCAGCAGCTCATGAATCAGTACTCAGACTCCTTAGTCTGCCAGTCCCCAAACCACCCATCACATCTCCCTTTTTTTGTGCAATGGATGCATTTATTATGTGCTGGTAAGACCTTAGTACGGTGCTCTGGAAGGTCCCTCTTTGACCTGTCTTATTTTGACTTGGTCCTTCCCTTGCCAGAGTTGCTGCTTGCTTTGTTTTCCCCACTCAGGGCTCGCAGCCTGCCCCTCTCTGAGGCATGTCTGGCTCCTTCCAGCTGCTGTGTTCAATCTCCTGTATAACTACACCAGCATTATTCTCCTGGAACAGGTTTCCAATAGGTCACACACATCTATACATGCACTTTAAAAAAATAATTTAAAAATATATATATTTAACCTGAACCTTCCATGTGAGGTCTTCAAGCAATTCACCCTGTCTGAATTCACCCTTCCAGTTGCTCCCTTTAGCACCACTTCTCTGCACTTTCCCCTTCTCAACTACTCAGTACTAGGGAGAGTATTTTGGGTTGCTGCCTCTCCTGGAAATCTGACCATGCCGACATGATGGGCAACAAGCAGCTTTTCTACAGTTACCCCTTGAACCTCTGCAGTTCTTGAGACTACATGAAGTGTTGCTTCTCTGCCTCAATTTCCCAGCCAGCTGGATGCTTAAATAGCCCAGCCTTGGCTTTGCCATGATTTATCCTCTCTGCACAGAGGTGATCCAAGTCCCTTGATACCCCTGTTTTCTGTGCTAGCACCTCTCTGAGCTGCTGTTATACCCTAAGAAGCCTGTCAGGGTCCTGCCAGGTGCCTGATGCCAAAGTGAGCCCCAACACCAGGTTCCCCCTTTCTAAGCCCAGGCCAGCAGCCCAGGAGGATGCTGTGCCATTGATTGATCCATCTGCTGGATGTCAGACCGCTCTCCGAAGGAAGCGTTGCTTCTGGTGGTGTGCAAGCAGAGCTCCCTGTGCTGCAGCTCCAGCGTGTTGCCCTTTGCCTGTGAGTCTCGGAGAACAGCCCGGCTCCCTCCGCTCCGTAAGCCCGAGCTGGCAGCAGGCTGCTCTTGGAGAATCCCCACTCTGCCCCCCGTTCCCCAGGCGAAGCATCACCACCCGTCCCAGCCTCTCCTCGCCCCCCGACCGGAGCGGGTGCTGTGCGGGTCTCTGCCTGCCCCCCGGCCCCCCCGGGGCCGAGCAGAGCGGATCCACCCGCGCTCCAGCCGCGGACGCCCGGAGGGTCCCGGGTGGGGACTCCCGTCCCCCCCACGCCCACGGAGCGCCTCTGCGGGCGGGGCCGGCCGCGCTATAAGGGGCGGCGGCGGCGGGACGGGGCGCGCTATGGGGAGCGATGGGTGGTGCGCTGCGGCGCTGCTGGCGGCGGGGCCTGGCCGAGGGGCGCTGCTCTTCCTCCTCCTCTTCCTCCTCCTCCTTTTCCTCGTCCTGCTGCTGGGCTGCTCCCGGCCGCTGGCCCTGCGGCGCGGCCCCGGCCAGGTGGGCTACCTGCCGGCGCCGGGGCTGAGCCCCAAGCAGGCTGCTCGCCGCGCCCGCCGTGCCCGCCGCCCCGGGGGCCTGCCGCCGCCCTACCCCAACGGCTGGTACCGCCTGCTCGACTCCGCCCAGCTGCCCCGCGGAGCTGTCCGCAGCCTCGCCCTGCTCGGTGAGTGCCGCATCCCCGACGGGATCCCCCGACCCCAACCCTGGCAATAGGGGTGACGATGCTCGGGGTCCCGGCTGGTGTGCAGCGCATACCTCCCCGGGCATCCCCCCGGTTATTGGGGCAGCCCCAACCGGGGATCCCCGCTGGTGAATCCGGCATCCCTGCCCGGGCATGCTGCTGGGGCACCGGAGCATCCCTGCCTGGGTACTTCTGATGGGGTGGCATCCAGGCCAGCTCCTAGTCTGGGCACTGGCCCACCCCAGTCAGCAGCTCTGTCAGGGCCTCAGGACATCCCCACTCAGATATCCCCACCAGGGCACAAAGATGTGCCTGTCCGGACATCTCTACTGGGGCATTGAGACATGTACCGGAACATCCCTGCCTGGGCATAGGGATGTCCCTGCCTGGACATCCCCACTGAGGCATTGGGACATCCTGATGGAGATATCCTCACCAGGGCGCTGGAGCACCCTGGTTTGGGTGCCCTGCTAGGGCACTGGAATATCCCACCCGCCCTGTCCCTGCCCAACCTCCTTGCCAGAGTGCAAGACATTCCTGCCAGGGCAACCCTGCCTGGGGTCTCTGCTGTGGCACTGGGGGAGCTCTGCTCACACGTCCCTTTGTGCACAGCCCAGAATCCCTTTCCGGGCACACCTCCCACCCCTGCACCACAACCTGGGCACTGAGTGTCCCTGCTGGGGCCCTGACAGCACAGGATCCTTCAGAGTGTGCAGGGCTACCCTGCCTGGGATCTGTGCTGGGACACTGGGATAGCTTCCTGCTTGGGGTCTCCTCCCAGGCGCTGATGCCTGCAGCTCCCCATGTATGGGTGAGATCAGGATGTGACTTCACAGCCACATGCAGAGGGATGCTGTGCTTGTCCAGGGTCCTCTCACCTTGAAGATGGTTTTGGACTTGTGCCTCCTCCTCAGAATGGATGTTTCTGCATTGAAATCCTCCAGATTCAGTAGGGAAAGAGTGGGGTTTTTTTCTGTTTTTCAAGAGACATCCTGTCCTGTGAAGTTGTTTGGGTTGTTTTCTTATTGGGGTTTGGTTTGGTTTGGTTTGGTTTGGTTTTTTTAATAATGGGACATATATAATTAAATATACACATCCTAGAGAGCCCCCACCAGTCGCTCTGTTATGACTCCCTTGGGTGTCTGCCTGAAGCCCGGTACCCAGCATCCAGTCCTCTGTGTTTGGCTGACATGTGCAGGTAAAGATAATTTCCAGTGGCAGAGTGACAGCAGTGTGCCAGTGCCAGGAAGATTAATAAGTTAACCAGCCTGTAGCCTCAAGGTTTGTGAGTGTCTAATTTATGTTGGAGTCTCTGAGCATAGCCTGCTCCAGAGGCACCGAGCCAGAGGAGATGAATGAAAAAAAATATCTCTGGGCTCAGTCCCTGCAAGACTCATCCTTTGTGATGAGACACCTTCCAAAATATGGCACTGAGAGTGCAGGAAAGCCTCATTCTCTCCTGAGACTGTGGAAATGGGGTGAAAGCACAGTGACCTTGGGACCCTTTATGTCCCATAAAGTCTTGCTACAGTTGCTGTTGATATGTTGTAAAAAAATAGGTTAATTTAATGGGAAAACATCAGTAGGTTAATGCTCCAATAGTCACCTGCAATATATTTTGGTAGATCTTTGGCCCAGATGCTGTTCTCCAGTGTTCTCCAAAGCTGAGAGCCATCAGCTTTGATGCATAAGCAAAGGTCAGCTTTGCCTTAACTGGCTCCATAGTTCAAAGGCTGGAGGCAAAAGCAGGACTGTGACTCTGGGACTGCCTCAGGGTCCTGGATGAGGTTTTCAGAGAGCAGAGCAAGGCCACGGGTGCCACTTCAGATCTTTGAGGTAGAAGAGCTCCAGACTGCCATGCAAAGGGAAGTTCTAAAGGTGGGATCCTTCTGGAATTCAAACTGTCCTAAAACTTGGTGGACAAAGTGCCAGGCTGCAGGGCTGCTCCTTGGGGCATGTGGCTGGGACCCCCCTGTCTCCAAGTGCTCTGGTTTGATCTATCCAGTGCTGCTCTTCTGTGTTTCCATAGTGCTCCTGGTGAACCTGCAACACCTCCAATAACAGTCAGAAACCCCTTCCCTGCCCCATTCCCTCTTGCTCTGAACCTCAGGTCAGGTAGAGAGGCAGAAGTTGGAGCCAGAAGAAAATGCTGATGTGCTGATGTTTCAGAATGAGTCCACTACCTAGGACAAGGGGAAGGACCTGCATTTCTAGTGCCTCTGCTCCCTTGTGCCTGCGGCCAACAGATATGTGAGAGCCTTCCAGAAAGGCTGTGGGGACAGCAGAGCTATGGGTAAGGAGGCACTGGAGTACAACAGCTCATCTCTGCCAGACATCAGAAAACATTCTGTGTGCTGTGCCCAGAAAGACCATGGAGCACATTCCCAAGGAAACCACTGGTCAGACACATGGGAAATAAGGACGCGATTGGTGACAGCCAACATGGCTTCACTAGGGGAAAATTGTGCCTGATAAATTTGGTGGCCTCCTACAATGGGGTTACAGGGTAGATGCCATCTACCTGAACTTGACAGCATTTGACAGTGTCTCGTGTGACATCCTTGTCTCTAAATTGGAGAGATATGGATTTGATGGATCTTGTACCACTCAATGGGTATGGAATTGGCTGGATGGTCACACTCACAGAGTTGGGGTCAACAGCTACAAGACCACGTAGAGATCAGTGACAAGTGCCATTCCTCAGGGGTTGGTACTAGGACCAGTGCTGTTTAACACTTTCGTCAGCAACACAGACAGTACGATACATGCACTGTCACTTGCTGGAGAGCTGTGTGGTGTGGTTGACACACTGGAGGGAAGGGATGTCATCCAGAGAGACCTGGACAGGTTGGGGAAGTGGGACCATGCAAACCCCATGAAGTTCAAGAAGGCCATGGGCAAGGTCCTGCACATGAGTCGGGGCAGCCCCCAGCATAGCTAAAAGCTGGGGAGAGAGGGGATGGAGAGCAGCCCTGGGGAGAAGGACTTGAGAGTGTTGAGGAATGAGAAGCTCAGCATGGCCCAACAATGTGCACTTGTAGCCCAGAAAGCCAACTGTGTCCTGGGTTGCAGCCCAAGCAGCAGGACCAGAAGGTCAAAGGAGGGGATTCTGCCGTGGAGAGACCTCAGAGCCCCATTCCAGCCCCTGAGGGCCTCCAGGAGAGCTGGAGAGGGGCTGGTGTTTGAGGGCAGGGAAGGCCAGGGCCAGGGGAACAGTCTTCAGGGCCTTTGGGCACCCTGAGCTTGGAGGGAGGGAGGGAGGAGGGGGCACTGGGAGACTCTGAGAGCACTACCCCCCCAAACCAGGCTGGGATTTTATGATTCCAGTAGCCCATGCTCTCTACTCTAAACCTCTCAGGCAAAGGGACAGGAGCAGTGTTCTCTCTAAGTGCAGCTATTGCTCTGCTCTGTGTGGACCCCTCCCTTAGCAGGGGAGGCATCATAAGTCTTTACGTATTTCTGCAAAGGCCCCTTCTATCCTGCAGCTGAAACAGGCTCTGAGTGCTCAAAAACAGGGCTGAGAGTCAAAGCCGTGAGTGTTTAGAGACAACAGGGAGGAATTACGCTCCCCCGGCCTAGCGCAAGGCAAAGCCCTTCAGCACAGATGCCTCCCGCCATGGGACATGGGGCAGCTGCTCAGCTCTGCAGGGTGCCAACACGTGAAGCATGGGGTGCAACAGGCCCTGCCATGCCCGCTCACTGCTCTGGGGTATCATCTGCACGTCGCAGCGAGCCAGCGGCCACCACACCCCGGGCCTTTGCTGCTGCAGCAGCTGCCACCACCATTTTGGCAGCAAACACCTCCTGCCCACAGCCTCCTGCCTCCAGCCCTGGGCAGCAGCACCGGCCCAGGCTCTAGCAGCTGCCTGGTGCCATCTCGTGGTTAAGGAACTTCTTCAGAGCAATTCTACTCTCCGCCACTGCTCTTCCACCGGAAAGGAAAGAAAACCGCCGGTCCCAACTTTTCACAGGGTATCTCTGCAGGTCTTTGCACGGGCAAGGCCTGGAAGGTTGGGCACAACTGCTGGTGGGTGCTGTCTGCAGAAGGTGTGTCTGACCTCACCCCCTCATCAAGGGACGTTGCTTTCACAACCACCAAACCTTGTGTTTCTGCAGGAGAGCAACTGGCTGCGTTTCGCACCCAGGATGGCCAGGCCTACGTGGTCGACGCTTACTGCCCTCACCTTGGTGCGAACCTCGCTGCTGGCGGGCGTGTCATGGGCAATTGCATCGAGTGCCCGTTCCATGGCTGGCAGTTTCAAGGAGAAGATGGAAAATGCACCAGCATCCCCTATGCTGAAAAAGGTGAAGCTTCCCTAGATCCACAGAAGTATCTTTCAACAAGGCTACTGCCACTGCTGCAGATTTCATTTGGTCTTGTTAAAAGCTACTTCATTAAGGAAAAGCGGTCCTTGTAATAACCCACCCTCCATCCTGCTCCCCTGTTTCGTGCAGTGCCCCACTTCTCCGCCTGGCTTGTCCATGTTAGCAGATAACATACCATTGCCCTTCCCTGTGTTAGGTAATAACCTGTCTTAGTGAAGTGATAACATAGTGAAGATAAGGTTCATGACCATCTGAGGAACCTGAATCATAGAATGGCATAGGTTGGAAAGGACCCCAAGGATCATAGAGTTCCAACCCCCCTGCCACAGGCAAGGCCATCAACCTCCAGGCCTGGATCTACACAAGGTTGCCCAGGGCCCCAGCCAAACTGGCCTTGAACACCTCCAGAGACGGGGCATCCACCACGTGAATGTACACAGGTTCATGGGACCTGATGAGGTGCACCCCAGAGTCCTGAAGGAATGGGCTGATGTAGTTCCCAAGCCACTCTCCGTGGTATCTGAAAAGTCACAGTAGTCAGGGGAAGTCCCTGGTGACTGGAAGAGAGGAACAGCCATTGTAAAAAAGGTAGGAGGGAGGACCCTGGGAGCTACCAACATCTGTGCCTGGCAAGATTAGAAGCTATGCTGAGGCACATGGAGGACAGGGAGGTGATTCCAGACAGCCAGTGTGGCTTTACTAGGGGCAAGTCCTGTCTGACCAATCTAGTGGCTTTCTACAATGGAGTGCCATCCCCAATCATAATCTGATTCCATGATAGTCCTACAATGGCTGCCTTCAGCAACTGGGATATAAAAGGTTTTTAACCCTGAGCCATCCATTGCACCAGGAGGGATGGATCCCAAGGCATTGCTGGTTTTGGGGAATGTTTCTGTGCTCTGTATAGATAGCTTAGACCACGTCAGTGCCTAAATCCGTCACATTAGCATGACAGAACAGTTTCTCAATGGAAATTTTTTTCTCCTTTTAAGCCTTGAAGAGAACTTCTGGTTAGGATCCAGGAAAGCTCTTCACACCTACCATTTAGAAGTGTGTAGGAAGAGTCTCTTACTTTAAGTTCACATGTAACCATTGCTCAATCTGGCCATGCAAATTAGTTTAAATCACCAATTCTAAACGTGGCTGAAACCAGCAAACAGACTGACCCTGAGTTTTGGTTGGGCTTGTGATCCTTAGCTCTGTACCCTGAGTTCAGCTTTCTCTGATTGGCCTTGGTAGGGATAGCAAAGGAAACATCAATTACCAGCAGAACTCAGTCCTGCTACTAAATGGACTATTTTTCTCAAGGGGGAAGAAGCATTCCATCGTTGTGTATCAAGATAAATGATGTAAAGGTCTCATCAAACAGCTGTTGTGTGTGTGTGTATCTTTTCTTCAGAAAAAGATGCATGCTCTATTTCCCCATACATGCTTGCTCAGAAGCTGCATTCAAATGAAAATTTGGTTCCAAGTAATGAGCAAAGATGTGCTCCATTCATAAAATGAATATTATGGACATAAGCAAACGCTTGCCAAGAGGGATTGTTTCATCTGAAACGTCTGTATTCAGTTGTTATCTGCAGTTATTGTAAGAATGAAGCTGCAGACGGCTGCCCTGCTCCCAGTACAGCCAATGCTCAGGTTGAGTTAAACAGATGCAAAAGCCATCTGTGCTCACTCAGGTCAGTTTGATGATGTCTGAGCTGCAGGTGGGACGGGGTGACCCTTGGAGATGCCACTTTGAACCCTTTCTTTCCGCCACAGTGCCGGATTTTGCCAGGGTGCGGACGTGGCCGTCCTGCGAGGTGAACGGGATGCTGCTGCTCTGGTACCACTGCGAGGGGGTTGCTCCAACATGGGCAGTGCCCGAGCAGCGGGAGATCACAACCAAAGAGTGGGTGTTCCGCGGGCAGACAGAGCACTTGGTCAACGCGCACATCCAGGTAGGAGCCTGGTCCCTCCGTGGACACCTGGGTCCTCTTCTGTTAGGCCAGTTCAGGAACATCGCCCAGTTAACCCAGTCAGGGTCCTGTCCCTCCCAGCTAGCCGAGGTCTGCCTGCACCCCGTGCTGCTGCTGGCAGAGCTCAGACCCAGAAAAACACCCTTGCACCATCTATTGAGAATATGGCATATGTTCCCCAAACTCGAACTGTGGGCTTCTTGAGTAGAGAGCAGATGTTCTGGGTGCTTAACGGGAATCTGTTAATTTTCTGTGACTTATAACTGATGTAATTTTAAAAAAGATTCCCTGAGAATTGCAGCGTTTAGTCTCAGGAGGCTTCTCAGCTCATCCATCACCACAATGGAAACACATGGTTATTTTGCTGTTAATCTTCACAGTCACCACCATACACTGACAAATGCTCCATGGAGGAGAAGTGGCTGTTGGCTCCATCCTGCCTCAGTGGAAACGGGGCTGGAAAAGGGGAACCATGTTGCGGTGCTAAACGGAAGGGACTGAGACTGTGCTCCTCCAAGGGACCTGGGGCAGCCGTGGGTGAGGGCTCCTTCTGGACAGCGATGGGAGGTGGCAGCAGATTTGAAAATGGGTGATCCCAAGGAATTTTAGACCTTGGAGATTTTTTATATATATGCCACTTCTATTCCTAAAAATCGGTGACAAAAGTGACCCTTCATCTAAAGCACACTTCTCTCCAGAGAAGAGAGGAGTCTGGTGACAATAACAACTAAAGTGAGCAGGTTAGAAAGAAATGAAGAATTACTAGAAGTAATTAAGAAGGTGTGTGAGACACAGGAGATACAGCCCTGGGAGTGTGCAGAGGAGTTGTGAGAAGCAGGGATAATTTGGGAGACTGATGGGATTGTAATATTTATTTCAGTGCAAGCCACTGTACTCAGGTCTATATTGGGACCAGTCCGCGCTGCCAGCCAAACTGGTGGAAAGCTAGTGTACTTGAGTGACAAAGCAGTTAAAGCCTTGCACAAAGTGACCTATTGTGGGGAGGACAGTGAGGTTCAAAGGTTTAAAAGGATGTGGGAACTAGTCAGTGCATAACACAAAGCTGGTGTCGGCTCACACAGAGGCTTTATTCCTTACAATGACTACAGGGCAGAGGGGGGACTTGTTCGGAGCCCCAACTTGTGCAGCTGCAGAAGTCGCCCTGCACAGACCTTACAATGAACCCCGTGTTTACATTATTCCAGCAGACTGGCCAAGAACTAGTCCCAAGTCAGCCCGTGCTGAGCCCCTGCCGCTGCTCACTTGGCTGCCTCCTGCTGTGTCAGGAACCTGGGAGCATCCCCTCCTGCTCTCAGTGATGTGCCCTGGGCTGTGCAGTGGTCACGCTGGTGCTGCTGCCAGACACAGGCACCCCCAACCCAGGCCAGCTCTTGCCAATGGCAGCTTGTTTCCCTCTGGCAGGAGATCCCCGAGAACGCGGCTGACATGGCTCACCTGGCGTTCGTCCACGGCCCAGCCATCCTGAGTGGAACCGATCTGAGATACACGAGGTCGAAGCTGTGGGATTTTATGAAGCACATCTGGAAGGTAAGACCCCCACTCCCCTCTTAGACATGAGGAGGTCAAAGTCTTTCAAACCACGTTCCCTTTCTGCTGCACAACATCGGTCCCACCTCACCCCTCTGCTGTGTGCCTCCATCTTCAGGTCCCTTCTCTGTCCCTGAGGGTTTTAGCTGCACTCCCTCATCTCTGCTCATCTCTAGATCATCTTCACAGCCAGATCTTGTCACCATCTTGCTATTATGTTGCTCAGCCTCTGCTCCTATCTGAGACCATCCTTCTCCACCCCTCCAGGCCGAGTGGCAGCCGGAGCAGGAGCCGAATGAGCACTGCTCCCAGATGCTGGTTCAACACAGTGCAACCATCTTTGGGAAGCATGTCTCCCTGATGGATCTGATGGTTTCAGCCAGACAGGTATGTCCTGTGCTGGTGACGGCCCTCCCTGAGCTGAAGGGCTTTGTCACCCATAGTGTGTCCTCCCTGCCCGGCATAGCTTTTCCTACCAACCACATCAGACACGTGCCAAAGCCACGCAGTGGCACTGGGGCTGCTCTGCAGTGTGAAGGAAAAGGAGGTTCATAAGGACTCTGTGCTCACAAAACAACTTAAAGAAAAGCTAGCACATGAGGAGACACTGGTGACAATGCCAGGGACCTGCTGCACACCGCTGTGTCACAGCTCCTCACAGCACACCAGCATGGACCTCTTCAGTGCACAGCAAACATGCCTGTGAAAGGCAAACCTTCAGAAGCAGCGTGTTTGGTAGCCCAAGATGAGCTAATAATGCAGATAACACAGCTTGATAAAGAATTAAGGGGAAATAGAAATAATGCTACTAAACACTGGGACCTGATGGTTTCACTTTTGTTTTTTCTTGTGGTTTTTCTTTGATGACACACAAAGCTTGCCTGATAAAACCAGCAACTTTGTTGTAGTGTTTCTGAAGGCTTTTGACCTATCCCCAAATTACAAATTCAGAACAATAGCAAAACAAAGCCTTGATAAGGGCTTGATCTCAGTGTAATTAGGGAATTATCTCAAAGTGGGTGTTGATTGTATCTCCTTTCAGTCCTTCTACCTGTGCTGTTCAGCACTGCTGTCAGGGAACAGCAGAAAAAAGACATTCAAATAAGCTCACAAAAAGTTTGTACCCAACCAAATATTAAAGGAGGCAGTGAATAAAGTAGCTGGAACCCAGCAACCTGCACTGCCTTGAGGAGTTTAGTGTATGACCATGCAGCTCTGTGTCTGGATGCTGGGGAACAGGTACTTCATGTCATTCAAGACAAAGGACTGAGCCTGAGCTCACCAGCTTGTACTTCAGCTAAAACCTAATGGGGCTGTTACATCTGCAGAGAAGAAAGCTGGAGCAGGAGTAGATGTAGTATTTCCTCCATGCTGTGTTGCAATCACTGTTACTGAAACCAGACCCCAGGGCAGGTAACAGTAATCCAATAAGGCTGTTGATGACCTGATGGGAATTCAGTGATGAACAACAAGGCCAAATGAAAATTTGTAAGGATTTCCTAGAAGATTGGAGTTTGAACTTCTGGGAATCAGTCAAGTACTCTAAACCCCCATGAATTTCCATGGGTCCACAGCAATGCCATCCAGCCCTGCCACATCTCTGAATATCCCACGCCAACGCAGGTTGCATGACTCTGCTGAACTTCCCCTGACCTGGGCAGCATTGGCAGTTGGCAGCCAGTCTGTGACTCATGGCCCTGATGTGCAGTTTGACTTTATGCCTATTATCTGATGAAAGACAGAGTAAAGGGGAACTTGAGCACAGCCTAGGAGACATCTCAAGCAGGTCTGGAGCTGTGGGAGGTGCTGGACCACGGGGGACTATTCCTTGAGGCTACTCTGTTGCTCTGCAGGTGGGGCCAGGGCTGGTTTTCCTGATCTTTGAACACGCTTTCCTTGGCCGTGGGATCATCCTGCAGACAGTGACTCCCCTGGAGCCTCTCCTGCAGAACGTTGTCCACAAAATCTACTACCAGAAGAATGTGCCTGCCATAATCCCAAAATTCATCCTGAGAGCAGAGTGCATACAGGTAAGGCTTCTGAAGATGAGCAGCCAATGGTGGTCCCCTGGAGCTTGCTGACTAGGAGATGTGAGAAGGGAGAATGATTACTCATGTGGGCTCAGATATACATGGGAATAAAATACTTGTGGGCAAGATCCTTTCAGTACTTGGCACGATCTTTCTGTATTAGTAACCCAAAGAACTAAACTGGAGGTTTAGTAAAGAGGGTGCCTACAGCACCTCATCTGTTTAGGATGACAGAGAAGCACTGTTCCTCTCCTGTGCATGGGGAACTGGGCCACAAGGATTAGGCAATCTCTTCCAAGCTGCAGGAGGTCTTTGAGGGAACAAATAATTACATCCAGATCTCCAGAGCCTCAGGTTGGTCTTACCTCTTTGGTGAGGCCCTGGCACAGGTTGCCCAGGGGGGTGGTGGCTGCCCCCTCCCTGGAGATGTTCAAGGCCAGGTTGGATGGGGCCTTGAGCAGTCTGGGCTGGTGAGAGGTGTCCCTGCCCATGCAGCGGGTTTGGAACTTGATGATCTTTAAGGTCCCTTCCAGCCCTGAACCTTCTATGATTCTGTCTGTCTCCCCCTGCTCCAGCGTGGGGCCTCTCCAGGGGCTGCAGGTGGGGTCTGGGCCTTTTCCATGGGCTGTGGGGGGACCCCCGCTCCACCATGGGTTTCTCCAGCAGGTCAGGGGCATCTTTCTCTCCATCACCTGGGAGGCCTCCTCCCCCTTCCCTGGCCTTGGTGCCCACACAGCTCCTCACATCTTCTCCCTCCCTTCTCTGGGGCACACAGCAGCTGCTTGTGGGTTTTTTTCTCCTCACTGTGATTCCCAGAGGTGCTGTGACATCGCTGATGGGCTCGGCCTTGGGCAGCAGCGACTCCGGCCTTGACTCGGCCCACGTTTACTGCTGGGGCCTGCAGAGAGCTGCTGGCTGCTTCTTGCAGAAACCACCCCTGCAGCACCCTGCTCCACCAGAACCCAGCCAGGCAAAACCACAACAGTGTGTAGAAGCAGAGTTTAAGCTGTGGAAAGTCTTTACAAAGGCTTGGTTGGCAGGTGCTACGCAGTGAATCAAAAACCTCAGGTGAAGCTGGCCTTTCTCAAGATCTCCTATGACAAAGGCAGCCTAAGACGACAGTGGCTTTGTCTTTGGGAGGTAGAACGGGCTTAACATCTGCCAGCTTCAGGCAGAGCTGTGGCTTTACAAGTTCCAGGTAGCACAAGCAGCGCCACACCAGCCCTATGGAGAAACACTGAAAAATAAACCTAATGTGCACACCCCTGCTGGTTCAGCTTCCCCACCTGAATGGGACCCTTCTTCTCCCCTCAGTTTGAGCGTGATATAACCATCTGGAACAATAAACAGTATCTGCCCAAGCCGCTGCTGGTCAGAGAGGACTCCAGCATCCAGAAGCATCGGCGCTGGTACGCCCAGTTCTACAGCGAGAAGAGCACCAGGCTCCCGGTACAGAAGGAGGGCTTGGACTGGTGAGGACCCTGCTGCCTGCTGCAGGTGGTGGTCAGAGGCTCCCCTGGCTGGTGGGCAGTGGTGCTGGGCTGGCATGATGGATATAACAAGATTGGCACTGGCACAGGGAGCAGAGCCAGAGCCCTGAGACCCTCTTTTACCTTCCACATTCAGGGTGTCAAAGCCCAATGCGTGTGACATGCTTGCTCTTCTACCTCTGCTGCAAGGTATGAGCTCAGTGTGAGTTTAGGATTGCCTTTGAAGTGCCCTTGGCTCTTGCTGCTGCTATCATTTTGAGTAGTTATAAAAAAAAAAAAGGCTTTGCATTTTTGGGGGGTTTTTATCTGCCCCCCATGGCCTTACCTTACTGCTGGGCTTCACTGAGCCTGCTGAGCTCTTGCACGAGTCAGCTCCATGTTATGATACTGCACCTAGTTGGGAAGCAATCCAAGGATTGAGTGAGTATCCAGGGGTTGACAGAGAGACTATCCTGGTGACTCTGCAGGGCAAGGATGTCAGATCCTGCTTGGGTAGCCCCCATGTTCCAGTAACACCCTGGGTACACAGCTAGCTGTAAAAGCTGTCCTCATGGCAGAATCACATACTGTGATCAGAAATGAAGCTGACAGATGGAAACCAGGCTGAAAATCTGGTGAAGACTGATAGATTCTCCTGTGCTTTGTGCCTACATGCTCTAGATGAAGGGCTAAAATCTGCCTTGCTGCATAACCCAGAGAACCCCATAGCTGGTAGGACTCTGGCAGTGGCTCTTTGCCAAGAGCCAGCAAGAACAAATGCTCCCATCCAGGAGCTTTCCCAGGAGGCTGGTGTCTGCTGCTCTCACAGTGTGAGATTGCCTGTACCTTGTGAATTCTGTAGTTTGCTGAGGCTTTTGGTTCCTCCTTCACCACCGATGCACAGAGCAGGACTGAGAGAGGGAACATCCTATCACAGCTCCTGACTGGTGCAGAGTCCATGACCTCCCCCAGCAGCATCCCCAGTAACAGTTTGCTGTGCCTTTGTCTTTCACAGCTGGCCACTGAGCTGTCAATATTTCACTATTAAAATTTAAGAAAACCCTGCTCTCATGTTCCTGGTTTATTGTTCCTCATTGCTTTGTGGGGTGTTCTTGCATGGGAGAAGGGATTCTGCAGCTGGCTCGTGCTGCCCTGCTTCAGGAGCCACAGGGGATCTCCAGCACAGAACTTCAGGAGTAAGGAGCTTGACCAATCAGCATTTCCCAACCAAACAGCCTGAGCATCTCAGGGACCTGAGAGTGCAAGTATGTCTTTGTGGCCCTGACTGCCCACACCTGGGGTGTTCATCCCCTTCCTGCCCACAGCCCTGGCACCCCATTTCAGCTCAGCTCGGGACCTTAAGCACCCCTGTGCTGTAGGGATTCTCCGGTTCAGCTGCAGGCGTGCCCATGCCTGGTCAATCTGATCCCTGACCACAGACTGACTTCCCAGCTTGACCTCCCTCGACCTTGTCCCACCACCATGGACTTGCCCAGGGATTGCTGGTCTGTGCCTGACCCTAGCAACCTTCACCAGATCCCAGTCCTGAGCTGTAGAGTGAATTCCCAGCCTGACCCCAGACCCATCTCATCACCATGAGCTTGCCTGATGATCTGGACTAGTGGTTGAGCCTGGCCCTGATCTCTGGGACTGCCCTGTCTCAATTGGGAGTGGTGGGAAACCCCTTGGCTACCAGCACCCAGTTCCTCAGGGAGTACCCACCCTTGTGCTGATGGATGATGGAGAACTAGCAAGAGGCAGAAATTGTTACTACCAGGTCAGAGATGTGGGTCAGGATGTTCACTGACACGTTCAAGGGGGCACACAGCCACCACACACACACAAACACGTGCACAGGGCTTTGCCTGCTCAGCACATGTCAAGGTTTGCTGTAAAAAACGCCTGGGCTGTTGCTCCCTTCTCCTCCCTGTGCTCCCACATGCAGGATCTCAGCATGAGATCTCAGCGATGTGCCAGTGAAGGCAAAGTGCTGAAGATCAGATTAGAGATACTGAGTTGAATTAACTATGCTGGATTCATCAGCCCTTCTGAAATTAAAGGAAACTAGGGATTTTTCTCAGCTGAAGCGGCCTTCCATTGCAAACATGCTAAACGTCCAGCAATAGCTCCCAAACCAAAGCAGCCAGCACCAAAAGACATACATGGCCTGAAAGCGCCCCATGGCACCTACAAGCAGCCCCTCTGACACTGGGACTCAGGGCTTTGTTCTTTGTGGAAACCCTCGTAATCCTACTTCCCTAGGGATTTTTCTTGGCCGGAGCAGCCTTCCATTGCAAACATGCTAAACGTCCAGCAATAGCTGTCAAACCAAACAAGCTAGCACAGAAAGCCATCCATGGCCTGAAACCTCCCCATGGCACCTACAATCAGCCCCACTGACCTTTGGGCTCAGGGCTTTGTACTTGGGTGAACCCCCCTAATACTACTTCCCTAGGGATTTTTCTTGGTTATAGCAGCCTTCCATTTCAAACATGCTAAACATTCAGCTCCAGAACCGAAGCAGCCAGGACTGAAAGACATACCTGGCCTGAAACCTCCCCATGGCACCTACAAGCAGTCCCCCTGACCCTGGGGGGGTCTTTAACAGGGGAAAAGAGGTCCTTTACTGGAACTTCATCCTCTTAAGGATGTGGAGCTGCCATGTTCCAGTACAACTGGTTCCCTCCTGACAGACCTTACAGAGAGGGAAGATCTCTGCACGTTTCAGAGATCTTCCAGAACCACTGACGACACAACTTCCCACACCAATCCAGAAAGCCTCTTGTGCAGGTAGAGCCATTCTTGATGCAGCACCCAGGACCTTTCCAAGCCAGAGTCCTTGTAGCCACATGCCTCCTGTGGCACAAGGACAGCCTGGAGTCAAAGTCTGCACACCACGGGCAGTATCAGTGCTATGTCACCACGGGCTCTGTGCACGTCCAGGTGACTCCTTACTTTTCATTCCTTTGACAGTCCAACTGACCCCTAAACTGCAGGCATCTTCCCTCCCCATCCCCTGGGGCGACGATTGCCCCGAGCACCCAGCTACCCTACTCTTGCACTCCCTTAGCTCAAGTCTCACCCTTCCTATCCCCTCAAGAGGAATCCACCCATTGCCCCATCAGGACTCACCTGCAGTCTAGCTTTGTCCTCACGTTGCAACCCCATCACAGATGGCAGGACTAACCCTCTGCCCTGCTCCATGCTGCAGAGCTGTTTAAACACTCTGAGACCACACTTCAGTTTGCCAAACACAAGTTTTGGTAATACAGTGGAAAACTGCTGTGACCAACAGCAGCCTGTGAAAGAGGCAGAAAAAAACCCCATGCCACTACTGCTGCCCCATCAGTGGATCATCTCCAATAGAAAACACTCCTCCTGTCTCATTCTACACTGATCAGAATCCGTACAGCTCCCTGAAAGCAAACAAGGGAATGTTTCCTTAAAAAGCCTCACCACACACTGCAGGAAAGCCTGGTGAGGTCCTGCTTGGCTTCAGCACTCCGAGGGGCACTTCAGGCCACTTGGACCCAAGTTACAGCATAACCTGGAACTGAGAGCTGCAACTCCATGCTGTGGGCTCCCAGCAGCAACCTTCAGGTCTTTGTTATCTCCCTGAGATGCTTCAAGCCAAATTACAAAAGCCCACCAGAGTACCAGTAACTAAGAACTTCCTGAGCAGATACTAGAAACACAACACAGGATCAGAAGTCCACAGCAGTTTTCCTAACAGATCAAATCCAAGCAAGACAAAATGAAGTGGAAAAGTGAATCCTGACTGAAAAAATTAAATTCTTAATGGCTTTCACAATAAAAAATACCTATTTCACTGAGCACTCCAAGAAAGGCACTGCATTAAGCAGCTCACATTCCTCTACCATGCAGTAAGAGTAAGACCTGGCACTAAATTATCCATTTAGCTCTTCAGGGAACACAGGTGATACTCCTTGGCAAAAAAAAAGAGAAAAAACCTTTCAGATTAGACATGACAGCATCTGAAAGGAACAGAGGGGTGCTCAGCAAGCCAAATCCTCTCCCTTATTACTTTATTCATTGCTATATTGAAAAAAAACCCAAAAATAATTCTTGGCTTGGAGGCATCTCTAAAAATTAATAACTCAAAATATCAAATATTGTATCTCTTAAACATATCTGCACTGCGCACCCTAATCACACTTGCTATGCTTATGGGGAAGCCACATGGGAAACCACATCCACACACAGCTGACCACCAGAGTTTCCCTATGGCCCCTGTATGCACATGGGTTTTGGAAGAAGAGAGGCAAATTCAGCTTCCTAAAAACACTGGCTGCCTACAGGAGGCTCCCCAGTAGCCCCTCTGAAGGCAGCCCCACTACAGCTTGCCTGTACACACGGATCCCAAGCGATTCCCTATGGCCTGCCGCAGTTCCTGGTGCTCTGGTTCCTCCCAGCAGGTATTTCCAAGGTGCCAGCGTGACTGTGCTCCGAAAGCAGCAGCAACAGGACAAATCTAGAGAGCACACAATGATTCATTCCAACCTTTACTTTGCCTTTTTTTTTGGTTGTTTGTTTTTTTTTTTAAATACCACTTCCATGCAGAGTTCTCCAGAGTAAGTGCTGATGTCAGCGCCTGCCTGGGGCCTTGCCACAGCCACAGATACTTCGAGCCACATGGGAGGAAAAGCTTTCACACTACAGGACTTCTTTTTAAAACTTTTAGGCCAACATCATGTTCTCATCTGAACATACAGTTAATGAGTCCTATCAAGAGTTTCTAACAAAAACTGTACATGAGTTTACAAACGTATTAACATATAAATAATGAGAAGCTTCCTGCCCGGAGCCTCCACAGTAGTCTTTTTGCTTGAGAATATAATACTGGAAGGGGTAGACCCAATCCCTTTCCACAGCACCAGTCAGAGCTGGCTTAGTCCAGTCAGCCGTTCTGCTCAAGCATCACAGGGTTTTTTCTTCTTCAGTGCCTCTGGCTTCAATAAGCAGTCTGTCATTACTGTGCAAAAGCAAGAGTCCAATGCCTTTGAGAAGGAATCCTGCTGCTAAGAGGCCTGCGCCACCCGGTCATCGTTCTGGTCCCAGCTCTTGCTGGAAGGTCCGTTTCTTCTCCCTACAGTGTTTCTTGTGAGCAGGCCAGTCTTTCTGCTGGCATTGGGACCCACAGTACCTCGCTACCTGGCATCGGCCACAGATGTTGAATTCACGTAGCTGGGGAGAACACAAGAGAGCATTAGAGAGCCCGCTCGGTGCCGAGGAGCGCCCCAGCAAGTCTGTCACCCTGCCTTTCGCACCCATCACTACTACAAACATCCCCCCACTGGGAATGTCAGAGCAGCAACAAGCCTTGAAGCAACCACACAGCTTGATTTGGCAGATGCTGTTGCAGGAATACATTATGGGCTCAGCAGAGGGAGCGTTGAGGCACTTCAAGTTTATCCTCATGCTGCTGCTGCTGCGCTAACTTCAGTCCTGTTTAGGACTGCAAACACCTTAAATTCAGGAACGATTAGGAGGGTGGCACAAGCTCAGCCATGGAACCTTCCTGGATAACCCAGAGTTAGGCAGGTAGGAAGGTGGAACACAGTGATTTTTACCTACTCAGCACTGGCCACCGCAAGAAGAGCCCTTCACATGCGTGGATACAGACATCAGCCTGACAGAGTGACAGCCCTTGGACATCTCATGCTCTACCAGCCTCAATCAAGACTACACACATTGCTTCATTTCGCCTTCCTTCAGCAGAGAACCAGACCAGCTTTCCTCTTGGGTCTCTTCTGAACAAAGGCCACTCCAATCCAACCTTGTTCTCATGAAAGGTCATGTTATTTCTTTTGATTCCACTACCACCCAAAACCTCTTACAACGCTTTCTCCTCCCATCTCAGTCAGCTGCTCGCTGTTCCCAGCCCTGGGTCCCCAGAGGAACATTCCACCTGCCTTTTCATACCCTCAGCAGTAACTACACTCCTCCCAGTAACATCATTTATCATCCCACACCCTCTCAAATTTAAGATCACTGTAGGGCCTGCCTGAAGATTCACACCAGAGACAACCTGAGTGTAAAACAGTGACTGCTTTTAGCAGCTGGACAGCACGTGTCAAGCTTTACATTTTGAGGACCAAACCCCTGGATTAGGGTAGCCTGAGCCATCACAGGCTTGCTGTCAGCTCTGCTGAACACACCTGTTTCTCAATCATTGTGCAGGGGGGTAGTGACATTCGTAGTAGGTGCAGGAGTTCTCTTCCTCCTCCACAACGTCTCCGTTAGCGTTGTAATACCGTGTTACATTCAGCACAGGGAACTGCTCCTCTATGGGGTCTGTAGGGAGCTGTTGGATTGCCAGCCAGTACAGACTTTGTTCCCTGTAAAAAACACAGGTAAAAGTTCAGTCTATAAATTCATAATAAGCAGACAGGAAAATGGATTTTCAATTCTGTATTTAGCTCATTAAGCCTCAGACTACACACACACCTCCAATGTAGTATCTTTTTAGTGTTGTTTTAGCTTAAAGGCAAAAAAAAGTTCAAGTATCTATCAAGAAACATTTACATCAGGCAAAATTATTTCTGTGTAAATGGCTTAAAGTCTATTTCTTGTTCTTGAATCCCCTGAAACATGCTGGGATAGCTTCAGCTGCTCTTTGCATCTCCTCAGAAATCAGCTTAAGCTCTGAACATCCCTGTCTCAGGGGTGCAAGGTGATAGAGGCTGGTGGATGAACACCTTTTGTTTTCAACCCAAATACATGGTTACAAGTAAGATCTGCAGGCTGTGTTCAGCATGCCCAGATGTCATCACTCAAGCAGAAGGGAATGCAGGCTTTCTGTCTTACTGCAGTGACAACATCTGGCACCACGGGACCCCTGCATAAAACCCTGGGACAGTCCCTCCCTAGCTGTGATGAGCAGTGAGCATTAACTCTGCTCCCCAGGGGAGGAAGCCGAGATACAGAGTGATGTGTAAAGTACCACCGGTCAAAGAAAAAGGCTCTGCCCAGAGGGAAATCACTAAAGGAAGGAGACAACAAGTTGAGGTAATTTCATGTCTTTCCATGGCCACCCCCTGCCAAAGATGGCCATACCTTTGTTTACTAGAGATTTCTTCAGCTTTGGGTTTCCAACCCCAAGGAACCAGGCGCAGATTGTCTAGGCGGTTGTCCACTGTCACTGAATTCAGGTGCACCACCTGAAACCCAGGAGCGATCCCTCCCCGGTGTCTCTCCCTGGAGGAGACAAAACCAACATGAAGGTCAATAAATTAACAAGACCCTCTAACTAAACAGCAAAAAATCCTACTCATTCCAAAGACCTCCTGCATTCCAGCCTCCTGTCAGGTGTCATCAGAACAGTCACAGTAGAACTTGAGCTGCCAGCAGAGCACAGTGGCTTCAAGACATACCAATTCAAGAAATACCTTGTTCCAGGAGGTCATTCCCAGTAGAAATTAGTTGAATTGAAAGACAATTATGGTTGCAGAGCCTACTACTACCACAGCCACTGCAAGAGCACCCATGTAATTACTGTGTTCCACAGAGCAGACTCAAAAGGTACCAATGCTGGTTTATTACTTTAATAGGAAATTCTATCCAACACCTTTAGACAGTGTGGAGCCACAGAGCTTGTTATTTCTGAAGAAACACTTCCTAACAAGCAGCAGGACAGAGGTTTCACCAAGTATGCAAATGTTTTTTAGACTTAATTGTGTGTAACACACAGAAAGCCTGCAGTGACTCCACAGCTGACCAGGAGACACCTACAGAACTTGCTCAAAACCAAAGCAGGATATTGGCAAGGAGGATGGCTGCACATCAAGTCTCATTTCAGTCCTTCCCTATTGCCTTCTAACAGCTTCCATTTCCCATTCCACCTTCTTTTCATCTCTCCTTTCTCTGTTTCATGAAGTATCAAGGTCACTGACAAGCGCCTGGGTGAGTTTCCTTAAGGCTTCTTGTGGGAATCCCCCTATTCCACCTGAAGTGTAAGGCTTGGACAGAAGCTATCCCTCAGTGTGTTTGCAAAGCTGTGACTGATTTCACAGCACAGAGTCAAGAAGGACAAGGTAAACCAGAGTCCTGTCTGAGGGCTGCACAGCATCTCCTCCTAGGAGACCGTTCCCAACAGCTACTTACACCTTTCCCACGTTTAGTCTGCATGCTGCATACAGCTCAGCATTTACTCAGCATTTCAGTTCAAGCTCATCCAGTTTTAGAGAGATGATTTGCCCAAGTCAAACATGTTCCCCCTTTCCCCCCTCCAGAAAGCTCTACCACTGTAGGCAGAACAGGGTCCCTCCTCTCAACATGACTGACAGAGAAAGATGCTGTCTTTGGTTTTCTTTGTCAAAACCCATCCAGACAGGGACAAATTAAGACACCTTGGAAAGGAGGGGAAGAAACCCACTTGCAATTCTCACATGCCCCGAAACTTCCTGGGATTTAGTGAGTAAGATTCCCTTGGAGAGGCTACACACGGTGCCCGTGCAGCCCCTGCTCGGAGGCAAAGCGGCTGCTCCCATGACAGCAGCCCTGCATGAGAAGGGAGCAGCTGCCTGTCCCTTGGAAGGTAAAAGGGAGTAAAAACCTCCTTTGGGAGGGGGGAATAAACCCAACTACCACCCAAAAGCAAACAGACCATGGAGAGGGGTCTGCTGAAACACCCTAAAGCAGGAAAAGCTACTTTGGAGTTGTCAAAGGAATGGAAATTGGGAATTCTGAGGGCACCAAGCGCAGACCCAGAGTGTACATGGACCCAAAGAGAGGAAGGTGAGCACCAGCCAGGTATGCTGACAGGGAAGGAGTCAAGGGTCTCACACTGAGACCAGGACAAAGTGCCAGTGAGAGGGATGGAATAGATACGAACGAGGAATCGGTGAGGAGACAAGCTCAGAGCAAGAGCAAACTGTGCAGGGGGGAAAGGAGCAAGGGGGCCTGAGACCAAGAGATCAGAGTTGGGGAAGGAGAGGGGATTTCAAGAGACTGTTTGTGACACCAGGAAGCCGGAGCAGAGCAGCAGATGCCTACCACTGCTCCTACAAATCCTGTGCCCACCATCCTCCATAAGCAACTACTGAAGGTTTACTGGCACAGGGACCCCACTGCCCTCACTACCTATAAACCCACATCCCTCTTTGCTGCTGGCAGCTTTCCTACTTCAAGTGAAGGTGGGAATCGGGTCCTGCTGGTGACAGGTAACTGCTGAAACGTTGCCCCTTGGCTGAGGTGCCAGAATCAGCTCTAGCAGATTTGGGATGCTTCCTTTTCTCCACACATAATCAAGCACCCTTTGGATGGACAGACATGTACTACTCCTTTCCCTGGGTCTACGCTTCCAAAGCGCGTGGCACAGACCATCTCCAGAGGTTCATCAGGAACGGGCAGTGAAGGATGGGCTCCTGAAGAACTTGCCCCCTCCTTGCAAAAGGGGACAGAGAAGAAAGAGCCTCAGCAAACCCAGCCAGCTCTCCTGCAGAGCCATAGCTTCAACCTTCCCCTGCCACGCCTGAGCTCCTGTAAGATGCCAGGTAGAACATACCACCAGCACCTTTCAGAGAATCAACTGGGCACTGCTCCTGTTGCACATCAGCAGCTAACTCAAGAAGGGAGGCCTGCAATAAGGAGTGTCAAGGACTGCAACAGCTTGGCTATGGTCAACGGGAGCTGTAACCGAGCAGGCTGCAAGCAGCACGGTTCTGGGTGCTCTGAGAACAACAAGCAGTCAGGTCCTAGATGCCTTCCTGAGCACACACTCAGTGATACTTATGACTAATCTTCTGATGCTGCTGTTCCTCAGGGAACATCACTACACAGAGCCAAAACACAGCAGGCTGGGATTCTATCAGGGAACAGGGCGACAGACTTACCACAGGAGTCCCCAGGCAGAGACATCCACATCCTGCTGCAGAGGAGCCAACAGTCCCTCCTGGAGACACAGGCAGCACCAGAGGAGCTGCAGGAAGCTCCTCCTCAAACAACACTTGGAGCAAACGGGTATTTTTCAGGGAGCGGTTCCCATCCAGAGCCACAGGTCACACGTGGCAGGGGTCAGCAGGAGGAGGGAGAAGGTCCCTGTCATTGCTGACACTGTGGTAGCTACCAGCTTCCTATTCTTAGGGCTGTGTTATGGGAACAGAGATGCTTGCTTAACTGTAATTTTTTAAAAAAAGATTTATTTTGAAAGCAGCTTTACGTGCAATAGCACCCAGCATGTGCCTATGCACTTCTTCAACCACAGGATCAGGTTAGTTTTTACAGTGTGAGACAATTTTTTGGGGTATGTTTCCAGGAGAACAGTTAAAGCCCACCCCAATACCTGCAGCCTTTGAAGTTCTGCGCTTTCAATTCACCCAAGAGGCAAGGCTGGCACCTGAGCAAGTTAGGACTGCTACTGCCTGTCCCTTGTGCCTTTCAGAGGCTCCAAACCCTCCAGCATCACTCTTCCTTGCAAAGCCCTGAGCTGAAGGGACACCTCTGGGTTGTGTCCCATGCAGTGCCTGGTGCCGGCAGCGAGCTGAGCAGGGCTGCTCTGCTCAGGAGGGCAGCCTCACGGCTCTCCAAGGCAGGAGGAGGCTCCATCTCACTAACCCATGCGGTGGGAGCTTGTAACTAAAGGTCACTGGGCCAGGCTGCCCAGGGGGTGTGGAGTCTCCATCTCTGGAGAGATTCCAGCCCCGTCTGGACGCCGCCCTGTGCAATAGGAGCTGGGGAGCTGCTTTGGCAGGGGGTTGGACCCCAGGAGCTCTCCAGGGCCCTTCCAACCCCTGGGATTCTGTAGTCACAGCGAAACCTGCGCCCTCCAAGGGGCAGGACACAGGGCAGCAGGTGCAAGCTGGAGCAGAGGAGGTTCCATGTGAACATAAGGCTGGGGAGTCTCCTCCAGAGACAACTCTTCTGGACGCATTCCTGTGTGACCTACTCAAGGGGATCCTGCTCTGGGTGCTCTCCAGAGGTCCCTGCCACCCCCTAACGTTCTGTGACCCAACCTGAATTTACAGAAAAAGCTGAAGCAGTTCGTATTTTCTAGTCAAAGAATTTGACTTCACAACCTGACTGCAGCATCACTTGCCTGACAGCATCCTCCTGCCTTTCTGACTGTCAGCAATCCCCATTACACACACAGTCTCCAATTCTTTAACCACCAGTGGATGCTGGAGTGACACAATTGGAATTACTTAACTGAATACATTAGAATTATTTCCTCATTTAAATACAACCAACCAGAAGACTCAACAACTGACCTGTGCAACCAGCCAGTCGTCACCCACACAGCCTTCAGCACGTCAGCTGGACTGATTTTAAAGTGCTCTTCAGGGCTGCTGACCAACAGCAGTTCTCACTGCAGGAGGGTCACAGCTGGCAGTGCCTGGCAGTGATTTACCCCACACACTGTAACCAAACTCACAGCAATTCTCACCAAAGTTGTCTGTGCAGCAAGATTAAATCTCAGTTAAAAATCTGTATTTCGTGGGCAGATTGTAAATAATAATAATAATAATAATAATAATGGTCTCTGCTATTCTTCCTGTCTCCCTACTTTTGTACAGAGACTAGTTTGGGGAAGAAAGAGTAACCTGGAATAACAAAGCACAGTGCTATCCTGGGCACTGTGATGTCAGAGTACAGTTTACTGAACTGGGTAGAAAACATGCTGAATTTCTAAAAAAAAAAAAGCTTTTAAAAGAAGTAACAGCTCTCTTCAGCATGGTGTGTCTCTTCTACAAAGCCATGATTGCATCTAGAAAGGGCAGAGTATTAGCTCCCTGTGTGAGCTCATCCCTCACAGCTGAGTAAGCTGGCCTCTGAAACTACACTGGCAGCTACAAAGGGCAGCAGCAATCACTCCTAGAATGTGGAAGGTGAGATGTAGCAGCTGATATGAAGCACCATCAGCAGCACCTGAGACAGCTTTCCAGAAGGCCAAAGAAAGAAGCCAAAGTTTTAAGTTTTCAGAGGGTCTGTCTATCTGTCTCTCTCTCCAGTGCTCTGCTAGTTCCCACTGCTGCCAGCAAGAGGTACCTGACTTGTCACTGGACAAAAAGCCCCACTCAGAAGGTTGGCCTTCACCCATTAAATGGAGCCAGACCCCTGCTCCCCCACACACCCCACCCCCAGACTGAAGTTTTAGGAGCATCTCTCCGATGTAGAGTTTCTGCTGCAGCAATACTCACCGTCAGAGCTTTCCCCTGGAGTAATGATTTTACAGACTCAGCTGTTTGAAGGCTCAGAGTAAGACCAAGCCATAGTAAGATCTAACATGCACCCTCTGCGCTGGGTTTCCAGCTGAGTGTAGCTGTAAGCCTCCTGAGAAGGCTTAAAATACCACAAGCAGAGAAACAAATAAAAAAATAACCCAAACCCATCCAAGCTGCTGGCAGTGCACTCCACCTCAGCGAGCCCTTACCCTTTCAGCTCTCCTGATGACACCTACCATAGCAGCTCGTGCAGGAGGCGGCCCGATCCCCTTCCACGATTCTTGTCGAACGCATAAGCAAATATTTTAGCACCATTTCCGTCTGCATCGACCTCCATGCGAGCCTAGAGACAAGGGGAAGACTGTGAGGGGATCCAGTGCTGAGTGGCAGAGCACAATGTCCCACCGCCAATACGGGAAGGCCCCAACATCCACCACTTGTGTCCTAGAGGTGTCTTGACCTTAATGGGATTTGAGTTGGTTCAGACCTCTGAGGGGAACCGACCAGCTCTGCTATTGTCAGTTATGAAGATGGAAGGAGAAGAAAGGCAGCTGTGCACAGCAGGAGTCCTGCCTGGACAAAGAACAGCAACAATCCAGTTGTGAGCCTGGAGGGCCAGGATCCAGTCGCTGCTCTGGTGCGTTTTGCTCTCTGGCCATCAAGGCTTTGTCTCCAGTGTCACCTTACACCACCCTAATGAGGGGCTGCTGGTGAAAGGAGGGGTCCTGCCCTCTTCTCTCCACTCCCTAACTCCGTGCTGGCACTAATGCTTACAACCTGTCCTAAGGATCGCACAGGTCCCAGGTGTATTCACAGCGGGTGCTGGGATCGGATACACTGCCAGAGAAGGATGCATCTCACAGCAGCTCCAACGTCCCGACAGCACTATGGGCTCTGGTGCCTCCTCCAGAAAAATCCTCCACTTTAGGCTCTGTCACCACGACTCCTTCCCCTCTGGAAGCCCCGGTGGGACCCGCTTGCCCTCTGCTTCCAGTGGGCGGCAAAAGAAACCCCTTCGCCGGCCCCGCAGCCGGTTACACCGCGAGAAGCTGTTCTCATCTGAGCCTATGGGGAGTGAAACCTCCCGGCACCTGGCAGCCAGGCACGGGGCAGCAACCCCCCCAAAACTGTTTAACCAACTAACTCGGGTCGGGCTAAAACTTGCTGCCGACACCCCCCGGCTCGCTCCGACCCCCCACTCGGAAGCGTTCCGGCGGCATTCCCATCCCTGAGAACTCCTTCCCCGCGGGGCCGAGCGCTGCCCTTACGCAGCCGGCCGCGCAGGGCCGAGCGAAGCCATCAAAACGCCTCAGCACCGGAACGCTGCCACCCCCGGCCCGGAACGCCGCACACCGGCCCCTCCGCAAAGCGGCCAGCGGCAGAAGGGGCCCGGCGCCCGCGGGGGCCGGGGTCGGTTCGCGGGGCTCGCCCGAGGGGCCCCTCGGCTCGGAGGGTGAGGGCGGAGCGGCGGCGGGGCGGGCAGAGCCGGGCCGGCGGGAAGCGGCCCGGGGGAGCGGGGCGCGGGGCTCACCTCGAAGGAGTAGCTCTCCACCAGCGGGATGTCCTGCTCGTCGATCAGCGTGTACTTGGTCTGAAACACACCGCGGCCGCCGTCAGCGCGCCCGGCCCGGCCCGGCCCGCCCTCCTCCCCTCGTTGCTCTCCCCGCGGCACCGGGGCCGCCCGCACCTCCCGCTCCCCAGGACCGGACCCCGGACCCCTGGCCCCGCCGTCCCCCGCCGACCGCTCCGCCCCGCCCGGCGCGGCCGAGCCCGGCCCGCAGCGCCCGGCCGCGCCCCCGGCGCCCTCAGGCCTCGGCCGCGGCGCGCTCACCTTGCCGGCCACCCGGCCGAGCCGCACGATGCCCAGCTTGAAGTCGGTCATGGCGGGGCGGGGCCGGGCCGGGGCCGCCGCCGCGCGCTCGCCCCTCGGAGCCCGCGAGCGGGAGCCGCCGCTGCCACGCGCCGCCGCCTCGCGCACACACGGGGAGGGAGGGAGGGAGGAGGTGAGCCGGAGGGGGGCGGGGCACCGCGCCACCTCCCACCCGCCGCCTCTCGGCCAATAGCGCCCCGCGCCGCCGGCGCGTCGCTCTTACTACGCGGTCGGGCCGTCCAATCGGGGGGCGGCGCGGCGCACGGTCACGTGAGGAAAGGGGAGCCGCGCGCGGGCGCGGGCTCGGCAGCGGGCTCCGGGCGGGAGAGGGAGGCGCGGGCGGTGACGTCACGTTCGCGGGAAGCTTTGTGCCGCCGACACTGGCGAGCGCGAGGCAGGGCTTAAAGGGGCCGTCCCGGGCCGCGTGCTGCCCCCCCCTCCGCACCCCCGGCCGCCTCCTCCTCCCCCTGGGCGGGCGCTGCTCGGTACCCGCGTTCCCCCGGCGGCCGCCCACGGGCGGGCCCGACAAGCCCAGGGCCGCTATCGCCGGACGGGGCGCGTCCATCCCGGCGGGGCGGGGCCGCAGGGTCCCAGCGAGGGGCCCAGCCCGCCCCCCGCCGCTGAGCGGCCGTGACGGGGCTTCGCGGGGTTTCCCTCGCCGAGCCTGGCGTAACGGGGGCGGCGGCAGTGTCCTGTCCCGCAGCCCGGCGGGAGCGGCCGGAGGGTGCCCGGCCAGCGGGTCTAGAGAGGGGATCCTGCCCCTCTGCTCTGCTCTGGGGAGACCCCCCTTGCAGGGCTGTGTCCAGCTCTGGAGCCATCAGCACAAGGACATGGACCTGTTGGAGAGGGGCCAGAGGAGGCCACGAAAATCACCCAAGGGCTGGAGCAGCTCTCCTGTGAAGCCAGGCTGAGAGTTGGGCCGGTTCAGCCTAAAGGAGGGTGAGAAGGCTCTGGGGGGGCCTTATAGCCCCTTCCAGTCCCTGAAAGGTGCCTGTAAGAAGCTGGGGAAGAACTGTTCCCAAGGGCATGGAGTGATAGGACGAGGGGTGATGGGTTCAACTAGAAAAGGACAGATTTAGGTTGGATATTAGGAAAAAGTTCTTCCCTCTGAGGGTGGTGAGACACTGTCCCAGGTTGCCCAGAGAGGTGGTGGAGTCCCCATCCCTGGAGACATTCCAGGTCAGGCTTGATGGGGCTCTGAGCAACCTGATCTAGTGAAGATGTCCCTGCTCACTGCAGGGTGGGACTGGGTGGCCTTTGAAGGTCCCTTCCAACCAAACATACACGATTCTGTTGTGCCAACCCATCTGCAGGACCAGTTCACACAGCCCATCTCTCCAGCCTGCACGGTCCCTCTGGATGGCATCCCTTCCCTCCAGCATGCTCAGAGCCCACAAAGCCCTTATTCCACTGGATCTAAGTTCTCCTGGGACAGGCTCAGCACCTCTCACCACCCCTTTCCCCCCTAAAGTGCAGGTCACTGGAGCAGGAAGGAGCCAGGCACAAACAGTTACCAGGAAGATGGATTTTAAATGTGAAGCTAATGGAGGTTGTTCCTATCCATTAAGCCCTTTGCCCCTTTTTAAGAAGCCTGGCTTGAAAAAAGGGATATTTCTGGCAGGACAGTACCCTCCTTCCAAGCACAGCATCGCTTCTGCCAGAGCCCAGGCCCTAAGGTGGCATGGGAAAGGTTACACCTCCTGCCCCAGGAGAACATCCCTTATACAAAAGAAATATTTTTTCCCAATTATTCTCAAGTGGGGGAAACCCCTGGGGCGTGTGTGAGCCAGGACACCAGGCAGCCTGGGCACACAAGGCTCACAGCTCCCCAGGCCCTTGGGGTTCAAACAAAAGATGGGAAGGGGCAGGGGGCATCTTTTACACCAGGGGAAATGAACACTTTAAAAAAAAACAACCCAAACACGTGGAAAGGGGAGCTGGAGTCTGCCAGGCTGCCCTGCTTCAGGCAGCGTGAGCAGCCGTGCTGTTTTGGTGGGGAATTGCCATAAAACTTCAGCTGAAAGGCCAGCTTCCTGGGATGGCATCAGGCTGAGCTTCAGGGGTCTCCAGGAAAGAACCTCACCACCCCCTACTGCAGCCTGTGACCACCCATCACAGACTTTACCCCTCCACGCTTTGTCAGAATGTCTTGTCCCCTTTTTGGGAAGGCACAAGGTCCCAGGGCACGAGGTTACAGCTGACCCTGGATCAGAGAGCACCCAGGCAGCGTTCCCACCTTGGAACACAGTCAGCTCCCAGCCAAGGAACCACAGATGGACAAGTGCCTGGGACACCAGCCTTGTTTCTGTTTTGTTCCCTGGTTGCCTCAGGAAAAGCCCCCATGAACAGCTGGAGAAAAGGCCAACAAGGAGCCAAGGCACAAACCTGCTTCCAGCTTCTCTCCACACAAAGCCCTGTGCCAGTGGCAGCAGAGCTTGGGGCTGGTGGCACAGGCCAGGGAGGGCTTGGACCACGGGCAGAGCTGCCCAGACACAGCCCATGCTGTACAGGAACAGATCCAGACATCACAGGCTCTGCGGGGAGTCCCAGGTTTGGGGAACAGCTGCATCAGGTGTCAGTCACTTTTGCTTTAGGACTGGGGTCCAGTTCCACCCTCCACACAGCCAGCCACGTGCTGGGATGGATCACCACACTGGAAACCATGGCTGTTTGGTTCTCCAAAGATCCTGGCAATCCCTTCTGCCTATGAGCTCAATGCAGAATCAGAGATGCTGCTTCATTAAACACACCATCCAGCAGGACCACAGGGAGAACAGGCACGAGTTGTGGTTCCTCTTGGCTGCCTCAATGCTGACCTGAGGCTTTGGGTCTTGCAAGGACAGGCAAAGTTCTACCTGCTTCACCAGCAAGTGGTTGAGCAGAGCTGAGGAGATCAGTCTTGTCCAAGCAGCAGCTTGTTACATCCCATGTGAATGCAGGTGATTTCTGAGGACCCCACACAAGGTCCACTTTCTGCTTTGCAGGCAGTGTACAGCATGACAGCTGCGTGCTGAGAGGCAGCACCAAAGACTTAGCCCAAGCCACAGGCCTGGCCTAAGCCAGAGGCAGCAGTGTTGATCTCAGCCAGCTGGCTCCCAATTGCTCTGCACCCAAAGCTGCATAGGAACCAGTGCCTTCTAGACTGGAAAATAGCACGTTATCAGTACTAGGCCAGGTGTGCACCTCCTCCCAGCCCCTTTGGGATGGAATTCATTTGAAGACTTGAGTTTTCCTCTCAAGAGGCTCCAGCTCACTCAGCACCTGGTGCCTGATAGAGCAGCAAACTTGGGTAGATCCTGGGAAATATCCCAGCCCTCATTTGAGTCTGAGCAAGGACCTAAATTTCAGCTGGTCTCAAGTTAACATTCATGACTTTTGAACCCCAGTACATTCCCCCTGCCAGGGTAACATCACTGCGCTTGTAGTGGAGCTTCCCACAGCCTGAAGATCAGACATCATCCCTCACACTGTGGGGTGCAGGCATATCACAGCCTTTGCTGGCCACAGAGCAAGGTTTGCCCAGGATCTTTGGAGAACCTTGGTCCTACACCCTCCTCCTGCTGTACACTGTAACAGCCAGAGCTGTCAGGTGAGAACTAAGTGCCTGTGCAGCCTGAGGCACAAGAACCTCTCAAGGCCAAGTGTGAGGGTCCCATACCCTCAGTGTGAGATCCCCAGGAAGGTTTGTGAGGCTCAAAGCTTTGCCAAAAACCCCACAAACCTCGTGTTGAATAAGCCAAGATGAACCTTCCAGCCTTTCCCCACCTTGCTGCTCACCAGCAGCACTCACAACCCTCCCCCGTCCACACAATGGGCACCCACACCTTGTACTAACAGGCTTCCCACCTTGAGTAAGCCAGGCAGCTCTCCTTCAGGAGGGTGCTGTTAGTGGGATGAACTTCTTAAGTCCAGGAGCTGTGCAGTGGGTGAAGCTGGCACCCTGTGGGGTGGCCTTACTCCAGGAAGCCAGAACAGCCCCTGCCAAAAGTTTTGGGGCCCAGCCAGGTGTTTGGATCTGTTCCTGGACAAGCAGCAGCACTGCACTGGCACAGCCCTCACAGAAACACCAACCTTCCACTGTTGCCTTCCCTTTCAGAGAATACACCAAGACACAGAACAATGTGGACGAGCTGTAGGAGTTGCTTATTCTGCACCCACCCACCCAGTATCACCATTCCAGGAGGAATCAGGAGACCCAAAAGACATGAGGCTGAGCCCCCCACCCCCAGCTCTCTGAAGCAGAGGACCACAGGATTCCACCCACAGCCAAAAGACCTGCTCCTTTCTCAGTGAGGAAATGGTGTGACAGTTCAGTTCAGGGACTGTGAGTATGGTCCTGGTCACCAGAAGTCTTCCTGCTTCAAGAAGGCAGGAGAAAAAGCTAAACAGATAATCTCATCTGTTGTAGAGCCAAAACTCCCTGATGCTACCCAGACTGGAGGTTCTTCCCACCATGGCTGGGTGCAAGACCCAGCTTGGCACACCAGGCACCCAAAGCTGCTCTCCTCAGAAATAGTGATCATCCCCCTAGCTCCAGTCTGCAGAAGAATCATCACCTTGGCTGATGACCCTCAGGCCAAAGCCACTACTCAGACAAGGACAAGTGAAGGAACAGTCTGCAAACAATTGCAACTTTTATTACCAGGTGAAGGTGCTACAGAAAACTAACAGCCTTCTTAGAGCAAGTTCTCTTCTGCAGGCTTAGCTCTGTTGAAAGAAGCAGATACAGGTCATGAGTGGGGTTCTCAGTAAATTGCCTCATGCAGCAAGCCTCAGAGATGGCTACTTACAGCTGGGCACTCGATTGCACCATTGTTGATGTCATCAATAATATCATGGGGGTGCCTGCCATCAATGCTGCAGCCCACGGACTGGGCAGTTCCAAGGATCTCCTTGATGGTGCCTGTGCAGGGAAGAGGTGGTTTGTCAGCACTTCACCACAGGAGAAGCTCTGAACAACAGGTACAGCTCTCAGTTCCTCACAGCTCAGCTCTCCCTCCCAGCCCTGGGATCTGCAGCCCACGGGGCTCACCAGGGGACAACAGCCACTTGTCCCGGTGCTGCTTGGCTGCTCAGGGAGGAGCTCCAGCACTCCAGCACAGCTGTGGGACCCCCAGGACCCAGCCTGGCTGGAGCACAGAGCACACACTCTGCACAACCCCAACACCAGCACTTACCCGAGAGCTCCCGGGCCAGGGACCTGTGCCGCATCTGCCGCGCGATGTTCACGATCTCATCGAAGCTGACGCTGCCACTGTGCTTGACTGGGAAGGAAAGCCACCACACCCATGAGCTCACACAAGCACAGGTGCCCCACGCATCCTCAGACACACCACACTAGAGCTTACAACTACAGCAGGGCTAGCATTAGCAGAGGAACTGTTTCCTACACTGGGGTGTTCTGTCAGCTCCCCCAGGCCACTGCACACACGATGGGTACAGCACAGGGTGGCTGTTCCACCCTGTCTCCTGAGGAGCTGAACACTGCCCATGTCCAACCTTTACCTGCTGACACCTCGTTCTGCTCCCCCTCTTCACACCCGATCACATTCAGAACTAAAACCAGAGGAAAACTTACTGTTTTTCTGCTTCTTCCTGTCGCGAGGAGGCTCCTTCAGAGCTTTGATGATCAGAGCAGAGGCAGAAGGAACAACCTCAATCTGAACAAAGAGAGATTAATCCCCCTCTGAGCAGTGAGGCAGCTGATGAAGATACTCAGCTGAGCCCTCGGTGCTCGGACAGGGAACTGCCAGTGCACTGGGGCTCTGGTTAGTTCCAGTACAGGAGGATTGGGGTTTTTCTGTGATACAAGAACTTGTCCCCAGCCTTTCGGCACAGGCCCCCCCACGAGCAAGAGGAGGACTGCTTCCTGGGCTGGGCCTTCCTCTCAGCTCACCACTGGAACGTACCAGCCACGCGGTTCAGGACAGGTACAGTGGCAGGTGGCTACAGGAGCCATTAAGGAGGCTCCATCGTTTCTAGATTGCCTGACATAGGCTTTTCCCCAGGCTTGATGTTGTGTAGGAGTACTTTCCATGCAACAGGATGAGAGGCTGGCCTCGGCATGCCAGCCCATCTCTGGCCATGGCACAGGGGCTGGGAATGGGAACCTCCCAACCGGGCAAGGCCCAAGCACTCACCCCCCACCCTTCCCATGCCCCGAAGGGCCCCCACGGGTGTTTAAAGGTCCACCGGGCAGACCCCCACACAGCGCGCTGCGTGGAACTCATTTTATCCACCTCGGAAGGATGAAGGGCTGAGTCGACCCTGCCGGGCTGGGGCCCGGCCCGTGCCTGGGGCTCGCAGAGCCGCTCTGCGCCCGCAGCACCGGGCCGGCCCCGCGGCGCTGAGTACCTGCGCTTGCCTGTTCTGGATGGTGAGCTTCACCGTGATCCTCAGCCCCTTCCAGTCGCCCGTGGCCTTGGCGATGTCATCACCCACCTTCTTGGGAGACTGCGGAGGACACAGCGCTGCGGACGCCGCTCCGACCCCCCGGGGGGAGCGGCCACACCGGGACCTCGCCGCATCCCGCCACCCTGTCCCGTCTCTCGCCCGAGCGGCCCCAGAGCGGGGATGCGCCCCCGGCCCCGCGCCGCGAGGCTCCAGCCGCCCCGGGGGCCGCCCCCTCCCCCGCGGGTCGCGGTACGTACCAGGCCGAGGGGACCGATCTTGGGGGCCAGAGCGGACGTGGCGCCGACCTCCCCGCCGGTGCAGCGCAGGTACACTGCGGGCAGAGCGCGCGTCAGCCGCGCCAGGGCCGGGCCCGGGCCCAGCCCCGGCCCCTCTCCCCACCGCCCCGGCACGTACCGACTTTGATCTCGTTGGGGTCGAATTTGGGCGGCATGGCGGCGGCGCGAGGCGCGGATGGCGGCGGATGCGGCGGGGGCGAGTTGAGGCGGCGGCGGCGGAAGAGAGGCCGCCGGTAGCGCGTGGGCCCTGGATATAGCCGCCGAGGTCTCGCGAGAGGACGGTCCCGCTCGCCCCGCCTCCGCCTCGCGTGGGCGGTCAGCGGGCAGTCTTCCCGCTGGGGGGCGCACGAGGGCTGTCGGACGCCGGGCAGAACTCTATGGTCAGGGCGCGGCGCTCCGGCCGCTTCTCTTCGATGGTCCCTGCAAGGGGCGGGCGGGGAGGCGGCGCGTCATGGCGGCGGGGCGCGGTGAGCGGGGCCGGGCCGCGGCAGGGAACCGGGACTCGTCTTTCCTCGGCGCGGGGCCGGGTTTCGCGGCGGCTCACGTCCCTGCCGGGCGTGCGGGGCTGGGTGCGGGGCTGACATCCCGCGGGCTCCTCAGCGGGCGCCGAGCGGAGGCGGCCGGGCTCCGGGACCGGCGGCGGCGCGGGGGAGCCGCTGCCCCTGCTCAGCGTTGCCGCTTTCCTCAGGTGTCGGTGCTGGAGCTGGGGGAGCCTGGGCCCTCAGGCGCGGAGCGGCGCCGTCCCGGCTGGTGGCGGAGTGAGGCGGCGGGAGGCGGCAGCGGGCTCGGCGCGGCCCCTGCAGAGGAGGTTTGTGTCAGGCTTTGCCGGGGAGAGCCCCGAGAACAGAGCAGAGCCCGGTTGTTACGGGGACGGCTCTCGGGACAGCTGTGCGGCACGGAGAGGGAAGGTCCATCGCTGCGGTTCGCCTCCGGTCGCCGTCTGGACCGGTGTGCCGTGTGCCTTGGGCTGCGGGGTTGGCTGCTGGCCCTTGGGTGAGCTTCCTCTCTGGGAGCAGGGCCTGCAGCCTGCGGGGTGTCTGCTGACAGCTCCGTCCTTCGCGCAGAGGTGGCATCTCTGCAGGAGTCACGCTCAGCCCCAGGCGCTGGCTCGCAGCTCCATCGCTGTGCTCCTGAGCGTGTTTTTCCAGCTTCCAGACCCCCACCTTGTCAGTGACAGCGCCATGCCCTGCCCAGAACGTTTTGGATGATGCCCAGGTTGTTTGGATGTCCAGATTATGATGTCCAGAGTGTTTTAAGAACCGGGGTTTGGTTTGGGTCTTTTTATGCAGCTGTGTTGCTGTTTCACTTCAGTTACGTTTGTTTGTAAAACTAGGGGGTTTAGTTTACTCTCAGCATCCAGACAGGAGCAAACCGTGCACAGGGGACGTTTCCCTGCCTGTGTGCACATTGCTGCTGTGTATCCAGGCAGAGAAGGTGCCTGTGGAGATGGACCGGTGGCATCCTCAGGGCTGCAGGGTTTGCAGTTAATGGATGCTCCCTTGCTGTAGGCTGGGCACTGTCCTGGGCACTGGTAGTTCTTTCAGTAACTTAGTAATAAAAATAACATCACGTATGGTCACATGCCAAAGGCCCCTCTTGTAACTGAGTGCTCTGGTCTTGCTTAAAATCAGTGGTGGTCAGCAGAGTGTATGAAGCTGATGTCACACAGAGGAGCAGCTTTGCTGCTACAGATTTGGCATCTCTTAACCAAGAAAAATGTTGACCTTTTGTCGTGGTTTCCCACGTGCTGCTGCGTGTTTAAGCAGAATCTTTTCATCTCACCTTTGACTAAAATGGGGAAGGTATTCTTGTGTGACTCTGCTTCCACCTAGAAAGTGAATGAATTGGGTGTTTTGTTACCTTGGGACAACCCCTGAAGCTGAGAAGAGACATTTCCTTTGGGCATCCTGACTCTGGTGCCTGCCTGGGGTCCCCTGAGGTCCCCAGATGCAGCTGGGATGGGCTGTGTGGCTGTGATGTGCCAGAGGAGGCTGTGACCTGCTCAGTAGCCATCAGGTCCCTTGCAAACAGTTATCCATGTTTTGAACTGCACTGGGGTCTTGGTTATTCTCACCTGCCCTGGGAGGGGACGCCAGCTGTGCTGCTCTCAGGATGAGAAGTTTTTTGTATTTCAAAGCCTAACTTTGTTCTAGAACATTTCACAGTTGGTTATGACTGTGCCAGAATTGGCTTTGAGTGTAAGTAATCTGGGTTTTGTCCCTGGTGCTTGATCTCTCTATACAGTTACAGCTTTTGTAGTTCCTACCCTAGGCTGGACCCTGGGTTTTCCTGTTGAACAGCCTTCCTCTGTGCATGTTTCAGCCTGACTTCTTTTTTCTTGCACAGGGGTGACCAAGACAATCAACCCATCTCAGGGACACAGCAGTGCTTATGTGTTAACGCTTCCACTGTGGAGGTGTGCTGGAGTCTGCCTGGCAGAGAAGGGCTGAAACAAAGACAACTGCTGAGGCACTGATTTATTTTTCCTTTTTCTTTTTTTCCTCACACTTACCAGAGCCCAGTTCTGTCATCCAGCAATCACATGCTCCAGGAGCCCTCTGCCTTTAGTTACACTGATCCTTTGTGCCACTGAGACGGAGCTGCAGTCAGAAGGAAGGATGCCACTCTTCTTCCGTAAGAAGAAACCCAGCGATGATGCCCGGAAGCGCCTTGAATACCAGATGTGCCTGGTAAGCAGAGCTGAGCAGCCCCAGATTTAAAGCTAGCTTTCTGGAAGCAAAATCTTGTGAGTTATTTCACCTATTCTGCTGTAGGAGCTGTCAGCCAGTGCTGGCTTAGGTGATCCCTTTAGTTGTCAGGGCCTGGAACAGGCTGCCCAGGGAGGGGCTGAGTCACCTTCCCTGGGTGTGTTTAACAGAGGGGAGATGAGGTGCTCAGGGATCTGGGTCAGCACAGGACAGGAACGGTTGGACTTGAAGATCTTAAAGGTCTTTTCCAACCTGGTGATTCTGTGTGATTCTGTGATCTTCTGTGCTCTGCCCCAGCAGCACCTGCAGTTTAAAAGTGACAAAAACGTGCCTGTTGGGTGTCTGTAAGGTATTTTGGAAAGGAAGGTGCTGTAATGTACCAATAATGAAACTAGTTTTACAGAATGTATTCACCTGGAACATTCCTGCTCAGCTCCTGTGGGGCTAGGCAGGGAAAGCCTAGTCTGTCTGTTCTAGGATCAGTTTTGTTGCCTGTGCACGTCAGGATATCTGGTTCTGAGGACTTAACAGAGGCATCAACACAAGTGGGTTTTATTGCCTTGTGGGTTACCTGTTATTCAAGAATACAGTTCCAGAGGTGCAGCGCTGCTCGCAGGGAGGTTTGTCCAGTTCCACTGCTGTTAGCATTGGATGGCCTTGATTTGCACATGGAAACCCACCTCTGTACAGAAGCAGAGTCCTTGCCCCTGCTTACACAGCAGAGCTGGCCCTGCAGGTCCCATGGGAGCAGGGAGGCAGCAGCGGGTTATTTTGGCTCCTGAGTACCCTTCAGAAGAAGCTGGGACTTCTGGGGGAGACGCCAGTGACACAGCAGGCACTTTCCAGGCACTGTGCTGATCCTAGGGAGGGATGGTTCTCTGGTGCCCCAGATCCCATCGTGAGGCTTTTGCAGTTTGGTTTCCTGCAGCTGCAGCAGCACACCCTTTGCTTCCCCTGTCATTGAATCAGGTAGCTGTGGCAAAGGGCTGTAATTGCATTTCTAGGGAGGGGCTGGTTGAGTATGCCAGTCAGTATGCAGCATGAGGCAGTCTGAATCTCTGAGCAATCTTCTCTCTCCAGGCAAAAGCAGCTGGTGCTGATGATGCTCTTGACATATCCAAGTGTGAACTCTCAGAGGTACGTTCTCTACAGCTTCCACTCACAGGTCTGATTCCTCTGCCTGCTGCTTGTTACCAGCTGTCACATTTAGTGTTGTGTCTGTGAGCGTTGTGACACAAATGACCTTCTTGTTTGTCCACTCTGTCCTCCATCTGCTGAGCTCTGGCTTTCAGGTGGGACCTTCCCTCCCTCTTTTTTGGGGGAAATTGCCTGTCCTACCTGAGCTTTGACAACACTTGTGTCCTGGGGATCCGTTGTCATCTGACAGGGTGGGAAGGGCAGTCATCTCATCCCTCCACCAGTGCCTTGGTAGGACCCTAGTTTGGGACCTCACTGCCTAATTTTGCTACTCACAAGGGCTGACTGTTCCTAATCTTAGTGCTACAAAGTCTGCCACCCACATGTACCTTTTAGTCTAAGTGAAAATCCCTGGTTCCAGGCTGCTGGTTAAGGATGGAAATCTCCCTTCCAGCTTGGCTTCTTGTGTGGCAGCCAACTAAATTAGAAACAAGCTGTCTGCTGGAGAGTGAGCAGTTAGTGACAGATTGCCAGGCTTCCAGAGGAAACACAGCTTTTCATCCTGGCAGCCAGGCAACCCTCTCAAGCTGAAGCCTGTTTCTGTCTCTCTTTCAGGTTTTATTAATTGTCTCATGTTTCTAAGATATTGGTACCTGTGGAACCTTGTGTCACAGGATGTCTTTGACAGTAGATATCACACTGCTCAGTGAGGAGACACTTGGGACCATCCTGGAGGGGATAGCTCTCTGCTGTGCAGCATGAAATGGCTTTGCTGAGTCTTGGGGATGTTTTGTTCCAAGATCAACAGCATCTTGTGTGTAGGTTTGTGAGCTGTGTGGGCTGGTCTGTGAGCCAGTCTGGGTGAAAGGGTGGCAGACAGAGGATGCACTGAGCCAGCTCCATTCTTACCTGCAGCTGGTCTTAGATCCCTAGCAGCTCCTTCTGAATTGGTGCCATAAAACTCTCTCTTCCTGTTTCTTTTTAGTCTTTGCTGTTTGGATAAATAAAGGGAACCATCAGTTTGGTCTTAAAACTAACCCTGGACAGGAGTTTGGCTGATACTGGTTCCTTGCTGCAGAACAGGTCCTGGTGCTCAGCCTCAGCTGGCACGGGCTGAAGTTGCTGTCATACCCCTTTTCTGCCTGCCCCTCTCCTGCAGAGCCTGGCACACAGGAGGACACTCAGGCCTGCCCATCACTCACCTGTCTCATTCAGCCCACTGCAGTGCTTTTGCTGAGGCTGCAGAACCACAGAATAATTTGGTGTGATGACTAACTGAAAATATGCCTGAGCTCTTGAGTTGTCTGCACACTGAATAGGAACTCACCAGGACCTGAACTTCAGCAAAAAACCTTGGTGGGTTCTGTGCTGTGCTGTGCTGTGCTGTGCTGTGTGCTGCCCTGTCATACTGCAGAGGGACACTGATGCTGCCTAAATGGGAAGTTCTGGCATCCCACCCCAAAACCAGGGCCAGCAATTTTAAGCATTGCTCCTGTTTTCATTCATGTTGGTTACTGGCACTTCACAGGTGGGCACTGTAAGAGTGCAAAGATGGTACCTTGAGAAGTCTGACATGATTATTTTTTATTGGTTTTAGGTTCCATATGGGGCCTTTGCAACTTGTAAAGTCTTGCAAAAAAAGGTAATGTTGCAATCAGAAACTATGAGATAACTCAATTGTTGGGCTTGAGCATTGTGGTTGGTTTTGAAATGATGGTATCTGGCTGCTCATATGTTGCTTCAGAAGAAGTTTGCTTAGAATTACTTTGGCCATGTGCATACAGTACTACAGAGAGAGCAGTTTGAGCAGGACCAGGCCTGTCTGCTTTAGAGCTAACCTCTGCCCTGGAAGATGGGATGGTGGTTTCCATCTCAGCCTGTCTAATGACACTCCTCATGTAAGGAGCTAGGCTCTTGTTTAGATCTCCTGTGACATGTTTGACCTCCTATGAAAACCCCTGTACTAGTTTAATGTTTGGTATGATACTGAATAAGATGTTGGGCTTTTCCACAGCCTCTGCAGTTCCATCTCAAGGAATGTGCCTGTTCTAGGCAGCAGCCTCTCTTGAGTTTGTGTTTCAATAGGCTTTCTCCTCCTCAGGTGCTGGTTATTCATACAAATAATCTGACATCTTTAGTTCCAAAGTCTTGCAGCCTCACAAGTCTCATCACCTTGAAGGTAATTGTGATTCTGACAGTTAACCTGCAGCCTCTTTGCCTGGCATTCTAGCTGCATTAAAACACACTAGCCCAAATTAATCCCTTCTGTGTGACTGTCTTTGCCAAGCATCAGTGAAACCTGCCTTTCCTGGGTTTACCTCCACGGCACACAGCGGTCAGCAAGTGGTCTGTATGAAATCAGTACTGTATAGTTTTAGAATATATGATGTCAAAATATAAAGACATAATAAGCCAGTCCCAGGACTCATTTATCCTCTTCATGATTCCATGCTTTTCCCCTCAGCTGCATCTCCAGGTGGTGGTCAGTTGGGGCTGAGTGTGCTGTGGGTGCATCTTCTGCACTGGTGGGACGTGAATGGGGATGACACTGGTGACAGTGTGTCCTGGGGTGGTGTTGCCATACGTGCCCTAAATGCTGAGGGCTTCCAGCTCCACCACGCTGGTGCTGTGGGTCCACCTGAGGCAGAGCCGTTCCAGCAGCTCATCTTCACCCACCGTGGAGGGAGGGCTGCAGGTGTAGTCCTGCCCTCTCCCTGTGCCAGTGCTGGTGTCGGAGCAGTTCCACTTCCATGGAACAGTTCAGCTCACTGATCCTGCAGAAAATGTCCTTTTCTGCCAGGCTGGCTCCATGGAGATGCTTTACCCAGTTGGCTCATCCAGTTATGTGGAACAGCTCCCTTGGTGTCACTGTTCTCCTTACTCTTGTTTATCAATGTATAGAGGCTTGAGTTTTCAAAAGACCTACAAGAAGTGCCTATGTCTGCTTGAAAACTTAACCTGCTTTTCAAAGCCCCATTGGAAGGGAAGTAATTTTCATTTCTAGTTAATTCATGACCTTCATTCTCACACTGTGACTTCCTCTCCCAACCTTGTTTGATGAAGTCATCTCCTCCTTCAGGTTCTAGACCTGCACGACAACCAGCTGGCATCGCTTCCTGATGACATTGGTCAGCTGACATCTCTTCAGGTGAAGGATTTGCAGCAGCATCCCAAGTGTCTGCACATGTTACAGGACAGCAGGAATGTGGTGTTACTGCTGTTTGCACACAACTAAAACGATGGTGTTGCTATTGTCAGATCTATCCCCTTGACTTGACTGTTGCTATTGAAAGGAGTTATTGGAGAGGGAGAGCAGGAGAAGTGCAGAGCAGTGGGCATGCTGAGTCCTAGCTTAGAGCCAGGGCTGTCAGTCCAAACAGCTCACACTGCTAAGCAGAGCTGGAGCATCCAGTGCTGTTGATTTCCCCAGATATTCAGGTTTTACCATTCTTCTTGGCATGATGACTTTGAGAACCTGTGCAGCGTGTTGCACTGCTTGTGGAGGGTCCTTTGGGGTGCAGCTTTAGGTACAGTACCTGCTCCCTGGTGGGAGCCAGGGCGGGGGAGTGCTGCCCCACAAGGCAGGACACTACATCCTACAGGCTTCAGCACCTGCTGCTGCTCTGGGTTGGGAAGGGTGTCTGACTCGTGGTGTACCCTGTGCCCAGGGCTTCTGGGAGGTCAGTATTTTTTAACCCAGAAAGTATTGTCTAAAACCAATTTCAAGTTGTCCTGGGACTGAAAGTTGTCCCAACAGCATAGATGTGTGGAAGATCTGAGACTTACATAAGGAGTGTCTTGAACGTCTTTTCTGTTAATACCTTAGGTCCTAAACCTTGAAAGGAATCTTTTAAAATGTCTTCCACAATCCATAGGAGACCTCACACAGCTCCAGGTGCTCAATGTGAAAGGTATGGCACGTGTTTCTTGTCAGCGCGCGGTGCAGGGCACCCTTCGTTATCTGGGTCGTGTTGGGCTGTGTTACTAATTACTCCTTTCAACCAAGGCAAGCATGCAAGCAAGATTGAATTCAGAGAGTTGGCAAGGCAGGAGGAATCATCTAAGCTGAAAATTATACCAAGTGTTCTCTGAGTTCTCAGGAGTAACTAGGGTTATTCAGCTGCTTCTTAGGGAACACACACACTGTCTGCCTTGGTTCCCTGCCCCGTGGCTCAGTCCATGGATCTCAGGTCCAGCTTGCTCCCTGTGATGTTTTCTTTCAGCTCATGGCTTTCCTCAAAGGAGAGTTGCTGGGTCATCATGCCCCATCTCATCAGCTGGAAGCTTGCTTGTGTGCCTGCCTGTGGACATCATTTTGGAGCCCCAGCTGCCTCATTCCTGTGGGAAGGAATGTGGAATGGGCTGGAGGCACATGTGTTCCCCCAGGAGCATGAGATCCATCTCAGGCAGGAATCCCAGGTGGGGTCTGTCCCCCTCTGGATAATGATTTAGACCTAAAGAAGCCTGAGAAAAAAGACCTAGAGAGAGTGTTTATGCTGAATCAAGTGTAAGAAAAATCATGGGTCTTTGGCAGAAGCAGTTCAGCAAAGCAAGCAGAGCAGTCAGCTGGGGAAAGTAAATTACAGTGAAGTCCACCTACACCCACAGCTCAGTCCTGTGAGCCTCTCTAGCCCCACCAGGTTTGCACAGCCCTAACACCAGCTCACAACCATACATCTGGACTCTTGGGCATTTTCCAGGTACACAATGACATCAGTGTGGGAGAAAGGCGACTTTGTTACCGGGAGCTGTGGCTGGAATGGGGGAGGGAAGAGGGAGTGAGGAATTGGAAGCGTGGCTCCGTTCATTGCCAAATCTGCCTGCGGTCCATGGCCTCTGACCTCTGGATGCGCAGTCCCACCTCACTCCCCTTTCTCCCATCTCTGGTACTTGCACCAAAGAGAAGAAAGCTCCATGTTACAAATGTTCTCCTGATAAAGAGCTCAGATCCAGCCCGCAGCAGTGCCCTCAGCTGAGAAAGTTGTTTCAGCATGAGAAAGCACTGCTGGACCTGTGCACTCGGGCTGTGTGCGAGCAGATCTCCATCCCTGGCTGGGCGGTGGCAGTCTCTGGAGTCCTCAGGTGCCCACATAGCCCCATCCCTGCAGTAGAGTATGGAAAATGAGTCATACGTATGGTTACGCCTTGGTGTTCCAGCAGATTGCTGCTGGCTCCTGCTTTGGATGCTAACTGGCCTCTCTCTCTAGGTAACAAGCTGAAGGAGCTGCCTGCTACCGTGAGCGGGTTGCGGAGCCTGCGCACTCTGGATGTCAGTGGGAACGTGCTGCAGGAGCTGCCGCGGGCGCTGGCCCACGTCCGCACGCTGCAGGTACGCTCCCAGCCAGCCCCGGCCCCCTGTCACTGGCAGGGGCTGTTCCTCCTGCTGCAGGCTGCTCCCCTCCCTGCTTCCTCAATCCATGATAAATTCTGCATAGAAAGTGAATTGTTAGAGCTTGGACAGCACCCACTGTGGGGGGTAGAACAAGGCCACATGCACTTCATGGTGTCCAAAGTAGCTTTTGCCTCTGTCGTGGTTTCCCCCGGCTGTGGGCCGAGATCCAGGCAGCTGCCTGCTCCTTAAAGTAAAAGAGCAGGGGAAGAGGGAAAAAGGGGGAAACAAGGGAAGGGAAAAGGAAGGGGAAAGAACTCCAAACCCAAGAAACTAAGAGGCCCGTGGGTTGGGATAAGGAGAGTTTACTGAGAGAACAGAAAGATCAAATATCCCAATGCTAACAGGACTTTAGAGCAAAAGAAGATGAAACTCTTGATCCCCACTGCAGTTTCTCCCCGACCCACACAACTCAGGTACCACCCAGAGCTGTCCCGGAACCCGACCGTCCCCCCAAGCAGCACGCGTCCCGCCACCGCCCCTCTTCTTCCTCCCCTCAGCCCCCCGTTCTCCTGGGCAGGACGTCATTGCCATGGAATACTCTCTTTGGCCCATCTGGGGCACCTGTCCTGGCTTTGCCCCTCCTTTCTCCTGAATAGAGAAATAGGAAGAAGCTGAGAAAGTCCTTGACTGTCTGACTGCAACTAAGAACATCAGGGTGTTCTCAGCACTGCTTTCATTGTAACTCCCAAACACAGCATCCCATCAGCTGCTACACATGGAGTTAACTCTATCCTGACTGAAACCAGGACAGCCTGGCCTTCCCACTTTGATCCCTTCTGATCCCTTTTTGCCATGGATGTAATGCACAGGGAGTGAACCCCTCACCCCGTATTTGCTGCTGGGGCCGCCTCTGAGAGCACAAACCCTGGGGGCTCAGGTTGACTCGGCCGCTCTCCACAAAGGCAGATTCTCTGTGAGCAGATGGGATGCTTCCCATGAGGTTTTTGCCTCTGTTGCCATGCCAGATCCTTGCCTCACTGTCAGCCCTGGGGGGTTCTGGCTCCCTGAAGCGCACGTTCAGCATGGGACAAGCATGAGGAGTTTCACAGATGTCTTACCTTCTGGCTGCCACACTTGTCAGTGCTACACTGTGTGAGTGTCAGGCGAGGGGGCTGACTCACACACCAGCATGGGGAATGCCAGTAAGAGCTCTCCTGCCTTGAACACCCAGCACCAGGCTTCAGTTCTCTTGTGGGTGGTCTCTGAGATGAGGGACCTGTGCAGCTTACTCCCTTTCTGGGCCTTCCTGCTAACTCCTCTACAGGAGGCAATGTTAGGTCCTTTTGGTGGCCACAGTAGGACAAAACAGCAAGTGATCCTTCCACTTGTTCTTACTGGTGCCCCCTTCTCTCCATGTCCTCTGCCTCACCATCCCTTCCATGCATCATGCTCACAGGCTCCAGCATACAGAAATTAGTGGAACGTTTCTGTAATTGAGAAGTGCCCTACCCTGTTGTGCTTAGAGACAAAGTAGGCATGTCTGTAGGAGGGAGATTGTCTGCTGAAGGACCAGCTCAGAAGCTCCCGAGCAAGAGACCATGAAGCCACCACTGAAAGGTATCAGACACCCAGGGGAAATTCCAGACAAACTCCTATTTATGTCAGAGTTCAGGGTAACATGAAATTATTGCTCCAGATGAGAAATTTTGGGGAGCTGCAAGGACAACTGCAGTTGGACTCTGGCTGGGCCACTATAGTAACCAGCAGCTCTGTGTGTTCTCTTTTGGAGACACTGACCTTGGATGCTTCTTCCATGACCTACCCATCAGCTGATATTTGCAGTGCAGGTACAGAGGCCATCCAGCAGTTCCTCTGCAAAGGTAAGCAAGACTCTGTAGTTGGTATTGAGAACTTGGGGAGACAGTGCTGTGCTCTTGTTGGGTGCTGTGGCCTGTTGGAAGATTGTCTTGGCGAAGGACAGACGTTGGGTTGGCTCTGCTTGGGGTGGTTTCTGATGCTCTGCACACTGGCTGGCTGATCAGTGAGTCTTTGCTGGCAGGCAGTGGAACAGGAGTCCTTCCTGGAGACGGGCTTCTTGCTGTCCCACTGACATTTACAAGGCTTTGTTAAAACACCAGAGTAGCTGAGTTGGAGACTGAGTGACTGTCAGAAGTCATTGTGTCTCCTCGTGGTTTGTCTTGTTTGTATTTTCTCAAGTGTGAGGATTTGGGATCCTGGGGGCATCAGGAGGAGTGTGGCCAGCAGGTCACAGGAGGGGATCCTCCCCCTCTGCTCTGCCCTACTCAGGCCCCACCTGGAGTGTTGTGTCCAGTGCTGGGCTCCCTGGGATCAAACAGACAGGGATCTCCTGGAGAGAGTCCAGAGGAGGCTACGGAGATGCTGAAGGGCCTGGAGCATCTCCCCTGTGAGGAAAGGCTGAGGGAGCTGGGGCTGTTCAGCCTGGAGAGAAGAAGACTAAGGGGGGACCTGATTCATGTTTATCACTATCTGAAGGGTGGGATGCAGGGGGAAATGGGCAGCCCTTTTCCAGTGTCTGTGGGGACAGGACAAGGGGCAATGGCTGCAAGTTAGAGCCTAGGAAGAACTCTTCCCCAGTGAGGGTGAGGGAGCCCTGGGCCAGGCTGCCCAGGGGGGTGTGGAGTCTCCATCTCGGGAGAGATTCCAGCCCCGTCTGGACGCTGCCCTGTGCAATAGGAGCTGGGGAGCTGCTTTGGCAGGGGGTTGGACCCCAGGAGCTCTCCAGGGCCCTTCCAACCCCTGGGATTCTGGGATTGGGCATTGTCCATGTACAGCAGCCTTGGGACAAGGAGATAGACTCACAGTGATTTGAGGTCCCTTCTGTCCTCATTTTCTGTGAAAAGGGACTTGCAGGCTGCTGGTTTGTTAAGAGAAAGATGAAAACAGATGGGAAACTCAGAGGACAAAGATGAAGTGCTGTGAGTTTGTAAATCCTGCATTGGCCACAGGCAGGAGGGTTTGGAAGAGGCTCGATGGAGGGGCAGTGCCCTGCCAGGTGTGGTGCTAATCCTGGGGGGGACAGTCAGAAGCACGCCTGTACCCGTGTGAAGGAAGCCTTTCCCTCTGAGCAGGTTAGCTTTGGTCCTTGTCCTCACAGAGATGGGGTGGCAGGGTCTCCTCTCAGAGCTGAGGAGCTGTGGGAGCTGCTCTCAGTGCTTGCCTGCATGCAGGGAGAGGGAGCACAGTTGGAAGCAGTCTCACACGCCAGCCAGCCCTTGGCTGTGCTGCCAAGGAGGTCTTTCAGCACCAAATGTTCTTGTTTTGTGTCTGATCCCTTCCAGAGTGTGGAATTGCCTACTACCCCCCTGCAGTATCTGCACACCACACTGGAGAGTGATGGAGGAGGAACATCAGTGGATGGAGTGGACAAGGCAGTGCTTAAGTACTTGGAGGAGGAGAGCGAGTGGCAGGTGAGGCTTCACTGCACATGGAGTTATGAGAGAAGGGATTGGATTTGTCTCTGCTCCATCCATGGATCTCATCCATCCCTCATCACCTTCCCCACCATGAGATATGTCTTTTAGTACCAAGAGTGTGTCAGTGTCCAGGAGCAGGCATAGCACTGTGGGCTTGAGTGGCTCATCTCCTCCCCAACAGCTGGGGGTGGTGTTACCACTGCTGACTCCTGCACATACATCCCCAAGAACTGTCTTCATCCCTAAAAGCAATGATGCAGTCAGGGGGCAGCAGTGACAGGGTGACACCGTGTGTGCAGCGTGGTAACACAAGTGGATTTGTGAGGGGACAGCAAACCGCAAGAGAACCTTGTGATTCCCAGCCAGGCACTAGAGATGTCCAGCCCCTCCTGGGAAAGTGAGCCAGACTCTGGGCATGTAGTGCTGATGAGCTGTGCTAATTGGGGCTGATTAGCAAGTACACAGTAAATCTCTTACACCCTGGAGAAGCACAAATGGACTTTGTGGCATTTGTTGATGTCTGCTCCTTTAAAGGAAAACATAATGTGGGCTAATAATATCTACAGAAATTGCTCCTGGAAGTAAATGTCTGCTGATTTCTTACTTTTCAGAACAAATTCTTGGATTATGAGAAGAGGAAGGTAAGGATGGATCCCTGCGAACGCTTCGTCTGCAGAGCAGCTTTGCTTATTTTTCATTTCCCCTTCCTTCAGCCAAAACTTTGAGAATTGAGTTACTGCTGAACCCTCCCCACTCCCCACCCCAGAGCTGCTCACTCCTCCCTGCAGAAAACACGTGGGAGTCTGGGGGAATCTGTGGCTGACTGGTCTGACACATCCAGCCCATGCAGTGTCTCTTGGGAACTGGCAGTTCCAGTTCAAGTCAGCCCCTGGTTGCAGGGCTGGATGTGGGGGCTTTCACACCAGGTGGCTTTTCTCCTTGCCTCTCTGTGCTGGAAGCTCATCTTGCTTTGCACATGGGGTGGGCAGATGTGTGTGAGCAGCCTGTGCACAGACTGCTCATCACATCCCTGTCCCAAACATCAGCTGCTCTACGACTCCTACTTTTGGCTCATAGTGCCGCCACTCCTGCTCCCTCCTGGTGTTTCTTTCTGTCCTCCTGGCTGCATGTTTAGGTTGCTCTTCTGTTTCACTGGCTTCTGTCTCCTGCCCCATGCAAGGCTTACTTCAGAATCATCAGGAGCTCCTAGGGTGCAGCTTGCCTCTCCCTTTGGCTGAGCTGCTCGTAGCTGGCTGCTGCCTTTTCCCTGTTGTCTTCAGACAAGGGAGTCCCCTGACCATCTGGGACTGAGCACAGCCTTAATTTTGGGCTTCCCTCTAGGTGTTTGTATTGGCTGTTTCAGTTGTAGGAGTTGATCCTGGGGACTTTGGCTTCATGTGGGGAGTTTAGAGACTGTGATAAAGACAGCAGCAGCTTCTGCTTCACAAGTTTTAGGTTCCTAACCTGAGAACATTTCCACCTGCTAGCCAAGCCTCCTGCTTGCCACTTGGCTAGCTTGCTTGTGGTTGAGAGGCTTGCTCTGCCTTGGTTTATGTCTTTTGCCAGAATTTGTGCTTGCTTGGGAAGGAGCAGAGCCAGCAGCCTGCTGATTCCTGGCATCCATCTTTCTTCTTACTCCTCACAGGAAAAAAAAATGCAGGAGAAGCTGGAATTTGAGCGGCGCCTGAACATGGGGCAAAGAGAACATGCTCTGCTTGTTCAGCAGGTCAACAGTCAGAAGGATGAGATACTTCAGACAGTGAGAGAGGTAGGTCTGTTCTGGGCAGGCCCCATGAGGACACAGCCTTTCCTACACCAACCATGTTCTCCTTTGGTTCTCTCTTGCTTCTGCCTAGGACCAGATGAAGCTGGAGGAGGGTCTGACAAAGCACCAGCGCTATTTGGAGGAGGAGCGCCTGAAGCTGCTGCAGCAGTTGAAGCAAGCAGAGCAAGGCATTGCTGGCCGTATCCAGAAGCTGCTAGAGGACAATCAGAGGTGGGGTCCCAGGGTGTCTCTGATCTCTGTCTCCTGAGGGCTGGTGTTGTTTTGCCCTGTTCTGAGCAGTTCATTTTCCCTTGTCTGAGTTTCACAGAACTGGTCAGCATGGAAGTCCATAGGCAGGGCTTTAGTTGTTGAGCTGCCAACATCCCATTTAAAGGAAGAGGAATTTGTCACCTTAAAAAAATAGTGTTTCACACATACCTGTGCTGTTGAAGTGTTCTTGTGGAAGAACCTGGCTGGGCTGGTGCAGGGTTCCTAGCCTGCTTAAAGCTGCTTGTCTGTGCATGAGAAGCAAAATTGTTTCCTACCCTTTGGGAGCAGGGTGTCCTGCTCAGCTTAACCACAACCACTTGTTTCTTTTTTTTTTTTTTAGGCAAAAACAAAGTTCAGACATTCTGAAATCCTTGGAGAATGACAGGTGAGTTCTCCTCTTTCTCTTCTAGAAAGGGGCAAGTTGCTGGGATAAGGGCTGGGACCGTCCTTTCAGAGCCACCAGTCTGAATCCAACTTAAGGCATCTCCTATCTGCAGCTGGCTCTGGTCACTGTTGGAGGCAGGGCAGAGCACTAGATCTGCCTGGTCTTACCCAGTCTGCCAAACCCAGTGGGGTGGTGATTTTAGCTCTTTTTCACCTCTGAATGGTTCTAGCTAGGGAATTTGGGAACAAAACCCTGTATTCCATTATCAGGGACCCACAGAAATGCTCCATCTGTTGGAAAACAAGGCATTTATGAAGATGGTCCAGTCAAGTGTACATTGAAGGCAGTGCTGCCATTCAGCCAACACTTGGAGCTGGCTTTGCCACCAAATGTGGTTGTCCCCAACTTTCCCCTGCCTCATCTCTGCAGCTCCCTGCAAGGTGGTGGCAGAAATGTCAGGGTTGGTCTCTTCTCTCAGGTGACAAGCAATAGGATGAGAGGAAATGGCTTAAAATTGCCCCAGGGGAGATTTAGGTTGGATATCAGGAAGAGTTTCTGTACTGAAAGGGCTGTCAGCAATAGGACCAGGCTGCCCAGGGGGGTGGTGGAGCCACCATCTCTGCAGGGATTTAAAAGGTGTGGAGATGAAGTCCTTAAGGACATGATCTAGAGGTGGCTGGGCAGGGTCAGGCTCTGGTTGGGCTCAATGGTCTAAAGGGTCTCTCCCAGCCCAGATGATCCTGTGGTTCTAGGTGCTGTCCCTGCCCTTCAACCAGCTGTTTGTGCTGCCCAGTGGCACAGTGAGCTGGGTGGGGACACTGACCTGGCTGACAGGAATCCTGGTGTTCTCAGGTAGTTTTCCAGTTACACCAGTTCCTGATCTGTTAAGTGGCACTGTGTGTGCTCATGCTGGGACAAGGACACAGGAGGTGGGAGTGGAGGCCAGGCTGCTTCTTCAGCACCGCTGCTGCCTTTGGTCAGCTTTAAAGTGCTTGTCAAGCCTTGAGAAAGGAAAGCAGCACAAAGGAGCTGACACTGTTCTTGGTGTGAGTGTGTGCACGCTGCCTAGGTGCTCTGGTTCTCAGATCAGCTTTCCAGTCTAAGGAGCAATTGCTCCCACAGTTTTGAGGAAGATTTGTCTCCCATAGACTTAGAGGTGTCTTACTGAGAAATCACTGAGACTTTTGTGTCTCTGATAAGTCCACAGCTTTCCTGAGCAGGTGCCAGGGTAAATCTGCCCAGCCTTTAGGCTCTGAGCTGGGGTGGTGGTGGAGGAGACATGTGACAGCGCCTGGTTGCAGGAGTGACTGGTTTGTTGTTTGTCTGGCAGGATAAGGATGGAACAGCTGATGGCAATAACACAGGAGGAGACAGAGCATCTCCGCAGAAGGGAGGTGGCCTGTAAGTCTGGACTGCTCTTTGGAGGGGAGTTAAGATGCAGGAAAGACCTGGTTCCTCTGGAGATGTGCTGAACAGGTGACAAACACATGGGAGATGCACTGTCACACCCACATTCTTCCTGTGTTGCTTGATGCTGTGGGGCAGAGCTGCAGGGAGTTAAATTCCACATGTACCAGAGCTTCCACCTTCAGCACACTGCCAGTTCTCTTGAGGTGCAAGCCCTGCTCCCTGTGTAGGTACAGTGTGTCACACAGGGGTTTGTGAGACAGGATACAAGCACACTGTGTGTTTCAGAGGTACCAAACAGATGTTACCTGAAGGGTTCCTGAGGCAGGAGCTGTACTGTAAGCTGAAATGGTGCTAAGGAGCCTTTTCTGCTCATGATGACCATGACCAGATCTGCAGGGCTTGTAAGGGGCATGGTGTGTGTGTTGTCACCCCAGGGATGGGTTGCTGTCAGAGGGATGCACAGAGCTGTAGCCCATCAGGGGGGTGGGCAGTGACTGGGCTCCTCGGAGTGCACAGGCAGAGTGGAGTTACTCAGCTCTGTTCCCAACAGACAGCCAGGATTCTTGGCAGCTGAGGGAGTCTGCTCTGCACTGAATGAAATGGCAAAAGCAGGGACAGGTGGGACATGAGAGAGCAGGCGCTCTTAGTTGGAAGCAGAGGTAGCAGAGCGCCTGCTCTAGACACCCCCTTCTGTCTCCTAGCCGCCATGCAGCAGATGCTGGCTGAGAGCTACAAGAACAAGCTCATCCAAATGACCTACGAGTCTCGTCGGCAAGACCTGGTCACCCAGGCCTGCTCCAGGTACGTGGGAGACGTCTGGGGCTGGTGGCACTGTTGTAGACCCCCTTCTTTCAAGAATAGGAACGTTAATCATACTTTGGATTACTGATCCCTGTAGGGAAGGAGGTTTTAACTTCTTCAGTAGCTCTTGTTTGCATCAAGTCTCAGACCCAGTGGTAACTCCATGGCAAATCCATCTTCTTGCAGCCTAGCTGAGATGGACCAGAAGTTCCAGCAAATCCTGGCTTGGCAGCAGCTGGATCAGAACAAGGCTGTCAGTCAGATCTTGCAGCAGGTAGGTGAAGGAGCAAACTGCTTGCATGGGGCATTGAGGGAAAGCAGCTGCATGTGAAACAAAACATGCTGTGCTTGAGAACATGGTCTAGAGGTGGACTAGGCAGGGTTAGGCTGTGGTTGGACTCAATGATCTTAAAGATCTCTTCCAGCCTAAGTGATTCTGTGATTCTGTTCTATGAAACAGGATGAGGGTGGCTCACAGGAGGTGGCTGGGCTGCATAGAGTTTTGTTGTAGGACACTGTCTGCTAGACTTGAGAATCTCTGCTATTATTGGTAACAAACTGACTGGAGTTGTTAAAAGAAAGAAAAGTACATTTCTTTTTCAACTAGACAGCAAATTTTCAGAAAGATCAGCAGCACAGGTCATGGGAAGGAAAAGCCTTGGCTGGTTAATTGGATTTTGAGGCAGAAGTCTTGTCTTTTGGCAGATTTCCTGGTGATGTGGTGCAGGTTGCCTACAGGAAGCATTTTGAAAGGCTCTATTCCTTTTGAATCCCTCATTCTAAACCTGAGACCTCTGCAGCTTGGTTTCCAGCAGTGCTGGGTGCCCCACTGCTGCTGGATGCTCCATGCTGCTGGAAGCAGGAGGTGGGGTTCATGCAGAGCACTCAAAACGTGTGCTTGAGGAACGTAACTCCTGTGAAGTGGCTTTTACCTTTAGGGCTGTGGGATCTAAGTCATGGTGTAATTAGGAGGAAGCAGAGTAGGAGTGCAGAGTAGCACAGCTCAGGTGCTTGGAGAGTTGTGTTCTTAGCCCGTTCAGAGCTGTGTGAACAGCCCTCACTAAGCAGGATGCTGTCTGTCCCTCAGATTGAGATGCAGAAAGCTGCCTTTGAAGCTCTCCAGGTGAAGAAGGATCTTATGCACAGGCAGATCAGGAACCAGGTGAGTCAGCAACAGAGGGAAGAGCAACCAGCTACTCAACTCGCCCCGCCATTCGACGAGACACTTCTGAGGAAGATGATAGAGCAGGGTCTGGAGGAAGTGAAGAGCTCTTGTATTGCCAAGAGCGCTGTAACAGAGCCATGGGCAATGGTGGTTACAGCATCAGCTCCCAGCTTTTTGGGAGGGAGTGTCAGTGTGGGCTTTAGATTCCTGGAAGTAATGGACTTGCTATTGCTTTGGTTGACTCAGCACTAACGTGGGTGAAGAGCTGGAGAGTGGTCACTAGAGGACAGACCCGCGCTGGCTCTGCAGGGAATCTGCAACATTTCCTTCAGGCTGTGTACTTAGTGGGGCTGCTGTTGCCACATGAGTCCACTGCATCTCCATCCAGCATGTTAGAACCACACCTTGAGCCATAAGTTCACCATTTCTTTCCCATTCTCCACCTGCCTTTCTGAGCTCGGTCCTGTGGAAGGTGCAGTGCGGTGTTGGGGCAGGGGGAGAGCGAGAGCTGGTGGAGAACGTCGAGGTGGTGGATGCACAGAGATGGGGAAGGTAGTGGTGGTTGGTGCATGAAGATGGGTGGCTGGTTTTGGGCACACTGCTCCAGGCTCTTCCCTCTCCTGATCTGGCACTAGCAGAAAAGTCTCAGGTCAGGGGTTGGTGGATAAGCTTAAGGGTTTGGGTAGGTTGGGTCCCTCAGTGGCCAGTCTCTGCATTGTGCTGGAAGCCTGTGGACAGTGCACAGACAGGCCAGGGGATGAGGCTGCCAGCTCCCCATTGCTGGAGCTCATCAGAGCCCTGCAGTTCACTCATACTTGCTCTGGAAACAAAGTTTGTTCCCTCATCCCACAGCTAGATTGGGCTGTTGAAATCCAGCCCAGCCCAGCAGCATCCTGCATGGGTGCTGAACAAGCAGGAGCACTGGGTGCTGCTGCCACAGAGCCCCAGAGCTGGCAGGGCTTTGGCAGCACACGTTAAGCAGTGTGGCCTGGGGACTGTAGCTGGTGGGTAGGTGAGCTGGGCTCTCATCTTGGCTTTGCTGTAAGACCTTGGGCAACTCCACCTCTCTGTGTCTCAGTTGCCCCACCTGAAAGAGCCACATATCATTATGGGATTTGCTGGAGCATCTAGAAACCAGCATCCTGCTCCAGTTAACCTCTGGTGTGAAGCAGTGTTGCCAGGAGGACTTTGATAATCAGCCTTGAGTGGCTGTGAGAGGTTTGGCTGAACAAACACAATACAGTGTGCTTCTAGGCTTGGCCAGAAGGTGTTTAGAGCAGAGGGACGATTAGAGAGCAGAAGACATCGCTCCTCAGGCAAGAGACAGAGTGACTTGAAGAGTGTGTGTCACAGAAGGGTGTCAGCAGGTTCCCCCACCTCCTGGGCAGCTCTGCAGTGCCGTCCCTCCCAGTGCAGCAGTCAGGCCTCATGTTCAAAGAGCATAAATCAAAGTCATTTCTCATGTCAGTAAAAAATGTTTCATCTTCTGTTTAGATTAAATTAATAGAAACAGAGTTATTGCAGTTGACACAGCTGGAGTTAAAGAGGCAAGAACTGGACACAGAGACGCTGCAGGTATGTAGGGCTCTGGGGCTGCCCCACCACCCTCTCTCTGCTCTGGGATCGCAAAAGCTCCACCTGCTGCTTCTGCTCCTCACAGCTTCCAGACGGTTTGATAGGCAGAAGGGTCCTGACCCACAGGGCACCACAGACGCTCTTTGCTGTGGGAAAGCTCCTGCTGCTCCTAAACACCTCGATGTGGTTTTGGGGGGAGGCAAAGGAGCCAGCCCTGCCAGCCATGGGCAGTTGGGGTTTGCTGGGCGGGACAGGAGTTTGTGATCCAGTTTGGCTGACCCAGGAACACCTGCCTGCCACGCATCGTGTGTCTTCTTACATCCTCAAGTTGTGTTTTGCTGTTAAACACCTGGCAGTGATGGCTCTGGGCTCTCCCCTTTCATTTCTGAGCCTTCTACCCCTGCAGCTGCTCCTCAGTCTGGTGGACTGACCTCGGTGGCAGTCATTCCTGAGGGACAGCGAGTTTGGCTTTGGCAGTTTGGCTTTTCATTTCTTGTTATTCCACCTTTGCATCATCAGTTGATGTTGTGTGTGCTGGTGCCAGCCTAGGCCACCCCTTTAGTCAGCCTGCCATCAGCAGCAGGCACCATGTTCTCTCCGGTGGTGTTGGGGGCGTCACACAGGGGGGACTGCCCAGGGTGTGTGCAGAGAAGACTGAGGGAGCCCCAGCAGTGTCATTTGGGTGGCACTGCACTTGGGTGATTCCTGGTAGGTGACTGCAGGAGCTCCAGGGGAGTGCCAGAGCAAGGATCTGTCCCTGCACCCAGCTGCAGCACAGCCTGTGTGCAGCGTCAGTGCTGGGTGCTGGAGACAAGGCATGAGCAGCTCTGGCTGCTGGGTCCTGTGCTGTTGGGCAGAGGTGGCTGTGGCTGAAGCCCCAGAGCCTGGGCTGTGCCCACAAGGTGCTGGGCAGGAGTTTCCCTGCAGTGGTGCTTGATCCTGCCATGCAGCAGGCAGGTGCTGTGGTAATGACCTTGGAAAGTCACTGGAAAGCAGGAAGAACCAAAACCCCCTGGAAAGGGGAGGTGTCTGCATGGGTTTCCTGCAAGGTGGGTCTGGGAGAGAGCGATCCCAGCGGGGTGTCCGCGGGGTGGGCAGGCAGGAGGCTCATGGCAGGGTTAGCTGAGGCTGCGTGGCTTTCTCTCTGGAGTAGCTCCCACATGCTGTTAGTTGTCCCTCTTAGCTCTGAGGGGTCCTGACATGGCAGAGCTTTCCTGCCTCCATCAGGGCAGAGCATCCTTGCTCAGCTAAAGGTGGGCTTTGCCCATGAGAGGCAAGCGTTCCTGGCTCCTGCTGAAAGAGCAGCCTGTCCCTGTGCAGAGCCCAGATGCTGGCCAGTGTGGTTTCCCCATGTGTCTCCCTTGGGAGGCCAGCCTTCTGCCAGACCCCTTGTCCCTTTGCCACAGACATCAGAAGTCCTTGTGGCTGATGACCGCTGGCTTAATGATGGCAGCAGGTACGAGCTACCTGGGACTGAACCGTGCAGAGACCCCACATGGTCTCTTGTCTGTGAGACAATTAACCTCAGCCCATGATTTGCCTTGATGAAGGTGACGATTTACCTTGCCCTGGTACCCAGCAGTGCTTGATGTGAGACCCCAATGAAAGCAAACGTCCCAGAGGTGTGGGGAGGCTGCTGCCTCACCTGTCCAGTGTACCTGCAGGCTTCCAGACCTTTCAGGTCTTTCTCCAATGAGGAGGAGACCGGGACAACTTGTGTGTGATGAAGTGATGGAGAGCTGGGTCAGCACGGTCTGGGGCTGCCCCGGGTGTGCGGGGGGCTGACCCCACCAGTGCTCACTGCGGGGCCCATGGAGGTGGGTGCAGCTTGGGGCTGCTGTGCCATCCCCAGAGAGCACGGGGGCTGCCAGCTCAGCCAGGCTGAGGGCCTGTGGAGCACGGGGCTTCCAGGTCTGCTCCGACTGGTTGGAATGGTAAGTGCTTGGCTGGAAACGGGCACGGGGGCATTGCTTGCAGCTGTACCGTGTGAAGATGCAGATGCCAGAGTCCTTCTGTTCCAGGGCGTGATCACGGAGCAACGCCAAGCTCTTGGCTACCTGCTGCAGCAGCTGCTCAAAGAAAAGAAGCAAAGGGAAGAAGAGCTGCAGCAAATACTGGTAACAAAGGCTCGCCGTGCTGTGCTGTGTGTGAGGAGGTGTGGGGGACAGCTGTGGGGAGAGAGTCTGTGCATCAGCACAGGGATAAAGGGGAGCAGAGGAGGGCTCTGAGTAGTCCTGTCCAGATCCTGAGACTAATTTAACTTGGGAAGTGCCAGTGTTGGCTCTCAGGGCACGGCTACTGCCAGGCTGGTGCAGCACGAGGCGTCACCATCGCCCGTCTCCCTGTCAGGAAGGGGCTCAGGGGTGCTGCTGCTTGTGATGTTCTCTCAGGCTGTTGAGTGACTGGATTTGTTTTTCAGCTGGAAATGGAGGCAAAGAGTGAAACCAAACAGGAGAACTACTGGCTGATCCAGTACCAGCGCCTGCTGAGCCAGAAGCCTCTCTCCCTGAAACTCCAGGTCACTGCTGCTGCTAATGCTTTCACTGAGCTCTGCACTCTGGGGTGTGGGGGGAGCCAAGGCAGCCTCGCTGCCCCCACAGGTTCAGCACAGACAGGGAGCAGAGCACAGGCCCCTCACACACACTCCGGGCCACCCAGCAGCCCTCTCGTAGGTTGGAGGTTATGGATGGGGTTGGAAGGAACCCACGCTCAACTGTGTCCCAGTGGGAGCTGCCATCCCACCCTCAGACTGTTTGCCCAGAGCAGAGGACTTTCCCCTTTCCAGGGTTTTTGTTCTAGCCAGCCCCCCAGACAGCTACACATGGCTCCTCGAATTCCACTGCAGATCCCCTGCCCGCAGCAGCTCCTGCCCATTCCTACTGAGGCAGGTGTCTGTGTGGTTACATTACCCATGGGGTACCCAACAGGGGCACAGGGATGAGCCCTGCCCACGCTGCACATCAGATTGAGCTCCCAAAGCAGGTGCCATTGCAGACATGGGCTGCCAAAAACATTTGGTTCTTCCCAAACCAGCATTTTGAATTGTGCTCCTAAACCTCCCAGGGTCACAGCTCCTCCAGCTCTTGGCCTTTGAGCTTTGGCATCTTGAGGGACACAGAGTGCCTCGAGCGGGGCAGAGGGCAGGACAGAACAGGGTGCCAGGCTGTGCTCGCTGCTGCCTGTCCCTGTGCTTTTACTCAAGAGCGAAGTCTGTGAGCTCGCCCTGTGTCTTGCAGGAGGAGGGCTTGGAGAGGCAGCTGGTGAACCTTTTAACTGAGCTGTCTGCTGAACAGTACGTGCCAGTCTTCGCACACCATCGGATCTCCTTGCAAGCGCTCAGCACCATGACCACCAGTGACCTGGAAAAGGTACGAGGCAGCAGATACCACTGGCTGGTCCTGCCCCTGCTCGCAGCCCCACTGTGCTTGGGGCTGTGCCTCTGGCAGCTCTGGTACAATGGACTGTTGGTGCTCCTGCTGTGCCACCTCCCAGCAAGGAGAGGTGCCAGTGCTGCTCTGCACACTGTCCCAGTGAGGCAGTTCTCCCAGAGCACTTGCAGGATGGGCTGTCACCTGGCTCTCTCTTTCAACACCCCTCAGATGCACCTTGTAGTAGAAACAGCACTGGGAGATCCCCTTACCTGGCTTTGACTCCTGGCAGAGGTGCTGCCCGTGGCATGGCTGGGTCTTGCCAGCGAGGCCCAGGAGTTTGCAGTGTCCCTGTGGGGATGTCCCTCCCCTCCTTTCCCCTCCAGGAGCTTACAGCCCTCCTCTTGCACTGCAGATCGGCGTGGTGGAGGCCGGCCTGCAGCGTGCCATCCTCAGGCGAGCTCAGGAGATCCTGGCAGTGGCCAAGACGATCCCAGGTACCACCCCTTCTTCTCTGCCTGGTCTGGGCCACGTTGGATGCTTACAGGAGGTGCCTGAGCCCCGGCCCCTTGATCTGCAGGGACAGAGGCTCCGTTTGGGGAGTGGAGCCGTGCAGGGCTGGTGTGTGGGGAGGAGTTGGGGCAGTGGGTGCTGGCAGAGCTCGGGCTGGGCCATTGAGCTGGTCCCATCGACTTTCCTATTGATGGGAGCCCCAGGGTCCCGTCTGCTGCAGACATGGCTGGGTGGGAGCTGGGCAGCTCTCCTCATGCTCAGACCTGCTGGTGTCCACAGAGCTGCTGAGAACAGCCGACACTGAGGTCCCTGAAGCCCCAGAGCCCAGCGCTCCCTGCGAGGAGTTTCCAAGCCCTGTGCTCCCAACAGCACCCCCGCTGCAGTGGGACGAGAAGAAATCGGAGTGTGTTGTCTGCATGGAGCAGGAGGTGAGACCCCGGGACATCTGGGTCTGGAGCAGGGAGGGCAGCATCCAGCACAGCCCCGTGTCCCTGGCCCTGGGCCCTGCCTGTGTGCTCATCCCTCTGGCTGCCCAGTGCAGCGGGGATGGGGCAGGGGCAGGGCCCCTTGCTGGAAGGAGCTTGCTGAGCTCCTGTGCGTGGAGCAGCTGAGGAGAGCGTTCATGGGCCTGCTTGGTCCAGCCCCGACCCCTGTCCTTCCCACAGGCCCTGCTCAGCACAGCCTGGGCCCTTGGCACATGTGGCACCGCGCTGAGCCCAGGGAGCTCAGGGTGCAGGGCTGTGCCTCCCACACTGCCTCACCCCGGGGGATGCCCATCTCCTCCAGCCCCATTTCCTCCTGTGCTGGAGTGGCAGTGCTGGGGGGAACGTTGTGTGACAGCGACACACTCCGTGTCCTCTCCTTCTTCTCCCCCTAGACCCAGATGATTTTCCTGCCCTGTGGCCACGTCTGCTGCTGCCAGGCCTGCTGTGACCGGCTGCACGCTTGTCCCCTGTGCCGCGGGGACATCACACAGCGCATCCGCATCTTCCACAGCGGCTAGGCCGGGCCGAGGAAGGTGAGGCTGCCCCGCGCCGCGTCCCTCCGCCTCCCCGGGGTGCTGGGCCCCTGGCCTGGGTCAGCGTTACAGGCACAGCGTTACACCGCCCTCCCCACGCACGGCCCTGGGCTGGCTGCCGGCTGCACCCAGGAGTCTCCACATCCACCATGTTCCCGATGGCTTCTTGGCCTCTGCCCCGGGTTCCCTCTCAGTCGGCGTCCCCTCCTGCCTGCACACCCAGCATCCTCTTCCCTGGAGCGCTGGCAGGTGGCACTGATGGCACAATTGGTGCCATCGCTGAAGCTGCTTTGGCCTCACAGCTCCGTGCCGGGGCCGGGGTCCTGCCCGGCTCCTGCAGCGAGCGCTGGGAGCTGGAGCCTGGGCAGTGCCCTGTGGGGGGATAACAGCCAGGTGCTGACAGTGCCTTCACCTGTGTCATGCCCAAGGTCTGGGGTTACTGCTCTGCAAACCCACAGGAATGGGTCTGGGGTGCTGGTGGGCTGCAGCCATGGGCAGCGGTGGCCAGGGCAGAGCGTGAGGCTCTCTGACCCTTGTGCTGTGGGAGGGGGAGTCTGCTGCAGCCCCAGCCCCAGGACTTGAGGGCTCTGGCCCAGCACCCAGGCTGGGAGCAGAAAGTGCTGCAGCCACTGCAGCGAGGAGGGTGGGATGGGGCTGCCCCCAGTGCAGCTCTCCTTGGCCTCTGCACAGTGCATGGGGGTAGTTCTCCAGCCTCGTTAATCAGTAATGATCCCAGTCAGCTGTTGGTCTCTTGACCTTGAAGTGGGAGATGTGGAGCGAAGCCCATCCTGCACGGCCCTTCCCCAGGAGAAGCAATTAAAAAGCTGCTGGTTTCTGCTGGCTGGAGCTCGCTGCCATCTTCCTTCGAGGGGGGAGGAGGGGGGATGGTGCCTGAAAGCAAGGGCTGTGGAGCAGGGGTAGGGCTGTCCCAGCAGCTCAGCGTCACCTCCTCCTCTCCCTTCTCAAGTGGGAAAGAATTGGAGGGTCTTCGACTTGTCCAAGGACGTTGGTTACTGCAGAGCAGCCTCGGGGCTCCCAGGCTCAGACTCTCCCCTGGGCCCACCCCACACATGCTGCGCTCATGCAGGGCATCCCGGCAGCGTGCGTGAGGGTGGCTGGTGCCACCAGCATCCCCAGGGAATAGGCTGCAGCAGCAGCAGCTGAGCCAGGTCTGCAGGGCCCAGCTGAGGCCTTTGGGGGCAGTTCCATGCTCTGCCTCTGGGCTTGCTCCTTCTGAGCTGCTGGTGCACAGAGCAGCCGGCTGGTCCCATCCAGGGACGTGTTGGGTGCTTCGGTAGAGTCACAGGAGCAGCTGGCAGTCAGGGTAGAGCAAGGGGAGCCCCAGCAGCAGTGCCTGAAGGAGGGCAGGAGGCTCTGACCCACACACCCCTCTCCTGGCTGGGTGCTGGCTGCTGAGGTGCTTGGGGTTCCTCAGGCATGGGGAGGAGTTGGATGCCAGCCTGCTGGGGAGAAAGCACAGTAAGGCAGCAGGCATGGGGCCAGGTCCCAGCTGCCCTCTCCAGCACCTCAGCTGGGGCCATGGTGGGACTCCCATGTGTCCAGCTGGAGGGGAGGGGGAGCAACACACCGTCCTCCCGGCTGCCCCGAGCCTGCTCAGCTGCAGCGGAGCCGTGAGGTGCCCCCTCCATCCCCCGTGGGTCCCCCAGGGCTGCCTTTGTGCCCCTGGGTCATGCTCGGGGCGGGGGGGGGGGGAAGGGGGGTGGAATCAGTAATGAGTGACAGGAGCTCTGGGCAAGGTCCTCTGCCTGTGTGTAAATAAGTGCCAGCTTTTCCCAGAGCGTGGCAGGGCCAGGCTGTCCCTGTCCAGGGACCACTGCAGAGCTGCACATCCAGCCCCGCTCGTGTGGGGACACGCCAGCAGCTGGAGCATCACCCAGTGCTTGTCCTCACCAAGTGACAGGCTGTGTCCCCCAGGCCTCATCTCTGCTCGGGCCTTTCGCAGAGCCCAGGGAGGGAAAATAAGGAATAAATTGGGGGGGAAATCCCCAAACAGACCTGGAGGGGTCAGACCAACAAACTCAGATCAGTCTGAGGGTACATTCCTGCCCGCTGAGCCAACCTGAGCACGTCCTGCCTGGTCACCGGCCCTGCCCATCCCTGGTGTGAGGAATGTGCCCCAGGTCTGGTGTGAAACCAGCTGAGCATGAGTGGGCTGGGGAAGGGGGGTGGGGGGCCAGTGTTCCCCCCAGTGAGCTCAGCCCAACATAAAATAACAGTAAAATATCTCCTCCCCACCCCCACGTTCGGGAAATAGGATGACTATAATGGAGGTGGGGGAAGGGGGCTCTTTTTTTGGGCAGCACCTTTCTGGGTGGGGGAGGAGGAGCGTGATGGTCCAGTGCCCACCAAGTGCCCCAGAGCCGGACTGAAGTTCAGTGGGGGAGGCAGCCGCCCTCGCCTCCTTCCCCCCTGCCAGCCATCGCCTGCCTCCCGTCCTCAAAAGCCGCGGGGCTGGGCTGCGTTCCCCCCAAGCACCATGGTGGTGGAGGCCAGCGGGGAGTGTGGGATCTGCTACGAGACGTATCGGGGTGCCGGGGGGGCCGAGCCCCCCAGCAGCTGCCCTGCCGCCATTCCCTCTGCCTGAGCTGCCTGCGCAAGCTGGTGTGCCGCGCCGCCGCCGTCGCCTTCATCAGCTGCCCCTTCTGCAGGATGGTGACGCTGGTGCCGGAGCTGCCTCCGGGAGGTCCCGGGGTGATGCCGACCTTGGGGACCCCCCGTGGGGAAGATGAAAACGCGAGGGAGGAAGGTGGTGCTGCACCCCCCGCCACCCGCCAGGCCTCGGCGCGCTCCATGGCCGTGGAGGTGGCGTGTGCGGCTCACGCCCCTGTCTTCGCGGTCAGCGGCATGGTGTCCCCCTGCGGCCTTCGCCGGGGCTCCGAGGTGCCGGGCGCCTTCGTGCTGGGGCTGCCGGGGCGGGGGCTGGTGCTGGACACGCAGCCCCCCTCACCTCTGTGGAGAACCTGCGCCTGGGCTTTGCCGCCGGCATCCTCGTCCTCATCGTCTCCACCTTCTTCCTGCTCGTCTTCCTCAAGTAGGTCCAGATGGGGGTGAGGGGCTCCCACCACAGCCCCCCGAAGCGGCTGGGACAGACCCGGTCGTGAGTCTGGGACTCCTTAGGCCACGGACAGCTCAGCCCCAGCCCGGCGGGCAGGGAGAGCGCTGAGGATGGGGCTGGGGGCTCAGCCCCCTCGCAGGATCCAGCCCAGGCGCATGAGGGCTGTGGGATGCTCGGCTGCCCCCTCCCCCAGCCCTGGGGTGTCAGACTCTTAAAAATTAACTTATTGCAGAGCTTTCCCTCCCCTGGGCTCTGGCTGTGCCCCTGTTCTGCTCCCAACAGTCCCAGCCCCTGGGGCAGCAGCTGAGCTGGCGGCGCAGCGTGGGGCCACACGCACCCCCCACATCACAGTGCCGGCGGCTGAACATTCCCTGGCTGCGCTCCGGCCGGTCTCAGCGGGGTGAAGGGGGCTGGGAAGGGGCCGTGTGGCTCTTCTGTGGGAGCCCCTTCCCCTGGCATAGGAAGCCCAGCCCAGCTTGGCAGAGACACGGCAGCCAGGGAAGTGCTGCCCCGTGGGGACGTGGGACATTAAACACGGTGTCAGCCCAGCACTGGCTCTGGTGTTTCTTCTGCACGCCCGAGGCAGGGAGGGCTCTGCATCCAGGGGGGCTCTGCATCCAGGCCCATTCACCCTTCGGCCTCAGCATCAGGGATGGGGGGACACACCCAGGGCCCAAGCGTTGAGGAAGGGGGTTCTTTCTCACCATTGCCCTAGGGGTGGTGTTGAGCCCCATCTCAACAGCTCCAGCCCAGTGCCCCCTCCTTGGCCTCACACCAGCAGGAACAGCCCCTTTACTGGCCCCTGTGCTGGTACCAGCCCCGAGAGCCCCAACACCCACTGTCCCCCGAGGGAGCCTAGGGCTTTCTCCTTTTCCCCTGAGGAAGGTGGCACAGGGGACACACATCACTGATTTTAGGTCCTGAGTCTGAGCCATGACAAGCCTGGGAGCCACCGGCATAGGGAAAGGGAGATTCCAGCCTGGGATGCAGCTGTGGTACCTGCTACTCCCACTGTCATAGAGAAAATTTTTAAAGCTCCTGCCCCCCTCTGCCCCCCCACCCCAGGCACAGCAGAGCTGCTGCACAGGACACTCCTGCAAGGCCAGGCAGCAGCAAAGCATCCAGAGCTGCCCCAGGCCTCTTCCTTGGAAACCTGGGGGGAGCCAGGCCCCAGCCCCTGCATCCACCACCAGTAACTTTCACACTGCAGCTGCTCAGCCAGGGCCCAGGGCAGCTGGTCTCCCCTTTCCCAGGAGCAGGGATTAACAGCAAGAACAGGTCCAGAAGACTTTCTAGCTGAAAGAATTCCTGACTGGAGTAAGAGCTAAACCACTTTTCAGCCAGACTGAAGCAAAGCCCCTGCAAACACCATGCCAGGTTTAATTGCACTTTATTTTTCAAGAAGTGAAATGCAAATGCCTCAGGTTTTCTATCAGTGTTGAGAAATAATGAGTGGAATTCGTTAGTAACGACCCCCATGAGGACAGGGCACAGCTGGGCAGCAGCCACAGCAGGTACTGGCCTCAAAGCAGCCCAGGGCAGGGGGCTCCAGCTTTCCCAGACTGTCACACTCTGCCCTAACCAACTGCTCCATGCTTCAGCCTCTGGAGCTGCTCCCCAGGAAGCCAGGCTGGCTCCATCCACCCTGTGTGTCCAGCAGCCTCGTGGCTGCAGCTGGGCCCAGGTTTGGCTTCACTGAGTGTTGGCTGCATTTGGCACCCTCCCCCTGCTGTGTGCCCCAGGGCCTTTCCACAGCCCAGGGAAGGGGGTTCAGGGACAGAGAGAGGGGCCTGGGGTAGAAACTGAACTGTAGTGGGGTTAGTTCAAGCACTTCCATTTGTGAAGTGAAGGGGGTTTATTTAGACCTGCTCCCTGCTCTGAGCTCTCTTAGTGCCAGGAAAACACGAGGTGTGTGCCCAGCTGTCTGTCTGTCTGTCCTCACTGCTTCCCACTGAAAAATTCCCAGCCAAAGCCCTGGCAGAGCCCAGCTGAGTGGGGAGTGGGTTATGGGGGGGCATAGCTCAGCTCTGACCACACCCCCTCCCCAAACTCGTGCTGTGCCCATCACAACTCAAGCAGGAGAGAAAGGCACAGGAGGGGCTGCCTGGCTGCAGCTGCTCTGCCCCAGCAGTGAGACAGAGGCCTGAGAGAAGCCCAACCTCACCTGAGGTGGGAGACAGGAGAGGAGGGGGCTGTGCTGTGACCCATCAGGGCTGTGGGGTGTCAGGCTCCCCTAACGCAGAGCTGGGCAGTTGCCTTCGTGCCCCAGCAGTTACAAGATGCTACATCTGTGCCTGGAGCATTGGTGTGGCAGAGCTCTGACTTTGGGGTACCCCCAGCAGGCTGGGGGTCAGTGAGCACCACAAGCCAGCCTGAACAGCCCAGGCTCAGCCCTGTGTTCCCACAGCTGCCTGTGCAGAGCGGGTGGATTCAAGACCTACCAGCCCAGGGGCTCCTGGCCAAATCTCCCCCTGCACATGGCTCACACGTGGGGATGAGAAGGTGTAGGGGCACCCTGGGGACTAAGAAATACTCCAAGGCCACCTTCCCAGGGGAAGGAGGAGAGGTTTTAGTCTGTTTAGGAGAGTAGTTACCTACTGCAGGGTCCTGCCAGACTTGTTCTTCTGAAGCACTTGACAGAGTTTGTATTTGCATAAAACTTCAGATTAATGAATCAACGGTTCACAGGAGTAGGACAGCAACACAGACGTGCAGCAGGACCGGCTGGTTCCTTCAGCTCATCCCACCCAAGCCTCTGCACACGTCTGTCAGGTCAGAACAAGGGGTCTGGGTGCTCACCAGTGCAAAGAGAGTCACCTGCCCCCAGGCCCTGGCAGAACAGGAGCCTGGGAAGCCCCCCATTGCTCACAGTGTCCCACACAAACAGCTCGCTCAGCACTAAGTGCAGGGGAAGAGGCTGTGCCCAGAGCAGGGGGTGTGCAGGCTCAGCAGCCCGCTCTTCATCCCAGCCAGTCCAGATCATCATCGTCATCATCGCCAAAGAGCGGAGCCGGAGGGGGATGCCCCTTCATGCTCTGTAAGCCAAACCAGAGGGAAACCTGTCAGTCTGCTCAGCTCCCCCACAATTAGTAACTACTACACACTTCTAGCTCCAAAATCTGTCACCCTTAAGGAGCTGACAGCAAGAAGCCTCAGATCTGAAGTCTCTCCCTGGGCGGTGCTTACGGGCTGAAAGCAACTGGAGGGGCAAGACCCTGAACCTCTCCAGTCACCACAAGTCTCACTGACTCCACACCAGGGGGAGTTTGCCATCACTGCCTCAGCCAGGAGACCCCACCAAGCTCGACAGGGAGCAAACCCAGAGACTCTAAGAGCACAGGGGAAACTTGGAGCAGAGCTGGCAGGAGCCAGGCTGCCCCTGCTGCCACAGGGTTTCCCAGCTAACAGGAATGGAAAGATACACACGTACCACTTCCTCTTCATCCTCCTCCTCAGAGGGAACCCGAGGCTTCAGTGGCTTAGGAGATGCTGTTTCAAAGAAGTTGTCATCCTCAAAGAGGCTGGAAGAGGACAGAGAGTTAACAGTTCTCTTGGAGGTGACTGATCTGTTAGAGAATGAGGGAAGAGCTTTGTCACCAGGGGGAACTTCAGGCACCAACTATTCACCAGGGCAGAATGTTTCAGACCTGGCAGGTGCTGCTGTCAGATCCCAGACCACTCCCCTCTCAGCTGGAACCCATCACCCAGCATGAGCCCATGCAGCTCATGACACGAGCAGAGCATGGCCTGGGCAGCCCAGTCCCCTCCAGCCAGCACTGACACCCACCCACGCATGCTGCCCTGCAGTGGTACCACCACAGACCCAGCCCCAGTGAGCTACTGTACTGCAGCGGTGGCACCACAGCTGTCCTGGTGGCACCACAGCTGTCCTGGTGGTCACACCTCACCTGGAATCGTTTTTCCTGGGGCTGGAGCCCACTTCCTGCTGTCCTGGCCTGTCTGTGGTGTGAGCTGAGCTCGGCTCTGCTCTGTTGGAGGCTGAAGCAGGGTCCTTCTCAGAGTTGGCTCCATCCAATGCATCTGTGCAGCTCCCTCCCTCCCCATTTAAGGGAGGGGGCTCTAAGCTGCCTGTGGGCTCCTCTGGGGTCTGCTTCACAGCTGGTTGCTCTGGCAGCACGGCCACATCTGCCTCTCCTGGTTTGGCTTCTAGAGCAGAAGGTTCTGCAGCCCCTGCCTGTGAAGACACTCCGGAGGGGCTGTGTCCAGCCTCCGCTTTCCCGATGGGATTGCTCTCCTGCCTCTGCTCATCCACCTCAGGAACAGGCTCTCCTGCAAGCACAGACCCCTTCTCAGCACCCAGGCAGGACTCAGCTCTGGAAGAGAGATGTTCCTGCTGGGTCTTCTCATCTTCCAACACCACACTGCTCTGTGTTGCCTCCTCCTCCTCAGGAGCTCTGGGCCCATCGGACAGGGGAGCAGAGTCGCCTTCCTGGCTGGATGCCGTGGAGATGGCAGTTGCTTCCCCAGGAGCAGCCAAGCATACAGCATCCTGCACTGAGTGGTGCTGCATGGGTTCTTCCTGGTCCCCCTTTGCTGCAGGTGACCCCTCCTGTCCTCCTGCTCCTGTTCCAGACTCCTTTTCACTGTCAGGCTCAGCTCTCTCCTGCTGCCTGGTGAGTAGCTGCAATGTTACAGTCTAGAAAGATACAGAGCAGAGAGTAAGTTAGAGCCTCAACATAAACCACCACAGATCCCTGCACTGCTACACTGCTGAGGGGCTGCTTTGCCACCCACAAGGCTTCTGCTTCATGGTTATTTGGGTCTCACAAAGCAAATGTGTGGGTTTAGCCCCAGCCTCTCACATCAAGCACTCGGTGTCACCATCCTACCTTAATAGTGTTCATGACCACCCCCAGGACTGTCCTGCCACTGTAGGTGTCTTCCAGCTCAAACTCGCCCCGAAGAGACTGAAACACACTGTTCATGATCTTCTTCACCTGGGAGGGAGAGGGCCAGGAATCAGAGACACAGTTTGTTACCATCTGGACTTGACATCAGATACTGCTGCAGGGGAAGGAGCAATAAACCCAAACCACACACCAGGGTTTCCAGAGAATCTGCTTTCCTTCCCATGCAGAACACATCATGCCACCTTCATTCAGAACCATTCTACAGGCACCAAACCCACCCCTCAGGACTGCAGCTGCAGAAACCCAAGGCAGACATGCTGAGTTCTTGTCATTCTTCCAATGTTTAAATCTAAACCTCACATTGCAAGTTTTCACTCAGAAAAAAAATAAGCAAAGTGTTCAGCAGGGAAGGTGCCACCCTCTCATCCTCTGTAGGCCCCTACTAGAAACACAGAGCTTCTGTGAAAGGGCTTCCTCCTTAGCTCTGCTCCAAGAGGAATAATTCAAGGTAAGTAGGAGATGTACTGGACAGCCAAGCTCACTTCTTCTGTGAAGTCTGCAGGTGAAGATGTGTCCTGCTGCTTCTCCAGGTCCCGGATGCGTTCTTCATAGCATGCCTTCAGCACCACGGTGTCAGACTGCAGAGCTGAATACTGCCAGAGAGAAAGCCCAAGTCAGAGCAGCTCCAGAGAGCTCCAGGCACCTGGCAGAGGGTGGGTTATCTGCAGCCTGCGGTTTGGCAAGGGGCAGATCACCCAGCGGGGCTTTGATCAGTGTCACAAGAGATGGGACTGAAAGTGACAGCACCCAGAGACATCCAACCACACCAAGTCCTTGGAGATCCACAACCACCTCGTTAGCTCTTTAAGTTCACACCAAGCACTGTGTGACTGAAGCAAACCAGGCCTGGTTTGCTGGAAGCAATGCAAAATTGTCCCTTCCCTCCCCTGTCCTTGCTTTACTGGACACAGGCAGCCTGATCACTGCACTCCAGCCCTCACTCAGCTGCAGTGCCATTCCCTGTACCTTCTCTTTGATAGGCTCCAGTTGCTCCAAACGCTGCTGAAACTCTGATAACTTCTGCTCCTCTGCTTGTTTTGAGTGTTTGAGCGCTGTGAGCTGCAGGACAAGAACCAGAGCCCATCAGTGGGCAGCCCCTTTCAGTTCCTGCTCAGACACAGCCAAGAGGAAGAGATTGTAGCTGTTGCTTTAGTCTGAGGCTGACATCATCTCTGCTTGCTCTCGTTCCAACCTGCAGGAGTAAACTCCCAGCCCACCACCCCAGCAGATGTGGGAACAGACACACCTCACAGACAAGACCAAAGCCTGTGTCAAGAAATTAAGAAATAAGTAATGCAAAGTAATCCAGTGCCAGTTAGAGGACTGCTGGTTACAGGTACAGGGCACCTGGGATTACTGTCAGCAATGAAGAACAGCCTCTTACCTTCTCTTCCAGCTGGGAGACCTGCTCCTGCAGAGCATCTCTCTGCTCACACACCTCCTGGTACTGCCTCACGTGCTGCTCCTTGGCAGAGGCCAGTGTACGCTCACACTTGGCTTCCCACTGGGATTCCAGCTCTGCCTGGAGGAGTGAGAGCTGCCCCAGCACAGAGAGATCGTTAGGAACACACACAGCCTGTATTTGCACAGGGAGCAGCTGCCAGCCCAGGCTGCCCCAGATCCCAGGGTGGAAGGCACAGGCTGCTGCTGCCCCAGCTCCTGCCCACACCTCCCAGAGCTCCATTACAGCCAGGAACCCTTTGGCTGAGAGGATCTGGCTCAGATTTCAGATCTCCTGGCATGTTTCTAAGTGGTTTTTCACTCATCAGCAGTCCTGTTTTCTCATCACCACAAACTCTTTGCCTCTCCTTTCCCCACAGCCTAAACCCAACTCTGAGCCCCAGCCCACAGCAGTGCTGCCCAGACCTTGTGATTTGAGTCAGAACAATGGGAACCTGGCTGCCTTCCTGCCCCTTCCTTAGGGACACTGGTGTAGATCCCAAAGCCAGAAGCAGGGCCAACACACACCAGCAAAGGTATTTCAGAAAGACAATGAAGAAGTGAACCCTGTGTTACTGTTAACCCCTAAAACCAAGCAGATATTTGTGTTCTCTCTCTCCCTGAGCATCTTCCTGATGAAGAGCAGCACTTTTCTTGGCTGTAGGTCCCTGCACACCTTCCAGACACTCACTGGAGAAGCTCCTGTGACTGCTCACCTGCTCTGCTGCTGCCTGGTCAGTCGAAGTCCGTGCCTTCTTCAGCAGCTGTCGCAGCTTGTCCAGCTCCTGCTGATAGGATCTGCGTAGTTCTTCCATCTCTTCCTCTGCCTGAGCTCTCTCTGAGAGGGATTTCTTCTTCCTCTCTGCAAGATTCTGCAATACAGAGCAGGACTTAGAATAGGTCAGACTGCACCAAAGTAGCTTCTTCCTCCTGTACAAAGAGCTTCCTTGAGCAGAGAATCACATCCCTCTCAAAATCAGAGAGCTGCTTTACAGGTAGGAAGGTTAACACATTACTGGTTAGAATGTTTAGGGAAATAAAATTCACAGAAGCACAAAGGCTCCAGCAGCACAGGGATACTGGCCTGCAGGAGAGTCAAGATCCACCTAACTTGCAGATTTACAACCAAGAACACTGGGTTTAATTTCAGCAGCCAGCTGCTACCCTGTGTATCTCCACAGCACTAGCACCACACATACCCTTTCAAGAGTCTCCTTTTCCACTCTCAGGTCTGTTAGCTCCTCTTCCAGTGCAGTGATCTTCTTGTCCAGCTGTCTGCGGCTCTGCTTCTCAGCTTTGAGTCTTGTCTGAGTGTCCTCAGAAGCTTCTTGGAGCTCTGCAGAAAACACACTTTACTGTGTGTGTACCACCCATGTCAGATTAACACATCTGGGGGCTGATGAGAAGGAACAGTCTCTCTTGCACAATAAAATCAACAACACTGTTTGCAGCTGCAATAGGAGTGAGAATTCCTCAGGGCAGCAGTGCTTTTGTCTCAACTTTTCACCACTGGAACACCTCTGGTTCTTCTACAAGCTATCAGACAGTAACACCAAGAGATTGCTTCTACAAAACACTTCCCTGTGGCAGGACAACTTTCTTTGTGGGTTGAGCCCACTTTTCCTTTTAGTGGTGACAAGGATACACATACCTTTCAGATATTTCAGTGCATTGGGATCCTCCTTCAACACCCTTGAGACTGATCCTAGGGAAAGGAGGAATGGATATCCCCCCTCCCCAAAAGAGACAAACACATGCCTCAGGAAAGAGAATGACATGGAGGAGCTCTCATGGAACAGGCACAAGAATCTTACCTGCTAACTGTGCTTGCAGCTTGTTGAGCTGGGTCTCATGTCGCTCTGCCTCCTGCAAGGCAGCAGACAGCTGTTTCCGCAGGTCCATCTCCTTCTTCTGGTGGGCAGTGAGCTCCAGCTGCAGCTGGGAAACCTGTGCTGTGGCAGCTGCTAACTCCTCAGTGACTTTGGCCTGTATCACAAAACAGAGTGGGAAAAAAGGGAGGAAGAGAAAGGAAGGGTGAGTGTGAGGAGGCACCAGGACTGTTCTCACAGAAGAACTGAGGAGGAACTAGAGACTTGATCAGGAAGCACCTCACACACATCTCTGAATGGAAGAGGTAATAACAACTAGCTTTTCTGCCATGCTGCTGCAAGCCCTTTGGCTGTAACCTGCCCAGACTCACTAGAAAGCTGCACAAGGCCACCAACAACCTCACTACCACGTTCACTCAACTCAGTTTTCCTGCAAAGCTTAAACATGTTTTTAGGACTAGCTGGAGTGCCTGGTAGCTCTGCTCAGTGTTTTCCAGCTATGACAACACCCATTCAAGTAAAAGTCTAGGCTCCAACATCTAATTAAGTTCAATAAGCTGACAAATCACTGAAAAGCCACACAAAACACAGGCTTGTTCCAGTCAAAAGAGCACCCAGCACAGTCACCCTGAGGTGCCTGCACAGACAAGGCTGTCCCTTCGCTGCGTAGTTCTCTCAGTCACTTGTGACCTGTTTAGGTTCAGCACTGCTCAGGCAGTGACTCATGCAGACCAGGTACTAATGCAGCTTGCAGACAGCTCGTAAACAAGCTGTTAGGAGAGGCTCAAGGTGTGGAGACAAAGCCACAAAGTCATGTTCCCAATCTTGTTGCGTGGCACAAGATTCAGAGGATGCTCTGCAAAGTCAGAGCTACATCAACAAACCTCACTGCTACAGGGAATTACCTCATCAGCACCTATGGTTCTCCATTCATTCAGCTCCAGGAGCTTAGGAGAGCTGGAGTTTCTCTCTGTGTTATCCCCTAAAGCCTTTCTCTTCAGACTAGGACCACCACCTTCTGGCAGAGAAGGGCTGTCAGCAAAACTGTACCAACTCCAGTGAGCACAACTACCTGCTGACCTTGTGGGCTGGAGTCCCACACCATTTGTTTAAAGAGGCAGCAGCATTTCAGGAGGGACTGGCTAAAGCCTCTGATGCTCCATGAACATCTCTCTGCAGTTCCAGGCAGTGACTTCCTGGTGTGCTAAAACCCAAGGGAAACGCCGCAGTGTATCTGAAGGTGATGGTAACACTTGCCTTCCTCTTCAGTGGCACAAAGAAAAGCAAAAGGGCAGCTATGCCAAGAACTAGACCTAAGTTTCTGCAGCAAATCTACACAACATCAGCTCCAGCCTCCAGCTCTCAGGTACCAAGGATCTTACCTGACCTGTGTCTGCTGTGACAACTACAGAATCACAGCCAACCTCTCCCAGGGGCAGGCAAGACAAGCAGCAGTGTGACAAAGCTCTCTGAAAGGGCTCCCCAAGGCCAACAGCTACACTGACAGTCCTCACACCCATTTCCAAGTTGAAGATCCATAGGGGTTGGAAGGGACCTCTGGAGATGACCTAGCAGGAGTACCAATCAGCTTCTAGCTAGTTCAAGAGGGAGCTGGGCTGGCACTACCTAGGGCAGGACTATCTGTCACCTACACAGTCAGCAGACACACTGCCTCACCTGGTCCCAGCCCCGATCCACTGGCAGCATGTGCTGGGAAGAGAAAGCAGCAACAGGAAACAGCAAGAGTTAAGAACACAACTTGAAAGGCAGAGGCATTAATCATCATCAGAAAAGCAAACCGCTTCATTCCAGGAGCCTAAGGCATGCCAGGGAAGCCCTTAGATTATTCCAGAACTGGAAAAATGCTGAGACAGAAAAAGGGAGTGAAGCCTGGCTTGAAACAAAAGCAGCTGAAGGTGTCCTTACAGCACATCACAGACACAGGAGCAGTCCCACATGTGACTGCTGAGGAGTGTGGGTGTTACTCTATCCTCATGGAAGAGAAACCTTCACCTAAAGCTGCTGTGAGCTCTGCCAGGCTCAAAGATCTACAGCCCCAAAGCAGCAAGCACCCAGTAACTCTTCTCATCCTGGGTACAGATGCCTGGCCTATATCACAAAATAAATGGTGAATCCCTATTTTTAAGTCAAGAATTGATAAAATAGCTTAAAGTTCTCTTCCCTGACTCTGTTCATGGTGATCTCAGCAACTGCAGCCACAGAGCACACCACGTTAGGTAAGGGGAAGAGGAAGGCATTCCAGCCTTCATATTTACAGTCAATCTAGGGGAAACCTCCTCCAGTGCAAGTCATGCCTATACTGGTCAGTCTGGAGTGTGTTGGTGCTACCACCTAGGCAGTGACTGTGGTGTCATGCAGAGTCCTGTCAAAGATGAGGCCCAAAAGATCCCTGAAGATCCTGTCTTGTGCTTACAGAAGTTGCTTCCTCCCCAAGTTACTTAGCACACAAGCTGGATGTGCTCACTGAGAGAAAGGAATTCCATGTATCCTTTCAGTGTGACTTACTCCTGCTTAGATGTACAGATTATGGGTATGTGACCTGGGCTCTCAGTGGAAACACACAGCTCTCCTCCACTGCTCACAGCAGCAGTTACCAGCCACACATCGCTCTACTGCTCAGCATACTCAGGAAAGCTGCAGTTCCTGCTGTTTTGAGGTGCACTGAGTTACAGTTCTCATGCAGAGCAAGCAGTTATCATCTCACATTTGAGCTGGAGAGGTACACAGCTCAGCAGGGGAGCACGGTGCAAGCCTGAACTCGGTGTAACTGGAGAAGCCAGTGCTTGAGAGAGCAGCAAAGACACGATGCAATTACAGACCTCACCGCCTGCCTGGGCTGGGCTGTCATGAGAGGGCCTGACAGCATGTGCAGCCATGCATAAGGGTACTGAACTGTTAGAAAGCTGTTTCCCAAGGGGCCCTGCTCACAGAAGTGCAACACACTGTCAGTAGAAACAATCACCTTTTGGTTAGTATTAAAAAAAAAGCACAAGAGTGCAATGAAGCTCCAGCAGTAAGTCATTTTTTACAGCTACATTCACTCTAGGTCAGTGGAATGGAAGGAATAAGACTTTTCTGTGCAGCTAAACCAACCAGGTGCATTTTAAACCCACCAAAGCCCTGGGGTAGCCACAATTCCTTTGTGGGTCACTTTCCTACAGAGTCAACAAGAAATCACTTCTCTGTAACAGAAGAATACTCAAGCTATGGCAGCACAGAGATCTCTGTTTCTACCCTCTGTGCTGCTGCTGCCAGGAAAATATGTGGGGTTTTTTCCCCTCAAAACCTCAGTTCAGAGCAGCAGCAAGAGGCTGACTTCAGCTTTGGCCAAGGAGACTTCTGCAACAAGCAGCCCCTTTCCAGGCTGCAGCCAGAGGTCTATGGCTGCTCACTGTCACCATTACCTTCTCCTGCTCTGCATGCAACACTCTTGCCTGTGTGTTTTCATTTGTTGTTTGCAGTGAATGGTTCCTCTGCTCCATCAGCAAGTTACTTTGTTCAACACACCTGTGGACAGGGGAAGAGGCATGAGCATTTCTTTATGTCAGGGTGGGACCTGAAGCATTACATTTCCATCAATATGTGACTTTTGTCACAGAAAAGCTGGTGCTCCAAGGCATTTTTTGTCCTAAAATGTCCCAGGCAGTTTGGCATGATGCCCTGTGCACCCTTTGAGCAGCCTGACCTCAAAAACAGCAGAGTGGGTGTGCCTGGCAGGGCAGGGATTGCATCCTTTGGGTGCTTCACCCCCTGGCAGCATGGCTAATGTTCCTATCACTCCATCAAGAATTTTGATAACCTGATGTACACCCATCTTTGCCACATCCTAAAACAAGTTACTCCCCTTCTTAAACAGAAAGGAACACACCCCAACAGTGGAACTAGGGCCACCACATCCCCTGCAACTTCTTGTTTCTCACTAAAAAGCTAGCAAAAGGAAAGTAACTCCCAGGAGCAGAACAAGTGTGCTCAAAGAAGACAGCAGGAATGTGGGGTATTTCCCCCTCTGACACATTCACTGCAAACCACAGCTTTGGAGAGATGCCCTGCAGAGAGCAGGGTGGGTGGAAATCCACACTTCTAATGCCTTAAAAATTTATCAGAACATGTATCTACCCTGAAGAACACCCCTCCTAGTTACACCTAACCAAGTGTAAAGCTAGAAAAGCTTGTACCCCTCCACTCCTTACCTCTGATTCCGCTCAATCAACTCACTGATCTTCTCATTCTGCTCCTCAATCCGACTGCTCTTCTCAAATATCTCTTGCTTCAGCCTCTCATTCTCCTAAAGCACAGCATGAACATTCATCTTACTCAGAGCTCTTTGCAGCAGTACCTAAACCTTCATTATGGACAGAAGCAGTACAGCACTGAGATTTATCACTGGCAGCAACATCACAAGGTGCTATGCAGTATTTAGCAGGAATCCAGGCATGGGACAGTGGTTGCCAAACCACATTCTAGAGAATATTGTGTCTGGTTGGCTTTTTCCCCCCACAAAACCCAAAATTGTAAGGCTACTACCTAGAAAAAATACAGAGCATAAGATTAACTAGTGAAAAAACAGAAGTGGTTCCTGCAACATGGTACTTCAGCTGTGAGACTCCGTTCTGCAGGATGCTGTGGGTTAAGTAGAAGCTGAGTTTCTCTCACATGAATCTTTGGCCAAGGCCTATTAAATACCAAAGTATCAAACCTGGCTCAGAAAGTACCCAAACCACAGATGGTTGTGAAGAGCTTTTTTTTGGGGGGGGTGGGGTGGGGTGTGTGCAGATCATTGTGTATCTCATGCTTTTATGTAGGCAGCTGGTTTGCCCTCTAAAAGGAGACATGGGTGGTTGGACATTTGAGTTAAGCCCATACAGCTGTCCTCATCAGGAGCCACACATCAGGCTCCAGCTCCTTATGGAAGCAGTCAAAGGCAGCTGGCCACGCTCACCTGGATGATGCGCTGGATATTGCTCATGATCATGGAGGCTTCCATCGTCACCGAGGAGATACCTGGCAGAAGTGAGCTGTTCCCAGAGGTTTGTTTCTTCAACTCCTCCACCTGCAGGGAGAAGCCATCCTTAAGCCAAATAAAATGAATTTATGGGTGGAGGTAAGAGTCAGACATCTGCAAGGATCCACTTCACTGCTCCATCCCATCAGCTGCGGGGTGTACGCTACTCTATCAACCATGACCCCTCCTGAAGGCAGTGAATCTCTCCAAACATGATGCATCATAGGACATTTAAGACAGTAAGAGGCAGTGCATTCCCCAAACCTAGTCTTATCTCTTTCACAGGAGCTGAATCGCTGCCACTTCAAGACCTGCTAATACTGGAACTTCCACTGTCTTAGTGCATCACTGACAAACCCAACACCCGCACTGAAACCGAGCCAACTCCTCAGACTGCATCTGGAGAGTAAAGAGCAGGAACTCATTAACAAGGCCACACATTACCTTGGCAGCCAGATGATCCATTTTATCTACTACTTTGCTCACAGCCAGCCGGATTTCAGTGTTGTGCTGACGAGCTTCTGTCATCAAAAAGGAAGTAACGTCCCCGGGTGCTTGAACGGGAAGAGAGAGAGAACTACAGTCACAAGGGCAAGAGTCTGCACACAGACACAGCAAAAGCAGTGCTTAGCAGGTTGAGGACAGCCACTCTCCTCCCAGAAGTAAAAAGGAAAGCTAATAATGTAGGTATTTTCCTAGTAAGGTGAACAGGAAGGTGCATTACAGGAAATTCTTGAGCCACAGGACAGCACTCAGGTGGGAAGCCCCAAACACATCACAACACTGCACAGGGAGGTACAATCAAACAACAAGAGCAAAGGTTGGCTTCTGAAACTTTACACTGAAAAACCTGTGCTTCAAGAGAGGTTCAGCTGTACTCAAGTCTGCCCCACCAGGGATTTCCTAAATGGTTCTTTAAATGCCTTTAGTCCTTCTCAGGTTGCACCTTCTTTTTTTGGGGAGGGGGATTACATCCTCCCACTTAGCAAATGCTTCAGTCCTCTCCCTGGCTGGTAGGATAGCTGTTTACTATTACAGTCCTATGTATAACTAGAAGTACCAGCTATAAAATACCTTTAAAAATACACAACCTTGGGAATACACCTAGAATTTCTCTCCCCTTTTGCACTGCATGTAGTTCCTTAAGGTAAGGAAAAGATGCATCTTTATTGGGCAGCATTTGTCTCTATTTGGTATGATAAAAAGATCAGAATGTTTGAAAGAGCACAGCATTGCAGGCAGGATAAATGCATATGTGTGTCTACCACTGCTACCTGAGACATTATAAACAGCTCACTGCAGGTATTGCAGCCCTCTGAAAGGTCTGTCCTTTTTCAAGCATACCTTGGTATGGTGTGGGATACATCTGGCTTACAGGCTGGAGTTGAGAAGCAGATGCAGCAGTCTGGGTGTAAGCAAATGCCATTCCTGGATATGCCTTGAGGAACAAGTTCAATAGGTTAGAGTCTGTTTTGATATTTCTCCCCCCCGCCCTGTGGTTCTTGTATTTTGGAAACCTCAGAGCAATGATGGTATTTGGAAAGAGAAAAGAAAACAGAACTAGGGAGACCTCAAACAATAGTCACCATAAAGGGAGAGAACCAAAGCTGCTCTTCTTTCAAGGCTGATACAGGTGTTCAAGTTACTACAGCTTAGTAAGTTACCTTCCCCACTGAAGTTTAAGCAAGAGCCTGTTACACTGTGTTTTGAAAGGCAGAGATCAGGGTGTGAAGGGCTCACTGCAGCTTACCAGGGAGAAATAAAGGGCAGTATTGCTAAGGCAAGCACCAGGCTGTTCTAGGAAAGGTTCAAACACTGCAACCAACTTGACTCAAACTTCACTGCTGGGTGCTCAGAGGCAGCTAAGAATGCTGTCTGCAGGCTGAAGAACACAATGAACTGCTAGGAGTAGCTCACTCCTATCAGTGTACTCTCTCAGGCAAGGGAAAACTCCAAACAACACAACTTGGGCCAAGTTTTTACAAGAATTCAGGACATCAGGGTCAAGCTTTTGACAACAATACATCCAGATCACTGCTAGATGAAAGCTTCACTTCAATGACTGGTTTCTATTTCACCAAACAGAAGAGCCTCCCTTTAACTTGTTACTTGACACAACTTCCCACTCTCCACACAAGGAAAATGCAAAGCCAAAGCAATGCACCAGGGTTGGGGGTTTTAGGGGTTCCCCCCCATAGTGTATGTATTGATTATCAAATATGTTCTTCCTTTGCCTGAACCCTTTAAAAATAAACAATGCTTTATGCAACACAGGTCCCTGCTTGATTCCCAAACCCTCCAGAAAACAGGTTACATGCAAATGACAGGAACTAAAGGGTTTAGACTTCATAGCACTGTTTGCACAACAGCTTTGTACTAGTGCTTCACTACCTGATGTGGCAAATACACTGTGTGTTAAGCCCCCAAAGTTTCCTTGCTGGCAAGCATCAATTCACAGCAGTGGCACCACAAGCCTTTTAAGAGGATTACTCTTTTGCTGGATGAAAAACTGTGATCCAAAAGACATGTTCAGTGTACAAATAAGCTGTCTCAGAAAACCAGACCGTAACCAAGAAGGATTTCAACTGAGTTTTGTTTTCACCTGCTGTACAAATACTTGGAAGGTTTTATTTTATCCACTACAAAAGCAGACATTGAAGTCTAGTTAATTCTTAGCTTGACTTTAGGAAGCCATCATCAGGCAGAAAATTAGTCCTTTTTCATTATATTCTAACAGGCATGTGATGGAAACCTGAGAATGTCAAAGAAGAGTCACAGGGAGCAGCCTCTGGGATTCTCATCCTTACATGCTGCTACACAGTCCCCACTCCCAGCAACGTGGGAAACAGTAAGACTTATTAGATTTCATTTTGGTACCTGAAAACCCTGTGCTCCTCCAGGCAGAGCTGAATGGGGCTGGATGGTTGCAGGTATTAAAGCAGCAGAAGATACTGAGGGTGTAGAACCAGATGCTTGAGGTACTGAAAGGGAAGAAAAAAATCAGCATGCCATAAAGTAGCTAGAAATAGTTTAACTCACCCAGTGTGAAATGGCAAAAGAAGCCACTAAACAGACAAAAATTCAACACAAGCCTGTCTGCAGCCTTGTGAAAATTAAATCCAGTCAAACAAGTGATAAAAGGTCAGGAAGAAAGTCATCTTTCACAGAAATTTCACTTCCAGCTACGTTTAAATAATCTATTTTCATTCAAACAAAGGTAGCTCTGAAGTTTTCTGACTTAAGATGTTACTCTGACTCTGAAGCTTGCTCAGCTGACCAACAGCTGACTTTACTACTCCCTCATGGGAAGACAGCTCAAGCACACTCCAGAGGTGCCAGCCCTCCAATGCCCTTGGGTATTATTTCCATCATTTTCAAACAGAAATCTATTTCTGTTTACTAGGAAAGGATTTGTAACAGTTCTGTTTACAAATGACACATCCTAGACACCTCAGTGCCACCCCAGTGCACACAGGGACAGAGCAGCACTGTGCTTCCCCAAGCAGTCATACGCACGCAGGGTCGCAGTGAAGACACACCCCAAGGACTTGATGAATTAGTCTACCTACAGAGCTTTGGATCAGCATGCTTCATTAGCAGCTGTCAGTTCCTATCTCAGTTCCCAAAAGGAATCCTCTACTCACAGGGCCCTTTGTAGAGGAAGCCTGTGAAGAAGTGATCCCAGGCTCAGCAGCGCGTTACCTTGTGCTGACACTGTGGGCAGCACTGCATGGGCTGGCTGTGACGGTCTCACAGAAGATGAAGCTGCTGGTTGTGCTGTCCCTCTCAGCGTGTTTGGATCCTAAAAACATTTTTTGCACATTACAAGGAATGCTAAAGAACAAGCAAACAGTTAACTGGTCAGCTGCTTAACCCAACTGAACCCTTCTACCACAGCAGCAGAGCACCTGCTCCCTGTAGGAAGGGAGAGCTGTTGCTGTGGACCCCGCTTTAAGGGATTCACACTGTAGAAGCAGCCTCAAACCAAGTCACACTCATGCAGTGGGTGATGTACCTCTATTTCTGAGTCACTGGAGTCAAGCTGACCGCCTGCTGTCCCAGCAAGGAAAGGCAGCATGGGTTGGCCCATCTTCGCCATCCGGGAAATTAGCTTTGCCTTTGCCACATCTGGATTCTAAAAGAAACACTGGCAGTTACTCCTCCTGTGTCTGCCAGTCCAGGATTTCCACAGCATACACATCTATGAGGACTGGACTCTCTTAAATCACTGACTTAATTCTGGTTCTTGCAATTTTTCAAAGACTCTGTGAAAAACTGATTTTCAAGCCCACAAGGTCACACTGTGGATCTGTTAGTCTGGCTTGGTTTATAACCTGTTCCTTCTGGGCTGACATTGTCATTACACACAAAAAAATCTATCCCTGCACAAAACACAGCAACAAGAAAAAAACATGTTCATTAGGGAAGCTGCTTAGCAGCTTTTTCTATCCTGGGGCACACACAAGAATTCTTCTTCTCATGTAGCTACATAAACTTGTATCAAGTGTCCCAATTCCTCTTTGATACCCATTTTAAATTTGTCCACTTATCCAAGAAGACTACTATCCTTATGAGTGCTGGCATGGTCAAGGTAACTTTGCACTGAAGAGTATGGACTGGGACTGAGGTGCCTCACATTCCACTAATCCCTTCAAAAACAAGGCCCTGGCCTGCTGTCAGAGGAGCATCTGAGAGCACCTCTGTGCAATGTTCATTTTATCTTCAGTAACACTAAACACAGAGGCAAAACCAGCCTAGCTTCCCTACTTAAGCCTTCAACTTAGGGAAAAAACAGCACTTACTGCTAGCTGTTCACTGATGGAATTTGACTTGGCCCGAACAGCTGGCTCCCTGAAAAGCAGGGCAGACAGATATTGGTATCAGAGGTTAACAAAGATGACATTCAGGATCCATTATTCTGCATTTCTAAATATTATCAAATACACCTGCCCCTAGGAAAAGCATTTTCTCATATTGTGTGCATTTCTTTTCCTTGTGGAAGATTGTTTGCAGCTTTACCTGTACAATTCAGAACATCATTACAGACAAGCTCCACAGCTGTGGAACAGCTAATTGCAGAGAGATGATTTGGAGGATTGCTGTAATGACCACACTCTGGCACAATTTTAACCAAGGCCAAGAGCAAACTACTCATAGCAACAAAAAGAGCACCTGAACTTCAACTCCTCAAAAGGATGGCTGAGCCATTTACTTGAGAAACAAGCGTCAAGGTAAAATGTGCAGTTAACCAAATCAGCCATTACCCCAGACCAAGCCATGATGCACTGCCACCCAAGATGAGAGCTGTGGCAGCTGCACCCAAACACCTTAGTCATGCTAGGTCTCAGCACTGCTGCAGAGGAATGACTGCTTTCATCTGCACCCATTTCAGCCTCTCTAAATCTGAAAGTCAGCATTCAAGCAGAGAATAGCCTGCAAGGCCTGTTAGCAAGCGTTGCTCTGCCACGCTGCTGGCACCCAGAACGATGTGGTAAGGCAGCCCTGTGCCAGATGTTTGTGAGCACCATTAGCTTTTAATACAGTAAGTTGTGTTCCTGCTTCTTACCCAGGCTTTGGGGGTATTGTAGATGGAGGCAATAAACCAGTGTCTGCAGAGAAGCCATCTGAATTGGGTACTGGAGAAGGTGCAGGAGAATCTCTGGAACTTACACTCTGTCCATCTGACCCAGAGCTTTCCTTTGCCAACTTCACCTTAAAAAAAAAATCATGTAACAAAAAAACCAACCAACAAGTTATTTTTTTGGGGTTCCCAAAAAATTTTTTCAGCAACTTGCTTACTTTTGATGTCTACCCCTGTGTCAAACCCACACACTTCCATCAAAAGCCTACAGCTGACTGGGAACTGGAGAAGCTGAGTCTTCCGATCCTGCTGCTCCTCACCAGCAGCATTTTGTTTTCCCAAGTGACTCACAAGTAAGACAATGAAAAGATCCCAAGACAGTTAGGACAGCCATGTCTTGGTAAACAGCCTAAAGGGTTTTTTTTTGGATATAGAGGTTTGTGTTTTATTGGGTCTTTTTAAGATACTTATCTTCCTGAGGTATTTGCTTTGTAACAGTTTGAGCTGTAATTCCCATGCCAAGAGCAGGTTTTCACCTTGCAGACAGACTCTGCCACCCAAGAGCCACGAAGCAGATGTAAAATAAACACTTGGCAGGAGACACTCACCCGCCTAACTTCCACCTCAAAAACTAAAGTAGAGTCTGGAGGGACACGGCCAGCCACTCCCTGAGCCCCGTAGGCCCATGCTGGAGGGATGATGAGATACCTTCGTCCTCCTTTCTTCATCCCCATCATTCCTTCTTCCCAGCCCTTTGGTTTTCAGGGACACAACAGAAGAGAGAGAGTAAACAGTTTGATCCGTGACATGAGTTTCTTTTAAATTACTCCAATTTACACTGGTTCAGGCACAAGATATACAAGATTCCAGAACAGCATAGAGAGATTCTTGTAAAATCCTATTAATTTTTCAGTCTGCAGCACTAAACCTTTGTCTAATAGCAAGGCACACCAGTGAATTCTGAACTACAACATTAATTTAAGACTAAAGATGCAGCTCTCAATGTGTACATAATGAAACCAAAGAGCTATGGCCATCTCTAGCATGAAGGCTGGAGGCTTCCCAGTCTGTGTGGTTACAGACTTCTGCTTCAAGTTTTAGATACCATAACTTAGGTGGCTATGATAGATCACACCAATACCCTGGAGAAGAGACCTGCATGCTGTGCTCTGTGCACAAATCCTGCAGCTGCAGGTGGTCTGCAGGGCAGAGAGCAAGGCCTTCACATGCTGGGAAAGAGCAGGACTCCCCATCACTGGGAGTTTGCTTCTGAACTGCTGTGGTTAGATTTACAGCACCCACAGAAAACAGCTGTGGAGAAAGAGATTTCAAAGCCAAGGCCATGCAGCCTGATGAATAGATGCTGGATGTAACGGGACAGCTACTGCACCCAGGGAGAAAACAAACTAAAAGAAGAGGATAGTGCATCTTCAGTAAAGGGCAACTTGTACCAGTCATCTGTGAATTACACAAGTAACAGAAGAGACACCAACAAAAGCATCTCCCATTGACAGCCAGATTCTGTGGGATAACATCAGGGAGTACCACACCACCTGGACCTGGGGAAAACCACTCCAGATTGCATCTTTCACTAGGCCACCTTCAAACTCGTGAGGTGCCTTCACCCTCCCAGGTGTTTTGCTGAGGCACAACGAGCAGGGAAGAATCTGAAGTTCTTCTCAGATTGAAATCTTTAGGGAGAGGGTTCCCTGAGAGCAAGACAATGTATTAAGTTACTTCCAAGGAAAAAAAAAAACACACAACAAAAAGGTGTGCACCCCTCCCAAGCTCCCAGCTCCTGCAAACAGGAAGCTTCTTTTTACCAAACAGGACAGCTTCTCTCTAACACAGCCACTGAGAAGGAGACTTGGCTATACAGCACAAATTATCATAGAATCATAGAATTCACAGGGGTTGGAAGGGACCTCAAGAGATCATCAGGTTCAACCCCCTGCCAAAGCAGCTCCCCAGCTCCTATTGCACAGGGCGGCGTCCAGACGGGGCTGGAATCTCTCCAGAGATGGAGACTCCACACCCCCTGGGCAGCCTGGCCCAGGGCTCCCTCACCCTCACTGGGGAAAAGTTCTTCCTAGGCTCTAACTTGCAGCCATTGCCCCTTGTCCTGTCCCCACAGACACTGGAAAGGGGCTGCCCATGTCCCCCTGCATCCCACCCTTCAGATAGTGATAAACATGAATCAGGTCCCCCCTTAGTCTTCTCTTCTCCAGGCTGAACAGCCCCAGCTCCCTCAGCCTTTCCTCACAGGGGAGATGCTCCAGGCCCTTCATCATCTCCAGAGCCTCCTCTGGACTGTCTCCAGGAGATCCCTGTCTGTTTGATCCCAGGGAGCCCAGCACTGGACACAACACTCCAGGTGGGGCCTGAGCAGGGCAGAGCAGAGGGGAGGATCCCCTCCTGTGACCTGCTGCCCACACTCCTCCTGATGCCCCCAGGATCCCATTGTCTCTCCCAGCCCCAGGACACACTGCTGGCTCATGGCCACCCTGTCATCTACCAGGACACCCAGGTCCTTCTCCACAGAGCTCCTCTCCAGCAGGTCACCCCCAGCCTGTACTGATATGAACAGTTATTCCTTCCCAGGTGCCAGACTCTCCACTTGCTTTTATTGAACTTCATTGGGTTTCTCCCTGCCCAGCTCTCCAGCCTGTTATGAAGAAAATAAAGTTTGATTCACCGTTAGCATCTCCATTCAAATGAAACATGTAATGGAAGTAGCATATATGAATCCTGAAGACCTTCAGTAACTCAAAGCTCTGAGGTTTTAATCATTGTAACGAAGGTGCCAGACACTCTACCTTGATGACCTTTCCAGATCCCAGCCTCAGCCGCAGCAGCTTGTCTTTGTTAACGTTCGAGTCAAACACCTAGAGAGTTGAAAACCACAAAACACAGTGTCCTGGTTTCAGTCAGGATAGAGTTAACTCCATCTGTAGCAGCTGATGGGATGCTGTGTTTGGGAGTTACAATGAAAGCAGTGCTGAGAACACCCTGATGTTCTTAGTTGCAGTCAGACAGTCAAGGACTTTCTCAGCTTCTTCCTATTTCTCTATTCAGGAGAAAGGAGGGGCGAAGCCAGGACAGGTGCCCCAGATGGGCCAAAGAGAGTATTCCATGGCAATGACGTCCTGCCCAGGAGAACGGGGGGCTGAGGGGAGGAAGAAGAGGGGCGGTGGCGGGACGCGTGCTGCTTGGGGGGACGGTCGGGTTCCGGGACAGCTCTGGGTGGTACCTGAGTTGTGTGGGTCGGGGAGAAACTGCAGTGGGGATCAAGAGTTTCATCTTCTTTTGCTCTAAAGTCCTGTTAGCATTGGGATATTTGATCTTTCTGTTCTCTCAGTAAACTCTCCTTATCCCAACCCACGGGCCTCTTAGTTTCTTGGGTTTGGAGTTCTTTCCCCTTCCTTTTCCCTTCCCTTGTTTCCCCCTTTTTCCCTCTTCCCCTGCTCTTTTACTTTAAGGAGCAGGCAGCTGCGTGGAGCTCGGCCCACAGCCGGGGGGAACCACGACACACCGGGATTTCCCAGCTGCTTCAGGACTCTGAACTGTACTTAACATATTCCATAAACTCTTAGATCTCTCATGTGCTATGTCCCATTTTGCTATTTCCAGAGTTAATTCTCAGATGTAAGACAGCACAGATAGAGCATCTCAGTTTCCTGAAGCAGTAACAGCTGGGCACTCAGGTTTTAAAACTGCTTTAAGCTCTGGGTGGATCAGGCCAAGTACAACAGTGTGACACTAAGCAGCAAGCAACTGTCTCAAAGTTCTATACATTAAACTAAGACATAGACAGCAGGACAACTCTTTCAGGAGATTAGGAGCCTGCTGCATTCTGTTGCTAGAGAGAAGCATGCCAGGCAGACCAAGAAAACAAAAAACCTCTAAAGAGGAAGAGCAGAAAGGCCTTTTCAACAAGGCACAGCTCCAGGTGGGTGCAAATGCAGGAGCCTCTGCCATGAATTTTGCTAAGAATAAAACCAGCAGATGTGTTTTAAAGGTGATGCTTTGAAACGTGAGAGCATTTCATAGAATCATAGAATTGTAGGGGTTGGAAGGGACCTCAAGAGATCATCGGGTCCAACCCCCTGCCAAAGCAGCTCCCTAGGACAGATCACTCAGATAGGCATCCAGACGGAGCTGGAATCTCTCCAGAGATGGAGACTCCACACCCCCCTGGGCAGCCTGGCCCAGGGCTCCCTCACCCTCACTGGGGAAAAGGTCTTCCCCATGTTGGTGCGGAACTTCCTGTGCTCCAACTTGCAGCCATTGCCCCTTGTCCTGTTCCCACAGACACTGAAAAGGGGCTGGCTGATTCCCCCTGCATCCCCTGCTTAAGATAATTATAAACATTAATTAAGTCCCCCCTTAGTCTTCTCATCTCAAGGCTGAACAGCCCCAGCTCCCTCAGCCTTTCCTCCCAGGGGAGATGCTCCAGGCCCTTCAGCATCTCCGTAGCCTCCTCTGGACTCTCTCCAGGAGATCCCTGTCTGTTTGATCCCAGGGAGCCCAGCACTGGACACAACACTCCAGGTGGGGCCTGAGCAGGGCAGAGCAGAGGGGGAGGATCCCCTCCTGTGACCTGCTGCCCACACTCCTCCTGATGCCCCCAGGATCCCATTGTCTCTCTCAGCCTCAGGACACACTGCTGGCTCATGGCCACCCTGTCATCTACCAGGACCCCCATGTCCTTCTCCACAGAGCTCCTCTCCAGCAGGTCACCCCCAGCCTGTACTGATAGAAATGGTTGTTTCTTTTGCTTATTAGCAAGGTGGTTTGGACACAGCTATAGAGGACATAAAAGCAATCTCCTTCTGCTGGCAGATGTGCTTTGTGCCACACAAGGCCCTTCTTACCACTTCCTCGAGTTGTTTCCAAAGGAGCATAGCTAGCTCCACTGGCCCTTCTCACCATTTTCATTAATAGCTGAGTGCCTAGCCAAGCTAAAAGCATCTCAGTCACCTCTTCCTGCACAGGAATGGAATCCCTTATTATTCTACAGGGAACACACACGACCTCACAGTGCTGTAAGTGGCACCTTTAACACCAGCACCACTACTGTGCCAGATGCAGCAGGTCTCTTCCAGGGGCTATCACACTCACTGAGCATAAGGAGGGAACAGAACTGTCTTTACCTGACCAAGCCCGTTGTTCTGGAACAGCCAACCTGTATAGGCAATCTCCAGAGAGTCTCCTCCTTCCACTCCCTGCCCTTCTCCAAGGAGGAGATCCTGGCAGAGGACGGAATCGAGCACTGGGGAGCTGTTGCATTTGGCAATACATACCTGCAGAAGGAAAGCCTGTCAGTGCCTGTGCTGCTGAAGCAGAGGTGCTCCACACCATTCCACTACAGCTCATTACAGATCAGATGCATGTCTCACTGTACTGATCAAGCCCAGGTTGTTTCCTTGTCCCTGTGTGGAGTTTTGCTGAGCTTGGCAAGCATACACCCCACTCCTCAGAGCCACTGCTCTTATGGTACCCAAGAGCCTCCACTCGAATTCCCATCAGAAGTCACAGGCTGCTCACCTCAGAGGCCTGGATCTACAAACACAGCTCAGCCAGGCTCATCCCAGCTCTCAAAGATAATCATCAATGACAGCACCACCCTGGCTCTGACCCTTTCAGCAACGAGGGGCTCTCAGAGCTACATCTTGATTCCCCCTTGTCCTGAACAGGCCAGCAAGTCATGCCTGGCACAGAGGGAGTCGTTACCTGCCTACTGAAATCCATCGCTGCCTTTTCTGACTCAAACATGATGGACCAGTTTTGTCTCTGATCATCATAGAACGTACTGTAATTGTTGGGTTGAACCTGTGGGAAAGGACATCAGTCCTATGTTATGTTTGAAAAGACAGTTTCAGGCAAAATAAAATAAAATCCATATCCACAAGAGGCTTCAAGTACGAGCTACTGAAACTGAGCAGAGGAAGAATCCTGCTGTGTTGCTGCCCAAGTTCAGAATGCACAAGTCACCTTTCATTTACATGCTCATTATTGTAACTCAAACACTTGAGTAAATATTAAGTTCTTCCTACATGCTGCAGCTTTCACAAGATGGTGAATGCTTTCACAAGCTTCTTTGAAGCTAGGTCTGTAACATAGACCAAGATGTTTAAGTATAAGTCATCTTCCTTTTCCTAAGTACTGATTATATTTAGACCTCCAGAATCGATTGGAGGAGTCATTCTTCCCTCACTTCTAAACAGCCATGCTGCCACTAGCTGAGCACAGAATCAATTCATCTCTTTTAAAATGTTCTTATAAAGTTAAAGAGCAAGCTAGCAGCCTGGGCAGAAATTTGGACTGAAATTCTATTTCAGAGTAGAATTTTTACCAAAGCAAGAAATTTTATGTCAGCTGATGACAAGCTGAGAGCAGCACATCTACACCCCAATACTTTGTGAAACTGGCAGAAGCCAGAACTTCCTGAGAGATCCCATTTTAGGGCTTACAATGCTCCAAGTTGTTCCCACTAGCAGAAAAATGCTGAGTGTCAAATTTCTGAGAGAAAACCATTTCCTTGCTATGATTTCCTTCTGCTTGCTCAGTTATATTCTCTCAGTCACTTAACCACAAATTATTAGCATGAAGACTTTTGCTCTGTTTCTACTGCAAAACTCAAATCATCTCCTCTGTGCTGGAGAGGTAATAACAGCCCTCCCACAGAGCATGAACTCGCATTATGAAGCCTGCTGATGAAGTGCTCTGCACAAGGCAGATGGAACAGTGTCTTGTGCAATGCACGTTAGGAGGAGGAGCAGAACAGCACTCCCAGCCACTGTGTCACCTCTTGCTGGGTCAGTCAGATGTTTGACCACAAAACCTATCATCTAAGACTTGGGAAAGCATTTCAGAGCCAACTCCTGCTTGCTGTAAACAACACCGATCACTGGAAGCTTTCCCACCCAGAGTCCTACCGTGAGCAAGAAGCCTGGATGGATCCTTGCAGTTGCAATCTGTTGCTGCTGACTGATGTAAAGGATGATCCTGTACTGGATTCCACAAGGAATTGGGCAAGGAAGAAAAACAAAAAGCAGAAACTCAAAACATTTTTGATTCTAATGTGCTTTGTCAAAACCTGAGCCTAAGGCTACAGCATTTGCCTGCCAAATGCACCTCGTGGCAGCGTTTCTCACACCAAAAATACTTCACACAGTTCTGCAGCCTATTGAACCCCCTTGAAAACATGCAAGCCTTGTTTAGGTACAGGAATCAAGCATTTCAAACCAATTATTTTGCAGTAAGATGCTTCCACTGATCCCACGTTTCTAGTTACTGCATAAACAGAATGTGTACTAACCCTTCAGTAACTCCTAACACATGGCACACAGGCATAAAGCAGTGTGAAAACGTGAGGAGCAATAACGGGGAGGAGGGAGCTTTCCAGGTACTAAAGAACACAGAGCATTATACTGACACACTGCCCTACTAGCAGTGAGCTAACAAGGGGAATTGCTTTCTTTTAAGCACCTGCAGGAATGGCTCCTCCACTCAGCACAGCTAGGTGGGGGAAAGGGAGAAATCCACTGTTCCCAGCTGCACTGGCTGCAACATTACACAGGCAGCCTGACAACAGCTGAGTTAGCTTCCTTCCACCAGCCCCCACCTTCCCAGCTCCCCCAGGAATGTCCCACCTGAACACTTCCCAGATCAACAGCTCAGGAACTAGTTTGCCATACAGCTATTTTTAATATTTTTTTTTCCAAAGCAGAAGCAACTTAGTGAGACAGCATGAGTCAGGAACCAGGGGATATGAAACACCAACATCAAGGACAGATCAGAGTATCCAAAGTGCCTTTGAAACACACCAGTTCACTGGGCACCTCAGGGCTGTGCTCTGAGAAGCACTTGGCAAGGAGAGGTATTCTGATTCTGAAGTAACAAAACTTAAGCAGAGCATCTGTACTACAGGACAGAGTTTTGCTTCATATTGATGCCTGCACACAGAGATCTGTGATCCAGTTGTCAAAGACATTCTGAGCAAGTATCAAAATTGCTTCCAGAAACATTGGAAGAGGTGCAGTGCCTGAAATACTGAAGAATATTTCAGGCACAAGTTGTAGGAGATCTTAGGAACTTGGGGACTGCAGCAAAGGAAGATGTCACCAGGGTAAATGGCTGAGCCATAAGAAAACCTAGAAAGTCATATGCAAGTGTGGAACCAACACCCCCCAACACCACCAACAAACACATTCTGGAGAGTTCAGGGAAACACTACCTCAAACCAGTGCACTCTCAGCAGGAAAACGTTGAATTAGTGAAGTGTTTCTCACCTCTTTAGTAGCATGGTTCCCCACTACAGCTGCTCCATACTTGCCTTGCTTCAGGTACTGCCCGTTTGTACTGGAAGACAAGCAAGACAGTCAGCTGCAGAACCATCCCTGCCCCACATTTCTCTCTACCATCACTGAGCTTTTCTTCTCTACAGCTCAGGTCCCTGGCCTAACACCTCAAGCACTGGGCAGCCTTTCTCAGCTTAAAGACATTATGACTTTCTGTTTGCCCACAGATTACAGGAACACACACTGTGGAGGCTGAGCTGAAAACTGCCCTTCTCACAGATCCGGGGCAGCTGGGTTTATACATGATGCAGTGTGACACCAACAGAGAGTTGCACTGCTGGCACTCCATGCTTGTGCCTCAGCTCTCCATGAGGGAACACAGAATCATAGGAGTTGGAAGGGACCTTGAGAGATCATTGGGTCCAACCCCCCTGCCAAAGCAGCTCCCTAGCTCATACTGCACAGATAAATATGCATCCAAGGGAGCAGCCCAGATAAAGCACCAGTGCCAGGCCTGCACTGCAGGACGTGGTTCCCTTAATGGCCAAAGCCAGAACTTGCTGTTTGGCAACCGCATAACCCTAAATCACAGCACGGCCACCAAAACCTTTCTGAGCACAAACTTGCACAACATGTGTCTATAAGCAACAGTCTCTTCCCACTCATCCAAAAAGTATCTTCCCTTTATGATCAGGTCTTCAGGTCCCAGACACACAGACTCTAAAGGTCCCACAGGAAGCTGCTGCACTTACTATCGATAAGCATGAACTGCAGTAGCCACAAACACCGATGGGGCTCCTGAAGCTGCTGGGGCCACAGGAGCCTTCTGGGCAGCCTGACCTGCTGTGGAACAAAAGCAGGAATACCTGTCAGCAACACTGAGCTGGCCTGGCCAGCAGTGATACCATGACACAGTCCTCCCCACACAGAGAAGCACAGAATCACAGGGGTTGGAAGGGCCCTGGAGAGCTCCTGGGGTCCAACCCCCTGCCAAAGCAGCTCCCCAGCTCCTATTGCACAGGGCGGCGTCCAGACGGGGCTGGAATCTCTCCAGAGATGGAGACTCCACACCCCCTGGGCAGCCTGGCCCAGGGCTCCCTCACCCTCACTGGGGAAAAGGTCTTCCTAGGCTCCAACATGCAGCCATTGCCCCTTGTCCTGTCCCCACAGACACTGGAAAGGGGCTGCCCATTTCCCCCTGCATCCCACCCTTCAGATAGTGATAAACATGAATCAGGTCCCCCCTGAGTCTTCTTCTGTCCAGGCTGAACAGCCCCAGCTCCCTCAGCCTTTCCTCACAGGGGAGATGCTCCAGGCCCTTCATCCAAAAAAAAAAAAAAGTAACTCCAGGAGATGAAAAACCCAAGAGTGATGTTCCAAAGCCACCAAAGGCCACCAGAGTGGCCAGGTGTAGGTAGGGCACTAGAGAATATCATCACTTCAGGAAACCAAGTGAATTCTTTGCACCACTTCTCTTCACAAAGGCCCACACTCTCCCAGCAAGACACAGGTCTTTCCTCAGGCTCAGGCACTTACCAGCTGCCCCCTGACCCTTCTTTGGCTGCTTTGGTGCGGTGTACTGGAAAAATTCATTTCCATGGCTAGAGACTGTTTGATCCAGACCAAAGAGAGAGGCCAACCTGGCACTGGAAAGAGAAAGAAACTGGTTTACCTCACTTACCAAGGGCTTTATAGATAATGAACACCGTTAATTACATGTTACAGCAAATATAAAGTGTTTACTCTCACTTTAGAAATAAACAAAGGGATGAATGTTAAGCAGCTCTATCCTAATTAGCTGTTTGAGTAAGCGGAACTTTCAGCTGAAGAGGCTGGGTAAGTGGTACAACTGGGTTTCATTTCCTCAGAAGTTACCCTAAGGAGAAAGGAGGATGGAAACTACACCAAAAAGTAAGTTACTTTAAAGCAATGCTGAGGCCTGCTCTCATGTCAAGTAGATGGCTACTACAGTGCTGAAAAAAACCCAGAGAAGCCACCATTCAGCACCATTTCATCTTGAAACTCATTTTTCCCATCAAGTTTTAAAATAGCAAATGCTTTCCTGTCAAAGGGCAGCAAGTTGAATGCTGCAGGTAAGCAGGTTACTCCAACAAGCTACCTGCTCCTAGTGCCACGCAACACATGAATAGCTCACACTCAGACGCAGAACCCACAGAGGACAACCCCACTGCCTGTGGGCCTGCAGCACTTCACATGAGATACGTAAAATAAATAGCCCTTTAGTAAAAAGGGAGAGGAACAGTTTAGAAGAGTCGTTGAAGCTCCTGGAAGGAGATACAAGAAAGGATTCCTTAAAGGAATACAAGAAAGATGTGGGGCTGTTGGAGAGGGGTCAGAGGAGCCATGAAGATGGTCAGAGGGCTGGAGCAGCTCCCCTATGGAGAGAGGCTGAGGGAGCTGGGCTGGGTCAGCCTGGAGAAGAGAAGGCTGTGGGGGGACCTCACTGCAGCCTCCCAGTCCCTGAAGGGAGCAGAGGAACAGGAGGGGAATCAGCTTGTTCAAGGGCAGAGCCTGGCAGGACAAGGGAAATGGATTAAAGCTAAAGGAAGGAAGGGTTAAATTAGATCTTAGGGGGAAGTTTTTTACAGAGAGAGTGGTGAGGGGCTGGAACAGGCTGCCCAGAGAGGGGGTGGGTGCCCCGTCCCTGGGGGTGTTGAAGGCCAGGTTGGCTGGGGCCCTGGGCAACCTTGTGTAGCTCCAGGCCTGGAGGTTGGTGTCCCTGCCTGTGGCAGGGGGTTGGAGCTCTGTGACCCTTGGGGTCCCTTCCAACCCAGAGCAGTCTGGGATTCTATGAAGGTGGTTGATGAGCAGGCACGACCAAAAGGACGGGATCTCAGGGGGCAACAAGCGACCCAACTGTGCGTGCAGCAGGTTGGGGTGGCAAAAAGAGCAGCTGAGGGCAATGACCAGCGCTGGAGCTGCCACCCCCCCGTTCAACACCCCGGCCCGGTAGTGGAGCCCTGCCCTCCCCGTCCGCCACAGGCGCGAGCAGCCGGTCCCACTCCTCCGGAGGGGCTCCTGACCGAAACCCTGCCCGGGTCACCTGGCAGGAGGGCTCAGACGACGGAGCCCCTCCGTACTCCAGGCCTGCCGGGCCCCGCAGGCACACCGAGGGACCCGTACCGCCACCCAGCCGCTTCCCGGGGCTCGCCCTTCGCCCCAACCGAGGCTGGGGGGGTGTGGGGGGAGCCCAGACACACCACGCCCCCCGCGCCTCAGCACCGACCCCGCCGGGTGGTTTCGGCCGGCGGGAGAAGACCCCACGGAGGGGCGAGACCGGCAGCGGGGAAGGCTCCGCAGGCCGGCTCACCGGGCCGGGCAGGAGCGAGGCCCAACCCCGGGCTGCTCAGGGGCCCGACCCTCACAGCGAAGGGACTGCACCGGGGCCGCTCCCCTGCGGCCTGCCTCACGGCGATGGGGAGGGGCAGCCGCTTACCCGCTGGCGGGGGACAAGAAGTCCGCGTCGTCCTCCTCCACCGCCGCCGCCGCCCCGAACATGGTAGCGGACCCGCCACCACCCCAGCCCGGCGATGTCGTAAACGTGCTGCCCGACAGCGAAGCGCTTTCCGGCCGCGGCGGGACGGGACGGCTAACGGCGGGGGGGAGGGGGTGTGTGGAAGGAGAAGAAGAAGGAGGACGAGGAGGAGATGGGGTGGGAGGGGCTTAGAGAGCCACGTCGGAGAGGGGGCGTGGCTTTAGCGGGGTTGGGCGTGGCTTACCGCGCGGGGCTGCCGGCGCGGAGGAGAGCTCTCGTGGCGGTCGCGTGGTGAGTGACGCGCGGGGTCAGGTTGGGCTCGTGCCCGCGTCGCCGCCGCCGCCGCCGCCGCCGCCGCCGCCTGAGGGGACCGAGGCCGACGACCCCCGGGCGCCCTTGAGGGCGCCCGGGGGTCGTCGGCCTCGGTCCCCTCAGGCGGCGGCGGCGGTGGTGATGTCGGCGACGGCGTCTCCGCTGCGGGGTCACTCGCGGAAGGGTGCCCGAGCTGGGGTGGGGGTGTCAGGTAACCCCAGGCGACCTAGGGGAACAGGAGGCCGCGGCCTCTGCAGGGGCCTTTCCGGGCCTGTCGGGCTGGGTACGGAATGAACCGCCCCGGAGCGGTTCCTTGGGGAATAAGGAGAAACACCCAATGGAGCTGCTGGCCTGGCGATCGCTGGGTGCCCTCGAGGCCTTGAGGTGGTGGGGGCAATCCGCCGTTCTGTTCCAAAAGCCATTGGGGAGGGGTGGGGGGGGGGTGGGTGTCGGTGACCGGTCTGTCTTTGAGAGACGTTTGGCTTTGCCCAAGGGTTTTATTGCTCTCCTGATGCGGTGTGGCAGGGGGAGCTGCAGATCTGGGGGTGACTGTCTCTAGGGGGAGTTTTGGCTTTGCCAAAGGGTTTTATCTCCCTGCTAGTGAGGTTTGGGAGAGGGCCCTGCAGATCTGGGGGTACCTGTCTCTAGGGGGAGTTTTGGCTTTGCCAAAGGGTTTTATCTCCCTGCTAGTGAGGTTTGGGAGGGGGCCCTGCAGATCTGGGGGTACCTGTCTCTAGGGGGAGTTTTGGCTTTGCCAAAGGGTTTTATCTCCCTGCTAGTGAGGTTTGGGAGGGGGCCCTGCAGATCTGGGGGTACCTGTCTCTAGGGGGAGTTTTGGCTTTGCCAAAGGGTTTTATCTCCCTGCTAGTGAGGTTTGGGAGAGGGCCCTGCAGATCTGGGGGTACCTGTCTCTAGGGGGAGTTTTGGCTTTGCCAAAGGGTTTTATCTCCCTGCTAGTGAGGTTTGGGAGGGGGCCCTGCAGATCTGGGGGTACCTGTCTCTAGGGGGAGTTTTGGCTTTGCCAAAGGGTTTTATCTCCCTGCTAGTGAGGTTTGGTAGGGGGCCCTGCAGATCTGGGGGTGACTGGCTCTGGGGGGAGTTTTGGCTTTGCCAAAGGGTTTTATCTTCCTGCTAGCGAGGTTTGGTAGGGGGCCCTGCAGATCTGGGCTACGCTCTGGGTACGGGAAGGTTAGAGGCACACAGAAGCTGCTGGCGTTTCAGATTTGGGTCTTGTACCTCTTCAGTTACAAGAGGTGACAGCTGCTGTGTAATACGCTTTCTTCTTCGCATCAGTTTCTTGGATTTAAAAACATCTGAGCTGGCCCTCATTAAGCAATTTTCCACCTCTATAGCTTGAGGAATATGCCTCTTGTTGTGTGGGGGTTGTTTTGTCTTGTTTGTTTTTTTCTCTCTTGAAAAGCTTAGTATCTCAAGGTGCTTTGTGAGGCAAACTGCCTTGGCTTTAAATTCAATGCTTCTGAACCGGATGAGGTTGAAATGCGGCAAAACCGAATGCAAGTGCCAGCAAAGGGGCAGTAGGGGTTGGATAATTTCCTGGTTTAAAAGAAGAGCAGGAGTTGCAGACTCTTGCACTGCTTTGCATTGAGAACTGAGCAGTTTTGCATGGCTGTTTTCTACTGAGATTTTGCTGCTTGTTGGAAGTTACAGAGAATTTTTTTTCATTTCATATCGGATCTCTAATCTAGAGCAGCTTTTTAACTAGGCTTAGAATTAGAATAATTTCTGCCAGTAGAGAGGAGGAATTAAATAAGCTTTCTGACTCATTTTTGCATGCTTGCTTTTTTGTTGTAAAGGTGCACCCCCTGCAACTTATTTCAACTTGTGCTGGTGTGAGGACAAGCAGGTTTGGGGGTACTTTTTGGAGGACTGGGTTTTTTTGGTGTTGGTTTTTTCCTTTTTAGAGAATAGGTTTGGAGGATTCCTCTCTCACTTATCCCTTTACAGTGTAACTTGAAGTTTGGGAATAAAGAAACACTCCATCCCCAAACAAAAGCTTAATGCTTGAGAAGGGGAGGTGTTGAGACTACTAATCATTAACAGTCTTCTAGTGCAAATAGATGAGGATATCTACCATATTCACAGGGTGAGTTTTGAGTCCAAGCCCAAAGGAGCTTCTTTTCAGCTCTTTCATTTTCCAGTCAGACATTAGGTCAGAGGGATGACAGAACATTTTGCTCTTTGAACTAAAATACAGTATTTTCTCCTGTCCTTTTTCTTTGTTTCTGTATTTGGTATAAAGACCCCCTGTACCCAACAGGAAGATGTTGTGCCCCTGCAGACCTGCCTTCTCCACACTTGGCTGAAGGTCACTGTGAAAGTTAGCAATCTGCATCAGAATTTTGTGCAGCTGAGCTGAAGCAGACTGCTGGTGTGAACTTCTCCAAAAACCTGCCAGGAAATCGCTGGGAGTATGAGCAATTTTTTTTAAGGGAAAGATGAAAAAGTCTCAGTCCAGTTCTATGTTGCTTAGTTAATCTACTCCACTGCCTTTTGCTTCAATCTAATTTCCTGGAAATGTTCCCAGGGAACTCGAGACCAATGATTTTTTCATTAACCTTTTCTTCAGCTGAAAGCTGGAACCTGCTAATGCAGAGAATAATGGGACTAGTTATTGTAAACAAGTTAAACTCCAGTTTTGCTTCGCTTCAAATTAATTTTCTAAAACCTTTCATTTGTTGGTCCTGGAAATAGAATTTTCTGGTTTAGAAGCCAATCTAAAGGCAGAGAAGGCTGTGATGAAATATCTTTTTTTTTCTTTCTTTCTTTTCTTTGTCCTTCCTTTTCTCTTTTTCCGCAGTCTTTGCTGTCATCTTCCCAGTGTAGGCTTCTTCAACACACCTGCTCTTCCCTCTGCCTCACCTGTTCGTATCTGCAAGGGTCCTTTTGCTTTCCAGTGGCACCTGAGCACCTGTGATCGCTCATGAGAACAATTGCTTGTGTGGAATGGATTTTAAAGTTTTCTTTTGGCTCTTTCTCTCTGCACATATGTAATGCCAGAAAATTCCACGTCCTGGTACCAAACCTGAGAAGCTGGGAAAAAAAATACGGAGAGAATACATGAAACTAACAGCAAGTCCACCTAGTTCTCTCCTGAGACCCTGTGAGTGCTACTGCACTTTAACAAAGTATGATTTTCCCACACATGCTCATTGGTTATCAAGGATTCAAATCTTATTTCTCTGATGAAAGTACATGGGCTTGGGATATGCGCTTTGTCTAGTTAGCTGATCTTTTGGCTAACTTGGATAAGAGAAGGTTTGAAAGTTGGCAAAGTTTGCTTCTTTTTTCTTTTTAAATTTAATGCATCTCTCCTTGGGGGAAGAGGCATGTTTGGTAAATACACTTCCAGGCTCTTTCTCACGTTACAGATAATTTAATTGGACTTGGATCCGTAGAATTAAAAAGTACGTGCAGGCCACCTGTGAGGTGCAGTGTGCTTCTGAGCTTACAAGCTAATGCTTGCCAGCCAGCCAGCAGGCTCCTTTGTGAGCTGGGAAAAGCAGCAGTTAGCAAGGTGCCTGGCTTCAGCGTCCTGGTGTAGGTGCTGGTCCTTGTGTCACAGCCTGATCCTCCTCGCAGTCCGTTCAAGCGGTGAGTGTACCCTGTATGGGCAAAGGGAGCAGCTCTGTGCTGCCTGGGTGCGGGCTGAGTGCCTGCCTCGCTGTGCTGTGTGGCTCTTGGCTGGGTGCCTCCATGCTGTCATAGAATCACAGGATCCTCCTGAGCTGGAAGGGACCCATAAGGACCATGGAGTCCAACTCCTGGCTCCACACAGCCCAGCCCAGTCAGAGCATGGGACTAGGTGCGTTGTCCAGATGCTTCTTGAACTCAGCCCAGCTCGGGGCTGTGACCCCTTCCCTGGGGAGCCTGTGCCAGTGCCTGACCCCCTCTCTCAGTAAAAAACCTAGCTGTGTCTGTACGGAGGCTGCACTGAGAGCCAGGGACCCGGTGAGTGAGTTACTGCCTCAGTTAACTTCCCCTGCTCGCAAAGGCGTTGTACTAAAGAGACTTGACGGCGCGCTGTCACAGCTTGACTGCATTTTCAAGCTTGCATCCTTTGCTTGGGAAAGAAAAACACTAACAAACGTGGAGCGGACTCAAAGCCAGTGCTCCCAGCAGGCAGGCGATCCCAGCTGGTTCTCCTCCAGCCCTCGGGAAGTGGCCGGCTGCCGTCCGGGTAGCACTCCGTGGGAGGCAGCAAGATACGCCTGCATTTCCGATAGGGTAAGTCAAGCCCTCTACATCAAAGGGATAAAGGAAGTAGAAGTGCAAGCTCCTGAGGAACACACCCAGCCTTGGAATACCATGGAGGTGAAATGCAACCCACAGCATTGGTCTGGTTTTCTCACTTGCCTCTTTCATGGTCCCCTTGTTTGTCTGAGCTCCAGGACTAATGGATCTGTGTCGTGGGTTCCCCCCGGCTGTGGGCTGAGATCCAGGCAGCTGCCTGCTCCTTAAAGTAAAAGAGCAGGGGAAGAGGGAAAAAGGGGGAAACAAGGGAAGGGAGAAGGAAGGGGAAAGAACTCCAAACCCAAGAAACTAAGAGGCCCGTGGGTTGGGATAAGGAGAGTTTACTGAGAGAACAGAAAGATCAAATATCCCAATGCTAACAGGACTTTAGAGCAAAAGAAGATGAAACTCTTGATCCCCAATGCAGTTTCTCCCCGACCCACACAACTCAGGTACCACCCAGAGCTGTCCCGGAACCCGACCGTCCCCCCAAGCAGCACGCGTCCCGCCACCGCCCCTCTTCTTCCTCCCCTCAGCCCCCCGTTCTCCTGGGCAGGACGTCATTGCCATGGAATACTCTCTTTGGCCCATCTGGGGCACCTGTCCTGGCTTCGCCCCTCCTTTCTCCTGAATAGAGAAATAGGAAGAAGCTGAGAAAGTCCTTGACTGTCTGACTGCAACTAAGAACATCAGGGTGTTCTCAGCACTGCTTTCATTGTAACTCCCAAACACAGCATCCCATCAGCTGCTGCAAATGGAGTTAACTCTATCCTCACTGAAACCAGGACAATCTGACAAGAAACCAAGTCATAATTCCTGGGTTCTCTGCCAGGAGAGTTTTATACAAATCAAGTTACCTTTGGCTTTGGTACCCTTCATTAACCTGGGATAAGATACTATCTCACAAGGACATACTGAACTTTAATGTTTAACGTCTCAGGTGAAGCTGAGTATGCTGGAGGAAACTGCTACAGGTGCTATCAAATTGAAGCCTTAACAATCTAAAAGAAAGTAGGTTGGAAGTTTTACAGCTGCCCTCGTGTTGCTGCTACAGTTTGGTTGTACTTGTGAAGCCTCTTTTGTGCTGCTCTCTTCATACTGGGCATAAACACAAAGTAGTGTCTTCAGCTGTAAGATGTCCTGCTGCATGGATAGTAAAGCCTACCATGCTTTATTCTGATTGGTTTGCTTCTTTGGAAGGATGTCGTAGTGTGAAAACCCTTTTGGCAGTAGAGTGACTTTCCTTTGCTGAATTCCTTAAGTAAAGCCATAAAAAGGGATAAATACATCATGACAGTAGGACCACGGGCACTGCTCACGAGTTGATCCCACGTTGTGCTACTTTTGATTTTGATCTTGCTTGAAACCACTGCCCCCACAGTAAGGGCACTTGTGGAGCACACTGCAGCTGCATTTCTTGCTATACTTTTTCTCCTTTGTCACATTATTTTCTTCTGTAGCAATTGCTGGCGCCAGCTTTCTGGTCAGAGAGGTCAGAGAGCTAGCTACCCTGACGGGATGTGTCTTGCACATGTTGTTGAAGAATTTCTCCACTATTTGTTATGTGTCTGCCTCCTTTTTACTACTCCCCCAAGCTCCTAAAAACTGGCCTGTAGCTTTGAAAACATCACCTTTCTTCATTCTGGGGTAAATATGAGAGGAGACTAAGCGTACGTTGTTACAATAGCCAAAAGCAAGAAAACCACTAGTTTTTCAGACATAAATTCATATTTGATCTCTGTTTTGCCTACTTTCTTAGAAAGTCTCTGCAACGTGTAGCCTGTATGAGTAGGTCAGAGAGTTCTCAAATCTCTGCAAAGATCTCATGAGGAAGACTCAGGGGTTACTTTTGCTCTTACATTGATCTTTGTGTGAGCATCCCAGTCCTTGGTCTGGTCCTAACATGATGGGCTTTTGGCTTCAGTGGGCTGCACAGTCAGAGCAGTAAATATTTATCTTGGGTCACACGAAATCTTTGGCTGTAACAATAGGGATTGTCAATATTTTGTGAGGGATGGTTTCACCCAGGGTAGAATGGAGCTGAAATCCTGTCTGCTTCAGCCCCTACCCCACATTTTGCATAGCTGGGAGAGAAGCTGAATATAAATATTTCCTGCTGATTGTATTGCAGGCAGTTGGTCTGGTCTGAAATAAGCTGGGCAATAAATAGGTTTAAAACGGAGTAAAAGTGATCATAGCTAAATCCAGGCAGTAGTTAATGATTAGCCTTTGATATAGATAATGATATGCGTTCTGCTTGTCAGCATTATCTGGAAGTTTAGAAACTTTGATCCATCTCAGACTTGTAGCCTGTTTGGAGAAGGCTGCTCTCCTGGAGGCAGTACGTGGAAAACCTGCCTCTGGAATAGTAAGTACTCAGCTTTTTTTAGTTCTGAATCATTTCTGCTTTGGTTTAACAGCTCTGTGGCAGGCCAAGGGTTTGAAGTCTAGATGAAAAAGGCAAGTGTTTAGAGCTTGTTCTCAGAGTGGTTTATTGTCACTCATAACTAAAAAAAAAATCACAATTAGTTTGAGCTCTCCATGCCCTAGAGGTAGTCTAGTCAGAAGAGTATCACGAGGCCAAGGCTCTTCCAAAGGCAAGTTCCTTCCCAGACAATGGGTAGATTCAGCTGCCCTTTCCTTCTTCTTCATTATTGCAGGAGATCTACCTTGCTGAGCTGACAGAGTGAAGGTGAGATTGTCTTTTTGCATTTCCAAAAGTGCAGATGTAGAGCTGCTCTGTTCTGTGGACTAGGGCTATGAATTTCTTCTCTGAACTTGTGTACAAGTTGTTTGCATTACTACCTGGAAGCTATTTCTATGTCACATGTTCCATCCTCTTGTTGTTACCCGAGATCACGGAGCAGGAGCGGGGAAGTGCCTCCAGTGATGGGTATTTTGGTCTTACCTGTCTGCTGAAAAAGGGTTTGACTTCCTGGGCTTAGTTAAAACACAGTGGAATGGATTTTCCTGACCATGGTCTGTGTTTCACCTTGCATTTTGCTCAGAAACAGTTCCAGGCTTCTCAAAACAACAGGTGTTTTGAACAACAGAAGCACAAAAACATTTGATTCTTGGCTGTGACAAGCTTTTGTTTTGAGGGAGAGTCACAGATGATGGTGCAAAGTGAGATAGAGACACATGCATTTCCCTTTTGCGAGCAGGGAAAAAGAAAGTATTTGTCTAAAAGTCCCTTATGGTGAATGATTAGGCTTTTCATGAAAAACCTACACTTAAAAGGTGACCCTGACATGCCAGGGTAGGAGTTGGAAGTCCAAGTGTTCTTGTAGGAGCTGACATCAACAGCGCATAGCTGTTGTGGCAATGTCTGGCATGGGCTGGAACGTGACAGCTCCAGGGAAGGTGAGTGAGTGGCCACCTTAAACTGCTGTGTCTGCACATGGACATGTATCTAAGGAGTAACCTTAGACAAACAACTGCTTAAATGTGAAAAGAAAGGAGTGGAATGTGCTCATGGGGTTGTTATTCAAGGACGCTTTCACATGTGGTGGAACATAATGTGCAGGGAAGATGGTTCCCTGAGGTGAGCATGTGGCAGTACTGCAGACAGGGAGACTTGTCTGAATGGCTTGAACTGGTGTGTCTCATGCCATGTGTTGGGAACAGATTCCTAAAACTTAATTAACAGGGGATTCTGGAGGGTGGTTTTCTGCTTGTCCAGATTCTTAAAATACATCTGAAAGCTAGTGCAGAACTGGTACAAGCGTTGGCTTCTCTGGGCTAAGACTGGTTACGAAGTTGAAAACCCAATGGAGGGAGAAACAAGCTTGGTTTCCACATTGCAGGTCCATGTCCATAGCTAGGTTGTTGTCTGCTGATCCAGGAACTTAGAGCTCTGTTACCACTGCACTGCAGTGCCTTAGGCATTGCCCGAGTTCATGAGAGGGAAGACTGCTCTGCCAAAGGCTTTGCAGCGTGACATGTTCAAGAGCAGGAGCTTTTTAGTTTGTAGGATCTGGATCTGGGCTCATAAATGATGATTTTGCTCTCCAGAGCGTGCAGCATCTCTGCAAGAACTGATAAGGCCTTGAGGTGTACAGGTTATCAAGCTACACGTGCAGTCGCAGTGCTGTGAGGGTCGGTGGGTGCTGTCTGGGCAAACTGCTCCAGCTGAGCTGCTTGAGCAGGGAGGTTGGACTAGGTGATCACCTAAACCTGACTGAAAACCTTAATCACAAGTGCTCCTATGGTGGCTCTTGGAACAAGGGCAAATGGGGTAACATCTGTGAGTCTCTGGGGAGTCTTCTGAATCATCAGTGTTGATGGTCCTCAGGCTCCCTTTTATGAGGACTGTAAGAAACCAATGCCATCCATTTTATTACCCTGAGCATTAGTTTTATCTACACAAGACAAAGGTATTGATGGTGTTGCTAGATAGCATCTGGTAACCCTGCACCTGTATTAAAGGCTGGGTAATGCAGTTTTAGGGCCCACTGAGTCACGTTGCATTTTTACAGCTGAGGAAACTTTGGCTTGCTTGGGAATGCACTCACTGACTCCTGGCTTCATCTCGTGTCTCCTGAGGTTATTTTACAGTCTTATGGGGCTTAGAGCTAGAAGGCATCATCCTAAATAAATCTGGCCAGGGCTATCTGTACTGGTTAGCCTGGTGTGCATCCTGCCGACTTCAGCAAGCCACAAAGCCATGGTTTATCTGGTATTAGGTTGCAAGTAGTACCTTGCCTTGCATCCTGATGTATCTAGCATTCCTTACAGATTGAATGCTTCAGCGTGTGGCCACTGAAAGGCCACAAACAGGAATACAACTCCTTACCCTCTGGACAGAGACACCTTTTTGTGTGAGACAGGCTGGCTCCTTTTCATAGGTACCAGTGGTGTGGGTGATGGGACCCTGCAGGGACCTGGGTGCTGAATTAGTGAATGCAGTGAAAAGTCTTGTACACAGAAGGTTCTGGGCTTCTTAATTCTAAGGTTTAAGTTCTGCATCTTTAAAAAAAAAATCAGTTATAGGCAGAAGAATACATGCTGAAAGCTGTTCTTGAGTAGGGTACATAAAATAGGGACTTCTTCCCTAGGGCTGAGTCTCTAAAGAAGCAGGAGTTCTCTAACCTTACTGGATACAAGATACAGTTCCAAATACTAACTACTTTTTTTTTTTTAAGATTAAAAAGTTGTTGAAGAGCATGGCAAGGCTCAGGACTCTGTACCACTTGTGGTACACAGTGAGGCAGCAGGAAGTTTGGATGTTTTCTGTCTCTGGCCATCTGGGTCACATCTGCCCCATCCCATTCCTGTGCTTGGTTGTGTAACATCACTGCAGAAACCGCCAGCCAGGATAAGGAAGTATCTAGTTATTCAAGAAGTTACATAATCTTGGAAAATATGGGTCACATGGCATTTCTTCTTGCTTCCTCTTGCCCATTGCTGTCCCTTTTCTCTCCACTGGTAAGAAGGAAGGTTAGGCAGCTTGCTCCAGTGATGTGAACTGAAGCATTCTGCTGCACCAGCAATAACCTACTGCCATCCTGAGAGAGCATGAGTATTTCCCACCCAAAGGAACCTGAAGTCCCCAGTGGGACACTTCCAAAGGATGGGAGCATATCCTCCAGAGTGAGCACCAAGTGGTTTTGAGTGAGATGGTCCTCAGGTGATCTCTGGCTGAACATCTTGTGGGGTAAGCAGTCTGCATGCTGGGATTTCAGCCATTCTGCCTTATCTCTGCTTAGACATGGCTTGCACCCTGGGAGGGGGAAGGGGAGAAATTCAAGTTTCTCCTCCCTGGATGCTGAATACCAGGTATTTTATGACATGGGCATGTATGACTCTGTACTGCTTCATACCCTTGATGATGTGAGGAAGAGAGATGAAGCCATGATAAAGTGGCCTGCCAGACTGCGGTCAGAAGTCTTTGACATGCACAGGGAGTGCTGAAGAAGTTCTGTTGATGCCTCCTGGGAATTGGCCTTTGATGGAAACTTGTTAGTACTAGCTCTGAATTCATGCTGGCGTTGGCTGGAAGAAATCTTGGTGTCTGACATGCTTTCTTATAAGCCCTTTAGCCTGGATGTTCTATAAAGAAATTGTAGTGCAGCATCCTCTGTCAGTTTTGGCATCTCTCATGCTATGGTCTCTCCAGATGAGTGCTTGCATCGGTGGTTGTATGGCATTGTCTCTGCTCTGGGGAGCTGTGGGACTGGCATTCACTCCTCAGGTCCTGCATGTACTGAGGTGCCTCAGTTCTGCTGCAATCCAGAAACTTCTCTGCTCTTGGGTGTCAGAAAAGGATGTGACTGTCTCCTCTGGCTAGACAGAAAGGACAACAATGAATGTTGCAGAGCCAGTACAGGACCTAAAAAGCTAGAGGGGGAAACACTGCACGTGTACAGGATGGAAGAAACTGAGCTAGTGATGAGCTTGAGCATGGCAAGTCCCAGGCCTGCTGCAGAAGCGATCTGCTCTGCCTTTGACACCCCACACAACACTTCCATGTCCTTATTTTGTGTATCTTCCATGAGAAGAGCTGGCTGGAGGTGGTGCCATTAGAGCTCGAGCAGGAACGTGCAAAAGGGGAAAGTTTTGTGATGCTCAGAGATGAACTGGCCAAGTCTGACCTGTTGAAGAGATCCCAATCAGCATTTCATTGGTACCACCTTAGTCACCGTTGCAGCTCTCTGTGTGCTGATGCATCACCTCACCTTTCTGAATGCTGACTAATGTTTCTCTGGCGTTTGGTAGTGGTAAAAAAACAGCTTGTGGTTGATGTGTCTGTTCCTGGCCTTTAGCTTCTGGTCAGTGGGTGTGCAGCTCTGGGCTGAGTGAGCTCTGCTGTCCTCCCCCAGCTGCACTTTTGCTTTGCTTGGCTTGTAACAGTGGCTCCAGCTGGGCTTGGCAAAGCTGGCCAAGGGCAGGATATGCTCCCATCCTTTGGAAGTGTCCCACTGGGGACTTCAGGTTCCTTTGGGTTGGAAATACTCATGCTTTATCAGGATGGCAGTAGGTTACTGCTGGTGCAGCAGAATGCTTCAGTTCACATCACTTCTCTTTCTCCAGAGCTTGTCTGTTGTGTCCTGCAGGATGTTCTTCTCTGGATAACAGCCATGCACGTGCAGTTCACCAACCATCCATGGCCTTGGGGCAGCTTTCAGCACCTGTCCATCTGCACAGGGGACAGTAAGAAGCAGCTGTGCTGAGGAGATGGTGTTACTGTCTTATGTCCTGCCAGGAGTGGGGCAACCTGGAGAGTGACCTGAAGATCTAGCCCAGCAGTTGGAGGCATGGTTTGATCTCCAAGGTTGCAGTTCTTCTTTCAAAGGAAAATGTAATGTTCACTCATCTGTCTGGGAATGTGGCCAGAGTTCTGTTGTGGGGGGGGGGGGGGTTTCTACTGATTCCTGTGCTGATACAGGCCCCCTGCACTGCTGGCCTAGAATTTGTGAGAAAGAGATGAATCAAGGACCAACAGCATTGGTTCTGCCACCCCTTGCTAAAGGTTGATGTGGAAGGAATCTTACCCATGGCAGTGAGAGAGGTGCCAGCACGAGCAGAGTTGTTGTAGCTTGATGGAGTTTGGGACCCTCTGTGAGGAGAGGATCGCTCTTGGACCTCAGCACAGCGCTTTGTGTGTGTTCCAGGTGCTTGAACTGGGACTGCCAGTGTCAGGCCTCTCTAGCAAAAATGTGGTTACAGCCAGGAGAACATCAGCAAGGGCTCCTCAGTTTGGCTTCTCAGGGGTGTCCTTCACTTACTGCTTTCCATCTCGTGTAGTTTTGGAGTGGCTGAGCAAAAGGCTCCTCTAGAGAGGAGTCTGTCTGCCTGTTGCTCAGCCTGCCTAACTCGCCATTACTTTCTCCATCTGTACACATCTCTCTGTGTCATTTCTCAGCCTTTCCTCTGATGTTACCAGTTTCAGTCTTAGGTTTTCTGCTCACAGGGTTGCTTTCTGCTGCCTTTCACTTCACTGGGCCTGTTAGTAGTGACATGGGCTGGCACGATGCTCCGCTTCACGGAGTTCAGTGCATTGTCCTATAAAGAACAATCTGTCCTTAGTTCTTTTATTTTTTGTTGTTGTTCAAAGATTTAGAGATTTCCTGAGGAGTCTGCAGAAGCTGGAAGATTAGGAATGACCTTCCCCTTACAGGGAAGCAGATCAAGCAGGGTCTCTAACAGAAGGTAAAACAAACTCCATCAAAGGGCTGTGATTGTAGCCATGCTGAGAGGAAAACCTCTGTCCCCTCCTCTGGTCATGGGGATTGTGTTCAGTGAGTGCCTGTGTTGTGCAGCTGAGTGTTGCTGTGGTTTAAAGGACAGGACCTGAAGGGTAGAACCAACGCTGATACCTTATCAACTTCTTTTAATCTTCATTTTAATTAAAAGTTGATTAATGTATACACTGTACTGAGCTGCCAAATGATGCCATACCTCTCCAGGAAGCCTGTGTGACCAGCATCTCAACTGGCATCTGTAGACTGACATTAGACCTCTTTTATTTTATGGTTTTTTCCAATGCCCATGAGTGCTGGGGTGGTCACATGTGGAGGGTGCAGCTTGTCTCTTGAGGACAGAGCAGCCATAAAATGAGAGGGACAAATATGCTGGTACAAAAAGAAACACAAATTTGGTAAGAATAGAGTAAGTGAAGAGTGGCAGCCAGGAGCCCTGAAGGGCAGGGGACAGAGGGTCAGGTAATGTGAGAAACCAGCAAAATGACCCCACTTGGCAGGGCTCTGTGTGATCTTTGCAAAGACCTGCAGAGCCCCTGTGAGTTCCCCCAGGCACCAAGGAAGGGGCGTACACTTGCAGAGGGTGATTCTTGGCCCCAGCTGTGTGATCTAGCTGTGCTACAGGGATCCTGAGCTGGAATCTGCCTTAGTCCTTCACCCCTAAACCTCCCTGGGTGAGGCTTTGCTCCGCTCTCTCCCCATATCCTGCCCCTGGGGTCTGTCAGGGCTGTGTTAAGACAGGGTCTGTCTCAGCCTGGGTGGATTCTGTCAGTCCTTGGCATGGCTCATGAAGAAGGGAGCGTTTTTGATACCACATGCTCTCTGCTGTGTGGCATCCATGGCTGTGTGTGATGGCTCCAGCCTAGCATCCCTGATGGAGGTGATGGCAGAGGATTGGTCCTGCATGGCTTTCTCCCCTCATGAAGAACTAACAGCCCTGTAGGGTTATTTTTAAAAGCCCATCCTTCTGCTTGCATTGTGCATGATAACTGCAGAAGAGCTGGTGTCTGCACGCTGCCAGCTTGGCTGCATCTCCCTTCTAACATCCATGCTGACTGCTTCCATCTCTGCATGTCACAGTCTGCCCAGACCTCACAGAATCCTAGAAGAATCACCTGGACTGGGAGAGACCCTTTAGATCATTGAGCCCAACCAGAGCCTGACCCTGCCCAGCCACCTCTAGATCATGTCCTTAAGGACTTCATCTCCACACCTTTTAAATCCCTGCAGAGATGGTGGCTCCACCACCCCCCTGGGCAGCCTGGTCCTATTGCTGACAGCCCTTTCAGTACAGAAACTCTTCCTGATATCCAACCTAAATCTCCCCTGGTGCAATTTTAAGCTGTTTCCTCTCATCCTATTGCTTGTCACCTGGGAGAAGAGACCAACCCTCGTCCCCTTTTGAAGCTGAACACAAGATGTTGTCTGTAGCCCTGCTCAGCTCCTGGTTTGCCCATCATTCTCCACTCCTGGCACTGCACCCTCTGGCATCTCAAACTGGACATCCTCCAGCGTAACTGGCTTCTTCCTTCAAAACCTGCTGAAGCCCATCTGTATAAATAGCTCAGCTGTATCCCTGCCACTTACAGGTGGTGAGAGAATGTGCTCTCTATCACACGGTGTTTTTCTGCTGGGCTCCACTGCTCTGCCTTGAATCGATTTGCAAGCTTCTCTGGACACGGACAAAGCCCAGGAAATACAAACTAATGCAGCCTGACAACCTAACTCACAAAACATACTGGAGCTCCTTGTCAGAGCCCTTCCCTTCTCTTTCTGCTCTTTATCCAAACCCCTTCTAGTGTGTGAAGCTTTTAGGGAGCCTTAAACTGCTGGTAAAGGGTTTTGGTTGGGACTCAAAGGTGGTGACGCAGTACCAAGCTACACAGTTCTGCTGTCACCTTGCAAACATACTGTAAATTCTTAATGTAGCACTAAGAGCTCCTTCTTCAGGACTTGCACAAGGGAAAAACAGAGGTGTGCAATTAAGAGGTGTGTGGGTCAACTATAATGGGCATGCCACAGCCCCTCCTTGTGTGTCTGAGTCCCAGCCTGGGGTTGCTGAAGCTGCTCAGGAGAGCTCAGACAGGAGTTTTGGCCGTGGAGAACCACAGTGTGTGTCTATTAAAGCTTGTTATATTATGTTACTAAAGAATGATCTGTTTGTTCTCTGTGTGTTTTGAGTGTGCCTGTATTAGCTGGATGCAGTTAGACTCTAGATACTCCGACTGTGTGAGTGGGTAGAATGGGTCTGCCCCTCGGCTGTGCCTTTAAGCAGCTCTGGAGCTAAGCCTGGGATCCTGGAGGACTCACAGCAAGCCCACCCCTTTGGGAAGGAAGCAGTTAAAGTTGCCCAGTTTGCCAGGAAATTGGATAAACTAAAAGCAGTGCTTGAGTCTCAGACCATTCAGAGGAGACCACAGTTAGAGCCAGTGAACAGTGCTGTAGTGTCTGCAGACTCCCTGCTTCTCCTCCCACCTTCATTTACAGCACTTCAAACAAAAATAAAAAGGATTGGGCTCAAGAGCACGAGTCCAGAGCCAGTGGAGCTCAGTCAGTCTGCCAGCTGGAGCTGTAAGTAGAGCACTGATAACTTCTGGTTGCCTTTTCCTTTATTCATGTGGTTTATATGTAGTGTCCTTTGTGCCACACAGGACTGACCCGTACGTGATGTGCAAGTAAGGAACCTCTGCCTTTCCAACGGGCCGTTCTCTGTCTCTCTTCCCTTGCATTTCTCTCAGTTTTCATTTTCATTCTCTGTACATCTCACCCTATCTTTTTCACTTCTCGTTCAGGAGAAAAGAGGGGACCCCCTCTCCCCCTGACCCTGTTCTTGCTACCAAAAGTGTCGGTGGAGACACCCTAGGTAAGAACCACTTCAGACAGAGCTCTGGAGGCTTCTGTGCAGGAGCCAGCCCCATCAGCGTGCCTGCTGCTGCTGCGTGACAGGCCACTGCAGCCATCACTGGCTCTGTTAAACGAGTAGCTAGAGTAACTGGGCTGGAAGGGTGGTTTTAGGGCTCTGGTCCTTTTGGACAGAGCCAGTGGAAGGTGATTTCTTGTTTTTTCAGAACTAGCACGGGAAAGATGAGGCACTGGTTTGAAGGGGGAGTTTGCTGCTTTAGTGGGTCTTGATTTAGGGCTTCGTTGTTAATGCTGCTAGAGTACTGATTTGGAAAGTGGCTTCATTCCCTTTGAACGTGGCTCTAAGGAAGCTCCAGTCACACACCGTGTTTCAGTCTGAGGTGACTTGGAAAGTACTTTCTGGGAGCTTGGCAGATCCCACTGTCTGTCCTGTTTCTGCATGTCCTGTGCTTCTGCACTAAAACGTGTATCTCCCTTGGGTGTCTGGGAGGCTGTTTGCCACAGGAAAAACTGTCATTTACTGTGGAGTGGCAGGATTCTGGATTAACTGTTTCCAGGGCAGAAGTGAGAGATTGGGAAACTGTTGTGGGGGTTATGTGTAATGGCTGAGACCTGCTGGAGAGGACTGCTTTGTGTTTGGCATCACACCAGGCCTGTTTACCCATTGTTTCTATTCTGTGATGGCATAAGATACCTTTCTTTTTCCCTGTCTCTGCCCTGGAGTTGTGAATGTGGCTTCCTTCTGTGTGAGATGAGGCAGCACTGGTTAAGTGATGTTGGAAGGGGAAAGGAGTCTGATACTGAACTTGAGCTAACAGCTTGTTACTGCCAGATCCTGCTCCTGGCTGCACCTCTCCCTTGGCTTGCTGACTGCTGAGGTGGCACTGCAATGGAGGGACAGAGACCTCTCTGAACAGAGCCTGTCTGTGTGCTGCGGTCAGTCCTGTTCCCAGCCTGAAGTAAGGGGAGTCCTGGGTGTAGCTCTGAGTCTTGCTGTGTTCCTGAAGAATTTTTGAGGGGTGGTGAAATGGAGACTGTGACTGTGCTGACCTGGGGTGATGGCACCAAGGGGCAGAGAAACAAGCCCTGAGGAGGATTTCCTCATTCCTCGCTCTTGTCCCACCCTGTTTGTTTTCTTAGTGGTAGGCTGCTATAGAGTACAACCCCCCTCTTCGTGGGGGTGTCCCTGGTAGCAGTGCAGCATGGAGACAGGTGCAGCCTGAGGTCTGTGCCCTTCAGGTGTGCAAGTGCTCTGAAATACCTGGGCTGGCTGCAGCCGAGGTTTGCTCCAGATCCCCTCTCCCAGGGCATGCTCAGGAATCCGCTCCAGTGCCTGCCCCTCTCTGTGCAAATATGTGGAGCAGGCAGCGCTCAGGAGATCAAGTTGCCCATTCAGACAACAATACCTGCTGCTGAAGGGCCGGGTTTGTTCCAGACTAACCCCATCTAAAGAATCCAAGATAATAGAAACTGAGGTGTGTGGATTTCTTCTTGTGGTATGGAGTCAGACTTGTTCAAAAAGCACCTTTCATCTTGTGAGAGGAAGGGGTCTGTGGCAGTCAGCTCCTCTCTTAAGGCTGCAAGCAAACCAGAGGGAGGTTTGCCGTTAACCCCTTGCTGCTGCCTCAGGTGCTGCTTTTACCCCAAGGCACAGATAGAGACCTCCTAAGTGGAAACTCAGAGATTGGTTGTACTGGGCTGTTCCACTGGAAGTGATTTATTTTTAAACAGAGATTTACCTTTAGTAACACAAAAGACAGCTGAAGGGGCAGAGCCTAAGTTACTTCCTCTTTCATCTCTTTCAGGATCCCATAAAATGCCTTTCAGTGTTAGGTAACTGCAGCAGGTGGTTGGATTTGCAGCACTAGCAGAGTGCTGGGAAGAGGGTGGGAAGGAGATTTCTTTCCTCTCAGGGCTCCCTTCTCTTTGATCCTGTGGTGTAAAGCACTTTGGTTGTTCTTCTTCCTTCCCTGCTGCAAAAACCAATTTGAAGTTTGTGTGTCTTGGCAGAGGCTTCCTTTCCCAAGTGTTTTTATTTTGGGACTTCAATTCTAGCACTTGAACATTTAATTTCTGAACCAGTATAATCTTACAAGTCACACTGTAAGAACATCACACCGCTTGCTCTGCAGGGTCCTTTGGTGATGCTTTCCTGAGCCAGGGGGCTGCTCCTCGTGTTAGTTTCTTTTTGTTTTCCCCATGAACATTTTCCTGAGCTTTTTCTCTGCTCTTAATATTTAAACATAAATCAGGGGTTGGGGGAGCTCAAAAAATAGTAGCAGAAAGATGGACAGGGAATACAGTCTGCTCTCAGGCAGTGCCCTTAGGTTGTATTACAAGTTTTAACTTTCCAGGGAAGTTACTGTGAAGTTGTCTAGTACAAGAAGAGATTGGCTACACCTTCATCTGCACTGCTGATCCCCAGCACTGCTGACTTAGTTTCCTTCTTATCATCCCCAAATCTTTAACTTCTCTCATTGCTCTTTGTACTTTGACTCCAGAGCCTTTTGAGATCCCCCCATCACTGACGACACTGGCAGTGTGTCCTGGGCCACCGGTGATGGCTGCAGGGCCGTGTGTAAGGGCTGGCCACAAACCCAACCAGCTCCACCATTGCTGTTTGGGGCTGTGTTTGCTAGTGCTGCTTTCAGCTTAGAAAGCTCTTCTAGAGCTTGATTCCCCCTTTCCAATCTAAATATATTACAGCTATCAGTTCAAGCGCCCTATTGTCTTTTAGCTTCAAAAGCTCTTTTTTCCCCAGTTGTGATCACTCCTGATGATTTCTCTGGAAGGGAGTATGTCTCCTCTCCTATTTTATTTTTCATTTTAATTTTATAAAGTGTCTGGTTATTATTTCACTTGGGTTTATTTGAGTGCTGGGCTAGGCTGGGAGGGTACCCAGTATTCCAGATGCAGTGTTGGTACTTACCCCTTGTGTTGTCTCACCTGGACTGTGCTGGGCTTCCTTTGCCCAGCCCTGTCACGCTGATGGATGCTCTTGTGTCAGAACTGACTGATATTCCCAGGTTGCTTTTCTCCTGTTGCTGTTTCTACTTGGTGAGGTTTAATTTCACACCAAACTGTCCCAGCTTGCACCCCGAGTTGTGCTGGGGTGCAGGACTGGGGAGCCCTGTCCACATCTACCCACAAGGTGTATTTTTATTGTTAATGTAGGGTGTCCAGATTTACCTGATTGGCAGTAACCTCATTAGGATTTGGACTGGCAGCCTTTTTTGAGTGTTTCTCTCATGGTGTGTAATGTGATTAGAGGGGGAAGATGTGACAATGTAAAGCTCATGGAAATGAAATTGGATTGCCTGTGGCTATTGGAGACCTTTGCCTGGAATAGGTCTTGTACCTCTTAACATAATTTCTTTGTTAAACATGTCCCCAATAAAATGCATAACTGTCAATTAAGAGAAAAATTGTAATCTGATCCTTTAGTATATGCAGTTTGAGAGGGGGCTTGAGATATTTTTGCCTCTTGCATGACCACAATTGAGAAGAGACTTGCTTTTTTTCCTGTTACAGATAAGAAATGTTCCTTTTTGCTGAGCAGTTGTCCCCACGTTCCACCTCAATCAGATTAGGCTGCCTTTCTGGAAAGACTCTTTGGGATGGTGCAGCAGTGTGATGATGCAGAGCTCAGAGGGACACACCTCCCTTAAATTGTCCTGCTCGCTTTGCTCTGCATTCTCTGTAGGCAGAGTGCAAGACCATGAGGGTGCTCCACAAGTTTATCCAGGGGCAGTAGTTCTCAGTGGTTTAGAGTAGTTTCCCTTGCAGTAGCAGCAGAGAAAACATCTTCTGGTTAGTGCTGCTGCTTATTTTTCCCCCTCTGTTTTTCAGGGTCCCGCTTTCCTACGTGCCTTTTTGAATAGCTCTGTCATAAAGATGTCCCACGATCACCACACCAACAGCTCCATGTTGCCAACCACCCATCCTCCTGAACACGGCCACTCCACAGCAGCCCCAGGACACGATCATGGATCTGGCATGATGATGATGGTAAGTGGAAAAAATCATAATTAACCAAAGAGCTTTTCCTTGTCTGTGGTTCAGGGTAACCTGTCCCCTTACAGACTGTGCTCCTGAGAATAGGAAACTAAACTAGGAAGGCAGGAATCAATCCAGCCAAAACATAGACCCACTGTGGCTCTTCTGGGGTGAGGGAGTGGTGGGAGGCAATATGCAACTCGAAATGCATTTTAGAGCTGGAGATCCTTTGGCAGAAGGGTCATTTCTTGCAGAAATCTTTCCAGCAGCCAGCCTGGTGTCTGCTCTCTAGCCAGCTAAAGGCAGAAATGCAAAGCAAGTGTTTTCCTGCAAGAAACAGAGATGGATGGAGTTCTCCAGCCTGTCAGTGTTGGCAGAAGCTTTACCCAGAGCCAAGAGGATTGCGCAGTTACGATGGATCGTGCGGGTGACCAACCCCTGTGCTGTTCTCCTCCTGAACTTTTCACTTCACACTGGGTTGTGTTGGCTTTAAAGCCCTGTTGGTCCCAAATCCTGCTGCTCAGCTAACTTTGATTTAAACGAGTTCAGACTTGTGCATGCTGGCATCACTGAAGCTTTGCAGAGGTCCTGGGCAGAGTTTCCATGGAGATGACCGTAGGATCTGTGTCACTGTGTATAGCCAGTGCTAGGGACTTCCTCAGCTTTTTCTCCCTTTTCTAAACACTTCTGAGCTGAATTTCAGATTATTTAAAGGTGACTCATTACAGTTGAACTTTGAAAGGAGGGGAGGGAGTGTGCCTTTCCATTTCAAATGAGAATATCCTCAAGAGTGTATTTTGCAAACCTTCAGTTAAAATTTGCCTGCGGTCACGTGCTCTGAAGAAGGAATCAAGAATCACTGCTTCTGCTTACATTGCAAACAGTGGAACAGGAACTAGGACTAGAAGAGCCTCCCCTTTGTGGGCATGGCCCAGTGCAAAGCCCAGTAGTTTCTGGTGCAATGTGCAGTCCAGCATTGGCACCGATGTCCTTGTGAAACTCTTTGTGTAGTCTAACAGCTAAGTACTGGCATTCTTGATCTGCTCCATGCTATATAAATGCCATTTCTTTACACCTGTCAAGTGTTCTTACCAGCAAGGGGAAGTTAGAGGATCCTGCCTTACCCTGCACCTGAAAACTGTGATTAATTGCACAGGAGTTTGAATTAACAGTGCACATGAAACTGTCAGAAAAGGAAGGAAATAGGTGCAGCATCTTAGATAACAGACTGGAGATCTACCTACATTTTAACATGTGTATATTCCCTCTCCTCACTTGCACCAAGGAACAGGCTCTGTTTCAGCTGTAGTTTACAGACCTAGGCTGTAACACTATTTGGGTTGTGGGACTTTGGTTTTAAATGTAAAGCTATTAAATTCATCAAAGAAATGGACATATACTCTGAAAGCAGCTTTGTAGTGATTTCTGCTCTGGAGGTAATGAATGTCTGCTCATTCTTAACAAATGTTGAAATTAATCACAATTCAAATTTTCAGTAAATAGCCTTAATTAAGCATGAGGGGAATTCAAGGAGAAGTTCCTCTAGCTTAGTGAGTACTTTACATGTGCAAAGACTCTGTGGTGCATGCTAAAGTGCAATGTATTTCCCTGGATGGGAAGATTACATGAACCCCAGCTGGCTGGGGGATCATTGATGACTCCCCTTCCCACAGCATTCAGTCTGCAGCTTCAGGAGACCTATTTTCACCCAGAGGAAGCTGTGGCCCTGCTTTCTGTACAGTACTCCTTGTACCTGTATTTAGGCCTCTGTTTCCCATAGGATGGTAGGAGGTTCTGTAGGGAGACAGGACTCTGCTGGCATGCACAGGCTGGGACCAGAGGATACAGCTATTCGAGCCCTTATCCATATGAGCTCATACCAGGTGAAGGTGGGGAGAAGAAAGCACCCCGTACCTGAGAGGGCACAGGGACCCCCACAGAGACATCCCCATGCCTCCCTACTTCTGATGCTGAGGAGAAGAGGTGCTCTGAAAAGACGGAGAAGATGCTTCTCTGTAGCAGGTCCTGTGAAGGACAGAGCCTTCTGCCCAGGGCAGTGCCTGAGAGAGCTGCCTGCCAGGGCTGGAACCTGTCTCTCCTGTCTGTGTTACACTGGATTTACAGATGAGGTTTTTTGAGTCTGCCTGGTGACCAACTGATCTAAGTTCTTGCCATAATCCAAACCCCTTTGCTAAACCTTCTTGTGAGCTCTGTCTCTGGATGAGCTACTCAGGCTCATCTCGATGTTCTTTGTTTTGGGCAGGCAATGACTTTCCACTTCAGCTATGAGAATGTGCCATTGCTGTTTTCTGGGCTTACAATCAATACTCCTGGAGGTTAGTAAAACTGCCTTGTCCACTCCAAACAAAACCTTTGCAATGGATGAATGTTTCAGGAATGACCTTGCTATTTATACCAGAAACATGCAGGCACACTGCATTGAGTCTGTTTTAAATGCCATCTGTGGGGTGACCAAACAGGAACATGTTTGTCTAGTTTAATAATTTGCCTGGTCTTACTAGCTAATGGTGGTTGCTGGTGTCACTTCATGGGAGAAATTGCAATTAGCAGATGGATTAAACTCACATTTCCCACCTGTACGTGCGTACACGGAGCGCTGAGCAGAGCCTGCGCAGTGTGACGTGGGGGTTGAATCATACAGTGCATCTTCTGATGTGTTCTGAAGCAAAATATCTGTTGTTGAACAGCTACAATAATGTTTCCTCTTTTGTCAGAAATGGCTGGTGCTTTTGTGGCTGTCTTCTTCCTGGCCATGTTTTACGAAGGCCTTAAGATTGCCCGGGAGTGTTTGCTCCGTAAATCCCAAGTCAGCATTCGCTACAACTCCATGCCAGTGCCAGGTCCCAACGGCACTATCCTGATGGAGACACACAAAACTGTTGGGTAAGAATTCCACTTCACTCTAAGATGAATTTTTTCAGCAGTTGACAAGAGTTGAAAGCTGAGACAGAAAAAAATCTGTGCAGACAGTGTTACTCTGCAGAGTATATCGAGTCCAGCTTGGGATGCTGCTTGACACTGGAGGTCACCTGGCCACCCTTTAGGATGGAAAGCAGCAAGGAGTCAGATAAGCTTGTTTTATTTCCAGAGCAGTAGCAAACATGTGTGGGGAGTTGCCAGGAGCAGAATTTGGGTGTTACAGCCAAGAACCCTGACAGAAAATACTTAGGATGCTTCTGTTGACAGATGGTTGAAGTCTCTACTCGGAAAAGAAGCCATCCTGCTTATCCAAAGCAGGGTAAAATAAGGTCGTAGAAGTCAGCTGAAAAGTTCCTCAGCTGAAAGCTTTGTCCTCCCAGCAAGTGCCATGCTTTCTGTGGTGTGTTGGTCAGCTTTGTAAGGAAACCCACAGTTACAAGCACAACAGATGCATGCAGAAGTCTGTCCAGCCCTGCTTTGTTATCCTCTCTGCTGTTTCATGCCCCCCATGGCATCCTGTCAGCCTCAGAGCTACGTCTGCTCTTTGGGGATGTGCATTTTCCCACCTGTCTCCTGTGGATGCTGACTATTCTTTGGGTTTTGTCTTCTCAGACAGCAGATGTTGAGCTTCCCTCACCTCCTGCAGACTGTCCTGCACATCATTCAAGTCGTGGTCAGTTACTTCCTCATGCTGATCTTCATGACCTACAACGGGTACCTCTGCATCGCTGTGGCAGCAGGGGCAGGGACGGGCTATTTCTTCTTCAGCTGGAAAAAGGCAGTAGTTGTGGATATCACGGAGCACTGCCATTAGCGCTGGGTGCCCCAGAAGCCTCTCCACCCCGCTGCTCTCTTGAAGTGCAGCCATTGTGAGGACTGGATCATTCCTAACCTGAAACAATAGAAAATCAACCGGAGTTCACCACAATTCCTAGCTGGGGTGTAGGGTTGTGAGGAGCCGGGGTACGCTGCTCCTTCCTTGCTGCAGGCTGGCAGCAGGGTTGACTCTTGACGATCCCGAGGTAGCCATCCTTGGCTAGGATTTGCTTTATCCTTAGATTATGCTGTGATTGAAATTAGTTGGTTGACAGAAATGTAGAAATTACTCCCTTTTTTTTAAAAAAAGAAAAAAAACCTTATTTTATTTTTAAATTGTAAATGCTCATCTGTGAGGATTTTATGAACAGAAGGTGAAGATCAGAGCTGCCACTGGAGCCCATGTGTGTGTGAATGGCTGGGTTAATTCTACCACATCATGGAGGGAGGAGATCTCCCCGGCGCTGTGGCTTTTGGGGCCAATGACACCTTCTGTTGCAGAAGGACTCAGCCTCTGAGGAAGACTTGGTGCTGCACATTGGACACGCTGAGGTGTGTCCTGCCAAGGGAATACTTTGACACGAGTACGTGACCCGTGTGCTTTGGGGATCGAGGTGAGTGTCCCCTCCGAGCCTGGCAGAGCTCGATGGGTGCTCTTAATCCTCTGATGCACCCAGTGGCTTGACTCAGCTTCAAGCGACGACTGTTGGGTTTGGCTGCTGACACTTCCCAATCGTGGAAATAAACAGAGTAGGTGCAGGACAATTGTGTATTCACAGGGCAAAATGATTCAAAGGAAACGACTGAACCCATATTTACTTCATGTTGAATTGCACCTGGCTGGATCTAGAGCTAGACTTTGGGTTTACTAAAACTAGTTCTATAAACGAGGCAAGAGCTAATGGTTTCGTGACACTGCAAGTTAAAATGTCTGAAGAGGGTGTTCCTTGACTGACAGGAAATAAACCGACCGTGTTCCTGCAAAGGACAGAGTCGTGGACGAGAAGATGGGACTGCAGCAGCCTTCAGTCTCTTCTCAGATGAATTTTGGAGCAGCTTAGGCAAATTAAAAAGTATTCCTGACCCAAAATACTCCTCTTTGTCTGAATAATCATGCTGTGACTGTGTTAGCTTGGAGGTGCAGGGTCATCCATGCTGGTGGTACAGTGCCATAAAGCTCTACACGTGTCACAGGCCTGAGGTACAGCCCAGAGCAGCCTGTGGCTGCCTGATGGACAGCTTGTTTCTTTGGGCAGCTCAAAAACAGGGTAGGAGATGAGTTAAAAGCAGGCTTTGCTCTCTGAAGGACCGATTTATGTAGCAAATTTGCATCTGAGTGAGAGAGGAAAAGTTATTTTGATGGAAAACTTCTTGCCACCTCCCCATGAGAGACAGGAGAAGCCGTTCCCCATCGGCCCTTGAAGGGAGTTACATCTGGAACTGGCTGCAGGACACACTGATGCCCCCTCTGTATCTGTCACCAAGGTCAGAACCTTCTGCGCTCTCTAAGCAATCCTGCCTGTGGGAGTGGAAAACAGACCCTTCCTGTCCCTGTGCAAGGTGTGAGGACATCGTAGTGCTTCTCCGAGAGAACCGAGGCAGCTGAGTGCTGGCAGTGGCTGTGTGAGTCTGGAATGCTTCACACTGCAGGGCCTCAGTCCCTGGAGCAGTTGGGAGCTGCTGCCAGTGCTGCTCTGAGCGGTTTCTCCTCAACAAGAGGGAGTTGTTGTGTTACAGGGATGTCTGATAATAGGGCATAGCACCAGTGGCTTTGCATGATGACACTGGTCACCTCATACACCTCTTGCTGTGTCTTTACAATAGAACCTCTGCTTGCCCTGACCTTGCTGTGACCTTGTAGCCACCTTTCCTTGTCATCAGGTGGCCAGAATTGGAGTGATCAGAGACAGAAGACTCAGAGCTGAGCAACAGCTGTGACCTGTACAGTATAAATTCGGTTCTTGTTGGCTTTTCTGTCCCATTCTTCTTGTAGCATCTGTGTCCTTGAAATTATCCAACACTAACCTCACACTAAGCAGTGCTCAGAGGAAAGTGAGGACTTAGTGATTATGAGACCTGAGTAAATTAAATCCATATGTCACCCACGTGTAGCATGCTTGGAATGTGATGTCCTGCGTCTGTGTGTGTACTCTGATGTCTGGTCTCCACACGCTGTGCCTCTGGATTGTCATCTTGGAAGAACTGCACAGAGTCCCTGGGCTGTATTTGTCAGCTGGCTTTTGTTTTCCTTCGAGTGCCTTTTCCGTTCGGAGCCAGTCCCACCAAATCCAGCAGGATTTCTAGTTTTGTTTACAGTGGACTGTCATTTTTGTTTTTACTCTTGCTCTTGGTGGAGATAACTTGTCTGATGTTACAATGAGTATCAAGAATCTCCTGTACATAATTAACCAATAAAATAGATTGCATTTTACTGTGGGGGCTGAGTGTTTTGGAAGCGATTCTCAGCGTGGGAACGGTGGCTAAAGTGGAGACTGTCAGCTCCCACTGCAGCATTCAGAGTGACTCTGGTTTTAAGCTCCAGCTTCTATCAGCACAAGGCCCCACAGCTCCAGCCTGGCCCTCCCCAGACACGACTCTTCCTGCCTGCTGAGATACCCCGAGCGAGCTGCAGGGCCTGAGCATCCCATCTTCAGGTGGCTGGGGACAGGAGTGGGCAGCAGCATCCTCTGTGCCTGGCCCTGAAGCCACATATGTGGGAATGTGGGAAGTCACTTATTTGGGGTCTGTGTGGCACGGTTTTGTTAGCAGGGTGGGGGGCAAAGGGGTGAGAAGCTGCCAGAAGCTTCCCCATGTTGGGCAGAGCCAACCCCAGCCAGCTGTGAGATGGACCTGCTGCTGGCCAAGGCCGAGCCCATCAGTGACAGTGGCAGCACCTCTGGGGAACAGAGCCAAGAAGGAAGAAAAACCCCAAACCCTGTGCAACATTAATGGCAGCCAGAGGAAGGAGTGAGAGGATGGGAGAGGAACAGCTCTGCAGACACCAAGGTCAGTGCAGGAGGAGGGCAGGAGGTGCTCCAGGTGCTAGAGCAGAGATTCCCCTGCAGCCCCTAGAGAAGACCATGGTGGAGCAGAGATTTCCCTGCAGCCCATGGAGGATGATGATGGAGCAGAGATTCCCCTGCAGCCCGTGGAAGACCCCATGCTGGAGCAGGTGGAGACATCTGAAAGATGCTATGACCCTGTGGGAAGCCTGTGCTGGAGCAAGCTCCTGGCAGGACCAGGGCTGCAGCCATTCCCCGCCAAGGTCCTGACCCCATCCTGGCTGTGGTGCTGAGAAGCCACCATGCAGCCATCCCACTGAACGCTGGCAGACACAGGGGGTTCCCTCCAGACCCTTCCAGAAAGGGCAGACCAGCACCAGCAGGCACTGCCTGAAGCACCAGAGCTGCAACGCCCCAGCCTTGACCCACACTGGCTGGTAAAGCGGTAGAGATGCTCCCAGCATCTTCTCCTCGGTGGGGTCACCAACCAACTTGCAGGGCCAAAAGTTCCAATGGGCTCCGCTGGCTCTGATCTCAGCCCCTCTGCTGCTCCCAGGGGAAGCAGCACTCTGCCCCTGGCTGTACTGAGCGCACACAGGGACACGGGCGGGTGGTCACGGTGTTCCCCTCCCGGCCCGCATGGCCTCCACGGCTGTTTAAAGCTGCTCTGTGATTATTTAACCCAAAACCCGCCCCAAAGCGTATTTATTTAAAACAAGACACGTGGCCGAGGCGTGTTCATGCTCTGTAAGGACGAGCTGCATACGGGACGAGCTGTGTAAAACCCGACCCGGCAACCAACACCCCGGGGCCGGGGGTGGCCCGCTCCCGGCTCCGCCCCCCCTCCGCCGTGTCCCGGGGAGCCGGGCCCGTCCCCGCCGCTAGAACTCGAAGGTGCCGAAGTGGGCGGCGCGGCCGCCGGCCTTGGGCTGCGGCTTGTAGCCGATGCGGTCGTTGATGATCTGCTCCCGGCTCTTGTGGTCCGTGCCCAGCGCGATGGCCGCCGCCGCCGCCGCCGTCTCCTCGCCGGCCGCCGCCACCTCCGCGTCCTCCCGCTGCTTCTTGCGGCTCTGCGGGGCAAAGGGGCCGCGTCAGGGCGCTGCCGGCCGGGGGCGGGTGGTCCCGCCGGCGGCCGGTCCCGCTCGCACCTCCAGGTCCTTCCGGATGCTCTCGAACTCCTCGATGTCGTCCAGCTTCAGCTCCAGCCGCGTCGGTTTCCGCCGCAGCATCGCGCCCGCCTCGGCCCCGGCCGGGCTCGGCTCCCGGCCTGCCCCGCGCGCCCCGCCCCGGCTCCTCCCGGCCTGCCCCGCGCGCCCCGGAAGTGCTCGTGAGGCGCCGGGGCCCGCGCGCGGCACGGCCCGGCTGCTCCCGGCTCCTCCCGGCCCCTCCCGGCCCGCCGCCGCCATGGCCTCCGTGCGGGCACCGGCAGCGCGCGGCGGCGCCGCCGCCGCCCGTGCCCCGGTGCGGGCTCCCGCGCCCGCGGAGGTGGGTGTGCGGGGGCGGCTCGGGGATGGGACCGTGCGGGACGGGCCCCCTGCCCGGCCGGGACCCCGCCTTGAGGCCCTTTCACAGGGTGCAGGGCCCGGCCCGGCCCGGCCCGCTCGCAGCAGCTCCCCGGGAGGAGCGGCCGTGCCCCGCCTCCCTCCGCTGCCGCCCGGGGAGGGGGCTTCTGCGGCGTTCGTGCCCCCCAGCTCCCCGCGCTCGGGGCCAAACAACGACTCAGGTCGTTTTACCTCTGGGCTTTGTGCTCAGTGTCACCCCGCTGCCCCAGCGTCATGCCGTGCACAGTTTCGGGGGCCCTTCAGCATCTCTGTGGGAGCTTTCTCCAGCAGGGCAGTGCTTCCTTGCCCACCAAGCTGCCTGATGGCTCCTTATTCAGCCCAAGCACGCTTAAAACCCTGCCGTTACCTTCCAGGCCACGAAGAGCAAACCTGCGGAGCAGGAGAGCGATGCCCCTCCGGCCAAGAGAGCCCCCATCTTTTATGGCAGCTTGGAAGAGAAGGAGAGGGAGCGACTGGCCAAAGGAGAGTCAGGGCTGCTGGGAAAAGAAGGGATGAAGGCTGCCATCGAGGCTGGCAACATCAACATCAGCAGCGGTGAGGATGTTTAACCGCCTTTCTCCAGCCTTCCCCCTTGCTCTGATCAGCTCTTGAGTGTAATTTGAAATCAAAAAGCCGAGGCAGTTGCCTGGCTCTTCCTTCAGACCTTCCTGTTGGAGAAGGATCTCTCGTCCAACTGTTGTTTTCAGCCTGATGGTTTTGGGGTTTCTTTTTGTCCAGGTGAGGTCTTTGATCTGGAAGACCACATGAGCGAGCGGCAGGCGGAGGTGCTGGCGGAGTTTGAGCGCAGGAAGCGAGCCCGCCAGATCAACGTGTCCACTGATGACTCGGAAGTGAAAGCCTGCTTGCGGGCGCTGGGGGAGCCCATCACGCTCTTTGGAGAAGGCCCTGCAGAAAGGAGGGAGAGGTGCTGTGTCTGCCCCGAGCGTGGCAAACGGGGGGCTTTACTGTCACGATCCACAACCTGAGCAAGACTTAGTTTGGCAGAGATTAAACCCCACTGCATTCCAACTGAACCTCAGATTGCTCTGGGTGGCTGGGGGCGGCTGGGCTTAACCCCTGAGTGATATAGAATCATAGAATCACAGAATCCCAGGGGTTGGAAGGGCCCTGGAGAGCTCCTGGGGTCCAACCCCCTGCCAAAGCAGCTCCCCAGCTCCTATTGCACAGGGCAGCGTCCAGACGGGGCTGGAATCTCTCCAGAGAAGGAGACTCCACACCCCCTGGGCAGCCTGGCCCAGGGCTCCCTCACCCTCACTGGGGAAAAGTTCTTCCTAGGCTCTAACTTGCAGCCATTGCCCCTTGTCCTGTCCCCACAGACACTGGAAAGGGGCTGCCCATTTCCCCCTGCATCCCCTGCTTAAGATAATTATAAACAGTAATTAGGTCCCCCCTTAGTCTTCTCTTCTCCAGGCTGAACAGCCCCAGCTCCCTCAGCCTTTCCTCACAGGGGAGATGCTCCAGGCCCTTCAGCATCTCCGTAGCCCTTCTTTGGACTCTATACTTGGGTATTTACAAATATCCAATTGTCAGGTGGTTTATTGTGATAAGTTCTTCCCAGTTCTTGGACAATAGGATTATTTGGCCCACAACGAACGTGCAGGGGAAGGGGAGAGGAAAGAGAAAAGGGTAGAAAAGAGAGAGTGTGGAAAAGAGGAGGAGAGAGAGGTGGGGGGTGGCTGTATCTACCACCTCAAGGCTAGGGTGTTCCATTGGATGGCAGAATATTCTTCAGTGTCTCCGGGCCTGATGGAGGGAGGGATGTTCTTTGATGTCTCCACGTCTTCCTTGGTTGTCCCTTGATGTGTTCGTTCTCCATTGCTTCCCTCCATTTTTTTCATGGCAGAATGCTCCCTTTTTGTAGTCATCCTTGGCATAGCCACAAGCTTCCACCTGGCTTGTGGGAATGCTTCAGGGTGGGTGGCACAATGTCCGATCTGAGAACGGCTCCTGATGTCTCTCCTGATATCTTTTGGGTGGATATGTGGAAGGAATGCTCCTGATGTCTTTGAATAGTCATTAGGTCCACTTTAAGCCTGATTGGTTGTGATGTGGTGTGGTAGGAATGAGGTTTGGTTAGGTAAGAGAAAAAAGAGGGGGGACAGTTGTGTTGACAGCTGTGAAGGCAGATTTCCAGTGCCTTACAGTTCTGTGCTAGCAAGTGTATCGGATCCCTGAGGTGTCCCTTCTGGCTGGGGTGCCCCAGTCAGTAACGCTTCCCTACAGTGTGGCAGGGCAGCAACTGGTGCTTGGGTTTGCTGAGAACTCACTGAGGGAATGTGACTTAACCTGGGGGTTGGTTTTTTTTCCAGATTAAGAAATATCCTTTCAGTGGTGGGGACGGACGCGTTGAAAAAGACCAGGAAAGATGACGACAGGTCTAAAAAGTCCAAGGATGAGGTAACGGTCTCTTGGTCTTAGTGCTGCTGTAGATGCGTTTCTTTGAGATGTCTTATTTTGGTCCCAGGTCTCTTGGGTTGGGTCAGTTCACAGATTCTTGTGTCATCTCTTCATGCTGCTGCTTTGTTGCCTGTTTTAGTGAAACTGGCAACGTTTTTATCTAAATCGGGAGCCATTGTTTGTCCCTGTGGGCCCAGTTCTGTGCTGTGTACAGCTCCTAAACCAGGAGATCATAGAATCATGGAATCCCAGCCTGGTCTGGGTTGGAGGGGACCCCAAGGATCACAGAGCTCCAACCCCCTGCCACAGGCAGGGACACCAACCTCCAGGCCTGGAGCTACACAAGGTTGCCCAGGGCCCCAGCCAACCTGGCCTTGAACACCCCCAGGGATGGAGCACCCACCCCCTCTCTGGGCAGCCCCTGCCAGCCCCTCACCACTCTCTCTGGAAAGAACTTCCCCCTAAGATCTAATTTAACCCTTCCCTCCTCCAGCTTCACTCCAGCCCCCTTGTCCTGCCAGGCTCTGCCCTTGAACAAGCTGATTCCCCTCCTGTTCCTCTGCTCCCTTCAGGGACTGGCAGGCTGCAATGAGGTCCCCCCACAGCCTTCTCTTCTCCAGGCTGACCCAGCCCAGCTCCCTCAGCCTCTCTCCAGAGGGGAGCTGCTCCAGCCCTCTGAGCATCTCCGTGGCTCCTCTGACCCCCCTCCAACAGTTCAGATGTCTGGACTGTTGCTTGGTAGAGCGAGAACTTTATTGCTGTCTCCATACTCAGAAGCAGCAGCAACTGTGTTCCTGCTACTGCAACTGTTACTTTGATTTTTCTTGCTGCTTCTCTCTTCACTCTGAGTTGATTTTTTTTTCCTTGCTGTTTTTGGGGTCCTGTTGTAAGAAATAAGGACAACTGCAGCTCCAGGCTTCCATTTCAGCAGGGCATGTGTAGGGAAGGAAGGAGCATAACTATCAGCTGTACATCACTAAAGTGAGTTAACCATTCAGTGGGAATGTTTTTGAGTGACAAGGCAGCACCTCAGGCTCTGATCTGTAGGGCAGAGATCTTCACGCTGTCTCTTGCTCCCTTTTTCTGGGGCTTAGAGTTATGCAAATACTATTAAAAAGAGGCCTTAAGGCTGCAAGATGTAAGAGGAGGCGCCCCAGTGGCACTTGGGCCCTAAGGGGGGTCACTGGAGGTCCTGGTAGGAGAGCGGTGCCCTGGCAGCTTGTTCTGCTCCTTTTCTTCCAGTATCAGCAGACCTGGTACCACGAGGGGCCGCGCAGCCTGAAAACGGCGAGGCTCTGGCTGGCTAACTACTCGCTCCCCAGGTGAGATCAACCAGCAGGAGCAAGGAGGGAGATGGGAGACTCTCCCAAGTCTGGCTGCTAACCCCACGGCGGGTCGTGCCGGCAGTTAGAGAGGAAGGGAATGGGGAATGAGGTCAGCAAGTCCAGTGGGCTTCGAGTTCTCTGTGGCTGGAGTTAGCCCCGTTTGGGGGAAGGAGGGGGGAAGGCTTGTTTCCAGCAGCTGGGCAGGGAAAACGTGAGGGCTTGTAACTGCCCTGTTCCTCTCCTCAGGGCAGCGAAGCGGCTGGAAGAAGCCCGGCTGCTTAAAGAGATTCCAGAGGCAACCAGGACGTCGCAGAGACAGGAGCTACACAAATCCCTGCGGGTAGGTTTGGCATCAGCTCTGCTGCTGTTGGCAGGACCTTTTGCTGATCCTCCAAAGACAGCAGGAGGAGATCAGCTGCCCAGAGATGCTGTCCCGTGGCACCTGCTTTGCTGCACTGACACTCCTGCTCCTTCTGTCTCACCCTGTGCTGTGCCTGAAGCGTGCTGTAACTTTCTTTGGAGATTCAGAGGGAGGAAGAGACATCCCTGCATCGCCTTGCCCCTTGCCTGTGAAGCTAAGGGAATTCAGTCTTGGCTTTGTCACAGGCTTAGCTGGCTGGGAAGGGGTTGCTCACTTCCCTCTTCCTGCACAGTGGTCACTAGAGCATAAACCCAAGGGAAATACTAATCAAGGCAGTAGTGCAGAGTGTGTTTTAGGTGACTCCAGGGTGCCCTTTTTGAGCACGTTGAGTCAGCTCCACTGAACAGAAAGGCCCAAGCAGAGTGTGCTGCCTCTCTAATCCTGTTCACACCTGGAGGCATTAGCTGTGGAGGGTTTGCTTCTCCCCTCAGTGCCCTGCACTGCTTGCTCTCATCTCTGGTTGTATTCATTGGGCTCTCTGTCAGAGCTGTCGCTGTGAAGCAAGCCTGTGGGGTTACTGGGGGCCAGTACCACAGGGGTGCCTTGAGAGCAAAGCTGTGCCCCAGGGCTGCTCTGGCTCCCAGCCATCTGGGTCAGGCTGGCTCGGTGGGCCTCCTGCTTGCAGCTGGAATGGCATCAAGGTAGCTCCTCCCTTTGAAAGAGACTTTCTAAAGGCCTCTGGCATCTCCTGTATATATTTGCCTCTTTCATAGAATCAGGGAATGGTCTGGGTTGGAAGGGACCCCAAGGGTCACAGAGCTCTAACCCCCTGCCACAGGCAGGGACACCAACCTCCAGGCCTGGAGCTACACAAGGTTGCCCAGGGCCCCAGCCAACCTGGCCTTCAACACCCCCAGGGACGGGGCACCCACCCCCTCTCTGGGCAGCCCCTGCCAGCCCCTCACCACTCTCTCTGTAAAAAGCTTCCCCCTAAGATCTCATCTAACCCTTCCCTCCCTCAGTTTCACTCCAGCCCCCTTGTCCTGCCATTGTCTGCCCTTTGAAAAAGTTGATTGATCTCAGTCTTTGGCCAGGGCTTCCCCTGGGTCATTTGTACTTGACTCATTGATTGTTCTTCTTCATTTGTGGTTCCAGTCCCTGAACAACTTCTGCAGCCAGATTGGAGACGACCGCCCGTTGTCCTACTGCCACTTCAGCCCCAATTCCAAGCTCCTCGCCACAGCCTGTTGGTACGTTTACAGCTTTGCTTGAGGGGCTGGGAGACACAGGGTGATGGAGAGGAGTGTTCCTGGAGGTCAGTGACTTGTGGGAGTTTGGAAATGCTTTGTCTTCCTATTCTGAGCTCTCTGCACCCCACTTAAGAGCTTAGCAGGGATTTGAACCTGAGTCCAGTAGTCCCCATGGTTGGTTGCCTGAAGCGCATCAGTATTTTAGCTGTTGAGAACACCCCCAGCATGGTTTCTCAGCTCTGTTTGATCTCTTCTTTGATGGTCCTGCTACATCTGCTTCTTGTCTTCAACAGGAGCGGATTGTGCAAGCTCTGGTCCGTGCCTGACTGCAACCTGGTTCACACCTTACGAGGTAGGGAGCAGCTCTTGCTGAGATTCTTGGCTTGGTTCTTTGTTCCTCTCTGGGCTGAGTTCCCATCTCCAAATTACTCCGTGGTTCAAAGCGTGCTGTTCTGTGGGCAAACTTTGGTCTAGGAAGAGCATCACTGGCCTTGTGGAACATGGGCATGTCTCACCATCAAGAGAAGTTCTGGTCTTTCTCTTAAATCCAAGGCCCCAGCTTGTTTCTGAACGATGTTCTTGTTTAGTTTTAAAACCTGATTTGAGATATTGTGAGCCAAATGTCAGCATTTTGGGCCAGGCCACTTATCAGCAGCGATCTGCTCCGAACAGCACTCACAACTTTGAGTAAATACTAATGTGACATCAAACCTGTTGGTTCATATGTTGCATTTTCACTGTGTGTTGAGGGTGATAAACCTTGGTGTTCAATACTCTCAAGTGGGTAGTGCTGGGGTTGCAGTTTAGCTGTTTGCAGAACAGATGTGTCTGTAGTTACAGTGTGACTTCACCCACATGGGAGGGGACCCTGTGAAAGCTGGTACCTGACTAATTAGTAACGAAGAAGTGTTTGTTTTTCTGAACAATTGGCTGAGGTCTGTGGCAGTCTGTGAGTCTGGATTTCCCCTTTCTCTTAAGGACACAGCACCAACGTGGGAGCAATAGTCTTCCATCCCAAAGCCACTGTCTCCCTAGACAAGAAGGATGTTAACCTGGCCTCCTGTGCTGCTGATGGATCTGTCAAGCTCTGGAGCCTTGAAAGGTTGGAACGGTGCTGGACGTGTGCAGCTGCTATGTTGTGTGGAGGTTTATTTTGTGTTATTAAATGCTGGACACTTCCCATCCTCCTGTAAATAGAACCTTTTCTTGTAGTTACACCAGTGCAGTTCCTGGCCTTTAGCAGAAAGAGATCACCATGATTTGGGGAATTAAGGTGAGGGGAAATCATCTGAAAAGAATCAAGTCAGACTTGCTGCTGGGTGTTGGTGAACTGCTCTGGGTGAGGATGGAAGATTGGGGGATTGTTTCACTCTCAACTTAGGAGAACATTTCCCCTCCTGGCTGTTGGGAAGTGAAGGTTTGAGCTATTGGGAAGCCCCAGCATTGAGAGGGACTGGCCAGGCACATGGCTGTGCACCACAGCTTCCTCCTGTCAGGAGAACAGGTGGCTCTGTCACACAGGGTAGTTTTGGAAGACATGCAGTATTTCGCTCAGGCCTGTGAAGGTGAGATGGTGTAGGTACTGAGCTCTAGCATCTCCTGGGTTTGAGAAGCAGAGCCCTGCAGAGCACCCAAGGAGGAGGCAGGCAGCTCCAAGATCCTCATGTACCCTTAGCCAAAAAGCACCATTTCCAATTGCAGAAGCACGCCTGTGTGGAGGGATGGGTTGTTAATTAGTCTCTTTAGTTGGCCTGTTGGAAGGAAGCTCCCAGTGCTGTTCAGATCCTCAGCTGAAGGCCCCTGACCTGCCGCCTGTGATGCTGGGAGATTAAATTTGCAGTAGTTCAGGATGTGCTCTGTGTAGCTGCAGTAAAACTCCCAGCTGTGCAGGGAGCCTGGAGCTTGTTTCTGCTGTTACTGCTTTCCAGGTGCTCTTAACAAGCACCAACTTGTTAATTTTCAGGAAATAAGTATGGCAGGAGAACTTCATAACCAACAGGAAGGTGGGTAAAGGGGTTTCACTTAGAGCTGTGAGCAAAAGGCACAATTCAGCCATTAGCTGCAGCTCTGGCTTCCCTGCCTGCCTTGTGTTTAATTAGCAGCTGCTGTGATTGTGATGTTTGCAGCGGCTCAGCTAGAGCCACCCGCCGCCGAGCAGTGTCCCACGGGTGCTGTTCCTGTCTTTCAGCGACGAGCCGGTGGCAGATATCGAGGGACACAGCATGCGAGTGGCCCGCGTGATGTGGCACCCGTCGGGGAGGTTCCTGGGCACCACCTGGTACGCAGAGCCGGTCATTCGCGTGAAGGTGTTACCGAGGTGTCGTGGTTCCCCCCGGCTGTGGGCCGAGCTCCACGCAGCTGCCTGCTCCTTAAAGTGAAAGAGCAGGGGAAGAGGGAAAAAGGGGGAAACAAGGGAAGGGAAAAGGAAGGGGAAAGAACTCCAAACCCAAGAAACTAAGAGGCCCGTGGGTTGGGATAAGGAGAGTTTACTGAGAGAACAGAAAGATCAAATATCCCAATGCTAACAGGACTTTAGAGCAAAAGAAGATGAAACTCTTGATCCCCACTGCAGTTTCTCCCCGACCCACACAACTCAGGTACCACCCAGAGCTGTCCCGGAACCCGACCGTCCCCCCAAGCAGCACGCGTCCCGCCACCGCCCCTCTTCTTCCTCCCCTCAGCCCCCCGTTCTCCTGGGCAGGACGTCATTGCCATGGAATACTCTCTTTGGCCCCTCTGGGGCACCTGTCCTGGCTTCGCCCCTCCTTTCTCCTGGATAGAGAAATAGGAAGAAGCTGAGAAAGTCCTTGACTGTCTGACTGCAACTAAGAACATCAGGGTGTTCTCAGCACTGCTTTCATTGTAACTCCCAAACACAGCATCCCATCAGCTGCTGCAAATGGAGTTAACTCTATCCTCACTGAAACCAGGACACAATGGCTGCCTGGCTGGTGACCCGGCACCGCAGCGGGACACGGGGTGGCTGTTGGTGACAGCAGCTGGGTTGTTGCCATGCAAAAACCAGCACTGGTTGGGATTCCTTTCTCTGCCCCTCTTGGGAGGCCCTGTTGGTCTCCAGCTGGGAATAAAACGCCCACAGAGTTAGTGAAGTCCCCTGTTACACTCCTTGGAGAGATGTGCTGTTGGACAAGGGCTTTGTTTTCACAGCTACGATCACTCATGGCGCTTGTGGGACTTGGAAGCCCAGGAAGAGATCCTCCATCAGGAGGGGCACAGCAAAGGGGTCTACGACATCGCCTTTCACACCGATGGGTCTCTGGCTGGGACCGGGTGAGTAGGTGGGGTGATTCCCACGGGGGAGGCTGAGCGCACCGAGCTCTCTGATGGGTGACGTGTGGGATCCCTCTCCCTAGGGGACTGGATGCTTTTGGCCGGGTGTGGGACTTGCGCACGGGACGCTGCATCATGTTTCTGGAAGGCCACCTGAAGGAGATCTACGGGGTCAATTTCTCCCCAAATGGGTAAGAAAAGAACTCGTGTGGTTTGTGTGACAGCTGTGAGTACAAACCCCAGCTCCAACAACGTGTTCTCCCCCCACCCTTGGGCAGGTACCACGTCGCAACCGGCAGTGGTGACAACACTTGCAAGGTGTGGGACCTCCGCCAGAGGAAGTGCATCTACACCATCCCTGCCCATCAGAACTTGGTCACCGGGGTCAAATTTGAACGTGAGTTCCTCCTGTCTGGGGTTCATTATCCCCACCTTGCCTGAGCTGAGGTGGCTCAAAACCACATCAAGTCAGGAAGGGCTGGACTGGTTGGCAGAGATTTGTCACGGTTTTATTTGCTGTTCTCACTTGTCCCTTTCCCTCATCCTCTGTTGCAGCCAATCACGGGAACTTCCTCCTCACCGGCGCTTACGACAACACGGCGAAGATCTGGACTCACCCTGGCTGGTCCCCTCTGAAAACCCTGGCTGGGCACGAGGGAAAGGTGATGGGGCTGGATATCTCCCTCGACGGGCAGCTGATAGCGACCTGCTCCTATGACAGAACCTTCAAGCTGTGGACAGCAGAGTAGCCCAGAGGTGCTGCTGGTGAACTGGAACGGAGACGTTCATGGCTTTCAGCTGAGACTTGGGGTTTTTTTATATTAAAGGGGAATGAAAACAAGCAGTTGGCTCCCACATCGTGGCAGCTGTGGTCACTGGCTGGGCTGGGGTTGAGGTGGTGTTGAAGCACCTGTGGTTGCCAGGGCTTGCACGGAGTCAAATCTTGGGTGAAGTTTTTCCACTCTATTGGGCAGTTCCTGTACTGCAGCTGCTGGTTTTCCATTGTAATCTGGAAAGGATTCATCTGCCTCCACCCTCCCTCCAAGCTCGTAGGTTCACTCCAGCCTGTTTTAAACCCTCGGGTACAGTGTGCGGTGTGGCCTCTTGTCACCCTTCTTCCCTCCCGTTGCCCAGGAGCCTTTGATAGGAGCCTGGCTCCAAACTCAGTTTGTATTCAGAGAGAAACTGGCTGATGTCCTGGTTCTGCCAGGTTCTGTTGTACCCAGACACGGTGCCCTGGTTCTGCCTCTGCCGAGGTGGTCGCTCAGCAGAGGGCTGTGCCCCCTTTACATCCCCTGTGAGCACACACAAAGGCCAGGGATGTTTTTCTTCCCCATGTGTGACCTCAACCCATCTCACAGTGTAGCTCCTTGAGCTGTCTCAGGAACTGGAGGTTTTAAAGCCACGTAGGTGCCTCCTGTAGAAGTTTTTGCCTACCCAAGGGGCTGGGAAGGAGCCAGTTCAGTGTAGGTCACCTTGTTCCGACTCGCGCTGCAGGGAACCTTCTTACCTGTTGTTTGTGCTTTAGGTTGAAGTTGTGCAAATGTGTTCTGGAAAAATCAAAACACTTGGAAAGTGCACCTCAGGCTCTGGGTCTGCCCAAGGGGTGGAGAAATTACAGGTACTTCACAACACACTCTGATTTATTTGCTGTCTTAGTCAGAAACCTTCAACAGCAACGGGAAAGACCACTTCATCTCCCCAGGAGCCGTCCCTGTGCCTGGGGAGTGAGCGCTGGGGAATGTGTCACACCAAACCCCCACACAAGTTCCTTTTCTCCCAGCTCTCCTCTCCAGTAGCAGCTACCCCCTGCCCTGTGCCCTTCTTACCCAGGGACAGGACAGTGGGATGAGAGGCCAGCATCCCCCAGACAAATCTTTAATCCTGTCTCCTCGTGCAGAAGCCCAGGCACCCAGCTACAAGCACTCAGCCCCTTCTGGAGCAGCTCCTGCTGTGAGCACTGCGGGGCCTGTCCCAGCCTGGCAGCTTCACAGGCCCATCAGCTGCCCAGCTAGGATCCCCCCAGGTGTTCCTCAGCAGCACCCTCCCAGCAGGCTCCTGCCTTTCTAGCAGGCTTAGAGCAGAATCTTGGGTGCCAATGACTGTTCTGCGTTCAGGGATTGTTGTTCCAGGGTGTAAATCCCAACGCAGGGTTTCCTGTGCACCTTGTTCAGCCCCTCTCAGCTGGGGCAAGGGCAGGAGGCTGAGCATCCCTATCCTGTGCCCTGGCATCCTCCAGCACTGCCCTTGGCTTCTCCCTGCTCCTCCCTCCTCCCCAGCATCTCTGCGTGGAGATTTTGTGAATAAAACACCCACAGCTCCTTCAGTAGGAGAACTTGGCCTGAGTGCACCCAGGGTTTGGCTTTTCTCCTGTCAGCTCTAGCACCTTCCCACCACCCACGACCCCAGACCCTTATCTCCCCCAGCCCCCCGGTCAGACACATGGGGCGCAGTCTCCTGGTGCGTGGGCAGAGGAAGCTCTCAGAGTCACATCCCCTGGCAGGACAGGCTCTGCTGAGAAGGTCACTGTGGTCAAAATGCTGCCACCTCCTCCAGCGCCAGGTCTGTGTGGTCACTCAGCCGGAGGACGTGGATTCCCGAGTTGGAGCTGGCACAGAGCAGAGTGGAGCTGTCACAGGCGGCCAGCGAGGAAAGGGCTCCCGATCCCTCAAGGCACAAGGTGGCCAGGCAGGCTGGGAAGGGAGGAGAGGAGTCACTTGGTTTGCTGAGCTGAGACGTGATCATAGAACCAGGGAATGCTTTGGGTTGGAAGGGACCTCAAAGCCCATCCAGTCCCAACCCCTGGCCTTGGGCAGGAACACCCCTCCCCAGCCCAGGGTGCCCCAAGCTCCATCCAACCTGGCCTTGAACCCTGCCAGGGATGGGGCTCCCACAGCCTCTCTGGGCACCCCGTGCCAGGGCCTCACCACCTCAGAGTGAGGAACTCCTTCCTCTTGTCTCACCTAACCCTGCCCTCCTTCAGCTTGAGGCCACTGCACTGTCCTGTGCCATTGCACTCCCTTGGGACCAGCCCCTCTCCCATGTTCCTGCCAGGGCCCTTTAAGTATTGGTAGGTTCCCCCAGAACCTTCTCTTCTCCAGGCTGAACCAGTCCAACTCTTGCAGCCTGGCTTTGTAGGAGAGGTGGCACCAGCCTCCTGGGTGTGCCCACGTGTCCATCTGCACTGAGGAGGGTGTCCCAGCCCAGTGTCCAAAGGCACTGATTGGGAAGTGCTCTCCAGAAAAAAGACTCTCCGCCCCAAAAGCCCCACAGGGATCAGTGTATTGCCCAGCCAGGTAGTGGCAAGCTCATGGGAGTCTGGGCTGGGGTCAAGCTCTGCCCTGTCCCTGGAGAGGAAGCAGAGATGGACAGACAGACAGATGCCCCTGGGCAGAGCTGTAGGGCTTGCCTGGAGGCATTCCCAACATGCCATGGGCATGGCCCACAGCCTCTCTCTGTGACTTAACCCTTCCAAGGGCGCCTGAGTTAAGGTTGATGACTGTGGAAGTCACCTGGTTGTGAAGGCAGCCTGACCAAAACAAAGCTGCTGCCAACCCTGTGGCCACCTCAGGGTGCACAGGCACCGGGGGTCAGGAGAGGCAAGTGAAGCAAGGTGAGAGCCTGTCTGTGGGGCATCACCGGGTTTCTGTTTTCTGCCGGTTAAGTGAGTGTGTTTGGAGAGGTGCTTGGCCAGGGGAGTGTCTAACACTGCTGGGTGCTGCTGCATTCCATGCTGTGAACCTGAACGGCCTCCAAGAGAGCTCTGCCCCCACACCCTGCTGCTGTGGCAGGGCTTGGCAGGTAAGGGGCCTCTGACAAGCGGGGTTAACCCTGCAGTGCCCACCCAGCCCCTTCCAGAAGAGACCAAGGGGAGGGCAGCTGCTGGCCAGCCCTGCGCCCTCCAGCACTTCTCATCCTTACAACTCCCACTAGCCTCTGTTCCCTTCGATTTTTATCACCAGTCCTTTCATCCAGTCCTTTAGAAGCCATCTACTTACCATGTACCCCAACACCCTCCCTAGCTGGAGGGCAAGGAGAGCCCTGGGTTTGCTCTGGGGTTTATCTCCATCCTGCCCTGCCCCAGGTTAGAGTAAAGCCCAGAGCTTTCAGGTTTCCTCCTGCCCACTGCCCCCGGGAGACCGAAGGAAAGGAAGCAGATTTGTTACCCTGGGGTGAGGCATGCTGAGGGGCAGGGCCTTCCCTTACCTCCAGTGTCTCTGTCCCAGACCTTCACTGTGCTGTCGCAGGAGGCGGTGGCGATGCCGGGGGTGGGAGCTGGGCCCCGCGGCAGGAAGACACAGGACGTGGTGGTCTGGAAATGCCCCGTGTACTCACACACTCGGCTCCTCGTCTGCCGCAGGTCCCACAGCTGCAAGGCAACAGGCAGCACTCACAGCTCGGGCCCTGGTACTGTCACTTGCCTGCATGGAGCTGCTCAACTACGAAAGGAAGATGGGTTTGGATAAAGAGCTCCTGGCTAGCATCCCCTTTGTCTCATGCTCAGAGTCCTGGAGAGCTTCAAACCCTGAAGGAGTTTCACTATGGGTGACTATCTGAGTGTGTGCCCACACCTGTTAGAGCTGGTGGGGTAAGGCCGTGCTGGCAGATAACCCCATCTCCAGCCTGCTCCTGTCCTGCCCCTGGCCCTGCTCTCCCTGGCACGGGTGGTCTCATCCTCCTGGTGCTCACACACTGAGAACGTGCTGGACTGAACCCCGGGCTTGGAAACACCTCGAGGAAGGGGCTCTGCAAGAACCTTGTGCCCCTCAATGCCATTACTGCAGCAAGGCCTCGGTGCTCTCAGCAGGATGAGTGTCTGCTTAGAGATTCCCTGAGCAAGAGACTCCCTGAGCAGAGGACTTGCTGAATGAACAGGCAAGGAAGAGGTGGAGATCTGGCCCTGGCTGGTGGCACCAGCGTACGTCCAGTGCGGTGGGAGCAAGCAGATCCCTGAGCGCTGACCTGCTCCCCTCTGCTGTAAGCTGTGGACATTGGAGAAAAAACCCAGGAAAAGAAGGATTTGTTGCCCAACAAACTCACAGTGGCCTCAGCACCCTCCCCAGAGGAGCCGCTGCTGCTGCTGAGGCAGTACCGCCCGTCCTGGCTCACGTCGCAGCACGTCTGGATGTGCTGCTTGGCTGGAAAGGTGTGTGCCACCTGCAGCTCCCGGCTGTCCCACAGCCTGGAAGGAACAGGAGAGAGGGATCCTGATGCATCACTGCTGCAATGAGCTTCCCTCCGTGCCCAGCCACCCCCTCGCATGCTCTGCCCCTGCTGCAACCCCTCGGGTAGGCCCCCTCCTTGCTCCCCACAAGCCAGCCTCCCCCAGCTCTCAGCACAGCCTGGCATTTCTCTGTGCTGAAACCTCTTTCAGCTGTGCTGAGATCTCTTTAACTCCCCTTTTTACCTGCAGTCACCCTGCAAAGCTGCTGACAGCCAGGGGAGCCCCCACACTGCTCTCCCTGGGAAAGAGACCATGCTCCAAGACCCAGCTGGGCTGAATGATGGCTTCTAGCTGGGTATGGGACCCAGCTGGTCAGGACAAACAACCACCAACACAGCCTCTTGTGCCCTGGCACCGTCTGTCATCCCCATGTGCCCCAGGCTGTAGCTCCCAGCTCTGTGGCCACACACAGAATGTACCTGATGGTTTTATCCTCTGAGGTCTGGAGGACGTACGGCTCCCCAGGAACCCAGCACAGATGTGTGACCTGTGGAGAGGGAAGGATGAGCAGGAGCCTGCCTCTGCGTGCAGCCCAGGCTGGTGTTCACCTGCAGATACACAACTGCTGAGCTCCCATCCTCTCCTTCCTCCTGCTGGGCTGGGAGCAGGAAATGCTGGATGAAGCTTTTGTTCTGTCTCCCACCAACGCTGCTTCCCTACTGGGGTCAATCCCAGCGTGGTTACTGGGGCCCATCTGCAGGCAGGGAGGTGCCCACAGCTCCACAGGGCCAGGGCATGGTACCTATGCCAGCTTCTCTGCTGGGCTGGTGCGAAACAGAATGCAGCCCCCTGCTACACAACATGCTTCACACAGCTCTGAGCTGGAGCATGGATGGATTGCCCTGTGTCTCTTGGTATCTCTGTACTGCTGGATTTGTTGTTGCCTGGAGAATGGAGTTACCAGCCTCGAGCTTTGGTCTCCCCCAGTGCAGGGCCCCGAGGGGCTGCACCAAGCTCAGAGCAAGTTTGTGGCTTTGTGGGTGAAGTAACTTGAGCAGGCAGCAAGGTGCCATGAGAGGATGTGAGGAACCAGCAGCTCCTACCAGATTCCTGGAGATAGCGGCTCTGCCCAGGCACTCTCCAGTCTCTGTGTCCCACTTGCACACAGTGTTGTCTCGTGAACCTGTGCACAGCTGGGAGGCATCTGCAACCACAAGTTAACGTCAAAAACAGCATCAGAAAGGTGGCCAAGGAGTCCCTGGAGTGGGGGGCGTGCTGTCCCTCACCCGGGCTCACAGCCAGTCCTGTAACAACCAGCCCATGTCCAGGGAAGTGCTGCCTTGGCCCTGACGTCCTGTGAAGCTCCCACATCATCACTGTCCTGTCCCGGGACGCGCTGAAGACTCTGTTTGAGTCACGGGCAGAGGTGACCTGGCAAGGACAAGGTGAAAAGCTGGTCGGCCTCCCCACCCATGCACGGGCAGTGCACACCACTCCAGCTTTTGTCCCAGAGCCCAGGACGAGCCTGATGAGAGCCTGACCCTCAGACTCTGTTCCCTGTGCTGGATGTGCCCGTGCCTGATGCTCACACTATGATTCCTGCTGCTGCCCTGCCAGGTCCCAGCCACGGGCAAACACACTGCGTCAGGGCCCGGGGCAGCAGCTCAGCCTGTGTGTGAGTGCTGCAGCCTGTAGCGTGGCCGTGGCAGGGGTCCCAGGCTGTGCCACCCACTAGCAGCACCTCAGGGAGTTAGACAGCAGGTGGGTGTTCTCAAAAGCCATTAATTTTACAAGAAAAAATTCCCTAAGCACCCAAATGATGGGCATGGGGCTGCTTTGAGCGCTGGGATGAGCACAGCCCCTTTGTCACTCCAGTACGTGCAGCGCAGGACTCCCCATGCACACACGTACACACCCACTTTGCTCTCCAAGGAGTGTGTTGGCTTTGCAGTGTCAGGAGGAAAATGGAAGCTCCCTGGTCCATATATATATATACATATATATGTGTATATATATATATATAAAAGTGCCTATCATAGATGCTTTATATCTGTGTGTATATATATATATATACTCATATCTATAAAAAATTCATTATGCTTATATACACACATTATTACATATGTATGTGTGTCTATATAATAATATGTATTCTAATATATTATATATATTTAAATCTATTCTTATATTGCTATATATTATTATATATAAAATAATGTTTATATATAAACATAATGTTTATATATAATATATAAGCACCTATCATGGAAGCATTACATATATTAATATAAATATATATAAAGATATAAAGATTTATATAAAGTCACCTCTGCTTGTGACTTTATGTTTATATACCTAAAGCACCTATCCCTGTCCTGATAAACATTCTTTGGAACCAGGAACAGGAGTCAGCCTGGCAGTGCCTCAGCGCTGCCACCTCCAACCCATTTAAAACCAAACCAAACCAGCCTCAAGACTCTGCTGCCAGCTCACTCAGCTGCTGTTTCATACTGGTTGGTAGAGAAATGAGGGGTCTGGCAGAATGAGACCCCAGGAAAAGTCAGCAGCAGCTCTCACTCAACAGCTTGATGTAGTGCTTCATTCTGAATTTTCCTGACTCTCTCTGGGAAGGGAAGATGAGCACGTGTCCAAGGCTCCGGAGCTGGATGCAACCACTGTGCTGCTTCCCTGGACAGCAAAGCATCAGCTGGGACCTTGGGAAAAACCTGACGCTTTCTGTACCCCTGGCAGCCTTCTGTGGATGAGAAAGCATCCCTCTGTCCCTCCTGGCTCCCCAGTTTCTGAGGGGTACAGCAGACCCCACCGAGCCCCAGCAGGCATTACTCACCTTGGTGACCTCCCGCTCGTGCCCCAGGAACCTCCGCAGCGCAGCCCCGGATCTCCAGCTGCAAACAGCCACGCTCTGCCAGGGAGCAGGGAGAGGAGCAGGGAGAGGAGTCAGCAGGGCTGCAGGGCAGCAGCAGCACGCTGTGCATCCTTACACTGGGACCCCCACACGGCCCAGGCCTGAGGAGGAAACGGGCTCCTCGGGTTTTGGGCTCTACAGCATGTAGGGGTGTCTTTAGAGCCCATCCACTGCTATGTGACGTACAAGAAGGGCCAGCCCAGTGATTCCAAGCCTGGGTGAGGGCATTTGATGTGAGGTGAGCTCCAGAGGGGTTAGAGAATTTGATTTCCCTCTCTACTCTGCCCTGGTCAGGCCCCACCTGGAGTGTTGTGTCCAGTGCTGGGCTCCCTGGGATCAAACAGACAGGGATCTCCTGGAGAGAGTCCAGAGGAGGCTCTGGAGATGCTGAAGGGCCTGGAGCATCTCCCCTGGGAGGAAAGGCTGAGGGAGCTGGGGCTGTTCAGCCTGGACAGAAGAAGACTCAGGGGGGACCTGATTCATGTTTATCACTATCTGAAGGGTGGGATGCAGGGGGAAATGGGCAGCCCCTTTCCAGTGTCTGTGGGGACAGGACAAGGGGCAATGGCTGCAAGTTGGAGCCTAGGAAGAACTTTTCCCCAGTGAGGGTGAGGGAGCCCTGGGCCAGGCTGCCCAGGGGGTGTGGAGTCTCCATCTCTGGAGAGATTCCAGCCCCGTCTGGACGCCGCCCTGTGCAATAGGAGCTGGGGAGCTGCTTTGGCAGGGGGTTGGACCCCAGGAGCTCTCCAGGGCCCTTCCAACCCCTGGGATTCTGGGATTAAATGTGCCCTCACCCTCAGCCTATCTTTTCTTTCTAAATTCAGGAGCTAAGAATGTTGCCACCACCCACAGAAATGTTTACAGCTCACATCTAAACCTCACTTTCCTGACCTGTGACTGCTCTGTGCGCCGTGGCAGGGGGTTCCTCACCTTATCCCTTCCTCCTGACACACACAGGTCTGGCTGGAGAGCAGCCACTGAGGTAACAGCATCGGTGTGCACAGGGCTGTGCCGCTGAATGGCTCCAACAGGTCCTGTCTCCTCCCAGGAGCTGTCGGCCCTGCAGCAGGCAGAGAGAGTCAGGAGCTGCAGGGAGCTCTATGGCATGGTCAAGGTGCCTGGAGCTGGGAGCTTGAGGTGCCTCAGCCATCCCAGAGCATGAGCACTGGCTGTGTTTACATGCCTGGCTACTGTTTGGGTTTCAGTCCCCCAGAGGAGCTGAGCAGACTGTAGAAGCAACAGTCAAAAATGAGAATCTGCTTCATACATCCAATAACGAAACTAAAACCATGTGGTCGCTGGGCTCTCTGCTCTGTCCTCTGCTCACTCTCATTACTGGTTCATTAACAGAGATGTGATCATCTGGGGTTGCTTTACCTGTATCTGGAGGTGTGGAAGCTGATTTTACTCTGCAGCGTCCCCATAGTCCCACAGCCCAGCACAGCTCCAGCAGTGCTGAGCATCACATCAGCACCACAGGCACCTGCTGCCAGGATGTGACCTGCACAGGAGGAGATGCAGTGTTACCAGGAATCCAGAGAGGTTTCTGCCTCAGATAACATGTTATCTACACCTGAGTTTTGTTTGGAATAAGGGAAGTAAGGTCCCCCTTGAGAGAAGGGGTCCCTGGTTTCTGCTTAGAGCAGAGGTGAAGTTCCTGGGACCTTACAGCTGAGCTTTAAAAATATCCAGGCTTGGTGAGGCCACAATAGAGCTGGAGCTACTCTGCCTAACCCTTCTAGTGCCTCACACCTCCTCTAACTCCAGTAGCTGCCCTTCAGTTTTGCATTGCCCAGAGATCCTGATCTCTGGTGAATACAAACGCCTTCAGACTGATGTTGGCCCAGCCAGTTGGTGGGATGGTGTCATCAGACCAAGAGAACTGCAGTCTCAGGCAGCCCAAACTTAACCAAACCAGCCTGGCTTAACATCAAGCTTGAAGTGGCCTTTCCATAGGCTGAGGCGCAGCAGCTGCTCTGTCCGAACTCCAGCCCCAGGTCCAGGCTAGACCAGACCATCTTCATAACCCAGATGCCTTCACCAAAAAATCTTCCTGCTGCCCAGGCTGGGTCCAGCCTGCCCCATCCCAGGACATCCCTCATGAGTGGCATCATGACAGCCAGCACCCGCAGGAGGCTCTGTCTGGGTGCAGGAGCCTTTGGCAGAGTAGGGCTGGGGCCAAGGCAGTGTCCCTCCCTTTTACCCTCCTGGGTCACGGACTGAGCAGAAGCCAGTTTCAATGACAGTGAATTGCTGCGTTCAGTAATTGGCTGCTTCTTAGCTCAAGACACACTAATTGGATTTAGCCTGTACTTGGTGTCTGTTAGCACTCCTGTCTTCTGGGTCAGTACTATTTGGCTAATAAAAACCAGGAAAACCCCACCCCACCTGCTTGTTCCAGCAAAGAAAGAAACCTGCCCACAAACACCCTGAAACCCAAACACTGCAGGCACTCAGCACAAGGAGGAGGGTGTCTGTGGAACGTTCCCTTTCTAATTTTACCCCGACGGCCTTTGTGATTAGCAATTAGCAATGCCCAGGTAATCTCTGCCTGTTCTATCCATGAGATGGCATGTTCTGTGAGAGTGGTCACTCTCACAGCTGAGGGGCAGAGATAATTTGGCACTTTCACACTTCCAGTCAGAGCCGGTGTCCACACTGTGTCAGTACATGAGGACCTGAGAGCCCTGGGAGCTGTTTATCCTGGGATTCTAGGAAAAACCTAAGAGGTAAATTCTGCTTTGTTAATGACAGTGATTACTGTGGCTCCTGTCCTTTCCCTGTGTACGTGTGATGGTCCCATCAGCTCAAACCCAGCTGGAACAAGGCAGAGCGCTGCCGGCATGGCTGGAGTCATCTCATGTCCAACCACACTCTCCTCCTGCCTCTTGCCCACCACAAGCAAGAGATTTTTCTGACTCCCGCACAGGAAAGGTAGTCCAGCAGGATGTGTGTGTTGCTATCGGACAGGTTCCCTCCATGTTTGCCCCGAGCCTGGCTGTCACAGAGCTCTCCAACACCACAGGGATCCTGCGAGAACTGACCCACTGGAAGGCTGAATGTCCCGCTGGAGGATGTCCTGTCCTCCTCCCCCCAACATGAATTGAAAACATGTTTTTTACCAAATTGGTTTTAGAAAATAACCCGTGCCACTGCCTGCCCCTGTTCAGGGGCTGCAGGGAAGCCTGCATCAGGGAACACAGACACTACAACGCAGAGGGCATGGATACCTCAGCAGGGCTTTCCCCCTGTTTTTGCGGGGTGCCAAACATCCCTCGGGGCGGGGGGCAACCCTCCTGGAGGACAAGGGGGCAACCCCCAGTGCCTGCAGCTGGGCTGGCCCCACGGCAACGGTGTGGGTCCCTTAGGTGGGGTGGCCCCATGGGTGGTCAGCGGGGCCCTGCAGACAGGGGCAGCCCCACAAGTAGGCCGTGGGGCAGCCTGGCGGGTGCGGCGCAGCCCAGGCCGCTATGGCTGGGGAAGCCCTAGGGCACGGCATGGGGCCCGCACAGGTCCCTACGGCTGGGCAGCCCCATAGGGCGGCTATGAGGCACCCCTGGGAAGGCTCTGGAGGCGGTACGGGGGCGGTATGGGTCCGTATAGCCGAGCCAGCCCCGCGGGAAGGATACGGAGCCCAGCCCAGCCCAGCCCAGCCCTGCCCAACCCGCGAACCCGCCGTGCCGCGTACTCACCGGGGGCCAGGCTGGGCTGGGCCGAGCCGAGTCGAGCCGCCGCCCGAGCTCCACCGCCCCGTCCAGTCCCGTCCCGTCCCCGCCGCCCGGCTCCTCGGCAGGGGCGGAGCGCTGTGCAGGGTCCGGGCGGGGCCGCCGCCGCCCCCGCGGCAGGTGCCGGGGCGCAGCATGGCCCAGCGGGGCGGGGGGGCGGCGGAGCGAGCGGCGGCTCTGAGGGTGAGCCACGGCGGGAATCGGGGACCGGGGGCCGGGCCGGGGTCGGGACCCTGTCCGGGGGCGCCTCTGGCCCTTTGGGAGGCTCGGCCCCTGTGGGACTGCCTGCGGCGGAGGGAGGTCCGGGGGAGAGGGACCGTGTGCGGGCTCTGGGGAGTTCCGGGGGCCGTGTGGGGCCGTGTGGGCTGCGGGGGTCCCTGTGGGATGTGGGGCCGTGGGGTCCCTGTGGGCCCGTGGGATCCCTGGGGACCGTGGGGTCTGTCTAGGCCGTGGGGTCCCAATGGTCTGCAGGGGTATGTGTGGGGCCATGGGGTCCCTGTGGGCTGCTGGGGTCCACGTGGGGCCATGGGGTCCCTGTGGGCCGTGGGGTCCCCGTGGGCTGTGGGGATCCCAGTGGTCTGCAGGGGTCTGTGTGGGGCCGTGGGGTCCCAGTGGGCTGTGTGAGTGGGTCCGCATGGGGAGGTGGCTTCTTTGTGGGGCCCCACAGGGGTGTGGAGCCACAAGGGCACCCCCTGGGGCTGGGGGCTTTGTGGGGCCTGCGGTGGGGTGTAGGGCCGTGTGAGGCGTCCTCCATGGGGAAGGGGGCTCTCCATGGGCTGGTACACAAGGACCCCGGGAGGTGTGGGGCTGGTGGGGTGATGGGGCCGGCTGTGCAGGGGCTTGGGGCCGCCATGGCCCCCGCAGCCCAGCCGCTGCCCTGCTCTGCCTTCCAGAACAAGATCGTGGACCGGTGCGAGCGGCTCCAGCTGCAGAGCGCAGCCATCGCCCGGCAGTAGCCTGGACAGTGTGCTGCCCGCCAAGGACCAGCGCGTCCTGGTAAGCTCCTGACCCTTCTCCCGGCACAGAGCTAGGCTCAAGGCTCCTGGGTTTACTTTCAGCAGGGATGTGGAGCTCCAGGGACTCACTGGCATGCGGGGCTTGTCCCTGTCCTGGCCTGCTGCTTGTGCAAATGGAGTGCCAGGGGCACCTGCAATTCCTGCTTCATCCACCTATAAAATGTACCCAGCCGGTCATTTCCTTGGTGTCAGTGTACAGCCTTTAAACATCCCACCAGGACCAGCTATAACGCTTCCTGATTATTTTTTTTTTATGCCTCACTGTCACCAAGGACAAAAGACAGCTCTGACAGTGGCTCTGTTTCTCACTAAACAACAGATCCAGGAAGAGCTGCTGAGGGACAGGACTCCGGTGCCTTGCAGGTTGGCAAGGAGGCAGGCTTGGGACTGGTGGTCCTCATCCCTGTGCTTGCATCATGATGATTACTGTAGCTTGGGCACCACTAACAGAGTAATCGCAGCAGCTGAGCCCACAGAACGCCAGTACAAGTGGTAGATGCACTTACTGGGGTTGAAGCAAGGCTGATGTTTCTCCTCTCTCCTTGCTCTTGGCAGAACGCAGCCAATGCAGCGCGGGAGCTGGTAGTCCAGAGGCTGATCTTCGTGGGGAACGCGTGTGAAAATGAAGAACAGCGTTTACTGGAGAAGGTGCATGCGGAGGAGGAGAGGGCACACCAGAGCATCCTGACCCAGCAGGCACACTGGAGTGAGGCTTTGCAGAAGCTGGCTGCCCTCCGGACCTACCTGGTGGATGTGATCACCAACCTGGATGACCAGAGCTTGGTGGTGAGTACTGCTCCTTGTGCTGGGGAACAGGTCACCCAGCCCAGGAGTCACTAGATGTTTTATCATGCATGTTAAGGGACTTCAGCACGGTGTTCGGCAGCTTGCTGCACTGACAGCAAGGAGGCAGAGTTGGACAGGACCTACGTTTGCAGGTCCAGCTCAAGGACCCTCCTTCCTGACAAGGCCCCGTGGTTTCTCCGTGGTTCCTAGAGCATCTGCTCTGCAGAGGTTGGGAACCACCCAGGCCCGGGTCTCCAAGCTCTTTGCTTGAGGCTGCCAGCTCAGGCGCCCTTCGGTGTGACAGCCAGGACAGCTGTTAGCTGAGAGCTGCTCTTACAGCTGTCACTTGGGCCCTTTCTATCCTTTGCCCACGTCGTGGAAGGGAAATAAGGATGATACATTCTCTGCCTTGGATCAGTGGTGCTGGTGCTTGTGTCTGTCAGGAATTGATAATTGTCGTGTCACAGGGAAGTGAAAGGCACGTAGAGCACCCTGCAGCTCATATCTGAGCAGAGATCAAACATTTTCTGACCACTTTGCTGACTGGGCTGTACCCTGAGAACGTGCCCTTGCCAGTGGGTACAGAAACCAGTGGGACTGGGCACGAAGTTCTCTGGCTCTTGGCCTAGCCCCTCTAACCCATGCAGCCGCTTCTGAAAGCTGTGTGGGGGTTTGCTGTAAGCACAGGATCTTCTTGCAGCATGCCCTGACGCAGTGGGGGAGGAGGGGGATCTCAGGGCTGGGGTTTCACAGTTGGGGCAAGGCAGGTTGCAGTGGTGAGAGTTCCCAGATACAGACTGGTGTCTACCAGAGGGTATGGACACAGAGCTGGTTCCTTTGTGGGTTCACTTTCCACCTGCCTCAGCTCTCCCACGTGTTTCCGTCACGGTGGACCATCCAGCTGTGCTTGCAGTGTTCTGCTCTCACACCGCCTGGCAGGCAGCTCTTCTTGAGCTACCTGTCACCCAGCCACCCAGTCCCACTGCCACGCAGACATCACCCCTAGCTAGGTGTAGATTTCCAGTCATTTTCTGGGTCAGGAAGTGGAAAGTGCCACAGCTGAAGAAAACAGATGCTGGACACTCCCCAGGACCAGCGCTGGGGTGAGGAGTGGTTTCTCTGGGTCAGGAAGGAGAACGGTGCTCCCTGGGTCCCAGGTTTGTCCTGCCCCAGCCTGTGTGTGGGATTTCAGCTGTGGTGACTCTGTTTCTCCTTGTCCACAGCGTTCAGAACAAGAGATCTTCGAGAGGTTAGTACCTGGCTGCTCCTGGTCCTTTCCCTGACCCCTGCTCCAAGCTTGCCTGCACCCCCCGTGGCTCTGGCCATGAGCAGCATGCCATTGCTCAGGCAGCAAGAGCCACCCCTTTCTTTCTCCCTCACGCTGCTTTTGTTGAGCACAGAGATGCCAGCGTGGCCTCTGGTCTCTGCTTCATGTGCCACGCTGCAGCTGGAGGCAGGGAGAAGTCTTGGCACCTGGAAATGCTTCATGGGGGATGTGACCCCCAAGGTCCACACTCCTTCCTGGACAGAGATACTGCACACTGGGGAGAGCCCCGTGTGGTGTCAGCTGGTGTCACCAGCAGTGACACTGGGCTGTTCATTCCTGCGGCTGCTGCCAGGGCACTGGCCAGCACCGGTTGGACTCCACTACCCAGAGGGCTTCCAGGAGTATGTTTGCTGGAGCCTGCGGGTAGGGAGTCAGAAACGGCCGCAGCACGGCACCGGCAGCCAGTGCTGGAGCCTTCTCCTACAGCCATGAGCTCGTTTGTGCACTGCAGGAACCCAGCAGCTCCCCCATCTCCTCGCTGTGCTGGGTGAAACCCGGCATCCCGGCTTGTGCTCCTGCTCTACCCCCTTCGCTCTGGCAGGGAGGCTTTGTGCATAAAGGGGGAAATCCGATTCTCTCACTGCAGCCGGTGCACTGTGCTCCTCTGGTACCTCCATGGCTGCTCTTGGACACCTATAAGCTGTGTCTGCTGAGTGAGGAGGCTGCTGGCTCAGCCTGCTGGGGTGGGATTTGGGAACACTGAGGTCCCTTCAGAAGGGGCTGCAATCAAAGCCAACTAAAAGTAGCACTTGGGAAGAGAGTTTGTCCAGACCCCCGGGTGCAGCTTCCCTGCAGTAGATACTCACCTTGCAACTGCTCCAGCTCATGTTTCCATCACACTTCCTACTGATCTTAAACACCTCCCCTCACTGCTCAGTAAGCCATTGTATTTGCAAATAACTCTTGTGTTCCTTTGCTAGGACGGAGGTGGCGGAGGGAATCTTAGAGCCACAGGAGTCCCTGAAGTTAAACTTTAATCAGACCTGTGTTCAGAGTCCGCTGCTGCACCGACTGTGGGCCTCTGCTGTTCTCTGCTGCGTCGCAGGTCAGTCTCGCTCAGGTCTCCTGCTCTCTGGGGATTCCTGTGTGTTGTGCCCAAAGAAACGTCCCAATGCTGTGTCACAACCTCCTGATGCTGTGTCCTGCCCAGGCTATGGGGCATCCTACCCTCCTCTGTGGTCCCAGCCCCTTCTAGTTGCTTGGAGCCCCCAGCCAGGGGGAGCAGCGGCTGTAGGAGGTTTGGGAGGGGGGACAGTGGCTCAAAGCAGCTGGTTGTGCTGAAGAGGAAAACAGGGGCTTGAGAAAACTGTGTCTTTTGTCAGCTCTGTCAATTCTCTTCACGTGGTTTCTTTTGCTATTTCCTGGGTCACTTGGTGACAGCAGTGAAGCTGGCGCTGCCGTAGGTGCCTGCCACAGCAGCCCCCCAGTGCTGCGGTTACCGTCGGCCCGATGCTGATTTTAAAGAGGGTGTTTGTGAGAGGCTCCGACATGCTGGAGCAAGGAGTGAGTCAGTGCAGTAGCTTTCTGATACTGAGCTGAGATTGTGGCTGTGCACGAGCTGGTGGTTTGTCAGAGACGCTGTGATCTGGCTCAGCTCTTGCTGTGAGGCTGAGGTGGCGTCAGAGATGTTTGTCAGGCCAGTGTCGTGCTCTGGGCAGGGCTTCAGAGGTGTTCTTCCGGCAGTGATCTGCCTGGATTGCTGCTTGTGAAATGTTTGCTCTTGCTCTCGCTTCCAGGCCACTGTCTGAGCATTTCAGTGTGTTTTTTATTCCTCAAAGGTGGTGGCATCCTTCCTAATTTGAAATCATTTGTCCCATGTGCTGCCTCATGATCTGCCCCTGGTGTCCTCTTCCCAAAGCTGCTGCGTTAACCTTTGACTTTGCCCATCTCTCCCTTGGTGCTGATGAGGGGTTCAGAGTTTTCCCTGTTCCCAGGTCCCCCCTAAGGCACATGCTCTGACTGATACTGCTCTTGCATTTGCCAGTGTTAGGCTGCGAATCTCCGTGACCCAGACACCACCATCATTTGTTCCTTCCACTGTGAGCTCTGTCACTCCTCTCCCTTTGGGATGAATTTCCCTTTGAGTCTTTGAGCGCTGGCAGCCCCGAAGACCCCTGCAGTTGGATGTTGGCAGACTTGGGCAGGCACTGGGCAGATGCTCAGAGCTGTCAAGTCATGCAGGAAACCTTTCCCTTATGCTCTTTGGTGTGACCTGGTTTTCTAATGGATCCCTTTCCCAATACAATAGTGTCCTGCCCCAATAGCACCCATCAGGTGTAATGACTCCAGTGGGTCTGTTGCTGCTACCATCACACTCCAGTTTGGGTTTCTGTGGTTATATTTAACATGGAATTGCGTGCTGAGGATGCCTGCCATATCCTTCCCTTATCTCCCTAGTCCATAGTCCACCCAGGCCCTAGCTTTAGGGATTTAATATTAACTGCAGTGGCCCCAGCTTTCATTAAGACACCGTAACGTTCCGTTTCCCTTGGTGCTCCATCCTCCCAAAGGCAGCTGAACTGGTACCAGTCCTGTTTATTGGTGCGAGAACAAATCCCTAGCCTTGTCAGTGTGCCCTGCAGCCTCTCAAAACCTTGGAGCTGGGCAGTGAAAAGACCCTCCATTTCACTCTCAAAAACAAACCCCATCCCTTTGATGCCTTCACTTGGCATCCAGGGGTGTGTGTCGCTTAGGTTTGGGGTTGGCAGCGTCTTCCTTAACCCAAGTGATGACGTTAATCTTCTGGCACCATGCTGGGAGGGATCTAGGTTCATGGCCACCCATGTTAGTCCTGCTGGGAGCAGGGAAGTGGCAGTGCTGGCTGGAGACCCTGTGGAGGACCCTCTGCTTTGGGCTGCTCCACGGGGACCTTCTGCGCCAGGGGCAAGGCTGGGGCTGGATTCCACCTTGCTCCCCAAATCTGGCTATGAGGATTTGGATTTCAGATGTAGGAAGTTTGGAAATAGGAACTTGGATTTTTAAAAGCAGTAAAAGGTCCTGCAACTAATGCAGAGGTACTTGTCAGAGCTGTTAACCACGTGGATGTGCTCAGCATCCCTTGCCTCTCTGAAGGGGCAAGGCCACTACGATGGGTACTGTACACAGAGGAAATGGATTTGGGGGGGAGATGAATTCCTGGTGGAATTGTTCATCAGAATACATTGGAATATCTGGAGGGCAGGTTTAATTATGACAAAACACTTGTCTCTGTGAGAAAATGTGCTGATCTGAATTACTCAGCACTACCCCAGTCTCAGTTCCCCAAGGAAGCTACCTGGGTGTCAACAGGGTGGCAGCTCCTGGGGCAGATGATCCCTGGTACCTGCACACCAGAACACAGCCCTGCTCCTAGGCGAGGTGTGTGTAGCACAGGCTGAGGTTCAGTGCCCTTCCTCTGGCAGAGGAAAAGAAAGTCTTGTACTGCTCTGTTTTCGATGAATTCGTAGCGGTGTTTGGCTTCCTGGAAAGTCAGTTACAGACAGGCAGCGTGGGTAAGTACAGCCGCAGCGACTGACGTGTGCAGGGCACGGTGTCGGGGCAGGCATGCTGTGGGGCTCGCTGCAAGAAACCATCCAAGGAATGAGTCTGGCTGCTCTGGCTGGAAGGGGATGCTGTCCTCAGCTCCTCTTTCTGCTCACTGTTGCCTGCAGTAGGTTCCACCTAACAGGCAGACGTGTGTGTCCTCCTTGTGCAAACCGATAGTTCAGCCTTGGTTCCTCCTCTGCCAGGGAGCATCAGGGCAGGAGGGAGCCCTCAGCCAGCTCTGCTGCTGGTTGGTGCTGCTCAGGGGATGCTGAGCTGGGCCCATGGAGGTGCTGGAGTAGGTTGGGCTCTAGGACGAGCCCGTTCAGGGCGCAGCACAGCGGCTTGAGCAGAGGGTGGCTGGGAAATGTCCAGAGCAGGCATGACATGGTGGAGCTCTTGCTGGTGGCAGAGCTGGGAGAGGGAATGACTCACCTGCTCCATCCCTGCTTCCGTGGGGGTTTGAACCCTAAAATGAATGATGTGAGGGTGGGGGAAGGCAGGGCAAGGAGGGGCACCCCCAGGTAGAAACTTGGCCTCCCCAGCAGCAGGTGAGTCAGCTGGGCATCGGCCTCATCTCTGCTTCACAGATTCACAGAGCCAGGGAAACACTTGTGTGGTTATTCAGCACTCTGGGCTGCACCCCCAGGCTGCAGACCCTCCTGGGGGTGCAGCCAGGGCAGGCTGAGCAGTGCTGGGTGCCATCAGCCCAGAGGGCTGAAGCAGAGCAGAACCCCAGTGGGTGCAGGCATCCCCAGCTCTCACCCTCAGCTCACTGGGGCTGTGATACGGCAGAGGGGCAGCTGGGCAGCCCTTCAACTCACAGCAAACCAGAGTTGAGGCCCTGCTCATTGCACGCCTGGTGCCACCTCTGCTCAGAAAGCTCTCTGGGTGGGTTGATCCGTGGCTTGGGCTTACTGGAGGAAAGGGATTTCCCCTGCCCAGCCCTGGCTGTTTCTCCTGGGGCTGGAATGACCGGCTTTGCCGGTTTTCTGCAAACAGCTCTTCACCCTTGCAGCTGGGGGAGGAGAAGTTGAGTCCTACCTGCCCACGGTGGGGGTGGGAAGAGGTAAGGCTTAGGTTTGGGTCTCTCCCAAAAGCAGGATGAACAGGACCTGTTTAGCGGGAGTTTGGGCCAGGGTCAGAGTACGATGAGCAGCATTTTCCCTGCCACTTTAGGACTCCTAGTGCAAGTGTGGAGAGGTGTCTGGTGAACCTGGCTGGTGGCTTTGAAGAGTCTCTGCATTGTCCCAGCCCTGGCTGGAGAGGGGATGCTGTGGGGAGCTGCTGGGTCTGGCCCCAGCTGGAGCCCCCTGCACTGTCACCCTGGGGGGAACAGACTATTCCTTGTGACTTCTTTGGGCTGTTCAGGCAAGGGCCACTGAGTCACTGCTCACTGTGTGGCTTCTCTTGCAGGCTCACAAGAGATTCACATCGATGAGAAAACTGTCAGCCCCCACCTCAGCCTGTCAGAAGACAAGAAAACCCTGACCTTCAGCCCCAAAAAAGCAAAGGTGGACTTGGACTGCCCCGAGCGGTTTGACCACTGGCCCAATGCTTTGGCTACGGCCGCTTTCCGCTCGGGAGTCTGTGCGTGGAGGATCAGCGTGGAGAAGAGCTGTGCCTACAAGCTGGGGGTTTGCTACAGCTCCCTGCCACGGAAGGGGTCTGGCAATGAAGTCCGCCTGGGCTTCAACGCTGCTTCCTGGGTCTTCTCACGCTACGACAAGGAGTTCAGGTTCCTGCATGCCGGGCAGCCGCAGGCCGTCGAGCTGATCAAGTCTCCGGCTGAGATCGGGGTGCTGGTTGACTTTGCAGGAGGGGAGGTGCTGTTCTATGACCCCGATTCCTGCACCATCCTCTTCTCCCACCGGGAGACCTTCGCGGAGCCCCTCTATCCCGTCTTTGCTGTGGCACACCAGGGCATCTCGCTTGTCCAGTGAGCAGAGGGAGCACTGTGCTCGCTGCGGGGGCGAATATACAGTTGTATATACAGTGACTGTATGTGTGCTGTACAGTACCCTCGTGGGGAACGGGAGCCCAGGTAGCACTACTGGCTCATGTACAGCAGTGTTCAGACAAGACATCCTTCAAACCACCTCTGTTCTTCACCTATTTTATGGCAGCTTTCTCCTCCTCCTTGAGGCTGCACCCACCCTGTGCCTGCCATGCGAGGGCAAGGAGTCAGGGTGATGCCTGGCCCTGCAGCCTCTCTGGGTAATGGGTTTAATTCCCCTCTGAACGAGGGCAGCTTTCCAGCCCCGTGGTGGTGGGCTTGAGAAAACAGAAGTACTAAGACAACCATGTTAAGTGTAACGGCAGGTAGGAGGCACCAAGGAGGTTCAGGGACACTGGGGGACCAGAAGCACCCCAAGGGGCTGTGGCACCTGGAGCAGCCCATGCCAGGGTAGAGAAGTAAGAAGCAAGGGACAGCAGAAAGAAACCTGTGCTATTCCTGGCCTTGGGAATGTCCTGTCAGGAACAGGGGAGCTGGTGCCAGGCAGGAGGGAAGGGAAGGTGTCAGACTGCAGGTGAGCAAAGGAGATGGTTAGGAAAGGTGGTTCCTGAACTGTTCAGAACTTCTCTATTTCTATTACTTCAGTTAAATTCCCCAAATCCAGACTGATTTGCCCACAGGAGTCAGCTGTGACTGCCTCCCAGCCACCACTGCTGGGAAGAGGGGGATGCCATCTATCCCTGCCCCTGGCATAAGCCTTTTGCAGTGCAGCTCGTCCCAATCCTCAGCACTGCTCACCCTCTTCCATAGTGGTTTTAGAGCAACAAACAGCAGCCACAACACTGAGCCTCAGGTACTTTTTATTGTATGATCACAGCTCCTGCTCCCTGTGCTCTGAAGCCCTTGGTTCTTCTCCCTGCCCACCGGCAGCAAGAAATCCCACAGCAGGACCAGTTCACTGCTCGGCACCAGTGGGGGTTGTCCTCCAAAACGCAGCTACCCCTTCTCAATAAGAGCCAAGAGGTGGCTGAGCGTGGGCAGGATGTGCTCAGGGGGCACCTCTGGCTCCTTGTCCTGCCCCACAGCCCGCAGCAGAAAGCTGTGCATGCCCACTGAACGAGCTGCCCAGTAATCCCGGGTGTAGTCGTCCCCCACGTGAGCTGCCTGCTCCGGGGGGACCCCGCCGAGGCGCAGGGCTTTCTCAAAGATCCTTCCGTCCGGCTTGGCGAAGCCTGCAGCCTCGGAGGTGAGGATGAATTCAAAGTGGTGCCGCAGGTTGCACTGGGAGAGGATGTTTTCCAGCCGGTTGTCGAAGTTGGAGACCACCCCCATGCGGAAGCCACGCTGGCAGCACTGGCTCAGGGTCTCGACGGCTCCCGGCAGCACCTCCCAGTTACGGGCGCTGCAGTAGTCCTGGTAGAGCTTCTCTGCCATCGGTGTTAGGACTCTGTCCTCATGCACACCCGAGAGCCGCAAGGTCTGTTTCACGACGTAGACCCACCACTGCTGGGAGCTGAGGCCCTGGCCCTGGCCGTAGTTGGGGAAGCGCCGGCTCTGGGCTCCGTACGCCTCCCGGAAAGCCCTGGAGAGAGCCTCTGGCTGCACCTGGACCCCGTGGGCCCGGGCCTCGGCCGCGTAACTCTCCCCCACCGGCTGCCGCAGCCTCAGCAGTGTGTCCTTTACGTCCCACGTCAGTAAGCGGAGCCTAAGCATGGCTTCGGCAAAGGTCGGGGCTACGGGAGGCCCGGAACAAGCTGGGCTGGGAGCCGGGAGCCCGGCCCAGAGTGCGCCGGTGTGAGCGGGGCTCGGGCGGGCCTCGGCACAGGGGGGGCACCAGCCCTCTGCCCGCGTCTCACCCGCTGGTGTCGGTGACCCCGTGGGGGGAGCTCTGGGGGCTGCGGGGACGCCCGGCTCCCGGTGCCGGGGTGCGAGGTCTCCCCACGGGGCTCCGGGCGCGCCGGGGCCGCGCCTGCGGGGGTGAGGAGGGCCGAGGCTGCCGGGCCGCGGGCACCACGGCCGGCCCCGGGCCCGCCCCCGGCTGCGCCGCGGCCGCCCCGGAAGGCCCACCCCGGCAGGCCCGGCCCAGCAGCCCCGCCCCGCCCCGGCGCTCAGGCCCGTCCCGCCGCCTCCTCCTTCAGCCACCGCAGGAGCTGCGGCGCGAAGTACGTGATGATGACGTCAGCCCCTGCCGAGAGACCAAGACGCTGGAGCTGCCCGGGGGAAGGGGAAGGGGAAGGGGAAGGGGAAGAAATCCCCAGGGCCGCCCGCCTCACCTGCGCGCCTGAAGGCCGTGACTGCCTCCCTGACGGCGGCCTCCAGGCTGAAGGCCCCGGCCTGTGCGCCGTGCCACAGCATGGCGAACTCCCCGGAGACGTGGTACACGGCCAGCGGGTGGGTGGGGTGCTGGGGGGAGGCAGGTCAGCACGGAGGCACCCACCGGTGTCCCAGTGCCATCTTGGCGTGTCCCCCCTCCCACATCCCCCGGCTTGGTACCTGCAGTGCCCATGCCTCTCCCACCCGCCTGCCGCAGGGACAGCTGGGGCCCTGCAAAAGGCCTACCCGTGCCTTGACGTCCCTCACGAGGTCCAGGTAGGGCATCCCTGGCTTCACCATCAGCATGTCTGCTCCCTCCCGCACGTCCCGGTCCTGCCAGGGGAACACACATATGACTGCAGCAGTTTGGGGCAGAAGGTGGTTTTCCAGCAAGCCCCTCAAGGCCCCGGGATGGGCTGCGATGGGGAGAAGCAGACACTCCCAGCCTAGCTGCACCGTGCCCAGGCAATGCCAGTGGCTGCGTGTCCCCAGACCCGGCACCCCACAGCACGGCAGGTTATGGGGTCACTGACTCCGTAGCTCCCAGCACAGAGCCCTTGGGCCCACACTGGGGACCAGCACTCTCTCTGGGTGATGGGCACCACATCTCTGTCGCTTGAGAGGGAAGCGCCTCGGCTGTTTTGGCTGGCATGCCTTCCCCCAGGCTTGCCCAACACCCCAGGGCTTGCAGCCCCAAACCCGTGACCCTTGGCACTGCCCTGGGCAGCCCGGCCCCGCCACACTCACCACAGCACGCATCGCCAGGCCCCTGGCGCCCGGCGGCAGCTGGTAGCATCGCCTGTCCCCGAAGGCGGGTTTGGATAGTGCAGCGTCCCTGGTGACAGGCAAGGCAGAGGGCAGGGAATGAGGATCAGCATGGCAGAGCTTCAGGGACGGGAGGACAGACTAAGACAAGTGTCTGAGCCATTGGGGCCAGGAAAGGAGGGCTCTCCGAGCCTCAGCACCCCAGGGTCACTAGCAGGTCCAACAAGCACAGCCCAGGAGCTGTGCTCTAACACCCTCTGCCCTGCCCACAGCCCAGGGTAAAACTGTCAGACAGTTCCTCAGGGATTCCCTGTGGGACAAGGTCTGATGGCTGCCTGAGCTGAGGTGTCCCTGAAGCCACCCTTTGGGGCAACCCTGGCTCCTAAATCCCTGCCTCTCTGCTCCTGGCAGTGCTAGCAGCTACCTCCCTGCTTGCCTTGCCACCAGCACCCAGCACAAGCAGGTGAAAGAGTGGGACAGATGACCCGGGTGATTGCCATCAGCCAGCCTCTCCTAGGAAAGGGACACTTGTCTCCCTTTTGCACCAGGAAGTAGGAGAGTGCTGTGAAGTGACCAGAGTGGCCCCAGCTGCGGCCCAGGCTCTGCCCAAGCCTTGTTCCCAAATTGCTACCTGGGAATGTGCCTCTCAGAGGGCGTCAGACCCACCTGAAGGGACCATAGAAGCACGAAGCAAACTTGGCGCTGTAGCTCATCACTGAGACCTGCAAAGGAGAGCGGAGCCATGGGGGCCAGAACCTTCGTGCTGCCCCCTGGCACCAGGGCAGGAGTGACTCCCTCCCACAGCTGTCCTATACCCTGCTCCACATCCTCCTTCCCTTGCCAGGGGCCTGACATCTTGCTGTCCCCATGTCCATCCAAGGACATTCCCTTCCCCTGTGTGCTGGGGCAGGGAAATCCCTGTGGCACATCCTGGGTGAGGTGGGGGTCTGCTGTCCCCGCTTGCCCGGTCCCGCTGTGCCGCAGCCCCCCTGCAGACATGGCTCCTGCCTTGGTACACACAGGTCCTGCACTCACCTTGTTGCCCAGGTCGTTGGAGATCAGCGCCGCCTTCATGGCCGCGATGCGCCCATCCATCATGTCGGAGGGGGCAACGATGTGGCAGCCTGCAAGGAACCACCGGAGACTGAGAGGTGCCTGAGGCTGTGAGGTGTGTCCCCAGGGCCAGGGGCCTGAGGTGCCTGCAGCGCTGCTGGGGCTGGCAAGGGAAGGGCTGGGGGAGGATTTTCCCAGGGGAAAAACCCCTCCCTGCTGGAGCCAGGCCCGGTTTGCCAGGGTCAGGTTTGGTAGTGCTGCCAGGGGACTCCTCACCCGCTCTGGCGTAGGCCAGCGCCACTTCTGCCAGGCGCAGGCAGCTCGTCTCGTTCTGGATGGTGCCATCTTCACGGAGGATGCCTAGGAGACAGCCCGGGGTTAGGGAGGGGATGGTTCATCGCTTGCTTCCATCCCCATGATGGGAATGTGGCTCTTGGGACAAGCTACGGAGATGTCCCAACAAGGGACGCGCAAGGGAGCTGGGTAAGGAGGGGAGGGCTGGGAGACCAAGGAGACAGCTCCAGGGACCAGACCCACAAGTGGGTGCTCCAGGGAAGGGAAGACACATGGGGGACAGAGATGGGTGCTCAGATGGGTTCAGATGGTCAGGGAGTGGGTGCTTTAACCACCCGTGCCTCCTGTCAAAACCCAGGACAGGTCTCGGGCTCAACTGCACCGCTGCTGGGGAGCCAATTCCTGGGGCAGGTGCTGGCCAGGCCCCACCAGAATCCAGAGATCCTCTGCAGAAATGGCAACACCCCAAGGGCAGGCCAGGACCCCAGGCACTCACCACAATGCCCATGAGAGGTGTAAGGGCACAAGCAGACATCACAGGCGATGAGCAGCTCGGGGAAGGTGGAGCGGATCTTCCTGATGGCCTGGATGGCAGGTGTGTCCTCGGCATCAGCAGCAGAGCCTCTCTCATCCTGCGAGAGGAGAAACACCTCAGGATCAGAGCTGAGGGTGCCCCACCAAATCTACTGAACATTTTCTGAACCTCGAGACCCTGTAACATGGGGCGGTGTGACCACCGACCACGGAACAGGCTGACAGCGTAGTGCCTCTGAGCAGGGCCTGGGGCCACCCGCAACAGCTCCCAGCACCAGGCAGGGCTGGGGAGCTGTATGGAGATGCCCTTCTCAAGTCATCTGCCCTACTTTGGGCAGCACAGAGCCAGCTTCTCTGCCCTGCAGCAACCCACGACTTGTTCAGAGGCACAGAGGACACCCAGAGTCACCGGGAGCATTTTGGGTGCCACTGCAGTCTCCCATCCCCATGCTGCTCAGCCGAGCAGAGTGCTGGCATGCCCAGAGACCCTGAGCTGCTCCTGTTGGATCTGAAGACCCCCAGGCCCCACGCTGCTCTCTCCCACATGCCTGTAGCTGCCCCAAGCCCCTTGCCACCAGCACACATGCTGACCTTGTGGACCTTGCTGGGCACCCCGAAAATGAGCACACACTTCAGACCATCCTCGACGAGGGGCCGCAGCATCCCCTCCAGCTTGTTGACTCCATACCTGAGAAAAGCAAAGTGAAGGAGGCTGCCAGGCACCCAGCCCTGCTCCGTGGGACCCAGAGGCTGGCCTGTGAGCGATCCAGCATCCACAAGTGTCCACACCAAGCAGCAGCTGGAGGTACAGGGGTCGGAGGAAGAATCTGGGACCTTATCTGGGGTTCCAGGAGCGTTATCTGCCAGGCATGGACACTCCGCTCTGAAAGGACGAGCATGCCCTGCCCTCAGCTCCTTTATCTTGGTGTCCCTGTTGCAGATCCATCCCACCTCCCCATGGGACCACCCATCCCTGGGCCTCTCTGACCGCAGCCCTGCTAACGTAGCCGCAGATGAAGACAGGAGCTGCCAGTCCAGCAAGATCAAACGCAGGAGGAGAGCCCGTGTCCTTCCATGGGTTTCGAGCTGCTGCTGGAAGGTCCTTTCACTTCCAACTGCCCCGTGTGCCCACCCATATGACATGCAAGTACTCGGGGACATCGTGAGACCTTGGCACTGTCCCCACAGTACTGGTACTTTCCCAGCATGATTTCCTGCACTTCCATGGTGGATGAATCTTCCCATGGCAGGGACCACCCCTGGCCCATGCTCACCTCAGGCCATGCAGCAGCTTGGAGAGGCTGGGTTCTTACCTGGCTTGTCCAGGGAGGCTGGGGATGGGCTCCATGGCATCAGGGCTGTCGCTGCAGGAGGTGGATGGGACAAAGGTGTGAGGACTCGGTGTGAAAAGGGAGCCCCTACCCCAGGCTTCTCCACTGGCAGTATTTTGGGGAACATCGAAGAGCTCAGAGAGAACCCAAGCCAGTCACCCTGAACTTTGTCCATCCCTAGCCCAGAGCCAGGGCTCACTCACGTGACAAAAATGGGGTAGATGAGGTTGGAGGCATCGAAGGTGGTTGCTGTGCACTGCCAGGAGCGCAGCACAGGGTGGAAGTACCCGCTGTGAAGAAGGGAGTCTGCCTGCATCTTGGGCCTTCGCTGCAGAGACTGAAACACCAGAAACAAGCAGGAGGCTGGTCAGCAGCAGTGTCCTGCTGAAGCCACTGCTACCAGCACCCCAATAAAGCCACCGCTACCGGCATGTGAGGGGGGCTGTGATCGGGGCAGCCACTGCAGGACCGTCCCTGTCCCACTCCAGGCAGACACGGGGAGCACGAGCTGTGGCCCAGCCAGCTTCATCCCAGCTCCCTCAGGCGCTGCCCCATGTCCGGTGGGCGCTGGGGACCCCCCACCAGCAGTCACAGCGCAGCACCTCCCATAAGCAGGGATGATGCTGACACCTCCCCACAAAACTCCCCAGTTGGGTGTGAGAAGCCCGCAGCTGGCAGCCCCCAGCCTCTTGCAGCACAACCACGCTCAGGACTGCCCCGGGCTCCCTCTGCTGCAGATCTCACCCTGTGAGACACAGAGGGGCTCTTCACGGCACCAGGCCTGTGAGGCCACGGCGTACGGAGAGGGGCATCCTGCACCTCTCATCCCATGCCCGCTCTGCTGCAGCTGCTGCGTTTGATCTTGCTGGACTGGCAGCTCCTGTCTTCATCTGCGGCTACGTTAGCAGGGCTGCGGTCAGAGAGGCCCAGGGATGGGTGGTCCCATGGGGAGGTGGGATGGATCTGCAACAGGGACACCAAGATAAAGGAGCTGCAGCTGCAGCAGAGCGGGCACGGGATGAGAGGTGCAGGATGCAGCTGCAGCAGAGCGGGCATGGGATGAGAGGTGCAGGATGCCCCTGGAGGCACCAGGGCTGCAAACCCCACACTCACACCGCTGCCAGGTGAGGAACACTTGGGAGCTGGGCAAAACAGATTTCAGAGGGAACATCTAACAGCTCAGGAAGAACCCAAGGTAAGCCAGGTATGGCTTACCAGGGGGAAAGCAGCTACTCAGCACACAGAAATCATTAGCTATGTCATTGTGGAAACCTTCTCTGCAGCAAGACTTCTGTAACAGATCTGATCATAACACTGCGACCAGACCATTAAGATTTAATTTTCCACCAGCTTTAAATCCTCACCAATGGTGGTGAGAGCGTGGAGGAGAGGGCCAGGGCAGGCAGCTGTCCTGGGACGAGGAGTTTGGCTGCAGCACAGAGCAGATGCCAGAGCTCTGAGCAAGGCTGTTTGTACCGAGCGGCCTCCAGGACTTCTGAAGTCAGAGCAGACACGAGGACGGGACACGTCTCGGGGGAGCAGCCCCATCACCAGGGATACCTTGGGCACTAAACCTCGGCAGCCCCTGCCTGCACCCAGCTCTCCCAGCGTGCCAGGGTCCCTTGGCATCCCCAGGGGAGGTTTTACACTACCACTTGCAGCAGCAGCCAGCAAGGGAGCTGGGCAGGAGGCAGCCCCTTTCTGCTGGAAAAGCTTTCATTTGAAGCATTCACCCATTCTACACGCTCGAGATCCTTCAGACACTCTGCTGCTAAGCCAAGTTCTCAGTCTGTGTCAGGCCACCCCAGCACACTTGTAACAGAGGGACATCATCGTGTCCAGTGCAGGGTTTGAACTGAGTCTGTCGTGCCCTGAGCAACCACCTCTGCTTGGGAATGGGGTAAAAGCCAGCTCTGAGTCACCTACAGGCTCACACATATAAAAACGTGCTGTAAAAATCCAGCCTGTGCTTGCAGGGGATGGGGACCAGCTGACGGGCATGCTGGCAGCAGCACAGCACCATTTGGCAAGGAGTTTTTAGCCCTGGAGAGCTGCTGCTCCTGTGTTACCCGCAGGAACGGGACAGCCCTCGGGTCAGCTGGAGCTGGCAGCCCCAGCACAGCGGCTGGGCTCTGGGCAGGGCTCTGGGCAGGGAGTGATGGAGAACAAAGGGCTTGGTGAACAACAAAAATCCAAAAAATGCTTTAAACAGTTAATCCCACAGGAGGTAGAGAGGGGGGACAGGGTGGGACCCAGGGCACCTGACTGCTGGGGACAGATAGAGCCCACAGGCACAGACACTGCTCTCTCTGGGAAGGGGATGGGCACCCGGCAGGATTGCAGGGCAGAGATAACAGCCCCCATCTGCTGAGGGGCTGGGGCCCTCCTGACAGGCCTGCATGAAGGAGAAGCTGCTGGGGAGTGCTGCAGGCTTCCCTGGCCCATGCAGGGCACCTGGTCCAATGAGGGCATGGGGCTCTTCCAGCCACAGAGCTGCTGTACCCCCCATGGCTTTTGGGCAGCTGGGGTGCCAAACAAGGGGTGCTGGGACCCTCAGGGCTCCAAGCACAGCTCAGGCACCCCTCTCCAACATTAAAGACCCAGAGCTGTATTTCTAAAGCGATCTGCTTCTTGCAGACCAGGGTATGGGTGAGGAGTTTCCCAACAGCCTGCCAGCACGGAGCACGTTTTGCCTTTGCTCCTCACACCGTGACTGCTCAAGGACCAGCCCAAAGCCCAAACCCCCAGCACCCAAGCCCACGCTCTCGCCCAGCCGGTGGCAGTGGCCTGGGTGCCTCCCAGCACTTGAGGAAAGAGAAGCAACAGCATAAGGAGAGACCCAGGCACATGCTGCCCTCCCGTTTGCCCTGGCACAGATGAAAACAAACTCGGTGGATGGGCTGAAGCGAGACCTGATGCAGGCCAAGGGTGAGCTGCGAAGCTCTGCTCCAGCGCCAGCACCGCCGAGGTGAGTGCCAAGGGAGCTGGGTTTTGGCATTCTGGGTTACAGAAAGGGGCACAGCCTCATCCTTGGGTACACAACTTCTACCTGACGCCCCGGAGACACGCAGAGCTCCCCAGAGCCCAGGCGGGGCTGGGACAGCCTCGAGCGCAGGAGGGAAGCGGCGCCCCCCGGGGAGCTCCCGGGGCTGCGGGGCAGCGAGCGGGCACTGGCAGGGGCGGCAGAGATTCACCTGAGACGGGGGGCGCTCGGAGCGGGGCCTGACACTCACCGCAGGAGGAGCGGGGCTCCAAACCGATGCGGGCCCCGCACTGCGCCCTGCTCAGGGCTCCCCCTGCGCCGGCCGCGGTACGAGCGGGAGCCGGGCTGCTGCGCCCGGCGGGCACCCTGCCCGGCCCACACCGAGTCTCCTTGCCCGGCCGGGCCCGGCCCTGGAGCGGGCCCGCTCTCCGCGCAGCCCCGCACGGGGCCAGGCCGGGAGTCGTGGGGGTCACCCTGGCTCCGGTCCCCCGTTCCCGGACTCCGACCCCACACTCACCTTCCGCCGCCGCGTCCCGCTCCGGCCGTGTGACTGCCCCGCGCAGCCGCGATTTGCATAACCCCGCCCCGTTCCTTTGCATAGCCCCCGCCCCCCACGCGAGGACGGCGGGAAGTCCCGCGCGGCGGAGCGCGGGAAAAGGCTGAGGCGGCGGGGGCGGGGCTGGCGGGGGGTTCTGGGGCTGCTGTGGTGACGTGCAGCTGGGCTTGATTGGGGGGGCTGGGCTGCTGGGGGACGCGCAAGAAGGTATTTGGGAGCTGGGGGCACGGCACAGGGCTTTAGGCTGCTGGGGGGGCAGCTGCAGCTGGGTTTTGGGGTGCTTCGGTGAGATCCTTGGGGTGCCAGAGGGGACAAGCAGGTTTTGGGGTGCTGTGGGGTCCTGAGAGGTTGATGCCACACCAGCAGGGGTCGGATGTAGCACATGATGCTCTGCAGCTCCTGCACAAAAGCATCATCTCCTTGGCCCGTGGCAGAGCATCAGCCCCAACCCCATCTCTCTGCACCCCCAGAGCCTCTCCGCAGGAGCGAGCTGAAGGCTCCTTCCACCAGGGACACAACCACCATCACCCCAACACCCAGCCCTGGCTTCCCTGGTAACTGGAAACCTTGTTCTCCTTCAGTGATTCCATAGCCCGTTTGCTGCTCCCTTCACCACATCCTCAGGCGCTTCAGCACCTGCCACCGGCTCATTCTATTGCCAACAGAAATGAGAGACTCCATTTCTATAAAATAAAAGCTGGCTTTTATTTAGATATTGTTTCCTTCCAGAATATGCCCCACAGATGTCTATTAAAAGAGGGGAAAAAGAGGAAAAAGAGCTAGAGGGAAGGTTGTCTTTGTTTACTGGAGACCTTAGGAAGACATCAGTGCTGTTGTTCTTCTGTTACCATGTGCCAGGAGAAACTTCTGAGGGCTGGAAATCTTTGTTGACTTGGTTCTTTCAGGGAGCTGGGCTTCTGCGTGAGAAAAGCCATCGTGCCAGAATAGCATAAAGGCAGGGTAGCCCTTGGAGGTTTTCCAGTGAAAAGGACACATTATTCCTCACTTTAAAGCTGCATGTGAGCCAGATGAGTGGGTTGTACTTGAGCATACCTAAAACTTTCCTCATTTCCTTCATCAGACCTCAGCTGAATTAAAATATGAGGTTTATTAGTCTTCAAAATGATCAAATAATAAAGAATTTCCCCCCGAAAGAACTTGTTACTTTCTCAGAGAAGGGAAAGGCATTGAACAAGAAAGTATAAAAGAACACAACCCCCACGAGCACTAGGAACCCAGCTGATGTCAACCCATCGTTCTCATAGGAGATATTTTAACAACCACAGGCTGGAGGCTGGCTGCCTCAGGTAGGAATGTCCTGTCCTCACTACCCTGCAGCACGCACCCCTGGGATGGCTAAAGAGGGACCTCTGATGTCATTAGACCATCCTACCTGGAGTAAAAACCCCACTAAGATCCACCGCTCGGTTCTAACATGTTTCAGCTGCCTCCAGACACCGACCTGCCCGCGAAGAAGGGGAGACCACCAGATCCACGGGTGGATCCAGCTGCCTCTTATCGCCCTGAGAGTTCTTTTAGTTGCTTATTTTGCTTCAGATTTTTACATAAAATCCCTCTGGGTCTCCCAGGGCTTTAAGAACACAAACCAAGAGCTTCTGGTATTTGTTGGCATTGTCAGCACTGGGGAGATTTTGGTTTAGGCTGGCCTGGAGCGAAAGCCAGCTGAGTGATCACCGGTCCTTGACGGTGGTACTGTGCTGCGGCGTGTGTGGCAAGGTTCAGCCACAGCATGGCTGCTGCAGTTACAGCAGGAAGGCACTGCCAGAATGCAAGGAAATGAAGGAAAAAACCAAAAACCCAAGTTCACTTGGATAAAAAGCTGTGTTCAGCTTCCAGGCTTCCTGACATCACCATGTGGACTCTAAACCCTAAAGGGTTAACAATCTATTAGATTCAGCCCCGGACTTGGCTTATGGAGCTCATCCAGCAGTCTCTCAAGCTCTCAGGGACAGCTTCTGTACTGAGCATCCGGCATCTCTTCTTTTTTCTTCCCCTCCTCTAATTTCAGAGCCAACCCAGCATAAACACCTGGTCCCAGGGCTGTTGGTTCAGACCCTGGGGAGGGTGCCCGGGGACGAGTGGTCCTTCCACAGAAATACTTTAGCAGAAGTCTTTTATGTACAAAGTAAAGCCAAAAAGGGACAGGCCCCTGAGGTACAGTACAAAGCTCTACTGGAAACAAGAGGGGACACAGCAAGGTTGATTTACAGCATTTATATCCATCCGAACAAAACCCAATCCTTGCTCATGTCTCACTGGCAAGCTCAGTTGTCCACCTCTTCCTCCTCATTCTGCTCTTCTTCCTCCATCCTTTCATCATCATCATCATTCTCCTCCTCTCGGCTCTTATCTTGCTCCTCTGAGTCTGTCTTCTTGTCTTTATCTTTCCTTGCTTCTTTCTTTCCTTTCTGTTCACGTCTGTAAACTAAAAGAAGAGAGAACACTGAAAAACCACAAGCCTGTTTTTCCATGCCATGAGCAGTACAGTAGCTGAAGTCCAACGTCCACTTGCTCTCCGGGCTTACAAAGGGGAGCAGCGAACTCATACCAGCAACTCACCCCGTTATTTGAGCTGTGCTGACCAGCCCCATAGGAAACCAGGTTAAGTTTCAGCAGAAAAATGCTGAAAAGGATGCAGGAGTTCACATTTACAGGCAGCACCTAGGGCTTTCCTTAGATAAACATAATGGGGAGTGAGAGCAGATGAGCCTTTCCCAATCCTCATCAGTTGTGAGATAATGTTATCCCAGTCCTGTTAAGGTGCACATTAGTTACTCCCCAGGCAAACCGCAGTGTAGGATGCTGGGCAAAGAAAAGAGAAACAAGACAGGCAAGTAAGTGTTGCTTGTCCAGTGTTTGAGGAAAACAGGGCTCAGTGCTGTTTAAGACTCTTTTGGCATGAGTGGAGGACGATACCTTCCAGGGATTCTTTCAAAGGGGCTACAAATCGCTGGAACTCCATTTCCTCCATGGCAGAGAGAACATCACCAGCGTTCAGCGTTTTCCTCTTCCCCTTCATGGCAAAGTTATTTGCACTAGTCAGAAACAAGAAGGAAAAGAATTAACTGCTGCTGTCATCAATTTGGGGAGCTTTACTGAAGTCATAAGCAGCTTCAAAAATAAAAGGCTGCCTCCTAAACAGTGGGGGCATTTTTATTCACTTTACTAATGGCAGTTTAAGATACTGTCTTGTTTACACTGGCTGTTTGTGCTTTCATCTAGCTGCATTGCCTTCCCACAACATCAGCGTTCTGGCTGCATGGATCTTGTCTACAGCCATGGGAAAGGAGAAGAGTCTGAACACTGGTCCACAGAGCTGTGTGAATATGGAACCCAGAGATGCAAGAACCTGACCTGGACAGGCTGGAGAGCTGGGCAGGGAGAAACCAGGTGAGGTTCAACAAAAGCAAGTGTAAAGTCTTGCACCTGGGAAGGAACAACCGTTTCTACCAGTACAGGCTGGGGGATGACCTGCTGGAGAAGAGCTCAGTGGAGAAGGACATGGGGGTCCTGGTAGATGACAGGGTGGCCATGAGCCAGCAGCGTGTCCTGGGGCTGAGAGAGACAATGGGATCCTGGGGGCATCAAGAGGAGTGTGGCCAGCAGGTCACAGGAGGTGATCCTCCCCCTCTGCTCTGCCCTGCTCAGGCCCCACCTGCAGTGTTGTGTCCAGTTCTGGGCTGCCTGTTATAAAAAGGACAGGGATCTCCTGGAGAGAGTCCAGAGAAGGGCTACGGAGATGATGAAGGGCCTGGAGCATCTCCCCTATGAGGAAAGGCTGAGAAAATTGTGACTGTTCAGCCTTGAGAAGAGAAGACTAAGGGGGGACCTAATTAATGTTTATAATTATCTTAAGCAGGGGATGCAGGGGGAATCAGCCAGCCCCTTTCCAGTGTCTGTGGGGACAGGACAAGGGGCAATGGCTGCAAGTTGGAGCATAGGAAGTTCCGCACCAACATGGGGAAGAACTTTTCCCCAGTGAGGGTGAGGGAGCCCTGGGACAGGCTGCCCAGGGGGTGGTGGAGTCTCCTCTGGAGATATTCCAGACCCATCTGGACGCCTATCTGAGTGTAATGTCCTAGGGAGCTGCTTTGGCAGGGGGTTGGACCCGATGATCTCCCGAGGTCCCTTCCAACCCCTACAATTCTATGATTCTATGATCCTCTGAGCTGCCCCACAGACATCACTGTGGCCTCTGCTGACTAGGGTGTCTCACACTTGCTGTAACGTGGTGAGTCGCTCAGAGAGTGAGCACAGGGCTCTTGCCTTGCTGGGAAAGGCAGCTGAAGGGTTACAGCAGTTCCAGAGTCCTGGAACTGTGACACTGTGTCCAGTGTCCCGGTGGCGTTGGGGCTCCTTCCCTGGGGCTGTCAGACCTGACCGCTCCAGCCCTGCAGACTGGGCCACACTAAAGACTGTTTGATTTAAACAGACAATACAGCAGCAAATACTCCAGGCCAGCCAGCAGTGAGGGGGTTATAAATCAACTGTGCCGGTTATCTGATGCACCAGGCTCTTACCAGGACGTTGCATACAGCACGAACACGCTGGCTGCTCGGGATATTGCACTCCGAGCTTCCTTGGAAATATTGACCCCATCGGGAAGCTGAAAAACAAATTCAACTCCATCAGCAGGTGCTAGAAGGGAGTGAGAACTCGCCCGATTCACGCGTCGGTTCCGTGCGGGCGTCAGGGGGCTCAGCGCGACCGGAGACCCAGGGCCGAGCTCAGGCGCTGCCACGGACGCGCTGAGGCCGGCCCAAGGCCGCAGCCTGGCCCTGCCCCCTGGGTCAGCGTGGGGCCGGACCCCGCCCCCCGGCGGGCCCAGCCGATGGCTGTCGGGTTCCCACCTCAGCCAGAGCCGCGGCGGCTCCGCGCCGACCATTTCGGCACCGTAACGGCCGGGAGCCGCCCCACCTCTGGCACGGAGCTGCTCCTGCCGCTGCCAACCGCCCCCGGAGCGCTACCGGCGGCCTGCACCGACACCGCCGCCCCCGGGGAGGATCCTCCCGGGCCTGGGCACGGCTGGGCAGCAAGGCCGCGGAGCGAGCGGCCCCCGCGGGCTCTGTGCGGGCAGAGCCCGCTCCCCCGCGGTGCCCCCGCGGGCCGCGCTCCCGGGACCGGCACCCACCGCCTCCTTGATGATGCGGGTGATGACGGCGTTGGGCAGGTTCAGGTCCTCCGGTCTCTCCGCCATCCTGCGCCTCCTGCAAGGCAAACGGGGCGTCACCGGGGGAGCGGGCCCGAGGGATCCGGGGGCTGGAGCGGGCCGGCGGGTCCCGGCCTTACCTCGCCCGGAGCTGCCGCACGGCTGCGCGCGCTCAGCCGCTGCCCCCTCCCGGCATGCAGCGCGGCGCCTCCCGCCCGGCCCCGCGGCCGCCGTCGCCTGGTGACGGGAAGGCGGCGGGCGGGGGGACGGCGGCTGGTGGGAGCGGGGGGTGTGAGGCCGGGAGCAGGGTGAGGGCCTGGGGAAGCTGACGGGCGCGCTCGTGGGGCAGGCGCTGTGCCTCCGGGACGCCCTCTGTCTGTCCCCGCAGTGGGGCGGGCTCAGCCTGGGTGCGGGCCCCGGCTCCCTGGCCCGGACCCGCGCCGCTTTACAGGCCCGTATCGCTGATGGTGACCTGACGAGGTGATTAGAGTAACCTCGGAGTGCAAGGAGGGGGTAGCTTATAGAGTCGCAGTAACCCCAGCCTGGTTTGGGGGGGAGCAGGGTCCTCAGGGACCCCCAGTGTATCGTGTCTTCCCCTCCCCTGCCATGGGCAGGGACACCCCTCCAGCCCAGGGTGCCCCAAGCCCCATCCAGCCCGGCCTTGAACCTTGCCAGGGGCAGCCCCGGCTTCTCTGGGCACCCTGTGCCAGGGCCTCCCCCTCCCCAGGAAGGATTTCAGCCTCCCAGCCCCTCTCCAGCTGCCTTCCTGCAGCTGAAGGCCGTTCCCCTGGGCCTGGCCCTCCCTGACCTGGGCACCAGCCCCTCTCCAGCTCTCCTGGAGCCCCTCGAGGAATGGAAAGGGGCTTGGAGCATTCCCTAGAAGCAGCCTTCTCTTCTCTGGGCTAAGCCAGCCTGGCTCCAGAGCAGAGGGGCTCCAGCCCTCAGATCATCTCTTTGACGTCCTGAGGACTCCACTTCATCTGGTGCTGTGTCAGATGTGATATTTGAAACTGGGAATAAAGATCAACCATGCAGCTTTTTTCCACAGAAAGTGTGTGTTTTCCAGAAGCAAATGCAGTGTTGTTGTAATGGGAACAGTTTACAGACTTAATCGTGTGCTGCGTTGAGTGCAGCATGGTCAGCCCTGCAGGAAGGCTGGTGTGTGTGTGTGAGGGTGTCCTGGTTTCAGTGAGGATAGAGTTAACTCCATCTGTAGCAGCTGATGGGATGCTGTGTTTGGGAGTTACAATGAAAGCAGTGCTGAGAACACCCTGATGTTCTTAGTTGCAGTCAGACAGTCAAGGACTTTCTCAGCTTCTTCCTATTTCTCTATTCAGGAGAAAGGAGGGGCAAAGCCAGGACAGGTGCCCCAGAGGGGCCAAAGAGAGTATTCCACGCCAATGACGTCCTGCCCAGGAGAACGGGGGGCTGAGGGGAGGAAGAAGAGGGGCGGTGGCGGGACGCGTGCTGCTTGGGGGACGGTCGGGTTCCGGGACAGCTCTGGGTGGTACCTGAGTTGTGTGGGTCGGGGAGAAACTGCATTGGGGATCAAGAGTTTCATCTTCTTTTGCTCTAAAGTCCTGTTAGCATTGGGATATTTGATCTTTCTGTTCTCTCAGTAAACTCTCCTTATCCCAACCCACGGGCCTCTTAGTTTCTTGGGTTTGGAGTTCTTTCCCCTTCCTTTTCCCTTCCCTTGTTTCCCCCTTTTTCCCTCTTCCCCTGCTCTTTCACTTTAAGGAGCAGGCAGCTGCGTGGAGCTCGGCCCACAGCCGGGGGAACCACGACAGAGGGCCTGATCACTTTCCTAGTTATAATGACTGGGTTAATAAAAACCATCACAGTGTGTACAGATCATCTCTGGAGTCTCAATTTTAGCACACTTCAATGTATTCTGTTGTTAACTCCGCTGTCCTTGGTGGCTCTTGGAGGTGGGATGCTGCAGTGGCTGCTGCATTAATCGTTATGAAGGCAAAGAGGGATTCTAACTGGTTCATCTGTAACCATAACTGACGGTGCTGATGTCGGCTTCTGGGTGGACTTGCTGCTCTGAGGAGAGTTGTCAGAAGCTGCAGCAGCCTGTTCTGTTCTCTTTTCTTTCCTGACAGAGGTTGTTCTGTACCAGATTTGAGAACAAACTGAGATAGGGTCGGGCGCTGTGGGCTGTCCCCAGAGCTCGCCCGCTCCCCAGCCAGCACCCAGTGCTTACCATCGAGCCCTGAGAGGCCAGACTCTGCTTTCTCCGGTGCTTTGGTCATGTCGTGGTTCCCCCCGGCTGTGGGCCGAGCTCCACGCAGCTGCCTGCTCCTTAAAGGAAAAGAGCAGGGGAAGAGGGGAAAAAGGGGGAAACAAGGGAAGGGAAAAGGAAGGGGAAAGAACTCCAAACCCAAGAAACTAAGAGGCCCGTGGGTTGGGATAAGGAGAGTTTACTGAGAGAACAGAAAGATCAAATATCCCAATGCTAACAGGACTTTAGAGCAAAAGAAGATGAAACTCTTGATCCCCAATGCAGTTTCTCCCCGACCCACACAACTCAGGTACCACCCAGAGCTGTCCCGGAACCCGACCGTCCCCCCAAGCAGCACGCGTCCCGCCACCGCCCCTCTTCTTCCTCCCCTCAGCCCCCCGTTCTCCTGGGCAGGACGTCATTGCCATGGAATACTCTCTTTGGCCCATCTGGGGCACCTGTCCTGGCTTCGCCCCTCCTTTCTCCTGAAGAGAGAAATAGGAAGAAGCTGAGAAAGTCCTTGACTGTCTGACTGCAACTAAGAACATCAGGGTGTTCTCAGCACTGCTTTCATTGTAACTCCCAAACACAGCATCCCATCAGCTGCTACAGATGGAGTTAACTCTATCCTCACTGAAACCAGGACAGGTCACTAGCAAAATAACAAGCAGGATGATGTGTGCATGCATTTGTTTTTAATTACAATACCTGGAAGCTTGAAGTGCATCTCTTAAAGTATGAATCTGTGTGTTCCTGAGGTGGAGGAGGACAGAACTGTCTCGTGCTTCTTGCCTTGCCACTCAGGCTGGCTGAGCCCAGCCCCTGCTCTCCTGTTGCTGTGTTTATACCAGGGCAACAGCAATTGTTTGCACCAGCATAAAATGTGACTCACGGTGGTGAGATTGACTACTGCAAGTCATGTTTGACTTGTCCCATGTTTCACATGGCAGCTAAATGAGGCAGGAAAGCTGGTTTAGTATAAAAGCTCCAGAGCTAAAGGATACAAGGCCAGGTCCACCTGCTGTGGCCCAGGCTGTACCCATACCTGAGGACAACCTGATTCCTCCATAACTGTTTTATCAACTTTATTTCACACATCCTCCCTGTTTTGTTTTGTTTCTTACTGTTTTTCTGCTAAGATAATTGACACAAACCTTCTGTTTTGTGGAGTGTTTAAGTAGATGTTACCATCTCCCTGATGGAGGAGGGGTTGCAAAGATGCTGACTGCAGACGTGAGCCAGTGGGATGAAGCTGTATGTGGTGTGGTTACTTGTCAGCACCCACAGCACTGGGATACACTAAGGAGAGCTGAGAGGGGGAACAGCCTTGGATCCGTTTAGGAAGACCTCTCAATTTTTACAGCTTTCTTGGAAAGGGAAGGTAAAAGTACAGTTACATGCTGATTCCCACTGAAGAGGGGAAAAGAACCTTCTTACTCCGGAGGTACCTACCTCAGAGTCCCAGTCAGGGTAAGGCAGTTTTTGGAGTTCCTCTGAGGTAGCCAGTCCAGGTTGAACACTGTTAACAGTTCTTACAGCCATCTGGCCTGGTTAGAGGGGCATGTCACCAGACTTCATCTCCGTTAGCTTGTTCACGTAAAACCTCTCTGCTCTCCAGGTGAGTCAGCTGGGACAGCTGACATGGGGAAAGAGTGAATGTGTTACTTTTCTTGGCAGCAAAAGTGCTTCCTGTGGCAGGAAATGGCTTGTTAAATTTAGATGCTCTGTTTCCGACGTGATTTTGTTGCCTCATGTACATGTAACCTCCCTCAGTAAGGATTTTATTCTACCTGTGGAGCTCGGCAGCTTGCTTTAGTGGTCCTGGTCAGTGAGGTGTGTGTATCTGCTGCCTGGAGCCTGTGTTATGTACTTACTGCTCATCTCTCTCTTGTGTGTGCCTCTGGGTGTGATCTCCTGCTTGAGCTTCATTGATACCAGGCCAACGTGGCAGTCCTGTCCTGAGAGGGATTTCTGCTGCTTCCAACAATCCCTGGTCACTGGTAGAAGGAACAACCTGTCTGCTGATGCTCACACAGACCTGCAGAGCCTCAGCCTGGTGTTCACCTGCCATTTCCTTTTCTTAGGTGAATTTCCAGCACTGAAAACAGTAAACATCTCCCCTGCCATCCCTCAGGGAGGTCGATGCGCTGTTCCACCTCTGCTGCACTCTCTCATTCCTCATCCTCTGGTTCAAGCAAGCTCAGAAGAAGATGCTGATGTCAGGAGCGTTATGCTGAAGGCCTCTGTGAGTTTTAAGCCTGCAATAGGGGTGGACACTGATGATAGCCTGCTTGTTTGTCTGAGAAATTTAAAACATGTTGCATTTATGATGGAGCTGTGGTCCACCCAGAGCTTCCCATGTCCTGTTTGTACTCTGCACACTGCACTCTTAGTACAGATGGGTTTGAACCTTGATCAACTTGGGTGAAAAGGATGCTTCACGTGGCCAAAGAAGTACTAATGGGAAGTACAGATTATTCCTGTGTAGAGAAGTGGTGGTGGCACACTTACATTGTTTCCATCATTCCTGATGACATGGGATAGGTGTGATACAGGTCCTGGAATAAAGAGGGTTTCAGTGGATTAACCTCTTCTACAACAAGGGTGGGAGCATGCCAGAAGGTTGTTATCAGTGCAAGATGATGTTCTGATCTGCAAAACCTCCACCTTGGGCAGGAAAACAATTAGGTCTGCTGGGAATGCTCTGGGGTTCCCAGATTACAGGCAGACCTAGGGCTCTGTGAGGTGTTGAGCCTGCAAAGCAGAAAATTCCTAACCCTTCACACCTCCTACCCTTGTGCTAAATGGATCCGTGCTAAGCTGCTGTGGAGAGCATGTTCTGGTGAGTCAGAGAGGACAGACAAGTGCTCAGGGACACAGCTCAGCACGTGCTCTCTTAGCTGGCAGTCAGTAACATCATGGCAAGAGACAGGGTGTTCAGAAAGCTGAAGGCAGGGACACAGCTCCAACTGGAACAGGTTCTGTTGTGGTGTTGTCCCAGGTCTGTGCAGTGACTGGTTTCAGTTTGGCAGGCTCTGTAGCTGCTCTGCTGTTTGGTTTGGGGTTGTTTTTTTTTTTTCTTCTAGAATAAATTTTAAACATGTGACAGTATTTTTTTTAAAAGGAAATAAGGTTTTACTTTGTCATTATATTTTCCAATTTCTCAAGTGCATCTGTCCTCACCCTTAGCTCTGATGTCTGGAATCATTCCCTCTTTCCTTCCCTGAAGAGAAAGTAGGTGTTACAGGAGGAGCCCCATTCCCATGGGAGAGCACTGCTGTGTAGATGTCACTAACATGCTTCTCTTCCTACCTCAGCTCTTCTAAGCTCAAATCATCCCTGGCCAAGGCCTCCAAATGCAAGAGTTTCATCCTCAAAATATCTTCGGGATCCTCTTTTTACCATAAACTAATTCAGCAGTTTTAACTATCCAAAACTAGCCTGAAATCCCATGGCTTGGGTGGACTTTCCTGTGTGACCCAAGAATGACATGTACCAGCTGAGGAGCTATTTTCAGCTGTGTGGACCAACTATTACATTAACACTAATGTCATTAACTCGCTTTGGGAAGTGCTTTGAGAAGGAAACCTGTAGGGTAATCTCTGATTTGCCTTTCATGCTGCTCATTTGAATTTGTTTCACTATGAATCTTGATTCTGTTTGCTCTTTTTCCAGGCCTGAACTCTGCAGTGGGGCCAGACAGTACCTCACCTGGACAGATGAACCTCATCCTCTTTAATAACATTGTAAAAGTGAGTGCTTGCAGCTTGCAGGGAGGGGAACACCTTTCTGACTCCAGATAATATAATTGCAGTGAAACAAGCAATAATAACCAGGCTGAGCTCTGCTAATTGGTTTAGAATGCAAATTAATCCACAGAGGGGGCTTAAAGAGGCATCATCAAGGCTGAACTAATGGTGTGTCACCACCCAAATGGGCTCCAACTCCTCCTATGGCTGCAAAAGGTACAGTAAAGTTGAGCTGACTGTTGAGTTGACCCTACTGTAGTGGAAAGTCCTTGAGTTGGAAACTGTTAGGGGCTGAGCAACTATTTTGGGAAAATGTCTCATGTGCCTGCTCTATTCTTGTGTTTCCCCCTAAGCATCACCTTCTGACCGCTGTCAGGAACGGGATACTGAGCTGCACAGACCTCTATCTGACCTGGCATGTCTGCTTTTATTTTCTAAAATATCCTTAAATCCTGTTAGGACAAGACTCTTGGCAGAGAGGGTGGTCACTCACTGAACTGGCTCCCCAGGGAGGTGGTCAGGGCACCAAGCCTGGCAGAGTTCAAGGAGCATCTGAAGATGTCATGTCATTTTAGATATCCCTGCGAGGAGGAGGGTGTCTGACTTGATGATCCTTCTGGGTCCCTTCCAACTGGAGAGATTCTGTGTGCCCAGTCCCATGCTTGGGCAAAAGAGGGGAGTCTGACTCCCACAGTTATGGGGAGAGAAGGAAGGCAGATGCCCCTTCAGCAGCAACCTTCAGTTAAAATAGCTTAATCTGAACATGGAAGGGTCGGAGGACTTCATGCAGACCTGAAGAGGGGTTTCAGCAGATGACAGAGGAGCTCTCTGCCTACAACAGGGCAGCTCGCCCCTTTCCACTGTGCAGTGTCTGGCGTTAGACCTCTGTCTCTCCTCATCACATGCCCTGGCCGACTCAGGTTGCTATGCCAATGCCAGAAATAGTTCATTTCCTACAAAATTAGTGAGGCAAACTGGCTCACTGAGAGGTTGGGTAGTGCCAGCTTCTGGGTGAAGCCCTGGAGAGCAGAGCTCAGGTGCATGATATCAGCTAGCTGTTAGAGCAACTCAGCTCTTCTGCGTAGATGTAGCTCCAGACTATGCACAGGTCAGCTCAGATGACAGGCAATAACTTTTTAAGCTCCCTTAACTTAATTACTTTTGTCTATGTGACTATATTGAGGCCAAAATCATCATTCCCAAGAGAGCCTTTGCCATATTGCAACCTGTCTCACTTATGAGAAATGTCACTAAGATCTTTTAAGACCTAGCTTGATTATTATTTTATTACATTAAAATAAATCAGGGATGTTAATATTAGTGTTAGTCAGAATCCAGTGATCCACAGCAGCTGCAGCCTTGGAGAAGCAACATTGTGAAGGCTCTACCTGTACCCTGGCTGGAGCTCTGAGTGTTTGCTTTACCTGATACAGCTGCTTCTGAGCAGGGGAACTGCTCAGAGAGGGAATCTGATTGTTAAGTTGGTTTCTAACAAGCAGAAGAAGTATCAAAAGCCAGGGCTTTTGTCTGGGAAGTGCTGTCAGGGTAACGGGTACCTCTGGCAGCAGTGCTGGATCCAGCCCTGCTGCTGTGGGGGCTGTGAGCAGAGCTCAGCATCACAACCCCAGATGTCAGGTAGCCCCAGCATCTGCATGAGCATTTCTGAGTGGCAGCAGCTGCTCTGGTGACCCGTGGGACCAGCTAATCCTTGTCCAGGAACGTGGTACCTCACCCCTTGAAGGTTTTGCTGTACTTCCACTGTATTTATATTTTGTGTATGTCTCTGCATGACCCAGGTTGCCTTCTTGATCAGTTGTAGGGCTGCTGCAGAAGGACAACTGGATGTTCAGATCGGGCATCCTTTAGTAGCTGGGGAACATCTCATGGTGCTGCTCTTCACTAGGGCAATGGAGGGTTTGGAGCACGTGGGGAAGAACACTGCTGTGAGTGTATGTAGTGCTGGCACTAGCTGTGCTTTTGTTTGTGTTAAAGCCTGCCAGACAGGTCTGTTACACACCCCCTCCCTGGGAAAGCGCCACTGCCTTAAAGAAAAGCAAAGCCAAGGACAAAGCCTCTGTAAGATCATGAGGTGTTTGTGTACCGCTCCTAAATGAGGCGTGTGCCCAGCCTAAAGCCTGCAAGTGGTGAAAGGCAAAAAGGGATGGAATCCAAAAAAAAGGGGAAGAAAGAGTTTATGATGACCTGTGGGGTCAGTGCCTCCTCTCAGCTTTCTGAGAGTGGGTCGCTGTGCTCCTGAGGATAGCCCATGGGTTGTGCTGATGGCCAGTGTTGTTGGCAGCTCCTGTTTCCTGTGGAAGGTGTTTGGGACATGGCCTTCCTTGGAGTGATGAGAGAAGCACTGCTGGGCTTCAGAGGGGTCCCTTCCGAGTTAAGCCAGGACATCTCACCTGCACAGGGCAGGAGGGGGAAGCAGCCAGGCAGCTTCTCCAGCCTCAGTGTGCTCAAAACAGGTAAAAGCTTTGAGAACTGAAGATAAAAAAGAAGGCTTATTGCTCTCCCACCCATTTCTCAGCTGTGTACTGCCTCGTGGAGAGGAGCTGGACCATGGAGTAGCTCCAACACAAACCACAGCCTAGCTGTGAATGGTTTCAGCCTCAGTTTAGCCTTAGCACTAGAAAGGGGTGAGGGACAAGTTGAACTTTGTTAGAGTTCAGCAAGCTTGGCCCTGCTGGAAGATGGGCACAGGAACAAGCAGTTGTGCACGGAGGCTCTTCTGTGCTCTGCATTCCTGCGCCGTAGCCAGGGAGGTTTGCAGCAGCTCCTGCTCACATGGGGCTCCTTACAGATCCTTTGCCTGCCCTAGAAGTACTCACTGTGCTTCCAGCCACAGGCATCCCGAGGTCATACAGCAGCATCTCACCAGGCTGGAGGCCAGGAATCGGCGTGGGTTAGTCCCTTTTCTTGTTCAAACTGATAATTTCTGGGGGAAGGGGTGGAGAGAGGGATAGATTTAGGAACAGGCTTAGCCAGGTAAGTTTGTTACCCAAAGTTATGGGTGAAAAATGTTAAGTACATCAAGTCCTATAGAAGTGAAAAGGCAAGGTGTCCTGGTTTCAGTGAGGATAGAGTTAACTCCATTTGCAGCAGCTGATGGGATGCTGTGTTTGGGAGTTACAATGAAAGCAGTGCTGAGAACACCCTGATGTTCTTAGTTGCAGTCAGACAGTCAAGGACTTTCTCAGCTTCTTCCTATTTCTCTATTCAGGAGAAAGGAGGGGCGAAGCCAGGACAGGTGACCCAGATGGGCCAAAGAGAGTATTCCATGGCAATGACGTCCTGCCCAGGAGAACGGGGGGCTGAGGGGAGGAAGAAGAGGGGCGGTGGCGGGACGCGTGCTGCTTGGGGGGACGGTCGGGTTCCGGGACAGCTCTGGGTGGTACCTGAGTTGTGTGGGTCGGGGAGAAACTGCAGTGGGGATCAAGAGTTTCATCTTCTTTTGCTCTAAAGTCCTGTTAGCATTGGGATATTTGATCTTTCTGTTCTCTCAGTAAACTCTCCTTATCCCAACCCACGGGCCTCTTAGTTTCTTGGGTTTGGAGTTCTTTCCCCTTCCTTTTCCCTTCCCTTGTTTCCCCCTTTTTCCCTCTTCCCCTGCTCTTTTCCTTTAAGGAGCAGGCAGCTTCTGAAGTTAACTCTATCCTGACTGAAACCAGGACATTATTCCAATCCTCTCCCCATCTGGGAAGCCAGATAATTTTCCCCAGTCTGAGCTAGTTTCTTTAGTTTCAAAACCAACTTCAACCTTGGGGGTTTCTGTGTTACCCTTTTGCCTGGAATAACTGTCTAAGCACGTGTTTGGATTTGAATATCCAGCCACAGGCAGATCCCAGGGCTGGCAAACTGAAATGTGTGATGGAGAACTGTGTTAAATTTTAAAAGAAAGTCATTAACCCCCCAGCTAATGAGCTGAATGGGCAGTTTGCTGGAAACTCTAACAGAAACACAAGTTAAGGTCAGTCCTGGGGGGTTTGAATGGTAAGAGGGAAGTTAGAGACCAGGACAGCACTGTTGGGAACCAGTACAGAAATGGGCTGTTGCTCACGCCACCATCTCTTCCCAGCATGCAATTTAATTTAACTTCCCTGCTCCCTTGGGACGTTTATATACTGTTCCCCCCCCCCTACAGTGGTGCCAAGGTCAAGGGCTGGTGGCTTCAGCACAGGACGCTGGTGCTTGGAAGTTACTGGAGCAAGCGACAGTTCTGCGTGGGAGTCATGGAGCAGCGGGGGCAGCCAGGGCTCGTGGGTGAGTGCTCAGATAGTTCTTCTGCTTTGCTCTCAGTGCTGGGCTGTCCCCTGGGTGAAGGGTGGGTTGTGACTCTGCTGGTGCCTGGTTATCCTGATCCTGGTGCTCGGAGGAGATAAGGGACTGGTCTCCCAGGCGCCCAGAGCGGGAGCTGCCCGGCTCGCTGTTTGCAGCTGCTCACCCTGAGCTGTCTGGGAGGAGAGTGTGGGGGACTCCAGTGGCCTTGGGTCCTGGAGTCTGACAGAGACTCTTTACTTTGCTATTAGTTTCTGACAAACTCTATCTAATGGGATTCTTTTACCCAAACTTGTGAGACTGGCTGCTTTAGAGACACTGGGTTTTGTTACTGTCCCCTTTTCTTCTGTCTCTTAAAAGCATGTTTGCACTACAGACCTGGAGAGGGGAGGCTTGGTGTGAGCCTGGGGAGCTCCTAGGAGACAGTGTGGCCTGCAAGCCACCTCTTGCTGCATGGGATGGGGAGCGCTGCAGGCTTGGCAGTGCAGGAGGGGACAGCACAAGCCCTGGTCTCAATGCTGTTGTGAGGTCGCCTGGGGAAGGAGAAGAGGGGCATGGCAAGGCTGGGCTGGTATGCAGTCTGCTTGCATTAACAGAGGTTCAAGATCCAGAGTGGATGGTTGGCTTGTTCCCTCAGTAGGACTCCTGGAACAGGTGTGGTGTGTGGGTCACTGATAGCTGGGGAGGCTGTGTGCTGAGCTGTGCAATCCTGGCAAGGAAATTTGCTGGGATCAAACTTTAGTGTTGATGGGTGGCAGACAGAGATCACTGGGAATGTCAGTGAATGAATTTGGCTGAACAAATGAGGGAAAGGGGTTTTGTTAAGCCTGAGGGGAGAAACATTTTGGAATGCCTTAGAAACGACCCTGTATCCCTGTGTCAGTGCCCATCCCACCTGTGTGCTGGTCACTCATTGTCCAGGATGGTGCTTTGATGCCATTTACCTGTAGTGCTGAGACATCAACAGGGCTTCTGGGGGATGTGACGAGGGAGGGAGGGAGGCAGGGATAGATGTGGGGAACATGGCAGGGTCCTTCAGCCCTCCTGTCCAGGAGGTGACAGAGCACTGTGACCCAGGGCACTCCGGGGCCTCTCTTCTGGGTATGTCCATTGCACTGTTGGGCACAGCCCTAAGAGAGGGGTTTTGAGCCTGTGGAAAGTTTCTCTGCAGACCCCAGGGCTGGGATGACAAGGGCTCCCCAGACCTTCCCTGTGGGAGGAAGGGAGAGCTCTTGTAATATTTTGCAGTACAACTGCATGTGACTCTCCTAGGTTTGTTGCCAGCGCTGCCAGTGAGGGCAGGGGAGGAAGGTGAGGGTGGGATGAAGGGGTTCAACCCCTCCCCAGCTCTGTGTCCAGGGCTCTTTTGCATGTCAGCAGATGTGGCTGGGATGTGGTAGAGGATGTGACGCCTCCAGTTTCAGGTGGTTATGATTTGGATGAGCTCTGACCTTGGTGAGCTCTGGAGCTGAAGGCTTCGTTGCTGGGGGCAGTGGTCACTGAGCTGCAGATCCCACAGCTCCCACCCTGGCTCCTGCCCCGCTGCAGGGCTGTGTGGAGAAAGGACAAGGAGGCACCTGGCCACTTTCCACCATGGGAACAGAGCTTTGTGTGGGAGCTGCTGGCAGAAAATTCCTGCCAGGCCTTTGGAGGCTCTAAAGGGCTTAGGAGGCAAATCAAGCAGCGAGTGGCATTAACTGTCTGCGTGGCTGGGCACCTTCTCAAGGCCCCTGTGGGCTGCCAAGGTCAGGGCAGAGCACTGCTGGGGGCAGGCAGCCCCCACAGAGCCCTGCTCTTGCTCAGGGCCATTGTTTGCCTCTCCCCAGTGCCCAGAGGGGCAGTGATTTATGGCAGTGATACAATAGGTGTCTGTTGGCAGTGATGGATCGGGCTGTCCAGAGAGCATCCCTCTTTCCCTCCCTCCCTTGTTCACTGTGTCTCTTCTGTTCCTTTTCCTGTAGTTTCAGGCAGTTTCACCCGTGTAAATTCAGCCAAATGAAGCCAGTGCCCCTGCAGAGAGTAAGCCAGACTGTGGGCAAAGACAACTCTTCTTGTGAGCCTTCCCAGGCTGCTTGCCTCTCTGTGCCAGGACCCTTTGGTTAGGGGCTGTGAGGATGGAGCTGGGGGGGATGTTGGGGTACCCTGGGTGCTGTATCGAGGGGCTGAGTGGCACGCCCCGACTCAGACTTGATCTTGTATCAAATCCCAGGTGAGACTCTTGTGTGTATGAATGGGGGGTGTATGTGCCATGGCTCCATCATGGGATGAGGGACATTGCTCTGCCCCATTGTCCTCCCCAGGGAATTAACCCTGGACTCCACCTGTCCCGTGGGGTGTTTGCACTGGGTCTGTAGAAGGGCAACAGGAGACACTTGTGCTGCACTAACCCTGCACTGCTCATCTCTGTGGAGAAAGCCTGGGCAGATGTTTCTGCTCCTGAAGAGTGACTGCTCCAGGCTGGTTCCTCTGCTCTGTGCTGTGGCTGGGAGATGTCTCTCCACCAAGGCTCCCATTTCCAGGTCTGTGCACTGTGCACCAGCACAGGAGCCGGTGGCAGGTCCCAGGGTGGTGTTTTGATGGATGTGAGTGAGGAGGGGCAGAATGGGGCTGGTGTGCCATCTGCAGGGTGCTGGCCAGAGGAAAACTATCCAGCTCCTCCTTGTGCAGAGCTTCCCTGCTGCTGGGAGCCTGAGCGCTTCTGCAGGGGGTGGGCTGGGAGCTGGGTCTGAGCCAGAGCCTTTTAAGACTGTCTGAACGCCCAGCAGTGGCACAGCAGCAGCTCCAGTGTCTCAGAGAGCTGCTTATGGGCTAACAAAGCCCTGACAGGGCTGCTCCTCTCTTTTAGATATAATAAAATAACAGCAGTGCTGAGCAGAGCACCTGGGACACACTTGGTGTGTGGCATCTAAAGGGCCATGGCCCAGGCTGCAGTTGAGGCACACCCTGGCATGACTCCCTCTGAATACAGCCTGTCCTGCTGTGGCACTGGCTGTAGTGACCTGCCATCACTCCTGTCCCTTCTGCACGCAGGGCTGGCTGGGGCACCTGGCAGTGTGGTATGCTGGGGCAGGCTGGGGCAAGGTGGAGACAGGTAAAGCCAAGGGTACTTCAGAGCCTGTTATGTCCCCTGTGTCCCAGCTCCCTGCCCTGCCATGTCTGGTTCTTATCATCTCCTCCTTTCTCTGGCAGGGACAGGGCAGAGTCCCCTGTTGTGGGAGCTGAGGCATCTGCCCCCCTGCTGAAGGGGGCGCTGCACAGCCCTCCCTGTGGAAGCAGAGGGGACCATCGGGGAGCAGGAGGAAGATCAGCCATGCACAAGTGAAGGGGAAAGGTAAGTGATAGGGGTGTGAGAGGGACTGTGGGACAGCTGGGGCTCAGCCCTGGTCAGGAGCATGTGGAGGCATGACTGTGGGGAGGGACAGCAGCCCCTTGTCAGGGCTGAGCTGTTCCCATTGTCCCCCTCTGCCTGTGCCCAGGGCAGCAGGACCTCTCACCCAGAGGCAGGACCTCAGCTGCTCTCACCCAGAAAGCTCTTATGGGGCTCCTCCTGGGTCACCACAGCTCCTCCTGCCCTGTTGCATCCCCTCAGCCTCATGCAGTGCCCTGTGGAGCCAGACTCACAGGGTGTGTGGCATTTGGTCCTCTCTGCCAGAGAGCAATCGCCCTGGGGCCCTGCACTGTGGGGAGCAGGGCTGCATGGATCCCTGGGGGGGAACAGGAGAGCTCTGGCACAGCCCAGCCTTTGGGGAGGGACTTTCTTGGAAACACCATCTCCATTATTCCTCCACACTCCAGAGACGGACCTCATCTCCAGGTGCCTCCTGGTAAACTATATGGTGCAGCATCTGGAGCTGGTGGGTTCATTGCCAGCTTCTGAGGCATCCCTTGGGAAGGGATGCTCTGGGTCTTGCAGTGACCCCATTCAGTGACCTGATGAGATGACAGGGTGGCCATGAGCCAGCAGTGTGCCTCGGTGGCTAAGAGAGCCAATGGGATCCTGGGGGCATCAGGAGGAGTGTGGGCAGCAGGTCACAGGAGGGGATCCTCCCCCTCTGCTCTGCCCTGCTCAGGCCCCACCTGGAGTGTTGTGTCCAGTGCTGGGCTCCCTGGGATCAAACAGACAGGGATCTCCTGGAGACAGTCCAGAGGAGGCTCTGGAGATGCTGAAGGGCCTGGAGCATCTCCCCTGTGAGGAAAGGCTGAGGGAGCTGGGGCTGTTCAGCCTGGACAGAAGAAGACTCAGGGGGGACCTGATTCATGTTTATCACTATCTGAAGGATGGGATGCAGGGGGACATGGGCAGCCCCTTTCCAGTGTCTGTGGGGACAGGACAAGGGGCAATGGCTGCAAGTTGGAGCCTAGGAAGAACTTTTCCCCAGTGAGGGTGAGGGAGCCCTGGGCCAAGCTGCCCAGGGGGGTGTGGAGTCTCCATCTCTGGAGAGATTCCAGCCCCGTCTGGACGCCGCCCTGTGCAATAGGAGCTGGGGAGCTGCTTTGGCAGGGGGTTGGACCCCAGGAGCTCTCCAGGGCCCTTCCAACCCCTGGGATTCTGGGATTCTGTGACCTGGAAGGCTGCGTGCCTCTTTCTTTCTGCTTGTCATATGAGAGACAAGCACATCACTGCCATCCCTCCCTTGTCCAGACCAATTCTCCTGCACCCTTTCCTTGCCTGCAGTAGTTCCCCAAAGAGCTCTCCATGTCACTGTCCCGTCGCTCCAGCGGGATCATTCCCTGAGCAGCTAGCTGAGCCTGTGCTCCCACAGCCCATGGCGCTGCGGCTCGCAGGGATAACCCACAGCCCGGTGCTCTGCGGTGGAGGGGAACCACAGCAAAGCCCTCTGCCCTGCCAGGCGTCAGCAGGGGGGTCCTGGCACGGTGCCGGTGTGGGTGCCTGTCCTGGTTTCAGTGAGGATAGAGTTAACTCCATTTGCAGCAGCTGATGGGATGCTGTGTTTGGGAGTTACAATGAAAGCAGTGCTGAGAACACCCTGATGTTCTTAGTTGCAGTCAGACAGTCAAGGACTTTCTCAGCTTCTTCCTATTTCTCTATCCAGGAGAAAGGAGGGGCGAAGCCAGGACAGGTGCCCCAGAGGGGCCAAAGAGAGTATTCCATGGCAATGACGTCCTGCCCAGGAGAACGGGGGACTGAGGGGAGGAAGAAGAGGGGCGGTGGCGGGACGCGTGCTGCTTGGGGGGACGGTCGGGTTCCGGGACAGCTCTGGGTGGTACCTGAGTTGTGTGGGTCGGGGAGAAACTGCAGTGGGGATCAAGAGTTTCATCTTCTTTTGCTCTAAAGTCCTGTTAGCATTGGGATATTTGATCTTTCTGTTCTCTCAGTAAACTCTCCTTATCCCAACCCACGGGCCTCTTAGTTTCTTGGGTTTGGAGTTCTTTCCCCTTCCTTCTCCCTTCCCTTGTTTCCCCCTTTTTCCCTCTTCCCCTGCTCTTTTACTTTAAGGAGCAGGCAGCTGCCTGGATCTCGGCCCACAGCCGGGGGAACACCACGGCAGTGCCGGTTCTGCGGAGGGGGACCGAATGCTGCCCACGGTCCTTGCCCGGGGCTGGTCCCGTTTGCTCAGGCAGGTGCTGTGCCCGTTCAAATCTGCGGGGCCAATGGGAGCTGTGCTGGCCAGACGGGCACAGCCTGTCCCTGCTCGGCTTGCCCGGGCTGGGCAGGGAGGGCTCCAATTACTGCTGATTATCGGTGTCCCGCCATGGAGCCCGGCGGTGTCCGCAGAGTCTCGCTCTGCACCCGCCGCGCTCACCCCCTGGGAGCCGCTTTCTTCCTCACCACCTTCGGTAAGTGCCGAACCTGCAGCCTGGGGAGCAGGGGTGCACAGAGCGCCCTGGAACCAGGGGGTGCACACAGCGCCCTGGAACCTGCAGCGTGGGGACCAGGGGGTGCACAGAGCGCCCTGGAACCAGGGGGTGCACACAGCGCCCTGGAACCTGCAGCGTGGGGACCAGGGGGTGCACAGAGCGCCCTGGAACCAGGGGGTGCACACAGCGCCCTGGAACCAAGGGGTGCACACAGCGCCCTGGAACCTGCAGCGTGGGGAGCAGGGGTGCACCCAGTGCCCTGGAACCAGGGGGTGCACACAGTGCCCTGGAACCAGGGGGTGCACACAGCGCCCTGGAACCTGCAGCCTGGGGAGCAGGGGTGCACCCAGCGCCCTGGAACCAGGGGGTGCACACAGTGCCCTGGAACCAGGGGGTGCACACAGCGCCCTGGAACCTGCAGCCTGGGGAGCAGGGGTACACCCAGCACCCTGGAACCTGCAGCGTGGGGACCAGGGGGTGCACACAGCGCCCTGGAACCAGGGGGTGCACATAGCACCCTGGAACCTGCCGTGTGGGGAGCAGGGGGTGTACATAGCACCCTGGAACCTGCAGTGTGGGGAGCAGGGGGTGCACACAGTGCCCTGGAACCAGGGGGTGCACACAGTGCCCTGGAACCTGCAGCACGGGGTGCAGGGGTGCACCCAGCACCCTGGAACAAGGGGGTGCACATAGCGCCCTGGAACGTGGCCATGGCGGTGTGAGGGCTTGGCAAGCCTGGTGTGGTAGGGACGGGCCAGAGAGCTGCTCCCTGAAGGCTGAGCAGCAGCCTGCTTGCTTCTGCCTGGCTGAGCCAGAATAATCCATGGCTCCATGGAGCTGGGGAACAGGGGAGCACCCTGGAACCAAGCTGCAGCTGCCCAGATGTGCTGCAGCAGCCAGCCAGTTGCCGGATACCTGGCTCATTTTTCCTCCTGGATGGGCAGGAGCTGGGATTGCTGTGTAGGGCTGGCCAGAGCTGTGGCCTCTGTTAGGCCAGAGCCCCAGTTTCCTCTTTGCTCCTTAGGGGTCTTTCAGGGGCTGCCTCAGTTTCTCTGCATGAGCCTAGTGGGTGGTGGTGGCTGGGAGCTGCAGCCAGTGCTGGCCCAGCGCTGGTTGCCCTGCAAGCCCTGTACACCCGCCCTGCGGGCAGGTGGGTTTGGCAGCTCATGTGGTGGCCGTTGCTTGTGTGTGACAGCTTGTCAGCACCCATCTTAAGCAGAGGGAAGCTGAGGGCCCTTCCCTGGGTGCTGCGTCTTCAGCAGCAGTTTCCTTGCAAAGCTTTTCCTTGTCTTAGGGGGCAGGGCAGGCAGGTGGGCGATGGGGCTGCAGAGAGGGTTACCTGAGTGGAGCAGGGTGCCCCTTCCCTGGGCACCCAGGGATGCTGCTACTTCTCCTGTTTCACTTGTAAGCATCAGCCTGCTCTGGACAGCCTGGGAGCTGAAATCCTCCTAGCTTTGTCTGCAGGACAAAGTGCCAAATAATGTGATTTTTGTGGTGCCTCTTGGCTGTCACCAAGTGTGGGGCAAACAGCATCTCTGCAGCCACAGTTCCCTTCACAGCTCCCAGGGCCAAAGCTGCTGCCCCGTGAGGGATGGGGCCAGGTGGGGCAGTGGCCTTGGGCACTGCTGCTGCTTCTGGTGCAGGGACAGCGCCTGGCCCCTGGTCACAGTGTCACAGTGTCACAGGCTGTGCCAGGGCCACAGAGAGGAGAGCAGGAGGAAAGGGGTGGGTTTGCCTTTCTCAGATGTCCCACCAATTGGCCCCCAGCAGCAAGGATTGGGAAGCATCAGTGGGAGAGGTCCTCTCCTTCCTGTGAGGAACAGATGATGTTTCTCTCTCAACACCTTTGGCCCTAAGCATCTCCAGAGCACATGATGGGACAAATCACACCCCCTCCCCCTCACCTCCTCCCCCCTCCCCCCACTCTCTAGCCAGTCTGTCCAGTCCCAAAGGCATCCTGGACTGCTCATGCCAAGCAGTGAACATTGTGAACCAAGTGTGAACATTGCTGGCAGACATGGCATTGTGTGCTCTGAGCAGGGGAACAGGGCCAGGGCCAGCACAGCCCTCTACTTGTAGGGGACCAAGGAGAGGGTCTTCAGGAGGGCCTGAGGTGATGGTGATCTCAGGGCGCTCTGCCTTGTGCCCATGGGGACATCCCACCCAGGCAGTTATCTGATACGCCTTTCCCTTGGTCAGAGCTCCCCCAGCCATGTGCACCAGTGGTTCATGGCTGTCCCAGCCAGGGCAAAACCTGCTTTTTGTCTACAATGAAACAGAAAAGGGTTTAAGGACCAGAAAACCACATTTTCTGTTTGCCAGAGATCATTGGTAAGGAATGGATTTTCCTGTCTGCTGGGTCTGCTCCCAAGGGACACCATTCACATGTCCCTCCTTAGCCTGGCATCTCCTCTCATGGCTCAGAACCTGTTGGATTACCAGCTAGTGCTTGTTCATACCCGATTTTTCCCTGTTCTCCCTGTGCCAGCTTTGTTCATCAGCTTGAATCACCTCTCCCAGCCCTGTGGGGTCCAGATGGATGGGGCCTGGGTTCCCTCTCCTCTGCCACCCTGGGAACCTGGCTGAGCCCTGCTCTCTGCAATGGGGCCAGGTGTGTGGGTGCTGTGGTCAGATGAGCCACCTGCTCTTCTGTCTCCCTCTGGCCTTGCTTTGCATCTCTTTTCATTCATACTGACCTGTGTTGAGCACAAGTCACCTGGGCCAAGGCCCCTCTGCTGAAGCCACATCCCTTTGTTCATGTTGGTGATGGATCAGAAGAGGTAAACCCAGGGGATGATGTTCCTCTGACCCTCTGCTCTTGGAGCAAGGAGCCATGCAGCCCAGGAACTTGCCTTGGTGGGGGTTCTGTCTGGAGGAAGGTTACTGCTCCCTTCCACCAGCTGGGGCTGGACTAGCTCTTTCAGAGCAGCTCCTTCACTGAATCTGGCCCTGTAGAAGCACTGAAGTTTCTACAAAGCCAAGGAGCACTTCCTTGGCATGAGCAGTCCAGGATGCCTTTGGGACTGGACAGACTGGCTGGGGAGTGTGTGTAGGGGGTGGGGGTGTGAGGGGGAGGAGGGGGTGGTTTGTCCCATCATGTGCTCTGGAGATGCTTGGGGCCAAAGGTGTTGAGAGAGAAACATCATCTGTTCCTCACAGGAAGGAGAGGACCTCTCCCACTGATGCTTCCCAATCCTTGCTGCTGGGGGCCAATTGGTGGGACATCTGAGAAAGGCAAACCCACCCCTTTCCTCCTGCTCTCCTCTCTGTGGCCCTGGCACAGCCTGTGACACTGTGACACTGTGACCAGGGGCCAGGCGCTGTCCCTGCACCAGAAGCAGCAGCAGTGCCCAAGGCCACTGCCCCACCTGGCCCCATCCCTCACGGGGCAGCAGCTTTGGCCCTGGGAGCTGCATGGCCCCAGCCATCCCCAGGCCAGGGCTGGGCTCTGAGCTCCCCCAGCATCTCCCCCTTCCCCCACCCCCTCCACCCCCTCCCCGAATTACCCAGCCCAAGAGCTGCCTTTCCCCTCCCATTCATTCCTGGGCAAACAGTCACGCTTGGTTGGACAGGAGCATTGTGCTTTTGTGTTGTGAGGGTTGTTGGATGCAGATGGAGGAACAGCCAGAGGGTTCTCACAGCACCAGAGATCTGGAGAGAGCAGAAGGGCTGAAGTCTTTCTTGGTGCAGAAGGCTGGGGAGGCATGATGAAACAGGGGATGCTATTCCCCTCTTGTAAATGGGTGTCAGCTTTGGGTGAGCTGTCCTGATTCACCCTCCTGGCTCTTGTCTGTCCCCCTCCCCTTGCTCTCCCTTGCACACGTAGACACACGTGTTCCAGACATGCAGATGCCCCCGTGGATACACCCCAGCTGGGGAGAGGCTGGAACCTTTCCCATCAGTTTGATTTTGAGTGAGAAATGAGATGTGAGTTCTCTGAACTGCTTCAGGTTGAACAGCCCCTAAGACCCCCCAGCAAACCTACTGCCTTGGGTGCACCTGGTGCAAAAGTCAGTGGTGGGTTTTCATTTGAAAGATGTTTAGGGATCTGTAAAAATATGTTGGGGAGTTTACTTTGTTTGTAAGCTGGAAACCAAGTGAAAATAGGGTGTCTTGCTTTGCACTGAATCAAGCATTGTGCTAATGACACAATGGGACCTCACTGCAGCCTGCCAGTCCCTGAAGGGAGCAGAGGAACAGGAGGGGAATCAGCTTGTTCAAGGGCAGAGACTGGCAGGACAAGGGGAATGGTGAGCTCTGCTGTGCTGTGCTAATCCACCTTGGGAGACACCTGCTAAGGGGCTGCCCATGGAGTGGGTTAGGTCCTGGCTCCTCCTTTACCAAGTCAGATTAACCTTCTGCTCCAAGAAAGATCCTACCATTTGCTCCAGGCACCAGACCTTGGTGCTTTGAGCTCCTTCTCTTCTGGGTGTTCTCTGCCCCACTGAGGGGCAGAAGTGGGTGGATGCCCCTGTGATCTTACTAAGATCCACCCTTTTGGCCTGTTAATGACTGTTGGAACCATCCTGCCTTTCATCTCTTGACTGTGGGCCTTGCTCTGCTCACCTCTGTGTCTCCTTCATGTGTCTCCTCTCTCTGCCCTAGGCCAGCTGAAGCTGTCCATCGAGGTGCAGGGACGGGTCCTGGTGCTGCACGGTGAGTATCTCCCACAGACACCTGGTGAGGTGGCCCCACAACCACAGTGGGCTGGTGATGGGGAAGGCACTTCCATGCCCTTCCTTCCTTCCAGCTCTCTGGGGCTTCACAGCAGCTGTTGGGACAACTCTGGTAGAGCAGCAGGATGAGGATCTCCGATTTAGAGGCTGAACAGAAACTTCTGGAGACCTTCATTTCTGGGTCACCACGGTCCGTTTGGCATCCACTTGTACAGATTCTTTAACTCCATGTGTGGAGAAAAAGGGCAAATGGAAGTTGGAAAAGCAAATCTGAAATGCTTTGTCTCTGCAAAGAGCCATTTGGCTTTTACATTAACCATAACTGCTTGCCACATTGGCCAGACTTCCAACTGTTCTGTTACCTCCAAATGCTGCATTTTTTTAACACCAGCCAAATTTCTTTAACCAGAATATCTGACTTGGTCCAGGCTGGGCTTGCTGTCCCTCAAGCCACGGATCATCTCACTGGGGACAAGAGATGCTCTTCTTTCTCTGGGGACTCAGAGGCCACCACTGCTGAGTACTGCTGCAGGAGAGGGATGCGGTGCCTGAGGCATCGGCTCCATGGGAGCTGTGAGGCTGATCATAGAATCCCAGAATCCCAGGGGTTGGAAGGGCCCTGGAGAGCTCCTGGGGTCCAACCCCCTGCCAAAGCAGCTCCCCAGCTCCTATTGCACAGGGCGGTGTCCAGACGGGGCTGGAATCTCTCCAGAGAAGGAGACTCCACACCCCCTGGGCAGCCTGGCCCAGGGCTCCCTCACCCTCACTGGGGAAAAGGTCTTCCTAGGCTCTAACTTGCAGCCATTGCCCCTTGTCCTGTCCCCACAGACACTGGAAAGGGGCTGCCCATGTCCCCCTGCATCCCATCCTTCAGATAGTGATAAACATGAATCAGGTCCCCCCTGAGTCTTCTTCTGTCCAGGCTGAACAGCCCCAGCTCCCTCAGCCTTTCCTCCCAGGGGAGATGCTCCAGGCCCTTCATCATCTCCATAGCCCTTCTTTGGACTCTCCCAGGGATCTGTGTCACTGCAGCTTTAATGGTGCCCATTGAAAAGGGCAGTGAGAGTGTCAGAACCAGCTCTTTTCCTTGGGGAAAAAGCTGCCTGGAGGCACACAGGGTTGCTCCTGCAGTGATCTGTGCCTCCTGCTCTCCTGGCACAGAGCTTTTTCTACCAGGGGCTCACCAGGGCTTCATGATAAACCAGTGGTTAAAGGATGAAGGAAAAAGCCAAGAGCTGGAAGTGCTCAGAGCAAGTATTCCTCCCAGTGAGCAGAGCAGGCTCTTTGCCACCCCACGCTTGGGCTCTGTGGGGTGAAAGGAAAGCGGGACCCTGGGACTTCGAGCGCTCTCCTGGGTGGGGGAAGCCCCCCATCCCAGAGACCTGCAGGGCAGGGTAGGAGAGCCAGAAAGGATGTTTTCTTGAGCAGCATCCCTGTGTGCAGCCCAGCCTGGCCCCTGCCTGACTGTAATGATGGGCCTGGTGAGGCTGTGGGGATGGCTGAGCCACCCACAGCCCCTGTTCTCTGCTCAGCAGCCAGGACAGCTGTGCAGGCAAGCTTTGGTGAAAAGTGTGGGGGGAAAGTATCTTTTGGCTCCTTCCTAGCTGTGTGTGGTTCTGAGAGTCTGGGACCCACTTTGCCCCACATTTCTCCATCTGGAGCAGCCCCAGCATGAGCAGGGTGCGAATCACTGTCTCATTCTGATGCTGTCTCCAGTGGAAGGACTGGGAAGAGGGAAAAGGTCCAGCAAAGAGGAAAAGGTCCAGCAAAGAGGCAAAAGTCACTCCAGCCTGGGCTCTGGGAAGCCACTGTGCCTGCTGGATGCTCAGGGTAGCCACTGCAAGCAGGAGGTGGCTGGGTGCAGTGAGATGGATCACCAGTGAGGTGATCCATCTTTTCCACTCTCTACTCCAACGTCTTTAAACTCCAAGGCAGGTCTGGCTGGAGCAGGAAGCTCTTGGAGCCTGTTGTGGAGGAACCTTGCAAACTGCTTCCCAGAGTAGCAGAGGGTTCTGCAGAGCCCCTTTCCCCTTGTGCAGTGGGGTTTCCATCAGACTGACCATGTGTTTTAGGAACTCCTATCTGTCTCTGACGAAGGCAAAGTCCCTGCTCCTTGCTGGGCATGTTAGGAGGGAGCTTGGCTTCACTCTGACAGCCCATCCCGAGCTATCTGGGCACAGATGCTGCCTCCAGCCATGGTGCTGGGAAGCAGAGAGCTCCCCACTGTCAGCAGTGGTGCTGTGCCCAGTCTCTGCTGGCAGGGCTGCCCTCAGCACGCAGCCCTTGATGTTTAACTCGATGATACGTTTGGGTCTGGGACAAGGAGCCTGGAGTGGTGTGAAGTCAGGCAAACAAGATGCAATTTGCCATCCAGACACTGAACTGCATCTGCTGCCAACCTCACCCACAGACACTCATCTTTATAGCAGGGTTGTACTGAAGGGAAAGTCAGGTAAACCCCTTTACCTGGCTGTGGGTGCCCAGTGAGACCAGAGCAGGCTGCTGGGGAGGTGTGCGCAGGATCCTCTCGGGGTGGGAGAAGGGTTCAGCCCCACAAGCTCCAGGCACCCCATGGTGCAGAGCTCTGCAGTGCAGGAAGATGCCTTCCCTGCTGCTTTGGGCCTTGACTGTTTTGTTATTTTCTTTCCAGTCATGGAAGCAAAAGGTCTGATAGGAAAGGAGCGCCGGACATGCGACTCCTATGTGAAGGTGGGTTCTCCTGGGGCTTCAGGGAGCTTTGGCTTTCTTGGGGTTTTGTGTTTGACTCTTCCAAAGCATTATCTGGGTTGCCTGTTCCTTTCCTTTCCTCCTCTGTCCTGCTCTGGCTGAGCACCCACCGCATGCAGGGAGCTGGCTGCTCCCTCGCACGGTGCTGGAGGGCTCCTGGGGTTTGTTGGTGCCGTGTCTGCATGGAGCCAGAAAAGTGGAGGGCAGAACCCTGCCAAGGGCTGTGTCACCCATGCACTGCAGGCACGTCCTGCTGCGTGCCCAAGGGCTGGTGGGGAGGAGTGTGTGGCCAGCACAGTGGCTCTGGGCTCTCCTGGAGGCCACTTTGGCAGGTTGCTCCCACCATGGTGTGCAGAGCACAGGGAGCATCTCCCCTACGATGGGGCTGTGAGACAGAGACCAGCTAGCACCAGCTGTGTGTGTCACTCCTTGATTCTTCCCCTCTCTTCCTTCCCTCCTCTGCTCCGAGGACTTTTGTAGTGCAATTACTTGACGTTGGGTAAAGTGATCTGAACCACCACCTAGCAGAGGCTCAGCTGCATCCCTGAGGCTTACCCATCCATAAGAGTGGCTGTGCTGGTGCCCTGCCCCTGCAGTGGCAGAGCTGGCACTGGTGTGCCAGAGCTTGCCTCGAGAGCACTAACAGGCTGCTTGTTCCCCTTTGTACAGATGTCCATTGTGCCAGATGCTGACTGGAAATGCAGGCAGAAGACAAAGACTGTGCCTGACAGCAAAAACCCCATCTTCCACGAGCACTTTATTTTGTGAGTGTGAGAGGGCAGAGGCACCTCTGACCCATCCGTTACCCCGCTCAGCAGTGGGGACCCCCCCAGGCAGCTTGTCGTGGTTCCCCCCGGCTGTGGGCCGAGATCCAGGCAGCTGCCTGCTCCTTAAAGTAAAAGAGCAGGGGAAGAGGGAAAAAGGGGGGAAACAAGGGAAGGGAAAAGGAAGGGGAAAGAACTCCAAACCCAAGAAACTAAGAGGCCCGTGGGTTGGGATAAGGAGAGTTTACTGAGAGAACAGAAAGATCAAATATCCCAATGCTAACAGGACTTTAGAGCAAAAGAAGATGAAACTCTTGATCCCCACTGCAGTTTCTCCCCGACCCACACAACTCAGGTACCACCCAGAGCTGTCCCGGAACCCGACCGTCCCCCCAAGCAGCACGCGTCCCGCCACCGCCCCTCTTCTTCCTCCCCTCAGCCCCCCGTTCTCCTGGGCAGGACGTCATTGCCATGGAATACTCTCTTTGGCCCATCTGGGGCACCTGTCCTGGCTTCGCCCCTCCTTTCTCCTGAATAGAGAAATAGGAAGAAGCTGAGAAAGTCCTTGACTGTCTGACTGCAACTAAGAACATCAGGGTGTTCTCAGCACTGCTTTCATTGTAACTCCCAAACACAGCATCCCATCAGCTGCTACAGATGGAGTTAACTCTATCCTGACTGAAACCAGGACACAGCTGTCCTGGGGCACCCTCACAAAGCCAGAAGCCTGTGTTTGCTTTTGCAAAGTTATAATGAACACACATCATGCCTGAGCGGGTTTGCTGTGGGGATGAGGAGTGACAGGCCTTATTCTGCTGGTTTTTAGAGCTGAAATGCCTTGAGCTTTTGGGCAGAGCTCTGCAGAGGCTTGCCAAGCTCTCAGCAGGGCAGTGGTGCTCCCACACAATCGGGCTCTCTTGCTGGGCAGGAGTTGGGGAAACACACTCCATTCCCTAGACCTTGTGCCTGTGATAGTACAGGCACTGGTATGAGTGACACAGGTAAAAGGATTGCTCCCTTCCCATGTCTCTGCATGGGAAGGGAGCTGGATGGCTCATGGTGTTTTGGTTGAGCTTGTGGTTCCTGGCTAACCAGGCTGTGTCAGGCCCCTGTCCCACACAGCGTGTAACCTGGCACAGGGAGGGTGTTTCTGAGCACGTTCCTTGCACTGCAAGACTATTTCTCCCCTCAAACCTCCTGAGCGGTGTCCCCAGCACCTGCCCAGGAGAGGTCACATCCCTCTGCAGGTGCCTGGCAGGAACAAGTGAACTAGTGCAACAGTGGCTGGTTTGAGGAGGGTGAGGAGGGTGAGGAGGGTGCCATCCTGGGTGATGCTGCAGTGCTCCGTGCAGAGGATGGAGGAGAGAACCTGTCCCTGAGGAGGGCGAGGGGTCTCGCTGCGGGGGCAGCCCATGCTGGGTGCTCCTTGGGTGCTCACAGCCTCCTCTGCTTGTTACAGCCCTCTGCAAGAGGAGGATGAGCAGAAACGTCTCCTGGTCACGGTGTGGAACCGAGAGCGAGCTTCCAGGTAAGGGGCTGCTCTGCCATACCAGAGGGGCTGGTGCACCTTCTGTTCTGGCCACCCCAGGTGAGCTCCTGCAGCGCCCTGGCCCTCGAGGCCTGGCCCTGGTGTCAGAGCTCCCTGCAGAGCACATGATGGGACAAACCATCCCCCCTCCCCCTCACCTCCCCCCACTCCCCAGCCAGTCTGTCCAGTCCCAAAGGCATCCTGGACTGCTCATGCCAAGGAAGTGCTCCTTGGCTTTGTAGAAACTTCAGTGCTTCTACAGGGCCAGATTCAGTGAAGGAGCTGCTCTGAAAGAGCTAGTCCAGCCCCAGCTGGTGGAAGGGAGCAGTAACCTTCCTCCAGACAGAACCCCCACCAAGGCAAGTTCCTGGGCTGCATGGCTCCTTGCTCCAAGAGCAGAGGGTCAGAGGAACATCATCCCCTGGGTTTACCTCTTCTGATCCATCACCAACATGAACAAAGGGATGTGGCTTCAGCAGAGGGGCCTTGGCCCAGGTGACTTGTGCTCAACACAGGTCAGTATGAATGAAAAGAGATGCAAAGCAAGGCCAGAGGGAGACAGAAGAGCAGGTGGCTCATCTGACCACAGCACCCACACACAGCAGAGCAGGGAGCTCTGACACCAGGGCCAGCCCTGAGGGCAAGGGCGCTGCAGGAGCTGGCAGGGGGCCAGTCCCACCCTTGCAGCTCTCTGCCTCTGCTGCTCTGTATCCACCCTTTGAAACTCCTGCAGCTGCTTGATGCGGCACCGCAGCCAAGCGGGGCTGGAGCCTGGCTGTGGCAGGGGACCTTCCCTACCTTTGGGTCCATGCAGTGAGCGGGAAAGCCCAGCAAGAAGGGGCCTGGCACCTCGCAGGCTGCTCTGCCTGCTCAGGCAAGTGGTACCTGCCTCCTTGGCTGAGCTCCTGCCAGGATCAGGTAGGCTGGAGGTGACCAGGGTGCTTCAGCCCAGCTCCTCCTTGCCCTGGCTGCAGCTGAGCTGGGTGGTTGCACCATGCTTGCTCAAAGTATGGAGAGGGACACGCATCCTGGGCACTGCCTGGCTCCTGGCATGGGCTGGGGTGTTTGTGGGGTCCCTGCAAAGGACAGCATGGTGTGGGCAGCTGGTCCCCAGAAGTGTGTGCTGATGATCTCTGCCTCTGTCCTGCAGACAGAGCGACCTGATCGGCTGCATGAGCTTTGGTGTGAAGTCCCTCCTGACCCTGGACAAGGTACCTCGTGCTGGGGCACAATGTGTAGGACTGGGGCCTGACTCTGGTTGGAGGGGAGATGTGGTGCACCATTGGGGTGGGAGCAGGCTTCTCCCACTGTGGGACAGAGGTGCTGAAGGTGCCCAGGGAGTTCCCTGGTCCCGTTCCCAGTATGGATGGTCACTGTGAGATGCTTGGTGTGATTGCTGGAGGCTGGGATGGTGAGGCTGTTAAAGGAGGGGTCCTAGGAGAGGAGACCATCACTCCCTTCTGCAGGGACACAAAGAGAATCCCAGCAACTAGGGGTGCAGAGAGGTGTCCCAGTGAGTGCTGCCTGCTTGGCTCCCAGCAGGGCTGCCTGGGTGGCAGGAGATGGGGCCTGGGGGGCTCAGCCTGTTGGCATGTGTCACATCTGACATGGCAAAGTGGGTGCCGTGGTGGGGACATGTTCCTCTGAGGAGGAGTCTGCCTGATTCTCTGTGCTTAGCAGCCAGGGCTTCACCGGCTGGGCTGAAGGTGGGGAGAGGGCAGATGCAGAGGTCTGGAGATGCTCCTGGAGCAGCAGTGCTGCCAGATTGTCTCTGTGCCAGAATCTGCGTCCCTGCTGCTGCAGGTTTGGTCTCAGTGCTGCTGCCCCAGCCTGGCTGCTGCTCGGTAATACAGCTTCCACAGCAGCTCCCTTGGTGTTTGTAAAGAAACTCCGAGGCTCCTGCTGCCAATGACTCCTGCTGATCCACTGAAACAGGAAATGTTTCATCTGAGCTGGTGATGGCCCAGGATTCCATCCCTGGACAGCCCTGCTCTGGTGTCAGCACATCAGAGTGTCTTGAGAAGCTGGAAGGGGTTCAGGAAAGTGAACTGCCTGGGCTGTGGAAATTTACTCCCTAGCAAGAGGTTGAAAAGGAGCTGCTCAACCTGCTACCTGAGGAAAAGGCAGGATTGCTTGAGCATCCCCTCCTCCAGAATTCAGACAAGTGAGATGCAGCTTTTTTTAATAACAGTGGAGATAATTAGGCAGAACAGCTCTAAACTGCAGCTCTTCCCAGGAAGGACCTCTGCTCTGGCCATGTTTGGCCTCCCCAGAGATGTCCCCACCTTGTCAGGTTTTTGGCTGTGAGTTTGATGAGGTGTCCTGGCATGCAGAGAGGAGGAGGGAGTGTCCACGTGTACAGCATCCACGCACAGCATCCTACTCTCAAGTGGATGGGAGGAGGATGCTGCAGCATGTGGTCCAACTGGGACATCAGCTAGGGCTGAGATGAGCTGACCCTGTTCCTGGGCTCTGCATGATGCTGCTGGAATATCCCTCCCTCTCCCCAGTTTTCTTATTGTGGATGTAAACCCCTCATTTTTAAAAGGACTCCCTCCACTGGCCTCTGGGAGCATGGTTGTTGCACCTCCATCCAACTCCTGGGCTTGGGTCAGGATGGTTGGTCATCCTGGCTCCTGCTGGGGAGCACTGGGAAGCAGTGGTGGCTCCCTGGAAAACGGGAGAGAGACCACCAAGGTCATGTCTGGGCTCTTGGCTGTCCTGGCAACATAGGTATGGGAGCCCCACTGAGGAGCACCCAGAACTACTTGAAGGCTGGTTTGGGTATCCTCCTCTGGTGACAAAGCTGGAGCTGTGCACTCCCTGTGACACTGCTGCAAGCTCCACGTGGACAGTTTTACTGGAGACTGGCTTTGTTTCTGCACCTTGTCTCCTTCAAAAAACCTAGAAGCTTGTTACTTCAGGGATGCTGGTCCCTTCTTGCAAAGAGGGACAGAGTTTTAGTTGTTGCTGTGTCCTCAGAGAAGGACTCCAGGCTGTGCCCCCATGTGTGAGCATGTCTGGGCAGCCTCTGCATACTGGTCTGGGGCAGCTCCTGCAACGGGACCTCTCTGGGGCTGTGGGGAACCAGACTGAGTTAAATGGGGGTCAGTACCTACCCCTGTACCAAGAGCTTCTTTCCTCCCTCCCAGGAGATCAGCGGTTGGTACTACCTCCTTGGGGAGGACCTGGGCAGGACCAAGCACCTCAAGGTGGCCACATGCCGTTTGAAGCAGAGCAGAGGTGCGTCTCCCCACTGTGATGTGCCAGGGAGTGTCAGCAAGGTTTGGCCTCTGTCCCTGTGCTGGCATTCTGCAGCTCCCAGCCCTATGGCACCTAATGCCCCCACGAGCACTTCTCAGCCCCATGACAGTCAGTGGGCACCGGGACCCCAAAAGAGCGGCATGGGGGAGATCCTGGCCAGCTCAGCAGGCTCTGCATCGGCACTGAGCTCTCCCCTGCAGTCCTTGCTCCTGCTTACCTGTGGCTGTCAGGGGCTCCGTGGGCACCCCAACATTGCAGCCACATCCCTGCCTCTTGCTCAGCAGTTCACTGGGCTGATTCTTGCCTCTTGGTCTTGGGGCTGATCCCACAGCTGGACTCTGTTTAGCTCCTGGGGTCTGTGCAGGATAGTGGGCAGATTTTTCTCCTGCTTTGGTCTTGCTGTGCTGCCAGGGTGCATATCACACAATCACAGAATCACTGGGTTGGAAAAGCCCTTTAAGATCATTGAGTCCAACTGTTCCCATCCTGTGCTGACCCACATCCCTGAGCACCTCATCTCCCCTCTGTTAAACACCCCCAGGGCAGGTGACTCAGCCCCTCCCTGGGCAGCCTGTGCCACAGCCCCACAACTCTGCCAGGGAAGAACTTTGCCCTCCCATCTGCTCTGACCCTGCCCTAGCACAGCTTGAGCCTGTTGCCCCTTGCGTGGAGGAGGACAGGCTGGCACAGGGCAGGGTGAAATGGCAGCACCTGTCCCAGATGTGCCTGTCCCTCTCCCAGCCTGGAGAAGCTGTGCCCATGACATGTAAAGATCTTGCACATAGTGTGTGGGGGGACAGGGGCTGTCAGATGTGTGCTGTCGGGCTGACGTGGCCTTGCCCTTTTCATTAATTATTTTATTTGATTTGTTTTAAGATCCGATGCTGGGGAGCCAGGGTGCAGCGCAGGAAGGTCAGGATGCTGCAGCCATGGAGCAGCTCAAGGTAGGTATGGCAGGGCTAGGACCTGCTGTCAGCATGAAGACGTGTGGTCAGCAGCTGGCTGCCAGCGGAGCCTGCGGGGAGGGGTTTCATCGAGCCAAGGCACGGGGCAGTAGTCAAGGTGCTGCTGAGGTGGGAGCTGTGTCAGTCTCCCTGCCCACACCACGGCTTTTGTAGGCAATTAGTTACCCTGGTCGAGCGCAGACTAGTGGAGCTGGGTGGCTGGGCAGTGACCCCTCGCTCGTTCCCCAGCACCATCCAGGCACCTCCTGTATTTCCATTCTGTTGCCACTGAGACAAAGCAGCAGCTGCTGGCTGGGGGCGAGGGGCTCTGGGGGGCTCTGGGCTCTGGGGAGTGACAGGCTCTGGGGGCGAGAGGCTCTGGGGAGCAAGGGGCTCTGGGGAGTGAGGGCCTCTGGGAAGCGAGGGCCTCTGGGGAGCGAGGGGCTCTGGGGAGCCAGGGACTGGGGGGCGAGGGTCTCTGGGGAGCGAGGGTCTCTGGGGAGCGAGGGGCTCTGGGGGGCGAGGGGCTCTGGAAGGCAAGGAGTTTGGGGAGCGAGGGTCTCTGGGGGGCGAGGGGCTCTGGGGGGGCGAGGGGCTCTGGGGGGCGAAGGGCTCTGGGGGGCGAGGGTCTCTGGGGAGCGAGGGCCTCGGGGAGAGAGGTGCTCTGGGGAGCAAGGGGCTCTGGGAGCGACAGACTCTGGAAGCGAGGGGCTCTGGGAAGCCAGGGACTGGGGGGCGAGGGCCTCTGGGGAGCGAGGGTCTCTGGAAGCGAGGGGCTCTGGGAGCGACGGGCTCTGGGAGTGATGGGGACGGGGCTGGCCAGCTGCCGGCCATGCAGCATCAGTCCCTGGCCGTCTCCGTGTCTCCGTAGCCGGGTGCGTCTGCTCCCCTCCTCCTTTCAGAGCCATTTGCTCTGGGAAGGGAAAGGCCCATGGTGGAGCCTCGGTGATTTATAGGAAAGGCGAGGATGGGAAATGGGAACACAAACACAGGGCCTGCATCGGAAACTCTGCTCAGCCGGCCCTGTGATTTATCTGTGCCGGATTCCGCTGCGCTGCTTCCCTCAGCTGCATTTTCAGTTATTTGTTTTAAAGCGTAGTATTGAGCAAGGCAGACAAAGCCAGCACATCTCTCCTCCCTTCCTCTCCGGCAGTCGCCACTGACTTGAAAGATGGTGGATGGGAAGGAAGACTGATCCTCCTTCCCACTCCAGCCCAGCGGTGCGGCAGGCTGGGACAATGTGCCCGGAGCAGCCCCGGGGCAGCTTCGCCGACAGCCCCACCATGCTGCCTGTCCCCTGGGAGTGCTGGAACTCCCGTACACATCCTCCCTGGCTTCCCCATGCCCTGTCACCCTGGCTGCTGTGTGAGGGATCTGGGGTCTGGGCTCCCTTGAGCCTTTCCTCCCTCCCATCCCTGTGTAGGAAGATGGAAGGTGCTGTCTTGGTTGCAGCCCCATCTCCGAGGGGTCGCACCGCGGTGCTGGTGCTGGGGGTTGCCCGGCGCAGCCTCGCTGAGCCCTGCTTTGCCCCTGGCCGCTGGCTGGCTTAAGAGTTTCTCTGTCTTTAATTCCAAAATCACACCACGGGTGCAACTCAGCTGGCCTCTCTGTTCCCTCTCCGCGACTCTGTGAGCACAAAGCACAGGGATGTGTGTATCCCCCGGGGCTGTGCTTTCAAAACAGCAAGCTCTGCTTTTTCTCCCCCTTTTTCCTTTTCTTTCCCAATATAAATCTTTCTTACCCTTCACGAGTGCAACAAGTGCAAGCTGAACCTTTTAATGAAGTGAAGCTGGCGCAGCCGGTGCCTGCGCAACGCCGCTCAAACATCCCCCGAGTGTTTGTGAGAACCCTGCAATAACAAAGTGCTCCGTGCGGCTGAAGAATGCCCCGGGAACAAAAGCCACATCAACAGAGCTGGGACTAGGGAATACTAAAGAGTTGACAGGAATTTTAATATAAAACTCTCTCTCTCTCCCCCTTGTCAGTGAGGGTTTTCAGGAAGCCCTCTGGCTTATCGTAAAGCGGCATACAGCACAGACAGGGGCCGGGGAGGTGAAAGGTGGCTTCCTGCCATTCTTCTCTGGAGCTGGGTTCCCATGGGCGGTCATGCCAGTTTGACTGTGGTTTGTTCCACGCTCGTGCGATACGAGGAGGTCGGGATAACGGCTGCTTTGGGGGGAACTGGATTTTCATGGGCTAACGGCGGGTGTAGGGGTTGCCAGCCATGAACCGGTTCAATGGACTCTGCAAGGTGTGCTCGGAGCGGAGGTACAGACAGGTCTGTATCTCCTGGGGAGGAGGCGGGGGGAAGAAATCTGTGTGCCAGCGTGTGTGTGCACGTTCTGCAAGGCTCAGCTAAGTTTACATGTGTCTGTGGGAGTTCTTACCATCTCTGGGCCATGTGTGTGCTGTTCAGGGGGCTGGCTTGCTGTCATTTGTAGATGATAATACTGGGAATAAGGGAAAGCATCTTCTGATCAGCGTCTCTGGCTGCTCTCTGTGTAAATGGGGGTGAAGGGAGAGCATTTGCTGTGGAATGTGAGGGCAGCATGGGGACGATGAAAGCACTACGCTGTGTGGTGTCCCCAGGCACCGCTGGGGAGAGGAGAGGCAAGGCAGTGGGCAGCTCACAGCTCAGCCTCTGCAAGCTGCTGCTGTCCCTTCTCTAACTCATTTTTACATGAATCTATTTGGGAATCGAGTTGCTGGAGGCTGGTTCCAATGACAGTGACTCGCTCTGTGAGAAGCAGATTGCCCTGCTCGGTGTGTGATGCTGGGTGCTGGTTTTGCTTGCTCAGGTCGAGTCTCCAGCGCTTTTGAACATCGTTTTCCTCCCATGGTCTGGCTCCTGGGCAGCTTTTCTCTGTGCTCCTGCACTAATCTTTCACCTCGTGCTCGTGCTGTGCTGGGGACAGTGGGCAGTGGGAGTACACAAAGAACCAGCTTAATGAAAAATGCCCTCTTCCTACCGGCGCTGTAGTGGCTGTCTCGCATGGGAGTGATGCTCTGCTTTGTATTAGTGGCAGCTGACTCTGATTTATGCCTTGGAACTCCTCAATTCTCTATTTTGACCTTTTTTCCCTGCATTTTTGGACAGAGCTATGGGCACAGCGAGCCTCTGAGGTGCTGTAGCCTCCCACCACCTTGCCACACACCTTCCAAGTTATGTCAGATCCTCCTGCGTTGTGCACAGAAGCACAAACAGGCGTCCAGCTCTCTGTTAATGGCCACAGTGGTGGGAGCTGAGGAAGGGGAACCACCAGCAACGGGCAGCCGCTGTTAGTGGCACAGGGAAGGTGTCTCTTGGCGGGGGACAAGAGCCAGCCAGCTCAGGGAGAAGCTTTGAGCTGGGAAGTGGCCGTGGAGCCTCCCTGGTGGGAGAGATGCTGGGCTGGCTCCCAGGGTGCCAGTGGTAACATTTCTGCAGGACTCTGATCCCCTCTGCTGTGTACTTTTGATGTGAGGTTGCTCCGAAGGTGCAGAGCCACGAGCAGCCTCCTCCCTGCTTTGAGGACTCAGCAAACTCCAGAGAGAAAAATACTCAGTGCAGTGGGGCTGGATCTGCTTTCTGATCCTGCCAGGGAAGGGCAGTTTTGAAACCTGCTGTGAAGTGGGGACAAGGTGCAGAGCTGCATTTGCCCTCTGTGGCAAAGGAGTGAGGAACCATTTCTCCTCCTTGGCAGCTTCTGCTGAATCCCCAGTCTTCTCTCTGGCTGTTTGTTCTCAGAATAATACAGGTCAGATGTTGGATCCTTCTGTTTTCTCTGCCAGTAAAACAAGGATCCTGACAAATGTCGTGGGGGATGATCAGGTATTTACAGGAGCTGCCGTGCTGAGCTGCTGCTGGAAGCCAACGTCAAAAAATAAATATCATTTTATTAATAAGCTTGATGCTTCTTGAATCAGGAGGAGAAATGAGTGTAAATCTACACAGCATCCATCCTCTCCAAGCTCAGCAAGAGAAGACACGCTCACCCCCAGCTCAGGGGTGATGTCTGCAGAGCCCACTCTGCTTGCAGACAGGAGCGTGCCCATCCTCGCGGCTCCCTCTGGAGCAGAGGAGTGCTGCTGCTTGTGCACTGGAAATGAAAGGTTTCAGTGACTTGCTTAGAGAAGCTGGGTTAGAAATCCATGTCAGACTGCCAGGTTTTCCTTTCTGATGGCTTATCACACCTTACACTTGGAAGAACTGCAAGCAGAGACCTGTGTAGGCTCCATAAACACGTGTTTTGCAGCATTCCTCTAGGATTCTCAGCCCGGTTCTGCATTGCTTTTCAGCAGCTCTGGCACGGGTGCAGCAGGGGACAGGCCCGTTGTCTGTGGGCTTCACAGGGGGACGGTTCCTTGGGGCTCTGCGACCGCTTCTGGAAGCGCCGTGTGGCTGCACTGCCAAGGGCTGTGGGGCGGGGTGTGGGTGCAGGGGGATCCTCACTGATCACAGCTGCTTTCCCACTTACCGCAGCGACTCTGGTGTCTCTCTTCAGATCACAATCCCTCGAGGAAGCGATGGGTTTGGCTTCACAATCTGCTGCGACTCCCCGGTCCGAGTGCAGGCCGTGGATTCTGGTAAGAGATGGGATTGTTTATACCTCTCTTGCTCCTTTTTGCTTCCTGGAGCGTACTGGGATTCTGATGCCTTGGGTGACAGGCTGCCCAAGGGGGTGTGGAGTCTCCATCTCTGGAGAGATCTGGACACTGCCCTGTGCAATCTGAGCTGGGGAGCTGCTTTGGCAGGGGGTTGGACCCCAGGAGCTCTCCAGGGCCCTTCCAACCCCTGGGATTCTATGACTCTGGTTACCTCTACGAGACTTAATGAATTCTCTGTTGCTGCTAATGAGGTCAGAGGTCACTGGGTCAGTGCTCTGTCACTGTTTTGGCAGCGTGTTGCAGTAATTTGGAGAGATTTAGTTTCCTTCCCTCTCCAGCCTGAGAACTGTCAGGATGGTTGGGGCACCCACAGAAAGCGTCTGGGGTGTGGGGGTGTCAGACAGGGCACAGAGGGGAGTGGGATCACAGGAACCCTCGTTGTCTGAGTAGCTTCTCTTGGTGTGGACCTGCAGGATGTACTCAGTGCCTGTGGACCCTGGTGCTCCCCATGGCAGACCAGGAAACACGGGAAGTTCATACAGAAGCACTGAGGGAGCAGTTATAACTCTGTCCTAGGGCTTTGTGTGTGTGTGTGTGTACATGTTGGAAGGTGAACTTCCAGGCTAGCTGGTCCCACTTCATTTTCAGGTGTGGGTGTTAGAGGAAACAGCTTGTGTTTGGAGGAGTGATGCAAGCTGTGAAGCTGTTTGGGTGTCTCCTAGCCCCAGGGCTTCTTTTGCCCCTCATACTTCCAGCTCTGTGTCCTGCAGGTGACTGGCATTTGTCTCTTCTCTCTGTAGGTGGCCCAGCAGAAAAGGCTGGTCTGCAACAACTCGACACGGTGCTGCAGCTGAACGAGCAGCCTGTGGAGCACTGGAAATGTGTCGAGCTAGCACACGAAATCCGGTGAGTGTTCACCAAAAGAGATGGTTTGAGGGAGCCTGGGGCAGGGCAACAGGAGCTCTGAGTGGCTGCAGGAAGGGAACGGCTTGGAGGGATGCAGCAGTCTGGGAAAGGATGCTCTGGAGTGGGAGAATAAAGGATTTGGGGGCTGGAAGGGTGGGCAGGAGAGAGGCAGAGGCGTTAGAGGGAGGAAGGACTTGCAGGGCTGGCTGAACAACGCAGGGTGCCTCGCTCCCTGCTGCTCCCTCACCCATGTGCCCCACGTCATCTCCCTCAGGAACTGTCCCACCGAGATCATACTGCTGGTCTGGAGGCTCGTCCCTCAGGTCAAGTCAGGCCACGAAGGCATGATCCGCAGATCCTCCTGCAAGTCTGCCTACGACCTCCAGTCGCCTCCCAACAAGCGGGAGAAGAATGGCACCGTGCCCCTGCAGCCCCAGCAGCGCCGGAGCTGCCACGTCCTCTACGACGGGAGCGAGGGGCTGGTGCTGAACGGCTGGGAGAGGTACACGGAGATGGGGAAGCGGAGCCAGAACACCATGCCACCCCTGTCCCGGGTCCCCTCCACCGCAGACCAGAACTACATCATCTTAGCACCCTTGAACCCAGGGAGCCAGGTAGGGCTGTGCTCCAGCCTCACGCTCAGGGGACTGCCTGTAGCTGTGCTTGCTGGATCCTCGCTTGGGCTGAGCTTCAGCCTTTTGGAGCACCATCTCTCAGTGTTTGCCAGAGCATGTTCCTTTCCTAGGAGCCAGATCTGTGTCCTTTAGTGGAGATCTCACTGTTTTTCTAAAACATTTGCCATGAGGATGGCAGGGCCAAGGTGAATAACCTGCTGCTAAGGCTTGCTCAGGGGGTAAGGGTATGGGAAAGGTTTCCACTGCGTAGGTTACTGTGCATGTCATGGCTCTTGTTTTCTGCTGGAATAGGGTGAAAATTATTTCCACCTCTCTGGAGGGCCTTGGCTTTGCTGGGTTTGGTGTGCCAAAATTTGCAGTTGGTCTTTGTCAAGTCCCTCAGGCCTGCTTCAGGTGACTGTGTCCTTTCTGGGTTGTGTCTTACAGCTGCTGAGACCTGTCTATCAGGAGAACAATGCTACTGTGGGTAAGTTGCAAATGTGCTGAAAACACTGCTCAGAGCACCTAGCAGAGCCAAACACGGTCTTTCTAGCACTGGCAAGTCCTTGTAGGTAGCCCTGCAATGAAATCCCTTGAGTTTTGAGGACAGTGGCAGAAGCTTGGGGCTTTTGGGTACCATACTCTTCCTACTCTGTGTCAAACCTTAGCCCAAGCCCAGAGCAGAGCACACCTGCTGGTATCACTGGATGAGCTGTGTGGTGAGAAGGTCTCTGGGAGCTCACAGCGTGGCTGAAGAAGGGAGGCTGGTGGCAGGGACTTTCCATCAGGTGCATCATGAAAGGATGGAGTATGGAAGTGGTAAGCATTGTTGTGGGGGTGTTTCCCCAGATATGTCTTGGGTACATATTTGGCTTCTCATGTGTGATGCTTTGCTGGGGGTGCCAAACCTGCAGCCCCTGCTTTGAGTTTCATTTTATTATTAAAGAAGTAAGGACTGATCTGTACAGGCATTAGTGCAGGTCGAAGGGCCAAGTTTGGGGAATGCCCATTTCCTGGGACGCCACGAGGTCTCTGGCAGTCTGGGCCAGCTCTCCTCAAAGCCCCTTTGAAGCATAAACTGCCTTTCTGCAACAGGTATCCTTGGTCTTCCTGGAGACCCAGGTATGGATGGGGGGCAGGAGGAGTGTGGGGAGGTGAGGGAGTGCCTGAGTCCTGAGCTGACAGGGGCGAGCAGTGACTGACACGCAGTCTCTGCAAACTAGATATCAACTGGTGACTGTCATTTTGGATGGGAAACTGGGGACAGAAGCAACCCAAGAACAGTGAGGCCTGGAGATACTCCTGAGGCTGTTCATGGATGCTGTTGAACTTGCAGTTGCAGTTTGCAGCACGCCCAGCTCCATGCAGAGCCGCCTCTTGCCAGTTCACTGATTCAGGACTTTGGGAGGCGACATTTGGCCCCTGGCCTTAGGCTGCCCTAGGATGGGTGAGCTCTGTGTGTGTGGTGGTTGAGCCCTGGCCAAAAGGCCAGACATCCACCAAAATCAGTCTGTTACTCTCCTTCTTAGTTGGACAGGGGAGAAATAATATAATTGGGCGGCTCAAGAGACAAACTCGTTAATGAGGCGGGCAGAACAGACTGAACAGAGTGCAGGAGAGAAAGTTATCTAATTTATTACACTAAAGAGAAAAATAGTGAAAAAGAACCAGTCAGGAGTGCAACCAACAATCTTGAAACAAATGCAACCAGGCAAACACTTTCCCCCCACTCCCTCCTCAGCAGGCTGGAGTTAGAAGTTTGCTCCCTTCTTCCCTCCCGGTCGCAGCCCAGGAGGGGCAGGGACTGGGGAAATGGGGGTCTGGGTAACACCTTCCCCCCACCCCTCCATTCTAAAGCAGACTGCCCTTTAGCCAGGAGTTTGCTCCCTTCTTCCCCTCTCCTGCTCGCAGCACAGGACAGGGGGGCAGGGACTGGGAGATGGGGGCTTCGGTCAGTCCCTTGCAAGATGGCTCCCTTCTCGCCTGGGATGGGGCATTGTCGTGGTTTCCCCCCGGCTGTGGGCCGAGCTCCACGCAGCTGCCTGCTTCTTAAAGTAAAAGAGCAGGGGAAGAGGGAAAAAGGGGGGAAACAAGGGAAGGGAAAAGGAAGGGGAAAGAACTCCAAACCCAAGAAACTAAGAGGCCCGTGGGTTGGGATAAGGAGAGTTTACTGAGAGAACAGAAAGATCAAATATCCCAATGCTAACAGGACTTTAGAGCAAAAGAAGATGAAACTCTTGATCCCCACTGCAGTTTCTCCCCGACCCACACAACTCAGGTACCACCCAGAGCTGTCCCGGAACCCGACCGTCCCCCCAAGCAGCACGCGTCCCGCCACCGCCCCTCTTCTTCCTCCCCTCAGCCCCCCGTTCTCCTGGGCAGGACGTCATTGCCATGGAATACTCTCTTTGGCCCATCTGGGGCACCTGTCCTGGCTTCGCCCCTCCTTTCTCCTGAATAGAGAAATAGGAAGAAGCTGAGAAAGTCCTTGACTGTCTGACTGCAACTAAGAACATCAGGGTGTTCTCAGCACTGCTTTCATTGTAACTCCCAAACACAGCATCCCATCAGCTGCTACAGATGGAGTTAACTCTATCCTGACTGAAACCAGGGCAGGGATGGGGGCATCCATTCCACACCCCCTCCCCCTGCTGCACCCTAGGATCTCACCCACAAGAGCCAGTCCTCCACGAACTTTCTCCAAGGCAAATCTCTTCCCACCGGGCTTCACCTCTGCTCTGGCAGGCAGCAATCAATCCCAGTGTCTCTCAGTCCCAGTCCTCCACGGGGCTATGATGCCTCCCCCAGCAAACCTGTTTGGCTCATCTCTGTAGGTCGCTTGTGCTGGCAGGGGCTCATCCCAACGTCAGGCACGGCATCTTCTCTATGTCTCCCCCGGCTCCATCCAGCGTGGAGCCTCTCCACCGGGCAGGTCGGGTCTCTGCCTCCTCCATGGCTCCTTTCCTCCAGCTACTCCACGTGCTTCAGCTCAGGCTGCAGGGGCATCTCTGGCCTGGGTACCTGGGGCCTCCTCCCCCAGCCCTTCCAGCCTTGTGTGTCTGTTGACTGCTCACATTTCTATGCCAACAGACATCCCAATGCCCTTAACGGGCCAAACTTTGCAGCCTTCCTGGCACTCCTGTTCTGGTGGAGTCTTTGTCTCCTCTATGTGATTCTCAGAGGTGCTATCAGCAGGCCTGCAGAGGATACCAGCAGCCATTTTCTGCAGCCAACTATGCAAAACTTCAACAGTGTGTCGCTGGCAGAGCTGACCTCCTAGGCCTGGTCTTGCAGGAGCATCGTTACCTCAGCAGCCCCTCCCAGTGCAGGCACTGCTATGGGCACAATCCCAGCGAGGAAGGTTTGTGCAGCCTGGGAAGCTGGGGCAGTGTCCACAGAAGGCAAAGTGCAGGTCCAAGGCCCCTGTGCCTTGGATGGAGCTCTGTGGTCAGAATAGTCTTCCACAGCTCAGCTGCAGGGGATGCTTTGTACTGCAGAGAACTGCAGCCCCTTCCCTGCTCTTTGTGGATCCTGTGAAAAGATGAGCTGGACTGTGGGGACTTGATCTTACAAATGGAATTTGAAAGGCTCAGGCCTCTTCCCATAACAATTCTCAGTGATTGTTTTCAGTTTATTTAATGTTAAGCCCTTGGAAGGCAGAATGCACTCATTAGCCTGAGCAGTGATTAAGCACGGTGGTGTGGAGCTGGCCACCAGTCACGCAGGGACATGAGCTGATGCTCTGGGCAGGCTGGATGTGTTTCTGTGCCAGTGTGCAGAAACCAGGACTCGTGCAGGTGATGAGTTCCTCTGATAAAATGAGGTGCTTTAGGGATAAGAGGAAAAGCAGATCCCAAACAGCCCGGTCAGACTGTGTTCAGTGGTCTCTCATGCTTCCATTTTACCTGCCAGTGCCACCACAAAAAAGGGAAAAGAGAAAATGTCAGGATCATTGCACTTTGAGGTGGAAACAACCTTTGAGGTGAGAGGGGCCACCCCCTGTGAAGGCAAGCTGTTAGCAGCAACCAGCAGCTCTGGGTTGCCAGTGGAGCGTGGTCTGGCTCTGCTGGTGTTTATCTGAAAGTAAATGTGTTGTTTCCTCATACTTAATGGCATATGGAATGGGCAGGGTGGATATTTGCTTTGGACAAGACCTTATCTGCTCTGAGCCGTGTTCAGAAGTGTTTTGGCTCGTTTCTGCTTGGGAAGGTTGTTGGTATCTGTTAGAGTGCAAAGGCAGAAGCTGCCGCGCTGAAAGCTTCTGTGTGGCTGCAGGGGTGGGTGGCTGGAGGGGGGATGGTGGGGGTCTGCTGGGACACCCCTCTCACAGGAGGGTTTGCTCCTACCTCATTCTTGAGATTTTGCTGTTGGGAAGAATCCTGGGCTGATGCTCCAGTTTTTCACCTGGATATGTTAAAATCCAAGGGGAGATGTCTGCTGGCTGGACCTGCTGGTTCGGTTCAGCAGCTTCAGTGGGGAGGGAGAAGGGGCTTCAGGTTTTCAGCAGGGCTTCTTCTGAAGGAGGAATTGTTGGTTAGAGACATATTTGGTTCCCGTTGGAGCTGCTGCCTGCATGTTTTAGGACAGAGCACGGGTTGCTGGTGCCCAGTGAGACATGGACTGGGGTGAAGGGCTCTTGGGAATGAATCTGCCTCGTGTCCCCAGCGTGGGGGTCCTGCTGCTGTGGTGGGAGTTAGTGTGTGGCAGGAGAGATGTGCACCGTGGGCCTGGGGTTATCAGGGGTGGCCAAAACTCCATGCTGGGGTCACTGGAGAACACTGAGGCCCTTGTGCCTAATGGATTCATGTCATTAATGGGATAGGAATATTTGACAGCAGCTCCCTGGGGGCAGCCAGGCTCTGCCTGCACCCCCGAGAGCAGAGCAGCCAGCAGCTCCTTTCTGGTTCTGGTCCTGTGTGGTGTTCTCAACCTGGCTCTGGGTGATGGGTCTGGGAGGAGGATGTGTAAAGCTGCTGCCAACACATCCCCCACCAAACCACCTTGGAGCTCCCCACGTCCTCTGCCTGCATTCAGCAGACAGCACTGGTGGGAGCTTGCAGGATTCAGAGGGCTTCCTCTGGGAGGAATCCTAGATGGCAGGAATTGCCCAGTGAGAGGGGAAGGGACTTGCCCACAAAGCTGCTATCAGGGAGCAATAATAACTGCTGATAATCACCAGTAATGCTTTAGATTCACCAATCACAAGATTATCAGTTCCATTAGAGATTCCAGGGCTGGTGGGACATACCACCTGGAGTGGCTGCTGTAGCTGGTGGTGACTTGTTGGGTAAAGTCTCTGCTGGACCAGCTGAGGTAGAGGTACAAAGGAAAGCTGCTGTGTCATCCCTCCTTTGAAGGCTTTGTGTGATGGAGAGGGATGGAGCAAAAACCAGTCCCTGCTGCTTGGACTTTTTCCAGCCCCGGAACATAATGCTGAACCGCAGTGGGTGATGTGCCAGCCTCATGCAGAGTTAGGTCATCCTTTAGAAACACACCCTGGGTCTGAGTAACCATCACATCCCTGGGAGCGGTGGGCACAGTCATGGGTTGATCCCATGTGCATGGATGTGCTTATTGCTTCTGTCCCTTTCTCTGACACCCCCAGTCCTAATATCTTCTAAAAACTCTCACTGACCTGCCACCCAGCACCCCATGATGTGAAATTCCTGCACTTTGTGACCTCCCATGCCCAAAATCCAGAACAAGCAGGACTTCTGTGAATAAAAATGGCCAAAGGCTTAAATTTCCAAGGGTTTTTTTATTCCCACCTTGAGTTAGTCCCAGATGGTTTTTCCCCTCCCTGGAAAAGGAAGGGGTCAGTGCTGCAGGCAGGTGTTCCCTGATGGTGGGACCATCCTTGGTGTTCCTGTGACTGAAGAATGACCTTGTAAAGTCAAGTCTGGGGTGGTTCTGTACTTCTCATCTTGTACTTTGAGCACTGCACAGGGAGGTGTGTATAACAACACCCCGTCTCTTCCCCCAACCTGCCGTATTCAGAAGTTGCTCAGAAGACAGTGTACACCCCAATGGGGACAGGCAAGCTGTCCTACAGCTCAGCTGGGTGTGACTTCCTTGGCCTTTCATTTGTGAGAACACAGATGTGTTGGTGCTGCTGGTGTGATCTGGTGCAGTCCTTGGCCCAGCAAGTGAGGAGCTCTTGATTGAGCCACAAAGTCAAGTGACACCTCAGCTTGCACTGAGGAAAAATGAAGTCAGCGCTGTTGTTTCATGACTCCCTGGGAAACTTTGATGGCAGAGTGACGAATGTCCCTGCAGCTCCTGGCTCAGGCTGCTCCCCTTTGGGTTTACATGCCAGCTGGGAGAGCAGGAGCCCGGCCAGCAGCCTGCAGCAGCTCTGCGGGGTCTCTCTTCTGATCCCGTGTTTCTTTCTGCTTCCTCTGTCTGCCCAGGGAATGGATGTAAAGGGAAGTCACACATGGGGTCTGGGAGGAAATCCAGGCTGATGAAGACTGTGCAGACGATGAAGAGCTACGGGAACTACCAGAACTGCACCATAGTGAGGCCACACATCCCACACTCCAGCTACGGCACGTACGTGACGCTGGCTCCCAAAGTGCTGGTGTTCCCCGTCTTTGTGCAGGTAAGCACCTCAGGAGCAGCCCAGGAGTTAGGGATCTGATCAGTCACTGCCCAGCCCAGCCTGTCACACACAGAGGTTGTATCTCCCAGCAGTGTACAGCACCAACACACGGATCCCCTGACACCCTCAGCGCTCTCCTCTGGAGCTGGCTGTATTCAGTGTGGTGCTGGGTGCTCTCAGCACCCATCCTGCCAAGAGATTCTCCAAGAAACTCCAAGTTTCTTCCCTTTTCAGCTTTCAGATCTGGTCCTTGGTTGGGTCAGGAGAAAGTACCCCCACTTCTGGCCTTCAGCAACCAGCTTTGTGTACTTGAAGATCAACCTGGTTTCTTCCTGTGGGTTCTTTGTGATTACAGTGTGCAAACAAAGGTGTTTTGGTTTTTTTTAGTTTAGCTGGTGGCCAGAAATAAAGCTGTGCACAAGTACCCAGAACAGTAATGGTTTGACAGAGGATGTTCTTACTTGCTAGCTCCAGAAATGATTTTCTTAAAATTTAGCCCTGAATGTGTTGTTAGTAGCTCTAATGACCTCTGTATCTTCCATTTTGTCCTTCATGTGGCCAGAACCCTGGAAAACCTCATCTGACCCAGTATATTTAAGCACTTGTGGCTCTTTACTCCCCAAACTTGTGTCTTGGATTGAGCCTGGGGTGTTTCTGCCACTTCAGGACCTGGTTTTTGTGCTTGGCCCTGTCTTGTACTGCAGGGTTGCTCTGCAGGTACCCCCACGGCTGGGCTGGCTCTAGAGGGTTTGTTCTGCAGTCAGCACAGCTGACCCTGTCCTGTTCTTCTCCAGCCTTACAGAGATCATAGAATCATAGAATTGTAGGGGTTGGAAGTGACCTTGAGAGCTCATGGAGCAGGGCAGGGAGGATCCCCTCCTGTGACCTGCTGCCCACACTCCTCCTGATGCCCCCAGGATCCCATTGTCTCTCTCAGCCCCAGGGCACACTGCTGGCTCATGGCCACCCTGTCATCACCAGGACCCCCAGGTCCTTCTCTGCAGAGCTCCTCTCCAGCAGGTCACCCCCAGCCTGTCCTGATTCCAGCAGTTATTCCTTCCCAGGTGCCAGACTCTCCACTTGCTCTTGTTGAACCTCACCTGGTCTCTCCCTGCCCAGCTCTCCAGCCTGTCCAGATGATGCTGATGGGGAGGGGAATGTGGAGGGGAGGTGTGTTGAAGCCAGTAGCAGCCATGAGAAAGGGCAACCTTAAAGTCACTTTAACTTACTGCAAGAGCAGTCCCTAAGATCATGTAGCACATACTCTTCTCTGGGGGCCGTGAGAACCCATCTTGCCACTGTGGTTGTGTTTCCTGCTGAGCAGCGCCCATAACCAAGGCTGCTCTGTGCAGAGCAGTGAGCGTAGGGAGACAAGGGGCTGGCTGGCTTTTTATAGACAGGCCTTACGTAGGTGTGAAGTGTAAAACGTTCTTCTTATTTCTTAGCTGGACCACAGACTTTGTCCTTTTGAGTGTAGCTTCTCTCTGAGTGGCAGCTTAAAGTAAAGAGAAAGTGGGTTCAGTGGGTGGAAAGTTTATCTGGCAAACCAGCCTTCCAGTGGAAGGTCTGACTCTTTCTTTTTTCATTTTTCTTGATCTATTTTTTTTCCCCGTTTCAAATGTAGCCCCTGGATCTTTGCAACCCAGCCAGGACTCTGCTTCTGTCAGAGGAGCTGCTTCTTCATGAGAGCAGAAGCAGGACCATACAGGTAAGACTCTTTTTGTGCTGTCTGAGCTTTCTAAACACATGCCTCTGCAGTCTCATATGGTAGATTGAGAAGGAAAACACTTTGTTGGGAGATACCCTGCTCAGGCCCCACCTGGAGTGTTGTGTCCAGTGCTGGGCTCCCTGGGATCAAACAGACAGGGATCTCCTGGAGAGAGTCCAGAGGAGGCTACGGAGATGCTGAAGGGCCTGGAGCATCTCCCCTGTGAGGAAAGGCTGAGGGAGCTGGGGCTGTTCAGCCTGGAGAGAAGAAGACTCAGGGGGGACCTGATTCATGTTTATCACTATCTGAAGGATGGGATGCAGGGGGAAATGGGCAGCCCCTTTCCAGTGTCTGTGGGGACAGGACAAGGGGCAATGGCTGCATGTTGGAGCCTAGGAAGACCTTTTCCCCAGTGAGGGTGAGGGAGCCCTGGGCCAGGCTGCCCAGGGGGTGTGGAGTCTCCATCTCTGGAGAGATTCCAGCCCCGTCTGGACGCTGCCCTGTGCAATCTGAGCTGGGGAGCTGCTTTGGCAGGGGGTTGGACCCCAGGAGCTCTCCAGGGCCCTTCCAACCCCTGGGATTCTGGGATTCTATACTTAGATTTATATGGTGTTTGGACAAGCTTGTAGTCAGTTTATCATGAGATAAACTAAATATCAAGACACTTCCCTGCTAGAAAGCAGCTTTTTTTCTTCCTTGTCTTCGTTCACACTCACAAAGAAGAAGCTGCACATGGCAAAGGCTGTGAAACAGCCAGAAACAGCCCCACAGTGCAGCCACGGGCAGACTCGGAGAGGGAGATTATTTAGTGCCAGGTTAGAGAACTAGAGAGAAAACTTGGCACAGGGCTTTTCAGAAATTTAATTCCTGAAACAGGTTACATGCCTTGTCCAAATTCCTCTCTTTTTTTTCCTTACTTCAGCAGCTTTTTGCATTGTTATTGGAGGGCTGTTAAAAATCTGGGGAAACAACTAAGCTCCAGCTACAGGCTGAACCTCTGTGTCTGTGTGTGTGTGTGAGCTTTCAGCATCCAAAGTGTCAGAGGCTGGAAGGGTTGATCCCATTGGCTGCTGCCTTTGCTTGCATCCCACTGTGAAGGCTGCAGGGCCCTGGGATTCAGGAGGAGCTGGGAGAGCCCACTCACTGGAGTGACCCCACTGCTGAAGGAAGCTGCTGCTTCTCCTAGAGCCTTTTCAAAGGTCTTGGTGCTACGTGGGGCCATTTTGATTTAGCTGAAGTGAACAATGTCACCTTCACAGACACACAGAGGAACTTTTACTTGACTAACCTTAGTCTCTGGGTGCCCCACAGCAGAATCCTGGAGCCACATTTTATCACTGACCCAAACAAGACGTGTTGAGTGACTCCTCTCCCTCCCTGGGTTCCAGTGTGTAATCCACCCCTTGCTTTGACTCAAGTCGCAATTTTTTCTTTCTTTCTTCTCCAAAACTCCATGAAAAATTGTGTGATCCATTAGGAAACTCCTCAGTGCCTCTTCCCCTGCCTGTCCTGCTGTTCTTTGCAGCTCAGGGGTTTCTGGGCATCCCTGTGAATGAAAATCAGGTGAACACAGGCATGGCTGTGCCAGGGCAGCTTGGAAACATAGTGGCCAGCCTGAAGTCAGGGTGTTTCTCTTGGGTTTGGCGTTCCTTGCTTTCAGGTCATACTCAGAGGTCTGTAGTAGCAGCCAAATGTGGAGTAATTAAGAATAACTAATGGCATTTGCAGCCTGGGTGGAACATGTGTGTGTGTGTGTTCAGATGTAGGCGATGGAGAACCTCAGGAGAAGCGTGTTTGGAGGCAGCGTGCTGGTCTCTCTCTGCTTGGCCATGTTGGCTGTTTCAGAGACCCAGCCCAGGGCAGGATCAAGAAGAGGATGTTGCAGGGAAAGGACTCTGCTTACGATGCCCTAATGATGAGTGTGAGGCTGGAAGAGGATTTCCCAGTTGGAGCTGCTGCCAGGAAAGGGCAGGATGCTGTACACTGGCCAGGAACGTGAGACAGTGTTTGAGAGCGATGGTGCCTTGGGGCTGCAATGTCTGTGTGTGCCTGGCAGAGAGGCAAGGCAAAGGGCTGTGACTAAGCCTGGAGAACAAATAGAAGCAGCGAATGGGAACGAGCACGTGGCAGCGTCTGCTTTGGAAGGCAGGAGTGAACCCTGACGTGGTGCTGAGCTCCATGCTGCCAGAGCTGATGGTTGTAGGTAGCAGGACACCAGCCATGTCCCCAGGAGGGGCTTTCTCACGTCTGGGTTGTGGCAGGCTTTGCAGAGCTTCAAGGAGTCAGTGCAGGTCTTTCTGGGAAGCCAGAGCAAGGGTGCCTGCTTTGGTCCTGACAGCTGTGAGATGAGGGAAACTGAGCTTCCCAAGCCAGCCAGACCTACCCTGCCTGGACACAATGGCATTTCCCCTGGAACAGAAGGGCTTCTCTTTTTGCTGGATTTGAGCTGTCTCCCTCTCAGCCTTCTCTGCTGCCCGAACAGAGGTCATCTTGTTTCCCACTGGGCCTTTCTTCCTTGCTCCATGTGGTTTTCCCTTTCTCCACTGCTCCTCCCACCACCCAGCCTCTCTCCAGCTGGCCTGCTGCTCCAGTTCACAGGTTCAGACTCCTGGAGACTGATTTGCAGGGTATTTTCTGTGTGTTCCTCTGCTTTGGCACGTGGCTCAAGCAAGGAGAGCCCAGGTGCAGGGGCTGAAGGTGGAGGCCCTCTTTCATTTTAAAAATCCCAACCAGAATCTTTTCCCCTTGGCAGCTTCCATGACAGTCACCACATCCTCCTCGCTGAGCAAACTCTCTCCCATCTCCTGGAGGAGTCAACCTATGTCTCTGGAGGCTTGCCAGGATCTGTCCTTTCCCTGACCTTACCTCAGGGGCAATCCTTATTCAGGCCTTAATCACATCCTGTCTAGACTCTCTTTCAATTCCCACTTTTATGGTCTCCTGAATTCCCTCCAGCCTGTGGAGTGCCAGAGGAACCAGCAGGCATTTGAACCTGCTCTAGGTGATCCTGCTCTGGCAGGGGTTGGTCTCCATGATCTCCAGAGGTCCCTTCCAACCCTGATCACTGTGATTATGTAACATGGGCTTTGTCCTTTTCGGTCCCTCTCTAACCTGCAGCTGACTTCCCAAAGCCCTGTGGTACCTTCACAGCACTGGCCGTGCTCACCCCGTTCTCAGCTCCCTTTTCTGCCATCCTGGCAGGATCTGCAGTTCAGGATAGTCCTCTCTTGAACTCTGACAGTGCCCAACTCTGCCAGGAGTCTGGAAGACATGGACTGGCGTGCCCAGGTTTTATGCTCTTCTCTGCAGGATGAGAGGCTTTTCTCTCTCAGCCCAAGCGCTGTCCTGCAAGCTCCCAGCACTCCTGGCCTGGGATGGAGAAGTTCCCTTTTCAGTGGATGGCTGAGTCTGGCCATTGCAGTGGTCTGACCAAAGCTCTTACTCCCTGGCACACACCTTTAAAGATCTTGTTTTCAGGCATTTTCAGACACTTTGAGAATACCAGAAACTTTACTTATCTTCTTCCTCCACCATACTAGTCCCACTTACTGTGTCCCTTCTTCTTCACTGCCCCTTAATATCCTTCTCTTCCTCATTTTTACACCATTTCCCCCTCTGCACAGCCATGCTTATGCTACAAGGGGAGGTCCTTGGGCTCTTGAGGTCTTCAGTGCCCACTCTCCCCACATGTTCATTGTAGAAGATATGTGGATCAGGTAAGTCAAGGTGAAGTCCAAGGTTAATAGCTAAAGCCTTTGCCACAGATCTCCTTTTGGCAAATGTGGTGGTGTATCTTCATCAAGGTCTAGCTGAGACATGAACTCCTTCCTGAGTGTTTAAATCCCTTGCCTATAATCTTGGCAGGAAAAAATGTGTGAGGTGAAAGAGGGTGAATGGATTGTGGGCTGAAAGACTGCTGAGAAGTCTTGAGAAATGTGTGTTTAATATGGCAACATGCAGAAGTGGAAATTCAGGAGCAGGTCATGCATAGAAAGCACTGACTCCAAGGCTCTGGGCTGTCACTAAAGAGACAGTGGGGTTTCCCTGACCTGGGAAGTTCATGGCCATCAAGTGCCAAAGATCTGTGTGTGCACTTACCCCACCTACAAAGCTTAGGATGCTTCTCTTTAGACTGGGACTCAGCTGCCCTAGATGGTAGCATGGTAACTGGATTGCTCTCAGTCATGTTCTCCTGTCACTCAGGTCCCTGTGAAAACTCAGTGAGTAACTGCAGTGCAAAGCTGGAGCCCAGAAAGCTGCAACTTGTAAGTGTAAGGTCAGGGCAGCACTGAGGAGAAGTGACTTGGTCGTGTCCCTCTGTCTGTGGGGTTGGTCTTGGGCTGATGAGTCCACAGTGATGTCTCCTTGGTAGAAGACACTTGAGAGTTTGGATGGGCTTGCAAGAGGGCTACAAGGGTAAATTGAGATCTGGAAGAACCTGAGGAAGGTTAAGAAAGCTTCATCCATGTGGTTCAGCTGAATGAATGGGGACACATGAACTCAGCAGGCAAAGCCCTGATACTGGTCTCACTGGGGGTTTTCCTTGGGGTTGTGCCCAGTTCTTCCAGAGAAGAATCCAGCAGTGGTAAAAATGTGTGTGGCTCAGTCAGGGGTGGGTACCTGCCTTAAGAGCTCCTCACTGAGGGTTTATAGGATTTCTCTGGCCAGCTGCAGGCAGCATTCTCTGCCCAGCAGTTCAGGGCATCATTGCCCTTGGCATCTGAGAGCTCTTGTCGTAACAGACTCCCCCTGCTTCGCTCTGCTCCCCCAGCTCCCAGCTGTGGGACTGTTGCTAGAGAGAGGGAGAAGTCTCAGAGAGCATCTTCCAGCTCAGGCTTTTCCTGGAGAGCACTGGGACAAGCTGCAGGGCCTGCACTGATCCATCCCTGCTGCCCTGGCAGTGTGCTGAGCCCTCCCTGCTCTAACCCAGGTGGCAGTGACTCCCTGGGCGCTGGGGACCAGGACAGGATGGGATTCAGAGGAGAGTTAACTGTTCTTCAGCTCGAATGGGAAGGGCCTCTGGCTGCAAGGCTGAGCTCCTGGGCACCTTTTGGTAATGTTTTTGTTGGGGTGCTCTGTGTCACAAGGCATGGTTATCGCTTCCTCCTTCCTGCAGTGGGGCTCTGTCACAGGCTGGATGGTGGTGTGGTCTCCTCTTGGGGAAGCACACCAACCCACTGCTTTCCACCTGCCCTCCCACCTGTTCCTTTCTCTTGTTTTCCTTTAGGAAACACTTGAAACGTGCCCCTTCCTTCCAGAACAAAGCTCTTCCAGTTACATTCTGCAGGTCTCTCAGCAGAGGAAGCTTTGCTGCTTGCTGTGGTGCTGGGCACACCCAGATGAGACATCAGTACCAGCCTCTAGCCACACTCCCCCCTCTCCCCCAGATCTATTTACAGACCCCTAAAATGTTTGTGTGACAACTGCCACGTGGCCTTGATCACTGTTATCACAGGGGTGCCTGTGACTGTCTTCAGAGGAGCCTTTACATCTTGCCAGTTGTTCTACTTCTGATTTTGGGGTAGTTCTGGTGGGCCCTGTCTCTTGCCTGGATGAATTCAGGCCCTGCTTTTCTCTTGTGTTTGCCCTTTTGCCTTGATAATTTTTCATGGCAGATACCAGGTCTGTTTGCCAAGGGCTGTTAGAGACGTGCTGCAGCTTGCCAGCCTGTGGTGCCAACCCCAGGCAGAGCTCTGGATTACTCACTCCAGCCCTCCCTTCTTATATGTGCTGGATGCTGCCTTCGGGTCATCCACGACTCGAGTTTCCCGTGCTCAGCTCTTCAGGTGGGGTAAGTGCTCTGACCTGCAGAGCCAGTCCTGGAGCAGGGTCTGCTGGCTCCTGGGCCTGGTGGCACTGGGTGCTCCTTGGCAGGCTCTGGCTGTGTGGGTGGGACACCCCCATCTTCTTCCCCAAGCAACTTGGAGGAGCGAGAAGACCTCTATAAACCCTCCTGTGTGGAGCTGCTCTATAAACCAAGTGTCTTCCTGGAAGCAGCGTCTAATAGACATACTCTTGGGTAACCTACCCTGGCCAGGCTTTTATCTTCTCTACATCCTGCATGCAATCAGGCCCATCTTCCCATAAGAGCACAGTGCTACCTGTAAATCCTTCTTGTGTGTTTCTGTTCCCACCATTCCCTATTTAAACTGTTTGGGTTTGAAGTGATTTTTCCCCCCTGCTGATCCTTCTAACCCTCCAAACCTTTGTGTCTATCACTTGTCTTGCCTCCATTTCCAGTGTGACCACTCACTGACCCTGCTCTTAGCTCCTTCACTAGGCTGGGAACCACTCTGAGGCTGAGGGACGTGGGATGGCACCAGCCCTGTCCCAGCAAAGCTGTCTTTTGGACACAAGATGGGCATGGCAGAGAGCCTGCAGTGCAGTTTGTACATTGTTATTCCTCCTGTTAACAGTAAGCTCAGAGGTAATGAAGAGAGGGAGTGTGGGCACCAGGCCAACACTGTGCTGAGAGCAGAGGAAGGGATTTTCCAAATAACACACAGGAAAACAGACACTCCCTGGATTCCCTGTCAATTAAACTCACTCTGCCAGTAGCTTTGTGCTTATTAAGAATCCCACAGAAATGGATTTGCACAGCAAGGAGAAATCCTGTGGAGAGGGCTTGATTGTTGGTTTCAAAGCCCCAGATGCTGCTGCCCTGGATGAGACTCCCTGTTATGCAGCTGGTCTTATCCTGGTCAGTCGCTGGGCACAGAGACAGACTGTACTGGCAGTGCATCCCCAGGAACAGGGACCAGCCCCTGCCCAGATCAAAGTCCCCTTTCAGAGGGGACTTGCTGGTGGGAGTGGTGCCAGCTCCCAGCACACCCCTGGGATGCTGGCTTCTTACCTGCTTTAGCAGAAGGGCTCCTAAAACTCACAGAACCATCCTTGCCCTTGGCTGGTGTTGCAAGGCAGTGTTCCCTTTGGGAGCATCCCAAGGAGCTGTTAACAGCAGCTCATGTGCTGTGTCTGTGCTGGGCAGCACGTGGTTTGGCAGTGTGCACAAGGTCCCACATCAAGGATTGACCACTTACTGCAGCCCCTTCCTGGCATCTTCAGAGTCGTGCTGCACACACCCATGGTCTGACAGGCTCAAACCTCTGCTGCCAGCGTAGTGACTGCACCAGGGCCCCCACTCCCAGCAGGTTTCTGGGTCAGGGATCTCCACCGCAGTGGAGAAACTCCTTCTTCTGATTTTGAAAATGACACTAACCTGTACTGGCTGGACTGGGGACCTCAGGCAAGAGCCAAAAGCGGAACAAAATCTGCCTTTTGAGGGGGTGAGCACCCACCAACCTGCTCCAGAGTAGCTCCCAACTTGTAGAACCCTTGAGTGGCTGCTCAGGCACAGAGCTGGACAGATGCTCAGTTCAGGGTTTGCTTTCCACCCCGCAGCGAGGTTTAAAGGTGTCAGGTTTGTTCCCTGCAGCTGCCTGTGGGTTCTGCTCTTGTCAAATCCTGTGGTGGTTTTACCCCAGCCTGCAGCTCAGCACCAGCAGCTCAGAGGGAGCGAAACAGGACATGCAGAGACTGAGAGGAGGGAGAAGCTCCCCTGGGCTCCTCTCTGCCTGTCCTGGGGGAGATGACATTTGCTTTCAGGTTGCAACTTCTCCCGCGGGCTGGGATTAGTCGGCAGCTTATTCCCTCCTCCTGCTCCTCTGATTTATAACTTGTGTAAAGGGAAGTGCCAGGAGAGAGTGGGGAGGAGGGTGTGCTTGTGTGCTGGTAACTGCTGTGCAGGTTTGTCCCTCCCGTCACGGGACTCCACGGGCCTTGGTAGGTGGCTGCCAAGCTTGGCAGAGCCTCATCCGAAACTTGCTGGGGGCACCCTGAGGGGTTTAGCAGCAACCAGCCCCTTATAGGGGAGGAAAGGCTGCCCAGGCTGCCTGTGGTGCATGTCTCCAGGGTAGAAGACCTTTCCAGGACAGTGTCTCAGTGCCAAGAAGTTAACTCCTTATAGCTCCTTCTTTCCTGCTCTTGTGCTTCCAGGTGACCCTCTTTGTCTACTCCGACCTGCTGCTCTTCACCAAGGAGGACGAGCCCGGGCGCTGCAATGTACTGAGGAACCCTCTCTACTTGCAGAGCGTCAAGCTCCAGGAGGGTGAGTGTCTATAGCCACAGTTGGGCACACTTGGGGCATTATCAGGGCTGCTGGCTATAAAGGTTTTTGGCCAGCAGCAGGATAGCATCCCACTGCTTCCAGTACGTAACAGCAACATCCAACGGGTGCTCCCAGATCATCTATCCTTGGGGTGCAGGACCAGCATCAGCCTCCTCATCCCTGCACTAACACGCCCCCAGGAGCTCCATCTCCTGGGACACCTCAGGGGCACTCAGCACGGCTTTCTGGGTGCATCTCAGGGATTCTGGGCTGGCATTCCCCAGGGTCTTGTGGTGCTGGGCTGTCCCCTTGCTGGTGTGACACCGTCTACAGCGGGGGCTTGCTGAGGCTGAGAAAGGGAAGTCTTGAGGTTTCCCCACATTACCACGAGTGAGTTCAGAGGCTGTCTCCAAGGGAGTCTGGCTAAGCCCTAATGACCTTTACTTTGCTACTTCTCCCTTCAGCCGCCCACGGTTTTCCCCTGTGCTAACAGCATCCCTCCCCCATGCACACCCCACAGAGCAAACCCTGGCCTTGGGGCAGGCTGTGCACCGTGCCCATACTCTCTTCACCTTGGCTGGGCTCTCACATCCAAGCTGTGGGCTCAGAGAGGGCTTCTGGGGCCGGGGGGTGACTTGAAATGAGTTACTTGAAGTTGAAACGCTGAGGCTCTGTGGCCTTTAGCTATTCAGGGTCAAATGAGGAACAAGCAAATCGCTTTACCACATCCTATTTGCTACAGTGGAGCCACTTCTTGGCCCCAGGCCTAGTCCCACCTTGTTTCTTCTTTGGTGTGTGGGTGTTTTTTGGACACAGGTTTGTTTTGTGTACAGTCTCCTGACTGCCTCAGCGTGGGCTGTGTCCCAGCCCCTCCTCAGGCCCGTGCAACGTGTGTTGCTGGGCTGGGACCCTACCAGGGTCATTAGGTGTAAGGGAGAACTTTCCTACGCTGAGGTTGGTCAAAGATCAAGTTGCTCACAAAGGCTGTGGGATCTCCGTTCCTGGAGGTGTTCAGGGCTTGACTGGACACGGCCCCAAGTGCCCTGGGTTTGGACTAGGGGCCCTTCCACCCCAAATCGCTCCATAACTGCGTGAGCCTTCATGCAGTCCCATGGCCCTGACCAAAAGGGATTCATCCAGATCTGGGCTGCTTCTCTAAAGGAATCGTTTTCTGGATGAATGTTGCCACTTCCCATGGCTTTCCCCAGCCCAGCTGTGGGCAAGCTGCACCTCTCCATGTGCCCTGTGCTGTTGTGAGCCTCCGTGCTGGACACCACAGGCTGCCTGTCACTTATTTCCCGTTTCCAACAACATTTGTGCTTCTGGATGGATTCACTGCCCTATTTGGTGTGGGCAGAAACACGGTGAGGGAGACAATGCACATGGTGTGAGCCATTGAAGCTTTGCTGGGGCTTGCTGAGTCTGTTCTATTTATTTCTAAGGAAGGGACAAAAGAAGTTGTTCCCTGTTGAAGTGCTTGTTGGTCAGCATCCGCTCCTGGAGCGTGTGTGCACGTGCTGCCCAGGCTGCTCTCCAAGGCTGTGCAATAGCCCTGCTCTCATTTGCCTCCTTGAAGGAATCAGCTTCCCTGGTGCTGGTCTGTTGGCAGCTCAGCACAGGAATGTGCCTCCTAACCTTAGGCAGAGCGGTTGGATTTTCTGAGTGGTTCTTCTGCCCCTTGTTTCCTTCTTCCAGAATAATTGGGCTGGGTCACATCTGGAGTATCTTTAACAAGCCTCTCCCAAGGGGATGTTTGCCTCTGCAGTGCCAGACAGCTCCCTGTACACTGGCAATCCAGCAGAGTTGGTCTCTGTCGTGGTTTCCCCCGGCTGTGGGCTGAGATCCAGGCAGCTGCCTGCTCCTTAAAGGAAAAGAGCAGGGGAAGAGGGAAAAGGGGGGAAACAAGGGAAGGGAAAAGGAAGGGGAAATAACTCCAAACCCAAGAAACTAAGAGGCCCGTGGGGTGGGATAAGGAGAGTTTACTGAGAGAACAGAAAGATCAAATATCCCAATGCTAACAGGACTTTAGAGCAAAAGAAGATGAAACTCTTGATCCCCACTGCAGTTTCTCCCCGACCCACACAACTCAGGGACCACCCAGAGCTGTCCCGGAACCCGACCGTCCCCCCAAGCAGCACGCGTCCCGCCACCGCCCCTCTTCTTCCTCCCCTCAGCCCCCCGTTCTCCTGGGCAGGACGTCATTGCCATGGAATACTCTCTTTGGCCCATCTGGGGCACCTGTCCTGGCTTCGCCCCTCCTTTCTCCTGAAGAGAGAAATAGGAAGAAGCTGAGAAAGTCCTTGACTGTCTGACTGCAACTAAGAACATCAGGGTGTTCTCAGCACTGCTTTCATTGGAACTCCCAAACACAGCATCCCATCAGCTGCTACACATGGAGTTAACTCTATCCTCACTGAAACCAGGACAGTCTCCAGGCAGCTCACCCTCCTGGTTTGGGCAGGGTGGCTTCAAAGGCGACTAGAGTGAGCAGAAAGATGTCCATCCCTTTTGGCAGGGCCTTTCTGTCGCTCTCCTGAAGAAGTGAATGGCACATTACTAGGAACAGGCGTATTGCTGAGTGTAACAATTGAGACATCTCCGGTACACTGAAGACCATTGTGATGTTTCCTGTTTCTGCTGCTCGCTGCCCTGTGCGAAAGCAAATCAGTATAATCTGCTTTACAATGCTCTGTCTTCCTGCTTTAGAAGCAGAGCGTGGCTGATGAGCACCACACCGGCCAGTGTTCCCAGTGAGACAGGGCTGGCTTCCTCACTAGATACTGTGGGAATTTCCATCCACGGTCACCACCTCGCTGGGATCCTGGTCCCCCTGGGTGGGTGTGCTTGGCTTTGGGACAGAGAAGAGCTCTCCTCTGTCTGGAATGAGGACCTGCAGGCTGTGAGCCCTGTCCCCAGCCAGGATCCTGTGAATGAGGACTTTGCCAGTGCTGCTTTGCTTTCTCCCGCATCCCAACTGGCTGTATATTACAGCAAACAGCTCCAAGATTGTCAGAGGCCAGGAGGGTGACTTACGGGCCTTCTTCCCTGCCATGGCTTCTCCCTGCTGCTCCGAGGATCCTTGGAAGCACCCAGGGATTGCCCCCTCCCATACCTCCCTGAAGACATGTGCCATGGAGGGTGACAAGTACATCCTCTCTCCAGAGCTAGAGAGTGCTAGAATGAGCCCAACAGCCTTCCTCTGTTCCCATGCCCTGGGGCCCTGCAGCACCCTGTCCCATGAGCTCCTCTCTGGGCACTGGATGCTGTCCCATCCTTGCTGAGCAGATGGAAGGAAGGGGTAGCAGGGTCCCTGCCCTGCTGTGGACAGGAGCGGGGCCATCTTCCCCCTCTCCCATCTTTTTAACTCAATGCCACACACAAACCCTGCAAGCAGTGGGTGCTCTCCTTGGGCTGCACAGGGAGGTGGGCAGAGCTGGGGCGGCAGCGCTGAAACCTGCCGCCCGTGCTGGGAGGTACCCAAGTGCCTGCCCCTCACAGGATGAGGGTTAGCCAGAGGGGTGACGTGTCCCCACAAAACTCTCCTGGTGTCTGTGCTGAGTGCACAGCAGCCCAGCCCTGGGGCAGGGATGGGTCAAGTTACTCTGAAAGACAAGCCAGCCCCCGTCACAAGGCATCAGGAAGAATCAGAAATACCTTAAAGTGAGTGTTGTCTTTTCTTGTGCTTAGTTCTTTTCGGTGTTTCATTAGATTTGCCTGAGAGTATGAGCTCTTCAGCTGTCAGAAGGGGTGTGGATGAGGTGCTGCGTGGGGAATGGAGCCTCGGGTTAGCCTGGGCAGCTGGCTGCCACCTCCCCAGCCTGAGGTTGTGCCTCTTGCCTTGTCTTTCCTGGCCTCTGTGGCGTGTGGTGCAGGGGGTGAGCAGCCTGTGATGTGCCAGTGCAGGAGGAGCGGCTGAGGGAGCTGGGGGTGTTCAGCCTGGAGAAGAGGAAGCTGAGGGGAGACCTTCTCCCCACCTCCCCTGCCCTGCCAGGAGGGTGCAGAGAGGTGGGTGATGGTCTCTTCAGCCAGGGGACAGGAGCTGGGACAAGGGGCAATGGGCTCAAGCTGTGCCAGGGCAGGGTCAGAGCAGATGGGAGGGCAAAGTTCTTCCCCGGCAGAGTTGTGGGGCTGTGGCACAGGCTGCCCAGGGAGGGGCTGAGTCACCTTCCCTGGGGGTGTTTAAAAAAGGGTAGATGAGGTGCTCAGGGATCTGGCTCAGCACAGGACAGGAACTGTTGGACTTGATGATCTCAAAGGTCTTTTCCAACCGTGTGGTTCTGTGAGGTGAGCAGCGTGTGTCACAGGGCTCTGGGATGCACCAGGCTTCTCACACACCAGCCTGGGAGAAGCTCCATTGGAAGAAATCCCATCAAACCTGGTTTGTGCTGTAATCTGCACTCAGCTCTGCCCTGCCTGTCTCTGCTGTTGCTCTCCTGTCTCCCCTTGCTCTTCACTGGGGATAGGCACCAGCTCAAGCCCAGGGCCTGGGCTGGGCAGCCAGTCTCTGACCTCTCATTTGTTTTCTCTTTAAAGGCAGTTACTGGTAGAAAATGGGATTTAATCAGCTCTGTAGCCTAGGCTGGCTCCCTGCTTTGTGTGTGTGTCCCATAGGTACTGGGCTGCTTGCCCACGTGTAGCAGCAAGCCATGGAGGGACAGGGGACAGGAGCTTCTGGTGGTGGAACTTGTTAATGCCAATACTCACAGCTCAACAGAGAGGAATTTGGAAGGGAATTAGTTGTGTTGGGTTTTGGCTTTGTCAAGGACCCTGTTACTGTAGAAGGAATAAGCAGGGGCCCAAGGGAAGCAGGGTCACGCCTGGGGCCGTCACCTTTCCTAGCTGAGGGTACATGTCTCTGGAGGGTGACTTGTTCCTCAGATCAGCTGGGAAATCTGGGTTAAAGCTCCTGAGGGAAAGTGTCTGGGACTTGCTGGTCTTCTGCAATCTGCTTTGCAAGGCAAAGAGCTGTGGGCATGGCACAGGGAGAGGAGCAGAGTGCCTGGTTGAGGAGTTGGGGTGTTTTTTGTGCTGCTGGTGTCTTGGGAAGCATAAGCAGTAGAGGGGGATGGTGGACTCGTGCCGTCCCAGAGCAGGCTTGGATCCTGCTTCCAAACCCCTTTGAGGGGAGAAGCACTGGCTGAGGGGCTGCCATCGAGGCTTTGGCCTCACAGGGAAAATGTTCCTTGGTGGTCCTGCTGGGATTTATGGAAAAGGGGGCTGAGAAAGCTTGGGCAGAGGTGAGAGACAGGCTCCCAGACAGGTCTGCTCAGCTTGTGCTCTTGGGGTCTGGCATCATTCCTGTTCTGGAGGTGAAGATTTGGAGGGGCAGTGCTGGAGCCCTTTGGCTGGCAGCCCTGGGGCCAGGCTGCTTCCCAGGCCCTCACAGCACCCAGGCTGGAGCAGAGGGAAGCTTATGAGAGCACACAGGGGCTCCTCATCAGAGAGGTCCGGAGCAGCACTCCTGGTGGTGCTGGGCTCCAGCATCCTGGTGTGGGACAGTGTCTGGTGTCCCTGCAGTGATGCTCCAGCCCATTTCCTGCAGTGTGAAGCTGGTGGTGGAGGCAGGTCTGTGATCCCCCAAAGGGCAGCTGGAATGGGGACATCCAGCCAAAGGCTCCCAGCCCTTGCAATTCTTCCTGGGCTTCGTGTTGCCTGTGGAGTGACTCAGGAGGCATCTGAGTCCCTCAGTGGGTCACAGCTCTTACCTTGACATTTGGGCTGCTGCCTGTGGCAGAAGCATTGCCTTTCTCTGGGGAACAGGGTGTTTCTGCCCTGCACAGAGCCTGTTCCCATCGTTAGCACAGCTCAGGCTGTTGAAATGAAGCAGAGCTTGTGCTGACACCGCTGTGAATAGGATCCACAGCCGTGCCCTGCCTGCAGAGCTGATCTCATGGCAGAGGTAATGTCATTAAAAGGGTTATGAAAGCTGCAGCCCAGCAGTGCTGCACGCTACCCAGGGCAAAGATGGTGCAGGGCACACTGGTGTGAAGGAGCAGAACGGCTCCAGGAGATGGGATGTCCTGCTTCAGTGCTGAGAGGAACCCCTGCAAGGACAATGTGTGCCAAGAACCAGCTTCCCTTGAAACTGGGGACACTTGTGGCTCACCAGCTGGGACCAAAGACCAGGGCAGATCCTGGGAAAAGCTGTTTTGTTGGGGACAGGGAATGCTAGGCCTGCTGGGACCAGCCTGGTTGAGCAGCTGGAACATAACATGTCCCTGGGATGGCTGGCAGTGAGGTGAGGAGCTAAACTGTGCTGCTCTGTGATTCATCAGGATGTGGATGGCAACACTGGTCATCCTCTGGCACCATCTACTTTTCCAGGACCATGCAAGTTCCTTGGCTGGACCACCTGAGCAAGTGCTGTGCTGATGGGAGCTTGTGGAGTTTGCCCTCAGCCCCAAGGAGAGGATGAGCTCTCCTCCTGCCCCTTGTCAGCTACTTCCCGTTGCCCTGGGATTCAGCTCCATCTCCTTGGAGAGGCCCCGACCCCAAACACTGGCACTGGCTGGGACAGACACCACCAGCCAGAGCTACCACCAGCCTTACCAAGGGCTTGGGGTGGGAAGCTGGGGATGAGCAAGGACATAGGATGACCAGGAGCTGCTCTGGCTAGTCCTCCTGGGAGCAGTGTCCATGGAGCGAAGGCAGGAGAGACCCGACCCCCATGCCCAGGGTGCCTGTTGTGGACACTGCGGGGCCCTCCAGCACCCCTGGGAAGGAATTGGGCTGCCTGTGCCTTGGTGGGTGCAGCAGAAGAGCCTGCCCCTGGCCTCTGAACGCAAAATACCTGTTCCCAAAAGGACCAACTGGCAGGAGAATCCCTGGCAGCACAGGGAGCCCATGCAGGAGGCCCTGACATGCAGCCTGCCCAGCGCCTGGCCCCGCAGATGCAGCATACATCACTCCCAGGTCACAGCCTGGTACTGAGGGACGACAGCAATAAATATTCATGACATGCTGTCTCTTAGCCAGTTCCTCTGCCCCTGGCTCTGCGTGCAGAAATGCAGTTGTAGGTTAATTTTGATCCTGTTTTTTTCCCTTCTTTATAGGATCAGAAGATCGGAAGTTCTGCATCCTTTACCTCGCAGAGGTGAGTTGCTGTTTTCCCAATGAACTTTCTAGGTGGGAGCTGAGCACACACTAACAACTGACCCTTTCTGCTGGGGCAGGGAGCGCCTAACGGGCTGATCTTAACTTCCTTTTGAATTAATTTGCCAGAGCTCTGGAAAGGAAACGTTAAGGGCTGTGGCCAGAATATATTAGTAAGAAGCTGCTAAAAGGAATCTGTAAACAGGGAGGCTGGGCAGGTTTGCTTCCCCCTTCCCCCTGTGCACAGTGGGTAGATCTTCCCAGCATCTCCCTTCTGTTTCAGCTTGGGATCCTTTGGCCTGGGGGCAGATTTCCTTGCCAACTGTTTTGTCTTTACATTTTCAGCATCCTGCTTTTCTTGCCTTCAAGCCCCTGTGTTCGAAGTGCTCAAATAAAATGAGGAAGCTCTATCTAAGAGGCAGGCAAGCACAGCTCTCACAGCTCTAAGAGTGCGTGGCTGGGTGTCGTGGTTTTCCCCCGGCTGTGGGCTGAGATCCAGGCAGCTGCCTGCTTCTTAAAGGAAAAGAGCAGGGGAAGAGGGAAAAAGGGGGAAACAAGGGAAGGGAAAAGGAAGGGGAAATAACTCCAAACCCAAGAAACTAAGAGGCCCGTGGGTTGGGATAAGGAGAGTTTACTGAGAGAACAGAAAGATCAAATATCCCAATGCTAACAGGACTTTAGAGCAAAAGAAGATGAAACTCTTGATCCCCAATGCAGTTTCTCCCCGACCCACACAACTCAGGTACCACCCGGAGCTGTCCCGGAACCCGACCGTCCCCCCAAGCAGCACGCGTCCCGCCACCGCCCCTCTTCTTCCTCCCCTCAGCCCCCCGTTCTCCTGGGCAGGACGTCATTGCCATGGAATACTCTCTTTGGCCCCTCTGGGTCACCTGCCCTGGCTTCGCCCCTCCTTTCTCCTGAATAGAGAAATAGGAAGAAGCTGAGAAAGTCCTTGACTGTCTGACTGCAACTAAGAACATCAGGGTGTTCTCAGCACTGCTTTCATTGTAACTCCCAAACACAGCATCCCATCAGCTGCTACAGATGGAGTTAACTCTATCCTCACTGAAACCAGGACACTGGGACACAGCTCAATGCTCTGAACAGGTCTGGAATGGCTCAGGCATCGGTGCAGTCACACTGGTGTCACAAAGCATCCAAGGTGGCTGTGAAATCGGTTCACAGTGACAGGACCAACCTGGGGACTGAACAGGGTGGCTTTTTGCTTTGTTTTGTTTTTCCCCTTTTCCAAGTGACTTTGCTTTGTTCCTGCCTTCAAGGCCTTGGTATTTTTTCAGAGGTGGAAGTTTGGGTCTGGGCAAGATCCCCAGGGCGCGGAGGAGAAAGGCAAACATTGCTCAGCAGCGCTGCCAAATAATAACCTATTGTGAAAGCTGGATGAAAACCTTTGGAATGGAAGTTGTTCACCTTGAGAGGCTGGGAGCTGGGCCAGAGCCCGACTCGCTGCGGAACCGGGGGCTGACGAGTTCTCCCTCATGTTTCCCTCTCGTTCCTTCCTCGTCTCCTCTGTTTCTCCCTGGGTTGGTGGGGCAGGAGCTGCCTCCTCAGGGCTTTGCTGGGCGCGTGTCCCAGCGTGACGTCAGCTTTGCGTGATGTCTCCCTGCCCAGCTAATCCTGTGCTGTGACTCAGGCTGCCATGGATGTTCGTCAGCGACATCCCCACAGCGGGATGAGGGGCTCCTGTCTTTTCCCATCCATTTGGAAGATGCTTTTGGAGCCTGACGTTTAATTTAGAAGCTTTGGGTCCCTAAGTAGAAGTGACTGAGAGCTGGCTGCGTTTTGTGAGATCTCAGGAGGGGAAGACTCATCTTTTAGAATCATAGAATCCCAGAATCCCAGGGGTTGGAAGGGAGCTGGAGAGCTCCTGGAGTCCAACCCCCTGCCAAAGCAGCTCCCCAGCTCCTATTGCACAGGGCGGCGTCCAGACGGGGCTGGAATCTCTCCAGAGATGGAGACTCCACACCCCCTGGGCAGCCTGGCCCAGGGCTCCCTCACCCTCACTGGGGAAAAGGTCTTCCTATGCTCCAACTTGCAGCCATTGCCCTTTGTCCTGTCCCCACAGACACTGGAAAGGGGCTGCCCATTTCCCCCTGCATCCCCTGCTTAAGATATTTATAAACATTAATTAGGTGCCCCCTTAGTCTTCTCATCTCAAGGCTGAACAGCCCCAGCTCCCTCAGCCTTTCCTCACAGGGGAGATGCTCCAGGCCCTTCAGCATCTCCGTAGCCTCCTCTGGACTCTCTCCAGGAGATCCCTGTCTGTTTGATCCCAGGGAGCCCAGCAGTGGACACAACACTCCAGGTGGGGCCTGAGCAGGGCAGAGCAGAGGGGGAGGATCCCCTCCTGGGACCTGCTGCCCACACTCCTCCTGATGCCCCCAGGATCCCATTGTCTCTCCCAGCCCCAGGGCACACTGCTGGCTCCTGGCCACCCTGTCATCACCAGCACCCCCAGGTTCTTCTCCACAGAGCTCCTCTCCAGCAGGTCACCCCCAGCCTGTCCTGGTTCCAGCAGTTATTCCTTCCCAGGTGCCAGACTCTCCACTTGCTCTTGTTGAACCTCACCTGGTCTCTCCCTGCCCAGCTCTCCAGCCTGACCAGGTCTCTCTGGATGGCAGTGCAGTGTCCTGTGTGTCAGACACTCCTCCCAGCTCTGGATCATTGGCAAAGCACTTTGTCAACAAAGTTTTCTTCTGGGGGACTTGAATGGTTCCCACAGCTCTGATGCCCAAGACCTGTGGCATCCGTCACCGTTGGGGTGCAATAGTGGGGTAGGAAATATGTAGTGTTTGCTTCCCAAAATGTGTGCCCCCCTCTCAGAGGGCAGTATGTCTGGGCAGTCCATGCTTATGGGATTCTGCAAACCCCCTTCTTGTTCCCTCTGTCTGCCCAAGGTGTTTTGGAGCAGACTGCAGGGGAGTGGGAGCTTCCCCACCCATGGGTTCTGGCCAGCCTGGGTCTTGCCCGTACCCTGGGAGTGGCTGCTCACACTCTGTGCTGTGCCAGCGTGTGGCTTTCAGGTGATACTGGGACAGCCCTGGCTCAGTTGGCATCGTGCTGAGTGGGACATTCCCTCCTGGACCCCATAGGATTGTTTTGGGACTAGTGGTCTGCATGGAGCTGGGGAGGTCGTGCTTACTGAGGTCTGTCCATGGGTAGGGGGGTGATTCCCCATCGGTGTGGAGGGGCGAAGGTGGCTGTTGTGTGTCCTCCACGAGTGCACAGCTGGCTTCAAGAGTGAGTGAAGAGTGTGCCTCCAGACGTTACACCTCATCACTCTCCCCAGCAATGGGTAGTTTTGGTTCAAAAGGGGAAGCTGAGGCACAGGGAGGGGAAGGTGCCTGTGAATCAGCAGTGAGACAGGGACAGGATGGTGCCCTCCTGACTTCCCCACGGCTGCTTTTCTGGGAACCTGTGACCTGAGAGCCACATGCAGTGGGTGACCAGGCTGCAAGGTTAAAGCCAAGGTTAAAACTCTTGGTGGTTAAAGCATGAGAGCAGAAACCTCTCAGTTTTGCAGTGTCGGGGTTGTGTGGCTCAGTGACCACTCCTCAGTGATGGTCAATCTCAGGCAAATGGAAACAGGCTTTTCTTAAATGATGGGATGCTTTGTGGGAGCCAGCCCAGGAGCATTTAAGCATCTTCTTCCCACAGGGAAGCAGAGGAGAGAGTCACCTTCAAGTCACCCCTCTTTTCTTCTTTGCATTGTTTAGTTACAGGGCTGTGGGGGTGTCACCAGGAGATTTTAAGTCTTGGCAGCCTGTGGGAGGGAGGGGATGGTCCCCTTCAAAGGCATCCCAGCATGCTGGCCACATGCACAGGCGTTGTGGGGGTTTGGATGCCTTGTTGGGCCAGTGGGAGCGTCAGTCTGATGTTATTTCTGCAGTGGGTTCAAGGCACAGTCTGCAGTCAGTGAGACCTGGCCGGTGCAGTGGCACTCCTGTGGTGCAGTGGCACATGGGGCTGGCGGGGGGGCTCCAGGCCAGCCCACTGTGGCTCCCCCATTGCCTGTTTAACACAGTGTCTGTTTTGTGCCGGGTGATCCCCTCCTGCTCTGGCACGAGGCACAGGGGTGGCTTCCCACAAAGAAGAGCTGCCTCTGCTGCGGGGCCGTGCCCAGGCAGCCAGGAGCCAGGGAAGGAGGGGGCTTGGGAGGGCAGCCTGGCTGGGTGCTGGCCCTGGCCCCCAGCACCCCCGGGGTCCCAGCGATGTGGTGCAGCGGTGCTCTGTGGCTGGGTTCAGCTGGCAGGCACAGCTGCCCTGCTGCCAGCCCCTGCAGCTGCTTGTAGCCTTGTGTAAGGATGTGTAGGGGAAGGATGCTTGTGTGGACATGGCTTTTTTGTCCCATGTCACCCTGAGGGGTCTCTGCCCCTCCTAATCTGCTCTTTGCAGCAAGTGCTCCATCCCTGGGCTTGCCAGCAGTGCTGTACCCCACTGGGAGCCTTCTGCTGATGCAGCTCTGCCAGCTGATCCTCACTGGGCTGAGGGTGGTGGATCTGGGAGGTTTGGTGGTCGTCACTGTCTGGAGCTGTTCTTGTTGGCCAGCAGATCTGAGCAGACACATCTGTTGAGCTGCCAGGATGGGGTGTGGGAGGTTGGTCAAAGCTCTTGTGCTGCTGTTTCTCACCCACAAATGATTTGCAGTGAGGAGTAATGGATTTAGCACTGCTGTGAACTGAGAGAGCCCACGGGGCTGGGCTGGCTTTGCCCTTGCTGTGGGAATAGTACCTTGCCAAGGCCTTGAGCTTCCATCTCCTGCTCCTGCTCATCTGGAAGGTCTGTGAGTAACGTTCTGACATGTCAAGTCTTGTGTTTGCATTTGGAGCTGCCATGATCCATGACAGAAGTATGTTTCTCTGAGTTGCTTAATTTATTTAAACAAGAAAGAAAATTCCAGCCTTCAGGGAAACTGGAGGCTCATAAACAAGCTCCTGCTGGTCATCCTGCCTGATCACCTGTAGTAAGTTACTACGTAGAGTTGAACTCCTGTGTGTTCCAGCTATTTACAGTCTGATGGCAAGCAGAACTCTTTATCGCCCGGTGTAGGGTACAGCAGGAGGGGTGGTTGTTTTACAGGCTTGTCAGGTTGTGACTTTGGTACTTGGAGGTCCTGAGTGCAGGTGGGCCTGATCCTGGCAGGGTTACCTGGCCTCCTGGAAGGGAAGGGCCCAATACAGGTTGGTGTTGGAAAGAATGCAGAAATAGAGGAAGGGTCTCCACTGAGCTGTCTGTTCCTGGTGGTTCTGTACCCCGTGGGGGACAGGGGGTAGCTGTGGTAGTCCCAGCACGTGAGGCAGCCAGGATTTGGGAAGTGAAGGTGGTACCTTTTGATCTGATGAATATTGCACATACCTGGAAGCTTGTCTGTGCTCCTAATGCCTGCAAGCCCAGTCCAGCCTGTGTTTCATTTCATTTAAATCCCAGTGCAACAGTTTAAAGTCAGCTGAAAGAGCCCCTGCTTGTGAAAGCTTTGGGATGATTCAGCGTGGGCCATGGAGAATTGGGAGTGTGGGAGTTGGGCCCTGCTTGGCCCTGCCCATACGCCATTCCCTGCGGGGCACACACACCTCCTGTGGCAACACAGAACCACAGGCTCACAGGGGTTGGAAGGGCCCTGGAGAGCTCCTGGGGTCCAACCCCTGCCAAAGCAGCTCCCCAGCTCCTATTGCACAGGGCGGCGTCCAGACGGGGCTGGAATCTCTCCAGAGATGGAGACTCCACACCCCCCTGGGCAGCCTGGCCCAGGGCTCCCTCACCCTCACTGTGCAGAACTTCCTATGTTCCAACTTGCAGCCATTGCCCCTTGTCCTGTCCCCACAGACACTGGAAAGGGGCTGCCCATTTCCCCCTGCATCCCACCCTTCAGATAGTGATAAACATGAATCAGGTCCCCCCTTAGTCTTCTTCTCTCCAGGCTGAACAGCCCCAGCTCCCTCAGCCTTTCCTCACAGGGGAGATGCTCCAGGCCCTTCAGCATCTCCGTAGCCTCCTCTGGACTCTCTCCAGGAGATCCCTGTCTGTTTGATCCCAGGGAGCCCAGCACTGGACACAACACTCCAGGTGGGGCCTGAGCAGGGCAGAGCAGAGGGGAGGATCCCCTCCTGTGACCTGCTGCCCACACTCCTCCTGATGCCCCCAGGATCCCATTGTCTCTCTCAGCCCCCAGGGCATGAACATGTGTGCTGCCTGTCAGGAGAAAGCAGTATCAGCCTGGTGGGAACCTGTGGTATCTCAGGGATCCTGTCCAGAGATGGGAATGTGGCCCAGGACTCACACCCTTCCCTGCTCCGGAAATACCCGACTGATAGGAAACTGCAGAGAGGAGTTTATTGCATTGTTAGAAGGTTTTGATTTGAACCCAGCATGTTCAGATCAAACTGACTCAACAGCACACAGCTGGGTGAGGTTTGGATTTGAAAAGCACTGGCAGAATTGATCCTTTTCTCTGGAAGGTTTCATCTGCAGGCACTGGAGTGTCTCTTGGGACACTGCTCTGACAGGAAAGCTTCCCAGCAGCAACTCCTTGGCCAGTCATGCTGAGCACACTCACAGACCCCAGGGAATTCATGCCCTGGGTCTGTGCTTGCTCTTGTTTTGCCTTGGAGGTGTGTGTCCTAGCTCTGCTCAGGAGATCACAGAATCCCAGGGGTTGGCAGGGCCCTGGAGAGCTCCTGGGGTCCAACCCCCTGCCAAAGCAGCTCCCCAGCTCATATTGCACAGGGTGGCGTCCAGACAGGGCTGGAATCTCTCCAGAGATGGAGACTCCACAACATCCCTGTCCAGATCCTCTGGACAAGTGTGAGAGAAATGACACTGTCACCCTTTGTACCCCCGCTCTTGTCCTGGCTCTTGGTGACACATCCCTGCACCCATGGGGTCCCCCTGGTTCCTGGAGCTGTCCCCTAGCTGCTGGCAAGGGTAAGCTTTGAACAAACCCTTTCTAAACTGGACCACAGCTGTAGGGAGGGGCCATAGTGTAGTTGTGTAAATGTGCTTAACTCCATCATCTTCCCTGGTGATGTCCCAGCTTGCTCCATAGGAGAATTAATTTCTCAAGGCATTCTCTGTTCCTCCTGAGAATGAGCAGGAGAAATTTAATGCTCACAGGGCTGTGGGATGGCCCCTTTCTGTCCTGCAGGGAAGGAGCAAGGAGAACCGAGGTTCCTGCCTCCATACAGGGCATCTCAGCACTTGAAATGCCACTTACTGATGGTACAGAGGACTTCAGGGCTCAGGGATGTGCTGTGACAAGGTGGATATTATACATCTGTGTGGTTTTGAAGTCAACTGTTCTGGACATGACATCAGAAGAGCTTCCAAAGAGCTTTTCTGGGCACTGTCCTGGCAGAAAAAGGGCTGGCCAGGGCATGACATCAACCCTGCACAACCAAGTGAACAGCTGAGGTGAATTTTTTTAGTGAAGAATTTAAGAAGTAATTATTAATGAGAGAAAGTGTACAGCTGGAGCCCAACTAGAGCAGGCATCCTCACAGGCACTTGGCTTGATGTGACGTGACACTTGGCTTGAAAACCTTGAAAGGCAGAAAATTGCTGTGGTCCTCAATAAAATAGTTCAAAACTCTGGTCTGAAACCTCAGCATCAGCTTGAGTGAGTGTTGCTCTGCCAGGGGGGCTTGGGAAGCCTGGCTCTTGCTTAGTTGCAGACAGTCATTGTTGACGTGGTAGAAAACAGCAAATCATGGCTGATAAAGTGTGCATGCCATTTGAAATTTGGAGAGGTAGGAGACAAGGAGGATAGTTCAGTGGGGGAACAGTGGGGATTAGTTGTTAAAGTGGGTGAAAGGTGATGATGTTGTCATGTGTCATGGGGAGAAGAGGACAGAAGTGAGGACAGAAGTGGCTGAGAAAGGCTTGTTGGGAGAAGAACAATCGGCAGCCATGAGATCCTGCAGAGATCACATCAGTGATGATAGAAGTTTGGGATTTACTCAGGTTTCCCATTCCTTTGTTCTCTGACCCCAAAGGGATAGGCACAAGCTTGCATTTCGGGTTGAGTTTGTTTCCAACCAGAATGGGGTGGTTTTGGCAGGGGAACAAAGTGCAGGGAAGTCAGAATCATAGAATCATTGACTCATAGAATGTGTTGGGTTGGAAGGGACCTTTAAAGGTCATCTAGTGCAACCCCCTGCAGTGAGCAGGGACATCTTCACTAGATCAGGGTGCTCAGAGCTTCATCCACCCTGACCCTGAATGTCTCCAGGGATGGGGCCTCCACCACCTCTCTGGGCAACCTGGGCCAGTGTCTCACCACCCTCAGAGGGAGGAACTTTTCCCCTAATATCCAATCTAACCCTTTCCTGAGCAGAGCTTTCCATTTTCCTCCATCCAAAGGGTGGCAGGTCACAGCTGCTGGGTTCCTCTGTGCCTGATGCCCAGAAACCTGAGCTGCAGCCTGAGCTGCAGGCGTGGTGAGGTAACCTCAGACTGTGACTGCCAACAGCTGCTCCTGAAGGACGTTGTGACATGAACCCACATGCCAATCACCCCAAATGCTGATGCTCCACTGAAATGCATCCTCAGCCCTGCATCCCCAGCCCAGCCCTGCATCCCCAGCCCTGCATCCCCTGCCCTGCATCCCCAGCCCAGCCCTGCATCCCCAGGACCTGCCCACATTTCCAACTGCAACTGAAACGTTCAGCTGGTTCAAGCCAGCACTCTCCTGGCCTGTACCTGGAGCCAGAGCGTACAGAATGCTGGCTGTGGAGCTGCTGGCCAGGTTTCTCCTCTGTGCAGAGAGATCCCTGGGCTCTGTCTCTGACAGTGCACATTTTCCTGGGTTAGGTGATGTGGAGTGACAGAGGTAGCAGAGTCCCTGTGTTGGTCTAACCAACCCCATGTTGGCTAACCTGGGGTATATCCCAGGGCAGTGACAGCTCCTGGGTCAGGTGTCTGGACAGAGCAGGGAGTGGAAGTGTCCCAGCTGGAGCAGTGGATTAGCAGGGGCACTCTGCTTCCTTGGTTCTGTGAATCTTTGCAGAGTTTAACCTGCATCTGACTTTCCAGATGATGACAAAATGTGCTGCTTGGAGCAGAAACTCCCCAGCTCTCACTCTGGGGTTGTTTCCCAGATGTTGGTGAGAAGAAGAGCTGGTATGATGCAGCTGCAGTACTGGAGAGATTTAAAAAAGGCCCAGGCACTAGTGGGTGATTTGGAGGGCCTCTTCCCTGGGGCTGGTGGCACAGGCTGGAGCTTGTTCTCCCAGGGCTGTGCTGGGGGGAGGAGGATGGATAGCTCTGGGGCTGTGTTTGCAGACGGTGGGTGAGCTTGGTGTTCCTGCTGCTGGGGCTGCTCAGCTCTGAGCCCTCTCTCATGAGAGGGATGGGCGTTTGCAGAATGAGGCAGCCATGGACCTGACCTCTGTTTGCACTGGGAGCTGGGTGCCTGGTTAGGCTCAGGGCTGGGGATTTCCGTGGAGACTGTGATCTGATGAGCCACTTAAGGACACCCTGCTGGCCTGTGAAAACAGACCTGTGTCTCTGTTGACTCCTCAAAAGTAGGTGAAAAAGGTTCTTCAGGCTGGCTTTTCCTTCTGGAGACGTAGCATCCTCCAGGCCATGCCATGGTGCAGTGCTCCCATGGCATCACTCTCTGTCTTCCCTCTCCTTAGCAGCAGTGTCAGGCTCCAACAGCCCTGGGGCAAGCTGGAGCTGCTGGTGGCTCTGCACCATGAAGCTTCCTTATCTCAGCACCCCTCCTGATCCATGGGCGGGACAATGAGAGCCCATTCCCTTGGCAGCAGCAGCCCTTGGTGTCCCAGGAAGGATGGGCACATCCATCCTTCACCTTGGTCTACAGACCCTCCCTGGCATGAGAACAGGCTGCTTGCTCACCTGCAGAGACTGCTGAGCCCTGCAGACAGCAGCTCCCTGCGCATCTCAGGTACCCACGAGATCCCATCAGCTTTTGGTCATCCCAGCTTGCAACAGGGCCCCTGCTGTCACTGCCAGTGTTTGGTTTGGGGCAGCACTGGTGTGCTTAGCAGTCCAAAAACCACCAGAAGAGATGTGGTCCCTCACACCGCCCCCAGCACAGCTCAGCATGGGAGAGAACTGAACTTTCTCATCAGAACTAGCTCCGTGGGGCATGAAACAACCAGCCAGCAGTTGCCTGTGCTTTGTGCACAGGATATTCCCAGGGCTTGCTGTTTTGCTGGTGGAAGGTTTGCTCTGTGATTTAAAAACTATTGTAGTCTGGAGCCCGTTTCCGAGGTACTTCCCCCTCTGGGATCTCTGCTGGGCTTGGCTGGGGACCAGCGCTCCCAGTGTTCCAGGCCAGAGCTGAGCTGGGCTGTGAGCCCTGTCCCTGAACCACTCTGCCACAGACCCCGCAGGGAAGAGGAGCCTGGGGAAGGGAACAGGAATGTGTCCCCCTCATCCGCAGCGGGGGAAGTCCACCAGGCAGTGGAGAGATGAGAACTGCCCCAGGTCTGGGCTGGTCACTGAGCTCAAGGCTTTGGAGGTGTCAGGCTGTGGCTGGCCCCTCGTTATTATCATAGCCTTGCAGGGATGTGGAGAGCTGCACTGGTGTCTCAGAGACTGCTGTGTTGGGGGTGGTGCAGAGGGGCATGTCTGCAGGGTGGGGTCTTGTGTAGGGTCAGGGGGCCCTTCCTGTTGTTCCCCAGGAGGCCCTGAGCTGATCGGTGGGCTCCAAAGCCAACAGTCCCTCTTTGGTTGGTGTCTGCTGGGGTAAGCTGGAGCTCTGCTTAGCCAGACCCCTCACCCATCATCTCCCCCTGGGTGCTGTAGGCTAGGGGGAGATTTTCCTGTGGAGCACAAGGGACCTTTTCCTGCTGTAACAGCAGGTTGCAGGGGTTTGTGCTGGCTAGTCTGGGTGCTCCTCTGCAGTTCCTGCCCTGTGTTTTCCTCTTGCTGTTCCACAGGCAGCACTGGCCTGGGGTTTCGTGCCGGTGTGGGCTCTCCAGAGGCTCCTGCCCCAGCCAGCACACACCACCTGCCACAACATGTTTTTCAGAACACTGGGCCTAAGGCAGTCAGCAACTGGCAGCCACGGTGCTTGTGCACTTTATCTGGTCACAGACGCCCCCCTTCACGTCATCTGCATCCTCCTTTCCCAGCACCCTGCCATTAAACCCTGTTTTCTCTGTGTAAATATTGGCAGGCAAAGCAGCAGCCTCCCTGAAGGAAAACAATAGCGTTGGGGCCAGTTCCCAGAGCGGGCTGGGAGCAGCGGGCACGGGGCAGCCCTGGCAGGACCTGAGCTCCCTGCTCCAGGAGCGCTGAGCTGGGCAGCTCGGGCCCCAGGCAGGCACTGGGCTCTGTGGGCATGTGTCACTGGTAGAGCTTCATCCCCTATCACAGTCGGCTTTTCACAGCTGCCCTCTCTCTGGCTGAGGCCCCGAGGGCTTTGCAAGCAGTGCTCCCATGGCATCACTCTCTGTCTTCCCTCTCCTTAGCAGCAGTGTCAGGCTCCAACAGCCCTGGGGCAAGCTGGAGCTGCTGGTGGCTCTGCACCATGAAGCTTCCTTATCTCAGCACCCCTCCTGATCCATGGGCGGGACAATGAGAGCCCATTCCCTTGGCAGCAGCAGCCCTTGGTGTCCCAGGAAGGATGGGCACATCCATCCTTCACCTTGGTGTACAGACCCTCCCTGGCATGAGAACAGGCTGCTTGCTCACCTGCAGAGGCTGCTGAGCCCTGCAGACAGCAGCTCCCTGCGCATCTCAGGTACCCACGAGATCCCATCAGCTTTTGGTCATCCCAGCTTGCAACAGAGCCAACTGGGGGGGATGCTCATCCCCCGTGGGTTGGGCTGCCCTCTATCCCCAACAGAGCTGCACATTATTTGGGGAGGGGGAGCAGCTTAGAGGAGGAAGGAGAAAGAGAGCTCTTCCCTTGGGAAATTTGTGTTGGAGAGGATGAATGGAGAGGTTGACTATTGCTGTGAAGGATAAAGTGCTGAGATCTCTGCTGTTTGTAGTAAAATGATAGTAAAATGTACTGCATGGATGGGGCAAATGTAGTTTTGCCTGTTCATGTCAGCCTTGCCCACCATACTTAGGGCTCACACTGGGACTGTTGACTTTCTCCTCTGCCTTTTGGACTGGAGGGCAATCTTCTTTCCAGGCGTTACTGTTTGCAGGCTGCTGGGGCTGGGGAGTCTCTCTGGTTCTCTGAGGCTGAGCATGAGGGAAAGGGGCACTTTGCTCTCGGGCTGAGCATCACTTTATGCTAAATTCAATCAAAGAGATGGGGACTGTAATTGAATCAGCAAGGGGCTGTGAGCAGGGGTAGGGGAGCTGTGCATCCGTCAGGAGCAGAGGGGTATGAGACGCCCTTGGAATTGCTCTGAGCCTCTCACTGGGGGAGCTGCAGAAGCTGGGTAGGGGTGGGGATGTGCAGTGGTTACAGCATCAGAGTGGGCACCAGACTCCTTGCAGCTACACTCATGGTTTGAAACTCCAGTGGGTCCTTGTTGTCCTGGATTTCCAGCCTGGCAGATCAGAACCCCTCCTCTCCTCTAAAGTAGGAATGGTGAGGTGCTTTCCTAGGGATGAGTGGATGTCCCAGTGGTGCAGCCTAGCGATCTGCTGGCATGGGACTGGGAGAGACTGAGATGTCTGGGATGGGAGGGAGTGCAGCGCTGCTCCAGGAGATGCTCAGAGCATCACTGCAGCTCGGGGTCTGAGGGGCAAGGGGAGCATCTGCTCCGTTTGAGCAGCATGTAAGTGAGCCTGAACCTGCATTTTCAATGTTTAACCCTGTTCCTGCTGCAGGGATGGATGTGGTGATGTACAGACATAAGGTCACATCTCCTTTCTCCTGAAAATCTGCTTGGAAGGGCAAGGGGCTGAACTAGAGATTTCTTTTTCCAGAGGTGATGTGGGTGGTTGGTTTATTCACCGCTTGAGCCGGGATTTTGGATTAAAGATAAATGAACTGCCAGCCAATGAAAACAGCCTCTTAAATGGTGTGACCATAAAGCATTTCCCCTTTTGGTTGTGTTGTGGCTCTGGAGTCACAAAGCTGCAAGTTCTGTAGTTCTCTCTGACCTTTCTGGGAAAAACAGGCTATGGGAGACCTGCCCTTCTGGAGGGACATCCTAGGGGGAACTGGAAGGCCTTTCACAAGCTTTAGCAGAAGGTTCTTTTTTCTTTCTTTGCAATTATATCCCGACTGTTTTGGTTCTTTTTTTCTTCTTTTCTTTTTTCTTTTCCTATCTGGCCACAGCAGGAAATGATACAGCCAGGGGCATTTCTGGTCCCTTCTTAAAGTGCAACCTGCACAATCCCAGTGGGCAGCAAATGGTACTAATGCTTGTTTTTTCGCACGAGAGAGGAGTGTTTATGGGCTGGGAGGCACTTGCCAGGAGGACTTGGTCAGAAGGTTTTGTAAATGAGTGGGATTTGGCTTTGCAGGGGGACCTCACTGCAGCCCTGAAGGGAGCAGAGGAACAGGAGGGGAATCAGCTTGTTCAAGGGCAGAGCCTGGCAGGACAAGGGGGCTGGAGTGAAGCTGGAGGAGGGAAGGGTTAAATGAGATATTAGGGGGAAGTTCTTCCCAGAGAGAGTGGTGAGGGGCTGGAACAGGCTGCCCAGAGAGGGGGTGGGTGCCCCATCCCTGGGGATGTTCAAGGCCAGGTTGGCTGTGGCCCTGGGCAACCTTGTGTAGCTCCAGGCCTGGAGGTTGGTGTCCCTGCCTGTGGCAGGGGGTTGGAGCTCTGTCATCCTTGGGGTCTCTTCCAACCCAGGCCATTCTATGATTCTATGATTGGCTCAAATAAAACCTGTCCAAGAGGAACTCGGGTGTGTGCAGGGAAGGGTACCAGTGGAGGTGGGCTCAGCTAGGATGAATTGTCATCCTTTCCCTCAATTCCTTCCTCACTGTGTGCTGCTCACGGGCAGCGAGCACGGAGCAGAGCTGGAGCGTTATCCTCAGAGCAGCCCCTGATGCACGCTCCAGGCAGGGCTGGTCTGGAGCTTCTCCTGAGGGTCTGCCTTCCTCCCAGCTCCACCCAGCCCCGAGGCGCTTGTTTTCATCCCTTCATGCTATGGCGCCTCATTAATGTTTGCATACAGCAAAGAGCAATTTCCATCCTCTAAATTAGCTTAATAGACGCGTTCCCTGTGTGGTGGCAGAGGGTGCAGAACTGCTGGTGCCCTGCCCGTGCCTCACCACTCTGCTCCTCCTTATTAAAGCAAAAGTCTTCTGCTCAGTGCCACAGCAGCCTTTCACCCTCTGCCTGGAGGAGATGTCACGCTGAAGCCTGTTTCCCATCTCTTTTGCTTCCAGCACGGGACACCGGTGTGAGCTCTCCCCTTAGACTCCCATTCATCTGGTGCAGTGTGTTGGAAGCCAGTAGTTCGCAAGCAAAGCCAGGGCCTGCGACACACAGCTAATGACCTTCTCTCTGCCTGTGTTTCCTTTACGTCAGAAGTCGGAGTGCTTATTAAGTTTGGAGGCTTACTCCCAGGAGCAGAAGAAGAGGATCTGCTGGTGTCTGGCTGAGAACATCACCAAGCAGCAACATCCGGCGTCGGCTCCTCCGGGCGGCAAGGTAAGCGACCCGTGCGGGAGCTCAGGGCCCTGCTCGGAGCATCACGGGGCTCTGCCTGCGGCAGGGGCTTTGGTCTGCTGACCCTTGGCCAGGTGAGCTGCTCCACAGGCTGGGCTTGGAGGGGTTTTTGTCAGGTGAGGAGCTGGTTTCTGTTCAGGCACTGCTGCGCCTGCAGCTTCCCGCCCCGCGCAGGGAAGCAGTTGTTGGATTTGCATCCGCTGGCTGGAGCGGAGGCAGAGTCCAGCGAGCAGGCTGCTCCTGACGCCTCCCAGCATCTGTATTTGGACAGCTGAGGCCACACAACCCAGTGTATGGCCTTCCCCGAGCGCTCGGCTCTGGGGCAGGGCTGAATGCAGAGAGAGAGGTTCGGGCTGTGATCTCTGGGTCCTGGTTAAAAGGCTGAGGTCATGGGAGCAGTGGTGTGGAGACTGCCCCTTCTGTGTGCTGAGAAGGGCTCGAGCGTTTGATCTGGACCCCACAGATGGTCTCAAAGCACAGAAAGGTCATTTGGTGAGTGCTGTTTTTCATATCTAGCAAGGCAGCGCCAGCACTTTTCCCACACTGAAGAGCTTCAGCCTGGCCCAAGAGCACTGGCTCAGCAAGAGAAATGTTTGCATGGGGCAGGTTTGGAGCACTGCCGGAGACGCCTGTGCTGCGTGGATGTAACTAACTCCTGTCTGCCTGGCTTGGGAGCTGGGGCTGCCACCAAGGAGTTGTGTGGGTCAATGGCAATCTCTGCTGGAGTCACCTCACTCCCTGGGGATCAGGTTTGGACTGTTGGGGGTTGACCCACTGCTCTGGGAATCAAGAAATATGCTGTGCTGGGTGTTGAAGTGAAGCTGATAGGGATCTCTGGGTGTGTGGGGGGAAGGACCACAAGGATATCTGCCCTTGGCTGGTGCGTGGTGATGGAACAGCTCCTGCCCTGTGTGGAGGTGTGGATACAGCCCTGGTGTGTGGTGCCCTCCAACTGAGGGCAGGCAGCTCGCTCCCACCGTTAGCACAGGCAGTAGCAGGAGCAGGTGGCTGCGCTGCCGCGTGGATCCGGAGGCAGTGACGTGGCTTTTGCTCTGCAGTGTCCCAAACTGGGTCAGCACAAACATCTCTGCAGGAGACAGAGCCTCCGGATTCCTTCTCTTGCACGTTTCAGACATACTAAAATAGCAACAACATAAAAAGCCTGAGAACCTACTTAACAACTGAGCCCCTAGAAATGCAAATAGCCCAGAGCAGCTAATTCAATCAGGTGACAAGGCTCTGCCATGTGTCCTGTTTGCCTGCCATGCATCTCACTGGCACAGTGCAGTGCCTGGGAAAGGAGGGTTCCGGGCTGCTTGGTGTCAGGGGGGAACATGAGATGGGCTTGGCATGGTTCTGCTCTCAGCTCGGTGCAATCCAGCCCCAGGCTGGGGGATGCAAAGCTCTGCAGGGACATGTTCAGGTCTGAGCATCTCACATAGAGCCTGAATGAGGGGATCTTGGCAGCTCTCCAACATGGCATGGGCTCTGGGACTGTTGGGGTTTTTTGGGTGATGCTGTTGGTCACCCTCCCCAGCCCGGAACCAGTGCTCATGGCAGGGTGTGGGATTTTGGCTCCCTGCTGGACTTACAAGCCCTGTGGCTCAGAGCAAAGCCCTCAAGAGTGTCTGCTCCCTGTGCTGTTGAAGTTTACTGGAGAGGTGGGAAAAGCAGAAGGCAACACAAAACTCTCTAAGGCTTTTCTCTGCATCAGTAGCCAAGAGGGTGCTCACTGGGTGTAGTGGGGAGCCACCTATGCCCTCCAAGGTTGTGACAAAGGGGTTTTATCTTGGCTTGCCAGAGATGATGTAAGTCACACTGGTGGGATATGTGGCTGGAGGGAGAAAGGAAGCATGAGAGCAACCCCCAGGCACTTACCTGAGTCCGTATCACCATTCCCCATCCCAGCAAGGTATAAACTGCCCAGGATGCAATTTTAAAGCACACCTGATCCTGAAGTGCAAAAAGGACCAGCCTGGGGAAGGAAGAACAGCCCTGTGTGAGGCTGCAGCTCCTGAGCAGGCAGGCAAGGATGCTTGGTGGGCATGCAAGCTCAGAGCAGCGCGTGTGGCTGCACTGGGCTGTGGGCAGGAGCCCAGCATGGGTGAGCTGCAGCTGGGGTGCTGTGAGCTGGCTGCACTGCAGCCCATTTGTCGGGGCAGGCGTCTCTGGGGATGCTGGTGCAGTGGGAGGCAGGAGCTGGGAAAATCAGTAGCTTCTTGCAAGGGAGAAGTGATCCATTAGCTTTGCTTATTGCTTACAAGTCATTTGATACCAGTGCTATTTAAGGAAACAGAACAGTGTCTGTGCTCTGCGAACAGACAAATTAAGCTGGAAGCATCAGCCCCAGCAGGGATGATTCCTGCTCCAACCAGGAATCTGATTTGCAAAGCCTTCAGCACGGCTCCAGCTTGGTGAGAGGCAGCTCGTCTGGCCGGAGCCCAGCCAAGGGTATGTGGGCTCTGCTGTGACAGCAGTGACAGGCTGGTGCAGCCTTGGTGCCAGGCAGCGACCTGCCACGTGCCAGCTGAACGGGACACTGAACAGAGAGCAGCTCCTCAGCAGCCCCTGCGGCCGCTGCGCCAGCGGGAGCTGGCAACGGGTCTCCCTTCAGTGAGTTAATGCTGCTGTTAGTGTCAACCCTGAGCTTCTCCCAGAGCAGGTGGCTCGTGGTGGGGCAGGGGATGCCCAGCAGGATGGTCATGCCTGGAAAACACTGGCTGGACTGGGGGGAGGGAAGTTGCATGGTGCCAACTTCTTGGAGCTGTGGGAAAACAGGCAGACTCCACCGAGTGATGCGCTGTCCTGCCAGGGAGTCCCAGGAGCTGCTCTGTGGTTATTTTCCCCACCTGCAAAGCCTTCTCCTCTCTCATCCCAGGCTTGGGGTCTGCCCTGCCAGGCTGCTCCCTGCCCTTTGGTTGTGCTGAGCAAGGGACTGTTAAACACATCCCCAGGGTGATCCGGCTGGGCTTGGTGACAAACGTGCCCAGACAGGAAGGCACAGAGCCCGGGGCTGGGCTAGCTCTGGTGAGGAACCGCAGCGGCAGCAATGTGATTACAGCCAGAGCAGCTTTAGGAACTAATCGAGTTAGCCAGGCTGCCTCCTTGGGCTGAACAATGACCATCTGCACAGAGCACAGTGCTGCTTTTCAACCTTGCAGTGCTGCACTGGTCCTGTTTCCAGCCCGGTCCCGCGACGAACTGCATTAGCACAGTGGAAGAGATGGCAAACTGCAGAGTAGGGGCAAGGATGAGGTGCCAGGGGCTGGAGCTGCTCCAGCTGCCTTGGCTGCTGGGGAAAACATCCGTGGTACGATGCCCTGCTTATTGCAATCCTGCTGTGACCCTCTGATTCTTACTGCCTGTTTCTTCGGGTCTTCCACACTCCAAACAGCTGATTACCCTCCCTTCTGGCTCCCTAACCTGTGACTACCTTGGAGATGATGCCTGGCTGTATCTGAAAGATGTAGATTATCCTTAAGCTAAATAATTACGGACACTTAGTGTAGTTGGGAGTCCAGGATGGGTCCTCACCTTGCTTCCCATGGTGGGTGGTGGATACTCAGCGCTTTTCAAAACCCAGCCTCCAGTCTCTCCCCATGGCTGCTGACTGTGTGAGCAGTCGTGGACTGATCCTGCACCCTGGCCCTTCCTGCAGCACTGGCTCCAGTGCTGGGAAGGAGCGGCGGGCCGGCATGTGGCTGGGAGGGACTGGATGGCCCCTTCCTGGCTGTTGCTCTGGGCAGGAAGGGCAGGGCAGTTTCTCTCACTATTTACAGTGTGCTTGACAAGTTGCAAGTAAATGTGCTGTCAGCAGGAGCAAGCGGCGTGTAATCGAGGGATGATTGAAACCAGGGCCGGAGCAGCGGTGCGGGGAGGCTCCGGGGGGCTGCAGCACAGGGGTGGCCATGCTGCGCCCTGCGCTGTCCCCAGCCTCTGCGGCGTGGGGCAGGGGCGGTGTGGGTGGCCCCTCTCCTGTCCCGTGCCTTGCCCTCTCTTCTCCAGCACCCTTGTGTCCTCCAGGCACCCACCCCGCGGTGCGCCCGTGTCCCTCTGCGATCCCTGTTGGCCAAGGGGCTGGGTCGTCTCCTGTTTGGGTGGTGGCTGTGACAGGCACTTGGGTTGGGGACATGGGTTGGGGTGGTGGCATTGGGCTGGCTTTGCGGTGTGGTCAGGGTGCAGCTGGCCATTTGATGGTGAAGGAGGGGTGGAATTTGCACTTTCTCTTTGTTTTTGGCCGAAAGCTGCTCCCTCCTGGGCCGGGAAGCTGCTGCCCTGCCCATGCCAGCTCTGCTCCAGCTCTGCTGCTGTGGGGCAGACTGGGCAGGGCACAGCCAAGGGAACAGGAAGCCTGGAGCTACCTCTGAGCCTGCTTTTCTTCCGTGATGGCCACGTGAGAGGCTGGGTAGGGCCAAGCACACCACAGCGGGACCCAGGGGAGCAGCCTGACCCCAGCCATGCACCCTCCCAGCACCCGGCTCGCTATCAGAGCTCCGGTCCAGGAGAAAGCCTTGAAGGTTTCTTCTGCCCCAATAAGGGTTAAAGCATCAGCTGGCAGCACCAACCAGCCAGGTCACAAAAGTAAAGCAAATAAGTGTGTTGTTCCATGCCAGTGAGCACAGCCTGGCTCTTGCCCTGGGCTGGAAAAACTCCTTACTGGGAACAGCTGAGGGCTGTAACGTGGTGACTCGGGGAGGCGGTGGGACCAGAGATGCTGCTCTCCCATGAGTCAGGCTCCAGTTCAACTCAAATATTGAGGAAACCGTCCTACCAGAGGTCCACGTGCCACCAGAGCAGGTGGGAGCTGTGAAGAGGAGGAGGAGGAGGAGAATGTGTTGGGTTTAATTCAGCTGGGGCCGGAGTTGAAGAGGTAGCGGTAGGTGGGAAGCAGGCTGCAGACATCAAGGGAGTAGGTGCAGTTTGAGCTACCTCAGACTGATCTGTCACAAGCTGTATTCTTAACAGGTTTGTAGCCTTCTTCTATGGGAACAAGGCTGAGATGCCACCAGGGCATCCAAGGCTGTGTGGGGGAATTTTATGTCTCTCTGTGGGGGCTCCAAAGCATGTCTGAAATGTCCCTATGGCAGTTTAAAGGACTTTCATTGTGCAATAGCCTGGCATAATTCCCTGCAGCCCAGCTGAGCCTGGGTGAGTGCTGAGGGGTCCTGGGGATGGTCTCCCACCTTGTCATTCCCTTCTTGAACATCAGTTAGCTTCCAGTCCTGAGTGCAGGGACACAGCATGAGGCCTGGCGAGGCTGCAGTTCGTGTGGGCGCTCATGTGGGGCTGGACAGGATGCTGGGCTGGGGTGCTGGGCTGGAGTACTGGGCTTTTTAGCCTCTCCCTTGGCGTGGAGCCCTGGCTCCATCACGCTCGGTTTCAAGCCCTGCTGGCTCTTGGTGCTGGCTCAGGTGGCATGGCAGTTCTGGGTGCTGCCAGCCTGGGACAGGTGCTTGCTCAGCCCCGGTGCTGCTGGCTCACGGGCTGCTGAGGCACGTGTGTGCCAGTGGGGAGGGACTGGGGAGCAGACAGGCCAGAAAGGCTCCCGCTTTATTTGCTCATTAGCTTAGCTGGATGCCAGAGCCATAAGGAAAGCAGACCTCTCCCCTCCAGCAAACACCAGCTCCTGCTTCTCAGTGCGATGTTCTCCCTGCCACGGCCGGCAGCACCAATGGTCCTTTCCCCATCCTGCCGGAGCAGGAAGGTGCTGTGCTGTCCTGGGGGCTCCAGCAGCTGCTGACGTGCCCATCATGGCCAGAGGCACTTGTAAATCCCCTGAAGATCTGTTTCTCCTGGATCCCCAGAAGGGCTGGTAAGAGCGGGCGCTGGCAGGAGTGGTGCCAGCAGCCCATGGTGGTGAGAACATTGTCGTGGGGTGGCTGAAGGCACCGACTGAGTGTTTCCAGCCAGCGCTGCTGTGATGGAACGAAGGTGCTGGAAGTGCTTTGGCTCAGAGCTGCCTGGGAAGGGGGATGCTGCCTGTGCCAGGAAGGGCTGGCACTGACCCATGGCTGGAGCACCCCTCTCCTGGCCTGCATGTTCTGGGATCCTGGGGGGCGTCAAGAGGAGTGTGGGCAGCAGGTCACAGGAGGGGATCCTTCCCCTCTACTCTGCCCTGCTCAGGCCCCACCTGCAGTGTTGTGTCCAGTGCTGGGCTCCCTGGGATCAAACAGACAGGGATCTCCTGGAGAGAGTCCAGAGGAGGCTACGGAGATGCTGAAGGGCCTGGAGCATCTCCCCTGGGAGGAAAGGCTGAGGGAGCTGGGGCTGTTCAGCCTGGAGAGAAGAAGACTAAGGGGGGACCTGATTCATGTTTATCACTATCTGAAGGATGGGCTGCAGGGGGAAATGGGCAGCCCCTTGTCAGTGTCTGTGGGGACAGGACAAGGGGCAATGGCTGCAAGTTGGAGCCTAGGAAGACCTTTTCCCCAGTGAGGGTGAGGGAGCCCTGGGCCAGGCTGCCCAGGGGGTGTGGAGTCTCCATCTCTGGAGAGATTCCAGCCCCGTCTGGACGCCGCCCTGTGCAATAGGAGCTGGGGAGCTGCTTTGGCAGGGGGTTGGACCCCAGGAGCTCTCCAGGGCCCTTCCAACCCCTGGGATTCTATGACTTCTGTTTCAGGTAGTGGCCAGTCCTTTCTAGTCTGGTGGGAGGCTGTTGGATAGACTCTGAAGCCAAGTTCAAGCAACATCTTGCAAAAGTTACTGGAACCCTGGTATCTTTGCACAGCCAAAGGGTGTGTATGAAATGCTGGGGAGCTCTGGGCAGTGATGCCCAGAGCGGTGTGGGACTGGGAGGCTTCATCCTGCCCCTGTGGTGTCCTCAGCCCTCTGTGAAGTTTGGTGTCCTGCCCCTTAACAAGCACCTTCCTGACAGAGTGGCAGGGAAAGGATTGGCAGCCTGATGGCAGGAGAGGTGAGTTTGGCTTTGGGTTTGGTACCATGTGGGATTCCTCCATTCTGTGTGCGACTCTGGCCATGGTCCTGTTGGTGCCAGGGGCAGGCAGAGCTGCTCTGTGACATCCTCTTAGTTCTTTTTTCCTTATTGTGATCTGTGCCAGCACCAGCAACGCCTGCCAGTGCCATCCTGAGGGTCCTGTGGTAAGGGATGCTGGGATGGGGCCTTCACAAGGGCTGAATGGCTCAGCTCTGGCTTGACTGTCACTTGCCTCATCCCACACGGGGCATAAGGCTCTGTCCCTGCAGATAACGCTGCAGAGAGCTTCCCCTGCTGATCAGTACCGTGTCACCCCGGCTGGGAAGTGATGCTGAGGGCTGTGGGCTGAATGCCAGTGACAGGATCCACTCCTTCCTCTGCCTTTCTCACCCCTCTCCTTTACTGCCAGGGATATCTATGACTCAGACATCATCTCCCTGGTCTCCAGCAGCAGGTCCCACTGCGCTCACCCTGCGTAGGTGGGATACTGGGGACGATGAGGCTACAGGCAGTAACTGGTGCCTAGCTTGGGCAAACTGGAGCTTATTGCCAAAACGATGGAGGCAATGCAGTGGTTGTGTGCAGGTTTGGGTGGCGCCTGGGGTCATTCCTGGCTGAGAGGGGGTAGCCAGCCTGGGCTGGAGGCGCTTGGAGTCTCAAGGGCACGTGGGGTGTGGTGACATCGCAGGGATGCACAGACCTGCAGCCAGCTGGGTGGCTTCATGGAGGGACCAGGCACAAACCCCCCTGGGTCCAGGTCCCTTCACAGTGCTGGGGGGACAGGTGGTGACCACAGCGCCGAGGTGGCTGTGGCACTGTGCTGCTGGTGGCGATGGTGTCCTGTAGTTGAGCTCAGCTCTGTGTCTGGTGAGACTGAGGGAGCTTCTACACTTCCTGTGCTCCTGCAAAGCTGTGGCTACCTGTGAGGAAGAGGAGGCAGCGCATTTCCCCTTCCCCATCCCTGGAGCATCCACGAGACTGCAGCTGGCTGGAAGCAGGGAGACACGTGTGTGCTCAAAGTCCTGCAGCAGAAGGCAGGACAGGAGAGGAGAGCCAAGCACAGCTTGTTGCTGTAGCAGCCTTTAAGGTGTAATACCAGGAGGAGAAACCTCCAGGCAAGGCAGTTGGGTCCTGAGCTCCAGGCATGTGTAGGTGTCACGAGAGGGGACTGGGCTATGCAGGAGAAAGGGCAAAGGGTCACATGTAGGGTGTCCCCTGGATGGAGACCGTACTCCCTCCTGCATGTGTGTTCCTCCAATCCCTGCCTGTTCAGGCAGAGCCTCTTGCAGGGGATTGCAGTGTGGGGCACAAAGTGCCACACCACAGAGCAGCTCCCATTTCAGAGCTGTCCCTCTTCCACAGAAAGTAGTTTGGGAAAAAAAACAAACCAACTGTGAACCTCCAGCCAAGTTTTGTTCAGCAGGAGGCACAGGGTAAACCGCTCTGTGGCTTGGTGTTGCTCGGGGGCAGGATAAGGGCAGGAAAAGGGGCCCTGCAAAAGCAAATGCAGCAGGTTTCAGGGTGATACACGGCTCTTCCTCGAGGCAGAGCGGTCATCCACTTGTATCAGCAGGTAATAGTGCCTCCAGGGACTGCGAGCAGAGCTGTAAATAGCACCAGGGGCACGAGGGAGCAGTGTCTGGGAGAGGCTGGGGCGGCTTCATCTGCCGCTTGACACGGACATTAATAACTGCAGAGGCAGAGCCAGGCGCTGCACCAGCGTCTGCGGAGCCCTGGCTGCGGGCACATGCTGGGGCTGCTGGAGGGAGATGCCGCTCGCTTGTCCCGAGCAGCTGGGATGCACCTGAGAGCCCAGATTTGGTAGGTTTTGCTTTCCCAAATTGCATCCGGGGGGCTGGACCGTTGGCTGGGCAGGGAACAGCGCAGTGCCGTCCGGAGCACCGACGTCCTTCCCGATTGAAGGCATCTACTCTGCTCCCTGGGCGGGTTCCCTGCATCCCTGCACCGGGCTGGTCCCTGCTGTCCCCTGGCGAACCTGTGGCTCCTGCCCGGCTTCCTTTACTGCCAGGCTGGGCTTGGGTGGGTAATGAGCAGCACCCAGGCAGAGCGAAGGGAGCCACAGGGGCTTTCCGAGGTTCCCTGGCACATCTGGGCTGTGTCCAGCTGTGCTGTCTGCGCTGGCTGGCGTCTGTCATGGGAGCAGCCTTGCAGCACACCGACACCGTGGCCTCTCTGCTCCACAGCTCTTACAGCCGTTGGAAACTCTCTGTGTGCTGGCACTGGGGACAAACCAGTACATTCAGCCCTTGCTACTGAACTAGGAGCTGTTGGCGTGCTCGCGCCCTCAGTGGGATGGAGGGCAGCGGGCAGGGCACAGGTTGGGGTCTGGAGCTGGGACTGCCGGGGTGGTTTGGGGCTGGCAGCTCAGTGCTGCAGCAGTAGCAGCTCTGTGTTCACTCCAGCTGCCCAGCAGAAGCACGGGGTGTGGGGAGGTTCTGTCTGCCACCTCCAGCAGCCGGTCCCAGAACGTGGGGTGCCAGCTACGCCTGCAGCCTCCTGCACACCCCCTGCCGTGGGTGAGGCTGTTCCCCTGGATGAAGCCTGGGCTCCTGTCACTGCTGTGCTGCCAGGAGCAGCGCAGCGCTGGGCTGGAGGCAGGGTGTGCGGGCAGTGCAGCGTCAGGGCTGGGTGATGCCCGGCTCGGCCCATTGCAGCGCAGTCAATTGGGGATGACAGTAATGGGGTAATGGGATTAGCACACGGGATCATTTCCTCCCGTACAGGAGGACTTCTCCTTCCAGGGCTCTCAGACATCTCAAGCCTGGCTCTTTCTGTCTGGTATGAACATTCACACCCCCACGGGGTATCTCATTGGAGGCAAATATCCGCCTGGCCACCCCGCGCTGTTGGGTCCTGCTGTTTGGGATCCTACATCCACGCTCGCTTTTGCTGTTACACTAATTGCTCTGTATCAATTATTCATTGGTTCAGTAATGAAGCAGGGAGCGGGTAGAAAACCCTGCTGTGCAGCGAGCCCTTGGCTCTGGCTGGCCCCACAAAGCCAAGGAGGGCAAGGCGTGGAGCTGTCATGGGCATGTTCCTCTGGAGCACTTTCAGAATGATTCCTGTGAAGGTTTTCTCAATTTTCAGTAGTTCTGCTTTGCATTTCTGGATTTGTTTTCTTCCTCTCAGCCCTGTTCTGTGTATTAGAAGCTGCTGCTTGTAGCTGTGTGCTTATTTGACTCTTAATGGTCACTGTTTAAGTCTCTAGGTGCTCACTCTCAATGGTTCTGGTAGAGTTTCACATGTCCAGTTAGAAGTTTCTGCTCTGAGGGGTTTGGGCACAGTTTGTCCCATGCTAAAACCCCTGGAATTGTAATTTTTTTCTCTCACTTTGGGAAAACCCTACTTTGGAGACACGGGTGTTTGCCTGGGTGACGTAGGTGCTGTTTTCCCGCATCCCCTCTGCCCTGGGGACCTCCACACAGTAGCAAAACTGGCTGCATCCTCCCAGCCCCTCCCCCTGGAGAGGGACTCTGTCTCATTCCCATGGAGTTAAATACTTTTTGGTGGGGGTGAGGCAGCTGTGAGCAAAGGTAGATTTAAGTGCAGCAGGATCTAGAGGTGTTCCTCCATGGGCCTCATGAGGATGGGGCTCCTGTGGTGTGGGGACAGCCCATGAGAGCAGCTCCTCCATCAGTGTCTCAGGAGATCCATGAACTCCCCCAGGGATGTGAGTGTGGTCAGAGCAGCGTGTCCTTTGCTCTCCCACTCTGCACAGTGTCCAACAGTGTGTTACCAGCATGGGCTCTCCTGCTTTTCCCAGTCCCTGATGTTGGCTGAGGAGCTGTCTGGGAGCAGGACGCTGGGGCTCAGTTTCATCTCCTCTTCCCCAGTGTTACTGCAAGGAGAAAAATGCACATTTCAAGACCTGAGCATCCATGTCAGGAGCCAGGAGAGGCTGAGTTCAGTCCTTGACTGCAAAAAGAAGAGACCCAAAAAAAATGCCTGACCTCCCAGAGCTGGGGATTTAAGGGAATGCTGAATATGACACCACTTCTGGCTGCAGGAGAGCTGGCAGCACTGGGGGAAGGCCAGCACAGGCTTCGCCTCACAGCTGTGCCGTCTCAGTGGCTGGTGTTTTCCCAGCTGGAAGTCCCAGCTGTGGGCCACCAGAAAGGGCATGTTATTTAAAGAACCTCTGGAGAAGTCGAGGCCATGCTGACAAACCCACAGCTGTCTGTTGAAATCTGCTTTGCTGGCATCAGAGCAGCAGCAGCCAGAAACCAACTGACCAAACTACAGACCCAAGAGCAGAGTTTTGCTGCACTTCTCCTCCTGTCTTGGCTTCAAGAAAACTTTTGAGTTAGTGAGTGATGCCCAAAGACAGAGGGAGCCCAGGCAGCAGGTTACAGGTGCAGAGATTGAAGATGCTGGAGCAGGCAGGGCAATGTCTGGTGGTTTTGGGGTGCAGTGAGGCTCGTTCAATGAGGAAATTGGTATTAGGGACTGTTGCTGTACTGATCTCAGACTAATCATCCTCCTTTCTCTAAATCACCCTTGATAGCTGTCCTGGGCCGTTGGAGGCAGCTCTTCTGCTTTCTCTTCCTCTTCCTGGAACACGCTGCCTTGGCCACTTAGTCTGTGATAGCAACTGAAACAGTGAAGCTTGAGGTCCTCCAGGGATGATGCAGTAAAAGCCATAGGTCCTCCTGGCTCAGGACAGGGAGACCCAGATGTTGAGGATGGGAAGATGCAGATGCTGAGAGGAGGGAGACCCACATGTGGAGGATAGAGACACCCAGATGTTGAGAGCAGTAAGGCCAAGATGTCGAGGATGGGGAGACCCAGATGTTGGCCGCTGGCTCCTGAGCTACTGCCGAGGCAGAGGGACCCATGCTGCTGTGAGACCATGGGATGTTTTGGATGAGTCCCTGAGGTGGAAGATGTCCCCTGATCAGGCAGCATCAGCGCTGCCTCCATCTGCTGCCTCCTCCAGCAGCCCCTTGGCTGCAGTGCTGATGAGAAGGAAACCTAGTACTATTTTTACATCAGACTTCATATTTTTATTCAGAATCAGCTCTGTGCAGCACGGTGGCCCTTGGCTTCATGCTGATGAAGTCCCTGGTGCCTCCAGCCACAATCAGGCTTGTTGTCTGGCCGTGATGGCACCACTGCTGCTTTCCTCCCCTGCATCAGGTGATACCTGGCAGAGCTCAGCTGTAGCTCTGCCCATGAGGACAGGGTTTCACAGCCCCTGTGATGCTTTCAACCTGGGATGGAGCCTCGCTGGGCACAAGGCTCCTGCTCATATTCTCTGTGCCACTGAAGAGCAGCAGAGTCTCCGATTGAATTAGTGCAGGGATTTAATTTAATCCCCAAACATCTCTCATTTTAAAGGACCCTGTTCATTTCCTTCTGTGGCCTTATCTGATGTGGGCAACCGGCACTACTGAGCAAAGGGCTGGACAAATGGAGGGGGAGGGCTTTGTGGGGACTGAGGGGAGGGCTGCCTGGGTTTTTCCTCTAATTAGTTAATGAAATAATGGCAGTGATTGCCATACAAATAAGATAGAGACAGCATCATTAAAACACACGCTGGTGCAAATAGCATCCTTGCACGGGGAGTCTGGGAACGGCCCCTTTGCACAAGGAATCACCATGGGGGAGTGAAACAGCCCCGAGGACCCACACGCTGAGCACTCGCTTTGTGCCGCCGGCCCATCCGGCTGCTTGGGGAGGGGGCAGGTGTTGCAGATGAGGCTGAGGACACGACTGTCTCTGGATTTTAGTCTTTGGACTCCCTGGGGCAGTTCAAGGTGATGCTGAATCGCTGGCGGTGCCGGGTCAGGCTGGAAGAGGACAGAGCGGGTCCTCTCCTCGGACCTCTCTTCTGGCATGGTAAAACCGTGGACGGGGCGGGTGGGCGCGGGGGGTGTGGGCTCTGTGTGCTGCTGGCTGAGCTGCTGGACTCGAGCATCCTTTTGGGAATCTGGCCCACCTTTTGGACCCTTTATCTTGGAGAGGTGCCTGTGGATGCTGCCGAGTGCCGTGCAGTCTCTGTGCCATCCCCGCCCTGCAGAGCAGATGGTGCCAAACCTGTGGTTTAGACACCTCAGGGGAGCTCCCAGCGTGACAGCAGCTTTTGGAAGCCAAGGTCTGCACGCAGGTCCCTGGTGACAGCCAGTGGCTGGTGACAGTCCATGGGCACGGTCTCTGCAGGCCCAGGAGGTGTTTGGCAGCAGGCTGGCGGTCCCCGGGGCCAGCTCGCAGGGGTCAGCTGGCACCAGCCAGGACCAGCATGGGGATACAGCCCCTGGCTGCTTGGTGCCAGGAGCATAAGGCTGGAAGGGCTGACTCCCAGGGGCAGTGCTCTTTTTGGAGCTGAAGTCACCCTAATTTATCCAGGGGCGGTGGCTTTGTTAGCCCCACTTTCTCTTTGTTATTGAGCTCGTGCTTGGCTCTTAACTGGGGATACTGTGACCTTTTCCTGGGTGACTTGTTACCTGGGGCTGTTCCTGTGCAGTAACACCTACCCCAGCCCTATGGGGTCTGCGTAGGTGGGAATTGCTTCCCTGAGGCAGGGTTGTTCCCTGCTTTGGTCCATCTCCCCTGCTGAGCTGGTTTTGCCCCTTGGGCTTAGACAAACTCTGTGCAAAGGGAAAGTCATGCAGAAGAGAGGACCCAGTTCTGGCTGGGGAGGGTGTGGGGGGTGGGGAGCTCTTCACAGGCTCCCCCTGCTCACAAAAAAACCTCGGAGGTTTTTTCCCTTGGGCTTTTCCCAGCCTGTGGAAGGGCAGAGCTTGCCCAGCCTTTCCTGGCTGCAGAGGAAAGCTGGCAAAATACAGCCCCAAAGGCTTCCCAGTCCGAAAGGGGCTGGTGTGAGTGGCTGCGGTTTTGCAGGGCCACGTCTGCACAGGGCATGGCAGGGTGGCTGTGGGGAGCCCCACAGCCCCGGCACCCAGCCAGGGAGGCTGAGCCTGGCTGGGCTGAGCCTGGCTGGGCTGAGCTTGGGCAATCTGCAGATGAGCAGAAGCCGGTGCTTCCCTTCTGCATTTAATAATGTGGTGCAGGAGGGGCCGGAGCTGCCGGCTGAGAGCTGCTGGGTTTGTCTGCTGCCCTGCTGACCTCGGGGAAGATCTCTTCAGGACTGAGCCCCCCAGCAGCTCCCAGGGGCACGGGGGACGCCTCGGGGTAAGGATGATGTTACCGGAGCCGAGCGTGTCTGCCCGCTGTGCTGCCTGGCTCAGCCACCCGCCACTGGCCCCCCTGGTTTCCTCCAAACCCACCAGTGCTGCCGGGTGCAGGAGGTGGGAGCTGGATGACTCCATCCCACTCCTGCCATGTAGGCACCAGCTCGCTGCTGGTGAGGGGACCCGGTGCTCCAAGGATCAGGACCAGGGCTGGGTGCTGTGGGAGTAGTGGGTGATCTGCCAGCACCTGGGGACTCCCTCCCACCCCACCGGAGTTGGGGCTGTATGGATTAGGGCCAGCCTTGTGAGTGGGGTGTTGGGAGTGAGAGGCTCCCCAGGAAGGTGGCCAGAAAGAAATCTGGGGTGCTTATGCCTTCATCTTTCTTTATCTTCTCTTCTGGGCAGATGCTGGAGACAGACACTGAGAAGCCAGGCAAGATGCACTCAGAGGATGGGAAGGCAGCAGCAGGTGATGCTCCTCCGGCCACAGAGGCACCGGCTCTGGATGAGTCCTGGGAAGCTCTGGGAGCCACCCAGGGTCCCCTCCTGGCAGAAAAGCAGCCAGTGACCACTGAGAAGGGAGAGGAGCAGCCCAGGTCCCTGCCAGCCTTTGTCATCCCTGAACTGCGGCTCGACAGCACCTTCAGCCAGAGCGCAACTGGCATGACGGGTGGTACCACGGATGGCGAGGATGAGGAGGACGATGAAGAGGAGGAAGACGAGGATGAGGAAGACGATGAGGACAGCGATGAGAACTACTTGGAGAGGAACGAGGTGAAGCGCAGCAGTATGATCGAGACGTCAGGCTGCCAGCCTGTCTACACGCTGAGCGTGCAGAGCTCCCTGCGGCGCCGGACCCACAGCGAGGGCAGCCTGCTGCAGGAGGCCAAGAGCCACTGCTTCACCTCCGACACCACCCTCAACTGCTCAGACAGCCAGGGCACCAAGGCCCACTGGGCCCTGCCCTCCCCCAGGACTCTCAAGAAAGAGCTTGTCAAAAACGGTGGCTCCATCCACCAGCTCACCCTGCTGTTTTCGGGCCACAGGAAGGTATGTGACCCAGTGCTGGCTCTGCAGGGTAGCCATGGGGATGAGGGAGCTCCTGGGCTGGAGGAGTCCCAGCATGTGGCCCCTCTGTGTGACCACAGCAAAGCTGGCATCTGGGGCGAGGCGGGGGGGCTGGGGGGTGGTGCAGTAAGGTTGCTGCCACCATCAGTCAGCTCTCTGAGATGTCACCCAGAGCCAGTGTGCTGATGCTGTGGGTGAGCATCTCCCCCCAGTGCCTCCAGATCCTACAGGACCATGTATCCTGGAGAGCTGTCGTTCCCTGGTGGTGGAGGGAGAGGTGCACCCGAGCATCTGCCCTTGCCAAGAGCTGCTCACAGCGGCAGGGACAGGGAAAAGCCAGGTGCCAGAGAGCTTTCCATGGAAAATAGTCCCAGGTGTGCTTGGTGATGATGGGAGTGGGGTGGCTTTCTGCCCCAGCCAGCCTTGTGCAGGGCTTTGATGCTTGCAGAGGGCCTGTCCAAGGGAAAAAAGATGAGGTCAGCAGTGATTTCTGACCCCCTCCAAGGAAAGGAGGAGTGGCAAGGGCTGTGCAGCAGGAGCTCTGCATGGGACCTGGGGTGCTCCCCGTGCCCCCTGCAGCAGAGCTTGCCTTGGCTGGACTTCTGAACCAGAAAAGTTTACAGGAAACCATGTGCCATTGCAGAGATAGTGTATGAGAAGTGCTGCCTGCCCCATTCTCCTGGGGTGAAGCCCAGCTGGGTGCTGGGAGCAGCTGCCTGTGTCCTGCAGCACTGGCCCAGCACCTGGCTCTGCCCAGCCACGCTTCATGCTGGCTCCATCTTTGCCAGTGGCCGTGGGTGCTGCTCTGCTCAGGGCTGTGCTGCTTGGCCCAGGACCACACTGCATTGTTCAGGACCACATCACATGGCTCAGGACCATGTCATGCTGCTTGGGACCACCACCTTGCAGAGTGCAGGACTATGTTGGATGCTGCTCCACAGTGGCTGGCTGCTCGGCAGGAGAGGCTGGTACAGAACCACCAAGCAGGGCAGCACGGAGGGGTTAAAGCCATGGTAGGGTTACCCCTCTTCCTGACAGGCTCGTGCTGCCCAAAATACCACCTCTGGTGCTGTTCCCTGTACTTTTTGGGCTCAGGGTCCTGGCCAGCTGGTGGGAGCTCTTAAGAGCCTGACAGGCTGGTCAGATGGGGATGATATGCAGAGGGTAGCAGCTGATGCCAGCAATTCCAGGCTGGGTGAACCTCCTAGATCCTCCCAGACCCTATCATGAAGGGTCACCTTTGTGGCAGGGATGCTCGTGCTGCCTGTTGCCGATGCAAGGGAGGTGGTGGCAGTAGCAGTGCACGGGGAGGGTGTCCTGGTGGGGCTGCCAGTGATGAGGCTCCTGGAAAGAGGTTTGACAGGAGCCTAGGAGCTCCACGGCCAGAGGCTGCTGCTGTGCTGGCAGGTCTGGGTGGGTGGTTTTTGGTGGGGGTGAGCTGATCTCCTCCTGGATTCAGCTGCTCTGGTGCAGATGAGACTGGGCTGGTTTAGAGCAGGGGCCAGGGCAGCCCGTACTGGTGGTGAGGGCAGCGTGGCCGCTGGACCTCCTGGTGCTCCCACCTGCAGCAGTGCTGTATGGCTGGAGCCTTGATCCCCCACCCATACGCCCTCCAGGAGCGGGTGCTCCTGCACCCCACTGCCATGGGGCATGGGGCATGCAGAGTGGGGTCCTGCCCACCCCACTGCCCTGCCTCTCCGGCTGCCATCGGAGAGACCACAGCAGGCGGGGGGCTGGGCATGGTGCTGGGACACCACATGCAGGGGATTTTGGGCTACTGCTATCCCCCTACGCTTTGGAGAGACTTTTGGCTACTTCAGTGAAACCCTCTGAGGTTCCTGGAGCAGGGTGCTGCTGTGCAGTTCCCACATGGATCCCCTGCAGCAGCAGCACCATAAACCACCAGTGATACCCACACCCACCCCCGGCGGCAGGTCCATGGCATCCTTCAAGGTGGAGTTTTTCTTTTCCCCTTCGGCAACAGTTCAGAGGGGTCATTTTGTTGGCCCTTTCAGTGGCATCGTGCCTGATGTCCCCTCCCTGGTGTGCCTCCCCAGTGTGCTCTCCCCAATGTGCCTCCCCAGTGTGCCCTCCCCGGTGTGCCTCCCCAGTGTGCCCCTCCAGTGTGCCTCCCCAATGTGCCTCCCCAATGTGCCTCTCCAGTGTGCCCTCTCCAGTGTGCCCTCCCCAATGTGCCTCTCCAGTGTGCCTCCCCAGTGTGCCTTCCCAATGTGCCCCTCCAGTGTGCCTCCCCAGTGTGCCTCCCCAGTGTACATTCCCCAGTGTGCCTCCCCAGTGTGCCCTCCCCGGTGTGCCTCCCCAGTCCCCATGGTTGGGATGGGAGGGGGTTGTTTTATTGTGGCCCGGAGCTCTGGGAGTCCTCGGGTGAGATCCACAGGTCCCTTTTGTCCCTGAGCGCGGCGGAGCCTGTCCGGACAATGGCAGGAAACATGCTGTGGCTGCATGTCGCCCTGGCCAGCCTGCCTGCCGGGGCCCTATCTGCTCAGGGAAGGTGCTTTGCAAGGGCTGCATTGTTTGGGGCCGATAAACTCCGGAAACCCGGGCGCAGAATGGAAGGAAGTGTCAAAAGCCTCAGGCCCAGGGCTGCGGGGCTGCGCAGCGGGTTCCCACGGCACGGCCGCGCAGCAGCCATCCCGGAAAGGGCCTTACAGCCCCCCGCAGGGTGGGGCGGAGCTTGGTGTGGGGTCGAGCTGGATGTGGGGTCAGCTGTGAGCATCTCCCAGCCTCGTTTGATAAAGGATTAATTGCTAAAGCTCCTGCCCTGGAGATGGTGTATCGAAGGTCCCCTCGGTTGGCGCAGGCCACCCCAGCGCGGCAGTTGGGAAGTGGAGCCCTCTGGGGGGGGTCCCTTGGTTGGACTCAATGATCTTAAAGGTCTTTTCCAACCTTGTGATTCTGTGGTGCCCCTTGGACTTGAAAGATGCCATGGTATGGTTCAGTAATGGCTGAGCTGCTCTGAGTTTTCCTGCCTGGGGACTGGTGCGGGACCCTTGGTTGATTTTGGGTGTCCAGCTTGGTTCTTGGGGGGGTTGAGGTGCTCTGCGGGCTGGGGAGAAGACCCTGTGCCCACTTCAGACAGCAGGAATGGGAACGTCAGGAAAGGGGATGCAGGTGTCCTGCCCATAGGAGGTACCACTGTCAGCATCTGGAACCTGGAGGGGCACCTGGGCCACCAGCCGTGGTGTGTCTCCTCAGATGCTGCAGGAACACCACAGCTGGAAGTGGCAGAGGATGGGCCAGGGGTGGCAGTGGAGAGGAGTTTGTCCCCTTGCATTGTGCAGCCAGCCCTGGTAGTGGGGAAGGAGCCCTGTGAATGCTGGGGGCTGTGGGGGATGCAGGGAGGGCTGGCTGGTGACACTTGGCAGTGGGATGATGATGCAGACGCTGTTTTTCTGTTCCCCCAGCTGAGTGGAGCTGACGCCGAGTGCAGCTGTGACGAAGGGGATGAGACCTCCCTCAAGAAACGCAGCAAGAACCTGTAAGTGTCACTTCATGGTGGTGTCACATCAGAGTGTCCCAGGGCTGTCTGCCGTGGTCAGACACTGCTGGCCCAGGCAGCCCTTGGGGCTCCCTGCCTTCTTCTCTCAGCTTTGCCAGGAAGAAAGCAGCAAAGACACGTGTGAACTAAGGTTTCATTTCAGGCAGGGAGCCGTGAGTTTCATGCAGTGTCCTGGTTTTGGACATGCAGAAGGGTGGGACACACGCTGGGGACATCGCAGAGCCCGGTGGGGAGCAGCCCCCTGTTTGCTTTGACAGATGGGGTGAAGGAGCCAGCGATGTGGGGAGACCCCAGTGCTGGCAGAGCTCTGCTCCTGCATCACCAGGTGCTGAGTGAGGACGAGCAAGTGGTGGAACACAAGCTGGGGTCCTCCTTCCCACTGTCCCCATGGCAGCAGGAGCGATGGGGAGGTTTCCCACCACAGGATGGGCTCTAGCACATTGGAGTGGGCAGTGTGGTGGGATCACCGAGGGTGGGTCCTGGATGCTCGCAGCCCCAGCGCCTCTCTCCTGGCAAGGCTTTGGGGGTGCCCAAAAGCAAGTCCTGGCAAGGACACAGCTGTGGCCTTTGCTTCCCAGGAGTGCAGCTGGGCAGGGGCAGGCGGGGACGAGCGGGGATGGTTTGGAACGAGCCATCTCCGGGTGTCACGGCCGCAGGGATGCTGGTGGCCGGGCCTCTTCCTGCTCCACGTGCCTGGGGCAGGTGGAGAAGTCACACGTGTTGAGCAGCTCAGGGGGTGTGAGGGGGCCGGGCAGCTCAGGGGGTGTGAAGGGGCCGAGCAGCTCAGGGGGTGCGAGGGGGCCGCGCTGCACACTCCATCTCCACAGCTTCTCCGCTCGGGCGGCTGCCAGCGAGCGGCACTGTTGTCCCACACGCTTCCCAGCTGCAGCTGGCTATTTTTAGCTCTTTTCATTATTTCTCCCCCACTCTGACACTCGAAATTAAAATGAGTCCCTCTCGGCCCGCAGCAGGGACGTCACCCCCCACCATCCATGTGTCTCTGCTGCGGTGCTGAGCCGGGGGAATAGCGCTGGCGGGGAGGGGGAGGCTCAGCCACCCCCAGCTTAGTGGGGTCAGGGGCGGTTTTCTCCTCACCTTGAGACGGCAGCGGATGCGCTGGGGAGCCTCTCGGCATCGCACCGGCCGGCTATTGGCTGCGCAGCCTGGTTGCCAGCCGTCCGCGGGGAGTATTTATGGTGGAGTGGCTGGGCTTCGGCACTCGCCTCCCCTCCGGCACCGGCGCTCGGCCCGGTGCTCCCTGATGTACCACGCCATGGTGGACTTCTCTGAGAGATACCTGGAAAGGTAGGGCTTGAGCTTCCTGCGGGGAGAGGGGGGTGTTTTGCAAGGGGATGGTTTGGAAGCAGCGCAGGGCTGGATGTACGAGGGAGGGATGACCTGGGACAGACACCAGCACTTTCTCATGAGGCCTTGTTTTGGTGGTGGCACCTTACACCCCTGACCGGCCACAGCCAGGGGCCGTGTGTGCAGGAGCAGCCAGGGGCTGGTTTTGTGCTGCTCCCTGTTCATTCACAGGGCTGTGCAAGAGAAGCAGTGGGCGTTCAGTTGGGGAACTTCCTCAGCTGGTGCCTCCCTGACGCGTTGCATGGGCAGATCTGCCCCTGAGAGCCCCAGAGCTTGGTGGGCTGGCGTGGTGCGGTGGGCTGGGGGCAGCCCACGTGTGCTGGGAACACACACACAAGGGCTTTTTCAGAGCTTTGAAATCCCCCACCGGGCACCCAGCTGCGGCGCTGAACTGGGAACACTGCTGGGATTGTTCTCTGGGGCTGCGTGGGATGGCCCCGTCCTGTGTGGCGGCTGCTCCTCGTTCTCTGGCAGCACGGGGGTGGGAGGCAGATGGTGTCTGGAGTGTGAGGCTCCGTGTTTGGATCCGGTTTTCCCAGGGTGACGCGGAGCTGGTGCCGGGCAGTTGGCAGCGGCGGGGTGTGTGTCCTGCTGGGATCCCAGCCCTGATGAGGCAGAGGGAGAGAAACTGTCCTGTGCCCCCCACGCACAGGGGACCGGGGAGGGTGATTGCCCTCTAAAACCCTTCCCCAGCTCAGGGTGCTCAGCACCTTCCAGGTTTGAGCCCTTGGGGGTGTTGCAGGTAATTTTCATCCCGGAGGATCGCTGTGCCTGATCCCCGGGACCGAGGGGGCATCGCTCGACGGGGAGGGGGGGGGGCTGCGCCTTCGTTCACCCCTCTCTGCCCAGGGGGGACGGGGACCCTGGGTGATGCGGGAGGTGGCAGGGGGTGGGCTGGCCATGCCGTCCTGTCCACCCCCCGGCGTGTCCCCGGCCACCCTGCGTGTGTCATGCGGGGCTGTGCCACGAGGGGACAGCATCGCCCGCCTCTGCCTCGGCCGTCACCCTTTCCCCTCCCGATCCCGACCTTGGCTCCTGGGAAACCCTGGCAGGGCCAGGCTGGGGCTGAGCGGGGGTCCCACGGTGGCCTTTGCCATGGCACCTCCCAAAAATCTTTGTCCCCCTTTGTCCCGGTGGCCGGGAGCCCCGCGCCCGGGTGTGCATCGCTCTGTGTGCCTGTCGGCGGGGACCGCGTCGGGGCGGCGGCACGAGGTGTCTGTGCCCCAGCACCCCTCCGCCTGTCCCTCCGCCTGTCCCAGCGCACCCTTAGGGACCTGTCCCCCCCGGCTGCGCCCGTCCCGTGCCGGCACCAGGCAGTGTGAGCGCTGCTGGCTCACCGGTGGGCTCCCAGCCCTGCCCCGGCCGGGGGGTGGGCACAGCACAGCGCTGCTATCCCGCTCTGCTCCCAGCCCCTCCACCGGCCCCGCCGCCTTCCCCGGGCCGCCTGCGCTCTATAAATAGCCCCTCTAAGTCCCTGCTGTGATGACTTTCCCCGCCGTCTCTCGGAAGGCTCCGCTATCCGCCCCGCGGCGCTGATTCCTTCCACCTTCCCTCGAGTTGCCCCAGCAGCGGTGGGGCACCGTCCGACCCAGCGGCGGGGCTGACACAGCCCTTACTCACGCCTTGCCTCCTTCGCCCCACGCCACATTTCGAGCTCCTCCGGGCTGAGCCCTCCCACTTCCGTGCTGGCTGCCCCGGGCGGGGAGCGGTGGCTCGGAGCCGGCGTCAGAGCGGCCGAGCCTCTGGCCGTGCGGGTCGTGCCGGGAGGCGCTGCCCGGGCTGCCCCGTCCCAGCAGCCATGCCCTTCTTCCGCGACCTGTCCAAGCCCCAGCCGCTGGAGTTTCACGCGGAGATGCTGCTGGGTGTGCAGAGACCCCACACCGGCAGCCTGCAGCGCCGGCACACCATGAAGGAGTAGGTGGTGGGCGTGGGGATGAGGCTGGGTGCTGGGTGTCCCGTGTGTGTGTGTCCCCCACCACCTCCGCACCCCCCAGCCCCTCGCCCGCCCGCTAAACCTTGCTGTTCCCTCTAGAGCCAAGGACATGAAGAACCGGCTGGGGATTTTTCGGCGGCGAAATGAATCTCCGGGGGCCAACCCCTCCGGCAAGCTGGAGAAAGTGCTCAAGTCACTCAAGTAGGTGCTCTGAGCGGGTGGCATGGGGGCTTGGGGGCTGCTGGGGCTTGGGGGTGAGCTGTGCCGGGCTTCGACGGGAAGGTGTGTGGTGGGGGGGGTGTCACCGCGCTCGGGAAAGCTGTGGACAAACAGGTTTTGGATCCACAGGACCATTAAAAACATTTGTTGGCTGAAAATCCCTCCCCGGGCGGGTGGGAGCTCGGTGCCCAGGCAGCAGTGGCTCAGCCTGGAAATTTCCCTGACGGCTGCTTTCTCCCAGTGCTTCCATGTGAAACTTTAACCAGCTGGAGGATGGTCTGAAAAACCGCTTTGCTCTGGAGATGCTCCAGCAGCCAGAGACGAGCCCTCCCTGCTCTTGTGCCTGGCAGCTTATCCGGCTGCTTGAGCGGGGCGGCTGAATTCCTGCTGTCCCGCAGCCTCCCAGGCATTCCCAGAGCTCAGACACTCTGAGCTGCCTCTTTAGATGGGAATTTCTTCCTGCCAGTCCAAGGACAGAGGTTCCCTCCCAGCAGAGCTACCGCTGCCGAGCCTGGCTCAGCCTGGGGATGCAGCAGGGATGCTGCAGGGATGCTGGTGCGGGTGCTGGGAATCTTCTGCCTCTGTTGTGCTGTGGTGGGTGGTGAGCACGGCTTCTGCAGCTGTGCTTTGCCAACACGCTGTCCTTCCCTGCAGGCCCACTCCCGAGGAAGCTCTCAAGTGGGGGGACTCCTTGGAAAAGCTGCTGCTGCACAAATGTGAGTGTCTGTCTGTCTCTTCTGACTCTGTTCGCTGCCGGGGTGGGGGGGGGGTGGGGGGGAAGGGGAGAGGGACGGGGAATATCCAGCCACGTGCAGGGATAAAGCTGGGATTTCCTGTGTTAATCCCTTCTGGTGTTTGGGGGTAGACAAAGAGAAATGAGGCTGCCCCTTGCCTGCACCCCTTCTGCTCCTGCCTGGCCAAGGGAGAGGGAAGTTTTGTGATGGGGGCTGGGGACAGCTGTGGGTCGGGGCTGCAGCTGCCTCCGGCCTGGGAGGAAGAGGCAGTGATGTGTGCCTGTGCCTGACTCAGAGCTGTGCAGCGGGTCACGGAGCAGGGGCTGCCTTGGACCATTGCCCTTGTCATGATGCTGGGGCACCAGGCGCTGTAGTCATGTCCTGCGCCTGGCCCCCATGGGGACAGCCGGGGGTCCTCTCCCCATCACTGCCCCCGCTCCAATCCCAGCCTCTTCTCATCTCTCCTGGGGCAGCCTGGCTGAGGACTGCAGGCTGAGCACACGGCCTGTGTCACTGTGCTGGGGCGGGCAGTGCTGTCACTGCCTCTGGCAGAGGGGCTCCTGAGGGGAGGCGGTTTGGGTGGCACCTTTGTGAGGCTGCTGGGCTGAGGGTCTCAGGGGGCTGTTCCCTGCCTGCGAGCCGGGAGTGGAGATGTGTGTCTGTCCCTGCAGATGGGCTCGCTGCCTTCAGGGCCTTCCTGCGCACCGAGTTCAGCGAGGAGAACCTGGAGTTCTGGCTGGCCTGCGAGGAGTTCAAGAAGATCAAATCCCAGTCCAAGATGGTCTCCAAGGCCAAGAAGATCTTCGCTGAGTACATCGCCATCCAGTCCTGCAAGGAGGTGAGGGCTGGCTCCCGCGCTGCTGCGGGGCTCTGTGCCATGGCAGCTGCCCACAGAGCCACTTACTGGCACTGGTTTCTCTGCCTGTAGGTCAACCTGGACTCCTACACACGGGAGCACACCAAGGAGAACCTGCAGAACATCACCCGCAGCTGCTTTGACCTCGCACAGAAGAGGATTTACGGGCTCATGGAGAAGGACTCATACCCCCGCTTCCTCCGCTCTGACTTGTACTTAGACATAATTAACCAGAAGAAAGCCAGCTCCCCACTGTAGACCCAAGGACTCTCGGGGCAGGCTGGGAGCTGTGTGTTTACATGACATTGGGTGGCAGAGGCCTTTCTGGGGGCCGGCGGGAGCGTGCCTTCCTGCTGCCGTTCGTGCCCCCAAGCCATGTTCCTGCAGCGGACGGGTGTGAGGCAGCTGAAGGCACCGAGCACGAGGCTGAGGGGACCAACAAGCCAAGCAGTCTGGTACTGCTCCATCACCCCATCTCACCACTGCTGGTACGACGCCTTCGGGGTGACTCCGGCATGGATTTTAGCCAGGAGGGAAGCTCCCACAAGACTACTGTGAAGCACGCGCCCGAGCTGCAAGCACTGGTGGAAGGTGACAAGTGATCCCAACTCAATGAGGAGGAGGAGGAGAACTTTTGTGCAGGGCTCTGGCAAGGGGACCACAGCACCAACACAAACACCTTCCCTGGATAACAGACCTCTGGACTGGACCAGCCCCACGCTGCTGCTGCGCTTCCCCGTGCTGGCGATGACTCCCGGCTCCCCAGAAGCAGCTGTCCCGCAGGAGCCCGGCGCTTTCTTCGCTCGTCCCCCTTGGGAGCAGCAAAAGTCGTGTCCTTCCCTTGCGCTGGAGGTGTGTAAGCCAACTGCCTCCTGCTCCCACCCTTGGTTTATTTATTGACCTCCTGTAGCTGGACGCATTGCTGTGTATTAGGAAACCCTCGTGTCCTTTCCCATTCTGAAGTGCAATATGTGTGTGTGTGTCGCGGCGGAGTCCTCCGGTGGAGCGGATGCCCGCGGGTCTTGCCGAGTGCGTACGGCGTTTCCTAAGTCGAGCAGGTTTTACCTGACAACACGTGTTCCCTGGCAGCAGGCCGCTGGGGGAGCCTGGGTGTAGATATCATACCCTGACGACGGGAGAGTTTGGTGATGGAGTACAACAGCTCCGTGAACCAGGCACTCTCCCTACACGGTGCGCCGTGAGAGGCGGGGGTTACCGCTGGACCTGGCAGAGCTGGACTGACTGCCTGCCTCCAGGCGCACAGTTTACAGTGCGAAGCATCTCTGCAGCTAGCAAAAATACATTGTCATGGTCATAGGTAAATAAAAAGGAGAATATAATTTCCTGTAGCTGCCTTTTCTTCATGGCATGTTTGTCGGCGCTGGCAGAGCTGGGCAGCCGCTGCTGCACTGAGGAGGGTAAAATCCTGTTACCCTGTGGCTAAAGATGGGAAAATCTGGCTGCATGAATTTCTGAGCTGGTTTTTTATGACAGAGCAGCTGCCAAATGCTCCTGAGGCCAGGCTGGGCTGTAACCCCACAGGAGCACAGACGGTGTTGCCCAAAACGAGCCTGTTCCCAGGGATAGAGCTCGCTGTTTAAACACGGCAGGGCATGAACCTCTGGACATGGAAATGCCTGTAAACACGAGTAACCCAGGGGAAACCCAGGTCTCTCTGGGGCAAGAGAAGCAAAAAAATGCCCAACAGTGTGTTCATGTCCCAGCTGCACAGCTTGGGAGGGCTGCTCCTGCGCAGCACAGGCGGCTCTGGTGTGTGAGGGAAGTGTTTTGTAAGGACTCTTCGTGGTGCGTTCAGTAGCTAAGATGTTTCATGCTGGTGACCTGCCTGTGGTCAGCCCTGGATAACTCTGAGATGTCTTTAGGGTGTGACAGGGCTGTTTCTGTGTGATTTGGAGGTGCTGCTGAGATGCCTGGGGTGGAAGTGGTGTGGCTGCCCCAGGAACCCCCAGGCACAGGTACAATCTCTTCTGGGGAGCTGCCTGTGCTTAAACAACCAAGAGGTGATGGCCTGAGGCATGAGGGGACCCCTCGGGTCAGCTGGAGACTGCAGGGTTGGTGGGACACCAGTGTAGCTCTCCTGGGGATGCTTCTGGCACCCTGGGGTTGAGGCCTGTGGGTGTCCCGACTGTGACCCAGTTGCCAGCACCAGGACTGCTGGGGCCCAGCGGGTCAGTGCAGCCTCCTTGCCATGGTCAGCCCAGCTGGCTCCTCCGTGCCAGTCCCTCAGTGTTGCTGGGAGCCTTCATCTCATCTCATCTCCTTCCAATCCAGGACTGTTTCATTCATTTCTGACCTCCACACAGATTTTTTGTGCCCTTCCCTCGTGCCCATTGACCTCCCCTCCCCCAGTCCCAAGCCATCAGTGTCAGGAGACTCTTACTGCAGCATCATTTCATTGCCCCCCACTTCTCCGTGTCCCCAGGCTCCCAGGGGTTGGGGGACTCATCCCAGGGGGCTCTGTGGGTACTGGGCAGCTCGATACCTGTCGTTACCTTCTCTCTGCCCTGAACACTGGGTCCAGTGAGCCCTTCTGTGGCTACTGGTGATGCCCAGGAGCATCCAACCCACATAACTAGCCTGGTTTGGAGCCTACAACCTGTCTTGCTTACACGAATTCTCCACAGGGAGGGCAGGCAGCAAGGGCTGGAGCTGCTGTGGGACATTTGGTGCAGGAATCTGGTGTGTGGCTTTGAATAAACTGACCTTTCCTCAGCCAGGGACGGAGGCAGCGCTGCGTGTGAAAAGGCAGAGGGATGAGGAGCTGGGGTGCCTCCCTGGAGACCCCGGAAATAGCCCTGCGTGAGCCACGGGCGTCTGGTCGGTGCTGTAACAGAATTTATTGCTGGCAGGGCAGGTTGGGTGAGTCACTCTGCAAACACCGTCCCTGTTTGGGAGGCACTAGATTTCTAGGAGAGACCGGGCTGGGGCGGGAGGTGGAAATGCCCACTGCTCAGCCCACGTGCTCCTGGGATGGACCATGGACCCCTGTGGTGACAGCACGGCTTTGGTCTCCTCCGTGCTGCAGGAGAGGAGCTGTGCCATCTTCTCCAAGACTCTGAGCTGCAGCGTGAAGGGTGTGAGGAACCTGGAGTGTCTGCATGGGGAATGTCAGCTCTGGGGCGGATGTGTCCATGGGGATGGAGATGCAGCCCCACCAGCCTGAGCAGCACCTTTTCCAGGGGCATCAGGGGATGGAGGAGTTGCTGGGGCTGTTCTGGGGACACTGAGCTGATGGCACTAGCAGGAGGGGGGCAGAAATGTCCTCGTTTAGCACAAAATGTGATGTCCAAGGTAAAACCCACTCAGGCTGCAAGGGATATGGAGAAAAGCAGCCACTGGGCTGCTGATGCCTGGTCAGTGGTGATGGGGACCAGGTATTGCTAACCATAAACCTGTGACACAGCCTCAACCTGACCAGAACTGCTCATGGCTGGAGGGATGGATGTTCCCAGGGCAGCAGTGCTGAAATCATGGGGGGGTCATGTGTTTGGGGACAGCCCTGGGGAGGGACAAGTGGCCTTTTGCAGAAAAGCCATTACCTCTGCCCAATCCCCCACCGCTGAAGCCTTGAACCTGGTAGGTGGCACGGGGAGGTGCCTGCCCCCTGCTCATCTTAAACCCTGTGTGTGTACAGCCAGCTGCCCTCAGGCATGGCTGCCACCCTTGGACCCAGAGGCCAAAGGCAACTTCCCAATGTGGAAACCGCTGCCTTCCAAAATAGGGAGGATGCTGTGGCAGGTCTTACCTCAGCAGGTAGCAAGGGTTTATCTGGGGGTAAAAGATAGCTGTTGCTCAGTTGCAGTCACAACTCTGTGTTTGTCATGTGCAAACAGGGTAAAGTCCAGCAGGGTGTGGGTGCTCTCAGTTCCTTTGTGGGATGAAGCTCACCAAGCTGAAGTCACCCAGGAGGCAAAGCTCCCTGGGAAAGGATTTAAATGGGAAAATGGGGATAATGACTGGAAAGGGCTGAATGCTTTGTTAGGGCCAAAAGCTGCCATGAGCCCATGGGTGAAAAATGGTGAGACTGCTGGAAAAAAGATCCTGGGTTGAATGTCAAGGTTTCTTCACAGGCTCAAGGATGAGGAGGTTGGGATGAGCCAGTCTTGGGGAGGCTGGTGAATCAGTCTTACCTGTCCCAGGTGATGGGCCTTGACCATTCAAGCGTCCCTCAGCTCAGTATTTCATCAGTATCACAGTATCACAGCCTGGTCTGGGTTGGAAGGGACCCCAAGGGTCACAGAGCTCCAACCCCCTGCCACAGGCAGGGACACCAACCTCCAGGCCTGGAGCTACACAAGGTTGCCCAGGGCCCCAGCCAACCTGGCCTTCAACACCCCCAGGGACGGGGCACCCACCCCCTCTCTGGGCAGCCTGTTCCAGCCCCTCACCACTCTCTCTGCAAAGAACTTCCCCCTAATATGTAATTTAGCCCTTCCCTCCTCCAGCTTCACTCCATCCCCCTTGTCCTGCCAGGCTCTGCCCTTGAACAAGCTGATTCCCCTCCTGTTCCTCTGCTCCCTTCAGGGACTGGCAGGCTGCAGTGAGGTCCCCCCACAGCCTTCTCTTCTCTAGTATTTCAATGCAGTAGCCAAAGACAGGTCCTAGGGTAACATTGTGCATCAAGCAGCGCCCTGGCTGTGTGTGGGGGGCTCATTTCAGACCAGTCTAGAAGCTGTGAGCCTGAAGCTTTTCTCTTCTTTCTGCAACAAACGAGCACTTTGCCTTTCCCTCAGGTGTGTCCCAGGCCCCGGGACGCTCCGGCGAGGCGCAGCCTTTACTGGGCTTCTCCAGGGCGCCCGTCCTGGAGCACAAACTTACCCAAATAAACACAGCTTTCTACTGAGCAAGATAATTCCTTGGACCCCTGATTAGACAAATATTCTCAGAATAGAAACGAGGCTACTTAATAGCCACAGACTAAACATAGCTCAGCAGTGAGATACCAAAACTGCAGACACAAGAATTCCCCTGCCCCTGGAAACAGCTGAGTTGCTCTGCAAGTCACTCAACCCCCTCTCAGAACGGTGTGGAGCTCATCCAGGGGCACACCAAACTCTTAGGTGGGTAGCTGGGATGCCCAGAAGCTGGCTGGAGACCTACTGTGTGCAAAGCCAGTCTTCTGCACGGTGGGGCTGGAGATGAGGGTTGGTTTGGGTTTGTCTGGAGACAAACTGCTTCCACTGGGGTTGGTAAAGGGCTGGGGGGGGATGCAGGGATGTGTTTGAGGGCTCCTGTCCTTCCAGAAAAGCCATGTGGGGCAGATGAAGAGGGGGTGTCTGCAGTGTGAGGGGGTTCCTGGCCTAGCACTGCCCCGTGGGGGGTTCATCCTGCCCAGAGGAGCTGCGAACAGCTCCTCATTGGTGGGGCTAAAGAAACAACCCCAAAAAGATGAGGAGCAATAGGACAGGAAAACATGGTGATCTGGAGATCAGAATTTTACAGGCACATCATTTAGGGAGTTGAGTTTGCCCAGTCACAGGACAGGGCTGCTGGGGACAGCAAAGACGTCACCACGAGCTCCACATCTCCATCAGGTTCTGGGTAAAAGATGTCCTTCAGATGCATCCCTGAGCTGTGACACTGTAAGGACAAGTGCCACCAAGCTTTGTGGCATTAGCAGTGTCACTCCTAAACAATCCAGGGCATCCAAGAAGAAGAAAATAAAGTGCTTCTGAAGTATAAATAAAACATTCAGCCTGGGATGCTGTCTGTCAAGGAAATAAAATAAGCTCAGCTGGGCTTTTGCCAGGGCAGGAAATCCAGGTCCCCTGGGTGCTGCTAACTCATTCAGGAAGCATTGTTGTAACCCTCACATTGCTCATTTTCTGATTCTTTTCTGCATTAGGTCATTTTTACCCTGCTCATCCCACTCACACATTCCCCAGTGCTGGGGAAGGAAGGCAAATGAGGCACTGGGGAAGGCTGGAGAAAAGGATGAGGAAAAATACTTTCCATTGTTGCTGAGAAGACCTGCAGGGCAGCAACGTGGGGAGGGTGAGGAGGACCTTACAACACCCCCAACCCCATGCTGGGTACTGCTGAGCTGTGCACGGGGCTGGGGGAGGTTGGGTGGGGGGTGAGTGGGCAGAGCCAGAGGTGATAAACTGGATTATCACCTCAAAAAGGTCCGGGACCACCCCTGACTCCCTGCCTTCATCCTTTGGCAGAGGGTGAGGAGGAGGGAGGTGGGGGAAGAGAGAGAGAGGAGCCAAGTGGGAGCAGGTGGGGGCTGTGGATGGGGTGTTTGCATAGGAGCCATTTACAATGAATTTCTTGTCCCTTCCTGAACTAATAGCCCGATTCTTTCAAAGGACACACGTGCTTCTCATGGAAAGTTCCAGCCAGGCTGTGCGTCAGGAGTGCAGGAGCCCTGTCCTGAATGCACTCACAGTGCTCTGAGACAAAGACAAGGGGCTGAAATCTCCTGCTCCTGGGACTGGGGGTGGCAGTGACCCGTCACAGAGTGACAGGCAGCCCTCCTGCTCCAGGGCAGATCAACAGCTCAGCACCAAATGGGCTGACGTCCTGGAAGCTGATGTGCAAAGCTGAACAAACACCACCCAGCTCTTTGATGTAGCTGCCATCCCTCAGCACTAGATGTTTGGATGAGTGCATCTGATTATGTACCATTCCCTCCAGCCAGCTCAGGAGGGATGGGAGGAACTTGGGGGCCATCCTGCAGAGGCTGCTGAGGTGATGCTGGGCCTCAGACACAGGGCCTGTGCAGAAGGATGGGAAGGGATGGGGTCTAACAGGGTCCTACAGCTTTGGGAAGGACAGCTGCAAAGATCATAAAATAACAGGGGTTGGAAGGGCCCTGGAGAGCTCCTGGGGTCCAACCCCCTGCCAAAGCAGCTCCCCAGCTCCTATTGCACAGGGCGGCGTCCAGACGGGGCTGGAATCTCTCCAGAGATGGAGACTCCACACCCCCTGGGCAGCCTGGCCCAGGGCTCCCTCACCCTCACTGGGGAAAAGGTCTTCCTAGGCTCCAACTTGCAGCCATTGCCCCTTGTCCTGTCCCCACAGACACTGACAAGGGGCTGCCCATTTCCCCCTGCAGCCCATCCTTCAGATAGTGATAAACATGAATCAGGTCCCCCCTGAGTCTTCTTCTCTCCAGGCTGAACAGCCCCAGCTCCCTCAGCCTTTCCTCCCAGGGGAGATGCTCCAGGCCCTTCAGCATCTCCATAGCCTCCTCTGGACTCTCTCCAGGAGATCCCTGTCTGTTTGATCCCAGGGAGCCCAGCACTGGACACAACACTCCAGGTGGGGCCTGAGCAGGGCAGAGCAGAGGGGGAGGATCCCCTCCTGTGACCTGCTGCCCACACTCCTCCTGATGCCCCCAGGATCCCATTGTCTCTCTCAGCCTCAGGACACACTGCTGGCTCCTGGCCACCCTGTCACCTACCAGGACCCCCAGGTCCTTCTCCACAGAGCTCCTCTCCAGCAGGTCAGCAATTGCAGGTGGCACGTCCCACCACACTGCTGCCTCCTGCTCACTCTTCATCTCAGCTTGTCCTGCCCTCCACCCCACAGCTTCCCTTCCCAAGATGATGGAGCCTAGCTCTTCCTGGTAGCACTGGGTGACCAAATCAGGGGAAACAGCTGCAATGTGTGACAACATTGAGACTGTCAGCTTGGGCAGCAGGAAAAATACTTTCCATGTCAGGCTGACACAGTAGAAAGGAGGCCCACAGAGCAGCAGGGGGTCTCTGTTGCTGGAAGTGGTCAGGATTTGGCCAAAGTCAGGCCTGACATGATCAGGTGCTGGCAATGTTCCTGGTTCAAGGGAGGGCTGGACACGAGGCCCCTGGGATCCACCCCTGGCAGAATGAGGAGCCTGCCCCTCGCTTTGCTGGAGGGCATGGGCAACACCTTCCAGGACCCAGGCACTGAGCCTGCAGATGTGGGACAGAGGGGCAGCAAGCCCCTCTCAGAGGTCTTTTCCCACCTAGTGATTCTGTGAAGCCAAAGTCCTCCCAGGAGCAGTGGAGGTGGGTCCTGGGTTTTTCCACAAGAAAAAAAAAAAAAGACTTTCCATGGGTTGGGGATGGGCCCACTGTGTTCATTATGGAGCTGAGGGAAGAGCTCCTTCCTTCTGCCCTCTGATCAGCTCTGAAGCTGTTTGGTTCTGGGTAAAAGAGGAAAACTGACTGCCAAAAACCAGGCTGAGTTGGGCTGATGGAGATGTGGAGCTCATGGTGACGTCTTTGCTGTCCCCAGCAGCCCTGTCCTGTGACTCGGCAAACTCAACTCCCTAAATGATGTGACTGTAAAATTCTGATCTCCAGATCTCCTTGTTTTCCTGCCCTATTGCTTCTCATCTTTTTGGGGTTGTTTCTTTAGCCCCACAAACATGCCAACCACCCCAGTGCCTGAGTAACCAGGCAGGGATGGGATGTGGGATGAGGGCACGTGGATGCCTCTCGCACCGATTGCCCGACGTGTTTCATCTCATTCACCATTTGGATGCAAAGAATCGACTTAATTAACTATATGATCTTGCAGGGAACCAGGTAGGAAGCCTGATAAGTTTATACAGCCAAGCTTTCTTTTCCTAAAATAAACAAGAGAGGAAGGAAGCAGGATGGGAGGCCCCACGGATCACGTTTTAACGTCGTGTCGACTTTTATGGCTCAGGCATAAAGCAGCAGCTCCTGAAGCACTGGCACAGCATTAATTAGATGTTAGGGACACGCAGGTCACTTGCAGCTTCATTACAGCCCAGGAATTGGCTCTGGCAGTAAGTGTGGTGGCTCTGTGGTGCCCCTGCTTCATTCGCTGCCAGGCGGCTGCGTGGCAGGGGAGTTATTTCCCAGGAGGGTTCATGACCACTCTGCGTGCACGTCCCAGCTGCTGAGGGCCTGTCCAGGCTGCTCACAGCAGGATGGACAATGTTCTGGGTCTGTGTGGGAGGTTTTGGGATGTGTGGCCCCACAGACCCAGTGAGGTTGTGGAGTGGTCTCACATGAGGCAAGCCCACTTTCTCCCCCAGGTGCCTGAGGAGCAGCTCCAGGGCCACCACTTGAAGACCCAGAGAGGTCCCAGCTTGGACCTGACAGTCCATTACAGCAGCTGAACAGGTTTCAAGAGCACTGGACCCTCTGCAGAGGGGTGGTGTAGGGGAAAGAAAGTTTTTTGGGAGATGTGGCCCTTCCCAGCTCCTCATTCAGACACACTCCTGTTGTCCAGAGCACCATGTGAACCAGTCAACCAGAGACCTCTGCGGTCTGCTGAGAGAAACACCCCATGAGAGAGTTGCTCAGTGGATGGGCTGCAGGCACCTGTGTCAGGGGAGGTGACTAATGTCCCAGTGTGCTGCTTAGTCCCTGTTAAAGACTTTGAGTTCTCCTCGATCTGGAGAGGCACAGACCCTGTGGAAGGTGGGAAGACGCTTTCCTGCTTGTGTTGCCAACCACACAGGTTTGTGGAGGTGACTGTGGTACCCATCAGCCAGCCCAAGCACTGTGGAGGGTGTTGGACACTGTGGACACTTCCCAGCCTCTGCAGACCACTCGTGGCTGGGCTGCTTCCTGGGTCCAACCTCTTGCTCTGTTCATCTCCATTTCTGGGCCTACTGAAGCTCCTGCTTGCTGGCTTGGGAATTTCAGCTGGATTCTCACCTTCAGGGTCCTGTGTCCCCCCCTCATGCTTTCATTCCTTGGGTGGGATTTCTGAAATCATTGGCAGTGTGTCCTGGTGCTCGGTGGGAAACCCCCCAGTTTGTGTCCCCACAGGAGATGCTCCATGCTGGGAGTTTCCTTCCTCTCCCTGGGTCCACCAACCAACTCAGTCCAGGGAGCTGAACCAAAGGGGTGCTCTGAAAAATAACCCTTTCCCACATCATACAGCCAGGCCAGTCCCCAGAGGAGAGTTGGACTGGAGCCAGACAGGTGATCTTCATTCTGCAGCTCTGTACCGGCTCCTGCCTGATGACACATCCCTCAGGAGTCTTTGAAAAGCTCTTCTCCTCTTCCCCCAGTGCTATCCTTGCTCTTGATTTTCAGAGTTGTGTGGGCAGTTGTCTGTGTGGCATCAGGCTGATCCCATGTGTTTGCACCTCTGGACAGACCACCAGGCTCATGAGGGTGCCTGGCCCATGCTGGGGGGCAGAAAGGGACTGTTTCCCCCTGTGTTGGTGCCATGTGCAGAAGAGATGCTCTGCTGACCACTTATCCACACGTGGGGGTGTGCACAAAACACACAGCAGTGTGTCAGACTTGGCTTGGAGGCTTTGGGACAGCTTTGGTCTCCCTGTCCAGCTTCTCTTGTCCTTTCCTAGCCCACTTTTCTCCAGCTGCCTTGTTCTGCTCATGGTCCTTCCTCTCCACCCCTCATCCTGGTGGCTCCTCCTCACAGCCCATCTCCGTGGGGTTCTCATCCTTGCCTGTCTCTGACTGCTCTGCACAGAGGGTCTAGCTGCCATGTGGGTCCTGGCATTTCTCCCCCTCTTCCTCCTCCCTGGTCCTCCTCAACCTGCCCAGCACACCCTCGTGCCCCTGCCCACCCCCTCCTTCATCTCTGCCCCCACACGTGGACTCCGACCCTCCAAGTCACCGATGCTGGAAACAAAAGCTGCTGCCTCTGGCTCTTACCATGTGAGACGTGGGGGCTTCTCACCCTGGGAATGCTGCAACGCCCACCCACTGTGGCAGACACATCTGGGCTGGCTGGAGGCATTGCTGGGATGTGCCACAAGCTCTGTGACTGCAGAAGTTTGTCTTCACTCCCATCGTGGACACGGTTCAGGTGGGGCTCTGGAGAAACAGCCAGGCTCTGCTCTGAGGCCAATCTCCATCCCCAGCGCCTCCCACAAACACCCCAAATTTGAAGCCCTTTTCTGTCAGGCACCTCATTTGCTCTGCTTTGAGATCATCCTCACCCTGTTCCCCACCTTTCACAGCTCTGTGGAACCCTAAACAACCAGGTCAGAGCCCTCCAACCCCAGCAGACAGCAGTGGGAGTCCCGGGCTGGGCTGGGCGTCCCACGGAGCCCCTCAGATTCCCCGTGCTCCCTCCAGCACTCAGCTATTTCCAGCTGTGGCTTTTGGAAACCTTTGGTGCCACTTTTAGCTCTGGCAGCCCCGTCACTGCTCCTGGCAGAGCTGCTGCTCCTCATTTTCTGGAAAAAAAACCTTAAAATGCTCCATACTGTCAGAAGAAAGGCCAGTTAAGGAAACACAACACCCCCCCCCCCAGAAAAACAAACCCCAGCCTTTTTCCAATCAAGCTGCAGTGTTGTTGTTTTGTTAAAGAAAATGATACTGACTTTTTTTCCTGGCTCAGACTGGCCCCTGTGTATGTGCTCCCCATTGTGTGCTCCTAAAATAACAGCAGTGGTGAGGGACCCTGCCCTCACCCTGGCTCTGGACAGGGCTGAGTGGGACCCCACGCACTGTGTTGTGGGGTGGCTCCAGCCTTGATGCTCTGCTCCATCACTTCCCACTCCCTGCTCTTGCACAGGTATGTTTATAGATGCTATTTGAGACTCCTTTTTCAAGAAAACACAGAAGACCTTCAAAAAAAAACTGCAGAGGCAAGACTGGCCTCTGCCAAACTCCCTGGGGAGGATGCCCTGGTTTGGGGTCGCAGCATCATGGCTCTGATTTCCCATGGAAGGAGCAAGCTCTGCCAGGGCTTCTACAACCAGATCACAGGCTCACAGGGGTTGGAAGGGCCCTGGAGAGCTCCTGGGGTCCAACCCCCTGCCAAAGCAGCTCCCCAGCTCCTATTGCACAGGGCGGCGTCCAGACAGGGCTGGAATCTCTCCAGAGATGGAGACTCCACACCCCCTGGGCAGCCTGGCCCAGGGCTCCCTCACCCTCACTGGGGAAAAGTTCTTCCTAGGCTCTAACTTGCAGCCATTGCCCCTTGTCCTGTCCCCACAGACACTGGAAAGGGGCTGCCCATTTCCCCCTGCAGCCCATCCTTCAGATAGTGATAAACATGAATCAGGTCCCCCCTGAGTCTTCTTCTCTCCAGGCTGAACAGCCCCAGCTCCCTCAGCCTTTCCTCACAGTGGAGATGCTCCAGGCCCTTCAGCATCTCCGTAGCCTCCTCTGGACTCTCTCCAGGAGATCCCTGTCTGTTTGATCCCAGGGAGCCCAGCAGTGGACACAACACTCCAGGTGGGGCCTGAGCAGGGCAGAGCAGAGGGGGAGGATCCCCTCCTGTGACCTGCTGCCCACACTCCTCCTGATGCCCCCAGGATCCCATTGTCTCTCCCAGCCCCAGGGCACACTGCTGGCTCCTGGCCACCCTGTCATCACCAGCACCCCCAGGTCCTTCTCCACAGAGCTCCTCTCCAGCAGGTCAGCAATTGCAGGTGGCACGTCCCACCACACTGCTGCCTCCTGCTCACTCTTCATCTCAGCTTGTCCTGCCCTCCACCCCACAGCTTCCCTTCCCATGAGATGGCAGGGCAGCTCAGCACAGCTCCTGCTTCCCAGCTCAGCTCCTGCCTCCCAGTTCAGCTCCTGTCTCCCAGCTCAGCTCCTGTTACCCAGCTCAGTTCCTGTCTCCCAGCTCAGCTCTTGATCACAGAACCCCATCCTGGTTTGGGTGGGAAGGGCTTCAGAGACCCCCAGTGCCCCCCTGCCATGGGCAGGGACACCCCCCAGCCCAGGGTGCCCCAAGCTCCATCCAACCCGGTCCTGAACCCTGCCAGGGATCCTGGGGCAGCCCCAGTTTCTCTGGACACCCTGTGCCAGGGCCTCCCCCTCCCCAGGAAGGATTTCTGCCTCCCAGCCCCTCTCCATCCCCCTCCTGCAGCTGAAGGCCGTTCCCCTGGGCCTGAACTCCCAGTTCAGCTCCTGTCTCCCAGCTCAGCTCCTGGGGGGCTGCAGTCACTCCCCACACTCTCATTTCTGCAGCCTGGGATCACTTCTGCTCCTGCAACTGTTGTGCCACTGGCTGGTGTGTAGTGGGGAGCACAGCAGAGGGGGTATTAGATGGGAATGTGGGAGGGTGAAGGGCTGAACAAAAGCCTCCTCTGCTTGGAGGTGACAAAGTCTCCCCCTGGACAGGATTTGAGGGTGATGTCACTATAAATGCCATAAACCCTCCCCAACTTGGACTTGAAGGTGGAGAACAGCACAGGTCAGCACTGGTGTGAGGCATAGCTGGTGTCACTGGGGGCTAAGCAGGGAAGGGAGTGGCTGCCCCATCAGGCCCTACATCATCCTGACACCTCGTGACGCCCTGGGATGAGTCACAGGTGGCACAGCAGTGCCCAGGTTCACAAGGATTTGGTGATTCAGCTCCAGGAGCGTATTGCCCTGTCTGCTGCCACACAGCCTGTCACTGGGACAGGTCCTAGAAGTGTCCCTTGACCTGCAGAAGACAGTCAGCAAAACCACAACCCAACCAAGGTGGTGGTGCCTGTAGGATGGGCACTGGCCAGGCCTGAGGGCACCAGGGACTTGCACCAGGCTCCCAGCAAGGATGCTGATAGTTCCCAGGTGAATCCTGTTGGAGGTCAGCTCCTGTCCACCCACTGGGTCCTGTTCTTAATTGGGGTAATGAAGCAGCTTTCTGGCAGCAAGGCAGTGCAGGGTCAGTGTGCCTCAGCTCCTGAGCTTGCTGAAAGCCTACATGAGGATCCTGTCCTGGTGGGTCCTTCCTGAAGGAGGGTTTTTTGCTGTGCCAACATCTTCTCCCAGGGCACGGCTGAGAGAAGGAGCCTCTTTTGGTCAGCACGTGTAGGCACTTGGAGGGATTTGGAAGGCCATGTCCTCTACTGGGTGAGGATGCTTTGTGGACCATGTGCAGAATGGGACCTTGGCTGGTAGGCTGAAAAAAATGGAGATGGGGCTTTCTCAGATGAATCCACTGAGAGAGTCTGAGGGAGCCTCATGATTGGAGCAGGGAGATGTGAATCCTGGTTCCTGCTCCAAGGACTTCCAGCAACTTGTGTGCAGCCCTCACTGGACAGGGTTTCACAGTGTGCTGGCCCAGCTCTGAGCAAGGGGGCACACTGGATGTCCTGCTCCCTGGCCCTGTGCTCCAGGAGGAGCAGCTGAAAGACACCACCCCAAACATGGGTGACTCTCAGCCATCTGTCCCTGCAGTGTGGGCAGGACATGGCGCTGTGACAAGTGCCCTTCATGTTGGACCTGCACTGGACTGATCCCTTCAGTGTGCTGAGAAATGCAGCTGCTCTGAGGCCCATGTGTGTCATCCCAGAGGACCCTTCCCAAGCCTCAGTGAAAGGCAGGACATGGCAATGATGTACCGTGCTGCAGACCTGGCTCCAGAGGAATTACTGCTGACACCCATCAGCCTCAGTGAGACCTGATCCCACCTCTGGTGATGTCCTGCTCCTACCACCCCCTCCCTCTGCTCTCCCCTCCACCTTCCACGTGCTCCTGGGGGTGCTGCTGCCTCTGTCCTCTCTAATACCTCTACTGCAGTCCATGGATTTCTTGTCCTGGGCTGTTCCTGCTCCTAACCTGCTGAGTTTCTTGGCTTTGTCTGGAAATGTGACCAAGGCTGGTGGCTTCCAGGGGGTTCTGCAGAGTGGAGACTTCATCACAGCTTTTTCTCATGTTCTGCTGACAGCAAGTCTCAAAGCCTTTGGAGGGGAGGTTTGTGTTTGGGTGTTACCAAAGCAACCCCAGCTGCCTGAGGAGCCTGGCCTGGCCACGGCCACATCTGTCTGACATCTGTTTCCAGGCAATCTGTACCTGAGGGCTCAGTCTCTGCTGATGCATGGGGCTCTGTGCTGCAGGGTCCCCTTCAGTGGGGAGAAAACTGGGTTGATTCCCTGGCTGCCTCAAGGATTGAGCCAGGCTCTGGAAAAGACCAAGCTCAATGCAAGTAACCCAGGTAAGGGCAGGGGGAGAGGGGCAGTGCCTCATATGGCCAAGCTCAAACACTGTCCACAGTAGAGTTTCTGCTACCCAGTGCCAGCAGCTCAGCAGCTTGTACCAGACTTTCAGGTTTCCATGTCAATCCTTTCTTTGGACCTTGAAGCTCCTTTGCAGCACTTTCCAAAAGAAATAACCTTGATCTTTGCAGCTAAGCTCCAGTTAGGCACAAACTGTGAGTCACGTGTGGGCAAGAGGCCAGCACAAGGCTCCAGAGCATCCTCTGATGCTGACCCAGCGCATGCAGGGGAGATGACTGGGAAATAGCCCTGGGAGTTTGGGTCTGTTTGTGGCTGGGACCTTGTGGGAAAGTTCCCTGTAGTTGCTTGACTCGCAGCAGTTGACTCGCAGCAGCTTTCCAAAAGAGTGCTGTGCACATGCAGGGACTAAATAAAGCCTGGTGCTGTGTCTGCAGGGGAGGAAACAGCCCCATTCCTCTTGCTGGTTCAGTTCCCAACAGTATGGAAGTGATTTAAAGCACATGTCACGACCTGCTGCTGCTGCTGCTGCTGCAGGAGCAGGGGCTGCCTTGCTCCTGCCTCCAGGCAGGGCTGTCTGTGCCTTGATGGGTGCCCATGCAAGCTGGCGGGCGGAATCTCAGCGTAGGGGGCAAGGTGGTCTCCCTCTGCCCCATGGCAAGGCCCACAAGTGGGGTTCCAGGGTAGGACTGGACCTGCCAAGCATCACCTGTCTGGTGCAAATGGAGTCCTCTCCAGTGTCCCCACCGCTCTGGGCTGTCTCGTCAGTGTCCAGGTTGTTGTATGGTGGGATACACCACCACTGTCCAGGAGACAGACCTGGATCTTGGTTGCTGGAGCTGCTGAGGATGTGAAATCCCTGCTGTACATGTGGAAAATTGCTCTTGGGACAGATCTCACCAGGCTGCATAACCCAGCCAGGCTGCAGGCAGGAATAGGAGGGCTGAGTAGCCCGTCCTGCCTGCCTGATCCTCCTGATCCCACCTTCAGAGGCTACTGGGGAGAAATGCACTGCTTGGCCAGGTTGCTTCCCTGGGAGGTGGCCACCCATCATGCTGGCTTTGAAAGAGCAAGAGTTCTGGTAGTGAACAAGTCTGCAGTGATGTCTGCCTGTCCTGGGCTGCAGACCATGAGAGGGACAGAGGAAAGGGCTTCCCATGTCAGCTCCTGGGGAGGAACAAACAGGTTCCTCACAGTCGTGCTCAGAGGATTCCTCAGATAATTGCACAAGGGTGGAAACTTTCTAAGAGCTACTTTCAAAGAGGTGCTTGTAAATGATGTCAGCCTGTGTTTGAACTGGAGCAGGAGAACCACTGCAAAGGCACAATTGTAAATTTTTAGCACCAGAATCTCAGGGGTGGGGAAAAAAAAAAACCAAACCCAAAACAAAGACCCTCAATTTCTTTGGGCTTCGTCCCAACTAATGAGGAGTCACTGGAACCAGCCAGGACAATTAGTTTTGCATTTCTCCTGAACAGACTGGACGTTCCCTCCTTCCACAGAGGCTGTGGGAGATAAGAGCTGTGACCTGGCATCAGCTCTGCAGCTCTTGGAGCTCAGGAATTTCTAACTTCATTTTCTGATAAGAGCTCTGACAGAGCTCTGCCTGCGATGGTTTGAAACAGCCTTTTTTCTTTCTTTTTTTTTTTCATGGATACTAAACAAGCTCAAGACATTTAGCATGGACCAAACCCACATTTGCACTGAGTGGACTGGAACAGTGATGGGGAAGGAGGCTATGGCACTGCAGAGCCTGCAGCCCACAGTCAGGAACAAGGTCCCTCCTTGCAGCTTAAGCAGTATGCTAGTCACACACACCCAGGAGAAGCAGAGGAAAGGAAGGGTGTTCAGAGACACAAAAGTGCTGCAGGAGACATTTACATTGTCCCCCTGCAAGGTGAAGAGACTGCTGCCTCGTGGGTTGGTGTCACCCTCCCTGCCCAGCAGAAACAGGCTCCTATGTGTTTGGAGCAGGGTGATACTTGCTGGCTTTAGGCTTGATTAGAATCTGGAAACTGCAGAGCAACAGCCCCTTCCCCCAAAATCCTATGGACAAATCCAACATCTGCATCTTCACAAGAGGAATGAGCCTGTTCCCCTGAGAAGGGTGAGGAATGGGGAGTTACCTGGCCAAGGAGAGCTGCCCATTGTGACCAGTGCTGGGCTCCCTGGGATCAAACAGACAGGGATCTCCTGGAGAGAGTCCAGAGGAGGCTACGGAGATGCTGAAGGGCCTGGAGCATCTCCCCTGTGAGGAAAGGCTGAGGGAGCTGGGGCTGTTCAGCCTGGAGAGAAGAAGACTAAGGGGGGACCTGATTCATGTTTATCACTATCTGAAGGATGGGATGCAGGGGGACATGGGCAGCCCCTTTCCAGTGTCTGTGGGGACAGGACAAGGGGCAATGGCTGCAAGTTAGAGCCTAGGAAGAACTTTTCCCCAGTGAGGGTGAGGGAGCCCTGGGCCAGGCTGCCCAGGGGGTGTGGAGTCTCCATCTCTGGAGAGATTCCAGCCCCGTCTGGACGCTGCCCTGTGCAATAGGAGCTGGGGAGCTGCTTTGGCAGGGGGTTGGACCCCAGGAGCTCTCCAGGGCCCTTCCAACCCCTGGGATTCTGTGATCCTATCTACCTGCTGCAGATGGGTAACACTGTTTCCAGCTCCAGCCTCCCATAGATGCTGCACCAGTGCTAAGGGAGTTCAGCTCAGTGCAGCAGGCTGACTCCATGACTTACTCCTCAAACCAGCACCCTCAGAGCTGCTGAGCAAACCACTCTGCTCTCACTGGGTTTCTTAGGGCAGCTCCTGCTGAGCAGAGAATGACACCCACATTAGGACAAGTCATGCACTCCAGGCATGTGCTGAGTGGCAAGGGATGCCTGAGCTGGATGTCAGGGGAGAACCCTTCCTGTTGCACGATGCAGAAAGGAGAAGCTGGAGCAAGCAGGAATGGCAGGACACGGCAGGGCCATGCATTGCCCCCCACGTGCTGTGGTTCCACTGACAAGCATTGGAAAAATACCTCTAACTTATAACTGCCCAGCAGCTAGGCCCATTGCATCCTGTAAAGTGTGGTTTCCACCCATTAGTACCACACCATCCAGCTGAAAAAAGTCCTTGCATCTTCAGAGGGCTGGCTACTTGGTGGGAACTTATGCAGAAGACTGCAGGGAGTCAAGTCCCTTCCACATCCCTCAGTGTGTTCGTTACAGGCCCAAGAGGAGGATGTACATGCCTTGACCTGTGAAACAGGCACCCACATGAGAGGCTCTGAGGGCTGGGTCCCACCCTGCTGCATGCTGGCTGATGGTGACTGTGAGGAGCAAAACACTGGGGTCCTTTGGAGCGGCCCCACGAGGGCTGGGAAAGGGGCTGTGCCACTGGCAGTGCTTCTGCTGCACACAGGCTGCTTGTTCAGGAGCTGATCCAGTAAAGGGCTGGAGCACAGAGGTATCATTGAGCTCAGGTGGACTCTGTGCCTCCTTAGAGGAGGTGCTTGTGTGTCTGAGCCTATGGACCCGTGTGAGTCTGCTGGATCAGGGGCGTAACACGGAGTGCAGATGCTTCAGGGCTGAGATCACTCTTGGCCCAAGGAGCTGACTGCAGAAGATTGATTGGCGTTTATCTCCACTGCTGCAGAAAAATGAGTGGTGTGTTTGGGCCAGAAACCAAAAATCAGGCTCTTGGAGAGGCAACACAAAGTGTTTCCAAAGCTGCTGTGTACCTCAGCGAGGAGCCTCCCCCTCCCCATGAGATGCTCCTGCAGTGAAGTCCCATCTGCACATTGGGGAGCAGGTGGGCAGGGGCAGAGCCTGGGGCAGGGCTGTGTGAGGGCACCAGCCTGGCTCTGGTGCATGACTTTCCCAGGGGCTGCCAGGAGGGGTGAGACCCTTCTGCAGAGGAGGCTCTGGGCACCCTGCTGGAGGCTGCCCTGAGGAGGAGGAGGCACACTTGACCTCCCAGGTTGCTATGAAGAGTTCATGTTGTGCCCTTCTGGGGCAGAACATCACCAGCACCATGTCCTGGGCAACCTCTGCCCTCCAGCATCAGGGTTCAGAGCAGCTCAAAGGCTTTTGGCCATGAAAACTGATGGATTTAAACTGTAGACAGTTAAATAGTGTAAAGAAGCGTCTGGAAAAAGGAAGGGGAGTGGTGCACTGGGCTTCAGTTGATAGGAGGCCACAACTGCTGTGTGTGCTACTTGTAGAATGCTCCCTGGACTTGGAGACAGGGTGAAAACCACCTCTGAGACCTGCCAGGGCATGGATGATGCTGACCTGGTCCCTTGGTCCCCCTCCTGCCAGGAATGGAGTGTGATTGCATAGCAGGGCTGGCACTCCATGTTGGTGCTGGGAGGGCTGGTGGTGAGGACACGATGGACATCACAGAATCACAGAATGTTAGGAGTTGGAAGGGGCCTCAAAAGATCATCTAGTCCACCTCATCCCTGCCAGAGCAGGGTCACCCAGACTAAATCCCACAGGAACACGTCCAGGTAGGTTTGAAAGTCTCCAGAGAAGGAGACTCCACAGCCTCTCTGGGCAGCCTGTCCCAGGGCTCCAACCTCCAACCTCCTGCCAGTCTGTTCCGACCTTATGCCAGGAGGCTGTCTGGGGAGCAGAGGAGACCCCAAGGTAGGGTTGGAGGAGGTGATTACAAGGCGAGTGGCTGTGAGTGTCCTACGTGGCCACTTTGTGCTCCAAGGGTCCATCCCACCTCAGCTGAAAAGGCACCTGGGCTATCTGAGCAGCACAAATATGTTGTCTGAATGCTCTGGGGTGGCCGACCAAACTGGAGCAGTGGATGGCTGATGCAGCCTGCTTGGCTGGAAGCTGCTCCTACCACGTGGTGTAGTTTCCTTGGGCTGCCCTCCCTGTCTGCAGGGAGCTCTGAACAACCCCCATTGCCTGAGCCCCCACCCCAGACTGCTCTGAGGAGAGCCCATGCTGACCCCCGACTCTTTTGATGGCACCCTGGTAGGGAGCTGTCTGTCATGGCCTGTCCCCTGCACCATCTGTGGCTTTTGCAATGGAAACATTTGGTGACACCTGGCCAGGGGAGCTGGAAGGTGCTGCCAAGGGCGGGGGGGTGGCTTTCCTTCAGAGCCAAAGGGGCAAAGAAGGCTTGTCTCCACAGACACACCACCCCAGGCCTGCCATCCTTAGCAAACATCTGGAGATGCTCTTGCAGTCTGGTCTGTTGCTCCTGCATGTCTGATGCTAATGCCCTTTGCTGCTCTTGCCACGCTGCTGCTTCTTGCTCCAAGGCATATTTTTAGCACATCTGGTCCAGCCACAACTCTCCTTGTGAGTCCTCCAGTGCAGATAAGGAAGCAGGGAGGAAACAATCATGGCCTCAGTTATTTTTGGCTATAAGAAGATCCTTATTAACAGCATGACTTTTTAATAGACAAAATACCCCTTCATTCAGGGCAAAGGGGAAACAATTGCTCCATTTATCCCCTGCACTAATGAGGCTGCAGAAAAGGAGCTAATGGGAGCTCAGTTGACGAAGCAGGCCAGGAGCTGCAGAACAACAGAGCTATTCTGGGAAGGGCAGGAAAGGCTGCTGGGATGGGAGGCAGATTTTCCTCTGTCCTGGGGTCTGTTCCGATCTGCCGGTGCTGCTGGAGAGGGCAGAGCCATGGATGTCTGTGGGTTGGAGCCCACCCACTGCACATGGCCTGATTCGTTGCTCTAAGTGGTCTGGGGGATGTACAGCCCGTCTGGATCTCTCCCCAACCCTGGCACAGTGTGGGCTGGAGGCCAGAGCCACCAGCACTGCTGCTGGTGTTCGTGTGGGTCAGCAGGAATCTCCCTGCACTGGAGTGTCTTGGACATCCCATGCTTCATTCAGGGCTGGCTGTTGGCATGGGGAGCCCCTTGGAGCTTCTTGCCTGTGCTCACAGGCCCAGTCCCCCCAGTCCACCTCACAGACTGGGAATGACTGACCTGCCCATCACACCTGCAGTTCTGCCTTGGTTTGGCTGGACCTTGGTCCCTGTGTCTAGACACCTGCCCCTTGGAATGTCTTGCAGCAACCTGTGATGGGAGGCAACAAGACCCAAAAAGCAAGAGGAGCCCAACTCTCAGGTCTGTTGCTGAGCCAGAAGTGATGGGATGGTGTTTTTACTGAGACCACTGAGGATGAACAGCCCCTCTTCTGTGCCACGTGTACTGCAGAAGGTGCCCGCACCTGGACCTGACTGGAGGGACCTGGCAGGGCTTTCTTTGTCCCTCTAAACCAAGGGTCCCACCACATGTATGCTGGAGGGCTGGAATTTGGAGCCCCTTGGGCTTCTTCCTTTCTTGCCAGTGATTCCTGAGAAGAGCTCTGCAGGGTGGTGAGCAGGGCAGGGTGGCACGGTGCTGGCAAAGGGAGCTGGGGGTGCCCTCTGGTGACAGCACACCATGTTGGGCACCTGCATCTGGAGTGAGGTGTGGGCTGCAGTGGCAGCCAGCGGTGACAGTGTCGATGGGGCTGCAGGTTGGCTCTCTGCAGCTTGCTGCTGCCTGGGACTCGATCTGTGCTTTCAGACCGGTGTGCACACACTGGTTTGGACCACACAGGTTGGCACGGAAGGTGGGGGTGCAGCAGCTCCTGTGTCTCCCAAAGGGCTTAGAGGACAAACCCGCTGCCTCCCTGAGACCTTCTGCCAGGCAAGACTGTGCTAGCTAAAGATTCTTTTCTGGCACTTCTGTTGAAGCAGGGTGGATTCTGGAAAGCAAGAGTGCAGCCATGCTCAGGGCAGGCAACACCAGGGCTGCTGGGTGCTCCTGCTCGCTTTGGTTATCTGGAGCTTGCAGGACACCCTCTGGTTTTCTTTCTGTGCTCCACAGGGGAGGGTGGCTCATTGGGAATGGCTCACAAAGGAAACATCTGATAAATGTGTTAATGGTGAGGAAGACCAGCCCTGGGATTAGCCTGCATGCCCTTGTTACAATCCTCAGGAGAGGCTCTTTTTGTTAGTCTTGAGTCTGGCATGAAGATATCATGGGGCATGGGCTCTTTGCCCCAGGAGCCAGAGCTCCCAGCACCAAATTGAGGTCTCTGCTGAGTTGCTTGAGTCTCTCCTGTACAACTGGCCAGTGTTAAAAGAGGAATAAAGTCTCCTCTGGAGAGATGCAGTATTTATAAACATTTTAAAGCGCTCTGGGCTCTGCAGATGAAAGGGGTGGTTAAAGTGCAAAGCATCTTGTAGATGCATTATGTTTGTCTGATACACAGCTCGAGTTACCCTGCTATGTTGAGCTTCCCAACTCATTTTGATGTCTCTGGCAGCTGGTCATTGCAGCCAGAAGGACGTTGTCTTCTGCAGCAGTAACAATGCACTGCAGCAACCACCCTCTTCCTTGTGATCTCAGTTCGGTGTCCAGAGTTGGCCGTGCTTCCTGGCAAAGGATGCATCTTAGAATATAAAAGGCAGCCAAGCATGATGATAAAAAGAGTTTGTACTTTTATTTACATCACAACAATGGGACACTGGGGTTTTGGGCTGCATGGCCTCCATGGGCAGGTTGTCTGACTTGACATGGGCTTGGCATCTTTACTGGAGGAACAGGTAAACCCTAGACTCAGAGATGGGACCCACAGCAGTGCAGGACCACCTCTAAGGAGAGTCCTTAGCCGTGTCATCCACCTTCTCCAGGCATTTTCTGAGTGCTGGTAGAGCTGCTCCTGCCATGAGCATTTTGGGTGAGTGGCAGCTCTTCCAGCAGTGACCTCCCATGTGACGTCTGTGTGACATCTCCAGTGAAAGCTGGCACCCACCACAGTGGCTTGAGGAACAGCAGAGAACAACAGAGAATTCATGTAGGGCCCAAACTGTTATCTGATTGTATCTGCTTAGTCCTGTGCTATTCTGGGAGTCTTAGATGTGGTCAGAGCTCTGGAGGAGGTGGGGAGAGCTGGCAAGCAGACAAGCATGACTGGAGCTCTGGGGATGTAATTTCCAATCAAGTGATCCCCCACAAGCTGGGTAAACATCCTTTGATTTGAGCAATGCTCCAGCAGACAAAGAGGTTGTGCTGCTCAGCAGGTCCCAGACCCATTGCACCGTTGTTGAAGTTCCAGCTCAACCCGAATCTGACCTTCCCAGTCCCATCCACAAAAATAACCCTGATGGACTCCAAGCTGTTAGGTTAGCTCTAGAGTGAAGGGAGGTTTTTCTTGGTTTTCCCCTAAAAGGGTAATGATTGGCTTTCAGACACATGGCTGGTGGGCTGAGGGGGCTGAGCCCATGGGGCTGTGAGACTGCAGCCCACAGCACAAGTCTCATGTCCACTCATCCCTGGAAGTCCAGATGTTTCCCATCTGAGGGTTGGGATAGTGGCTCGGGTGTTACTGTGCCTCTCTGGGACAGCCTCTTTTCCTGGTCCTTGATCTGAAGCCCCTTGGGGTGCCAGGTGGGAGCTGGGGAAAGGCTGACTTGTCCTCTACCCTGACATTGTGATTTTGATCAGTTAAGTCCCTGCCTAGAAGTTCCTGGGTTGGTTCTGATGGCCAGGCTGTCCAGAGATACCTCCTGGCTTTTGTAAGGTGGCCTATGGCCACAAAGGTCAGGCACAACCTCTATTTCCTGTGTTTTGCTTTCAGATGGGGTATTTGTGCCTGAATGTGCCCTGGTACCAGACTGTTTTTCCCTGTGGATGTTTCTGTCCTTTCTCCCTCAGCTCCCACTGTGCTGGCTGACCTTCACCCCAGGCTGAGGAGGTGCAAAATACCAGGTGGGAAATAAGTCCAGTACAGGAAAAATGCCACTGCTCTGTCCTTGGGGAGTGGAGAAATACTCTCCTTCCTCTGACACCCTGGCAAGGGGCCACCTCTGCAGAAAGGAAAATGTGTTGTACATCCATGTCCAGGGTGAGAGCTGGGGCGATGGTACCGCTACTGGGGATCAAACATCCTGCAGTTGGGGCTGATGATAGCTCGGGCATCACACCCCACAGGCGAGGTGAACACCCTCACAGGACAGGGTCTTGTCTGGGATCCAAATGCCCAATCATCTGCTTCTCCTGCAGCTTCCAGGCCAGGAGGGACCAGTGGTTGTACAGACTGGAGTCTTGCACAGCCAGGCCGCAGTAGCTCCTCCCTCACAGCAGCTTGGGCATGCCTGCTAAAAAGATCACTGCTCCCTGTGTCTGGTCTGGCCACTTTAGGTACTGACTTTGGGTATGATCATCTGGAGGCCTGTATCCAGGCCAGGGGTTATCTTGTGGCTCTAGTGCTGTGGCTTAGTATGGAGTTCAGGCACATAAATATCAGCATGCAGTGCCTCCTGAGATGACTGGGGTTGTCCCACCTGACTTCTCTCTTCAGATCCATGGGAACCACGACCCACATGGGTGCTTTAGCTACCCTAATGTGTCTAAAACAGCACTGGGTGCCCATGTTCAAGCACCTGACTCCCACAGCAGGTTGCTGGACTAGATGCTTTCCATGTAGAGTCCATGGTATGACAACAGGGAACAATGGAGGGGTTGTAATCATGGTATGTAGGTATGTCAGAGTCTGCAAGGTATCAGCAAGGTTGCTTGGCCCTTCAGTTCATCCTGCCTCACAGAGGAGAGGAAGAGCTCTCCTGAAAAGAATGGGTGATAAACTTAAAACAAAAGAGAGGAAACTTTTCTTCACTCAGCATGTACACAGCCTGAGGAATTTATTGCAGAGAGGAGCTGGTGATGGACGCTGTCTTTAGATTGGAAAGGAGGTTGAGGACTTTATGCTACATTTCTGGTCTCACAGGCTCACAGAGGGTTAATGTGTCTCCTTGTCACAACTGGGAAAGAGAATGTCTCTGGGAGCCCCATGGAGAGGATGACCGGATGAGGAGCGAATCATCATTTCTCTGCAGAGTGACACGTCAGTGGTGTCACAGCGTCCCTCCAAGGTCAGGTTAAGGGGCAGAGGCTCCCACTCCATGGTCTCCTGAGAGTGGGAGATTGGTGTCGTGGCTGGTCTCAGGACAGCATCATAGGAGCCATCTGGATTAGTCCTGCTTGCAGGAATGCACAAAGCAGAGCTGCTGCGTTATAAGCCTTTTATGAAAGACAGGGTGGAGAAGTGGAAAAGGGTCTGAGGTGGAGCATGAACCTGGTCACTCAGGTGGAGAGGGACATTTCCAATCGGCTTTTTGGTTTGAAGCATAATGGCAATCAATAGCCAGATGTGTGGATGTGTAGAGTGGTGTTAAAAACAAGAAAGAAATCAGAGAAACAAGGTCTCCCTTGGGGAAGTGGGTAGATATTTTCCAGGTCTTCAGTCAGACTCATCTCAGAGGACGGAATTTATATAAAGACAAGGAAGTTTTCTTGATCCTGGGCCCTGCTCAGTGAATGTGAGCTTGAAAGCAGAAAGCCTGCAGAGACTCAGCCCATGCTCAGGATCTGCTGCATGGCCCACAGATAGCAGAGACTTCCTCACTAAGAAGGGTCACCTTACTAGCAAGGAAAAAGACAGACACATTGAACATGTTCTTTATGTCCACCTTCAACACAGTTCATGGGCTCAGATGCCCCAAGATGAAGGACTGTGACTGTGGCCATCATAAATTCCTAGTGAACCCTGAAATTGTGGACAATTTGCTGCTCCACCTGGATCCACATACATCCATGGGTCCCGATGGGATTCATGCCACAGTACAAGAGGGACAGGAAACTATTGGAGAGTGTCCAGAGGAGGACAACAAGGATGGTGAAGGGTCTGGAGAGGAGGTCTTAAGAGGAGAAGCTGAAGCTCCTGGATTTTTTCAGCCTGGAGAAACGGAGGCTGACCTCATCATGGTGTATGGCTTCCCGATGAGAGGGGGCAAAGGGCCAGGCACCAAGCTAGTGACCAGTGATAGAACCTGGAGGAATGGCATGAAGTTGCAATAGGAGAGGTTTAGGTTGAATATTAGGAAGAGGTTCTTTCCTGAGAGGGTGACTGGGCACTGGAATGGACTCCACAGGGAAGTGGTTATGTGTGAACCCTGGCTACTCCTCAAAGGCTAAGTTTCTAGCTGGAGATGACACAGTGTCAAATATGGAGGGAATGTGGAGAGAGCAAAAAGCAGAGTGATGGAACAGAGCTTCATCTCTCAGATCTGACCAAAGGCTGGACAACGAGAAACACTGTTACCCCCATGATACTGAGAGGGGGGTCAGGCACTGGCACAGGCTCCCCAGGGAAGTGGTCACAGCCCCGAGCTTGACTGAGCTCAAGAAGCGTCTGGATGATGCCCTCAGTCCCATGCTCTGGCTTGGCCAGCCCTGTGTGGAGCCAGGAGTTGGGCTTGGTGATTCTTAGGGGTCCCTTCACACTCAGGAGATTCTGGGATTCATGGTGAACATCCCCTAGAAACGATGACATCCCCCAGCCATGGGCCATAGTAACACCCTCTGTCAACAGACCAGGGTGACAGCCCCAGCGATTGGCCATGGCCCCAGCAAGGGACTGTGACATCCCCACCCCACAACCAATGGCATCCCCCCGCCACGCCCGGTGACATCACAGGCCTTGGTGGTTAAGATCCCCGCACAGCATCTCCCAGTCACTTGTTGCCTTCACTCCAGCCCAGCGGTTGGGCGAGGCTTGGAGTGCAGAGCAAGCCCTTGGGCAGTGCTGGGCTTGTGCCCTGGGAACTGGTGGCGGCAGCCGCCAGCGCCCATCCCCACAGACACTGCAGGTTTGTCCCCGGCCCTGCCTGCTTCAGGCAGCCGGGGCTCCCAGGAGGCGTTCTCGGGCAGCAGAGGTGAGCTCTGGGGGGGAACTTCCCCCTGGGCACCTGGGCAGCTTTCCTTCTGCAGGGACCTGGGCTTCTCTCCCAGCCCTCCCTGGGCCAGGCAGTGATCGTGGCGCCTCTTCCTCTTGCAGCGGGACACTCGCCACTGCAGCCTCAGAGAGGAGGGCTCCACTATCCCCAGCAGGTCTCCCCAGCCCACCCCGGCGCGTGCTGAGCATGGCCACGGATGAAGAGTACTGCTGCGCAATATGCCTCGACGCCTGGGACAACGTGGCGTGCAGCGTGCCGTGCCTCCACCGCTTCTGTTTCACCTGCATCAAGCAGTGGACAGACCTCAAGGACCAGTACCCCCTCTGCAAGAGGACTGTCAGGGCCATCCGGCACTCGCTGCGGGGGGACGAGTTCCAAGAGGTCCTTCCTCTGGGCCCGGAGCCGCCAGAAGAACCCAGGCCGGAGTCGCCACGGGACTGGAGTCTAGAGATGGTGGGCAACTTTTACCCCTCAGACTGGGCGAACATCTTCCTGAGGTACCCATACCTCTGCGAGCTCCTGCGGCCCTGGCTGCAGCAGGAGCTGGGGCGCCTCTTTCGGGAAGACCCTTCGCAGGCGCTCATGCTGGAGCACATGGTCCTGTGCACCCTGCCTGTCTTGGGGCTGAATCCAGACAGCCTGGCCCAGACGCTGCAGGCCTACCTCCAGAGCCGCACCAGGCCATTCGTGCGCGACCTGATCGACGTCGCCGTCGAACGGTGCGATAGGGAAGCAGGGTACCTCCTGCTCCGGGGCAGCAGGGCGGGTGACAGCTCCCAGCAGGTCGACTACTCTGCGTCCTTCGAGTCGCGTGAGGAGAGCAGCCCCGTGCGCCGCACGACCTGGGTGGCCATCCAGGAGAGACGGCAGGGCGACCTCGTGTCCAGAACCACCACCACTGGCACGCACGTGAGCGGCGAGGACTGGCTGGTGACCAGCACCAGCTGGGTTGGGGCCCGGGACAGCCGGGAGCTCGAGATCGAGGCCAGCATTAGAGAGGCTGTCCTCCAAAGGAGCCAGGAGCTCAGCCCCGAGGCCAGCAGCAGCCAGTCTGTCCTGCAAGGGAGCCCAGAGCTCAGCCCTGAGGCCAGCACCATCTGGGCTGCCCTGCAAGAGAGCCAGGAGCTCAGCCCCGTGGCCAGCACCAGCTGGGCTGCCCTCCAAGGGAGCCGGGAGCTCAGACCTGAGGCCATCACCAGCCAGGCTGTCTCCCGAGGTCGGACTCCGGTGCCCACACCAGACCTTCCCAGCAGTGCGGTCACAGAGGATGCAGACCAACTCCCAGGCGCATCGAGCACTTCTCTTCAGGGGAGTCCTGGCTGCCTCCCCTCCATCCCCACTCCCAGCCCAGGGGAGCAACACTGGGACATGGAGGTGGAGGAGGCTGCGGCTGGTGCCTCTGCACCCAGCCAGGGCCAGAGCTGCTCACGCCTGAGGCCCCGGCGCCCTCGCAAGAGGAAGACTGGCAGCTCCAAGGACTCTGCTCCACCCACCAAGAAGCCACCCCGAAGGTGATGCTGGAAGGTGGCAGTGGCAGCTGGTGAAAGGCGGGCTGGGACAATGGCAGGGCTGTGTACCAAGCCCCATGGGAACCAGAAGGCCCTGCTCAGTGCTGAAGAACCTTCCTCTCCCCAAAAATAAAGACATGAAAATGAAAGAGCCTGTGTAGTTTTAGCATATCAGCAGCACATGCTGCTTTGTCCCCCTTTTCCTGGGTCTCAGTCACCTCTTCCTCCCAGCTCCTCTGGGCCCTAAGGCCTATGGGGCCTGTCTGGCAGGAGAGGGGCTACAGGGATGGATGTGATCCATTGCCTTGGGCTGTGCAGGGTGGACAGTGTCTGTAGCACCTCCAGAGCCCTATGGGGTTTGGAGAAGGTCAATGGAGATGGACAGGAGCCATTGAGTGGGACATGGTCCTGGGCAAGTAGCTCTGGGTGGCCCTGCTTGAGCAGGACGGGTGGCCCAGATGACCTGTGGAGGTGCCTTCAACCTCAACCAGGCCGTGACTCCTGGGCCTTGTGTGAAGGCCGCGTCTGTTCCCCACACGGCAGCACAAGTTCACAGCCTGCTGGCACCTGACAGCTGCTGCTTTTCTCTTCCTGCTCAGCGTCCTGCCTTTGCTTTGGACTCGTGGCTGGGTTTCAGGCACGTGGCAGTGCTCAGCCGGCGGTGGTCATGGCGTGGCTTGTCACGGTCACCTCCCGCACAGGCCTGAACTTCCAGCTGGCGCCTGAATGGGGGGAGGGGGTATTCCATGCCACGGCTCTGCTCTACTCTGCAGTGTCTTCTGCCTTCTCTGCCCATCCTGGGCATCTCCACACTTGCCACATTTTGTGCCCTCTTAATAGCTTTGCAGCCAGCTGGCAGCATGACCCCTTTCTCCTTGAAGACCAGAGTCAATGAACTCACCAAAGAAGTGACCCTCCATGACACCCAGGCGGACAAGCGTCCAGCCAGACTTTGCAGGGAGGCGGAAGCATCGTCCCAGAGTGGGTGGCCGGTTGTGCTCCAGCATGGCCAGGACACCTGGGCTCCCTTAGGAGGGAGGCCGAGCTGCAGGGGTGTGGACACACGTCGCTCCCTGCACCGTGCTGCTCGATTTGGGGCAACTCTTGATCCGGTGGCTGCCCCTGCACTTCTGCACGAGGCCGAAGAAGCACCCGACCACAATCGCACCTCCAGGTCTCCTGGGTGCTGCTGCTTTGTCACGGATGGATGTGCTGGGGCTGTCACAGCTCCAGTGGCTGTGGAAGCCCTCACGCTCCCTGCCCAGTCTGGATAATTTCTGCACCAGGACACAGGAGAGATTGGAAAGTCCAAACTTCTCATGCCACAAGGCCGAGTTGTACAGATCACCCACACCAGTGAGATATTGCTGGGTTACTGGGTTTCAGTGTCGACATCCTGCCACATCATATAGTCAATTCCAAGCTGGAGCTCTGGCACCCGCCTTTACCCTCTGGATCTCTTTCACTGAGAACCATGGCACTGCTTGGTTTCAGCAACAGTATTTTACCACAAGATTCTATGACTGCATGAGCCCTTGGGTCATCTTGGTAAAGCCAATCCCGGTTCCTTTATATTCTCTCTCTTTCTACCACATGTGAATGTGTTGCTGCTATTTGTGTCTTGAGAGTAAAAGTTATCTTGCTTGCACCAAAAGTTTTGTTTACACTAATGGTAACTTCTCAGCTGGCTTCTAGAGAGTGAATCCCTCCATTCCTTTGGCTATACCAATCCCTAAAATAAGGGACTGGGCCTCTGCCCCCACTCTCATAGGCCAGTGCTGTCTATTGGGGAGTGGTAGAAATAGTTCCCAGCCTCTGCTTTGTGACACCTGTTGCTGTGCAGAAAGGGTCTTGAGATGGTAGGGCTCCTCAGCGGGCAGCAGCTGAACTGCTGTGCTTGCACAGGGCAGCAGGGCATTTAGATTTGCTCAGGAGCCTGGATTCCCTCTGCAAAGGCCTTTTGGAAGCATTTTAGCTGAGGTGTGAGCCACTGGCTGCCCAGAGGGGGAGGAATGGGGAGAGGTGAAGCCCGACACTTTCCAGAGGAGACAGAGGTCTCAGCAGCTACAGGAAATCTGGTTGGCAGTGCGTGTTGGGGTGCAGCACTCTGGGAATAGAGGTGCAAAGGAGAGAGGGACTGGAGAGGGGCAGCAACTCAGGCACAGCCTGGATCTCTTGCTCCTGCATTGCTGCTTCCAGCTAAGCATCTTACACAATGCAGAGGCATGTGGTGGTGGTGGTTGACTCTCTCAGGTCTGGATAGCCTGTGGATGCCTCAGTGCAGCACTCAGTTACTCCAGCCACAGGGCTTTGTGGAAATAGACAACAGAAAGGAGGATGTCACAGATGCCCAGCCCAATTCCCACAGCCCTGTTCCCTAAAGTCTTGTCCCATGGGCACTGGAAGCAGTGAGCATGGAGAGGAGTCCCAGGAGTGTGGGATACATGCAGTGCAAAGGTAGGTGTGTCTTGGCAGGATGATGGGTTTAAGTGTTTTGGCAGTGGCACCAGTACAAGGCAAGAGTTACACTGGAAGCTTTCCAACACTGCACCAATCCGTCACCCTTCTCTTGTGACCAGGGAGGCAATTTTAGTAGTGATACTCTTCTCTCCAGCCACGTTTCCTTTGCAGATCCTGTGCATCACAAAGGCAAACCCAAAAAATGGCAGCTCTGCTGAGGGATGAAGCTGAGTGCCAGGCAACAACTTGTCCTCACATTGGTGCCAACTTCCCCACTTAAAAATGGAAGCACAATGCAAGTAAAGGCATAAATGCCAAGGGCTCCCCCAGGTACTTTAATATGCTTGCAACACTAGCGCTATTATCCCCAGAATAGAGTGGGAATGTTGTATAGCATAAGGCCCCAATTGTGAGCATATTGACAATGTTTTTTTACTTGGCTTTCTGGACACAATAATGCAGACAAAAATGCCCCAGCAGCACTGCAGCAGGGATACAGACCCAGCTACTGCATGGGCTGAGGTCAGGGGAAGGGATTCCCTGCATCCCTGTGCTGGGCCAGAGGTTTGGTAAAAGGGTTTGCGTGTCATTTCTCTCATGGCTTGGGGATTCCACTTGCCATCCTTTACATGCAATTTGTTAGTTTGGATGGCAGTCCCAGGCTTTGAGGTTGTCATACAAACCTGCCTGACTTGTTGGGGTGTTTTGGTCTGGGTTTGCTCAGCCCTGAATGTGCAGCTCTCTTGACCAGAGCTTCCAGGCATATTTTGCAGCTCAGAAAGCCAGCTGTGTCCTGGGCTGCATTCCCAGCAGTGGGACCAGCAGGTCTGGGGGGATTCTGCCCCTTTGCTCCGCTCTGGAGAGACCCCCCTTCAGTGCTCCATCCAGTTCAGGGGGTACCAGGACATGGAACTGTTGGAGTGAGTCCAGAGGAGGCCACGGAGATGATCTGAGGGCTGGAGCCCCTCTGCTCTGGAGCCAGGCTGGGAGAGCTGGGCTGGCTCAGCCCAGAGAAGAGAAGGCTGCTTCTGGGGAGAGCTCTGAGCCCCTTCCCGTCCCTTGAGGGGCTCCAGGAGAGCTGGAGAGGGGCTGGTGCCCAGGGTAGGGAGGGCCAGGCCCAGGGGAACGGCCTTCAGCTGCAGAAGGGGGATGGAGAGGGGCTGGGAGGCAGAAATCCTTCCTGGGGAGGGGGAGGCCCTGGCACAGGGTGTCCAGAGAAACTGGGGCTGCTCTGGGATCCCTGGCAGGGTTCAAGGCCGGGTTGGATGGGGCTTGGGGCACTCTGGGCTGGGGAGGTGTCCCTGCCCATGGTGAAGGGGCACTGGGAACTTCTGAGGGCCCTTCCCACCAAAACCAGACTGCGGTTCTGTGATACAACCTTTAATGCTTGGAGAAAGCCCCTTTTGTACGTCTACACTTACTGCTGCTCTGCCAGTTAAAACTAAATGAAAACCACAATGCCATAAAATCTGGGAAACATCCAGAAGAGGAATTATGAAATCATTTCTTCTTGATGTAAGTAATCAATCTCTCTCCCTGGAACTACTTGTAATTTTTGTATAATTACACTGCTTTTCGTGATGCTAACTAACGATCCACAGCGTTATTTCCTACCATGACTCTGACTTATTATTGCTTTTGATGTGGGAATCTTTTCTATGAGTAAGTACAATTCTATGGTTGATTTGATACACAGATTCTAAATGTTTATGTATTTCAACAGCAGTACTTTGTTTTTCCTAAACTTTGCAAATCACGATTCCACTCGCATGCAGCCCCTGACTCTGATACAGAGATGGGCACCTCTGTCTTATTACTTCACACAGTCACAGAATCACAAGGTTGGAAAAGACCTTTGAGATCATCAAGTCCAACTGTTCCTGTCCTAAGCTAAACCAGATTCCTGAGCACCTCATCTACCCCTCTGTTAAACACACCCAGGGCTGGGGACTCAGCCCCTCCCTGGGCAGCCTGTGCCACAGCCCCACAACTCTGCCAGGGAAGAACTTTCCCCTCACATCTGCTCTGACCCTGCCCTGGCACAGCTTGAGCCCATTGCCCCTTGTCCCATCTCCTGTCCCCTGGCTGAAGAGACCATCACCCACCTCTCTGCACCCTACTGGCAGGGCAGGGGAGGTGGGAGAAGGTCTCCCCTCAGCCTCCTCTTCTCCAGGCTCAACACCCCCAGCTCCCTCAGCTGCTCCTCAGAGGATTTGCCCTCCAGCCCCTTCCCCAGCCTGGTTGCCCTTCTCTGGACTCACTCCAGGACCTCAATGTCCTTCTGATGGTGAGGAGCCCAGAACTGGACCCAGCACTCGAGGTGCAGCCTCACCAGTGCTGAGTCCAGAGGCACAATCCCCTCCCCAGACCTACTGGCCATGCTGGGTCTGGTACACTATTTCTGATGCTTCCCCAGTGACTGGTCCAGAACATGTCCAGCACCCTATGATAAAGCTGAAAATATCCAACACCTGAACTAGTTATTACACTACGGCACCAAGGAAGATTGTGTAAGGGCAGCAGTAACACACCAGGACTCTGCGTCCAACCTGTGGCCTCTGGGGGTTATTTCCTCAAAAAAAATTGTGCAGCAAGTTGTAGAGGTGTCTCAGAGAGGAGCATCTCTTCTGCTGGGGTGTGGGATGCTGGGGTGGCTGGGGTGTTTCTGCTAGCTGAAAATGTCGTGTGGGAGCTGGATGCTTTCTGCTTGGTGCTTTTAAAACTCTGAGCTTGATTCAAGAGCTGAGGTAGGGCCCTGCATGGGAATTTTACCACTGCTTGGCACAGTATTTAGAAGTCTTGTATCCCAGACTGCTGGTAGCCTTCCATTCAGCAAATGCAGATTTTTATGCTCCCCAGAATGTGTCTCATTTGGACTTCTGGGGTGTAACTTCTGCCTTTCCTTCCACAGCCTCAGTTCAGCCTCTTTGCTCTGCTGAGATCAGAAAGAAGGAGCTGGGCAGAGAAGAAAGATGACACATAGGTGAAATTATAATTATGTCTCTGGAGCAGAGGCACGGGGACCACTCTGAGGTCTGGGAGATGGGAAAAGAAGGAACAGGCTTACCCTGAACAGAAATTATAACTGTTGATAAACAACAGGAGCCAAATTATTGTTGTTGCTGTTGTTATTTTCAGTTAAATCCTGACAGCTACAGGCACTTTGACCTCTGCTGTGATTGCATCTGTTGTAGGCTGTGCCAGTGTTTGCTCCCAAGCTCTATCTGTTGTCCTAGAACAGCCCTTGGGATTAGCCTTGGTCTGGCTTCCAGGTGTGGGGCCTGTCCTCTGCTCTGCCTAGCAGACTCAGCTCTGAGTCTGCACTTCAGCACTGTAGATCATCTCACACATGAGTGCTTAGACCTCTGTAGGATGCCTGACACTTCTGGGTCTGTCTGTGGTGGTCCCCTTCTTCCAAGTGCTGGCAGCACATTTCTCTAAATGACTTTACCCTTCATTGTCTTTGTAATTTCATCCCAGAGATTGCTCTGTGCTTTGGGTTCCTGATACACCTCACGCAGTTCAGAAAAGCTGCTCTGCTCCAAGCTGGGGTGGAGATGCTCATGTCTCAGGTCTATGTATTTCAGGCCAAGTTCTGATTTTATCCCATAATGCTTTTAACTCAAAAGAGGTGATTATCCTAAGGGTTAGGGTATTCAGTGTTGGTGTGGCCTCACCCTGAGTGCTGCATGCAGTGCTGGGCCCCATCATTTAAAAAGGGTCCTTGAATTGCATTAAGAGGAGGGCAAAAAGCTGGTGTCAGGGCTGGAAGGCATGTCATGTGAGGAGTGGTTGAGAACACGTTTTGGGTTTGTCTAGTTTGGAGAAAAGCAGCACCAAAGGAGGTTCAGACTTGACACAGAGAAACTTTTCTTTATGAGACGGTGGTGAAACAGTGGAGCAGGCACCCTGGAGAGGTCATCAATGGCTCATGCCTGGCAGCGTGTTGCAGTTTTGCATAGCTGGGTTTTAATGGAGAAAGGGGGATGCTGCCAAGATGGCTTCTGCAAGAAGCAGCTAGGAGCTCTCTGCAGGCCCCAGAGAGTAAACATGAAGGCCACAGTTGCTGCTGATCAGGGCTGAGCCCATCAGCAATGGTCACAGCGCCTCTATGAATCACATTTAGGAGAAAAAAACCCACAGGCAGCTGCTTTTTGCCCCCAGAGAAGGGAGTGAGAAGATAGGCACCAAGACCAGGGAAGGAGGGGCCGGGGGAAGAATGAGGCACTCCAGGTGCCAGAGAGAGATTCCCCTGCAGCCCGTGGAGAAGACCATGGTGGAGTGGGTGTCCCCTCACAGCCCATGGATACGGACGGGGAGCAGAGTCCATCTACAGCCTGTGAAGAGATTGATCCACGCCACAGCAGGTTTGCCAGGGGACTTGTGACTCTGTGGGGGACCAGGCTGGAGCAGTCTGGGCCCGCAGGTCAGCACCCCAGGGACGGAGCCACGCTGAGGCAAGTGGTGAGGAGCTGACTCCCCAACAGAGAGGACTCACGCTGGAGAAGTTCATGGAGGACTGTCTGCTGTGGGTGGGACCCCACGGTGCTGCAAGGGAAGTGTGTGTGTGTGTGTGTGTGTGTGTGTGTGTGTAACGCATCCCCTGCCCCACCACTGAGAAGAAAAACAACTTGGGAGGAAAAGACTGACACCCCCACTCCCCATTCCCTGCCCCTCCCAGTGCTGTGGTGAGCAGGAGGAAGGGAACGAATTTATGATTAAAGTCTGTGAAGAACCCAGGGGTGGGGGGAAGTGGAAGTGTTAAGATCTGGAGGAGGAAAGCAGCTTGTGAGGAACTGACTGGAACCCCACTCCCCATTCCCTGCCCCTCCCAGGGCCATGTTGGGGGGAGAGGGAGAAGAAGGGAGAAAAATCATGAATAAAGTTAAGTCTGCTAAGAAGGGAGGGGTGGGGGGAAGGTGCTTTAAGAACTGGCCTCTTTTACCCAAGTGTAATAAATTAGTTTTCTTTATTCCATTTAGAGTCTGTTTTGCCCATTGCACTAATTGCAGAGTGATCCCTCTGTCCTTGTCTTGAATCCTAAGCCTCCCAATATATATTTTCTCCCCTTTTCAGCTGAAAAGGGGAGTGATAGAGTGGCTTTGGTGGGTATTTGGCCTCTAGCCAGGGCCAAACCACCACACAGTGTTTAAAATGAGTTTGGACAATACCCTTAACAACATTCCCTAACATTTGGTCAGCCCTGAGGTGGTCAGGCAGTTGCACTAGATGATGATTGTAAGTTCCTTCTAACTGGACTGTTCTACCCTATAGCTGAGTGAAGTTCTAAATCTGAAGAAAAACCCAAAAAGTTGGCATTTACTCTATGCCAAATATGATAACAAATTTCCACTCAGTAACACTGAGTTTTTTCTTTCTCTTACCATCAGAACATAAACATTAATGTAACCAGAAGTCTGTTTAGCCAGACCATCAAATTTAATATACTGTTGAATTAGGACATTATTATTAAACCATTAATTTAAAACACTGAAATGCATAGCCCATAAACTCAAAATGAAATTGCCCCACCACGAGACATTGCGTTCTGGCTTGCTCTTTGAATTTTGGTTTCAGTGTGACCACACTCTCCAGTGGGAAACTTTCTCCCAGAACAATTTGAGTCTCTGTGGTGAGGCTTCATCCTGAAACCCATTTTCCCATGTGCTCAGTTTCTCACTTTGTGGCTCCACCTGAAGCTTTTAGAGGCTCTCAGGAGGGAATGGTGATTCACTCTTTAGTCTTGCAGCCACCTCTGCTAGTGGTGGGCATGCTCCTTGGCTCAGGGTGGTTTTGTTACACTTGAAAGACTTTGTGTATCTATTTAACACTTGCCTAAACACCACATATATCCTCTGCAGAGCTTGGCATGTCCTCAGGGTTTGATCGATATTGTGGTCACCTCTCACTGTCCACTGCTTTTTTAGGGTAGTCTGAAAAGGAACTTTTCCAACGTGGCCATGATCTGTGGAGGAACAATCTTTGGAGTAAGGATATAAAGCAGTTGCCTGACACTCCTGGATGACAGCCCTGTCTGTCAGGTACTGGTTTTGGAAGGGTTTTATTTCTGTGCCTGTTGAAAGGAGCAGCCTTTTATTCTGGCTGCAGACTTTTGTCCCATGTTTCCGTCATTCAGCCCACCAGTTTGGGGCCAAGATGTGGCAGTTCAGCTGTGTGGACTGGGCTGGCAGCAGGAACCATTGCTGTTAGGCTCACCATGGAGCAGCCCAAGCAAGTGTGAATACTACAGACCTGCTGCTTCTCTGCCCTGCAAGGGTGGATTAAGGTTGAGTTCCAGGCAAGACAAGGCTTGAAGAAGCTGCTTCTGTAGCAGTTCTGGTCATGGGGATAAAGATCCTGGACTCAGCACTTGCCTTTGGCAGTGGTGTTCACCAGCTGCTTTGCCAAAGGGCTTGGCTGGTTTGCTGTAAATAACTGCTGGAGCCTGACTGTCCTGTCTAAGGCTGTGACGGCAGAAGATGGTAATTAACTTCTAAGCACATGATCCCACTGGCTCCTGGCCATCACAGAAATACCTTGTAAGGACCCATCAATCAAGAACTGCCCTGTAGAGTTGGGTCACTAACAACATATATGCAAGAGCAGCGAGGATTATCTGGCCACAAAACACTGCTGCTGAGGGATGTCCAGCAGAATCCACATGACCAGGGAAACTGAGAGCTGAGGCTGGAAGTCTGGCTTCTGCTTCAGCCCCAAGGAGCATCCCAAAGACATGACTTTCAGAACCTCTTACCGGGAAAAGAGCGTCTTCGCTTGCTTTCTCTGCCTCAGGATCTTTCCCACCGTCTGTGGTGGGTTGACCATGGCTGGATAGCAGATGCCCTCCAAAGCTCCTCTATCACCCTCCCTCCTCAGCTGGACAGGGGAAAGAAAATACAATGAGAGGTTTGTGGGTGAGTTGAGATAAGGACAGGGAGAGATCCCTCAGAAATTGCTGCCATGGGCAAAATAAACTCAACTTACAGAAACTAACCTTATTGCCAAAAGACCAGAGTAGAATAATAAGAAATAAAACCAAATCTTAAAAACTCCTCCCCCACCTCTCCTTTTTTCCCAAGATTAACTTTATTCCCAGTTTTCTTTCCCTTCCCAGTGGCACAGGGGGATGGGGAATGGGGCTGGGGTCAGTCCATCACACTATGTCTCTGCTGGTCCTTCCTCCTCAGACACTGCTGCACCATGGGGTCCCTCCCACAGCAGACAGTCCTCCATGAACTTCTCCAATGTGAGTCTTTCCCATGGGATGCAGTTCTTCACCAACTGCACCAGCACTAGGGTGCAGACCTTCAGGACCAGACTGCTCCAGCAGAGTCTCCCACAGAGTCACAAGTCCCACCAACAAACCTGCTCCAGTGTGGGTGCCTCTCTCCACTGGCTGCAGGTCCTGCCAGGAGCTTGCTCCAGCATGGGCTTCCCATGGAGTCACAGTGTCCTTCAGGTGTCTCCACCCGCTCCAGCATGGGGTCCTCCATGGGCTGCAGGGGAATCTCTGCTTCATTATCATCCTCCATGGGCTGCAGGGGAATCTCTGCTCCATCATCATCCTCCATGGGCTGCAGGGGACAACCTGCTCCACCATGGTCTTCTCCATGGGGTGCATCGGAATCTGCTCTGGCAGCTGGAGCACCTCCTGCCCCCTTCCTGCACTGACCTTGGTCCCTGCAGAGTTGCTCCTCTCCCATCCTCTCACTCCTCCCTCTGGCTGCCATTAATGTTGCACAGGGTTTGGGGTTTTTCTTCCTTCTTGGCTCTGTTCCCCAGAGGTGCTGCCACTGTCACTGATGGGCTCGGCCTTGGCCAGCAGCAGGTCCATCTCACAGCTGGCTGGGGTTGGCTCTGTTGGACTTGAGGAATCTTCTGGCAGCTTCTCACAGAAGCCACCCCCACTAGCAAAACCTTGCCACACACCTTCTTAAGACCCTTCCTGCTAGGAGACCCCTAATTCTTTACCTCTTCCCATGGCACTATTACATTGTGCAGCAGTTGTCAGCAACCCTCCTGACTCTGCTCTGCAAGGACTGGTGATGGAGGGACCTTGCTCTGGTCGCTGCTTGTGCTGCTTCTTCCCTGTCTGATCATTTCATTCTTCATTGTTGTCCTATAAGGTTGCTCTCTGGAAATGAGTTGCTAGACAGGCTTGCCAGCTACTGCCCTTAACATGACGTGCTGGCAACCTTCTCTCCCAACAAGACAGGCAACCTGCTCTCCTAACTTTCTTCCAGGTAGCAGAAAGACATCAAACTACTCTTCCAACCCCATGCTAAGCTCACCTCACATGGCCTCGGTGGGAGCCCTAAACCCATCTGAGGTGTGCCCCATTCCCAAACAAAGTAATGACAAAGTCTAGAGGAAGGATCTTCTGAATGAACCTCATTTCACCTCTCCATGGATTAATGTGAGGTTACTTGTTCTGGTTTTTGTCAGTCTAAAGGGAGGCAGTTCTTGAACAGGATCTGAGGGGATACCTGCAGGAAGGCACAACCAGATTTGGAGGCTCAGAAGGATCTCTACCTCCCCTTGGTATCTGAACTTCACAGATGCTAGAAAAGTCCACTTGTTTGCAAAGGAGAGATTGAAAAAGCCTCTAGAAGTCCCTCACAGGAACTGACATGTCAGAGATACATAGGTTGGGGGGTCTGGAGGAGGAGGACTGTGCACTGATGGAAATTGGAGAAGGCAAGAAAAAAACAGCAGATGGTGCCCAGGCCAAGGTTAAAAGATGCTGATGACTGAGGAGAGAGGGAGTTTCCTTGGTGCACTGCACACTGCCCATACCCAGACTGTGATACTAATCACTCACTTTCACCACCATAAGAAAAAATAGATCCTACACACACACACACATACACCCCAATGATATAATAGTCAGAAAATCCAACAGCTCCAGTTTAGCCAGAGCAAAAAAAAAACCATTCTGGAAATATTGCTCCATTTTTCAAAGAAGTCCTCTGAAACCAGCTCTTAATTTTACTGGGATGACTCTCCTTTCCCAAAGAGCACTCCAGCACCATCTCTGCAGCCCTTCTCCACAACTGTATGAATCACTCTGGCCTCGGGGAACTGCCACAGGTCACTTGAGCAGCTAAAAATACCTCAGAGGAAGCAGGACAGAAATACATCTATCCGCTGCCGTAACACCAAGCTCAGGAGGCCACACACCGAATTAACGTGTTCCCTTTTCTGCTGCTTCATTCCCCACAGGTTTATTCACTAGTGAAAGCAGATCTGAACAAGCACAGAGGTTTATAGGACACTTTTTGGAAAGCTGGGGTTTTTTTGGGAGGGAGGGGAAGGGTGGTGGAAAAAACCATCTATGTATTTCAAAAGCTATGATTCCCAGTGTTTTTCTGGCTCAGGGGTCTGTAGCACACGGGTTTCTACCAGAGTGATGAGTGGAATCTTGCTGAGCCAAGGGAGCTGAAGTGTATCTTCCATGGACTGCTCTGGGTGGCTGAGATATATTCACAGAATCACAGAATCACAGACTCACAGCCTGGCCTGGGTTGGAAGGGACCCCAAGGAGCACAGAGCTCCAACCCCCTGCCACAGGCAGGGACACCAACCTCCAGGCCTGGAGCTACACAAGGTTGCGCAGGGCCCCAGCCAACCTGGCCTTCAACATCCCCAGGGATGGGGCATCCACCCCTCTCTGGGCAGCCTGTTCCAGCCCCTCACCACTCTCTCTGTAAAAAACTTCCCCCTAATACCTAATTTAATCCTTCCTTCCTTTAGCTTCACTCCATCCCCCTTGTCCTGCCAGGCTCTGCCCTTGAACAAGCTGATTCCCCTCCTGTTCCTCTGCTCCCTTCAGGGACTGGCAGGCTGCAGTGAGGTCCCCCCACAGCCTTCTCTTCTCCAGGCTGACCCAGCCCAGCTCCCTCAGCCTCTCTCCAGATGGGAGCTGCTCCAGCCCTCTGACCATCTCCGTGGCTCCTCTGACCCCTCTCCAACAGCCCCACATCTCTCTCGTCCTGGGGCCCCAGCTCTGGACACAGGACTCCAGCTGGGGCCTCACAGGGCAGAGCAGAGAGGGACAATCCCCTCCCTGTCCCTGCTGCCACCCCTCTGCTGATGGAGCCCAGGATCCCATCTCCCTTCCCAGCTGTAAGAACACACTGCTGGCTCATGTCAAGTGTCTCATCCACCATGATGGCACTCTTGGTCCCCTTGGTCTTTGGGGCTGGGTGTTACAAGTGGCAGGTCTGGTTCACCTGAACCCTCGCTGCCCTCCAGGAGAGTGTGTGTTCATTGGAATCACTCCCACCTGCAAAACTGCATCCTGCCAACTTTTAAGTGAGAAGCTTCTGGCAAGAAGGGGACAGAAGGGGCATGAGGAGCCATGCCTCCAGCTGCTGTGTGTGAGGAGCTGCCCTGACTATGCTTTACCTATTTGCTGGACCCTGCAGTAAGTTTCTTTGTGTGTCTAGGGGGTGATGATGAGTCTGCATGAAGAAGAACCGTGGTGATCCCCCTGACTGTCCCATGCAGTGTGGCCAGGAATGGCCACATATCTCTACAGGTCCAAACCAGCCAGAAATATTTCATCTGGAAAATACACTCTTCTTTTCCAGCAATATTAAATTCTCTTCCCCAGACTGCACCCCATCAGGTCCAGCAACATATAAGTCTTGTAGCAAGAGCACCTTCAGAGTTGTCAATGGCTGTAAGTAAGCACTTGAGGGTTTTTAAGGGTTGTCATGCTCAGGCACAGGGGGAATCATCTATCCCAGTGTCCACAGACAGCCTCCAGCTGAAGGCAGATTTCTCCTGCAGTAACTACTATTCTTATGCATTGAATGTACAGCATAGGGCTGTTTTCCTCTCCACTGTGTTTAAAAGGAGCCTTGGATGCACAGGTCAGTTGGAGACATCTCCATGGGAGCTGTTTACAGTCAGACTGATGACGTTGTCCCTGCACATCCTCAGTATGTCATCATTCCCAACAATCCCACACCGGCACAGCGGCTGGCTGGGGGCAGCCAATACAGTGTGAAACCAAGTCCAGAGAATCCAAATGTCCTACGTGCTCTGAGAAATGTTACCTAAGTGATGAAAGGCCAACCAGGCTCTGAAGCCTGGTGCTGCAAGTGTAAACACGTTGAAGGAAACGTTTCCAGCAGAGGATGGACGTGGATTTTTGTTGCGGTGGCTGTAATGCATGATGGCCTGTGCCAAAGGCAACACATGCTCTCAATGCTGGTTACTTTATATAGAATATATACTTAGGCTTTATGGCAGCTTGGAAGAATGTCATGTCCTAAATGGAAACTAGTTACAGTGAAGGAGGCTGGCTGTGCTTCAACTTCTCAAGCAAGGATGCCAAAATGATAGAGGCAAGAAATTTAGGTTGGGAAAAGTATATAACAAAAATTGTGTCAGACTGCAAACAAACCAAAGAATAAGGAAAAAAAAAATAAAAATTGGAAACAGTCAAATAAACATCCTCCATGATGGTATTTCCAGACGCTAGATCTATGGTCTAAAGCTGGCCTGGATTTGTTTATGCTGGAAACAGTCATATCCGAGTTGAGAATTATTGCATTCACTTCCAGAAATAGCAAGAATACAACCACCAAACGCTGCCTCTTCTACAAGGGTTGTATCTGCTGGACAAGGCATACCAGAGATCCCCAGACAGCTAATGCCCGTGGGTTGATGTCATGAACATCACTGTTTTGCTTGACATGGCAGGAATGTATCTTTGAGTACAGGACACCTGGTATCTACTTAGAGGAATTTGGGCACATGATTAAAGCTTATTTTGCTGTGACTTTTAGCTGATTCCTCACATCCTCCCTCTTAGTTGGAAAAGTTATTGTTTCTTTTCCTCAGCTCCCTTGTAATGAGGTGAGGTCTGAGCACACTGGAGCAGACTGCTCCAGGCTGCTGCATGCTCATTTCCTCCAAGAAAACACCACTAAAATAGAAAGCAAAAAAACAACAACAAAAAAAAAAACCCTACCCATTTAAGCCCTTTTAACCCATTAGCATTTGCTTTATTCAGGCAGCTCTTGATTCCCCTTCCCCAAAGGTAGGTGGGAAAGGGGCCAGAGCCACATGTCCCACTGGTGAGCTGGGGGCCAGCTGGTGCCCGCTGGCTCGTGGCCAAGCTGCCCAGGCACCCAACTGAGCAAAAAGAAACAGGACATGCAGGTCCAATCTGCTTGCCCCATCCTGGCCCTTGGGAGAGGAAGGGTTTTTCTCATGAACTCACTGGGATCAAGCAAGACATTAATAAGCCAAACGGAGACTGTCTTGCTTCATCGTGCTGCCTGGCTCCCTTACAGTCCAAGCTGTTATTAAATTACCCAGAAAATGGGAGGAAAGAGCCCCACACTCCAGCTTTCCTAGCAGCCTTTGTCTCTGATTTGTGCCAGTCAGTCCCAAAACAAGATCCAGGCAGCAGGACACCTTTGCTGAGCTGTAACGTCTTGTGCGGGGATTTCGCTTCACAGCTCCCTCTGGACCCTGCTCCAGGGCACGATGGAAGAACAGGTGGCAGCTTTGACTTGCTGTCCCAGGCTCATGTGAGCAATGGAACTGCCAGAGCTTTGACCCCAGGAGCACAAAGGGGTGTTTGGTGCAGACTGGAGTTGAACACATTGGTTGTTTCAAGTTCGGGTTTATTTTCCGCGGTGCAGCCAAAGGACCTTCCAGCTCGTGCACCCAGCGTGCCCTGGCTGTCTCTGATGGTGGCAGGTGCTCAGGCCAGGGACAGTGGGTCAGGGTCCCCTTGATCCTACTTGTATTACTACTCCCAAAGTGAGCAAGAAAAGCGGTGTGGAGGTGGTGGGTTAGTTTAATGAACAGCTGCAATGGGCAGCCTGGGGAGGAGATGCCTGGAAGGCTCTCTGGGGACAGCAGGCATCTTAAGAGCCTTCCAGCCCATCAATACCTCATTAAAATGTTCTGGCTGTTCGTGGACAGGATGGTGATGAGGTTTCAATTCATCTTTGCTTTGGTTTTGTTTTCTTATCAATCCATAAAACATGTTACATGGACCAGTGGTGTACTCACCCTCTAGCAGAACTGGTATTTACCAGGTTGTTGCTGTCCATCCAGATCTGCTTGTAAGTGGCACACACACACACACAGACAGCTGTAATGGCTGCAGGAGACCCCTGAGGTTCTGAGTAACAGAGAGAACTGGGATTTGCAGTTTCATAATTAGACCTTTCCCTAATTTAAAACTCTAGCCAGCCAGCTCTCAAATTTCAACACTTTCCTGATGTTTATGATGCTCAGAAAAGTCAGCGGGTGTTTCAGGGAAAGCGACTGCATCAGGTTAAGTGAATTCCATTTGCTGAAATGGCTGAAAAGCCAGGTGTTGGAGGGAGAACACATACAGCCAAAGTCCTTTTCTACTTAACTCTGCTCTGCAGAGTGGCTGCTTTTCTTTTGGAGAAGGCCAGCATTCATGGCCAAGAAATTTGTTGTCAGTCCTTGGCTGCAATTTACGCTTCAGTGACTGCATGTTATAAATTTTGGCACAGGAAGATTGATGGAGTCTCATTTTTAAAGCATTATTATGCATTTTAAAATTATCATTGAAAACCCTCAGCGCTTGCATAGCAAGCACTTCCCATCTTTCTTGCCATCTGTATCATATTAGGGACTATAAAAATCTTCAACTGTGCTATTCCTGCTGAACACACTGGGGTAACTTCCTGACAGAGAGGGATGTTTGATGATGGGCTGCCTCAACTTTTTGTTGTATTTAATATGAAAAAGATCCCAACTCCTCTGCAGTTCTTCAACTCTTTGCTGGGGGAAGGAATTAATAAACTTCTGTTACTCAACAGTCAAGATCACACTATGAATTTACACCAGACTCTGCTGTGTTTTGCATCTGTCAGTTCAGCACTTCGAAGGAAATACTCAGACCCCCCTTGCCCCCCTCTTAATTTCTGGACCAAATTGTAACTTTGAAAGCTAAAATATTGATGATGGCAAATGATAAATCATCCTCAGAATTCAAACCAAATGATTGAAGTATTTTTCATATTTTCAAATATTCTTGGTGCTGTTTTCATCCTTGAAAACAATTAGACACCAGATTATTCCTCTTTTAGCTGAGCTGGAATGACCTGTGGGAAATGCTTTGAAATCCTTGTGGGTTGAGGCTTCAGTAACCACAAAGTATGAACATTTCAACCAAGTCTTGAGTTATTTTCTCCAACGAGTAGTTAATATATTATTGGTAATACATGAAGCTTTTGTCCTACCACAAAGGATGGCTTTAGCCATGGAAAACAACTGTATTTAATTCACTGTCACAGCCGAGTAGCTCCATGAATGATTATAAACAGCACTATGGGACACATCTGTGTCTGCTGCAGCCATCATTTGCTTGTTTTTATGCTTTGCTATTCCTTAGCAACAAAAAAAGAAGTTTGAAGAGCATTTCTTCTTAGAAATTACACTGGAATTGTTTTTTATGATCCTCTTTTACACTTGACAGTGCACCACTTGAGAAAGCTGCTTTGCTTGCCCTGCCAATCGCCTTTTGACTGCTCCCACTGTCTGCACTCACCCTTCTGCAATCCTTTATGGAATTCCTTATGCCATGGAAAATGCAACACCGCTTTCAAGATCTTAATTTGTAGATAGAAAGTGACAGTTGCAGCCAGTCACAGTCTCAATCATTGCAGATACCAGCCCGCAGCTTGGCCAGCTCCAGTATTTATTGCAGCCTTTGATCGTGCCAGGCATGAATACCTAGTGACTGCCCTGTGCTGCCTGGGTTAAAGGTTTAATGCTGTCACAGCTTCTGTTGACATTTTTCAGGTCAGGCTTGTGCTGTCCCACAGCTCAGAGATCTGCTGGGGCACTGAGTAGTTGGAGCGCATCTGCTGGGTGTTTCTGGTCTCCTGAGCTAGGCTGAGCCTTTGGTTCAGGATAAGAAGCACAAGTTTTTTTACAAAACATTTAGAAACAGATTTCCCCGTACCCAAAGCACCTAAGGTTTGATTCAGAAGCCTGACTGTCCTGTCCAAGGCTGTGACGGCAGAAGATGGTAATTAACTTCTAAGCACATGATCCCACTGGCTCCTGGCCATCACAGAAATACCTTGTAAGGACCCATGGATCAAGAACTGCCCTGTAGAGTTAGGCATTTAGAAACCCATTTCCCCCTACCCAAAGCACCTAAGGTTTGATTTAGAAGCCCTGCCCTTGGGGCAGCCCCGTGGCTTAGGGACTACTGAGGCACACATGGAGCTGGAGCAGCCAGCCTGGAGACAGCAGGAGATGGGGGTGCACACTCCATCCCCTGCCCTGCTGTGGCAGGCTTTGCTCTTGAGATAATCTTACTTCCAATCAAGGATATTTTCCATCTGGGGACTTTTGGGTTTTTTAAGACCCTTAATGTCAGAGTAAAAAATTACATTTTTTTGGGGGGGGGGAAGAGCTGTTCTGAGAGTTTAACCCCCCAGCTCCCAGGACCCTTGAGGCGCCTGCTGTGCTCTCACCACTGTGCCTGCCTGTTGTTTTCCAGAAGTGTGTAGAAGCTGCTCTGGGGCTTTCACACATGGCTGGAAAACCGTTTGCTCAGTAAATCTCCCGCATTCCAGCTCGAGAAGGTCACAGCTCGTCTGGTTCCAGAGACACCCTTCCTGCACACAGGCTGATGCACAGCCCCCATCCCACAGGTCCTCACCCAGACCCACAGCCGTGTGATGGACCCAAGTGCCCCTCAGCTTGGGCCTCCCAAGGGTAACTCTGCTGGCTCCTGGGTTTTGGGGCAGAGGAGCTGGCGGGAGGCAGCTCTGCTCCATTGCCACCAGTGCTGCTTTGTGTCAGTGGAGAATCTAGCCCTTTGTTTCCATCCTGACTCCTCCCTTCCTGCCTTTCCAGGCTAAAAGTTCCCAAAATATCCCCATTCTTCAATCAGAGACACAAGGTAGCCCTGATGTGTTTTGCAGACAGTGGCTGCTCCTCCCCATGGCCTCAGAAGGTCTCTATGAAACAGCTATTAAGCAAAGAAATCACACCAAGATGGTTATGAAGAAAAAAAAAAGCTATTAACTAAAATTTATTTATTTATTTATTTATTTTAAAGAGGAGATTTGGGATTTCCTCTGCTGGGTTTGCATCTAAAAGGATGGTGGCCATCCCTTGCATCGTCTCTCCCTCACTGGATCCAGCCCCACGCAAGCCCGGTGCAGGGGCTGCGCTGCACAAAGAGCTGCTGTAAATCAACCTGGCAGCAGCAATAACATTTGACAGCACCAGAAGAGCCCCTCGTTGGAAATGTCTGGCCCGTGGCAGGGTTGGTATTTATGCTCCTTGATAATTTGTCCATGCATCAGTTTATATATTTATTTATATATTATAAGCAGGGCACTTGCCAAGAAAAGAGCTGTGTTTTCTTTGGCCACCCCAAGGGTGTCTCTCTGTTTGGTTTCCAAAGCACACACGTAGAAACTGAAGGGACAAACTGCTGCACCAAGAAGAGTTAGTCATTTGTCAGTGTAGCCTCAGGATTATTTTTCCAGGTGGGTTTTGTAAGAGCCAGAAGGCAGGAGGGGGTACTGTGCAACCCAGTTGGTCTCCCAGAGCATATTCTTGGCCCATCCTTAGGACAGAGTCTTCTCAAATCTGAGAGCACCAGGAATGCAGCAAATGGGTTCAAAGTTGCGCCTTTGGTTTCCTTTCTGGGGGTGGGAGTGTCCAAGGGGCTGCAGGAAATTTTGGGGGTTGGTGTCTGCTGGTTCTCACGGGGCTGAGTCGGATGCTGCTTGGCCAGGATTGTGATGCCTGTCGGACACGCCGCAGGTTCCCCTAGAAGGGGAGTATTTTGGGAACAGTGCCTGGTACCTCTGAGGGGAGCATCGCTGCCTCGAGGCAGAGGTACCAGGGTACCTCTGAGGGGAGCATCGCTGCCTCGAGGCAGAGGTACCAGGGTACCTCTGAGGGGAGCATCGCTGCCTTGAGGCAGAGGGAAGCCTCCTGGGGCTCCTCGCTGGGGCTGTGGCCAAGGCATCGTCTGTGAGCTGGGGCTGGATGGCAGCCCCACCAAAACCGATGGGAATGTTGCTGTGGTTTGCAGCAGGGCCAAAATTTCAACCCCCCTCTGTGTGAGGTGGCTGTGAGCCAGGGGCTGGCACGTGGCTGCCCGAGTGACTCACTGCACCCCCCCCGCCCCGGGGCTGGGAGCTGCTGGTTTCAGACCAGGCAGGTAAGGAGCGCAGAGCTGGGACCTCGGGTTGCCCAAACGCAGGTGACTTGTGCTCCAAGGTACCTGAGGCACCTGCATGGGGCTGCAAAAGAGCCCCAGGATCCCCTTTGGGACACCCCAGGGCATCTCTAAACACCAACAGAAACCTATGTTTGGGCAGCTGTGGGCCCTCCTTGGTGTCACTGGGGAAGGGTCATCATCATGGTCTGGTACCTTTAGCATCTACCTTGTTCAGATCTCCCAGACAGCAGCACACACCACCCAGCTCAGCCCTGAGCAGGCAAACAACATTCAGCCAAACCTGAGCACTAATCCAGACTGAGTTTGAAGTGGTGTGAGCTTGTTTGAAGTGGCTGAAATGCTGTGAGCTTTGTCTATGGAGATGCTGGTGATCATCCTTTGGCTTCCTCTGCATCCTCATCCTCCCTTCCCTCCACTGGGAAGAAGCAGTAAATGAAACACCCTCCTTGGACTTTTCAAGCCTGGATGTCTGTAGTTGGCCTCTTGATTCTTGTATTCAGACACCTGAAAAGGACTTGGAGCCTGCCTGCTCTTGGTTGAGCTGGCTGACATCCAGACCAAGGTGGAGTTGTGCCAGATTAACGTGAATACTACTGAATTCTGTGTTTCCAGAAGCATGGCATCCTGTCCTGTCCTTGTCCCTGTGCTCTAGGACCATGCTCATACAAACCAGAACACTTCTGTGGGAGTTCACAACTTTTCCAAACAAGAAGTAGGGAGGCAATCCAAGTATGATGTGATGACCCCTGAGACAAATACAGCAGCAAGAATTCCTACAAGACAAACATAAAACACTTTCTTATAGACAGTGAAAAAAGTGATGGGAAGAACAAATACAGCTGAGAGAACACTTTGACTTCTGTTAGAACACTGGATTTCTTCAGCATCCTTTGGTCACCCACTGGCTTACACAGCCTGTAAGCACTGGGTAACTATGTTAGAGCAGTATGAGGCACTGGATGGGTTCTGCAGTGCCCAGTTCACCTGCTCTGCACAGATTTACCTTCCTAAACGGTACCTGCAAGAGGAGAGCTGAGATTTGGTCTCCATGTGCCGTGAAGTAAATGAATCAGGGTTTGAGTTGGGGGTAGAAGTAGCAGGAGAATTTGTTTTATGGAGACCCAGGTGTGCCCAAGAATGGCTTTATTCTTTTTCCTGAACACTCCAAAGAAGGGCTATCATTTCATTTCTCAGACCATGTGTTGCCTATACACTTTGGCTGCCTCACACTGTGCCCAGAAGCAAGTCCTGCCCAGGGCAGCACAGAGAGGTGTTAATAGGGAGGAGTTTGCAGTCAGTGCCTGGGTTGTCTGGTGGTTGGACCCTTCTCCTCCCAGGGCAGTAAAAATGGAAGGAAGACCAGAGACTCCAAGCCCACATCAATTTCTGCCTGTGTTCAGGGCAAGTTCACATGTTGGAGATGGTGCTCAGACAGGCTCCTGAGGGGCCAAGGATCTGGGGGTGTTGGTTGACACTTGCCTGAACATGAGCCAGCAGTGTGCCTGGGTGCCAAGAAGGCCAACAGCATCCTGTCTTGGATCAGGAACAGCGTGGCCAGCGGGGCCAGGGAGGTGACCATCCCCCTGTGCTCAGCACTGGTGAGGCCACATCTCAAATACTGGGTTCAGGTTTGGGCCCCTCACTACAAGAAAGACACTGAGGTCCTGGAGTGTGCCCAGAGAAGGACAACCTGCCTAGGGAAGGGGCTGGGACACAGGTCTGATGAGGAGCAGCTGAGGGAACTGGGGCTGTTCAGCCTGGAGAAGAAGAGGCTCAGGGGAGACCTTATTGCTCTCTCCAGCTCCCTGACAGGAGGTTGTGGTGAGCTGGGGTCAGCCTCTTCTCACCAGAGACAGAGACAGGCCAAGAGGGAACGGCTGCAAGTTGTGCCAGGGGAGGTTCAGGTTGGAAATGAGGAGAAATTTCTTCTCAGGAGGAGCGGTGGAGCACTGAATTGGGTTGCCTGGGGAGCTGGTGGAGTCACTGTCCCTTCAGGTGTTCAAGGAAAGGTTGGGTGAGCTACTTAAGGACGTGGGTAAGTGAGTGATGTGGGTGGCAGGAGGATGGTTGGACTGGATGATCTTGGAGGTCTTTTCCAACCGTAATGATTCTGTGAAGGATGCTCCTCCAGGATGCTCCTGTCCAGGCAGGCCAGGCATGGGTGGGCTCTTTCCAGAATCCTGCCTGGACAGTCATTAGCTCTTGGCCAGCTCCTCCATTCAACTCTCTCTTGGCTGGTAGGACATGAAGGAGGGATGGAGCAGATCATTCTTCCCAAGATGTTCTTCCAGGCATGCTCTGCCAGCTCCCTTTGCACTAGGGTGTTTTGCCATAATACTCCACCTTGGGCGTGCTCCACATCTCTGGTGCTACAGAGTTTGAGCAGAGACTTGGTCCTGCTTGGTCCTGCTGCAGGAGCAGGCAGCTGACAGCAGATGCTTCTCCCAGTGGACCTCAGCTGTGGCCAGGCCCTGCTCAGCAGGAGATCTCGTAACTCCAGCACATGCCCTGCTTCTTTGTACAGCTGTCCCATCTGCCTTAAGAAGGTGGCAGAGTCTCTCCTTGCACGGTGACCCAACACAATGAATTTCCAGAGGAGCTGCAGCTTCTCAAACGCAGCTGGTCTCTGCTGGTTCTGCACTGAGGGCACGAATCCCCCCACTGATGCTATTCTGGAGTTTACTGCTGCTCTATGCATTACCATGGGATGCTTGGATCAATTTTTACTCAGTCCTATGTAGGCCACTTCTTATTTTTAAAAAGGAAGTTCAAAGTCAAACTCCTCCCCAAAACTCCTTGAAAAGTGTATTAGGGTGTGACCTGGTTTCTTACAAGTTCTTCAAGCAGAACACTTTCCCCTCCACGTCCTCTTCCAGCTGTCCCTCCACTACAGCACCAGAGGGAGCACGCATCAGTCATGTCCCTAGCTGCTTGGGAACCTGCTCCATCCCTCCTGCTCCCACCAAGTGACCTAATTATGTCTTTGTTGTGAGCAGGTAAGTGCTGTAGGGGAAACTGTGATGGAAAGCTGGCTGGTATGATCTCTTTTTTTCCTGCCCCAATGATACCTGGAAAGGACTCTTTTGTCTTCTTCCTTTTCCCTCTGCTGTTGAAACTTTCCCCATGTAAGAGCAGAACTGGACAAGGATGTAGGAGCAGACAGCTTGCAGGCTGGGTATTGGCCTTGAAGCACCGTGGTGGACACCTGGCAGTGATTTGGTACTGGCAACATGGTGGCTGAATCCTACTGTGGGAGGACAATCCTTGTGCTTCAGTAGAGGATCTCCAAGAACATCTATCATCTTGCACCAAGCTTCTTTCCAGTCTTTAAATGAAGAAATTACCTCAATGCACATGGATTATTTTTGCTCCAGGTCACCCTTTCAGAGGGGACTCCATAGGTTTGAGCCACGCTCTTTCCTTTACTCTTAAAAAACTCTTTGCACAGTATTTAGATCCTAAATCCTGCTTCACTAATGGTTTCTACCTGAATTTGCTCAGTTCTGCAACGGGGCAGCAGGAATAGTTCCAGTCCCCCCCAACGAGGGGTCACACTGGCAGCCCCTTCCTGGCCTACACTGTGCCAATGTGCCTGGCTGGCCCAGGGGACCTGGGAAGGCACCATCCAACTCTGCAGTCAGGAATGGCCAAGGGGTAGGGAGAGACCTGGAATTACACCTGAGCCCTCTTCATGCCTGCTCTCCAGAAGCAGTAAGAGCACATCAGGTGGTGGAGGTGCTGATGGAGGTCAGACCCACAGTGCTGGACAGTCTCCTGGGAACCCACCGTGGGTCAAGGATGGGTGTAAGGCCCTGGGTGGGATGCAGCCTTGGTACAGACTGGCACAGCAGCTTACACTGTGCAGCAGCATCGCTTCTGCCAAGAGAGTTTCTGAATTTCACGTGACGAGTCAGTCTTGTTTGAGTGGGGGAATGTTGCTTCTCTTCAGCCTGAGCAGATTGTGTGCTGGTGGGACCTTGCTAATTTGCTTCCATCAGAAGAATAAATAATCCCTCAAGTCAGCAGCACTTCCTTGTTTTGAATTTCTATTTGTTTTGGTCTCTTGTTTTGAGCTGTCTCATTAGTTACTGGCAAAGGGCACTGAATTGTGCTTCCCTGGGAAAAACTGATCCCAATGAGAAGAGGCATTTCTGGGTGTAGAAACCCCAAGCTGCCTCCCTGCAAAGGGTTTGCTCTCCAAACCCACCCTGTGGCAGCCCCACACAGCTACATCGACAACTTTGCTGTTGCTGCTCTCCATGAATACACCACCTGGCATATGCAGCCAGTTCCCAGGAGAACTTCCACCTTTCATCAGCATAGAGGGCAAAGACTGACCCTGTGGCAGGGGAGGCTGGTGGGATTCACAGGCACTCACAGCCACCCAGCACAGCTGTTTTGACTGGTTAGGCCACTGGGACTCCAGTGAGCCTCTGTCCTGTCTTGAAATCATGGGCTGCCCCTAGGTCCTCTGCTCTGGTCAGGAGGAAGGCTACTCCTGAGGTGGTGAATGCCTCAGTGAGCCAAAGCGATGGGAGCCAGCTCTCAGCATCTGGTCTGAAGCCAGGTCTGAGCCCCAGCTGGAGCCAGTTCATCCTGTCACCCTGGTTCAGGGTCTTGGACATGACTGCTGCTCTTAGCACATGTTCCTCCAGGCAAACCCTCAGGGTGAAGTGTGGTGTGGGAGACCAGGGAAGTCCTGCTTCCAAAGCTGCTTTCCCTAGCCACATGAATACTGGTGGCTGCTCTGAACACCATAAATCTGCCTGTTCCTCATCCCTCAAATCCCTTTTGGTGCCCACAGGCTGTCCTCTGGCCCTGTCCATGACTCTTCCACACTCAGTGCCAACTGGTTTTTCATGTGGAAACCAGATCCTCTACTCGAGGCTTTCTCTGGGCTGACAGGACACCCCTGCTCCCTCCTGAGCTCAGCTGTGCTTGCCCAGCCCTCTCCAGGGCTAGCTCTCCTGTCCAAGCTGGACTTCTCCTCGTGCTGGTTCATCCCCTCTGAGAGAGTGGGATTTGCTGGTGTGCAAAGGGCATCAGAGAAAACCTGGGAATGCCATGAGATCAGCCATTAATTGAATGCTTAAATATTACAGGATTGGTAACCCCCCTGTGTAGCATCCCTGAACTCATCATGGCTGTGACCAGGAGTCAACTTCTTTGACTTCACAGCACCAGCAGGAGAAATAGGGAAGGTTTCTCTCCAGCTTCCCCAGCCACAGATTCCCAGTATCTGTGCACACAGGGTCTGCCCCACTTCTTTCATCCCAGATCTCTGAGCCATTCGATGTTTTCTGCTAGGAGATTGGGAACAGACACTGTCTGTGCTTTGTCCATAGAGATTCGTAATGGAAGCTCCACTCCTGGCATGAATGGAGGATGGATGGGACCATGTGAGGATGAGGCAGTACTCAAGGTCTCAGCACAGCCACGTGCAGCATCTTGGTGACCCAGAGCAGGAAAATGAAGTGCAGACCAAGCCACGGGGCAGCATGGAGCCGTGAGCAGTTGGGTAGAAAGAGCAGAAGTGAAGGGGTGGCACACACAGGTAAGGATGAAAATGGCTGTGGGCAAATGAACAGTGTCACCTTCTGGCTCATTGCAGTGGGACAGCTGGAGACCTAAATGGTCACAGTCAGTGTCAGCTCCACATCCAAAGCCAGCAGTGGCTGCCGGAGGAAGAAAGCCACAAGAGATGTGACACAACCTTGTCCTCTGTGCCATCGCGTGTGAACCTGGGCAGATCAGAGGGGGCTGATGTCTGGTGCTGGTCAGTCAATGGGTGTGAGACAATGAGTGTTATCAGCTGGATTTAACCCAAACCCACCCCCTGGGCTGTCTGAGCAGTCTTGCACCGTGCCTGGGTGCGTTTGATGAGCGCTGCTGTTGCCTTGTCGTGGAATTTAATTCTCCCCAGTGCTGAAGGGAGATTGAGGCAGAGCAGGGTGGCTGCAGACAGCAATGTTTCCTCAGCCTCATGCTGCACAGAGTGGGTGTTGCAGCCTTTACCTCCCTCGTGCATGATGACATCTGCCCAAGTGTTGCCCAGAGGAGGAGACCAGCCACAGGACCCAGGCCATGCCCAGCACATCTGCACTGACAGACAGACCTCGTTCTCCCACCAGCAGCTCCCAGGGTGCAGTTTGGAGCCCACAGCCCCTTTCTAGACACAGATCCATGAAGCTGAGCAGCTGCTGGTCAAGGCTGCCTGAGTCTGGACAAGAGGAAGGTGGGATCAGAAAGGCTCACTGCAGGTGCCTGGCATGCAGAGGGTTAATCTCTGCTGTGTTGCAGCTTTCCAGCTCTGCAAACAGGGGGTGGGTGCCAGGATAAATTTGACTTTTTTCCTCAGGATCTGTTTGAGGTGAGAGTTCCCTGGCTCAGGCAGTTTGTGCTCCATTGAAGATCATCTGCACCAGGAGATATTTATAACTGTTTTCCACACGCTTGAATCTTCCCAAAGACAGGGAGAAATCTGTCTCAGGGGCGTGGGACAGATCCAACGTGCTGGTTTTCTCTGGTGTATTTGGTGACTACCTGGCCATCAGTCTTTCTAACACAGACAGATACAGGAATAATCATCTCAGGAAGGAGAGAGCATGTGGGATGTGAAAGGCTGGCTCCTCCTCAAAGGAGATCTTACTGTGGGCTCCCAGGGTTTCACTCAGCCTTCACAAATAGAAGGAAGAGACTCCCTGGAGGATGGGAAGCATGAACAGGTAATAGGGCTATTAACAGCTAAAACTGTTATTAAAACTATTACCATCATGGAGTTTATTAAAATGCTTCCAACTAAACAGGCATGTGTTAATAATGACAATACAAACAAGGCTGCAGGGCTGACTCATAAGCAGTCAAGTGTTTTCCCTCTTTGCAGTCATGGTGCTGGTCCCAGTTAGCCACTCACTGCAAACCAGTGTGCCAGAAGCTGCAGCAGAGTGAAAACTGCTCATGACAGCTGGGAGAGCCAGAGAGTGAGTCATGGCTGCTGTTGATACCTACAAGATTTTCCTGAATGACAGTGGATGCTAGAAATAGAAAAATACAGTTGAGGAGAGGTTGAAACAGATAAATCACCCCAAAGCCCTGATTCATCACTTCTCTGGCCATTAGCTATGTGGGAAAGAAGTCACGGCCTCCAGATGAATAACCCTCTGTCTGCAACAGTGACGTAGCTGAGGACAAACGCTTGAGCCAACAACAGAAACAGTCAACTGTGTGAAGCTCAAGTTTGTCTCCATAGTGCTGTGTATTTTTAGAAGTGGCAGGAATATTATCTGGACCCTTCAGAAGCTTCTCCTCCTCCTGGCCCTGCAGCAGCGTGGCCAAGCCACGGCTCACGTGGATGTGCTGGAGAGAAAGGGAGCCTTGCGTGGCTGGAGGCTTCTCCCACGTCATTTCCTGGGGACCTTCCCAATAAAGCCCATTCCCAGTGAGGAAAATGATCCCTTCCAGTGTAATTTTCTGGAAGTCAGGATGGGAAGTCCTTTCCCTGGGGTATTCCTGCTGTTATGTGCTCCAGAAGATGTTAAGCCTGGCCTTTCTTCCCTTGAAGTCAGTTGGGTTTCCCTTTGTTTCATTACTAAATCACGACAATTCTTCTCATCATTTTTATCACCAGCTCCTCTGTTTTTAAAAAAACAAACCTAAAATCAGGCAGCTGGTTTTGGGACTCGTTTTTCTTTGAGTTCTTTTTTAATTAAAATATCTAGATGAGCTGTGGAGGACGGGTTAGGTTCAGGGTGACTGAAAGGCAAAGAAAAGAGATGGAAATGCAGGAAGACCTGGTTTCTGAGCCAGTCCTGCACTTCTCAACAGATGTTTAGCAGGTGAGCTCATGAGCCAGTGACAAAACCTGCTGGGAGCCTTCTGTGGGGTCTGAGGTGCTCTGCAGGACATTAGCACTTGGGAAAGGAAGACCATTTTCCATTCCATGGGCAGGGGCTGGAGAAAGCTGTACAGAAAGCCTCTGTCTCATCCAGCTTTATGCCAAGGTCAGGGCTTCTGCTGCTCTGGCCAATGTCCCTTTTCAAAGGGTTGTTTGTATTGGGTCTGCTCAGCCCACCCTGTGCACAGGTATTTATTTACTGGCATTCAGCACTGCACAGCTGGGAAAGATCCTCTCAACTAAACAGGCTCCAAGTTTAGAAGCAGCTCACTGACTTGTTCCCATGCAGAAAGGCCACTGACACACAGCATCCATCGTGTCCATCGAGCTCTCAGCCATGGGACCCACTCCAAGCACAGATCCTGAAGTGCTAAGCCCAGGTCTGCTAGGACAGGCAAAATGTCTAAGAGACACATAGACACTCCCTAAACTACCAAATCCTTCCTGAACTTTCCCAGCAGCCAAATTCCCACAAAGCCGTGCTGTGCTGAGCAACAGATCATGTTCCTTGCTACAGCAGCAAGAGATCACAGAATCACAGAATTGTAGGGGTTGGAAGGGACCTCAAGAGATCATCAGGTCCAACCCCCTGCCAAAGCAGGGTCCTGAAGGAAATGCTGAAGGAAACCCCACAGCACTCTGCTACTTCAGGAGGCAGTAGGCATCCTGAGGCTGAGGAGCTGTATGTCAAAGAAGAGGTGATTCCCACCCCCCAAAAAAGGCACAAATTCCACCCAGCTGCAGAAGCCAAAGGTGAAAATGCAGTGAAGTGAAGAAGATACTTAATTCACAATCTTTTTCTCTTTTTTTTCTTCTTCTTCTTCATTTACTGACTGGTTCTATTGATTTTCTCCTTCAACTGAAATTTTAGAAAGAAGAAATGATCTTCCCCAGCTCCCCAGTAAAATGTGCTGCTGATTCCAACACTCTGCTCTGGACCCCAGCCCTGGGTGATTCGTAGCACAGCCCAATACGTGGTCAGTGTTATTTACTAAACAGCACCAGTGTCCTGAGACCCTGGGGTGGGAGTCACGGGGAGTCTGAGCAGCACCCAGCTACCAGCCCCCTGAGTTACAATCTGCTTGTGTTGAAGGCCCAACCTTTATTATTAGCTTGATAATTACTTTATTGTGAGAACTCATCACCCTCGGAAGTAATTAATTTCTTGGAATCAAGCAGAACAGATGGGCTTCTAATTTATTTGAAATCACACAGGGAGCAGGGGAGTCTCTACCCCAGTTTGATAAACACAGCATTTTAACCTGACAGCTTACTCCCTTCCAGAGGTCTGAGGAGATATCCCTTTGGGTAACTGGTGCTGACTCATTGCAGGGCTGAAAGCTCAGGATGTGACCGATTGATGAAGCGTGGCCTCTCTTTAATACCTTTGGGCACACTTCCTCTAGGCAGGATGTGCAGAGACCATGAGGGGAGCTGCCCTGCTGTGATGGCACTTTGTTGGCTGCTGAATTCATGGCAGATTTATTCAGCTGGCCAGGTGCAGAGGTTCCCTGCAAACAGCTGGAGCTCTCTCCTCATTCCTCCTTGACATGGAGCACTTCTCACAGGTACCAGCCTTGCTCTAGCCCCCCACTCACCTCCCTGCTGCTGGGTGAATCCCTGCCCGTGCCGCAGCCCCGCAGGGCTGTGGATGGGATGTTTCTCATCTCCACACAGGCAAAGGGTTCCATTCAAACTCCAAACTGCCCAGTCTGCTCATGGAGTCCTTGATTTGCCTTCCTGCAGATTGAAAGGCCATCTGAACTCTTGCACATCAGGGCCTGGGAACAGACAGGCAGCTGAGAGGGAGCAAACACCGCCCCCCCTCCCCAGCAAGTCATTAAGAGGGTGAAGCAAGAGTGAGACATCTTGGGCTGCACCCAAACAAGGTGGAGAGTGGACTGGAGCCACCCTGGGCTGGTGAGGTCTCTCTGCATGGAGATGAGGCAGTGAGGCAACAACTCCCAGTTGCTGTGCACGGGGAGGAGAGGTCTGGCATGTGGGGATCCGCTGTCTCGATGGAGATGTAGCTCCTTACTCTGCTCTGCAATTTTGGCTCCCCCAGGGCCGTGCTGCTGGACAAACTGTGACCCCCATAAACCTCAGAGCCTGGAAAAATCCATTTTGAAATATGCCAGCAATGCTGGTAGAAATTTCTGAAGAAAATCAACAGTGAAAATACCTAGGGTTTTTTGCTTCAGTCAGTGGAAAAAGATCTTTCCCCCCCCTTTCCTTTCCCCCCAGCCCAAATTTCCAACATCTCTGCAGAAATCAGACCTCTTCCAGTAATGAGGGTTTTTTTTATTTTGTGTAAATCCAGTTTTTTCCCTGGCAAAAGGTCTGTGTGGGAGGCTTCCAGACAGTCGCTTTCTATCTGCCAGGAGTGCATCAACCCAAATCCTGGAGTGAGTGCTGGGGGCACATGATAACCCCAGGACACTGAAAATGCACAATCGTTAAAGGTGCAGTAATTAATAGAGAGGAAGGCAGAGGTCCCCTCTCTGGGGTCCCAGCCCAGCAGGAAGATGCAGGGGCTGCCTCACCCAAACGTCAGGGCTCTGACAGCTCCTGCCTCCCCCCAAGGATGTGCTTTGCCTGGAGGAACCATCCAGCCAAAAGCCTCTCTCTGTTCACAGGCATAGTGCCATGAGTGCTTGTTCCCCCACCATTCATTCACTCTGGGACTGCGTGGGTGTCAAAAACTCAGTCCTGCCTTTGCCCATAACAGGAGAGGAAACCAGGGTGCAAACCACTTGAATCCCTGACATTGTCTCCCCGTTCTTGCTGGGAATGACCTAATCCACACTATTGTTTCCTACTCCACTTGCATTTCCACTTACCCACATTTCCATTCTTTCACCAGTTCTTAAAATATTTTTTGACCTTTTTACCAGGAAAGAGTGGAGATCTGACAGGGCCTTTCTTCTTCAGCTTGGGAAAAGCTCATTCCTCCACAACATAGTTCTTGTTCTGTTTATCTAGAGCTCAGCAAAGAGAAGAAAAATGTGGAGTTTATTCATCCTGAGGAAAAAAAAGCAGTTTTACATATGACAGCCCTTGCTCAAGCAGGCATTAATCCTCCTGGTCAGCTGTGCTGCTCTGTCCTCTCTGCTGCTGTTGTTCTGGTGGATTAAGACCAATGTGGATCTTCCTACCCTGCTTGTTAATTTGCTTTCTAAAATAGTGGGCTGACACAGCCTTGGAGAGAGTGGTAAGTCATGTCTGTATGGTCACCTTGCTGCTGTATGGTCACCTTCTTGATACCTTGTGCCAGGTTTTCTTTTCTGCTGGTTTCAACTGGGACACTCAAAGTTTTCTCTCTTTGGCTGGGACTTCTTTAAATGCCTTCTTATACCCTACTGCTGGGAACATTTCCCTCAGCACAACTCATCTTTTGACCCCAATCTGTCCCAATTTCTGGAGGCATTTTTCCATAGGAGCTCAGGCAGCTCATGGCTCGTTGCAAGGACAAACTTTCCAGGGGGCTGAATGTCTTTCCAGCCACTGAATGGGCTGGCAGGAACTCACTTGCCAGCTCCAAGGACGTCACTGGGGTGCTGAGGTTTGAGACAAGTAGTCTTGTAGGATGACATGAGGAATTGGGCCCACTGGAAGTGGTGTGAAGATCCATGGTGATGACAGCAACCCTGGGGACCTCTCCTTTCTTCCTGCCCGTGGCAAAGGGCCCTTAACTGTTGTCCCTCTCTACAGGTTTGAATGGACAGATGGGGAAAAAATCCTCCCTTAGCAGTGATCTAGTCAGGAGGAGAGGCAGAGGTGTACTGCTAGTGGGAGTAAACACAGAGGAGCAAGCCTGGAAAGCTGAAGGATTTATTAAATCCTGCCTCACTTTCCCAGGCAGACCTTTGAGAATGCACCAGCTGAGCTTTCCTCAACTTCAAAACCTCGCAACATTTTGACTTCTGCAGTAATAACAAGAAAAAGCTGCACTCTGAGACATCTCACCTGCATCAGCTCCAGCTCCTGTCCCATCTCGTGGTGACACATGACTTGTCAACGCTGCAGGCCTGTGGCAGTGACCTCCACGTGTTGTGTGTCCCTTGGTGCAGCCTGGCATCTTGACAGTCTGCCCAGATCTCGTGCTCACTGGGGCAGGGAACGTGCACATGACTTCCCAGGCTCCTTTACTTGCTGGTTTTCCTTTGATTCTACATGGTCTGATGGTGCAAAGCGAGTGCAATCCCCACACAGCAAAGAAACCTAAGGATAATCCTTGTGGGGTTGGGCATCTGATTCTTCCTGCCCCAGATCCCTACAGCAGCTTCCAAATCTCCTTATACTTTGGCACCTTAGAATTAAAGCAGTTGGCTTAAAAGGAATCACAGCATGGATACAGTATAAAGCCAGACATGGTTATAAAAAGCCTGCTTCTAAATTTAAACCTCTGTTAAGAGCTAATTTAAGCACCTAATTATACTAAAAATGCATGAGCCCCAAATTTGCCAATTAAAAGTTAATTAAATGAAAAATCAGCGAGCTACAATTTGTCAGTTAATTCCATCTGCTTCCTGCAGCTTCCTGCAATCCCATGGCTTTAAACTGCTCCCTACAATGGGAACCATTCTCCAAGTCATTGCAATCAGACAGATGTCCAAAACCCTAGAAAAAGCCCAAAGCTTACTAAAACCCAGGCACAATTAGCAACCTCAGCCTTTGGGAAACTGCCCAAACATCTCACAATAGATGGGGATATTTAGGAGATGAGGTCTTTCTATTGCTGCCTGCTGGTCCCTCCCCAGCTCCCATACGTGCAGAGGGGGTGACATGTACAAGGGCAAGTGGTCCACGCACTGGACCCTTTGGGAGTTATTGCTGGACGTTTAGCATGTTTTGTATTGCAGTCTGCTGGGGACGAGAAAACCACCTTAGGAGGTACCTGGAATGTTCCCTCTTTTCTGGCAAAGGAAAAGGCTGAAAATCAGAGTAACAGGGGCTGCTTCTGTCTTCTTTTAAGAGGTTTCAGGCAAGGTACATCTTTCAGCAGTAGCTTCTTTAGTTTGGGAGTTATTGCTGGACATTTAACTTGTTATGAATTGCAGTCCGGAGCGGCCTTCCATTGCAAACATGCTAAACGTCTAGCAATATCTCCCAAACCAAAGCAGCCAGCACCAAAAGACATACATAGCCTGAAACCGCCCCACGGCACCTACAAGCATTCCCATTTCACCTTGGGGCTCAGGGCTATGTCATTCAGACGAAACATCCTCATGCGACATACTGAGGGATTTTTGGAGCCCGGAGCGGCCTTCCATTGCAAACATGCTAAACGTCCAGCAATAGCTCCCAAACCAAAGCAGCCAGCACCAAAAGACATACAGGGCCTGAAACCGCCACATGGCCCCTACAAGGAGCCCCTCTGACCCTGGGGCTCAGGGCTTTGTACTTTGGAGGAAACCTCCTGATGTGACATACAGGCGGATTTTTGGAGTCTGGTGCGGCCTTCCATTGAAACGTGGTAAAGGTCCAGCAATAGCTCCCAAACCAAAGTAGCCAGCACCAAAAGACATACATGGCCTGAAAGCGCCCCATGGCACCTACAAGCAGCCCATTTCACGTTGGGGCTCAGGGCTTTGTTCTTCGGAGGAAAAGTCCTCATGCGACATACATTGGGATTTTTGGAGACCGGAGCGGCCTTCCATTGCAAACATGCTACACGACCAAATATAGCTCCCAAACCAAAGCAGCCAGCACCAAAAGACATCCATGGCCTGAAACCGCCCCATGGCACCTACAAGCAGCCACTCTGACCCTGGGGCTCAGGACTTTGTTCTTTGGAGGAAACCTCCTCATGCGACATACTGAGGGATTTTTGGAGCCCGGAGCGGCCTTCCATTGAAACGTGCTAAACATCCAGCAATAGCTCCCAAACCAAAGCAGCCAGCACCAAAAGACATACATGGCCTGAAACAGCTCCATGGCACCTACAAGCAGCCCCTCCGACCCTGGGGCTCAGGGCATTGTTCTTTGGAGGAAACCTGCTCATTCGACATACTGAGGGATTTTTGGAGCCCGGAGCGGCCTTCCATTGAAACATGCTAAACGTCCAGCAATAGCTCCCAAACCAAAGCAGCCAGCACCAAAAGACATACATGGCCTGAAACTGCCCCACGGCACCTACAAGCAGCCCCTCTGACCCTGGGGCTCAGGGCTTTGTTCTTCGGAGGAAACCTCCTCATGTGACATACAGAGGGATTTTTGGTTCCCGGAGCGGACTTCCATTGAAACGTGCTAAACATCCAGCAATAGCTCCCAAACCAAAGCAGCCAGCACCAAAAGACATACATGGCGTGAAACCGCCCCACGGCACCTACAAGCAGCCCCTCTGACCCTGGGGCTCAGGGCTTTGTTATTCAGAGGAAACCTGCTCATTCAACAAACTGAGGGATTTTTGGAGCTCGGAGCGGCCTTCCATTGAAATGAGCTAAACATCCAGCAATAGCTCCCAAACCAAAGCAGCCAGCACCAAAAGACATACATGGCGTGAAACCGCCCCATGGCAGCTACAAGCAGCCACTCTGACCCTGGGGCTCAGGGCTTTGTTCTTTGGAGGAAACGTCCTCATTCGACATACTGAGGGATTTTTGGAGCCCGGAGCGGCCTTCCATTGAAATGTGCTAAACGTCCAGCAATAGCTCCCAAACCAAAGCAGCCAGCACCAAAAGACATACATAGCCTGAAACCGCCCCACGGCACCTACAAGCATTCCCATTTCACCTTGGGGCTCAGGGCTTTGTTCTTCAGAGGAAACCTGCTCATTCGACATACTGAGGGATTTTTGGAGCCCGGAGCGTCCTTCCATTGCAAACATGCTAAACGTCCAGCAATAGCTCCCAAACCAAGGCAGCCAGCACCAAAAGACATACATGGCCTAAACCGCCCCATGGCACCTACAAGCAGCCTATTTGACCGTGGGGCTCAGGGCTTTGTTCTTCGGGGGAAACCTCCTCATTCGACATACAGAGGGATTTTTGGAGCCCGGAGCGGCCTTCCATTGAAACGTGCTAAACGTCCAGCAATAGCTCCCAAACCAAAGCAGCCAGCACCAAAAGACATCCATGGCCTGAAACCGCCCCATGGCACCTACAAGCGGCCCCTCTAACCCTGGGGCTCAGCGCTTTGTTCTTCGGAGGAAACCTCCTCATGCGACATACAGGCGGATTTTTGGAGCCTGGAGCAGCCTTCCTTTGAAACGTGCTAAACGTCCAGCAATAGCTCCCAAATCAAAGCAGCCAGCACCAAAAGACATACATGGCCTGAAAGCACCCCATGGCACCTACAAGCAGCCCCTCTGACCCTGGGGCTCAGGGCTTTGTTCTTCGAGGAAACCTCCTCATGCGACATACAGAGGGATTTTTGGAGTTTAGAGCGGCCTTAAATTGCAAACATGCTAAACGTCCAGCAATAGCTCCCAAACCAGAACAGCCAGCACCAAAAGACATCCATGGCCTGAAACCGCCCCACGGCACCTACAAGCAGCCCCTCTGACCCTGGGGCTCAGGGCTTTGTTCTTCAGAGGAAACCTCCTCACGTGACATACTGAGGGATTTTTGGAGTCTGGTGCGGCCTTGCAGTGCAAACATGCTAAACGTCCAGCAAAAGCTCCCAAAGCAAAGCAGCCAGCACCAAAAGACATCCATGGCCTGAAACCGCCCCATGGCACCTACAAGCGGCCCCTCTAACCCTGGGGCTCAGTGCTTTGTTCTTCGAGGAAACCTCCTCATGCGACATACAGGCGGATTTTTGGAGCCTGGAGCAGCCTTCCTTTGAAATGGAGCTGCTAAACGTCCAGCAATAGCTCTCAAACCAAAGCAGCCAGCACCAAAAGACATACATGGCCTGAAAGCGCCCCATGGCACCTACAAGTAGCCCATTTCACGTTGGGGCTCAGGGCTTTGTTCTTCGAGGAAACCTCCTGATGCGACATACAGAGGGATTTTTGGAGTGCAGAGCGGCCTTAAATTGCAAACATGCTACACGACCAAATATAGCTCCCAAACCAAAGCAGCCAGCACCAAAAGACGTACATGGCCTGAAACGGCCCCATGGCACCTACAAGCAGCCTATTTGACCGTGGGGCTCAGGGCTTTGTTCTTCGGGGAAACCTCCTCATGCGACATACAGAGGGATTTTTGGAGCCTGGAGCGGCGTTCCATTGAAACGTTCTAAAAGTCCAGCAATAGCTCCCAAACCAAAGCAGCCAGCACCAAAAGACTTCCATGGCCTGAAACCGCCCCACGGCATCTATAAGCAGTCCCTTTCCCCTTGGAGCTCAAGGCTTTGTTCTTCGGAGGAAACGTCCTTATGCGACATACAGAGGGATTTTTGGAGCCCGGAGCCGCCTTGAATTGAAACGTGCGAAACTTCCAGCAATAGCTCCCAAAACCAAAGCAGCCAGCACAAAAAACCTACATGGCCTGAAACAGCCCCAGGGCACCTACAAGCAGCCCCTCTGACCCTGCGACTCAGGGCTTTGTTCTTTGGAGGAAACCTCCTCATTCGACATACAGAGCGATTTTTGGCTTCCGCAGCCCTTTCAATTGAAAACATGCTCAACGTCCAGCAATAGCTCCCAAACCAAAGCAGCCAGCACCAAAAGACATCCATGGCCTGAAAGCGCCCCATGGCAGCTACAAGCAGCCCCTCTGACCCTGGCGCTCAGGTCTTTGTTCTTTGCAGGAAACCTCCTTATGGTACACAGAGAGGGAATTTTGGAGGTCGGAGCGGCCTTCCATTGCAAACATGCTAAACGTCCAGCAATAGCTCCCAAACCAAAGCAGCCAGCACCAAAAGACATCCATGGCCTGAAACCGCCCCACGGCACCTATAAGCAGCCCCTTTCATCTTGGAGCTCAAGGCATTCTTCTTCGGAGGAAACGTCCTTATGCGACATACAGAGGGATTTTTGGAGCCCGGAGCGGCCTTGAATTGAAACGTGCGAACCTTCGCGCCATAGCTCCCAAAACCAAAGCAGCCAGCACAAAAAACCTACATGGCCTGAAACAGCCCCAGGGCACCTACAAGCAGCCCCTCTGACCCTGGGGATCAGGGCTTTGTTCTTTGGAGGAAACATCCTCATGCCACATACAAAGGGATTTTTGGAGGCCGGAGCGGCCTTCCATTTCAAACATGCTAAACGTCCAGCAATAGCTCCCAAACCAAAGCAGCCAGCACCAAAAGACATCCGTGGCCTGAAAGCACCCCATGGCACCAACAAGGAGCCCCTCTGACACTGGGTTCTGGGCTTTCTTCTTCACAGGAAATCTCCTCATGCGACATACAGAGGGAATTTTGGAGGCCGGAGCGGCCTTCCATTGCAACCATGCTAAACGTCCAGCAATAGCTCCCAAACCAGAGCAGCCAGCACCAAAAGACATCCATGGCCTGAAACCGCTCCAGGGCACCTACAAGCAGCCCCTCTGACCGTGGTGCTCAGGGCTTTCTTCTTCGCAGGAAACCTCCTTATGCTACATACAGAGGGAATTTTGGAGGCCGGAGCGGGCTTCCATTGCAAACATGCTAAACGTCCAGCAATAGCTCCGAAACCAAAGCAGCCAGCACCAAAAGACAACCATGGCCTGAAAGCGCCCCATGGCACCTACAAGCAGCCCCTCTGACCCTGGGGCTCAGGGCTTTGTTCTTTGGAGGAAACCTCCTCATGCGACATACAGAGCGAATTTTGGAGGCCGGAGCGGGTTCAATTGCAAACATGCTAAACGTCCAGCAATAGCTCCCAAACCAAAGCAGCCAGCACCAAAAGACATCCATGGCCTGAAACCCCCCATGGCACCTACAAGCAGCCCCTCTGACCCTGGGACTCAGGGCTTTGTTCTTTCGAGGAAACCTCCTAATGCTACATACAGAGGGAATTTTGGAGGCCGAAGCGGCCTTCCATTGCAAACATGCTAAACGTCCAGCAATAGCTCCCAAACCAAAGCAGCCAGCACCAAAAGACATCCATGGCCTGAAACCGCCCCATGGTGCCTACAAGCAGGCCCTCTGACCCTGGGGCTCAGGGCTTTCTTCTTCGCAGGAAACTTCATTATGCTACATACAGAGGGAATTTTGGACGCCGGAGCGGCCTTCCATTGCAAACATGCTAAACGTCCAGCAATAGTTCCCAAACCAAAGCAGCCAGCACCAAAAGACATCCATGGCCTGAAACCGCCCCATGGCACCTACAAGCAGGCCCTCTGACCCTGGGGGTCAGGGCTTTGTTCCTTGGAGGAAACCTCCTTATGCTACATAGAGAGGGAATTTTGGAGTCCGGAGCCGCCTTCCATTGCAAACATGCTAAACGTCCAGCAATAGCTCCCAAACCAAAGCAGCCAGCACCAAAAGACATCCATGGCCTGAAACCGCCCCATGGCACCTACAAGCAGACCCTCTGTCCCTGCAACTCAGGGTTTTGTTCTTTGGAGGAAACGTCCTTATGCTACATAGAGAGGGAATTTTGGAGGCCGGTGCGGCCTTCCATTGCAAACATGCTAAACGTCCAGCAATAGCTCCCGAAACAAAGCAGCCAGCACCAAAAGACATCCATGGCCTGAAAATATCCCATGGCACCTACAAGCAGCCCCTCTGACCCTGGGGCTCAGGGCTTTCTTCTTTGCAGGAAAACTCCTCATGCCACATACAAAGGCATTTTTGGAGGCCGGAGCGCCCTTCTATTGCAAACATGCTCAACGTCCAGCAATAGCTCCCAAACCAAAGCAGCCAGCACCAAAAGACATACATGGCCTGAAATCGCCCCATGGCACCTACAAGCAGCCCCTCTGACCCTGGCGCTCAGGGCTTTGTTCTTTGGAGGAAACGTCTTTATGCTACAAACAGAGGGAATTTTGGAGGCCGAAGCGGCCTTCCATTGCAAACATGCGAAACGTCCAGAAATAGCTCCCAAACCAAAGCAGCCAGCACCAAAAGACATCCATGGCCTGAAACCACCCCATGGCACCTACAAGCAGCCCCTCTGTCCCTGGCACTCAGGGCTTTGTTCTTTGGAGGAAACCTACTTATGCTAAATATAGAGGGAATTTTGGAGGCCGGAGCGGCCTTCCATTGCAAACATGCTAAACGTCCAGCAATAGCTCCCAAACCAGAGCAGCCAGGACCAAAAGACAACCATGGCCTGAAAGCGCTCCATGGCGCCTACAAGCAGCCCCTCTGACCCTGGGGCTCAGGGCTTAGTTCTTTGGAGGAAACGTCTGTATGCTACAAACAGAGGGAATTTTTGGAGGCCGGAGCGGTCTTCCATTGCAAACATGCTAAACGTCCAGCAATAGCTCCCAAACCAAAGCAGCCAGCACCAAAAGACATCCATTGCCTGAAAGCGCCCCATGGCGGTACAAGCAGCCCCTCTGACCCTGGGGCTCAGGGCTTTGTTCTTTGGAGGAAACGTCTTTATGCTACAAACAGAGGGAATTTTTGGAGGACGGAGCGTCCTTCCATTGCAAACATGCTAAACGTCCAGCAAAAGCTCCCAAAACAAAGCAGCCAGCACCAAAAGACAACCATGGCCTGAAAGCGCTCCTTGGTGCCTACAAGCAGCCCCTCTGACCCTGGTGATCAGGGCTTTCTTCTTCACAGGAAACTTCATTATGCTACATACAGAGGGAATTTTGGAGGCCGGAGCGGCCTTCCATTGCAAACATGCTAAACGTCCAGCAATAGCTCCCAAACCAAAGCAGCCAGCACCAAAAGACATCCATGGCCTGAAACCGCCCCATGGCACCTACAAGCAGACCCTCTGTCCCTGGGGCTCAGGGCTTCGTTCTTTGGAGGAAACGTCTTTATGCTACAAACAGAGGGAATTTTTGGAGGCCGGAGCGGTCTTCAATTGCAAACATGCTAAACGTCCAGCAATAGCTCCCAAACCAAAGCAGCCAGCACCAAATGACATCCACTGCCTGAAAGCGCCCCATGGCGGTACAAGCAGCCCCTCTGACCCTGGGGCTCAGGGCTTTGTTCTTTGGAGGAAACATCCTTATGCTACATACAGAGGGAATTTTGGAGGCCGGAGCAGCCTTCCATTGGAAACATGCTAAACGTCCAGCAATAGCTCCCAAACCAGAGCAGCCAGCACCAAAAGACATCCATGGCCTGAAAGAACCCCATGGCACCTAGAAGCAGCCCCTCTGTTACTGGAACTCAGGGCTTTGTTCTTTGGAGGAAACGTCCGTATGCCACATACAAAGGGAATTTTGGAGGCCGGAGCGGCCTTCCATTGCAAACATGCTAAACGTCCAGCAATAGCTCCCAAACCAAAGCAGCCAGCACCAAAAGACATCCATGGCCTGAAACCGCCCCATGGCAGCTAAAAGCAGCCCCTCTGACCCTGGGGCTCAGGGCTTTGTTCTGTGGAGGAAACCTCCTTATGCTACATACAGAGGGATTTTTGGAGCCCGGAGCGGCCTTCCATTGCAAACATGCTCAACGTCCAGCAATAGCTCCCAAACCAGAGCAGCCAGCACCAAAAGACAACCATGGCCTGAAAGCGTTCCATGGCGCCTACAAGCAGCCCTCTGACCCTGGGGCTCAGTGCTTTGTTCTTTGGAGGAAACATCCTCATGCCACATACAGAGGGAATTTTGGAGGCCGGAGTGGCCTTCCCTTGCAAACATGCTAAACGTCCAGCAATAGCTCCCAATCCAAAGCAGCCAGCACCAAAAGACATTCATGGCTTCAAAACGCCCCATGGCACCTAAAAACAGCCCCTCTGACCCTGGAACTCAGGGCTTTGTTCTTTGGAGGAAACCTCCTCATGCCACATACAAAGGCATTTTTGGAGGCCGGAGCGGCCTTCCATTGCAAACATGCTAAACGTCCAGCAATAGCTCCCAAACCAAAGCAGCCAGCACCAAAAGACATCCATGGCCTGAAACCGCCCCACGGCACCTATAAGCAGCCCCTTTCACCTTGGAGCTCAAGGCATTCTTCTTCGGAGGAAACGTCCTTATGCGACATACAGAGGGATTTTTGGAGCCCGGAGCGTCCTTCCATTGAAACGTGCGAAACTTCGCGCAACAGCTCGCAAAACCAAAGCAGCCAGAATCAAAAGACATACATGGCCTGAAACCGCTCCAGGGCACCTACAAGCAGGCCCTCTGACCCTGGGACTCAGGGGTTTGTTCTTTGGAGGAAACCTCCTCATGCGACATACAGAGCGATTTTTGGCGTCCGTAGCGGGTTCAATTTAAAACATGCTAAATGTCCAGCAATAGCTCCCAAACCAAAGCAGCCAGCACCAAAAGACATCCATGGCCTGAAAGCGCCCCATGGCGCCTAGAAGCAGCCCCTCTGACCCTGGCGCTCAGGGCTTTGTTCTTTGGAGGAAACCTACTTATGCTACATATAGAGGGAATTGTGGAGGCTGGAGCGGCCTTCCATTGCAAACATGCTAAACGTCCAGCAATAGCTCCCAAACCAAAGCAGCCAGCACCAAAAGACATACATGGCCTGAAAGCGTTCCATGGCGCCTACAAGCAGCCCCTCCGACCCTGGGGCTCTGGGCTTTGTTCTTTGAAGGAAACGTCTTAATGATACAAACAGAGGGAATTTTTGGAGGCCAGAGCGGCCTTCCATTGCAAACATGCTAAACGTCCAGCAATAGCTCCCAAACCAAAGCAGCCAGCACCAAAAGACATCCATGGCCTGAAACCGCCCCATGGCACCTAAAAGCAGCCCCTCTGACCCTGGGGCTCAGGGCTTTGTTCTTTGGAGGAAACATCCTCATGTCACATACAAAGGGATATTTGGAGGCCGGAGCGGCCTTCCATTGCAAACATGCTAAACGTCCAGCAATAGCTCCCAAACAAAAGCAGCCAGCACCAAAAGACATCCATGGCCTGAAAGCGCCCCATGGCACCTACAAGCAGCCCCTCTGACCCTGGCGCTCAGGGCTTTGTTGTGTGGAGGACACCTCCTTATGCTACATACAGAGGGAATTCTGGAGGCCGGAGCGGCCTTCCATTGCAAACATGCTAAACGTCCAGCAATAGGTCCCAAACCAAAGCAGCCAGCACCAAAAGACATTCATGGCCTGAAACCACCCCATGGCACCTACAAGCAGCCCCTCTGACCCTGGGGCTCAGGGCTTTGTTCTGTGGAGGAAACCTAATCATGCTACATACAGAGGGATTTTTGGAGGTCGGAGCGGAATTCCATTGCAAACATGCTAAACGTACAGCAATAGCACCCAAACCAAAGCAGCCAGCACCAAAAGACACCCATGGCCAGAAACCGCCCCACGGCAGCTATAAGCAGCCCCTTTCACCTTGGAGCTGAAGGCATACTTCTTCGGAGGAAACGTCCATATGCGACATACAGAGGGATTTTTGGAGCCCGGAGCGGCCTTCCATTGAAACGTGCGAATCTTCCAGCAATAGCTCCCAAAACGAAAGCAGCCAGCACCAAAAGACATACATGGCCTGAAACCGCCCCAGGGCACCTACAAGCAGCCCCTCTGACCCTGGGACTCAAGGGTTTGTTCTTTGGAGGAAACCTCCTCATGCGACATACAGAGTGATTTTTGGCGTCCGTAGCGGGTTCAATTTAAAACATGCTAAATGTCAAGCAATAGCTCCTAAACTAAAGCAGCCAGCACCAAAAGACATTCATGGCCTGAAAGCACCCCATGGCACCTACAAGCAGCCCCTCTGACCCTGGGGCTCAGGGCTTTGTTCTTTGCAGTAAAACTCCTCATGCCACATACAGAGGGAATTTTGGAGGCCGGAGCGGCCTTCCATTGCAAACATGCTAAACGTCCAGCAATAGCTCCCAAACCAAAGCAGCCAGCACCAAAAGACATCCATGACCTGAAACCGCCCCATGGTGCCTACAAGCAGCCCCTCTGATCCTGGCGCTCAGGGCTTTGTACTTTGGAGGAAACCTCCTTATGCTACATACAGAGGGAATTTTGGAGGCCGGAGCGCCCTTCCATTGCAAACATGCAAAACGTCCAGCAATAGCTCCCAAAGCAAAGCAGCCAGCACCAAAAGACATCCATGGCCTGAAAGCGCCCCATGGCACCTACAAGCAGCCCATCTGACCCTGGGGCTCAGGGCTTTGTTCTTTGGAGGAAACGTCCTTATGCTACATAGAGAGGGAATTTTGGAGGCAGGAGCGGCCTTCCATTTAAACGTGCGAAACTTCGCGCAACAGCTCGGAAAACAAAGCAGCCAGCATCAAAAGACATCCATGGCCTGAAACCGCTCCAGGGCACCTACAAGCAGCCCCTCTGACCCTGGGACTCAGGGGTTTGTTCTTTGGAGGAAACCTCCTCATGCGACACACAGAGCGATTTTTGGCGTCCGTAGCGGGTTCAATTGAAAACATGCTAAACGTCCAGCAATTGCTCCCAAACCAAAGCAGCCAGCACCAAAAGACATCCATGGCCTGAAACCACCCCATGGCACCTACAAGCAGCCCCTCTGACCCTGGAACTCAGGGCTTTGTTCTTTGGAGGAAACATCCTCATGTCACATACAAAGGGATTTTTGGAGGCCGGAGCGGCCTTCCATTGCAAACATGCTAAACGTCCAGCAATAGCTCCCAAATCAAAGCAGCCAGCACCAAAAGACATCCATGGCCTGAAAGCGCCCCATGGCACCTACAAGCAGCCCCTCTGATCCTGGGGCTCAGGGCTTTGTTCTGTGGAGGAAACCTCCTTATGCTACATACAGAGGGAATTTTGGAGGCCGGAGCGGCCTTCCATTGCAAACATGCTAAACGTCCAGCAATAGCTCCCGAACCAAAGCAGCCAGCACCAAAAGACTTCCATGGCCTGAAACCGCCCCACGGCACCTATAAGCAGCCCCTTTCACCTTGGAGCTCAAGGCATTCTTCTTCAGAGGTAACGTCCTTATGCGACATACAGAGGGATTTTTGGAGCCCGGAGCGTCCTTCCATTGAAACGTGCGAAACTTCGCGCAACAGCTCGCAAAACCAAAGCAGCCAGCATCAAAAGACATACATGGCCTGAAACCGCTCCAGGGCACCTACAAGCAGCCCCTCTGACCCTGGGACTCAGGGGTTTGTTCTTTGGAGGAAACCTCCTCATGCGACATACAGAGCGATTTTTGGCGTCCGTAGCGGGTTCAATTGAAAACATGCTCAACGTCCAGCAATAGCTCCCAAAACAAAGCAGCCAGCACCAAAAGACATCCATGGCCTGAAAACGTCCCATGGCACCTACAAGCAGCCCCACTGTCCCTGGCACTCAGGGCTTTGTTCTTTGGAGGAAACATCCTCATGCCACATACAAAGGGATTTTTGGAGGCCGGAGCGGCCTTCCATTGCAAAAATGCTAAACATCCAGCAATACCTCCCAAACCAAAGCAGCCAGCACCAAAAGACATCCATGGCCTGAAACCGCCCCATGGCACCTACAATCACCCCCTCTGACCCTGGGGCTCAGGGCTTTGTTCTTTGGAGGAAACATCCTTATGCTACACACAGAGGGAATTTTGGAAGCTAGAGCGGCCCTCCTTTTCAAGCATGCTAAACGTCCAGCAATAGCTCCCAAACCAAAGCAGCCAGCACCAAAAGACAACCATGGCCTGAACGCGCCACATGGCGCCTACAAGCAGCCCCTCTGACCCTGGTGCTATGGGCTTTGTTCTTCGCAGGAAACTTCATTATGCTACATACAGAGGAATTTTGGAGGCCGGAGCGGCCTTCCATTGCAAACATGCTAAACGTCCAGCAATAGCTCCCAAACCAAAGCAGCTAGCACAAAAAGACATCCATGGCCTGAACCCGCCCCACGGCACCTATAAGCAGCCCCTTTCATCTTGGAGCTCAAGGCATTCTTCTTCGGAGGAAACGTCCTTATGCGACATACAGAGGGATTTTTGGAGCCCGGAGTGGCCTTGAATTGAAATTTGCGAAACTTCGCGCAACAGCTCGCAAAACCAAAGCAGCCAGCACCAAAAGACATCCATGGCCTGAAACCGCTCCAGGGCACCTACAAGCAGCCTCTCTGACCCTGGGGCTCAGGGCTTTGTTCTTCGCAGGAAACTTCCTTATGCTTCATACAGAGGGAATTTTGGAGGCCGGAGCGGCCTTTAATTGCAAACATGCTAAACGTCCAGCAATAGCTCCAAACCAAAGCAGCCAGCACAAAAAGACATACATGATCTGAAAACGCCCCATGGCACCGACAAGCAGCCCCTCTGACCCTGGGGCTCAGGGCTTTCTTCTTTGGAGGAAACCTCCTTTTGCTACATACAGAGGGAATTTTGGAGGCCGGAGCAGCCTTCCATTGCAAACATGCTAAACGTCCAGCAATAGCTCCCAAACCAAAGCAGCCAGCACCAAAAGACCTACATGGCCTGAAACAGCCCCTTGGCACCTACAAGCAGCCTCTCTGACCCTAGGGCTCAGGGCTTTCTTCTTCGCAGGAAAACTCGTAATGCGAAATACAAAGGGATATTTGGAGGCCGGAGCGGCCTTCCATTGCAAACATGCTAAACGTCCAGCAATAGCTCCCAAACCAAAGCAGCCAGCACCAAAAGACATCCATGGCCTGAAACCGCCCCATGGTGCCTACAAGCAGCCCCTCTGACCCTGGGGCTCAGGGCTTTCTTCTTTGCAGGAAACCTCCTTATGCTACATACAGAGGGAATTTTGGAGGCCGGAGCGGCCTTCCATTGCAAACATGCTAAACGTCCAGCAATAGCTCCCAAACCAAAGCAGCCAGCACCAAAAGAGAACCATGGCCTGAAAGCGCCCCATGGCGCCTACAAACAGCCCCTTTTACTCTGGGGCTAAGGGCTTGGTTCTTCGCAGGAAACTTCCTTATGCTACATACAGAGGGAATTTTGGAGGCCGGAGTGGCCATCCATTGTAAACATGCTAAACGTCCAGCAATAGCTCCCAAACCAAAGCAGCCAGCACCAAAAGAGAACCATGGCCTGAAAGCGCCCCATGGCGCCTACAAACAGCCCCTCTTACTCTGGGGCTCATGGATTTCTTCTTCGCAGGAAAACTCCTTATGCTACATGCAGAGGGAATTTTGGAGGCCGGAGCGGCCTTCCATTGCAAACATTCTAAACGTCCAGCAATAGTTCCCAAACCAGAGCAGCCAGCACCAAAAGACATCCATGGCCTGAAAGCGCCCCATGGCACCTACAAGCAGCCCCTCTGACCCTGGGGCTCAGGGCTTTCTTCTTCGCAGGAAACCTCCTTCTGCTACATACAGAAGGAATTTTGGAGGCCGGAGCGTCCTTCCATTGCAAACATGCTAAATGTCCAGCAATAGCTCCCAAACCAAAGCAGCCAGCACCAAAAGACATACATGGCCTGAACCAGCCCCATGGCACCTACAAGCAGCCCCTCTTACTCTGGGGCTCAGGGCTTTGTTCTTTGGAGGAAAGCTCCTTATGCTACATACAGAGAGATTCTTAGAGGCCGGAGCGGCCTTCCATTGCAAACATGCTAAACGTCCAGCAATAGCTCCCAAACCAAAGCAGCCAGCACCAAATGACATCCATGGCCTGAAACAGCCCCATGGCAGCTACAAGCAGCCCCTCTTACTCTGGGGCTCAGGGCTGTATACTTCACAGGAAACCTCCTTATGCTTCATACAGAAGGAATTTTGGAGGCCGGAGTGCCCTTCCATTGCAAACATGCTAAACGTCCAGCAATAGCTCCCAAACCAAAGCAGCCAGCACCAAAAGACATACATGGCCTGAAACCGCCCAATGGCGCCTACAAGCAGCCCCTCTTAATCTGGGGCTCATGGGTTTGTTCTTTGGAGGAAACCTCCTTATGCTACATACAGAAGGAATTTTGGAGGCCAGAAATGCCTTCTATTGCAAGCATGCTAAACGTCCAGCAATAGCTCCCAAACGAAAGCAGCCAGCACCAAAAGACATACATGGCCTGAAAGCTCTCCATGGCGCCTACAAGCAGCCCCTCTGACCCTGGGGCTAAGTGCTTTGTTCTTTGGAGGAAATTTACTCATGCAAAATACATAGGGAATTTTGGAGGCCGGAGCGGCCTTCCATTGCAAACATGCTAAACGTCCAGCAATAGCTCCCAAACCAAAGCAGCCAGCACCAAAAGACATCCATGGCCTGAAACAGCCCCATGGCACCTACAGGCAGCCCCTCTGACTCTAGGGCTCAGGGCTTTGTTCTTTGGAGGAAACCTCCTTATGCAACATACAGAGGGAATTTTGGAGGCCGGAGCAGCCTTCCATTGCAAACATGCTAAACGTCCAGCAATAGCTCCCAATCCAAAGCAGCCAGCACCAAAAGACATTCATGGCTTCAAAACGCCCCATGGCACCTAAAAACAGCCCCTCTGTCCCTGGCACTCAGGGCTTTGTTCTTTGGAGGAAACATCCTTATGCTACACACAGAGGGAATTTTGGAAGCTAGAGCGGCCCTCCTTTTCAAGCATGCTAAATGTCCAGCAATAGCTCCCGAACCAAATCAGCCAGCACCAAAAGACAACCATGGCCTGAACGCGCCACATGGCGCGTACAAGCAGCCCCTCTGACCCTGGGGCTAAGGGCTTTGTTCTTCGCAGGAAACTTCATTATGCTACATACAGAGGAATTTTGGAGGCCGGAGCGTACTTCCATTGCAAACATGCTAAACGTCCAGCAATAGCTCCCAAACCAAAGCAGCCAGCACAAAAAGACATCTATGGCCTGAACCCGCCCCACGGCACCTATAAGCAGCCCCTTTCATCTTGGAGCTCAAGGCATTCTTCTTCGGAGGAAACGTCCTTATGCGACATACAGAGGGATTTTTGGAGCCCGGAGCGGCCTTGAATTGAAATGTGCAAAACTTCACACAACAGCTCGCAAAACCAAAGCAGCCAGCATCAAAAGACATCCATGGCCTGAAACCGCTCCAGGGCACCTACAAGCAGCCCCTCTGACCCTGGGAGTCAGGGGTTTGTTCTTTGGAGGAAACCTGCTCATGCGACATACAGAGCGATTTTTGGCGTCCGTAGCGAGTTCAATTGAAAACATGCTCAATGTCCAGCAATAGCTCCCAAACCAAAGCAGCCAGCACCAAAAGACATACATGGCCTGAAAACGTCCCATGGCACCTACAAGCAGCCCCACTGTCCCTGGCACTCAGGGCTTTGTTCTTTGGAGGAAACATCCTCACGCCACATACAAAGGGATTTTTGGAGGCCGGGGCGGCCTTCCATTGCAAACATGCTAAACGTCCAGCAATAGCTCCCAAACCAAAGCAGCCAGCACCAAAAGACATCCATGGCCTAAAACCGCCCCATGGCACCTACAAGCAGACCCTCTGTCCCTGCAACTCAGGGTTTTGTTCTTTGGAGGAAACCTCCTTATGCTACATACAAAGGGAATTTTGGAGGCCGGAGCGGCCTTCCATTGCAAACATGCTAAACGTGCAGCAATAGCTCCCGAAACAAAGCAGCCAGCACCAGAAGACATCCATGGCCTGAAAGCATCCCATGGCACCTACAAGCAGCCCCTCTGACCCTGGGGCTCAGGGCTTTCTTCTTTGCAGGAAAACTCCTCATGCCACATACAAAGGCATTTTTGGAGGCCGGAGCGCCCTTCTATTGCAAACATGCTCAACGTCCAGCAATAGCTCCCAAACCAAAGCAGCCAGCACCAAAAGACATACATGGCCTGAAATCGCCCCATGGCACATACAAGCAGCCCCTCTGACCCTGGCGCTCAGGGCTTTGTTCTTTGGAGGAAACGTCTTTATGCTACAAACAGAGGGAATTTTGGAGGCCGAAGCGGCCTTCCATTGCAAACATGCAAAACGTCCAGAAATAGCTCCCAAACCAAAGCAGCCAGCACCAAAAGACATCCATGGCCTGAAACCACCCCATGGCACCTACAAGCAGCCCCTCTGTCCCTGGCACTCAGGGCTTTGTTCTTTGGAGGAAACCTACTTATGCTAAATATAGAGGGAATTTTGGAGGCCGGAGCGGCCTTCCATTGCAAACATGCTAAACGTCCAGCAATAGCTCCCAAACCAGAGCAGCCAGGACCAAAAGACAACCATGGCCTGAAAGCGTTCCATGGCGCCTACAAGCAGCCCCTCTGACCCTGGGGCTCAGGGCTTAGTTCTTTGGAGGAAACGTCTGTATGCTACAAACAGAGGGAATTTTTGGAGGCCGGAGCGGTCTTCCATTGCAAACATGCTAAACGTCCAGCAATAGCTCCCAAACCAAAGCAGCCAGCACCAAAAGACATCCATGGCCTGAAAGCGCCCCATGGCGGTACAAGCAGCCCCTCTGACCCTGGGGCTCAGGGCTTTGTTCTTTGGAGGAAACGTCTTTATGCTACAAACAGAGGGAATTTTTGGAGGACGGAGCGTCCTTCCATTGCAAACATGCTAAACGTCCAGCAAAAGCTCCCAAAACAAAGCAGCCAGCACCAAAAGACAACCATGGCCTGAAAGCGCTCCATGGTGCCTACAAGCAGCCCCTCTGACCCTGGTGATCAGGGCTTTCTTCTTCACAGGAAACTTCATTATGCTACATACAGAGGGAATTTTGGAGGCCGGAGCGGCCTTCCATTGCAAACATGCTAAACGTCCAGCAATAGCTCCCAAACCAAAGCAGCCAGCACCAAAAGACATCCATGGCCTGAAACCGCCCCATGGCACCTACAAGCAGGCCCTCTGACCCTGGGGGTCAGGGCTTTGTTCCTTGGAGGAAACCTCCTTATGCTACATAGAGAGGGAATTTTGGAGGCCGGAGCCGCCTTCCATTGCAAACATGCTAAACGTCCAGCAATAGCTCCCAAACCAGAGCAGCCAGCACCAAAAGACATCCATGGCCTGAAACCGCCCCATGGCACCTACAAGCAGACCCTCTGTCCCTGCAACTCAGGGTTTTGTTCTTTGGAGGAAACCTCCTTATGCTACATAGAGAGGGAATTTTGGAGGCCGGTGCGGCCTTCCATTGCAAACATGCTAAACGTGCAGCAATAGCTCCCAAACCAGAGCAGCCAGCACCAAAAGACAACCATGGCCTGAAAGCGTTCCATGGCGCCTACAAGCAGCCCTCTGACCCTGGGGCTCAGGGCTTTCTTCTTTGCAGGAAAACTCCTCATGCCACATACAAAGGCATTTTTGGAGGCCGGAGCGGCCTTCCATTGCAAACATGCTAAACGTCCAGCAATAGCTCCCAAACCAAAGCAGCCAGCACCAAAAGACATACATGGCCTGAAATCGCCCCATGGCACCTATAAGCAGCCCCTCTGTCCCTGGCAGTCAGGGCTTTGTTCTTTGGAGGAAACCTACTTATGCTAAATATAGAGGGAATTTTGGAGGCCGGAGCGGCCTTCCATTGCAAACATGCTAAACGTCCAGCAATAGCTCCCAAACCAGAGCAGCCAGCACCAAAAGACATCCATGGCCTGAAAGAACCCCATGGCACCTAGAAGCAGCCCCTCTGTTACTGGAACTCAGGGCTTCGTTCTTTGGAGGAAACGTCTTTATGCTACAAACAGAGGGAATTTTTGGAGGCCGGAGCGGTCTTCCATTGAAACGTGCGAAACTTCGCGCAACAGCTCGCAAAACCAAAGCAGCCAGAATCAAAAGACATCCATGGCCTGAAACCGCTCCAGGGCACCTACAAGCAGGCCCTCTGACCCTGGGACTCAGGGGTTTGTTCTTTGGAGGAAACCTCCTCATGCGACATACAGAGCGATTTTTGGCGTCCGTAGCGGGTTCAATTTAAAACATGCTAAATGTCCAGCAATAGCTCCCAAACCAAAGCAGCCAGCACCAAAAGACATCCATGGCCTGAAAGCGCCCCATGGCGCCTAGAAGCAGCCCCTCTGACCCTGGCGCTCAGGGCTTTGTTCTTTGGAGGAAACCTACTTATGCTACATATAGAGGGAATTGTGGAGGCTGGAGCGGCCTTCCATTGCAAACATGCTAAACGTCCAGCAATAGCTCCCAAACCAAAGCAGCCAGCACCAAAAGAGAACCATGGCCTGAAAGCGCCCCATGGCGCCTACAAACAGCCCCTTTTACTCTGGGGCTAAGGGCTTGGTTCTTCGCAGGAAACTTCCTTATGCTACATACAGAGGGAATTTTGGAGGCCGGAGTGGCCATCCATTGTAAACATGCTAAACGTCCAGCAATAGCTCCCAAACCAAAGCAGCCAGCACCAAAAGACATACATGGCCTGAAACAGCCCCATGGCACCTACAAGCAGCCCCTCTTACTCTGGGGCTCAGGGCTTTGTTCTTTGGAGGAAAGCTCCTTATGCTACATACATAGGGATATTTTGGAGGCCGGAGCGGCCTTCCATTGCAAACATGCTAAACGTCCAGCAATAGCTCCCAAACCAAAGCAGCCAGCACCAAAAGACATCCATGGCCTGAAAGCGCCCCATGGCACCTACAAGCAGCCCCTCTGACCCTGGGGCTCAGGGCTTTGTTCTTCGGAGGAAACCTCCTTATGCGACATACAGAGGGAATTTTGGAGGCCGGAGCGGCCTTCCATTGCAAACATGCTAAACGTCCAGCAATAGCTCCCAAACCAAAGCAGCCAGCACCAAAAGACATACATGGCCTGAAACCGCCCCATGGCACCTACAAGCAGCCCCTCTGACCCTGGGGCTCAGGGCTTTGTTCTTTGGAGGAAACCTCCTCATGCTACATACAGAGGGATTTTTGGAGGCCGGAGCGGCCTTCCATTGCAAACGATGCTAAACGTCCAGCAATAGCTCCCAAACCAAAGCAGCCAGCACCAAAAGACATCCATGGCCTGAAACCGCCCCATGGCAGCTACAAGCAGCCCCTCTTACCCTGGGGCTCAGGGCTTTGTTCTTTGGAGGAAACGTCCTCATGCGACATACAGAGGGATTTTTGGAGGCCGGAGCGGCCTTCCATTGCAAACGTGCTAAACGTCCAGCAATAGCTCCCAAACCAAAGCAGCCAGCACCAAAAGACATACATGGCCTGAAACCGCCCCATGGCACCTACAAGCAGCCCCATCTTAATCTTGGGGCTATGGGCTTTGTTCTTCGGAGGAAACCTCCTCATGCGTCATACTGAAGGAATTTTGGAGCCCGGAGCGTGCCTTCCATTGCAAACATGCTAAACGTCCAGCAATAGCTCCCAACCGAAAGCAGCCAGCACCAAAAGACATACATGGCCTGAAACCGCCCCATGGCACCTACAAGCAGCCCCTCTGACCCTGGGGCTCAGGGCTTTGTTCTTTGGAGGAAACCTGCTCATGCGACATACAGAGGGAATTTTGGAGGCCGGAGCGGCCTTCCATTGCAAACATGCTAAACGTCCAGCAATAGCTCCCAAACCAAAGCAGCCAGCACCAAAAGACATCCATGGCCTGAAACCGCCCCATGGCGCCTACAAGCAGCCCCTCTGACCCTGGGGCTCAGGGCTTTGTTCTTCGGAGGAAACCTCCTCATGCTACATACAGAGGGTATTTTGGAGGCCGGAGCGGCCTTCCATTGCAAACATGCTAAACGTCCAGCAATAGCTCCCAAACCAAAGCAGCCAGCACCAAAAGACATCCATGGCCTGAAAGCGCCCCATGGCACCTACAAGCAGCCCCTCTGACCCTGGGGCTCAGGGCTTTGTTCTTCGAGGAAACCTCCTCATGCGACATACAGAGGGATTTTGGAGTTTAGAGAGGCCTTCCATTGCAAACATGCTAAACGTCCAGATATAGCTCCCAAACCAAAGCAGCCAGCACCAAAAGACATCCATGGCCTGAAACCGCCCCATGGAACCTACAAGCAGCCCATTTGACCCTGGGACTCAGGGCTTTGTTCTTTGGAGGAAACCTCCTTATGCTACATACAGAGGAATTTTGGAGGCCGGAGCGGCCTTCCATTGCAAACATGCTAAACGTCCAGCAATAGCTCCCAAACCAGAACAGCCAGCACCAAAAGACATACATGGCCTGAAACAGCACCATGGCAGCTACAAGCAGCCCCTCTGACCCTGGGGCTCAGGGCTTTGTTCTTTGGAGGAAAGCTCCTTATGCTACATACAGAGAGATTCTTAGAGGCCGGAGCGGCCTTCCATTGCAAACATGCTAAACGTCCAGCAATAGCTCCCAAACCAAAGCAGCCAGCACCAAATGACATCCATGGCCTGAAACAGCCCCATGGCACCTACAAGCAGCCCCTCTTACCCTGGGGCTCAGGGCTGTGTTCTTCGCAGGAAACCTCCTTATGCTTCATACAGAAGGAATTTTGGAGGCCGGAGTGCCCTTCCATTGCAAACATGCTAAACGTCCAGCAATAGCTCCCAAACCAAAGCAGCCAGCACCAAAAGACATACATGGCCTGAAACCGCCCAATGGCGCCTACAAGCAGCCCCTCTGAACCTGGGGCTCTGGGCTTTGTTCTTTGGAGGAAACCTCCTTATGCTACATACAGAAGGAATTTTGGAGGCCAGAAATGCCTTCTATTGCAAGCATGCTAAACGTCCAGCAATAGCTCCCAAACGAAAGCAGCCAGCACCAAAAGACATACATGGCCTGAAAGCTCTCCATGGCGCCTACAAGCAGCCCCTCTGACCCTGGGGCTAAGTGCTTTGTTCTTTGGAGGAAATTTACTCATGCAAAATACATAGGGAATTTTGGAGGCCGGAGCGGCCTTCCATTGCAAACATGCTAAACGTCCAGCAATAGCTCCCAAACCAAAGCAGCCAGCACCAAAAGACATCCATGGCCTGAAACAGCCCCATGGCACCTACAGGCAGCCCCTCTGACTCTAGGGCTCAGGGCTTTGTTCTTTGGAGGAAACCTCCTTATGCAACATACAGAGGGAATTTTGGAGGCCGGAGCAGCCTTCCATTGCAAACATGCTAAACGTCCAGCAATAGCTCCCAATCCAAAGCAGCCAGCACCAAGAGACATTCATGGCTTCAAAACGCCCCATGGCACCTAAAAACAGCCCCTCTGTCCCTGGCACTCAGGGCTTTGTTCTTTGGAGGAAACATCCTTATGCTACACACAGAGGGAATTTTGGAAGCTAGAGCGGCCGTCCTTTTCAAGCATGCTAAATGTCCAGCAATAGCTCCCGAACCAAATCAGCCAGCACCAAAAGACAACCATGGCCTGAAAGCGCTCCTTGGTGCCTACAAGCAGCCCCTCTGACCCTGGGGCTAAGGGCTTTGTTCTTCGCAGGAAACTTCATTATGCTACATACAGAGGAATTTTGGAGGCCGGAGCGTACTTCCATTGCAAACATGCTAAACGTCCAGCAATAGCTCCCAATCCAAAGCAGCCAGCACAAAAAGACATCTATGGCCTGAACCCGCCCCACGGCACCTATAAGCAGCCCCTTTCATCTTGGAGCTCAAGGCATTCTTCTTCGGAGGAAACGTCCTTATGCGACATACAGAGGGATTTTTGGAGCCCGGAGCGGCCTTGAATTGAAATGTGCAAAACTTCACACAACAGCTCGCAAAACCAAAGCAGCCAGCATCAAAAGACATCCATGGCCTGAAACCGCTCCAGGGCACCTACAAGCAGCCCCTCTGACCCTGGGAGTCAGGGGTTTGTTCTTTGGAGGAAACCTGCTCATGCGACATACAGAGCGATTTTTGGCGTCCGTAGCGGGTTCAATTGAAAACATGCTCAATGTCCAGCAATAGCTCCCAAACCAAAGCAGCCAGCACCAAAAGACATACATGGCCTGAAAACGTCCCATGGCACCTACAAGCAGCCCCACTGTCCCTGGCACTCAGGGCTTTGTTCTTTGGAGGAAACATCCTCACGCCACATACAAAGGGATTTTTGGAGGCCGGGGCGGCCTTCCATTGCAAACATGCTAAACATCCAGCAATAGCTCCCAAACCAAAGCAGCCAGCACCAAAAGACATCCATGGCCTGAAACCGCCCCATGGCGCCTACAAGCAGCCCCTCTGACCATGGAGTACAGGGCTTTGTTCTTTGGAGGAAATTTACTCATGCAAAATACATAGGGAATTTTGGAGGCCGGAGCGGCCTTCCATTGCAAGCATGCTAAACGTCCAGCAATAGCTCCCAAACCAAAGCAGCCAGCAGCAAAAGACAACCATGGCCTAAAATCGCCTCTGGCACCAAGAAGGGGCCCCTCTGACGCTGGGGCTCAGGGCTTTCTTCTTCGCAGGAAACCTCCTTATGCTACATACAGAAGGAATTTTGGAGGCTGGAGCGGCCTTCCATTGCAAACATGCTAAATGTCCAGCAATAGCTCCCAAACCAAAGCAGCCAGCACCAAAAGACATACATTGCCTGAAACAGCCTTATGGCACATACAAGCAGCCCCTCTGACCCTGGGACTAAGGGCTTTGTTCTTCGGAGGAAACCTTATGCTACATACAGAGGAATTTTGGAGGCCGGAGCGGCCTTCCATTGCAAACATGCTAAACGTCCAGCAATAGCTCCCAAACCAAAGCAGCCAGCACCAAAAGACATACATGGCCTGAAACAGCCCCATGGCACCTACAAGCAGCCCCTCTTACCCTGGGGCTCAGGGCTTAGTTCTTTGGAGGAAACCTCCTTATGCTACATACAGAGGGAATTTTGGAGGCTGGAGCGGCCTTCCATTGCAAACATGCTCAACGTCCAGCAATAGCTCCCAAACCGAAGCAGCCAGCACCAAAAGACATACATGGCCTGAAACAGCACCATGGCACCTACAAGCAGCCTCTCTGACTCTAGGGCTCAAGGCTGTCTTCGCACGAAAATTCGTAATGCGACATACAAAGGGAATTTTGGAGGCCGGAGCGGCCTTCCATTGCAAACATGCTAAACATCCAGCAATAGCTCCCAAACCAAAGCAGCCAGCACCAAAAGACATACATGGCCTGAAACCGCCCCATGGTGCCTACAAGCAGCCCCTCTGACACTGGGGCTCAGGACTTTCTTCTTCGGAGGAAAACTCCTAATGCGACATACAGAGGGATTTTTAGAGGCCGGAGCGGCCTTCCATTGCAAACATGCTAAACGTCCAGCAATAGCTCCCAAACCAAAGCAGCCAGCACCAAAAGACATCCATGGCCTGAAAGCGCCCATGGCACCTACAAGCAGCCCCTCTGACCCTGGGGCTCAGAGCTTTGTTCTTCGCAGGAAACTTCCTTATGCTACATACAGAGGGAATTTTGGAGGCCGGAGCGTCCTTCCATTTCAAACATGCTAAACGTCCAGCAATAGCTCCCAAACCAAAGCAGCCAGCACCAAAAGACATCCGTGGCCGGAAACAGCCTTATGGCACATGCAAGCAGCCTCTCTGACCCTGGGGCTCAGGGCTTGGTTCTTTGGAGGAAACCTCCTTATGCTACATACAGAGGGAATTTTGGAGGCCGGAGCGCCCTTCCATTGCAAACATGCTCAACGTCCAGCAATAGCTCCCAAACCAAAGCAGCCAGCACCAAAAGACATACATGGCCTGAACGCGCCACATGGCGCCTACAAGCAGCCCCTCTAACCCTGGTGCTAAGGGCTTTGTTCTTCGCAGGAAACTTCATTATGCTACATACAGAGGAATTTTGGAGGCCGGAGCGGCCTTCCATTGCAAACATGCTAAACGTCCAACAATAGCTCCCAAACCAAAGCAGCCAGCACCAAAAGACATCCATGGCCTGAAAGCGCCCCATGGCATCTACAAGCAGCCCCTCTGACCCTGGGGCTCAGGGCTTTCTTCTTTGGAGGAAACCTCCTTATGCTACATACAGAGGGAATTTTGGAGGCCGGAGCGCCCTTCCATTGCAAACATGCTAAACGTCCAGCAATAGCTCCCAAACCAAACCAGCCAGCACCAAAAGACATACATGGACTGAAACCGCCCCATGGCGCCTACAAGCAGCCCCTCTGACCCTGGGGCTCAGGGCTTTCTTCTTCACAGGAAACCTCCTTATGCTACATACAGAGGGAATTTTGGAGGCCGGAGCGGCCTTCCATTGCAAGCATGCTAAACGTCCAGCAATAGCTCCCAAACCAAAGCAGCCAGCACCAAAACATCCATGGCCTGAAAGCGTTCCATGGCACCTACAAGCAGCCCCTCTGACCCTGGGGCTCAGGGCTTTCTTCTTCGCAGGAAAACTCGTAATGCGAAATACAAAGGGATATTTGGAGGCCGGAGCGGCCTTCCATTGCAAACATGCTAAACGTCCAGCAATAGCTCCCAAACCAAAGCAGCCAGCACCAAAAGACATCCATGGCCTGAAAGCGCCCCATGGTGCCTACAAGCAACCCCTCTGACCCTGGGGCTCAGGACTTTCTTCTTCACAGGAAACATTTTTATGCTACATACAGAGGGAATTTTGGAGGCCGCAGCGGCCTTCCATTGCAAACATGCTAAACGTCCAGCAATAGCTCCCAAACCAAAGCAGCCAGCACCAAAAGACATCCATGGCCTGAAAGCGCCACATGGCACCTACAAGCAGCCCCTCTGACCCTGGGGCTCAGGGCTTTCTTCTTCGCAGGAAACTTCCTTATGCTACATACAGAGGGAATTTTGGAGGCCTTAGCGGCCTTCCATTGCAAACATGCTAAATGTCCAGCAATAGCTCCCAAACCAAAGCAGCCAGCACCAAAAGACATCCATGGCCTGAGACCGCCCCATGGTGCCTACAAGCAGCCCCTCTGACCATGGAGTACAGGGCTTTGTTCTTTGGAGGAAACCTCCTCCTGCGAAATACAGAGGGAATTTTGGAGGCCGGAGCAGCCTTCCCTTGCAAACATGCTAAACGTCCAGCAATAGCTCCCAAACCAAAGCAGCCAGCACCAAAAGACATCCATGGCCTGAAACCGCCCCATGGCACCTACAAGCAGCCCCTCTGACCCAGGGGCTCAGGGCTTTCTTCTTCGCATGAAATTTCCTTATGCAACATACAGAGGGAATTTTGGAGGCCGGAGCGGCCTTCCCTTGCAAACATGCTAAACGTCCAGCAATATCATACAAACCAAAGCAGCCAGCACCAAAAGACATACATGGCCAGAAACAGCACCATGGCAGCTACAAGCAGCCCCTCTTACTCTGGGGCTCAGGGCTTTCTTCTTCACAGGAAACCTCCTTATGCTACATACAGAAGGAATTTTGGAGGCCGGAGCGGCCTTCTATTGCAAGCACGCTAAACGTCCAGCAATAGCTCCCAAACCAAAGCAGCCAGCACCAAAAGACATACATGGCCTGAAAGCTCTCCATGGCACTTAGAAGCAACCCCTCTGACCCTGGGGCTCAGGGCTTTCTTCTTTGCAGGAAACCTGCTTATGCTACATACAGAGGGAATTTTGGAGGCCGGAGCGCCCTTCCATTGCAAACATGCTGAACGTCCAGCAATAGCTCCCAAACCAAAGCAGCCAGCACCAAAAGACATTCATGGCCTGAAACGGCCCCATGGCACCTAAAAGCAGCCCCTCTGACCCTGGGGCTCAGGGCTTTCTTCTTCGCAGGAAAACTCCTTATGCTACATGCAGAGGGAATTTTGGAGGCCGGAGCGGCCTTCCATTGCAAACATGCTAAACGTCCAGCAATAGCATCCAAACCAGAGCAGCCAGCACAAAAAGACATACATGGCCTGAAAGCGTTCCATGGCGCCTACAAGCAGCCCCTCTGACCCTGGGGCTCAGGGCTTTCTTCTTCGCAGGAAACTTCCTTATGCTACATACAGAGGGAATTTTGGAGGCCGGAGCGGCCTTCCATTGCAAACATGCTAAACGTCCAGCAATGGCTCCCAAACCAAAGCAGCCAGCACCAAAAGAGAACCATGGCCTGAAAGCGCCCCATGGCGCCTACAAGCAGCCCCTCTGACCCTGGGGCTCAGGGCTTTCTTCTTTGGAGGAAACCTCCTTATGCTACATACAGAGGGAATTTTGGAGGCCGGTGCAGCCTTCCATTGCAAACGTGCTAAACATCCAGCAATAGCTCCCAAACCAAAGCAGCCAGCACCAAAAGACCTACATGGCCTGAAACAGCCCCATGGCACCTACAAGCAGCCTCTTGCCCTAGGGCTCAGGGCTTTCTTCTTCGCAGAAAACTCGTAATGCGAAATACATAGGGATATTTTGGAGGCCGGAGCGGCCTTCCATTGCAAACATGCTAAACGTCCAGCAATAGCATCCAAACCAGAGCAGCCTGCACAAAAAGACATACATGGCCTGAAAGCGTTCCATGGCGCCTACAAGCAGCCCCTCTGACCCTGGTGCTAAGGGCTTTCTTCTTCGCAGGAAACTTCCTTATGCTACATACAGAGGTAATTTTGGAGGCCGGAGCGGCCTTCCATTGCAAACATGCTAAACGTCCAGCAATGGCTCCCAAACCAAAGCAGCCCGCACCAAAAGACATCCATGGCCTGAAACCGCCCCATGGTGCCTACTAGTAGCCCCTCTGACCCTAGGGCTCAGGGCTTTCTTCTTTGCAGGAAACCTCCTTATGCTACATACAGAGGGAATTTTGGAGGCCGGAGCGGCCATCCATTGCAAACATGCTAAACGTCCAGCAATAGCTCCCAAACCAAAGCAGCCAGCACCAAAAGACATCCATGGCCTGAAAGCGCCCCATGGCGCCTAGAAGCAGCCCCTCTGACCCTGGGGCTCAGGGCTTTCTTCTTCGAAGGAAACCTCCTTCTGCTACATACAGAGGGAATTTTGGAGGCCGGAGCGGCCTTCTATTGCAAGCATGCTAGACGTCCAGCAATAGCTCCCAAACCAAAGCAGCCAGCACCAAAAGACATACATGGCCTGAAGGCTCTCCATGGCACCTACAAGGAGCCCCTCTGACCTTGGGGCTCAGCATTTGTTCTTTGGAGGAAACCTCCTTATGCTACATAGAGAGGGAATTTTGGAGGCCGTAGCGGCCTTCCATTTCAAACATGCTAAACGTCCAGCAATAGCTCCCAAACCAAAGCAGCCAGCACCAAAAGACATACATGGCCTGAAAGCACCCCATGGCACCTACAAGCAGCCTCTCTGTCCCTGGCGCTCAGGGCTTTCTTCTTTGGATGAAACCTCCTCCTGCGAAATACAGAGGGAATTTTGGAGGCCGGAGCGGCCTTCCATTGCAAACATGCTCAACGTCCAGCAATAGCTCCCAAACCAAAACAGCCAGCACCAAAAGACATACCTGGCCTGAAAGCGTTCTATGGCGCCTACAAGCAGCCCCTCTGACCCAGGGGCTCAGGGCTTTGTTCTTTGGAGGAAACCTCCTTATGCGAAATACAGAGGGAATTTTGGAGGCCGGAGCGGCCTTCCATTGCAAACATGCCAAACGTCCAGCAATAGCTCCCAAACCAGAGCAGCCAGCACCAAAAGACATCCATGGCCTGAAACCACCCCATGGCACTTAGAAGCAGCCCCTCTGACCCTGGGGCTCAGGGCTTTCTTCTTTGCAGGAAACCTGCTTATGCTACATACAGAGGGAATTTTGGAGGCCGGAGCGGCCTTCCATTGCAAACATGCTAAACGTCCAGCAATAGCATCCAAACCAGAGCAGCCAGCACAAAAAGACATACATGGCCTGAAAGCGTTCCATGGCGCCTACAAGCAGCCCCTCTGACCCTGGTGCTAAGGGCTTTCTTCTTCGCAGGAAACTTCCTTATGCTACATACAGAGGGAATTTTGGAGGCCGGAGCGGCCTTCCATTGCAAACATGCTAAACGTCCAGCAATGGCTCCCAAACCAAAGCAGCCAGCACCAAAAGAGAACCATGGCCTGAAAGCGCCCCATGGCGCCTACGAGCAGCCCCTCTGACCCTGGGGCTCAGGGCTTTCTTCTTTGGAGGAAACCTCCTTATGCTACATACAGAGGGAATTTTGGAGGCCGGTGCAGCCTTCCATTGCAAACGTGCTAAACATCCAGCAATAGCTCCCAAACCAAAGCAGCCAGCACCAAAAGACCTACATGGCCTGAAACAGCCCCATGGCACCTACAAGCAGCCTCTTGCCCTAGGGCTCAGGGCTTTCTTCTTCGCAGAAAACTCGTAATGCGAAATACATAGGGATATTTTGGAGGCCGGAGCGGCCTTACATTGCAAACATGCTAAACGTCCAGCAATAGCATCCAAACCAGAGCAGCCTGCACAAAAAGACATACATGGCCTGAAAGCGTTCCATGGCGCCTACAAGCAGCCCCTCTGACCCTGGTGCTAAGGGCTTTCTTCTTCGCAGGAAACTTCCTTATGCTACATACAGAGGGAATTTTGGAGGCCGGAGCGGCCTTCTATTGCAAGCATGCTAAACGTCCAGCAATGGCTCCCAAACCAAAGCAGCCCGCACCAAAAGACATCCATGGCCTGAAACCGCCCCATGGTGCCTACTAGTAGCCCCTCTGACCCTAGGGCTCAGGGCTTTCTTCTTTGCAGGAAACCTCCTTATGCTACATACAGAGGGAATTTTGGAGGCCGGAGCGGCCATCCATTGCAAACATGCTAAACGTCCAGCAATAGCTCCCAAACCAAAGCAGCCAGCACCAAAAGACATCCATGGCCTGAAAGCGCCCCATGGCGCCTAGAAGCAGCCCCTCTGACCCTGGGGCTCAGGGCTTTCTTCTTCGCAGGAAACCTCCTTCTGCTACATACAGAGGGAATTTTGGAGGCCGGAGCGGCCTTCTATTGCAAGCATGCTAGACGTCCAGCAATAGCTCCCAAACCAAAGCAGCCAGCACCAAAAGACATACATGGCCTGAAGGCTCTCCATGGCACCTACAAGGAGCCCCTCTGACCTTGGGGCTCAGCATTTGTTCTTTGGAGGAAACCTCCTTATGCTACATAGAGAGGGAATTTTGGAGGCCGTAGCGGCCTTCCATTTCAAACATGCTAAACGTCCAGCAATAGCTCCCAAACCAAAGCAGCCAGCACCAAAAGACATACATGGCCTGAAAGCACCCCATGGCACCTACAAGCAGCCTCTCTGTCCCTGGCGCTCAGGGCTTTCTTCTTTGGATGAAACCTCCTCCTGCGAAATACAGAGGGAATTTTGGAGGCCGGAGCGGCCTTCCATTGCAAACATGCTAAACGTCCAGCAATAGCTCCCAAACCAAAACAGCCAGCACCAAAAGACATACCTGGCCTGAAAGCGTTCTATGGCGCCTACAAGCAGCCCCTCTGACCCAGGGGCTCAGGGCTTTGTTCTTTGGAGGAAACCTCCTTATGCGAAATACAGAGGGAATTTTGGAGGCCGGAGCGGCCTTCCATTGCAAACATGCCAAACGTCCAGCAATAGCTCCCAAACCAGAGCAGCCAGCACCAAAAGATATCCATGGCCTGAAACCACCCCATGGCACTTAGAAGCAGCCCCTCTGACCCTGGGGCTCAGGGCTTTCTTCTTTGCAGGAAACCTGCTTATGCTACATACAGAGGGAATTTTGGAGGCCGGAGCGGCCTTCCATTGCAAACATGCTAAACGTCCAGCAATAGCTCCCAAACCAAAGCAGCCAGCACCAAAAGACATACATGGCCTGAAACCGCCCCATGGCACCTACAAGCAGCCTCTTGCCCTAGGGCTCAGGGCTTTCTTCTTCGCAGAAAACTCGTAATGCGAAATACATAGGGATATTTTGGAGGCCGGAGCGGCCTTCCATTGCAAACATGCTAAACGTCCAGCAATAGCATCCAAACCAGAGCAGCCTGCACAAAAAGACATACATGGCCTGAAAGCGTTCCATGGCGCCTACAAGCAGCCCCTCTGACCCTGGTGCTAAGGGCTTTCTTCTTCGCAGGAAACTTCCTTATGCTACATACAGAGGTAATTTTGGAGGCCGGAGCGGCCTTCCATTGCAAACATGCTAAACGTCCAGCAATGGCTCCCAAACCAAAGCAGCCCGCACCAAAAGACATCCATGGCCTGAAACCGCCCCATGGTGCCTACTAGTAGCCCCTCTGACCCTAGGGCTCAGGGCTTTCTTCTTTGCAGGAAACCTCCTTATGCTACATACAGAGGGAATTTTGGAGGCCGGAGCGGCCATCCATTGCAAACATGCTAAACGTCCAGCAATAGCTCCCAAACCAAAGCAGCCAGCACCAAAAGACATCCATGGCCTGAAAGCGCCCCATGGCGCCTAGAAGCAGCCCCTCTGACCCTGGGGCTCAGGGCTTTCTTCTTCGAAGGAAACCTCCTTCTGCTACATACAGAGGGAATTTTGGAGGCCGGAGCGGCCTTCTATTGCAAGCATGCTAGACGTCCAGCAATAGCTCCCAAACCAAAGCAGCCAGCACCAAAAGACATACATGGCCTGAAGGCTCTCCATGGCACCTACAAGGAGCCCCTCTGACCTTGGGGCTCAGCATTTGTTCTTTGGAGGAAACCTCCTTATGCTACATAGAGAGGGAATTTTGGAGGCCGTAGCGGCCTTCCATTTCAAACATGCTAAACGTCCAGCAATAGCTCCCAAACCAAAGCAGCCAGCACCAAAAGACATACATGGCCTGAAAGCACCCCATGGCACCTACAAGCAGCCTCTCTGTCCCTGGCGCTCAGGGCTTTCTTCTTTGGATGAAACCTCCTCCTGCGAAATACAGAGGGAATTTTGGAGGCCGGAGCGGCCTTCCATTGCAAACATGCTCAACGTCCAGCAATAGCTCCCAAACCAAAACAGCCAGCACCAAAAGACATACCTGGCCTGAAAGCGTTCTATGGCGCCTACAAGCAGCCCCTCTGACCCAGGGGCTCAGGGCTTTGTTCTTTGGAGGAAACCTCCTTATGCGAAATACAGAGGGAATTTTGGAGGCCGGAGCGGCCTTCCATTGCAAACATGCCAAACGTCCAGCAATAGCTCCCAAACCAGAGCAGCCAGCACCAAAAGACATCCATGGCCTGAAACCACCCCATGGCACTTAGAAGCAGCCCCTCTGACCCTGGGGCTCAGGGCTTTCTTCTTTGCAGGAAACCTGCTTATGCTACATACAGAGGGAATTTTGGAGGCCGGAGCGGCCTTCCATTGCAAACATGCTAAACGTCCAGCAATAGCATCCAAACCAGAGCAGCCAGCACAAAAAGACATACATGGCCTGAAAGCGTTCCATGGCGCCTACAAGCAGCCCCTCTGACCCTGGTGCTAAGGGCTTTCTTCTTCGCAGGAAACTTCCTTATGCTACATACAGAGGGAATTTTGGAGGCCGGAGCGGCCTTCCATTGCAAACATGCTAAACGTCCAGCAATGGCTCCCAAACCAAAGCAGCCAGCACCAAAAGAGAACCATGGCCTGAAAGCGCCCCATGGCGCCTACGAGCAGCCCCTCTGACCCTGGGGCTCAGGGCTTTCTTCTTTGGAGGAAACCTCCTTATGCTACATACAGAGGGAATTTTGGAGGCCGGTGCAGCCTTCCATTGCAAACGTGCTAAACATCCAGCAATAGCTCCCAAACCAAAGCAGCCAGCACCAAAAGACCTACATGGCCTGAAACAGCCCCATGGCACCTACAAGCAGCCTCTTGCCCTAGGGCTCAGGGCTTTCTTCTTCGCAGAAAACTCGTAATGCGAAATACATAGGGATATTTTGGAGGCCGGAGCGGCCTTACATTGCAAACATGCTAAACGTCCAGCAATAGCATCCAAACCAGAGCAGCCTGCACAAAAAGACATACATGGCCTGAAAGCGTTCCATGGCGCCTACAAGCAGCCCCTCTGACCCTGGTGCTAAGGGCTTTCTTCTTCGCAGGAAACTTCCTTATGCTACATACAGAGGGAATTTTGGAGGCCGGAGCGGCCTTCTATTGCAAGCATGCTAAACGTCCAGCAATGGCTCCCAAACCAAAGCAGCCCGCACCAAAAGACATCCATGGCCTGAAACCGCCCCATGGTGCCTACTAGTAGCCCCTCTGACCCTAGGGCTCAGGGCTTTCTTCTTTGCAGGAAACCTCCTTATGCTACATACAGAGGGAATTTTGGAGGCCGGAGCGGCCATCCATTGCAAACATGCTAAACGTCCAGCAATAGCTCCCAAACCAAAGCAGCCAGCACCAAAAGACATCCATGGCCTGAAAGCGCCCCATGGCGCCTAGAAGCAGCCCCTCTGACCCTGGGGCTCAGGGCTTTCTTCTTCGCAGGAAACCTCCTTCTGCTACATACAGAGGGAATTTTGGAGGCCGGAGCGGCCTTCTATTGCAAGCATGCTAGACGTCCAGCAATAGCTCCCAAACCAAAGCAGCCAGCACCAAAAGACATACATGGCCTGAAGGCTCTCCATGGCACCTACAAGGAGCCCCTCTGACCTTGGGGCTCAGCATTTGTTCTTTGGAGGAAACCTCCTTATGCTACATAGAGAGGGAATTTTGGAGGCCGTAGCGGCCTTCCATTTCAAACATGCTAAACGTCCAGCAATAGCTCCCAAACCAAAGCAGCCAGCACCAAAAGACATACATGGCCTGAAAGCACCCCATGGCACCTACAAGCAGCCTCTCTGTCCCTGGCGCTCAGGGCTTTCTTCTTTGGATGAAACCTCCTCCTGCGAAATACAGAGGGAATTTTGGAGGCCGGAGCGGCCTTCCATTGCAAACATGCTAAACGTCCAGCAATAGCTCCCAAACCAAAACAGCCAGCACCAAAAGACATACCTGGCCTGAAAGCGTTCTATGGCGCCTACAAGCAGCCCCTCTGACCCAGGGGCTCAGGGCTTTGTTCTTTGGAGGAAACCTCCTTATGCGAAATACAGAGGGAATTTTGGAGGCCGGAGCGGCCTTCCATTGCAAACATGCCAAACGTCCAGCAATAGCTCCCAAACCAGAGCAGCCAGCACCAAAAGATATCCATGGCCTGAAACCACCCCATGGCACTTAGAAGCAGCCCCTCTGACCCTGGGGCTCAGGGCTTTCTTCTTTGCAGGAAACCTGCTTATGCTACATACAGAGGGAATTTTGGAGGCCGGAGCGGCCTTCCATTGCAAACATGCTAAACGTCCAGCAATAGCTCCCAAACCAAAGCAGCCAGCACCAAAAGACATTCATGGACTGAAAGCGCCCCATGGCACCTAAAAGCAGCCCCTCTGACCCTGGGGCTCATGGCTTTCTTCTTCGCAGGAAAACTCCTTATGCTACATGCAGAGGGTATTTTGGAGGCCGGAGCGGCCTTCCATTGCAAACATGCTAAACGTCCAGCAATAGCTCCCAAACCAGAGCAGCCAGCACCAAAAGACATACATGGCCTGAAAGCGTTCCATGGCGCCTACAAGCAGCCCCTCTGACCCTGGTGCTAAGGGCTTTCTTCTTCGCAGGAAACTTCCTTATGCTTCATACAGAGGGAATTTTGGAGGCCGGAGCGGCCTTTAATTGCAAACATGCTAAACGTCCAGCAATAGCTCCCAAACCAAAGCAGCCAGCACCAAAAGACATACATGGCGTGAAAGCGCCCCATGGCACCTACAAGCAGCCCCTCTGACCTTGGGGCTCAGGGCTTTCTTCTTTGCAGGAAACCTCCTTCTGCTACATACAGAAGGAATTTTGGAGGCCGGAGCGGCCTTCTATTGCAAGCATGCTAAACGTCCAGCAATAGCTCCCTAACCAAAGCAGCCAGCACCAAAAGACAACCATGGCCTGAAAGCGTTCCATGGCGCCTGCAAGCAGCCCCTCTGACCCTGGTGCTAAGGGCTTTGTTCTTTGGAGGAAACCTCCTTATGCTACATACAGAGGGAATTTTGGAGGCCGGAGCGGCCTTCCATTGCAAACATGCTAAACGTCCAGCAATAGCTCCCAAACCAGAGCAGCCTGTACCAAAAGACAACCATGGCCTGAGACCGCCCCATGGTGCCTACAAGCAGCCCCTCTGACCATGGAGTACAGGGCTTTGTTCTTTGGAGGAAACCTCCTCATGCGAAATACAGAGGGAATTTTGGAGACCGGAGCGGCCTTCCATTGCAAACATGCTAAACGTCCAGCAATAGCTCCCAAACCAAAGCAGCCAGCACCAAAAGACATACATGGCCTGAAACAGCACCATGGCAGCTACAAGCAGCCCCTCTGACCCTGGGGCTCAGGGCTTTCTTCTTCGCAGGAAAACTCCTTATGCTACATACAGAGGGAATTTTGGAGGCCGGAGCGGCCTTCCATTGCAAACATGCTAAACGTCCAGCAATAGCTCCCAAACCAGAGCAGCCAGCACCAAAAGACATCCATGGCCTGAAAGCGCCCCATGGCGCCTAGAAGCAGCCCCTCCGACCCTGGGGCTCAGGGCTTTCTTCTTCGCAGGAAACCTCCTTCTGCTACATACAGAAGGAATTTTGGAGGCCGGAGCGTCCTTCCATTGCAAACATGCTAAATGTCCAGCAATAGCTCCCAAACCAAAGCAGCCAGCACCAAAAGACATACATGGCCTGAAACAGCACCATGGCAGCTACAAGCAGCCCCTCTGACCCTGGGGCTCAGGGCTTTGTTCTTTGGAGGAAAGCTCCTTATGCTACATACAGAGGGAATTTTGGAGGCCGGAGCGGCCTTCCATTGCAAACATGCTAAACGTCCAGCAATAGCTCCCAAACCAAAGCAGCCAGCACCAAAATACATACATGGCCTGAAACAGCACAATGGCAGCTAAAAGCAGCCCGCACCAAAAGACATACATGGCCTGAAACAGCACCACGGCAGCTACAAGCAGTCCTTCTTACTTTGGGGCTCAGGGCTTTCTTCTTCACAGGAAACCTCCTTATGCTACATACAGAGGGAATTTTGGAGGCCGGAGCGGCCTTCTATTGCAAGCATGCTAGACGTCCAGCAATAGCTCCCAAACCAAAGCAGCCAGCACCAAAAGACATACATGGCCTGAAGGCTCTCCATGGCACCTACAAGCAGCCCCTCTGACCTTGGGGCTCAGGGCTTTGTTCTTTGGAGGAAACCTCCTTATGCTACATACAGAGCGAATTTTGGAGGCCGGAGCAGCCTTCCATTGCAAACATGCTAAACGTCCAGCAATAGCTCCCAAAACAAAGCAGCCAGCACCAAAAGACATACATGGCCTGAAAGCACCCCATGGCACATACAAGCAGCCCCTCTGACCATGGAGTACAGGGCTTTGTTCTTTGGTGGAAACCTCCTCCTGCGAAATACAGAGGGAATTTTGGAGGCCGGAGCGGCCTTCCATTGCAAACATGCTAAACGTCCAGCAATAGCTCCCAAACCAAAGCAGCCAGCACCAAAAGACATCCATGGCCTGAAACCGCCCCATGGCACCTACAAGCAGCCCCTCTGACCCTGGGGCTGAGGGCTTTCTTCTTCGCAGGAAACTTCCTTATGCAACATACAGAGGGAATTTTGGAGGCCGGAGCGGCCTTCCATTGCAAACATGCTAAACGTCCAGCAATAGCTCCCAAACCAGAACAGCCAGCACCAAAAGACATACATGGCCTGAAAGCGTTCCATGGCGCCTACAAGCAGCCCCTCTGACCCTGGGGCTCAGGGCATTGTTCTGTGGAGGAAACCTCCTTATGCTACATACAGAGGGAATTTTGGAGGCCGGAGCGGCCTTCCATTGCAAACATGCTAAACGTCCAGCAATAGCATCCAAACCAGAGTAGCCAGCACCAAAAGATATACATGGCCTGAAACAGCACCATGGCAGCTACAAGCAGCCCCTCTTACTCTGGGGCTCAGGGCTTTCTTCTTCACAGGAAACCTCCTTATGCTACATACAGAAGGAATTTTGGAGGCCGGAGCGGCCTTCCAGTGCAAACATGCTAAACGTCCAGCAATGGCTCCCAAACCAAAGCAGCCAGCCCCAAAAGACATCCATGGCCTGAAAGAGCCCCATGGCACCTACAAGCAGCCCCTCTGACCCTGGGGCTCAGGGCTTTGTTCTTTCGAGGAAACCTCCTTATGCTACATACAGAGGGAATTTTGGAGGCCGGAGCAGCCTTCCATTGCAAACATGCTAAACGTCCAGCAATAGCTCCCAAACCAGAGCAGCCAGCACCAAAAGACATACATGGCCTGAAACCGCCCCATGGCACCTACAAGCAGCCCCTCTGACCCTGGGGCTCAGGGCTTTCTTCTTCGCAGGAAACTTCATTATGCTACATACAGAGGGAATTTTGGAGGCCGGAGCGGCCTTCCATTGCAAGCATGCTAAACGTCCAGCAATAGCTCCCAAACCACAGCATCCAGCACCAAAAGACATACCTGGCCTGAAAGCGTTCTATGGCGCCTACAAGCAGCCCCTCTGACCCTGGGGCTCAGGGCTTTCTTCTTTGCAGGAAACCTCCTTATGCTACATACAGAGGGAATTTTGGAGGCCGGAGCGCCCTTCCATTGCAAACATGTTAAACGTCCAGCAATAGCTCCCAAACCAGAACAGCCAGCACCAAAAGACATACATGGCCTGAAAGCGTTCCATGGCGCCTACAAGCAGCCCCTCTGACCCTGGGGCTCAGGGCATTGTTCTGTGGAGGAAACCTCCTTATGCTACATACAGAGGGAATTTTGGAGGCCGGAGCGGCCTTCCATTGCAAACATGCTAAACGTCCAGCAATAGCATCCAAACCAGAGTAGCCAGCACCAAAAGATATACATGGCCTGAAACAGCACCATGGCAGCTACAAGCAGCCCCTCTTACTCTGGGGCTCAGGGCTTTCTTCTTCACAGGAAACCTCCTTATGCTACATACAGAAGGAATTTTGGAGGCCGGAGCGGCCTTCCATTGCAAACATGCTAAACGTCCAGCAATGGCTCCCAAACCAAAGCAGCCAGCCCCAAAAGACATCCATGGCCTGAAAGAGCCCCATGGCACCTACAAGCAGCCCCTCTGACCCTGGGGCTCAGGGCTTTGTTCTTTCGAGGAAACCTCCTTATGCTACATACAGAGGGAATTTTGGAGGCCGGAGCAGCCTTCCATTGCAAACATGCTCAACGTCCAGCAATAGCTCCCAAACCAAAGCACCCAGCACCAAAAGACATACATGGCCTGAAACCGCCCCATGGCACCTACAAGCAGCCCCTCTGACCCTGGGGCTCAGGGCTTTCTTCTTCGCAGGAAACTTCATTATGCTACATACAGAGGGAATTTTGGAGGCCGGAGCGGCCTTCCATTGCAAGCATGCTAAACGTCCAGCAATAGCTCCCAAACCAGAACAGCCAGCACCAAAAGACATACCTGGCCTGAAAGCGTTCTATGGCGCCTACAAGCAGCCCCTCTGACCCTGGGGCTCAGGGCTTTGTTCTTTGCAGGAAACCTCCTTATGCTACATACAAAGGGAATTTTGGAGGCCGGAGCGCCCTTCCATTGCAAACATGCTAAACATCCAGCAATAGCATCCAAACCAGAGCAGCCAGCACCAAAAGATATACATGGCCTGAAACAGCACCATGGCAGCTACAAGCAGCCCCTCTTACTCTGGGGCTCAGGGCTTTCTTCTTCACAGGAAACCTCCTTATGCTACATACAGAAGGAATTTTGGAGGCCGGAGCGTCCTTCCATTGCAAACATGCTAAATGTCCAGCAATAGCTCCCAAACCAAAGCAGGCAGCACCAAAAGACATACATGGCCTGAAACAGCACCATGACAGCTACAAGCAGCCCCTCTTACTCTGGGGCTCAGGGCTTTGTTCTTTGGAGGAAAGCTCCTTATGCTACATACAGAGGGAATTTTGGAGGCCGGAGCGTCCTTCCATTGCAAACATGCAAAACGTCCAGCAATAGCTCCCAAACCAGAGCAGCCAGCACCAAAAGACCTACATGGCCTGAAACAGCCCCATGGCACCTACAAGCAGCCTCTCTGACCCTAGGGCTCAGGGCTTTCTTCTTCGCAGGAAAACTCGTAATTCGAAATACAAAGGGATATTTGGAGGCCGGAGCGGCCTTCCATTGCAAACATGCTAAACGTCCAGCAATAGCTCCCAATCCAAAGCAGCCAGCACCAAAATACATTCATGGCCTGAAAGCGCCCCATGGCGCCTATAAGCAGCCCCTCTGACCCTGGTGCTAAGGGCTTTCTTCTTCGCAGGAAACTTCCTTATGCTACATACAGAGGGAATTTTGGAGGCCGGAGCGGCCATCCATTGCAAACATGCTAAACGTCCAGCAATAGCTCCCAAACCAAAGCAGCCAGCACCAAAAGAGAACCATGGCCTGAAAGCGCCCCATGGCGCCTACAAACAGCCCCTTTTACTCTGGGGCTCATGGCTTTCTTCTTCGCAGGAAACCTCCTTATGCTACATACAAAGGGAATTTTGGACGCCGGAGCGGCCTTCCATTGCAAACATGCTAAACGTCCAGCAATAGCTCCCAAACCAGAGCAGCCAGCACCAAAAGACATACATGGCCTGAAAGCGTTCCATGGCGCCTACAAGCAGCCCCTCTTACTCTGGGGCTCAGGGCTTTGTTCTTCGCAGGAAAACTCCTAATGCGACATACAGAGGGATTTTTAGAGGCCGGAGCGGCCTTCCATTGCAAACATGCTAAACGTCCAGCAATAGCTCCCAAACCAAAGCAGCCAGCACCAAAAGACATCCATGGCCTGAAAGCGCCCCATGGCACCTACAAGCAGCCCCTCTGACCATGGAGTACCGCCCGGGCTTTGTTCTTTGGAGGAAACCTCCTCATGGGAATTGCAGTGGGAATTTTGGACGCTGGAGCGGCCTTCCATTGCAAACATGCTAAACGTCCAGCAATAGCTCCCAAACCAAAGCAACGAGCACCAAAAGAGAACCATGGCCTGAAAGCGCCCCATGGCGCCTACAAGCAGCCCCTCTGACCCTGGGGCTCAGGGCTTTGTACTTTCGAGGAAACCTCCTTATGCTACATACAGAGGGAATTTGGGAGGCCGGAGCGGCCTTCCATTGCAAACATGCTAAACGTCCAGCAATAGCTCCCAAACCAAAGCAGCCAGCACCAAAAGACATACATGGCCTGAAAACGCCCCATGGCACCTACAAGCAGCCCCTCTGACCCTGGGGCTCAGGGCTTTCTTCTTCGCAGGAAACTTCCTTATGCAACATACAGAGGGAATTTTGGAGGCCGGAGCGGCCTTCCATTGCAAACATGCCAAACGTCCAGCAATAGCTCCCAAACCAGAACAGCCAGCACCAAAAGACATCCATGGCCTGAAACAGCACCATGGCAGCTACAAGCAGCCCCTCTGACCCTGGGGCTCAGGGCTTTCTTCTTCACAGGAAACCTCCTTATGCTACATACAGAAGGAATTTTGGAGGCCGGAGCGGCCTTCTATTGCAAGCATGCTAAACGTCCAGCAATAGCTCCCAAACCAAAGCAGCCCGCACCAAAAGACATCCATGGCCTGAAAGCTCTCCATGGCACCTACAAGCAGCCCCTCTGACCCTGGGGCTCAGGGCTTTCTTCTTTGCAGGAAACCTGCTTATGCTACATACAGAGGGAATTTTGGAGGCCGGAGCGGCCTTCCATTGCAAACATGCTTAACGTCCAGCAATAGCTCCCAAACCAAAGCAGCCAGCACCAAGAGACATTCATGGCCTGAAAGCGCCCCATGGCACCTAAAAGCAGCCACTCTGACCCTCGGGCTCAGGGCTTTCTTCTTCGCAGGAAAACTCCTTATGCTACATGCAGAGGGAATTTTGGAGGCCGGAGCGGCCTTCCATTGCAAACATGCTAAACGTCCAGCAATAGCATCCAAACCAGAGCAGCCAGCACCAAAAGACATACATGGCCTGAAATCGCCCCATGGCACCTACAAGCAGCCCCTCTGACCCTGGTGCTAAGGGCTTTCTTCTTCGCAGGAAACTTCCTTATGCTACATACAGAGGGAATTTTGGAGGCCGGAGCGGCCTTCCATTGCAAACATGCTAAACGTCCAGCAATGGCTCCCAAACCAAAGCAGCCAGCCCCAAAAGACATCCATGGCCTGAAAGAGCCCCATGGCACCTACAAGCAGCCCCTCTGACCCTGGGGCTCAGGGCTTTGTTCTTTGGAGGAAACCTCCTTATGCTACATACAGAGGGAATTTTGGAGGCCGGAGCAGCCTTCCATTGCAAACATGCTAAACGTCCAGCAATAGCTCCCAAACCAAAGCAGCCAGCACCAAAAGACCTACATGGCCTGAAACAGCCCCATGGCACCTACAAGCAGCCTCTCTGACCCTAGGGCTCAGGGCTTTCTTCTTCGCAGGAAAACTCGTAATGCGAAATACAAAGGGATATTTGGAGGCCGGAGCGGCCTTCCATTGCAAACATGCTAAACGTCCAGCAATAGCTCCCAAACCAGAGCAGCCAGCACCAAAAGACATCCATAAACTGAAAACGCCCCATGGCACCTACAAGCAGCCCCTCTGACCCTGGGGCTCAGGGCTTTGTTCTTTGGAGGAAACCTCCTTATGCTACATACAGAGCGAATTTTGGAGGCCGGAGCGCCCTTCCATTGCAAACATGCTAAACGTCCAGCAATAGCTCCCAAACCAGAGCAGCCAGCACCAAAAGACATACATGGCCTGAAAGCACCCCATGGCACATACAAGCAGCCCCTCTGTCCCTGGCGCTCAGGGCTTTCTTCTTTGGATGAAACCTCCTCCTGCGAAATACAGAGGGAATTTTGGAGGCCGGAGCGGCCTTCCATTGCAAACATTCTAAACGTCCAGCAATAGCTCCCAAACCAAAGCAGCCAGCACCAAAAGACATACATGGCCTGAAACAGCACCATGGCAGCTACAAGCAGCCCCTCTTACTCTGGGGCTCAGGGCTTTCTTCTTCACAGGAAACCTCCTTATGCTACATACAGAAGGAATTTTGGAGGCCGGAGCGGCCTTCAATTGCAAGCATGCTAAACGTCCAGCAATAGCTCCCAAACCAAAGCAGCCAGCACCAAAAGACATACCTGGCCTGAAAGTGTTCTATGGCGCCTACAAGCAGCCCCTCTGACCCTGGGGCTCAGGGCTTTGTTCTTTGGAGGAAACCTCCTTATGCGAAATACAGAGGGAATTTTGGAGGCCGGAGCGGCCTTCCATTGCAAACATGCCAAACGTCCAGCAATAGCTCCCAAACCAGAGCAGCCAGCACCAAAAGACATCCATGGCCTGAAACCACCCCATGGCACTTAGAAGCAGCCCCTCTGACCCTGGGGCTCAGGGCTTTCTTCTTTGCAGGAAACCTGCTTATGCTACATACAGAGGGAATTTTGGAGGCCGGAGCGGCCTTCCATTGCAAACATGCTAAACGTCCAGCAATAGCTCCCAAACCAAAGCAGCCAGCACCAAGAGACATTCATGGCCTGAAAGCGCCCCATGGCACCTAAAAGCAGCCACTCTGACCCTCGGGCTCAGGGCTTTCTTCTTCGCAGGAAAACTCCTTATGCTACATGCAGAGGGAATTTTGGAGGCCGGAGCGGCCTTCCATTGCAAACATGCTAAACGTCCAGCAATAGCATCCAAACCAGAGCAGCCAGCACCAAAAGACATACATGGCCTGAAAGCGTTCCATGGCGCCTACAAGCAGCCCCTCTGACCCTGGTGCTAAGGGCTTTCTTCTTCGCAGGAAACCTCCTTATGCGAAATACAGAGGGAATTTTGGAGGCCGGAGCGGCCTTCCATTGCAAACATGCTAAACGTCCAGCAATGGCTCCCAAACCAAAGCAGCCAGCACCAAAAGACATCCATGGCCTGAAACCGCCCCATGGCACCTACAAGCAGCCCCTCTGACCCTGGGGCTCAGGGCTTTGTTCTTTCGAGGAAACCTCCTTATGCTACATACAGAGGGAATTTTGGAGGCCGGAGCAGCCTTCCATTGCAAACATGCTAAACGTCCAGCAATAGCTCCCAAACCAAAGCAGCCAGCACCAAAAGACATCCATGGCCTGAAACAGCCCCATGGCATCTACAAGCAGCCCCTCTGAACCTGGGGCTCCGGGCTTTCTTCTTCGCAGGAAACCTCCTTATGCTACATACAGAGGGAATTTTGGAGGCCGGAGCGGCCTTCCATTGCAAACATGCTAAACGTCCAGCAATAGCTCCCAAACCAGAGCAGCCAGCACCAAAAGACATCCATGGCCTGAAAGCACCCCATGGCGCCTACAAGCAGCTCCTCTGACCCTAGGGCTCAGGGCTTTCTTCTTCGCAGGAAAACTCGTAATTCGAAATACAAAGGGATATTTGGAGGTCGGAGCGGCCTTCCATTGCAAACATGCTCAACGTCCAGCAATAGCTCCCAAACCAAAGCAGCCAGCACCAAAAGACATACATGGCCTGAAGGCTCTCCATGGCACCTACAAGCAGCCCCTCTGACCTTGGGGCTCAGCATTTGTTCTTTGGAGGAAACTTCCTTAAGCTACATACAGAGGGAATTTTGGAGGCCGGAGCGGCCTTCCATTGCAAACATGCAAAACGTCCAGCAATAGCTCCCAAATCAGAGCAGCCAGCACCAAAAGACATCCATAAACTGAAAACGCCCCATGGCACCTACAAGCAGCCCCTCTGACCTTGGGGCTCAGGGCTTTGTTCTTTGGAGGAAACCTCCTTATGCTACATACAGAGGGAATTTTGGAGGCCGGAGCGGCCTTCCATTGCAAACATGCTCAACGTCCAGCAATAGCTCCCAAACCAAAGCAGCCAGCACCAAAAGACATACATGGCCTGAAAGCACCCCATGGCACATACAAGCAGCCCCTCTGACCATGGAGTACAGGGCTTTGTTCTTTGGAGGAAACCTCCTCATGCGAAATACAGAGGGAATTTTGGAGGCCGGAGTGGCCTTCCATTGCAAACATGCTCAACGTCCAGCAATAGCTCCCAAACCAGAGCAGCCAGCACCAAAAGACATACATGGCCTGAAAACGCCCCATGGCACCTACAAGCAGCCCCTCTGACCCTGGGGCTCAGGGCTTTCTTCTTCGCAGGAAACTTCATTATGCTACATACAGAGGGAATTTTGGAGGCCGGAGCGGCCTTCCATTGCAAACATGCTAAACGTCCAGCAATAGCTCCCAAACCAGAACAGCCAGCACCAAAAGACATACCTGGCCTGAAAGCGTTCTATGGCGCCTACAAGCAGCCCCTCTGACCCTGGGGCTCAGGGCTTTGTTCTTTGCAGGAAACCTCCTTATGCTACATACAAAGGGAATTTTGGAGGCCGGAGCGCCCTTCCATTGCAAACATGCTAAACGTCCAGCAATAGCATCCAAACCAGAGCAGCCAGCACCAAAAGATATTCATGGCCTGAAACAGCACCATGGCAGCTACAAGCAGCCCCTCTTACTCTGGGGCTCAGGGCTTTCTTCTTCACAGGAAACCTCCTTATGCTACATACAGAAGGAATTTTGGAGGCCGGAGCGGCCTTCCATTGCAAACATGCTAAACGTCCAGCAATGGCTCCCAAACCAAAGCAGCCAGCACCAAAAGACATCCATGGCCTGAAACAGCCCCATGGCACCTACAAGCAGCCTCTCTGACCCTAGGGCTCAGGGCTTTCTTCTTCGCAGGAAAACTCGTAATTCGAAATACAAAGGGATATTTGGAGGTCGGAGCGGCCTTCCATTGCAAACATGCTCAACGTCCAGCAATAGCTCCCAAACCAAAGCAGCCAGCACCAAAAGACATACATGGCCTGAAGGCTCTCCATGGCACCTACAAGCAGCCCCTCTGACCTTGGGGCTCAGCATTTGTTCTTTGGAGGAAACTTCCTTAAGCTACATACAGAGGGAATTTTGGAGGCCGGAGCGTCCTTCCATTGCAAACATGCAAAACGTCCAGCAATAGCTCCCAAATCAGAGCAGCCAGCACCAAAAGACATCCATAAACTGAAAACGCCCCATGGCACCTACAAGCAGCCCCTCTGACCTTGGGGCTCAGGGCTTTGTTCTTTGGAGGAAACCTCCTTATGCTACATACAGAGCGAATTTTGGAGGCCGGAGCGGCCTTCCATTGCAAACATGCTAAACGTCCAGTAATAGCTCCCAAACCAAAGCAGCCAGCACCAAAAGACATACATGGCCTGAAAGCACCCCATGGCACATACAAGCAGCCCCTCTGACCATGGAGTACAGGGCTTTGTTCTTTGGAGGAAACCTCCTCATGCGAAATACAGAGGGAATTTTGGAGGCCGGAGTGGCCTTCCATTGCAAACATGCTCAACGTCCAGCAATAGCTCCCAAACCAGAGCAGCCAGCACCAAAAGACATACATGGCCTGAAAACGCCCCATGGCACCTACAAGCAGCCCCTCTGACCCTGGGGCTCAGGGCTTTCTTCTTCGCAGGAAACTTCATTATGCTACATACAGAGGGAATTTTGGAGGCCGGAGCGGCCTTCCATTGCAAACATGCTAAACGTCCAGCAATAGCTCCCAAACCAGAACAGCCAGCACCAAAAGACATACCTGGCCTGAAAGCGTTCTATGGCGCCTACAAGCAGCCCCTCTGACCCTGGGGCTCAGGGCTTTGTTCTTTGCAGGAAACCTCCTTATGCTACATACAAAGGGAATTTTGGAGGCCGGAGCGCCCTTCCATTGCAAACATGCTAAACGTCCAGCAATAGCATCCAAACCAGAGCAGCCAGCACCAAAAGATATTCATGGCCTGAAACAGCACCATGGCAGCTACAAGCAGCCCCTCTTACTCTGGGGCTCAGGGCTTTCTTCTTCACAGGAAACCTCCTTATGCTACATACAGAAGGAATTTTGGAGGCCGGAGCGGCCTTCCATTGCAAACATGCTAAACGTCCAGCAATAGCTCCCAAACCAAAGCAGGCAGCACCAAAAGACATACATGGCCTGAAACAGCACCATGACAGCTACAAGCAGCCCCTCTTACTCTGGGGCTCAGGGCTTTGTTCTTTGGAGGAAAGCTCCTTATGCTACATACAGAGGGAATTTTGGAGGCCGGAGTGTCCTTGCATTGCAAACATGCAAAACGTCCAGCAATAGCTCCCAAACCAGAGCAGCCAGCACCAAAAGACCTACATGGCCTGAAACCGCTCCATGGTGCCTACAAGCAGCCCCTCTGACCCTGGGGCTCAGGGCTTTCTTCTTTGCAGGAAACCTCCTTATGCTACATACATAGGGAATTTTGGAGGCCGGAGCGGCCTTCCATTGCAAACATGCTAAACGTCCAGCAATAGCTCCCAATCCAAAGCAGCCAGCACCAAAAGACATTCATGGCCTGAAAGCGCCCCATGGCGCCTATAAGTAGCCCCTCTGACCCTGGTGCTAAGGGCTTTCTTCTTCGCAGGAAACTTCCTTATGCTACATACAGAGGGATTTTTGGAGGCCGGAGCGGCCATCCATTGCAAACATGCTAAACGTCCAGCAATAGCTCCCAAACCAAAGCAGCCAGCACCAAAAGAGAACCATGGCCTGAAAGCGCCCCATGGCGCCTACAAACAGCCCCTTTTACTCTGGGTCTCAGGGCTTTCTTCTTCGCAGGAAACCTCCTTATGCTACATACAGAGGGAATTTTGGACGCCGGAGCGGCCTTCCATTGCAAACATGCTAAACGTCCAGCAATAGCTCCCAAACCAGAGCAGCCAGCAGCAAAAGACATACATGGCCTGAAAGCGTTCCATGGCGCCTACAAGCAGCCCCTCTGACCATGGAGTACAGGGCTTTGTTCTTTGGAGGAAACCTCCTCATGGGAATTACAGAGGGAATTTTGGAGGCTGGAGCGGACTTCCATTGCAAACATGCTAAACGTCCAGCAATAGCTCCCAAACCAAAGCAACGAGCACCAAAAGAGAACCATGGCCTGAAAGCGCCCCATGGCGCCTACAAGCAGCCCCTCTGACCCTGGGGCTCAGGGCTTTGTACTTTCGAGGAAACCTCCTTATGCTACATACAGAGGGAAATTTGGAGGCCGGAGCGGCCTTCCATTGCAAACATGCTAAACGTCCAGCAATAGCTCCCAAACCAAAGCAGCCAGCACCAAAAGACATACATGGCCTGAAACAGCACCACGGCAGCTACAAGCAGTCCTTCTTACTTTGGGACTCAGGGCTTTCTTCTTCACAGGAAACCTCCTTATGCTACATACAGAAGGAATTTTGGAGGCCGGAGCAGCCTTCCATTGCAAACATGCTAAATGTCCAGCAATAGCTCCCAAACCAGAGCAGCCAGCACCAAAAGACATCCATAAACTGAAAACGCCCCATGGCACCTACAAGCAGCCCCTCTGAACCTGGGGCTCCGGGCTTTCTTCTTCGCAGGAAAACTCCTTATGCTACATACAGAGCGAATTTTGGAGGCCGGAGCAGCCTTCCATTGCAAACATGCTAATCGTCCAGCAATAGCTCCCAAACCAAAACAGCCAGCACCAAAAGACATACCTGGCCTGAAAGTGTTCTATGGCGCCTACAAGCAGACCCTCTGACCCTGGGGCTCAGGGCTTTGTTCTTTGGAGGAAACCTCCTTATGCTACATACAAAGGGAATTTTGGACGCCGGAGCGGCCTTCCATTGCAAACATGCCAAACGTCCAGCAATAGCTCCCAAACCAGAACAGACAGCACCAAAAGACATACATGGCCTGAAACAGCACCATGGCAGCTACAAGCAGCCCCTCTTACTCTGGGGCTCAGGGCTTTCTTCTTCACAGGAAACCTCCTTATGCTATATACAGAAGGAATTTTGGAGGCCGGAGCGGCCTTCTATTGCAAGCATGCTAAACGTCCAGCAATAGCTCCCAAACCAAAGCAGCCAGCACCAAAAGACATACATGGCCTGAACGCTCTCCATGGAACCTACAAGCAGCCCCTCTGACCTTGGGGCTCAGGGCTTTGTTCTTTGCAGGAAACCTCCTTATGCTACATACAGAGGGAATTTTGGAGGCCGGAGCGCCCTTCCATTGCAAACATGCTAAACGTCCAGCAATAGCTCCCAAACCAAAGCAGCCAGCACCAAGAGACATTCATGGCCTGAAACCACCCCATGGCACCTACAAGCAGCCACTCTGACCCTGGGGCTCAGGGCTTTCTTCTTCGCAGGAAAACTCCTTATGCTACATGCAGAGGGAATTTTGGAGGCCGGAGCGGCCTTCCATTGCAAACATGCTAAACGTCCAGCAATAGCATCCAAACCAGAGCAGCCAGCACCAAAAGACATACATGGCCTGAAAGCGTTCCATGGCGCCTACAAGCAGCCCCTCTGACCCTGGTGCTAAGGGCTTTCTTCTTCGCAGGAAACCTCCTTATGCTACATACAGAGGGAATTTTGGAGGCCGGAGCGGCCTTCCATTGCAAACATGCTAAACGTCCAGCAATAGCTCCCAAACCAAAGCAGCCAGCCCCAAAAGACATCCATGGCCTGAAAGAGCCCCATGGCACCTACAAGCAGCCCCTCTGACCCTGGGGCTCAGGGCTTTGTTCTTTCGAGGAAACCTCCTTATGCTACATACAGAGGGAATTTTGGAGGCCGGAGCAGCCTTCCATTGCAAACATGCTAAACGTCCAGCAATAGCTCCCAAACCAAAGCAGCCAGCACCAAAAGACCTACATGGCCTGAAACAGCCCCATGGCACCTACAAGCAGCCTCTCTGACCCTAGGGCTCAGGGCTTTCTTCTTCGCAGGAAAACTCGTAATGCGAAATACAAAGGGAATTTTGGAGGCCGGAGCGGCCTTCCATTGCAAACATGCTAAACGTCCAGCAATAGCTCCCAAACCAGAGCAGCCAGCACCAAAAGACATCCATAAACTGAAAACGCCCCATGGCACCTACAAGCAGCTCCTCTGTCCCTGGCGCTCAGGGCTTTGTTCTTTGGAGGAAACCTCCTTATGCTACATACATAGGGAATTTTGGAGGCTGGAGCGGCCTTCCATTGCAAACATGCTAAACGTCCAGCAATAGCTCCCAAACCAGAGCAGCCAGCACCAAAAGACATACATGGCCTGAAACAGCACCACGGCAGCTAAAAGCAGCCCGCACCAAAAGACATACATGGCCTGAAACAGCACCACGGCAGCTACAAGCAGTCCTTCTTACTTTGGGGCTCAGGGCTTTCTTCTTCACAGGAAACCTCCTTATGCTACATACAGAAGGAATTTTGGAGGCCGGAGCGGCCTTCCATTGCAAACATGCTAAATGTCCAGCAATAGCTCCCAAACCAGAGCAGCCAGCACCAAAAGACATCCATAAACTGAAAACGCCCCATGGCACCTACAAGCAGCCCCTCTGACCCTGGGGCTCAGGGCTTTGTTCTTTGGAGGAAACCTCCTTATGCTACATACAGAGCGAATTTTGGAGGCCGGAGCGGCCTTCCATTGCAAACATGCTCAACGTCCAGCAATAGCTCCCAAACCAAAGCAGCCAGCACCAAAAGACATCCATGGCCTGAAAGCACCCCATGGCACCTACAAGCAGCCCCTCTGACCCTGGGGCTCAGGGCTTTGTTCTTTGGAGGAAACCTCCTTATGCTACATACAGAGGGAATTTTGGAGGCCGGAGCGGCCTTCCATTGCAAACATGCTAAACGTCCAGCAATATGTCCCAAACCAAAACAGCCAGCACCAAAAGACATAACTGGCCTGAAACCGCCCCATGGCGCCTACAAGCAGCCCCTCTGACCCTGGGGCTCAGGGCTTTGTTCTTTGCAGGAAACCTCCTTATGCTACATACAAAGGGAATTTTGGAGGCCGGAGCGGCCTTCCATTGCAAACATGCTAAACGTCCAGCAATAGCTGCCAAACCAGAGCAGCCAGCACCAAAAGACATACATGGCCTGAAACAGCACCATGGCAGCTACAAGCAGCCCCTCTTACTCTGGGGCTCAGGGCTTTCTTCTTCACAGGAAACCTCCTTATGCTACATACAGAAGGAATTTTGGAGGCCGGAGCGACCTTCTATTGCAAACATGCTAAACGTCCAGCAATAGCTCCCAAACCAAAGCAGCCAGCACCAAAAGACATACATGGCCTGAAAGCTCTCCATGGCACCTACAAGCAGCCCCTCTGACCTTGGGGCTCAGGGCTTTGTTCTTTGGAGGAAACCTCCTTATGCGAAATACAGAGGGAATTTTGGAGGCCGGAGCGGCCTTCCATTGTAAACATGCTAAACGTCCAGCAATAGCTCCCAAACCAAAACAGCCAGCACCAAAAGACATACATGGCCTGAAACCGCCCCATGGCATCTACAAGCAGCCCCTCTGACCCTGGGGCTCAGGGCTTTCTTCTTCGCAGGAAAACTCCTTATGCTACATACAGAGGGAATTTTGGAGGCCGGAGCGGCCTTCCATTGCAAACATGCTCAACGTCCAGCAATAGCTCCCAAACCAGAGCAGCCAGCACCAAAAGATATCCATGGCCTGAAAGCACCCCATGGCGCCTACAAGCAGGCCCTCTGACCCTGGGGCTCAGGGCTTTCTTCTTCGCAGGAAACCTCCTTCTGCTACATACAGAAGGAATTTTGGAGGCCGGAGCGTCCTTCCATTGCAAACATGCTAAATGTAGAGATATAGCTCCCAAACCAAAGCAGCCAGCACTAAAAGACATACATGGCCTGAAACAGCACCATGGCGCCTACAAGCAGCCCCTCTGACCCTGGGGCTCAGGGCTTTGTTCTTTGGAGGAAAGCTCCTTATGCTACATACAGAGGGAATTTTGGAGGCCGGAGCGGCCTTCCATTGCAAACATGCTAAACGTCCAGCAATAGCTCCCAAACCAAAGCAGCCAGCACCAAAAGACCTACATGGCCTGAAACAGCCCCATGGCACCTACAAGCAGCCTCTCTGACCCTAGGGCTCAGGGCTTTCTTCTTCGCAGGAAAACTCGTAATTCGAAATACAAAGGGATATTTGGAGGCCTGAGCGGCCTTCCATTGCAAACATGCTAAACGTCCAGCAATAGCTCCCAAACCAAAGCAGCCAGCACCAAAAGACGTACATGGCCTGAAACCGCCCCATGGTGCCTACAAGCAGGCCCTCTGACCCTGGGGCTCAGGGCTTTCTTCTTTGCAGGAAACCTCCTTATGCTACATACAGAGGGAATTTTGGAGGCCGGAGCGGCCTTCCATTGCAAGCATGCTAAACGTCCAGCAATAGCTCCCAAACCAACGCAACCAGCACCAAAAGACATCCATGACCTGAGACCGCCCCATGGTGCCTACAAGCAGCCCCTCTGACCATGGAGTACAGGGCTTTGTTCTTTGGAGGAAACCTCCTCATGCGAATTACAGAGGGAATTTTGGAGGCTGGAGCGGCCTTCCATTGCAAACATGCTAAACATCCAGCAATAGCTCCCAAACCAAAGCAACGAGCACCAAAAGAGAACCATGGCCTGAAACCGCCCCATGGAATCTACAAGCAGCCCCTCTTACTCTGGGGCTCATGGCTTTGTACTTTGGAGGAAACCTCCTTATGCTACATACAGAGGGAATTTTGGAGGCCGGAGCGGTCTTCCATTGCAAACATGCTAAACGTCCAGCAATAGCTCCCAAACCAAAGCAGCCAGCACCAAAAGACATACATGGCCCGAAACAGCACCACGGCAGCTAAAAGCAGCCCGCACCAAAAGATATACATGGCCTGAAACAGCACCACGGCAGCTACAAGCAGTCCTTCTTACTTTGGGGCTCAGGGCTTTCTTCTTCACAGGAAACATCCTTATGCTACATACAGAAGGAATTTTGGAGGCCGGAGCGGCCTTCTATTGCAAGCATGCTAGACGTCCAGCAATAGCTCCCAAACCAAAGCAGCCAGCACCAAAAGACATACATGGCCTGAAAGCTCTCCATGGCACCTACAAGCAGCCCCTCTGACCTTGGGGCTCAGCATTTGTTCTTTGGAGGAAACCTCCTTATGCTACATAGAGTGGGAATTTTGGAGGCCGGAGCGGCCTTCCATTGCAAACATGCTAAATGTCCAGCAATAGCTCCCAAACCAGAGCAGCCAGCACCAAAAGACATCCATAAACTGAAAACGCCCCATGGCAACTACAAGCAGCCCCTCTGACCCTGGGGCTCAGGGCTTTGTTCTTTGGAGGAAACCTCCTTATGCTACATACAGAGCGAATTTTGGAGGCCGGAGCGGCCTTCCATTGCAAACATGCTAAACGTCCAGCAATAGCTCCCAAACCAGAACAGCCAGCACTAAAAGACATACCTGGCCTGAAAGAGTTCTATGGCGCCTACAAGCAGCCCCTCTGACCCTGGGGCTCAGGGCTTTGTTCTTTGGAGGAAACCTCCTTATGCTACATACAAAGGGAATTTTGGAGGCCGGAGCGGCCTTCCATTGCAAACATGCTAAACGTCCAGCAATAGCATCCAAACCAGAGCAGCCAGCACCAAAAGACATACATGGCCTGAAACAGCACCATGGCAGCTACAAGCAGCCCCTCTTACTCTGGGGCTCAGGGCTTTCTTCTTCGCAGGAAAACTCGTAATTCGAAATACAAAGGGATATTTGGAGGCCAGAGCGGCCTTCCATTGCAAACATTCTAAACGTCCAGCAATAGCTCCCAAACCAATGCAGCCAGCACCAAAAGACATACATGGCCTGAAACCGCCCCATGGTGCCTACAAGCAGCCCCTCTGACCCTGGTGCTAAGGGCTTTGTTCTTCGCAGGAAACTTCCTTATGCAACATACAGAGGGAATTTTGGAGGCCGGAGCGGCCTTCCATTGCAAACATGCTAAACGTCCAGCAATAGCTCCCAAACCAAAGCAGCCAGCACCAAAAGACATCCATGGCCTGAAACCGCCCCATGGCACCTACAAGCAGACCCTCTGACCCTGGTGCTAAGGGCTTTGTTCTTTGGAGGAAACCTCCTTATGCTACATACAGAGGGAATTTTGGAGGCCGGAGCGGCCTTCCATTGCAAACATGCTAAACGTCCAGCAATAGCTCCCAAACCAGAGCAGCCTGTACCAAAAGACAACCACTGCCTGAGACGGCCCCATGATGCCTACAAGCAGCCCCTCTGACCATGGAGTACAGGGCTTTGTTCTTTGGAGGAAACCTCCTCATGCGAAATACAGAGGGAATTTTGGAGGCTGGAGCGGCCTTCCATTGCAAACATGCTAAACGTCCAGCAATAGCTCCCAAACCAAAGCAGCCAGCACCAAAAGACATACATGGCCTGAAACCGCCCCATGGCACCTACAAGCAGCCCCTCTGACCCTGGGGCTCAGGGCTTTGTTCCTTGGAGGAAAACTCCTTATGCTACATACAGAGGGAATTTTGGAGGCCGGAGCGGCCTTCCATTGCAAACATGCTAAACGTCCAGCAATGGCTCCCAAACCAAAGCAGCCAGCACCAAAAGACATCCATGGCCTGAAACAGCCCCATGGCACCTACAAGCAGCCTCTCTGACCCTAGGGCTCAGGGCTTTCTTCTTCGCAGGAAAACTCGTAATTCGAAATACAAAGGGATATTTGGAGGTCGGAGCGGCCTTCCATTGCAAACATGCTCAACGTCCAGCAATAGCTCCCAAACCAAAGCAGCCAGCACCAAAAGACATACATGGCCTGAAGGCTCTCCATGGCACCTACAAGCAGCCCCTCTGACCTTGGGGCTCAGCATTTGTTCTTTGGAGGAAACTTCCTTAAGCTACATACAGAGGGAATTTTGGAGGCCGGAGCGTCCTTCCATTGCAAACATGCAAAACGTCCAGCAATAGCTCCCAAATCAGAGCAGCCAGCACCAAAAGACATCCATAAACTGAAAACGCCCCATGGCACCTACAAGCAGCCCCTCTGACCTTGGGGCTCAGGGCTTTGTTCTTTGGAGGAAACCTCCTTATGCTACATACAGAGCGAATTTTGGAGGCCGGAGCGGCCTTCCATTGCAAACATGCTAAACGTCCAGTAATAGCTCCCAAACCAAAGCAGCCAGCACCAAAAGACATACATGGCCTGAAAGCACCCCATGGCACATACAAGCAGCCCCTCTGACCATGGAGTACAGGGCTTTGTTCTTTGGAGGAAACCTCCTCATGCGAAATACAGAGGGAATTTTGGAGGCCGGAGTGGCCTTCCATTGCAAACATGCTCAACGTCCAGCAATAGCTCCCAAACCAGAGCAGCCAGCACCAAAAGACATACATGGCCTGAAAACGCCCCATGGCACCTACAAGCAGCCCCTCTGACCCTGGGGCTCAGGGCTTTCTTCTTCGCAGGAAACTTCATTATGCTACATACAGAGGGAATTTTGGAGGCCGGAGCGGCCTTCCATTGCAAACATGCTAAACGTCCAGCAATAGCTCCCAAACCAGAACAGCCAGCACCAAAAGACATACCTGGCCTGAAAGCGTTCTATGGCGCCTACAAGCAGCCCCTCTGACCCTGGGGCTCAGGGCTTTGTTCTTTGCAGGAAACCTCCTTATGCTACATACAAAGGGAATTTTGGAGGCCGGAGCGCCCTTCCATTGCAAACATGCTAAACGTCCAGCAATAGCATCCAAACCAGAGCAGCCAGCACCAAAAGATATTCATGGCCTGAAACAGCACCATGGCAGCTACAAGCAGCCCCTCTTACTCTGGGGCTCAGGGCTTTCTTCTTCACAGGAAACCTCCTTATGCTACATACAGAAGGAATTTTGGAGGCCGGAGCGGCCTTCCATTGCAAACATGCTAAACGTCCAGCAATAGCTCCCAAACCAAAGCAGGCAGCACCAAAAGACATACATGGCCTGAAACAGCACCATGACAGCTACAAGCAGCCCCTCTTACTCTGGGGCTCAGGGCTTTGTTCTTTGGAGGAAAGCTCCTTATGCTACATACAGAGGGAATTTTGGAGGCCGGAGTGTCCTTGCATTGCAAACATGCAAAACGTCCAGCAATAGCTCCCAAACCAGAGCAGCCAGCACCAAAAGACCTACATGGCCTGAAACCGCTCCATGGTGCCTACAAGCAGCCCCTCTGACCCTGGGGCTCAGGGCTTTCTTCTTTGCAGGAAACCTCCTTATGCTACATACATAGGGAATTTTGGAGGCCGGAGCGGCCTTCCATTGCAAACATGCTAAACGTCCAGCAATAGCTCCCAATCCAAAGCAGCCAGCACCAAAAGACATTCATGGCCTGAAAGCGCCCCATGGCGCCTATAAGTAGCCCCTCTGACCCTGGTGCTAAGGGCTTTCTTCTTCGCAGGAAACTTCCTTATGCTACATACAGAGGGATTTTTGGAGGCCGGAGCGGCCATCCATTGCAAACATGCTAAACGTCCAGCAATAGCTCCCAAACCAAAGCAGCCAGCACCAAAAGAGAACCATGGCCTGAAAGCGCCCCATGGCGCCTACAAACAGCCCCTTTTACTCTGGGTCTCAGGGCTTTCTTCTTCGCAGGAAACCTCCTTATGCTACATACAGAGGGAATTTTGGACGCCGGAGCGGCCTTCCATTGCAAACATGCTAAACGTCCAGCAATAGCTCCCAAACCAGAGCAGCCAGCAGCAAAAGACATACATGGCCTGAAAGCGTTCCATGGCGCCTACAAGCAGCCCCTCTGACCATGGAGTACAGGGCTTTGTTCTTTGGAGGAAACCTCCTCATGGGAATTACAGAGGGAATTTTGGAGGCTGGAGCGGACTTCCATTGCAAACATGCTAAACGTCCAGCAATAGCTCCCAAACCAAAGCAACGAGCACCAAAAGAGAACCATGGCCTGAAAGCGCCCCATGGCGCCTACAAGCAGCCCCTCTGACCCTGGGGCTCAGGGCTTTGTACTTTCGAGGAAACCTCCTTATGCTACATACAGAGGGAAATTTGGAGGCCGGAGCGGCCTTCCATTGCAAACATGCTAAACGTCCAGCAATAGCTCCCAAACCAAAGCAGCCAGCACCAAAAGACATACATGGCCTGAAACAGCACCACGGCAGCTACAAGCAGTCCTTCTTACTTTGGGACTCAGGGCTTTCTTCTTCACAGGAAACCTCCTTATGCTACATACAGAAGGAATTTTGGAGGCCGGAGCAGCCTTCCATTGCAAACATGCTAAATGTCCAGCAATAGCTCCCAAACCAGAGCAGCCAGCACCAAAAGACATCCATAAACTGAAAACGCCCCATGGCACCTACAAGCAGCCCCTCTGAACCTGGGGCTCCGGGCTTTCTTCTTCGCAGGAAAACTCCTTATGCTACATACAGAGCGAATTTTGGAGGCCGGAGCAGCCTTCCATTGCAAACATGCTAAACGTCCAGCAATAGCTCCCAAACCAAAACAGCCAGCACCAAAAGACATACCTGGCCTGAAAGTGTTCTATGGCGCCTACAAGCAGACCCTCTGACCCTGGGGCTCAGGGCTTTGTTCTTTGGAGGAAACCTCCTTATGCTACATACAAAGGGAATTTTGGACGCCGGAGCGGCCTTCCATTGCAAACATGCCAAACGTCCAGCAATAGCTCCCAAACCAGAACAGACAGCACCAAAAGACATACATGGCCTGAAACAGCACCATGGCAGCTACAAGCAGCCCCTCTTACTCTGGGGCTCAGGGCTTTCTTCTTCACAGGAAACCTCCTTATGCTACATACAAAGGGAATTTTGGAGGCCGGAGCGGCCTTCTATTGCAAGCATGCTAAACGTCCAGCAATAGCTCCCAAACCAAAGCAGCCAGCACCAAAAGACATACATGGCCTGAACGCTCTCCATGGAACCTACAAGCAGCCCCTCTGACCTTGGGGCTCAGGGCTTTGTTCTTTGCAGGAAACCTCCTTATGCTACATACAGAGGGAATTTTGGAGGCCGGAGCGCCCTTCCATTGCAAACATGCTAAACGTCCAGCAATAGCTCCCAAACCAAAGCAGCCAGCACCAAGAGACATTCATGGCCTGAAACCACCCCATGGCACCTAAAAGCAGCCACTCTGACCCTGGGGCTCAGGGCTTTCTTCTTCGCAGGAAAACTCCTTATGCTACATGCAGAGGGAATTTTGGAGGCCGGAGCGGCCTTCCATTGCAAACATGCTAAACGTCCAGCAATAGCATCCAAACCAGAGCAGCCAGCACCAAAAGACATACATGGCCTGAAAGCGTTCCATGGCGCCTACAAGCAGCCCCTCTGACCCTGGTGCTAAGGGCTTTCTTCTTCGCAGGAAACCTCCTTATGCTACATACAGAGGGAATTTTGGAGGCCGGAGCGGCCTTCCATTGCAAACATGCTAAACGTCCAGCAATAGCTCCCAAACCAAAGCAGCCAGCCCCAAAAGACATCCATGGCCTGAAAGAGCCCCATGGCACCTACAAGCAGCCCCTCTGACCCTGGGGCTCAGGGCTTTGTTCTTTCGAGGAAACCTCCTTATGCTACATACAGAGGGAATTTTGGAGGCCGGAGCAGCCTTCCATTGCAAACATGCTAAACGTCCAGCAATAGCTCCCAAACCAAAGCAGCCAGCACCAAAAGACCTACATGGCCTGAAACAGCCCCATGGCACCTACAAGCAGCCTCTCTGACCCTAGGGCTCAGGGCTTTCTTCTTCGCAGGAAAACTCGTAATGCGAAATACAAAGGGAATTTTGGAGGCCGGAGCGGCCTTCCATTGCAAACATGCTAAACGTCCAGCAATAGCTCCCAAACCAGAGCAGCCAGCACCAAAAGACATCCATAAACTGAAAACGCCCCATGGCACCTACAAGCAGCTCCTCTGTCCCTGGCGCTCAGGGCTTTGTTCTTTGGAGGAAACCTCCTTATGCTACATACATAGGGAATTTTGGAGGCTGGAGCGGCCTTCCATTGCAAACATGCTAAACGTCCAGCAATAGCTCCCAAACCAGAGCAGCCAGCACCAAAAGACATACATGGCCTGAAACAGCACCACGGCAGCTAAAAGCAGCCCGCACCAAAAGACATACATGGCCTGAAACAGCACCACGGCAGCTACAAGCAGTCCTTCTTACTTTGGGGCTCAGGGCTTTCTTCTTCACAGGAAACCTCCTTATGCTACATACAGAAGGAATTTTGGAGGCCGGAGCGGCCTTCCATTGCAAACATGCTAAATGTCCAGCAATAGCTCCCAAACCAGAGCAGCCAGCACCAAAAGACATCCATAAACTGAAAACGCCCCATGGCACCTACAAGCAGCCCCTCTGACCCTGGGGCTCAGGGCTTTGTTCTTTGGAGGAAACCTCCTTATGCTACATACAGAGCGAATTTTGGAGGCCGGAGCGGCCTTCCATTGCAAACATGCTCAACGTCCAGCAATAGCTCCCAAACCAAAGCAGCCAGCACCAAAAGACATCCATGGCCTGAAAGCACCCCATGGCACCTACAAGCAGCCCCTCTGACCCTGGGGCTCAGGGCTTTGTTCTTTGGAGGAAACCTCCTTATGCTACATACAGAGGGAATTTTGGAGGCCGGAGCGGCCTTCCATTGCAAACATGCTAAACGTCCAGCAATATGTCCCAAACCAAAACAGCCAGCACCAAAAGACATAACTGGCCTGAAACCGCCCCATGGCGCCTACAAGCAGCCCCTCTGACCCTGGGGCTCAGGGCTTTGTTCTTTGCAGGAAACCTCCTTATGCTACATACAAAGGGAATTTTGGAGGCCGGAGCGGCCTTCCATTGCAAACATGCTAAACGTCCAGCAATAGCTGCCAAACCAGAGCAGCCAGCACCAAAAGACATACATGGCCTGAAACAGCACCATGGCAGCTACAAGCAGCCCCTCTTACTCTGGGGCTCAGGGCTTTCTTCTTCACAGGAAACCTCCTTATGCTACATACAGAAGGAATTTTGGAGGCCGGAGCGGCCTTCTATTGCAAACATGCTAAACGTCCAGCAATAGCTCCCAAACCAAAGCAGCCAGCACCAAAAGACATACATGGCCTGAAAGCTCTCCATGGCACCTACAAGCAGCCCCTCTGACCTTGGGGCTCAGGGCTTTGTTCTTTGGAGGAAACCTCCTTATGCGAAATACAGAGGGAATTTTGGAGGCCGGAGCGGCCTTCCATTGTAAACATGCTAAACGTCCAGCAATAGCTCCCAAACCAAAACAGCCAGCACCAAAAGACATACATGGCCTGAAACCGCCCCATGGCATCTACAAGCAGCCCCTCTGACCCTGGGGCTCAGGGCTTTCTTCTTCGCAGGAAAACTCCTTATGCTACATACAGAGGGAATTTTGGAGGCCGGAGCGGCCTTCCATTGCAAACATGCTCAACGTCCAGCAATAGCTCCCAAACCAGAGCAGCCAGCACCAAAAGATATCCATGGCCTGAAAGCACCCCATGGCGCCTACAAGCAGGCCCTCTGACCCTGGGGCTCAGGGCTTTCTTCTTCGCAGGAAACCTCCTTCTGCTACATACAGAAGGAATTTTGGAGGCCGGAGCGTCCTTCCATTGCAAACATGCTAAATGTAGAGATATAGCTCCCAAACCAAAGCAGCCAGCACTAAAAGACATACATGGCCTGAAACAGCACCATGGCGCCTACAAGCAGCCCCTCTGACCCTGGGGCTCAGGGCTTTGTTCTTTTGAGGAAAGCTCCTTATGCTACATACAGAGGGAATTTTGGAGGCCGGAGCGGCCTTCCATTGCAAACATGCTAAACGTCCAGCAATAGCTCCCAAACCAAAGCAGCCAGCACCAAAAGACCTACATGGCCTGAAACAGCCCCATGGCACCTACAAGCAGCCTCTCTGACCCTAGGGCTCAGGGCTTTCTTCTTCGCAGGAAAACTCGTAATTCGAAATACAAAGGGATATTTGGAGGCCTGAGCGGCCTTCCATTGCAAACATGCTAAACGTCCAGCAATAGCTCCCAAACCAAAGCAGCCAGCACCAAAAGACGTACATGGCCTGAAACCGCCCCATGGTGCCTACAAGCAGGCCCTCTGACCCTGGGGCTCAGGGCTTTCTTCTTTGCAGGAAACCTCCTTATGCTACATACAGAGGGAATTTTGGAGGCCGGAGCGGCCTTCCATTGCAAGCATGCTAAACGTCCAGCAATAGCTCCCAAACCAACGCAACCAGCACCAAAAGACATCCATGACCTGAGACCGCCCCATGGTGCCTACAAGCAGCCCCTCTGACCATGGAGTACAGGGCTTTGTTCTTTGGAGGAAACCTCCTCATGCGAATTACAGAGGGAATTTTGGAGGCTGGAGCGGCCTTCCATTGCAAACATGCTAAACATCCAGCAATAGCTCCCAAACCAAAGCAACGAGCACCAAAAGAGAACCATGGCCTGAAACCGCCCCATGGAATCTACAAGCAGCCCCTCTTACTCTGGGGCTCATGGCTTTGTACTTTGGAGGAAACCTCCTTATGCTACATACAGAGGGAATTTTGGAGGCCGGAGCGGTCTTCCATTGCAAACATGCTAAACGTCCAGCAATAGCTCCCAAACCAAAGCAGCCAGCACCAAAAGACATACATGGCCCGAAACAGCACCACGGCAGCTAAAAGCAGCCCGCACCAAAAGATATACATGGCCTGAAACAGCACCACGGCAGCTACAAGCAGTCCTTCTTACTTTGGGGCTCAGGGCTTTCTTCTTCACAGGAAACATCCTTATGCTACATACAGAAGGAATTTTGGAGGCCGGAGCGGCCTTCTATTGCAAGCATGCTAGACGTCCAGCAATAGCTCCCAAACCAAAGCAGCCAGCACCAAAAGACATACATGGCCTGAAAGCTCTCCATGGCACCTACAAGCAGCCCCTCTGACCTTGGGGCTCAGCATTTGTTCTTTGGAGGAAACCTCCTTATGCTACATAGAGTGGGAATTTTGGAGGCCGGAGCGGCCTTCCATTGCAAACATGCTAAATGTCCAGCAATAGCTCCCAAACCAGAGCAGCCAGCACCAAAAGACATCCATAAACTGAAAACGCCCCATGGCAACTACAAGCAGCCCCTCTGACCCTGGGGCTCAGGGCTTTGTTCTTTGGAGGAAACCTCCTTATGCTACATACAGAGCGAATTTTGGAGGCCGGAGCGGCCTTCCATTGCAAACATGCTAAACGTCCAGCAATAGCTCCCAAACCAGAACAGCCAGCACTAAAAGACATACCTGGCCTGAAAGAGTTCTATGGCGCCTACAAGCAGCCCCTCTGACCCTGGGGCTCAGGGCTTTGTTCTTTGGAGGAAACCTCCTTATGCTACATACAAAGGGAATTTTGGAGGCCGGAGCGGCCTTCCATTGCAAACATGCTAAACGTCCAGCAATAGCATCCAAACCAGAGCAGCCAGCACCAAAAGACATACATGGCCTGAAACAGCACCATGGCAGCTACAAGCAGCCCCTCTTACTCTGGGGCTCAGGGCTTTCTTCTTCGCAGGAAAACTCGTAATTCGAAATACAAAGGGATATTTGGAGGCCAGAGCGGCCTTCCATTGCAAACATTCTAAACGTCCAGCAATAGCTCCCAAACCAATGCAGCCAGCACCAAAAGACATACATGGCCTGAAACCGCCCCATGGTGCCTACAAGCAGCCCCTCTGACCCTGGTGCTAAGGGCTTTGTTCTTCGCAGGAAACTTCCTTATGCAACATACAGAGGGAATTTTGGAGGCCGGAGCGGCCTTCCATTGCAAACATGCTAAACGTCCAGCAATAGCTCCCAAACCAAAGCAGCCAGCACCAAAAGACATCCATGGCCTGAAACCGCCCCATGGCACCTACAAGCAGACCCTCTGACCCTGGTGCTAAGGGCTTTGTTCTTTGGAGGAAACCTCCTTATGCTACATACAGAGGGAATTTTGGAGGCCGGAGCGGCCTTCCATTGCAAACATGCTAAACGTCCAGCAATAGCTCCCAAACCAGAGCAGCCTGTACCAAAAGACAACCACTGCCTGAGACGGCCCCATGGTGCCTACAAGCAGCCCCTCTGACCATGGAGTACAGGGCTTTGTTCTTTGGAGGAAACCTCCTCATGCGAAATACAGAGGGAATTTTGGAGGCTGGAGCGGCCTTCCATTGCAAACATGCTAAACGTCCAGCAATAGCTCCCAAACCAAAGCAGCCAGCACCAAAAGACATCCATGGCCTGAAACCGCCCCATGGCACCTACAAGCAGCCCCTCTGACCCTGGGGCTCAGGGCTTTGTTCCTTGGAGGAAACCTCCTTATGCTACATACAGAGGGAATTTTGGAGGCCGGAGCGGCCTTCCATTGCAAACATGCTAAACGTCCAGCAATAGCTCCCAAACCAGAGCAGCCAGCACCAAAAGACATCCATGGCCTGAAAGCGCCCCATGGCACCTACAAGCAGCCCCTCTGACCCTGGGGCTCAGGGCTTTCTTCTTCGCAGGAAACCTCCTTATGCTACATACAGAAGGAATTTTGGATGCCGGAGCGGCCTTCCATTGCAAACATGCTAAACGTCCAGCAATATGTCCCAAACCAAAGCAACGAGCACCAAAAGAGAACCATGGCCTGAAAGCGCCCCATGGCGCCTACAAGCAGCCCCTCTTACTCTGGGGCTCATGGCTTTGTACTTTGGAGGAAACCTCCTTATGCTACATACAGAGCGAATTTTGGAGGCCGGAGCGGTCTTCCATTGCAAACATGCTAAACGTCCAGCAATAGCTCCCAAACCAAAGCAGCCAGCACCAAAAGACATACATGGCCCGAAACAGCACCACGGCAGCTAAAAGCAGCCCGCACCAAAAGATATACATGGCCTGAAACAGCACCACGGCAGCTACAAGCAGTCCTTCTTACTTTGGGGCTCAGGGCTTTCTTCTTCACAGGAAACATCCTTATGCTACATACAGAAGGAATTTTGGAGGCCGGAGCGGCCTTCTATTGCAAGCATGCTAGACGTCCAGCAATAGCTCCCAAACCAAAGCAGCCAGCACCAAAAGACATACATGGCCTGAAAGCTCTCCATGGCACCTACAAGCAGCCCCTCTGACCTTAGGGCTCAGCATTTGTTCTTTGGAGGAAACCTCCTTATGCTACATAGAGTGGGAATTTTGGAGGCCGGAGCGGCCTTCCATTGCAAACATGCTAAACGTCCAGCAATAGCTCCCAAACCAGAACAGCCAGCACTAAAAGACATACCTGGCCTGAAAGAGTTCTATGGCGCCTACAAGCAGCCCCTCTGATCCTGGGGCTCAGGGCTTTGTTCTTTGGAGGAAACCTCCTTATGCTACATACAAAGGGAATTTTGGAGGCCGGAGCGGCCTTCCATTGCAAACATGCTAAACGTCCAGCAATAGCATCCAAACCAGAGCAGCCAGCACCAAAAGACATACATGGCCTGAAACAGCACCATGGCAGCTACAAGCAGCCCCTCTTACTCTGGGGCTCAGGGCTTTCTTCTTCGCAGGAAAACTCGTAATTCGAAATACAAAGGGATATTTGGAGGCCAGAGCGGCCTTCCATTGCAAACATGCTAAACGTCCAGCAATAGCTCCCAAACCAATGCAGCCAGCACCAAAAGACATACATGGCCTGAAACCGCCCCATGGTGCCTACAAGCAACCCCTCTGACCCTGGGGCTCAGGGCTTTCTTCTTTGCAGGAAACCTCCTTATGCTACTTACAGAGGGAATTTTGGAGGCCGGAGCGGCCTTCCATTGCAAACATGCTAAACGTCCAGCAATAGTTCCCAAACTAAAACAGCCAGCACCAAAAGACATCCATGGCCTGAAACCACCCCATGGCAGCTACAAGCAGCCCCTTCTGACCTTGGGGCTCAGGGCTTTGTTCTTTGGAGGAAACCTCCTTATGCGAAATACAGAGGGAATTTTGGAGGCCGGAGCGCCCTTCCATTGCAAACATGCCAAACGTCCAGCAATAGCTCCCAGACCAAAGCAGCCAGCACCAAAAGACATCCATAAAGTGAAAGCGCCCCATGGCACCTACAAGCAGCCCCTCTCACCCTGGGGCTCAAGGCTTTCTTCTTCGCAGGAAACCTCCTTATGCTACATACAGAGGGAATTTTGGAGGCCGGAGCGGCATTCCATTGCAAACATGCTAAACGTCCAGCAATAGCTCCCAAACCAAAGCAGCCAGCACCAAGAGACATTCATGGCCTGAAAGCGCCCCATGGCACCTAAAAGCAGCCACTCTGACCCTGGTGCTAAGGGCTTTCTTCTTCGCAGGAAAACTCTCTATGCTACATGCAGAGGGAATTTTGGAGGCCGGAGCGGCCTTCCATTCCAAACATGCTAAACGTCCAGCAATAGCTCCCAAACCAAAGCAACCAGCACCAAAAGACATACATGGCCTGAAAGCGTTCCATGGCGCCTACAAGCAGCCCCTCTGACCCTGGTTCTAAGGGCTTTCTTCTTCGCAGGAAACTTCCTTATGCTACATACAGAGTGAATTTTGGAGGCCGGAGCGGCCTTCCATTGCAAACATGCTAAACGTCCAGCAATGGCTCCCAAACCAAAGCAGCCAGCACCAAAAGACATCCATGGCCTGAAAGCGCCCCATGGAACCTACAAGCAGCCCCTCTGACCCTGGGGCTCAGGGCTTTGTTCTTTCGAGGAAACCTCCTTATGCTACATACAGAGGGAATTTTGGAGGCCGGAGCGGCCTTCCATTGCAAACATGCTAAACGTCCAGCAATAGCTCCCAAACCAAAGCAGCCAGCACCAAAAGACATACATGGCCTGAAACCGCCCCATGGCACCTACAAGCAGCCTCTCTGACCCTAGGGCTCAGGGCTTTCTTCTTCGCAGGAAAACTCGTAATGCGAAATACAAAGGGATATTTGGAGGCCGGAGCGGCCTTCCATTGCAAACATGCTAAACGTCCAGCAATAGCTCCCAAACCAAAGCAGCCAGCACCAAAAGACATACATGGCCCGAAACAGCACCACGGCAGCTAAAAGCAGCCCGCACCAAAAGATATACATGGCCTGAAACAGCACCACGGCAGCTACAAGCAGTCCTTCTTACTTTGGGGCTCAGGGCTTTCTTCTTCACAGGAAACATCCTTATGCTACATACAGAAGGAATTTTGGAGGCCGGAGCGGCCTTCTATTGCAAGCATGCTAGACGTCCAGCAATAGCTCCCAAACCAAAGCAGCCAGCACCAAAAGACATACATGGCCTGAAAGCTCTCCATGGCACCTACAAGCAGCCCCTCTGACCTTGGGGCTCAGCATTTGTTCTTTGGAGGAAACCTCCTTATGCTACATAGAGTGGGAATTTTGGAGGCCGGAGCGGCCTTCCATTGCAAACATGCTAAATGTCCAGCAATAGCTCCCAAACCAGAGCAGCCAGCACCAAAAGACATACATGGCCTGAAACCGCCCCATGGCAACTACAAGCAGCCCCTCTGACCCTGGGGCTCAGGGCTTTGTTCTTTGGAGGAAACCTCCTTATGCTACATACAGAGCGAATTTTGGAGGCCGGAGCGGCCTTCCATTGCAAACATGCTAAACGTCCAGCAATAGCTCCCAAACCAGAACAGCCAGCACTAAAAGACATACCTGGCCTGAAAGAGTTCTATGGCGCCTACAAGCAGCCCCTCTGACCCTGGTGCTAAGGGCTTTCTTCTTCGCAGGAGACTTCCTTATGCAACATACAGAGGGAATTTTGGAGGCCGGAGCGGCCTTCCATTGCAAACATTCTAAACGTCCAGCAATAGCTCCCAAACCAATGCAGCCAGCACCAAAAGACATACATGGCCTGAAACCGCCCCATGGTGCCTACAAGCAACCCCTCTGACCCTGGGGCTCAGGGCTTTCTTCTTTGCAGGAAACCTCCTTATGCTACTTACAGAGGGAATTTTGGAGGCCGGAGCGGCCTTCCATTGCAAACATGCTAAACGTCCAGCAATAGCTCCCAAACCAAAGCAGCCAGCACCAAAAGACATTCATGGCCTGAAAGCGCCCCATGGCGCCTACAAGCAGCCCCTCTGACCCTGGTGCTAAGGGCTTTCTTCTTCGCAGGAGACTTCCTTATGCAACATACAGAGGGAATTTTGGAGGCCGGAGCGGCCTTCCATTGCAAACATGCTAAACGTCCAGCAATAGCTCCCAAACCAAAGCAGCCAGCACCAAAAGACATCCATGGCCTGAAACCGCCCCATGGCACCTACAAGCAGACCCTCTGACCCTGGTGCTAAGGGCTTTGTTCTTTGGAGGAAACCTCCTTATGCTACAAACAGAGGGAATTTTGGAGGCCGGAGCGGCCTTCCATTGCAAACATGCTAAACGTCCAGCAATAGCTCCCAAACCAGAGCAGCCTGTACCAAAAGACAACCACTGCCTGAGACGGCCCCATGGTGCCTACAAGCAGCCCCTCTGACCATGGAGTACAGGGCTTTGTTCTTTGGAGGAAACCTCCTCATGCGAAATACAGAGGGAATTTTGGAGGCTGGAGCGGCCTTCCATTGCAAACATGCTAAACGTCCAGCAATAGCTCCCAAACCAAAGCAGCCAGCACCAAAAGACATACATGGCCTGAAACCGCCCCATGGCATCTACAAGCAGCCCCTCTGACCCTGGGGCTCAGGGCTTTCTTCTTCGCAGGAAAACTCCTTATGCTACTTACAGAGGGAATTTTGGAGGCCGGAGCGGCCTTCCATTGCAAACATGCTAAACGTCCAGCAATAGCTCCCAAACCAGAGCAGCCAGCACCAAAAGACATCCATGGCCTGAAAGCGCCCCATGGCACCTACAAGCAGCCCCTCTGACCCTGGGGCTCAGGGCTTTCTTCTTCGCAGGAAACCTCCTTATGCTACATACAGAAGGAATTTTGGAGGCCGGAGCGGCCTTCCATTGCAAACATGCTAAACGTCCAGCAATAGCTCCCAAACCAAAGCAACGAGCACCAAAAGAGAACCATGGCCTGAAAGCGCCCCATGGCGCCTACAAGCAGCCCCTCTTACTCTGGGGCTCATGGCTTTGTACTTTGGAGGAAACCTCCTTATGCTACATACAGAGCGAATTTTGGAGGCCGGAGCGGTCTTCCATTGCAAACATGCTAAACGTCCAGCAATAGCTCCCAAACCAAAGCAGCCAGCACCAAAAGACATACATGGCCCGAAACAGCACCACGGCAGCTAAAAGCAGCCCGCACCAAAAGATATACATGGCCTGAAACAGCACCACGGCACCTACAAGCAGCCCCTCTGACCCTGGTGCTAAGGGCTTTGTTCTTTGGAGGAAACCTCCTTATGCTACATACAGAGGGAATTTTGGAGGCCGGAGCGGCCTTCCATTCCAAACATGCTAAACGTCCAGCAATAGCTCCCAAACCAGAGCAGCCTGTACCAAAAGACAACCATGGCCTGAGACCGCCCCATGGTGCCTACAAGCAGCCCCTCTGACCATGGAGTACAGGGCTTTGTTCTTTGGAGGAAACCTCCTCATGCGAAATACAGAGGGAATTTTGGAGGCCGGAGCGGCCTTCCATTGCAAACATGCTAAACGTCCAGCAATAGCTCCCAAACCAAAGCAGCCAGCACCAAAAGACATACATGGCCTGAAACCGCCCCATGGCATCTACAAGCAGCCCCTCTGACCCTGGGGCTCAGGGCTTTCTTCTTCGCAGGAAAACTCCTTATGCTACATACAGAGGGAATTTTGGAGGCCGGAGCGGCCTTCCATTGCAAACATGCTAAACGTCCAGCAATAGCTCCCAAACCAAAGCAGCCAGCACCAAAAGACATCCATGGCCTGAAAGCGCCCCATGGCACCTACAAGCAGCCCCTCTGACCCTGGGGCTCAGGGCTTTCTTCTTCGCAGGAAACCTCCTTATGCTACATACAGAAGGAATTTTGGATGCCGGAGCGGCCTTCCATTGCAAACATGCTAAACGTCCAGCAATAGCTCCCAAACCAAAGCAACGAGCACCAAAAGAGAACCATGGCCTGAAAGCGCCCCATGGCGTCTACAAGCAGCCCCTCTTACTCTGGGGCTCATGGCTTTGTACTTTGGAGGAAACCTCCTTATGCTACATACAGAGCGAATTTTGGAGGCCGGAGCGGTCTTCCATTGCAAACATGCTAAACGTCCAGCAATAGCTCCCAAACCAAAGCAGCCAGCACCAAAAGACATACATGGCCCGAAACAGCACCACGGCAGCTAAAAGCAGCCCGCACCAAAAGATATACATGGCCTGAAACAGCACCACGGCAGCTACAAGCAGTCCTTCTTACTTTGGGGCTCAGGGCTTTCTTCTTCACAGGAAACATCCTTATGCTACATACAGAAGGAATTTTGGAGGCCGGAGCGGCCTTCTATTGCAAGCATGCTAGACGTCCAGCAATAGCTCCCAAACCAAAGCAGCCAGCACCAAAAGACATACATGGCCTGAAAGCTCTCCATGGCACCTACAAGCAGCCCCTCTGACCTTAGGGCTCAGCATTTGTTCTTTGGAGGAAACCTCCTTATGCTACATAGAGTGGGAATTTTGGAGGCCGGAGCGGCCTTCCATTGCAAACATGCTAAACGTCCAGCAATAGCTCCCAAACCAGAACAGCCAGCACTAAAAGACATACCTGGCCTGAAAGAGTTCTATGGCGCCTACAAGCAGCCCCTCTGACCCTGGGGCTCAGGGCTTTGTTCTTTGGAGGAAACCTCCTTATGCTACATAGAAAGGGAATTTTGGAGGCCGGAGCGGCCTTCCATTGCAAACATGCTAAACGTCCAGCAATAGCATCCAAACCAGAGCAGCCAGCACCAAAAGACATACATGGCCTGAAACAGCACCATGGCAGCTACAAGCAGCCCCTCTTACTCTGGGGCTCAGGGCTTTCTTCTTCGCAGGAAAACTCGTAATTCGAAATACAAAGGGATATTTGGAGGCCAGAGCGGCCTTCCATTGCAAACATGCTAAACGTCCAGCAATAGCTCCCAAACCAATGCAGCCAGCACCAAAAGACATACATGGCCTGAAACCGCCCCATGGTGCCTACAAGCAACCCCTCTGACCCTGGGGCTGAGGGCTTTCTTCTTTGCAGGAAACCTCCTTATGCTACTTACAGAGGGAATTTTGGAGGCCGGAGCGGCCTTCCATTGCAAACATGCTAAACGTCCAGCAATAGTTCCCAAACTAAAACAGCCAGCACCAAAAGACATCCATGGCCTGAAACCACCCCATGGCAGCTACAAGCAGCCCCTTCTGACCTTGGGGCTCAGGGCTTTGTTCTTTGGAGGAAACCTCCTTATGCGAAATACAGAGGGAATTTTGGAGGCCGGAGCGCCCTTCCATTGCAAACATGCCAAACGTCCAGCAATAGCTCCCAGACCAAAGCAGCCAGCACCAAAAGACATCCATAAAGTGAAAGCGCCCCATGGCACCTACAAGCAGCCCCTCTCACCCTGGGGCTCAAGGCTTTCTTCTTCGCAGGAAACCTCCTTATGCTACATACAGAGGGAATTTTGGAGGCCGGAGCGGCCTTCCATTCCAAACATGCTAAACGTCCAGCAATAGCTCCCAAACCAGAGCAGCCTGTACCAAAAGACAACCACTGCCTGAGACGGCCCCATGATGCCTACAAGCAGCCCCTCTGACCATGGAGTACAGGGCTTTGTTCTTTGGAGGAAACCTCCTCATGCGAAATACAGAGGGAATTTTGGAGGCTGGAGCGGCCTTCCATTGCAAACATGCTAAACGTCCAGCAATAGCTCCCAAACCAAAGCAGCCAGCACCAAAAGACATCCATGGCCTGAAAGCGCCCCATGGCATCTACAAGCAGCCCCTCTGACCCTGGGGCTCAGGGCTTTCTTCTTCGCAGGAAAACTCCTTATGCTACATACAGAGGGAATTTTGGAGGCCGGAGCGGCCTTCCATTGCAAACATGCTAAACGTCCAGCAATAGCTCCCAAACCAGAGCAGCCAGCACCAAAAGACATCCATGGCCTGAAAGCGCCCCATGGCACCTACAAGCAGCCCCTCTGACCCTGGGGCTCAGGGCTTTCTTCTTCGCAGGAAACCTCCTTATGCTACATACAGAAGGAATTTTGGATGCCGGAGCGGCCTTCCATTGCAAACATGCTAAATGTCCAGCAATAGCTCCCAAACCAAAGCAACGAGCACCAAAAGAGAACCATGGCCTGAAAGCGCCCCATGGCGTCTACAAGCAGCCCCTCTTACTCTGGGGCTCATGGCTTTGTACTTTGGAGGAAACCTCCTTATGCTACATACAGAGCGAATTTTGGAGGCCGGAGCGGTCTTCCATTGCAAACATGCTAAACGTCCAGCAATAGCTCCCAAACCAAAGCAGCCAGCACCAAAAGACATACATGGCCCGAAACAGCACCACGGCAGCTAAAAGCAGCCCGCACCAAAAGATATACATGGCCTGAAACAGCACCACGGCAGCTACAAGCAGTCCTTCTTACTTTGGGGCTCAGGGCTTTCTTCTTCACAGGAAACATCCTTATGCTACATACAGAAGGAATTTTGGAGGCCGGAGCGGCCTTCTATTGCAAGCATGCTAGACGTCCAGCAATAGCTCCCAAACCAAAGCAGCCAGCACCAAAAGACATACATGGCCTGAAAGCTCTCCATGGCACCTACAAGCAGCCCCTCTGACCTTAGGGCTCAGCATTTGTTCTTTGGAGGAAACCTCCTTATGCTACATAGAGTGGGAATTTTGGAGGCCGGAGCGGCCTTCCATTGCAAACATGCTAAACGTCCAGCAATAGCTCCCAAACCAGAACAGCCAGCACTAAAAGACATACCTGGCCTGAAAGAGTTCTATGGCGCCTACAAGCAGCCCCTCTGACCCTGGGGCTCAGGGCTTTGTTCTTTGGAGGAAACCTCCTTATGCTACATACAAAGGGAATTTTGGAGGCCGGAGCGGCCTTCCATTGCAAACATGCTAAACGTCCAGCAATAGCATCCAAACCAGAGCAGCCAGCACCAAAAGACATACATGGCCTGAAACAGCACCATGGCAGCTACAAGCAGCCCCTCTTACTCTGGGGCTCAGGGCTTTCTTCTTCGCAGGAAAACTCGTAATTCGAAATACAAAGGGATATTTGGAGGCCAGAGCGGCCTTCCATTGCAAACATGCTAAACGTCCAGCAATAGCTCCCAAACCAATGCAGCCAGCACCAAAAGACATACATGGCCTGAAACCGCCCCATGGTGCCTACAAGCAACCCCTCTGACCCTGGGGCTGAGGGCTTTCTTCTTTGCAGGAAACCTCCTTATGCTACTTACAGAGGGAATTTTGGAGGCCGGAGCGGCCTTCCATTGCAAACATGCTAAACGTCCAGCAATAGTTCCCAAACTAAAACAGCCAGCACCAAAAGACATCCATGGCCTGAAACCACCCCATGGCAGCTACAAGCAGCCCCTTCTGACCTTGGGGCTCAGGGCTTTGTTCTTTGGAGGAAACCTCCTTATGCGAAATACAGAGGGAATTTTGGAGGCCGGAGCGCCCTTCCATTGCAAACATGCCAAACGTCCAGCAATAGCTCCCAGACCAAAGCAGCCAGCACCAAAAGACATCCATAAAGTGAAAGCGCCCCATGGCACCTACAAGCAGCCCCTCTCACCCTGGGGCTCAAGGCTTTCTTCTTCGCAGGAAACCTCCTTATGCTACATACAGAGGGAATTTTGGAGGCCGGAGCGGCATTCCATTGCAAACATGCTAAACGTCCAGCAATAGCTCCCAAACCAAAGCAGCCAGCACCAAAAGACATTCATGGCCTGAAAGCACCCCATGGCACCTAAAAGCAGCCCCTCTGACCCTGGTGCTAAGGGCTTTCTTCTTCGCAGGAAAACTCTCTATGCTACATGCAGAGGGAATTTTGGAGGCCGGAGCGGCCTTCCATTCCAAACATGCTAAACGTCCAGCAATAGCATCCAAACCAGAGTAGCCAGCACCAAAAGACATACATGGCCTGAAAGCGTTCCATGGCGCCTACAAGCAGCCCCTCTGACCCTGGTTCTAAGGGCTTTCTTCTTCGCAGGAAACTTCCTTATGCTACATACAGAGGGATTTTTGGAGGGCGGAGCGGCCTTCCATTGCAAACATGCTAAACGTCCAGCAATGGCTCCCAAACCAAAGCAGCCAGCACCAAAAGACATCCATGGCCTGAAAGCGCCCCATGGAACCTACAAGCAGCCCCTCTGACCCTGGGGCTCAGGGCTTTGTTCTTTCGAGGAAACCTCCTTATGCTACATACAGAGGGAATTTTGGAGGCCGGAGCGGCCTTCCATTGCAAACATGCTAAACGTCCAGCAATAGCTCCCAAACCAAAGCAGCCAGCACCAAAAGACATACATGGCCTGAAACAGCCCCATGGCACCTACAAGCAGCCTCTCTGACCCTAGGGCTCAGGGCTTTCTTCTTCGCAGGAAAACTCGTAACACGAAATACAAAGGGATATTTGGAGGCCGGAGCGGCCTTCCATTGCAAACATGCTAAACGTCCAGCAATAGCTCCCAAACCAAAGCAGCCAGCACCAAAAGACATCCATGGCCTGAAACCGCCCCATGGCGCCTACAAGCAACCCCTCTGACCCTGGGGCTCAGGGCTTTCTTCTTCGCAGGAAACCTCCTTATGCGAAATACAGAGGGAATTTTGGAGGCCGGAGCGGCCTTCCATTGCAAACATGCTAAACGTCCAGCAATAGCTCCCAAACCAAAGCAGCTAGCACCAAAAGACATCCATGGCCTGAAACCGCCCCATGGCACCTACAAGCAGCCCCTCTGACCTTGGGGCTCAGGGCTTTGTTCTTTGGAGGAAACCTCCTTATGCTACATACAGAGGGATTTTTGGAGGCCGGAGCGGCCTTCCATTGCAAACATGCTAAACGTCCAGCAATAGCTCCCGAACCAAAGCAGCCAGCACCAAAAGAGAACCATGGCCTGAAAGCGCCCCATGGCGCCTACAAGCAGCCCCTCTTACTCTGGGGCTCATGGCTTTGTTCCTTGGAGGAAACCTCCTTATGCTACATACAAAGGGAATTTTGGAGGCCGAAGCGGCCTTCCATTGCAAACATGCTAAACGTCCAGCAATAGCTCCCAAACCAGAGCAGCCAGCACCAAAAGACATACATGGCCTGAAAGCGTTCCATAGCGCCTACAAGCAGCCCCTCTTACTCAGGGGCTCAGGGCTTTCTTCTTCGCAGGAAAACTCCTAATGCGACAAACAGAGGGACTTTTAGAGGCCGGAGCGGCCTTCCATTGCAAACATGCTAAACGTCCAGCAATAGCTCCCAAACCAAAGCAGCCAGCACCAAAAGACATCCATGGCCTGAAACCGCCCCATGGCACCTACAAGCAGCCCCTCTTACTCTGGGCCTCATGGCTTTGTTCTTTGGAGGAAACCTCCTCATGCTACATACAGAGGGAATTTTGGAGGCCGGAGCGGCCTTCCATTCCAAACATGCTAAACGTCCAGCAATAGCTCCCAAACCAAAGCAGCCAGCACCAAAAGACATCCATGGCCTGAAACCGCCCCATGGCACCTACAAGCAGCCCCTCTGACCCTGGGGCTCAGGGCTTTCTTCTTCGCAGGAAAACTCGTAATGCGAAATACAAAGGGATATTTGGAGGCCGGAGCGGCCTTCCATTGCAAACATGCTAAACGTCCAGCAATAGCTCCCAAACCAAAGCAGCCAGCACCAAAAGACATACATGGCCTGAAACCGCCCCATGGTGCCTACAAGCAACCCCTCTGACCCTGGTGCTAAGGGCTTTGTTCTTTGGAGGAAACCTCCTTATGCTACATACAGAGGGAATTTTGGAGGCCGGAGCGGCCTTCCATTGCAAACAAGCTAAACGTCCAGCAATAGCTCCCAAACCAAAGCAGCCAGCACCAAAAGACAACCATGGCCTGAGACGGCCCCATGGTGCCTACAAGCAGCCCCTCTGACCATGGAGTACAGGGCTTTGTTCTTTGGAGGAAACCTCCTCATGCGAAATACAGAGGGAATTTTGGAGGCCGGAGCGCCCTTCCATTGCAAACATGCTAAACGTCCAGCAATAGCTCCCAAACCAGAGCAGCCAGCACCAAAAGACATACATGGCCTGAAAGCGCCCAATGGCGCCTACAAGCAGCCCCTCTTACTCTGGGGCTCATGGGTTTGTTCTTTGGAGGAAACCTCCTTATGCTACATACAGAGGGAATTTTGGAGGCCGGAGCGGCCTTCTATTGCAAGCATGCTAAAAGTCCAGCAATAGCTCCCAAACCAAAGCAGCCAGCACCAAAAGACATACATGGCCTGAAAGCTCTCCATGGCAGCTACAAGCAGCCCCTCTGACCTTGGGGCTCAGGGCTTTGTTCCTTGGAGGAAACCTCCTTATGCTACATACAGAGGAAATTTTGGAGGCCGGAGCGGCCTTCCATTGCAAACATGCTAAACGTCCAGCAATAGCTCCCAAACCAGAGCAGCCAGCACCAAAAGACATACATGGCCTGAAAGCGTTCCATAGCGCCTACAAGCAGCCCCTCTGACCCTGGGGCTCAGGGCTTTCTTCTTCGCAGGAAAACTCCTAATGCGACAAACAGAGGGATTTTTAGAGGCCGGAGCGGCCTTCCATTGCAAACATGCTAAACGTCCAGCAATAGCTCCCAAACCAAAGCAGCCAGCACCAAAAGACATCCATGGCCTTAAACCGCCCCATGGCACCTACAAGCAGCCCCTCTGACCCTGGGGCTCAGTTCTTTCTTCTTCGCAGGAAACCTCCTTATGCTACATACAGAGGGAATTTTGGAGGCCGGAGCGGCCTTCCTTTGTAAACATGCTAAACGTCCAGCAATAGCTCCCAAACCAACGCAACCAGCACCAAAAGACATCCATGACCTGAGACCGCCCCATGGTGCCTACAAGCAGCCCCTCTGACCATGGAGTACAGGGTTTTGTTCTTTGGAGGAAACCTCCTCATGCGAATTACAGAGGGAATTTTGGACGCCGGAGCGGCCTTCCATTGCAAACATGCTAAACGTCCAGCAATAGCTCCCAAACCAAAGCAGCCAGCACCAAAAGACATACATGGCCTGAAACAGCCCCATGGAATCTACAAGCAGCCCCTCTTACTCTGGGCCTCATGGCTTTGTTCTTTGGAGGAAACCTCCTCATGCTACATACAGAGGGAATTTTGGATGCCGGAGCGGCCTTCCCTTGCAAACATGCTAAACGTCCAGCAATAGCTCCCAAAACCAAAGCAGCCAGCACCAAAAGACATCCATGGCCTGAAAGCGCCCCATGGCGCCTACAAGCAGCCCCTCTTACTCTGGGGCTCATGGCTTTGTACTTTGGAGGAAACCTCCTTATGCTACATACAGAGTGAATTTTGGAGGCCGGAGCGGCCTTCCATTGCAAACATGCTAAACGTCCAGCAATAGCTCCCAAACCAAAGCAACCAGCACCAAAAGTCATCCATGACCTGAGACAGCCCCATGGTGCCTACAAGCAGCCCCTCTGGCCATGGAGTACAGGGCTTTGTTCTTTAGAGGAAACCTCCTCATGTGAAATACAGAGGGAATTTTGGAGGCTGGAGCGGCCTTCCATTGCAAACATGCTAAACGTCCAGCAATAGCTCCCAAACCAAAGCAGCCAGCACCAAAAGACATACATGATCTGAAAACGCCCCATGGCACCTAAAAGCAGCCCCTATGACATTGGGGCTCAGGGCTTTGTTCTTTGAAGGAAAGGTCTTTATGCTACAAACAGAGGGAATTGTGGAGGCCGGAGCGGCCTTCCATTGCAAACATGCTAAACATCCAGCTATAGCTCCCAAACCAAAGCAGCCAGCACTAAAAGACATACATGGCCTGAAAGCGCTCCATGGTGCCTACAAGCAGCCCCTCTGACCCTGGGGCTCAGGGCTTTGTTCTTTGGAGGAAACCTCCTTATGCTACATACAGAAGGAATTTTGGAGGCCGGAGCGCCCTTCTATTGCAAGCATGCTAAATGTCCAGCAATAGCATCCAAACCAGAGCAGCCAGCACCAAAAGACATCCATGGCCTGAAACCGCCCCATGGCAGCTATATGCAGCCACTTCTGACCTTGGGGCTCAGGGCTTTGTTCTTTGGAGGAAACCTCCTTATGCGAAATACAGAGGGAATTTTGGAGGCCGGAGCGGCCTTCCATTGCAAACATGCTAAACGTCCAGCAATAGCTCCCAAACCAAAGCAGCCAGCACCAAAAGACATCCATAAACTGAAAACGCCCCATGGCACCTACAAGCAGCCCCTCTGACCCTGGGGCTCAGGGCTTTGTTCTTTGGAGGAAACCTCCTTATGCTACATACAGAGGGAATTTTGGAGGCCGGAGCGGCATTCCATTGCAAACACGCTAAACGTCCAGCAATAGCATCCAAACCAGAGTAGCCAGCACCAAAAGACATACATGGCCTGAAACAGCACCATGGCAGCTACAAGCAGCCCCTCTTACTCTGGGGCTCAGGGCTTTCTTCTTCGCAGGAAAACTCGTAATGCGAAATACAAAGGGATATTTGGAGGCCGGAGCGGCCTTCCATTGCAAACATGCTAAACGTCCAGCAATAGCTCCCAAACCAAAGCAGCCAGCACCAAAAGACATACATGGCCTGAAACCGCCCCATCATGCCTACCAGCAGCCCCTCTGACCCTGGGGCTCATGGCTTTCTTCTTCGCAGGAAACCTCCTTATGCTACATACAGAGGGAATTTTGGAGGCTGGAGCGGCCTTCCATTGCAAACATGCTAAACGTCCAGCAATAGCTCCCAAACCAAAGCAGCCAGCACCAAAAGACATCCATGGCCTGAAAGCGCCCCATGGCGCCTACAAGCAGCCCCTCTGACCCTGGTGCTAAGGGCTTTCTTCTTCGCAGGAAACTTCCTTATGCTACATAGAGAGGGAATTTTGGAGGCCGGAGCGGCCTTCCATTGCAAACATGCTAAACGTCCAGCAATAGCTCCCGAACCAAAGCAGCCAGCACCAAAAGAGAACCATGGCCTGAAAGCGCCCCATGGCGCCTACAAGCAGCCCCTCTTACTCTGGGGCTCATGGCTTTGTTCCTTGGAGGAAACCTCCTTATGCTACATACAAAGGGAATTTTGGAGGCCGGAGCGGCCTTCCATTGCAAACATGCTAAACGTCCAGCAATAGCTCCCAAACCAGAGCAGCCAGCACCAAAAGACATACATGGCCTGAAAGCGTTCCATAGCGCCTACAAGCAGCCCCTCTTACTCAGGGGTTCAGGGCTTTCTTCTTCGCAGGAAAACTCCTAATGCGACAAACAGAGGGACTTTTAGAGGCCGGAGCGGCCTTCTATTGCAAACATGCTAAACGTCCAGCAATAGCTCCCAAACCAAAGCAGCCAGCACCAAAAGACATCCATGGCCTGAAACAGTCCCATGGCACCTACAAGCAGCCCCTCTGACCCTGGGGCTCAGGGCTTTCTTCTTCGCAGGAAACCTCCTTATGCGACATACAGAGGGAATTTTGGAGGCCGGAGCGGCCTTCCATTGTAAACATGCTAAACGTCCAGCAATAGCTCCCAAACCAACGAAACCAGCACCAAAAGACATCCATGACCTGAGACCGCCCCATGGTGCCTACAAGCAGCCCCTCTGACCATGGAGTACAGGGCTTTGTTGTTTGGAGGAAACCTCCTCATGCGAATTACAGAGGGAATTTTGGACGCCGGAGCGGCCTTCCATTGCAAACATGCTAAACGTCCAGCAATAGCTCCCAAACCAAAGCAGCCAGCACCAAAAGACATCCATGGCCTGAAACCGCCCCATGGAATCTACAAGCAGCCCCTCTTACTCTGGGGCTCATGGCTTTGTTCTTTGGAGGAAACCTCCTCATGCGAAATACAGAGGGAATTTTGGATGCCGGAGCGGCCTTCCATTGCAAACATGCTAAACGTACAGCAATAGCTCCCAAACCAAAGCAACCAGCACCAAAAGAGAACCATGGCCTGAAAGCGCCCCATGGCGCCTACAAGCAGCCCCTCCTACCCTGGGGCTCAGGGCTTTGTACTTTGGAGGAAACCTCCTTATGCTACATACAGAGTGAATTTTGGAGGCCGGAGCGCCCTTCCATTGCAAACATGCTAAACGTCCAGCAATAGCTCCCAAACCTAAGCAACCAGCACCAAAAGTCATCCATGACCTGAGACCGCCCCATGGTGCCTACAAGCAGCCCCTCTGACCCTGGGGCTCAGGGCTTTGTTGTTTGGAGGAAACCTCCTCATGCGAATTACAGAGGGAATTTTGGACGCCGGAGCGGCCTTCCATTGCAAACATGCTAAACGTCCAGCAATAGCTCCCAAAACAAAGCAGCCAGCACCAAAAGACATACATGGCCTGAAACCGCCCCATGGCACCTACAAGCAGCCCCTCTTACTCTGGGGCTCATGGCTTTGTTCTTTGGAGGAAACCTCCTCATGCTACATACAGAGGGAATTTTGGAGGCCGGAGCGGCCTTCCCTTGCAAACATGCTAAACGTCCAGCAATAGCTCCCAAACCAAAGCAGCCAGCACCAAAAGACATCCATGGCCTGAAACCGCCCCATGGCACCTACAAGCAGCCCCTCTGACCCTGGGGCTCAGGGCTTTCTTCTTCGCAGGAAAACTCGTAATGCGAAATACAAAGGGATATTTGGAGGCCGTAGCGGCCTTCCATTGCAAACATGCTAAACGTCCAGCAATAGCTCCCAAACCAAAGCAGCCAGCACCAAAAGACATACATGGCCTGAAACCGCCCCATGGTGCCTACAAGCAACCCCTCTGACCCTGGTGCTAAGGGCTTTGTTCTTTGGAGGAAACCTCCTTATGCTACATACAGAGGGAATTTTGGAGGCCGGAGCGGCCTTCCATTGCAAACATGCTAAACGTCCAGCAATAGCTCCCAAACCAAAGCAGCCAGCCCCAAAAGACAACCATGGCCTGAGAGGGCCCCATGGTGCCTACAAGCAGCCCCTCTGACCATGGAGTACAGGGCTTTGTTCTTTGGAGGAAACCTCCTCATGCGAAATACAGAGGGAATTTTGGAGGCCGGAGCGCCCTTCCATTGCAAACATGCTAAACGTCCAGCAATAGCTCCCAAACCAGAGCAGCCAGCACCAAAAGACATCCATGGCCTGAAACCGCCCCATGGCGCCTACAAGCAGCCCCTCTTACTCTGGGGCTCATGGGTTTGTTCTTTGGAGGAAACCTCCTTATGCTACATACAGAGTGAATTTTGGAGGCCGGAGCGGCCTTCTATTGCAAGCATGCTAAAAGTCCAGCAATAGCTCCCAAACCAAAGCAGCCAGCACCAAAAGACATACATGGCCTGAAAGCTCTCCATGGCAGCTACAAGCAGCCCCTCTGACCTTGGGGCTCAGGGCTTTGTTCCTTGGAGGAAACCTCCTTATGCTACATACAGAGGGAATTTTGGAGGCCGGAGCGGCCTTCCATTGCAAACATGCTAAACGTCCAGCAATAGCTGCCAAACCAGAGCAGCCAGCACCAAAAGACATACATGGCCTGAAAGCGTTCCATAGCGCCTACAAGCAGCCCCTCTTACTCTGGGGCTCAGGGCTTTCTTCTTCGCAGGAAAACTCCTAATGCGACAAACAGAGGGACTTTTAGAGGCCGGAGCGGCCTTCCATTGCGAACATGCTAAACGTCCAGCAATAGCTCCCAAACCAAAGCAACCAGCACCAAAAGTCATCCATGACCTGAGACAGCCCCATGGTGCCTACAAGCAGCCCCTCTGGCCATGGAGTACAGGGCTTTGTTCTTTAGAGGAAACCTCCTCATGTGAAATACAGAGGGAATTTTGGAGGCTGGAGCGGCCTTCCATTGCAAACATGCTAAACGTCCAGCAATAGCTCCCAAACCAAAGCAGCCAGCACCAAAAGACATACATGATCTGAAAACGCCCCATGGCACCTAAAAGCAGCCCCTATGACATTGGGGCTCAGGGCTTTGTTCTTTGAAGGAAAGGTCTTTATGCTACAAACAGAGGGAATTGTGGAGGCCGGAGCGGCCTTCCATTGCAAACATGCTAAACATCCAGCAATAGCTCCCAAACCAAAGCAGCCAGCACTAAAAGACATGCATGGCCTGAAAGCGCTCCATGGTGCCTACAAGCAGCCCCTCTGACCCTGGGGCTCAGGGCTTTGTTCTTTGGAGGAAACCTCCTTATGCTACATACAGAAGGAATTTTGGAGGCCGGAGCGCCCTTCTATTGCAAGCATGCTAAATGTCCAGCAATAGCATCCAAACCAGAGCAGCCAGCACCAAAAGACATCCATGGCCTGAAACCGCCCCATGGCAGCTACAAGCAGCCCCTTTGACCTTGGGGCTCAGGGCTTTGTTCTTTGGAGGAAACCTCCTTATGCGAAATACAGAGGGAATTTTGGAGGCCGGAGCGGCCTTCCATTGCAAACATGCTAAACGTCCAGCAATAGCTCCCAAACCAAAGCAGCCAGCACCAAAAGACATCCATAAACTGAAAACGGCCCATGGCAGCTACAAGCAGCCCCTCTGACCCTGGGGCTCAGGGCTTTCTTCTTCGCAGGAAACCTCCTTATGCTACAAACAGAGGGAATTTTGGAGGCCGGAGCGGCCTTCCATTGCAAACACGCTAAACGTCCAGCAATAGCATCCAAACCAGAGTAGCCAGCACCAAAAGACTTACATGGCCTGAAACCGCCCCATGGTGCCTACAAGCAACCCCTCTGACCCTGGGGCTCATGGCTTTCTTCTTCGCAGGAAACCTCCTTATGCTACATACAGAGGGAATTTTGGAGGCTGGAGCGGCCTTCCATTGCAAACATGCTAAACGTCCAGCAATAGCTCCCAAACCAAAGCAGCCAGCACCAAAAGACATCCATGGCCTGAAACCGCCCCATGGCGCCTACAAGCAGCCCCTCTGACCCTGGTGCTAAGGGCTTTCTTCTTCGCAGGAAACTTCCTTATGCTACATAGAGAGGGAATTTTGGAGGCCGGAGCGGCCTTCCATTGCAAACATGCTAAACGTCCAGCAATAGCTCCCAAACCAAAGCAGCCAGCACCAAAAGACATACATGGCCTGAAAGCTCTCCATGGCAGCTACAAGCAGCCCCTCTGACCTTGGGGCTCAGGGCTTTGTTCTTTGGAGGAAACCTCCTTATGCTACATACAGAGGGATTTTTGGAGGCCGGAGCGGCCTTCCATTGCAAACATGCTAAACGTCCAGCAATAGCTTCCGAACCAAAGCAGCCAGCACCAAAAGAGAACCATGGCCTGAAAGCGCCCCATGGCGCCTACAAGCAGCCCCTCTTACTCTGGGGCTCATGGCTTTGTTCCTTGGAGGAAACCTCCTTATGCTACATACAGAGGGAATTTTGGAGGCCGGAGCGGCCTTCCATTGCAAACATGCTAAACGTCCAGCAATAGTTCCCAAACCAGAGCAGCCAGCACCAAAAGACATACATGGCCTGAAAGCGTTCCATAGCGCCTACAAGCAGCCCCTCTTACTCAGGGGTTCAGGGCTTTCTTCTTCGCAGGAAAACTCCTAATGCGACAAACAGAGGGACTTTTAGAGGCCGGAGCGGCCTTCCATTGCGAACATGCTAAACGTCCAGCAATAGCTCCCAAACCAAAGCAGCCAGCACCAAAAGACATCCATGTCCTGAAACCGCCCCATGGCACCTACAAGCAGCCCCTCTGACCCTGGGGCTCAGGGCTTTCTTCTTCGCAGGAAACCTCCTTATGCGACATACAGAGGGAATTTTGGAGGCCGGAGCGGCCTTTCATTGTAAACATGCTAAACGTCCAGCAATAGCTCCCAAACCAACGAAACCAGCACCAAAAGACATCCATGACCTGAGACCGCCCCATGGTGCCTACAAGCAGCCCCTCTGACCATGGAGTACAGGGCTTTGTTGTTTGGAGGAAACATCCTCATGTGAATTACAGAGGGAATGTTGGAGGCAGGAGCGGCCTTCCCTTGCAAACATGCTAAACGTCCAGCAATAGCTCCCAAACCAAAGCAACCAGCACCAAAAGAGAACCATGGCCTGAAAGCGCCCCATGGCGCCTACAAGCAGCCCCTCTTACTCTGGGGCTCATGGCTTTGTACTTTGGAGGAAACCTCCTTATGCTACATACAGAGTGAATTTTGGAGGCCGGAGCGGCCTTCCATTGCAAACATGCTAAACGTCCAGCAATAGCTCCCAAACCTAAGCAACCAGCACCAAAAGTCATCCATGACCTGAGACCGCCCCATGGTGCCTACAAGCAGCCCCTCTGACCATGGAGTACAGGGCTTTGTTCTTTGGAGGAAACCTCCTCATGCGAATTACAGAGGGAATTTTGGACGCCGGAGCGGCCTTCCATTGCAAACATGCTAAACGTCCAGCAATAGCTCCCAAAACAAAGCAGCCAGCACCAAAAGACATCCATGGCCTGAAACCGCCCCATGGCACCTAAAAGCAGCCCCTCTTACTCTGGGGCTCATGGCTTTGTTCTTTGGAGGAAACCTCCTCATGCGAAATACAGAGGGAATTTTGGATGCCGGAGCGGCCTTCCCTTGCAAACATGCTAAACGTCCAGCAATAGCTCCCAAACCAAAGCAGCCAGCACCAAAAGACATCCATGGCCTGAAACCGCCCCATGGCACCTACAAGCAGCCCCTCTGACCCTGGGGCTCAGGGCTTTCTTCTTCGCAGGAAAACTCGTAATGCGAAATACAAAGGGATATTTGGAGGCCGGAGCGGCCTTCCATTGCAAACATGCTAAACGTCCAGCAATAGCTCCCAAACCAGAGCAGCCAGCACCAAAAGACATACATGGCCTGAAACCGCCCAATGGCGCCTACAAGCAGCCCCTCTTACTCTGGGGCTCATGGCTTTGTTCCTTGGAGGAAACCTCCTTATGCTACATACAGAGGGAATTTTGGAGGCCGGAGCGGCCTTCTATTGCAAGCATGCTAAAAGTCCAGCAATAGCT